>JABRWF010000001.1:2893297-4339945 GCA_018343915.1 Agroathelia rolfsii | reverse complement strand
TTACGTCGCTGAGGAGGAGTGTTGGGGATTCCGAACAAGGCATAGCAGCGCCGTATGTACCTAGTGTAGATTATATTTATCTTCCTTATTGTTTTCTGTCTCTCATCACGCACACATTGGGGTTTGGGATACCCCACGAATATCTTGTACATTTTGTATAAATACTGAACTATTTACTCTGAAATAAATCGTCGTTCGTATTACCTATCTACGTGTGATTTACAACAGTAACCTATAGCTTCCAAAAGTGTATGATAAAGTAGAGGCTCTGGACTGGCGAGAACATGAGTGACCTTAGCCTCCTGAAGTAGATGGGCCAGAACGGAGGCTGAGAAACGCGGTGAGATAGGAAAGAAGGGTAAATGTGCCCTCAAGAGGCCTAACATGGTGGTTGCGTAGGTAATAGTATCTAGAACTCCATGTATTCAGTCTAATAATCTTTTCTAGACACATTAAGCACATTGTTCGCAAATATTCGCTAACCTGATACCCCTAAAATGGCTATAACAATTTGATTTTGGTTCTGGGCAATATCGAGGTCAGCAGAACGAGCAATATAAAGGGCTGCTTGGTTTATGGCTGGATAAACATCACGATAATACAAATATTGGGTCACAATCTCTGGACTATGATGGCTACTGGTGGTGGGTATAGCTTGTGGATTAGTATACAAGAAGACAGGATAGTTTCGATTGTTGAGGAAATGCCAATCTAAGAGTTGAGGCATTGTCAAGGAACCATCAAGCGGTGGTAAAGTGAACGGAAATTCATATCCAGGTCTTGTAAGTGTATCCAGAGTAGAGGGGGGTAGTGGAAGCAAGAAATTTGAACCATCTGATGCAAGCATCCTTCTTAGACACCCTAGATTTAAGGGCAAGATCAGAAGTACTAAGAGTAATAGATGAGTTTCAAGCTTGATATCACAATAGAGACCTTCCTTTAAATGGATACTAGCAGGACCCCTGCTTTTCACGGACCGGGGTAAGGGTGAGCAAATACTATCAATAGTCGTGTTCAATTATGCTTATCACATTCACGCTCACGGACGGATAACCAACAAGATTGTAAAAGGGCCGAAGATCCCTCTATGAGAGTAAATGAGTCAATTCTGATGACGGCGCGGCTGAGTTGCCAGTGGAGCTGAATGATGTGAACATTGATTTTATTGTTTATGCTGTTCAGCTCAATATGCATTGATGAATTTTGGAACCGAGAGTCGGGTAGCTTTACTCTTTTAGGGACCTGCCAGCTTTAGTCATAATACAATCTGAAACGAGATCAGAGTTGTGTGTGTATCAATACTTTGTGGAGTAATTCAAATTTAGATAACTCTAGCACAGGATCAGATCAGAAAGATGCTGAGACTTAAGAATCAGCCCTATCAATGTTTGTGCTCTTCGCATGAATGTAGGACCCTACTCGACCTTTTTCGCGAAATTGTCCGGCAAATGGCGGACCAAAAGTTTATTGTGTCAAGGAATAGTATACCGAGTAAATTTAAGTTTGACATTTAATCAAATTTAGTCCGCTATTTACCGGACAAAAATGGACTAATCTTGCGAACAAGGTCGAATGGGGTATGTCAGGGTCCTATAAATATTAGATCACAAATATGATGCAGCTTTGATGGTATGATAGTAGCAGATGTTCACGAGAAGTCATATCACTCATGTGTTTATCGGCAGCAACGAACTTGATACTTATATCCCCTATTATTTTGTGATGCTCATATTCGCACCCCAACAATCTTTGGCTCCTCCGAGTCTAGTTCAGTGAATGCATTTAAGCTTTTACTTAGAGCTCTTAAACTTGGTGGCAGCTTTTGTAACTTTCAAAATTTTTCATCCAAAAATGGCTACAACTGCAAATAAAAATTTGCAGTTGCTTTCAGAAAACCAGTGTTTTACTATTAACAACACTACTGGAAATGGCATTATTGATTATGTGAACAGGAGCCTCAAGTACACTTTTTTAGGATTTATGCTTGAAGCCATGTAAGCGCCTATCGATCTGCCATTATTTATTACTCATGAGAAACTCACCTAATAGATTATATGGATATGCAATGGTATATTGATGACGCTCATCCTGAGCAATTTCTGTAATTTTTAGTTGCATCTATCATAGGTTGCAGCCATGAGCTATCTAAGATCATTCCAAAGAAACAAATCCTTACGATATGATCCTACAATCAGTAAACCCAAAGTTAGGGTTTTCTATTCTTCTTGGGTCTGTCATTAGTTCATACTCATAACTGTAAAGTATCTGAAACTTAGGTCTAGGTTGTAATTCTCTCGTAAGAGTAGAATTTATACAGAGTCTTAACAATAGTATCAGTCTAATACACTTTTAGCTTACTGTCTACAATCCAATTTTTTAGCCTAATGGTGTATTGCTATGAAATCTTTGTGTCAAGTTATGGTTTTATTAATGTCAACATTACTCCGTAAGTCACTTAATATATATGAAAATAGTGAGTTAATTGTTGTAAATAGAGCCGCAACTGTAAGTTCATAGCATTGAATTTTCATGACAACATAATTTCATGAATTACTTGAATTAAGGTCCAGTTAACCACAGTGGTGAGTAGTTGAGTATTTCCTATGAGATCTTGATTGATTCATGCTTGATAAATTCCGACAGTATTTCGTGATACTAGTAGCACAAATGCAAGTATCCACAGAAATATATCAACTTAGCTTTATTAATTTTCGTGGTCTAGGTTTTATATTTCCACAATATGGCGGTGTAAGTTAAAATCTCGATTGCTTGCATTCCATTAGTACGGGAGTTGATATCTCTCATTTATATTCTAGCAACATACAATTTTTGGTATATGCTACCAACCTGTTTTCTGTCTCTGATAGGCTTTGGTAAGCAAAATTAGGTCTTTGATTGAATAAAAATACTCAGTATATCTCAGCATTTGGACTTGGTATGTTAGTTACGAAAATGCCACATCATTATTATAAATGATTGATAAAAGTGACTCAACTACTATTTCAAATAAATAATAGCTCAAGTTTCAGAAGGGTACTAATTATTTGATTATTTGATATATTTATATATGAACCTAACAGCTCTTATCTATTTTTTTATGTGATTAGGATTAAAAACTCCGAATTTACATGCCTAAAACAAACAGCAACTATGTACACACTACAAAGTAGTGCTACTGTAGCTTGTAACTTTATTGTTTCAATCATATTATCTTATGATTTGCGTCACCAAAGGTTTGGCTTCCAAAGGTAAGCTACCCTTGTTGCATTACCTTTGAGGATATAATAATAGTCACCTCTATAGTATTGACAAGGTGTTGTCAGAAATATCATTTTATGCGTTGAATTGTGGTGTCGCAACAAGGTAAGGTTCATGTCTATCTAATATAAAAAGAACTGCGAGTTTAGTGCTAATATTAAATCAGTATTGCATCTATGATTAATTTAATACTGGTAACACTTTATTTCAGGCTTAGCCACTATACCTGGTATTCAAGAATTAATTCAATATTTCAGTTCCGTAAAAACGTAGAAACCTCTAAATAGTAAGTGTTACTCTTGCCTGCGCATACTCTGCTCGTGCACGTAGAGATAGCAAACTAAGACTGATATAAATATTTCACTACACAGTCAAATCTCATTATTCATAAGTGTACAGCGTAAATCTATTTTTTATCTATAGGAAAGTGAGCTTCTTACTAACTATCCCTTCAACTTAAGTCTATGTTATTTCTGTAGTTTCAATGTGAGTTTTCTAGGTTTCAATGTTGCATAGCTCATGAAATGCATTCACTACTATTGAAACAATTAGGTCAACCATGGAAGATACCTTGAATAGGGTGATCAAAGGAGATAATAATACTCAATCAATCATCTTGCATCGGTTAGATCAGACGGATGGACCAACAGCTTTGAACATAAATGTAGACCATTCTGTAATAGCAGTGAGTAGTACCCTTATAATATCACGCTTAGATCTGACCTTTTTATATCTAGGACCATGGCAAACCTTGGAATATAGAGCAAGATAACAGTGAACTAGCAAGCAATACATCGTGAGTGATAATTTTACTGCTAGGTATATAAAAAAAAAATCTTTGCAACTAATTTATATTTAAGCAGAAACCCGGCAGCACTGAGAGGATTGCAGTAGATTAGCATTCCGGGCATATACTTTTGAATCATACCAAGAGCTGGTATTATAGTACCCACTGAAAGTTTCTCATGCTTTTGTTCCCTTTAACTCATTCACTTCTATATTATTTTGCTTCAAATAAAAATCTATGCATCAAGAATTCAAAAAGCATATATATAGCGACCCAAAGACAAAGTGTGTATGCAGCGGCCCTGAGACAAGACATGTTAAAATTTGACGCGCACGCAGCCTAATTCGGATGACACGCTGTATTGACTACTATGTGGTAGGGGGGGGGGGGAACGCATATGGTACATCGAGTAAAATTTACAAGTATTTATACTAAACTAAAAATAGAATTTTCACAAAGAGAAAAGAGCACTGAGTATGGAACCAATACATAAACAGATCTACAATGCTTGCCAATGTTGATATTTTGAATCTGAATATTTGAGATGCCTTGGCAAGCATCGTTGATTTGCTTCTGTCTTGGTTCCATACTCGGTGCTCTTTTCTCTTTTGTGAAATTTAACTGTCACTTTAGTATAAGAACATATAGATTTTACTCGATGTACCATATGCGTTTGTACCCCTACCACGTAGTCAATCGAGCGTGTTACCCAAATTAGGCTATATGCGCGATGAATATTAACAGCTAAGGCATCTCAAATATTCGGATCCAAATATCAATAAGATGGACTCTACCCCCTCTTTTTTTTTGTAAGCACTAGCAGTGACCTGTGCTTTACACGGCAGGAAAACCTTTTTATTTATAGCAATACTTCATATGCAACATTACCATGAATGAAATGTATTGATGGTGCCATCATCAATGATGCATCACTTCCTTGCTGCTAACCAATCCGCTATTTCTACAATTACTGATACCTCAGCACACCCAGCCCAATCCTCTTCTATTTTGTTCTGTCGAAAAATAGACGAAATCCTTAAAAAACTACCTTACTGCCAAATTACGATACAATGGGTTCCAGGTCACCAAGGTTTCC
The DNA here is from genome assembly GCA_018343915.1 of Agroathelia rolfsii. Lineage (NCBI taxonomy): Eukaryota > Fungi > Basidiomycota > Agaricomycetes > Amylocorticiales > Amylocorticiaceae > Agroathelia > Agroathelia rolfsii. The sequence goes on along the minus strand of JABRWF010000001.1, from coordinate 4,334,804 downwards.
AGGGCAATGATCGAGTTGACACACTTGCAAAGGAAGCTACAAGAAATCAGGCGAACCCTGTATTTCACACATCGATATCATGGGCTCGTGAGAAGGCTAAAGCTTCTGCAATTGATGAATAGCACGATGAATGGGCTACCCAATTACATACCAACCTAGCCGCGGTGGCTCTCCACTCTCCACCCTCCACTAAACTTGCCCCATTCCACCAAAACTTTAGCGGTCGTCGGGATGTTCATACTCGAATTATTCAAACCATTCTGGGCCACGGCTTTAGAGGTGACTAATATGCACGCTTTGTTCCATATGAGTCAGTACTATGCCCATGCGATAATTCCACGTTCCAAACGCGCGATCACATTATTGCCAACTGCCCTCTCTATGACAGTCATCGACACCATATAGTTAGGGCCTCCAGTGGCTTCTCTATCCCACTCATCCTAGGCACTCGCAAAGGCCTCGAAGCACTTACAAAATTTGTGTCAGGCACCAATGCCTTTGCTAAACCCCCAGTCCTACACAACCCTTACCTACCCAACCATCATGCCTATAATTTCTTTATTCCATATAACCAAGAATCATGTTTTACCTTTCCGGCTACATAAACACCCCTCTCTCCATTAATACTCATTAACATTACAGACTGGTCATTTAATATACAGCTTCAAACCTCCTAACTTCCCCTTATGCTACTACACACCACACTTCCCTTACCTTCCAAACAGTCACCATAGCTCCTCACACCGTAGTTTGTCTATAGTACATGATGCAGTATATAAACGTATTAAAAAAAAAGAAAATGATGCATCATGATCACACAGCACATATATGTACCATCCCTTGATACTGTATGGGTATCGGCACTTGTGCCAGTGCCGTTGGCTTGGCCGTAGTTTAGACGGAATCTCTCCGGATTACATTGTATATTACTTTTCCAATGGATTTAGTCTCACTGATTTCTCACCGGGCTTGATAGCTGACCTATTCCTTTGATTATTTAATAATTTCATCCACTGGCAATGGATACAAACAAACTTTTATACAGCAGATATACAATTTTATGGTGGGGTCAAAATTTAATGGCAATCTCATATAATTTGACACTGGAGGAAAGGGTCATGGCAACTTTTTTTGCACACTATTGTAGGAGATACTTAAGCATAAATCAAGACCAACACATTTATGTTGACTAGTAATGTCATTAAATTCACAATCTTTTTAGTTCAAGCCCTTCCGAATTTCTGTTAATTAGTAAATATCAGTAAACTTAACTGTATACTTACACTTATAAAATACTTATGCAGTATTGGCTGGAGTTTCTATATTATTCTGCGTTATGTCCCAAGTTTTTCCTGAATCAAGCTCCTATAGAGAAAATATAAGGTAAATTTTTTTTTTTTTAAAAAAAAAAAAACAATCATGTTGCATACAGCCGGCTGTTCAGTGTTTACTGTAGTTTCTCTGTCACAGGTCTATGGACAGGGTGTACTATGGAAAGGGTAGATATATGCTTGCAATAACTAAAGTCAATCCAGACCCTAGTAATGTTGCAGAGAGTGGTGAATGACTATGAAACAAAGATGGAATTGACGAAGGAGGTCTGTGAGATGAGGAACATCTCTTAGACCTTAAAGGTTTAAATACATAATAGTATGCTATTGTTCTCTACATTGGTACACTCTCCTAGCTTCTAACTCTTACTAAATGATCCAATATAACTCCTAGAATCCTCCTTGATTGTTCCAGTGATTATCATGATGTGTTGTAGTTCCTGTATAACTATGATAGTGCCTAAAGATGGGAAATGCAAAGTTACGCTCTTTTGTGTGACGTGACACGTGACATGTCACAACCAACGCGATAGTGAAAAGGAGCGGAAACAGTGATATACCTTCTTCTAAGTCCAAGGCTTAGAACTAAGCTATAATCAAATAATAAACTATGGTTTGCTGTGATATACTATGACTTATAGATAATATACTGTGATATATTATGTATCATAGCCTCTATAGCATGATTTGTAGTTTGATAATAATAATATTAAATACCTGAGTAATTCTATGGTTATTCTGAGTATATGCTGAAAGATCATGGGTATATGCTTGGTAAATCTGAGTATATGCTTGTTAAACATGAATAAATGCTATAGTGTCTATGGCATGGCATAACTAGGGTTGTGACATTCTCTATCTATACGTCCTAGGTGATGCAGGAAGATAGATTTATTACTCTTCTTAATAGTAGACTCTAAAGCTATTTCAATTGTAGACCTAAAAAAAAGTTATTTCTTTTAGATGCTATACAATTTTAATTCAGCAGTACTCACATTGATATAGCGGAGAGAACGTAAACTTGGGGAGAAAAAACCTAGGTTAATAAGGTGAAAGGTGCTTTTAAAGATTCTTACGTTGCACGCCCGCAAATAAAGGGATTTGGCTATATTCACATAAAAAAAAATTAAGTACAATAAATATGTCCAGTGTTTAAAATCAGATAATTCTTACAACTTAAAAGTGTTTGTATATAAGTGAAACTATTAGAACAAGTTAGTTGGAGAATAAAAACAAGATCTATCATTCCCCTAAAAAAAAAATCACCAATACTAAATTTGCCAGTGCAGTAATGCTGAGATTCTAATGTGAATGTTTATATTAAATAAATACAAGTTTTAGTACCTACCTTGTTGCAACACCACAGTTAATTGAGTAAAATGCCATTTTGCTAAGGAGCTCATCAATGCTATTAAAATGGTGAGCTATTACTAATTTCAAGTAAAAACAGATATAACTATTCACTTTCGAAATCCGGATCGTTGGTGTCGCAAGTCATAGCATAATATGCATGAAATAAACAAATCACATGTCATAATAGCACTACTTGCCAGTATATATGTCTTATTTGTTTCTGATAAGTAGAGAAAACTATGGATTTTTGCAACACTATGAAAGGAGGAATAAGTAACAACCTTTGAAAGGGTATTCAAATTAAAGCAAAATTTGTTACCCCCTAATGGCCTGAGCTGATTTTTTTTTAGATACAACCATATAGATCCGTTAGTGCTTAAGAACTTTGTTAAAACCAAAAAGATGCATCCTAACATACCGAGACCAGCCCCTATAATAATAAATGTTAGAACCTGGAATATTATTGCTAAGTTTACTCACCAAAACCAATTAACGACAAAATGCATGCTGGTGCTACAAGTAGAATGTTGCGAGTTGCTAAAAATACATAAGGATAACATAAATAGCTCTAAACTAACTAATTGTTAATTTTGTACTTAGATAACTCACACTTCCATATCTTATTAATATAGAACCTATTTACAATTATTTGCTTATTACTTAGTAAAAGGATTTAATAACAACTTACATCTGTGTAGAAACTATAACAAAGTACTAGTGTATATACATGTGAATTAAAGGTGAATTGGCTTATATAAAATATGCTTACCAATGCTATTAACTGGACCTACAAGTCTATTAAGCTTTCATTAATTTTTTGTAAGTGGAAATTGTATTTGCTTACACCTGCTGGACTTGGATACATCTGTATTAGCCTGTATATTGGTGTAGTAGTATTGAAATAGGACCAACTTACATAGTAATTGTATTATTACTTCCTGTGTCAAGAGCACACCTGACTCTTGCCACCAAAACTCAACTAGCGTCTACGTCAACCCCTGTAAGGTGCGGGGTAGCCAGTAAGGCTGTTTTACAACTCCTAAGACCTAGGATACGTGGGTGTACACTTCCTTTCCCAGTCTCCGCTGTCACTCAACTTCTAGCTCTTCAATCACCAAGTGTTACTCCAAGCTTACTAAGCTTTCACACGAGGTCTATTGTTGAGACAAGAAATATCTTGCGTATGCAGATATAGGTGCGATGTATCTTAACCGCAACAAGTGCAGGGCAATGCCTTTACTTGCTTGAGTGCACTGAGCACTATGTAGTGTATACAGCAACGCAAATGGTCAGCCAAAGGCCTGGACCTATCTTATGCGCGCTAATGGAAGAGGGGCACGGAGCGACCTCTTTACTACTGCAGCACAAAGCACGCAGTAACCCTCTGGCACAAAGCCTAAGGGATTTGGGGAAGGATAGAGAGAGGGGGGGAGACAGGCAATTGCGCCTTGAGAGGTAAGGGGCTCTGAAGACGAAGATTTATTATGTTAGCATCTATCTAGTACAAAGCACTACTGTGCTTACCTGAAGACGAAGAGAACGAATCTGAGGTCTTCAGGTAGAGGCACTACAGGGTTATATACTAATTCTACCTGGTCTGTGCGCAGCTACATGGTCTGTGCGCAGTAATGCTAAGTATGGCGTGATATCGCACCATTATTAGTTATAGTGAGTCAAAGTGGTGTCATGATCCGGACCCATGCTCTAGACTCTGTTTACATAATATGTCACATGACTAGTGGTCACATGATGGCCAGTCACATGGTTGACTGGTCACATGACTTGCTTAGTCATCAGAGTGTGTGTTTACGTAATATACAATATATACATCAAAAAATAGAGAAAAATCAGGAAAAATTTGGAAAAATAATGAAAAATTCAAAATAAAATTATAGTACAATGAGCGACTCGTAACATGCAAGGTATTTCGTCCGTATCTCAGTCAATAAAAATCGTAAAAATACAATAAAAATATGTACATGTTCGTAAAGAAAAGGCGAAAAATGTCCAACTCATAACATTACCCCCTTCTCAAGGGAGTTACTCCGGAACTTCCCTAGTTCCCATCCTGCGTTTTCCTTGGTTGATGTTTCCGTGTAATTTTCGATTGGTCTAAAAGGTAGTTCCCCAAAGACTGCAGCGTTTAAGTGTTTAGGTGCATTAGGGTGTCTCTTATGGAAGTCTCGAATCCTTGCCTTGGCGTGCATCAAATTGTCAGCTGGTTCCCAATTGTCTTCTCCAGGTGCATCCTTCCAGCTAATGAGATATTCTAACCGCTTGGGTCTACCCGAAATCCTAGAGTCCTTAATTTGGGCGACTTCCCATTCTTCTTCTCCTTCAACCTCCACTGGTTCAGGTGGAGGTTGATCTCGGTCTGATGGCTTATGTCCGGATAAGAGAGAAACATGGAAAACATCGTGAATGGACCAGGAGCGGGGAATCTTAAGGCGGTAGGCTAGGGGACCGATCCTTTCTAGGATTTCATAGGGACCGGCAAACTTAGCGGATAGCTTCCTTGTTGGCTGGGATGTCTTCAGGTTCTCAGTGGATAGCCAGACCTTATCGCCCCTTTTCCATTGAGGAGACTCTTGTACGTGCTTGTCATAGGATTCCTTCATCTTTTCTGCGGCTAGGTTAAGGGCGGCTTGGGCATCCGATTGTGTATCTGCTATGACGTGTAACCAGTCTTCTACAGCTGGTGTTTCAAAGATACCCATGAGGGAGAAATCCATATGAGGGTCAAACCCATAGTTCATTCTGAATGGTGACATCTTGGTAGCGGAATGTTGTCGGTTATTCAAAGCGAACTCGGCAGAGGGGAGTAATCTTGCCCAATCATCTTGTCGGTGAGATACAAAGAACCTCAGGTATGCTTCAAGTTCTTGGTTGACACGTTCAGATTGTCCATCCGTTTGCGGGTGATAGGCGGTGGACATGGCTGTGATGATTCCCATACGCTTGTGTACTTCTCGCATCACCTTACTTGCGAATTGAGGTCCTCTATCAGAAGTAATCCTGGATGGCAGTCCGTGAAGCTTGAAGACATGGGACCAGAGCAGTTCAGCTGTTCCGATGGCATTGATCTTTTCCATGGTGGGGATGACATGGGTCATTTTAGAAAACCTATCTACCACGACTAGAATGCTATCATAACCCTGAGAATCAGGAAGCTTAACAATCATGTCCATAGTAATGTGATCCCAGGGGCGTGTAGGCATAGGGAGGGGTTCAAGAGGGCCAAAAGCCGGTAAACAAGAGGATTTGTTCTGAATGCAGATTTGGCAGGTTTCTACGTATTTGTTTACTGCTTTTGTCATGCCGGGCCACCAGTAATTGCGTGAGACTAATTCGAGAGTTTTGTGTTGGCCAGGGTGACCACTCAGCAGACTGTCATGGTATATAGAGATAATCTGTGTTTGGATTTCCTTGTCTGTTGGTACATAAACCCTTCCTTGTCGTAGGATGACCCCATTTTCTTGATTCCACTCTTCTAAGCCTTTCTGAAGCTTTACAGGTCCTAAGTCTTTGACCAGTCGTAGCGCCTCTGCAACCTCTGCTTTGGGGGAAGCATTCCAGATTTTCTTGAGCAGCTCAGATTCTCCTTCCATCAGGACGTGACCTCGTCGGGCAGCATTTATCCGGAATAGTTTTGGGTCGAGTAGTACTACATCCTGGTTGTCGTCGGCATCAGAAACCTGGAGATCTGGTCGTCTAGACAAAGCATCAGCCTTGCCATTTTTGGCACCTTTCTGGTAATGAATGCGGAAGTTAAAGTCTGCCAAGAAGAGGGACCAGCGGGCTTGACGACGGGTGAGATTACGGGCAGTCGTCCAATATTCCAGGTTCTTGTGGTCCGTCCAGATCTCGAAAGGTTCAGGTAATCCTTGAAGCAGGTGACGCCAATGATCTAATGCACAAATTACCCCAAGCATCTCCTTATCCCAGATGTCATAATTTCTCTCCGCATTATTCATGGATTGAGATAAAAAGGCGATAGGATGCCAGGCACCAGCTTCATCCTTCTGACTAAGGACTGCACCAGTGGCATAAGAGGAGGCATTGGTTTTGACTCGAGTTGGGACCCTTTGATTGTAGGAGCGCAAAACAGGAGCGGTACTAAAGGCTTTCTTGAGATTGTCAAAGCTTTCTTGCTCTTCCGACCCCTAGGTCCAATCAACCTTGCCTGTAAGGCGATCTAAGGGTTTACAGATTTTCCCAAAGTCTTGGATGAAACGCCGGTAGTAGTTAGCTAAACCCCAGAATTTGCAGACTTCCTTGACATTCTTAGGAGTTGGCCAATCAAGGATTGGTTTGACCTTTTCCAGATCCATACGCACTTGTCGGTGGGAGACAATGAAGCCCAGGATGTTGACCTCAGGTTTTTCAACCTCGAACTTGTCCAAGTTGCCGTATAGGTTGTGTTCTCGTAGGATGGATAGGACTTCCCGGGTGACCTCGCGTAGCTTCTCCTTAGTCTCAGCTCCAATGATTACATCATCAATATAGACCCTAACAAAGCCCAGTTACACCAAACGAAGGAGAATATCGTCCATTAGGGCTTGCATAGAGGATGGAGCATTACACAATCCAAAGGGCATAACCAAAGGTTCGAAAAGTCCACGCAATGTAATAAAAGCAGCCTTGCGTTCATCTCCTTCCCTGATTTGGATGTTGTTAAATCCTGCTCGTAGGTCAATTTTGGTGAACCAACAGAATCTGGTCATGTGCTTGACAATTTCGGAGATTAAGGGAAGATGGTAGGCATTCTTGACTGTTTGTTCGTTGAGGGCACGATAATCCTGGACAGGACGGAGCTTCCCATTCTTCTTGGGTACAAAGAACATCGGGGCGGCAAATTCACTTTCAGATTTACGAATGTATCCCTTAGCCAGGTTGTCATCAATCCATTCATTGAGTGCATCAGTTTTGTTGCTGCTAAGGGGGTATACACGCCCTTGTCTGAGCTTGGTTTCATCAAGCAACTCAATTTTATGGTCTGACAACTTGTGACTAGGTAATCTACTCGCTTCCTCTTCAGAGAAGACATCAGCGAAATCTTCATATCCAGGCGGCATCTGTCAAGGGTACACTCCTTGACTCTAGAGAATTCGCGGGACAACTCCCTCAAATATCTTTTAAGTCTAAGATTGTCCTTCTTAACACTAAGTTTCTTATGAAGTACCTAAATGCAAGGGTTCCCACAGATATCCCAACCTTATGTCTATTGAAGGAGGGACCGGGTACTTTATTAACTTGCACTTATTCGATGCTCTGATTTCTTAAGTCACGCGTAAGGGGATTTGCACCGCCTTCAAGTAGAAAGAGAGGGAAAGAGAGAGAGAAAGGGGGTGCTAGGACGGAGGGCCTAGGCCTGCGAGTGTGTACCCTGAAGGCGAAGTTTATTAGCAATCTATTTAAGGGGAATACAAACTTTGTTTACTTGCCTGAAGGCGAAGAGGTCGAAGCTGAGCTCTTCAGGACAAGTTACATGCGCTATATATACTACTATTGAATGGTCCGTGCACAGCAATAATGGTCTGTGCATAGAGGGAGATAGAAGCATAGTTGTGGCAATGCAGGGGAAGATCTTTTAACCTAACTCCACCGGGCATCCGTGTGGAGATCTGTTTCCGGACCGGTACTGGTAACCGTTAGGAATTGATCAGGGAAGGAAGTCTATGTTCCTAGGCTACGCGTGATGATGAAATAGAAGTTCGCGCAGCCCCGAGATTACTCCTGTGACGTACGGCTTGGAACACGTGAGGGCCAATCACATGACCACTGCACTGCCCATAGTCCACGCCCTAAAGGGTAATTTTTATAAGAGAAATAAGAAAATAGAAGAAAAAGGAAAGGAAAATATCATAACTTTGTAAATACTAGTCCAAATATTACAAGAAAATACTCGAAAAATCCGCAAAATTTCCCTTCTTATGACAGCATCGTAGTAGTGGCTTGTACAACTTCCTTTTCAGGTAGGAATGTAACCTCAGCAGATTTCCAGTCAATAACGGGGTTTTCGAGTCGTAACCAATTGATGCTAAGAATAACGTCTTCTTGGCCGATGTCTACAACGCATAAGGGCAGGTATTTCCTTTCTGATCCTATCGTAGTGTCAAGAATTGCAACGGATTCAATTTTCCCTATTTGGTTCGCGGAGTTATCTATGTTGTACAAAGGGATAGGGCAAGGTAATTTTTTTGTAGGTATTTTATGCTTTTCTACGTATCTATAATTTACAAAGGAAGAGGAAGCACCGGAATCAATCATAGTGAAAGTAGAGAAATTTCTAAAAGGTCCATGGAACATGATAGGAACCTTGAGGTGCTGTCCATTCGCACCTGCAAGGGAAAAATAAGAAGAAGAAGAAATGGAAATGTTATTACAAGAAGAAAGAGAAGAAAAACGATTCTGAACATATTGGTCAGACTGAATAGCCCTTTCAGCTGACCTCAAGAAAAACCCATCTGATCTTTAAGCACAGTGATGGTGGCTGCTTGTTCCTCCATGATCTGCATCACATGATCAGGGACCGTATATGCGGGTGGGCTTGCCGAGGCAGGAGGTGGAGCAGGGATGGACGGGGCAACAGGTAGCGCTGCTGGTTGGACAGAGGTAGAGACAGATGCTTGTCCAGCAGGAACAGATGAGCGAGGTTTGTACCCCAGGAGGGGGCAACGACGTTTCGAATGACCTAGTTGGCCACAATGGAAGCACTGCGCCTTTGACCAATCCCTAGGCGGGAACGATGGTCTTCCCTGGAATGAGGGTTGACTGGTAGAAGGCATAGCGACTTGAGCCGCATTAATCGTGATGGGGTTTGTAGCTGACCCAGCTACAGGGACCCGAGGTCTCCATGTGTCCTGCCACAATCCTGCAGAACGTAATCCTTGTTCGGCACGTAAAGCAGCATCCATAGCCTTCTGCACCATTTCTAGGTTGGTTTGATCCCAACCACCAAGCACGTTCCGGATTTTGGGATTTAACCCATCCAGGAATCGGACTCGCCAATCCTCCTCTGATAAGTCCATCTGTTGCGCAGTTGACCAAAAGTCCATGATATAGTCTTGGGTACTGCGGGCCCCCTGCTTTAATCCCTTGAGTTTGTCGAGGGCCGACCGTTTGTAGTCCCAGGATCCATAAAGCCCACAAAAGGCCTTATAAAAGTCTTCGAAGATAAAGGGGGGGGCTCCCTTAACTTTCTCTTCTGCTTTGATCTGATCAGACCACTTCTTGGACCACCTCCTTGGACCTCCCTCCAGTAATGAGATCAGCAACCTTCCTTTGTCACGATCTGAACTGTACAAGGTGGGATTGAGACCGAGATAGTTCTCAAATCCTAAAATGAAATCCTTGTACTTTTCACGGTCACCCGTGAACTTCGAGGGTTCTTTGCCTCTTTCCTTTGTCGAGGCTACCGTGACAACCTGTGGTGCAGGTGTTGGTGCCGGTGCAGGGGTAGGAGCGGGGCGGTCGGCTATCTCAACCAGCTTGTGCTGGGTTTCTGTCATATGCCTCATCATTTCAGTCGTCTAACGCTGCATTTCCAGCATCTGACCCATGAATTGTTCAAAGCCTGACGACATAGTTGGTGAGGGAGGGCGTGTGACAGCGGGGGTTCGGGTACGAGGGGTAGGGATGGGTGTACGGATTCTAGGGGTGACGACAGGGGTCGGGACGCGTGAGCGTGTGCGGGAGGCTATTGGTTCAGGTTCTGGCTCCCGATAATCAGAGGGTGACGGATATACTTCCTCTTCAGGTTCTTCTTCGTCTTCGTCCTCCTCTTCTTCGGATTCTTCTGGAGTGGCGGGTTTAGGAGGGGACGGGAGTTTAGGCGGCGTGGGAACCTTAGGAGGCTGTGAGAATGTAGGTTGTGGAGCGGGTGCGGATACGGAGGGGCATGCAGAGGTTTTGGCAGCAGGTTGTGCAGGTGCCTTTCCTTTTCTGGATTGGCTCATAAACAGTGGAGCTAAGGCTCAACATGGATTCTTGTTTTCTTCAAACTTTAGGCACCAAGCGGAGTGCCTCTGGTAACATAAAAATAAAAGGAAAAGAAATTCAATTGGTCGAGCAGTTTTACACTTTTGGTAAAGTGTCCCTAGAAGCAGCAGACTAACTCCGCGGTAGTGCCTTCGGGTAACAACACAAGGTTTCTCTGGTGCGTACAGATACTCCCGAGCCTAAATCTTAACAGGTTGAACTAGGTATTAGATCCTAGCCAATTGCTTCTGCAAACAGTTCAGGACCAATTAAATCTTACAAATGAAATGGTACGTAAAGTGTTCTATGCTTGTGCTTATTTGCAGAGAATCAGATCTACACACTGGAGCGAGGCTCAACAGTGGTTTTAGGTTAAGCTTCAACCTAATGTCAAGGCTTACGCGCTTAACAATACCAAAAGGAACAACCTGCTTGTAAGGCACGCAGGCGGGCTGTAAGGCCGGGTTTTACGTTCACTACTAGTTTGGTATATATTTCGAGTGCTCACGTGCTCCCGTTGCTACCAGTCGTAATAGGACAGTTCTGGATCTACTATGCTAGGATCGCAGTCGGTACTCCAATCTGAAGATTTCCCGTGTGCTCTCTTTGCGTCTAATAAATCTTCAAACTGTTTCTTACTCAGGATAGGCAGCTTAGCCCTCCGTGATCAACTAACACTCGCTAGGACTTATTACTGCCTAGGCCTAAATGAATAGGGCTTTGTTCACGCACAATTGCCTCTGTGTATTGAGGGCTTTCGTAGTCTTACTGCCTTCTAGTACTAAGGCCTACTTATACGCTTACTAAGCTGCCCTTGAGGCCTTATGCTTAATAAGAAAAGGGGAGAGAGAGAGAGTGGGCTAGGACGAGTGTAAGCCTGAAGGCGAGATATATATTAGTTATTTATGTAAGCGTACAAATGGGGGGGGTGCCCTTACCTGAAGGCAAGAAGGTCGGAGCTGAGGTTCAGGTAAGGGCTACATGCTTGTATTCATACATAAATGAAAGGGCCCATGCGCAGCCTTGATGGTCTGTGTGCAGCCGGGGTTTGTAAGCAGGAACATGTAAAATGCAGGGGCAGTGCTTTGTACCTAAGTCCGATGAGCAACCAATCGGAGTGATGAGTCTAGTACTCCTTAGTAATCGCACAGTGATCGGAACGACCCTGGTTCCTGAGTCTAGACCTTTTGATGAAAAAGGAATGATCTAGACTCCGCCTTCCTAATATACTCTTGTCACGAGCACTCCTGTCACGTGGGGCTAACACAGCCAGTTACACGCGCGTTAAGATGTCGCCTGCAAGGTATTTCATCCGTATCTCAGTCAATAAAAATCGTAAAAATACAATAAAAATATGTACATGTTCGTAAAGAAAAGGCGAAAAATGTCCAACTCATAACACCCCCTCTTTCTCTCTCTCTCTCTCTCATTATACTTGGAGGAGGTGCAAATCCCCTCACGTGTGTGTGTGAAATATAAGAGCAACAATTACAAGTAAGCTAAGAAAGTACCTGGTTACCCCCTCAATAAGATAAGGGTGGTGATATCTGTGGGAAAACTTGCTTGTAGGTACTTAGGATTTAGTGTTAAGAAGTTTATTGTTTGATTGTGTCGCTAGTAGGCTCCCCATGCCCAATGCAACGTAGTCAAGGAGTAGACCCTTGACAAAACTTGTACATATTTTTATTGTATTTTTACAATTTTTATTTATGAAGATATGGATGAAATACCTTGTAGATAACATCTTGATGTGCATATGACTGGCTGTGTTAGCCCCACATGACAGGAGTGCTTGTGACAAGAGTATATTAGGAAAGCGGAGTCTAGATCATTCTGTCAAGGGTATACTCCTTGACTATACGACGTTGGGCGTGGAGAGCCTACTTGTGCATGTAATCAAACAATACACACCCCAACACTAAAATATCAAAGTACCTACGTAAGAGTGTTCCCACAGACGCGCAATCCCTGTGTCTATTGAGGGTACGCTGGGTACTTTCTTATCTCTTACGTAATCGGGCTCTTATTCACGCGCACACGTTTGGGGGATTTACACCACCCACAAGTAAGAGAGAGAGAGAGAGAAAGAGAGACTAGGACGGAAAGCCTAGGCCTGAAGGTATACCCTGAAGGCGAAGATTTGATTTAGTAATCTATTAAATGAATACAAACTTTATTACTTGCCTGAAGGCAAAGAGGTCGAAGCTGAGCTCTTCAGGACAAGTTACATGCACTATTTATACTACTATGGAAGGGTCCGTGCGCAGCTTTGATGGTCTGTGCGCAGAGGGAAATAGAAGCATAGTTGTGGCAATGCAGGGGAAGATCTTTTAACCTAACTCCACCGGGCATCCGTGTGGAGATCCGTTTCCGGACCAGTACCGGTAACTGTTAGGAATTGATCAGGGAAGGAAGTCTGTGTTCCTAGGCTGTGCATGATGGTGAAAAATAGAAGTATGCGCAGCCCCAAGATTACTCCTGTGACGTGCGGCTTGGAACACGTGAGGGCCAATCACATGACCACTGCACTGTCCACAGTCCACGCCCTAAAGGGTAATTTTTATAAGAAAAATAAAGGAAAAGGGAGGAAAATGCAATAACTAATTAAATAATTGTCCAAATAATACAAGAAATAGACCGAAAAATCCGCAAAAATTCCATCTCATGACACATTCCTTTTCATCAAAAGGTCTAGGCTTAGGAACCAGGGTCATTCCAATCACTATGTGATTACTAAGGAGTACTAGACTCATCACTTTGATTGGTTGCTCATTGGACTTAGTCAGAAAGCACTGCCCCTGCATTTTTTACATGTTCCTGCTTACGAACCCTAGCTGCACACAGACCAGCAAGGCTGCATATGGGCCCTTCTATTTATGTATAAATATAAGTATGTAACCCTTACCTGAACCTTAGCTTTGACCTTCTCACCTTCAGGTAAGGGTGCCCTACTTTGTATCTCATTACATAAGAATTAATATACTTCTCACTTTCAGGCTTGTTTATCCTAGCCCACACCTACTCTCTCCCCTCCTCCTATTTAGTATAAGGCCTAAGGGCATCTAAGTAGTGTATGTAAGCCCTAGTATCAGAGGGTAGTCCAAGTCATAAGTTCTCAATACAAGGAGGCATTGTGCATGATACAAATCCTGTTCACTCAGGTAGAGGCAGTAACAAGTCCTCTCAGATATACATAGAGCACGGTGGGCTAAGCCACCTACTCCAAGTAAGAAGTCCATTGAAAACCTATTTGATGTGAAGGAAGCATACGGGAAGCCTAGTACTAGAGTACTAACCATGACCCTAACAAAGTAGGAGTTCAGTAGGCACTATTACAAAGGATAGCAATGGGAGCATGTGTATGTCTGTATTTAGACCAACCTAGTAATATGTTGTAAAAAGGGGTTTTACAACCTATCCCTTACACCTTTGAGAGGGTTTATGTTTGTTGGTTATGTCAAGTGCGCAAGCCTTGACATTAGGTCAAAGCTAGCCTAAAACCACTATTGAGCCCTGTGTCACGCACCACACATCCCGATCAATATCCAGGACGTTTTCTGATGCACACCATAATACGCACTTACTCGGGTTTCCCGGCAGTGACTTACAATACACCGTCTTGCCGGAACCTCTATGTTGCACGCGCCTGTCGGAACCAAACCTGATTGCCAATTGTCAAGGCTTGCGCTCTTGACTTAACCAACAAACACAACCTGCTGTAAGGTATGCAGGCGGGCTGTAAAGCTAGGTTTTACGTGTGTTACTAGGTTGGTTGTATTTCGGAGACCCACGTGCTCCCGTTGCTACTCTTCGTAATAGTATATCCTAAGTAACTACTTTGCTAGGCTCGTGTTCGGTACTCTAGACGTAATGTCTTCCTATGTACTTGCTTTGCGTCAAATAATCTCTTAAGATATTTCTTACTCGAGATAGGCGGCTTAGCCCACCATGGTCAACTGATCTCCGCAAGGACTTTTTACTGCCTTGGCCTAAATGAATAGGACTTGTATTCATGCGTGTGCCCTCTTAATATATTAGGGACTTATGACTTTATGCCTTCTTATACCAAGGCCTACGTGTACACTTACTAAGTTGCCTTATAGGCCTTATACTTAATAAGGGAAAGAGTGTCATGAGAAGGGAAATTTTGCGGATTTTTCGAGTATTTTCTTGTAATATTTGGACTAGTATTTACAAAGTTATGACATTTTTCTTTCCCTTTCCTTTTATTTTCTTATTTCTCTTATAAAAATTACCCTTTAGGGCGTGGACTGTGGGCAGTGCAGTGGTCATGTGATTGGCCCTCACGTGTTCCAAGCCGCACGTCACAGGAGTAATCTCGGGGCTGCGCGAACTTCTATTTCATCATCGCGCGCAGCTTAGGAACACAGACTTCCTTCCCTGATCAATTCCTAACGGTTACCGGTACCGGTCCGGAAACGGATCTCCACACGGATGCCCGGTGGAGTTAGGTTAAAAGATCTTCCCCTGCATTGCCACAACTATGCTTCTATCTCCCTCTATGCACAGACCATTATTGCTATGCACGGACCATTCAATAGTAGTATATATAGTGCATGTAACTTGTCCTGAAGAGCTCAGCTTCAACCTCTTCGCCTTCAGGCAAGTAAACAAGTTTGTATTCCCCTTAAAATAGATTGCTAATAAACTTCGCCTTCAGGGTATCTTCTTGTAGGCCTAGGCCTCTACGTCCTAGCCCCTCCCCCTCTCTCTCTCTCTTTTCCCCTCTACTAGAAGGTGGTGCAAATCCCCTTATGCATGTGAACAGATAAGAGCATCGATTAAGTGTGAGATAAGAAAGTACCCGGCCATCCCCTCAATAAGATTAGGGAGTGGTACCTGTGGGAAAACTCATACTTAGGTACTTCGTTAGGACTTAATTAGTTAAGAGTGGTACAACTTGTATTTTGGGTATTTTCGTAGGTGTTGACCAACGAATATCCTAAGTCAAGGAGTCTACCCTTGATATTAGGTCGAAGCTACCAGGAAATCCCTCGGACTCCCACAGTCTGAGAAGAAGCAAGTGACGATCGCTTACAAAGAGCATTGAATTCTTCATTTTTCTTACATATAATTTCTGAGTGCATAAGTGTCAAACTACTTCGGAAAGCAATTGTGCGTGGCCCTCCAAAGCCCGTTTACAACTCCGTCTAGACAAGAATAGCGTGTACGTTCCATGTGATTTCTTGGCTGTATCCGAAGTGCATCACAAACCTAAAACGTTTGGCGTTCTAGGAGTCCCCCTTGGGGATCAAAGTTTATTGACACTAAGTGCAAGTGGCACCTTTTCCACCCTTCCCTGCCATTACACCTTTTTGCGTGATTTTGTGTGACTACGATACGGGCAAGCTCTAGCCCCAGCAGAAAAAGAAAATCCCGTCATCCGTATTTGGAAACTGGTACGACCACCGGTGACGAAGAAGACCGCTATAAGAAGCTCTGTGAATGAGCACACGCAAGGGCACATCTTATCAGCCCAAAGAAGTACCAGTCCCTTGGGCTGCTAAATCCACCGCTTCCCCCCCCGAAGTCACAAGAGAAGTCGCGTCAAGCTCAGCTCCGCATATCTCTGAAGAAGAAGAAGAATCAGGAGAAGAGGCCCTCTCCACACAAGCATCGCCCCCCAAGACACCAGAAGGACAAGAAGAAGCACCATCAGAATATCCCTCTCCCTCTGAGTTCCATCGGCGATACACTACCGAAGCATCATTCCCCGAATCCCCTGTTGTACCCCATCCCTCGCCTAGCAAAAGCCGCCGAGAACGTCGAAGAGAAAAGAAGCGCGAACCCTCCCCTCCACCAGAAACCAAAATGTCACTTCCCCAAGAACTCAGCCAAATCTTGGCACTTCTCCAGGCCAACCAAGCCCGGATCCAAAGCTCTATGGAGCAAATGCAAGAAACCCAGGCCCGATTCGCTGACCTCCTCGAGAGAGAACAACCGGCCCCTGCCACCATCGCTACCTCGTCAACCCCGAAAGAGATTGGGCAGTCCCCCGAAAAATGGTCCGGTGACTGGTCTAAATACCAGTCCTTTGTGTTTGGCTTTGAGAACCACATCAAGCTAAACCCGGGGATCTACTCCTCCAACCAGAAAAAGGCCCGATACTTTGTAGGCCTTCTCGAAGGGGCTCCTAAAGCCTGGAGCCAGAAATTCGATGATGCCATCGACACCAAAGGTTTCAGCTTTGAGAAAGATCTGTACACCAAGTTCAAAGCATTGTACGGAGCTAGAGATTTTGGCAGGATTGCCCTGCAAAAGTTGCAAGATCTGAAGCAAGGCACCTCCTTGGTAGCGGACTTTACAGCCGCCTTCTCTACACTTGCCAATCAGACAAAACTATCAGACGAAGACCTCCGAGTCCGGTATTGGCAGGCCTTGTCTCCCAAGATCAAAGGGGTTATTGGTGGCTACCCAAAGGAATGCCGCATTTCTCTGGAAAGTCTAATGGAAGCAGCCGTAGATGCAGAAGAAGGGTTACGTGATGCAGGAATATGGACAGATGGATGGAAACCTCGGCCTAGATTTCAGAACCAGGGAACCATCACCAACCCAATCACGATCAATGCGGTCCAAGCAACCCCTACGCCCGCTGCTCCTAGTAGCCAAGGACTTCGTCGACCACCTCGAGACTTAAGCACAGTACAGTGCTATAATTGCCAACAATGGGGGCACTTTGCCTCTAATTGCACCAACCCTCGAGTCTCAAGATACCAAGGCTCCAGGCCGAGAGTCCAGGCAACTACTACCACGGCAACGAGTCCTCCTTCTGCGGATCAGTTGGGAACATCAGCCGCCACTGACGATATCAACGAGGGATCCTTGACAATGACGATGGCTGACCTGCAAGCTCTGGTGGAACAGCAAGTGATGGCACTTGCCGCTTTCAAAGATAAAGCGGGTTTTTAGAAGGGTCGACGGAAAGGGCCATTTCGGCCGACCCCTATTTGTCAAATCGTGTTTCCTCTTTTCTCTCTTGCAATTCTGTTTCTATTTCTGGTGCGCATGGATAGCACCTCCACATTCCCATCATGTTCCATGGACAATTTTCCTCGCTTGTAACATTAGCTATGATCGACTCTGGAGCCTCTTCCTCATTTATTCATTCTTGCTTTGTAAAAGAAAATAAAATAAAAACAAAAAAATTACCCCGCACTATCCCTGTATTTAACATAGACAATTCACTCAATGCACAAGGCAGTATTGAAGAAATAGTTATTCTTGAAACAAGTATTGGTGGAGTCCAAAAGAAACTCCCATTTCTAGTCATGGATATAGGACCTGAAAATGTGATCCTGGGAATAAACTAGCTCTGGTTGGAAAACCCGGTAATTGATTGGTCAGCGGGAAAAGTCACACACCCTGACCGCTTAACCATTGCTTCCAACCTCTTACCAGAATGGGCATCAGAATTTACGTCGGTATTCTCTAAAGAAGCCTCCCAGAGAATGCCACTCTGAAAACCTTGGGATCACTGTCAAGGCTTGCGCTCTTGACGTAACCAACAAACGTAAACCCTCTCGAAGGTACGAGGGATGGGTTGTAAGACCCCTTTTTACTACGTGTTTCTAGGTTGACTTAATAAGCAGACGCGCACGTGCTCCCATTGCTATCCTTCGTAATAGTATTAATTGGACTCCTACTTTGTTAGGGTTGCTTTCGGTACTCTAGCGCTAGGCTTCCCGGGTGCTTCCTTCACGTCAAATAGGTGCCTAACTAATTTCTTACTCAGAGTAGGCGGCTTAGCCCTCCGTGCTCTACGTACGTCTGAGAGGTCTTGTTACTGCCTCTACCTGAGTGAACAGGATTTGTGGTCACGCGCAATGCCTCCTTGTATTGAGGACTTATGACTTCTTACTGCCCTCTGGTACTAGGGCTTACAAGTACTACTTAGTTGCCGTTGAGGCCTTACACTAAATAGCAAGGTGATGGAAAGGGAGGGGATGTGGGCTAGGAATAACAAGCCTGAAGGCGAGAATATATTAGTTTTTATGTAAGGAATACAAATGGGGGGGGTGCCCTTACCTGAAGGCGAGAAGGTCAAAGCTAAGGTTCAGGTAAGGGCTACAAGCTTGTATTTATACATAAAATGAAGGGCCCGTGCGCAGCTTTAATGGTCTGTGCGCAGCAGGGTTTGTAAGCGGAAATGACTAGAATGCAGGGGCAGTGCTTTGTGCCTAAGTCCGATGAGCAACCGATCGGAATGATGAGTCTAGTACTCCTTAGTAATCGCACAGTGATCGGAACGACCCTGGTTCCTGAGTCTAGACCTTTTGATGAAGAGGAATGATCTAGACTCCGCCTTCCTAATATACTCTTGTCACGAGCACTCCTGTCACGTGGGGCTAACACAGCCAGTCACACGCGCGTCAAGATGTTGCCTGCAAGGTATTTCGTCCGTATCACAGTCAATAAAAATCGTAAAAATACAATAAAAATATGTACATGTTCGTAAGAAAAAGGCGAAAAATGTCCAACTCATAACAATCACAAGATTGAGCTCAAAGATGGCGCGCAACTTCGAAGAAGCAAAGCCTACCTACTTTTGGTCAAGGAAGAAGAAGCTCTGATTGATTACCTACAAGAAAACCTTGAGAAAGGTTACATCAGAAAATCAGAGAGCCCAATTGCTGCTCCAATGTTCTTTGTTCCCAAGAAGAATGGTACCCTCAGGCCTGTCCAAGACTACCGGAAACTCAATGCTGAAACCATCAAAAATGCGTATCCCCTCCCCCTTATCTCCGAGTTACAAGACAAAATGACCAAGTTCCGAACCTTTTGCAAGATTGATCTCCGATGGGGTTTCAATAACATCTGGATTAGGGAGGGAGATAAATACAAGGCTGCATTTATCACTAACAAAGGCCTGTTCGAACCAACAGTCATGACCTTTGGCTTATGCAACGCACCGGCAACCATGCAAACAATGATGGACGACCTCTTCTACAAATTTAACCAACTCGGGTGGCTGGTTCATTACATAGATGACATCATTATTGGGGCACAAACAGAAGCCGAGCTTCGCATGAGAGTTCTGGAAGTACTAGGGGTTCTCAAAAACAATGATCTGTTTGCCAATCTTGAAAAATTCGAGTATGATGTGCCCGAAGTAGACATCTTGGGAGCCCTAGTATCATTTGGTTCAATCCGCATGACTCCAGAAAAAGTCAAGGCAGTCCTAGAATGGCCAACACCCCAGAAGGTCTCTGACGTCAGGCGTTTCCGTGGCCTAGCCAACTACTACCGGCACTTTATTCGGAACTTTGCGCAAATCTGCAAACCCTTGGACCGCTTAACCGGAAAAGTCGAATGGAAATGGGGTCCAGAAGAGCAGGAAGCGTTTGATACCTTGAAAGAAGCTTTCACGTCAGCACCAGTACTAGGGGCCTATTCTCAGACAGCCGAGACTCGCCTAGAAACAGATGCATCAAATTTTGCTACCGGAGCAGTTCTCCTCCAGAAGCAAACAGACAGTTCATGGCGACCGATCGCATTCCTTTCCCAGGCAATGAACAATGCAGAACGGAACTACGACATTTGGGACAAAGAAATGCTAGGAATCATCCGCGCCTTAGATGCCTGGCGACACTACCTCATCGGCCTTCCCCACCCTTTTGAGATTTGCACTGATCACAAAAATCTGGAATACTGGAAAACGGCTCGAAATTTGACAAGACGGCAGGCAAGATGGTCCCTATTTCTTTCTGAATTCAGGTTCACTATTTCCTACCTCCGAGGATCAGAAAACGGCCGCGCCGATCCTCTCTCTCGCCGACCAGACTTTCAACGATCAGACAAAGAAGACAACCTCGATCAAGTAGTCTTAGATCCTAAACTATTCCGGATAAATGCCGCGAGAAGAGGCCACGTAGAAATACAAGGGGAAAAGAACATTCTAGACCGCATTAGAAGCAAAGCAAAGGACGCAGAGATCGCAAATGCATTAGGATTGGTCAAAGAGCTCGGCCCGGTTAAACTCCAAAAGGGTTTGGAAGAATGGAATGAGGAAAACGGACTAATCTTACACCTCGGAAAAGTCTATGTACCACGCAATACCACACTCCGCAACGACATTATCCGACTCCACCATGACGTTCCTTCAGCCGGTCACCCCGGTCAACACAAGACACTTGAACTCGTATCTAGAAACTATTGGTGGCCGGGATTAACCAAGTCCGTCAATGATTATGTTGCTTCCTGTCCAAATTGCCTCGCCTCCAAAACAGCCCGATCCATGCCCGTGGGACCCCTAGCACCTCTGCCAACCCCCAAAAAACCTTGGGAACATGTCACCTCTGATATGATCGTTAAGCTCCCGGAATCTCAGGGCTTTGATTCGATATTGGTAGTGGTAGACCAGTTGACGAAGATGTGTCATTTAATCCCCTGTGTAGAAGCTATCACCGCATCAGAAATGGCGGACTTGTATTTGGCTCACGTTTTCCGGTTGCACGGTTTACCCCGACAATGGACTTCCGACCGAGGCCCCCAATTCGCTGGGAAAGTCATGCGAGAAATACACAAGCGACTAGACATCAAAACCTCCTTATCCACAGCCTATCACCCGCAATCGGATGGACAGACCGAGCAACTCAATCAGGAAGTTGAAGTTTATCTAAGGAACTATGTATCACACCGCCAAGACAATTGGGCTGGCCTTCTACCTCTCGCGGAGTTTGCGTTGAACAACCGACAGCAAGCCTCCACAGGATCATCCCCCTTTGAAATGAACTATGGTTTCTCACCCCGGATGAACCTCACAACAGCAGGAATTCCGACCACTGAAGGAGCGCAAAAATGGACTGAGAAGGTTAAAGAACTCCAGGAAGATGCCAGGGCAGCTTTGGACCACGCAGCCAGCCAAATGAAGTATTTCTTTGATAAACATGCAGCAGAAATTCCAAAATATGCTGTAGGGAACAAAGTTTGGCTTAGCACAGAAAATATCAAGTTAGCCCAACCATTAAAGAAACTCTCAGCTAAGTGGATAGGCCCATACAAAATCACCGAACTCATAGGAAACCGAGCAGTCCGGCTTGCCATTCCAAAGAGGTGGACCATCCACGACGTCTTCCATGTCTCCCTGATCAAGCCTCATGTTCAAGTAGAGTCCAGACCTGTGGCCCCTATTCCAGAAGCTATTGAAGTAGAAGGAGAAGAAGAACACGAGGTCCTACGCATCAAAGATAGCCGTCTAAGCCCGCGGACAAAAAAACTGGAATACCTAGTCGAATGGAAGGGATACCCAGGAGAAGATTCATGGGAGAAAGAAGCCAACATCACCAACGCTCCCCGTCTCATCAAAGAATTCCATAAGAGAAATCCCAAAGCACCCAAACGCCTCTCGGCTGCAGTCTTTGCGGATCTCCCGTTCCGGCCAATTGAAAATTTTACAGAAACTGCGGAAAGGATAGGAGGAACATGGGAACTTGGGATGTTCCGGAGGAAATCTCCTTAGGAAGGGGGTAATGTCATGAGTAGGAAATTTTCGGCAATTTTTCGGTTATTTTCTTGTATTATTTGGACAAATACTTAATTAGTTATTACACTTTTCTTTTTTCCTTTCTTCTTTTTCTATTTCTCTTATAAAAATTACCCCTTTAGGGCGTGGACTGTGGGCAGTGCTGTGGTCATGTGATTGGCCCTCACGTGTTCCAAGCCGCACGTCACAGGAGTAATCTCGGGGCTGTGTGCACTTCTATTTCACCATTACGCACAGCCTAGGAATACAAATTTCCTTCACTGATCAATTCCTAACGGTTACCGGTACCGGTCCGGAAACGGATCTCCACACGGATGCCCGGTGGAGTTAGGGTCAAAGATCTTCCCCTGCATTGCCACCAATTATACTTCTATCTCCCTCTGCGCACAGACCATCAAGGCTGCGCACGGACCCTTGTAGAATAGTATAAATAATGCATGTAACTTGTCCTGAAAAGCTCAGCTTCGACCTCTTCGCCTTCAGGCAAGTAACCCCAGGATTGTATTCACTTTAAATAGATTACTAATAAAATCTTCGCCTTCAGGGTTTACTTTTGGCCTAGAGCCAGGTTCCTAGCAACCCCCTTCCCTTCTCTCTCTCTCTCTCTCTCTTTCAATAGGAGGTGGTGCAAATCCCCTCATAAGCATGTGAATTCATAAGAGCATTGTAAGAAGTAAGCAGAGTACCCGGCGCTCCCTCAATAGATTAAGGGCTTGCATATCTGTGGGAAAACTTGCTTTTTAGGTACTTAGTCTTAAGGTTAAGAGGTTTATTGTTTTGATTGTGATACAAGTAGGCCCCCCATGCCCAACGTAACATAGTCAAGGAGTAGACCCTTGACAATTCTGGATCGAATTAGAAGCAAGGCCAAAGATGCAGAGATTGCAAATGCTTTAGGATTAGTCAAGGAGCTCGGTCCGGTGAAACTGCAAAAGGGTCTAGAAGAATGGAATGAGGAAAACAGACTAATTCTACATCTAGGAAAAGTCTATGTACCACGTGATACCGCACTTCACAATGACATAATCCGGTTACATCATGACGTCCCGTCAGCCGGTCACCCCGGTCGTCACAAGACACTAGAACTAGTCTCCCGAAACTATTGGTGGCCCGGACTCACTAAAGCAGTAAACGATTACGTCTCCTCCTGCCCGAGTTGCCTCGCTTCTAAAACAGCCCGTTCTATGCCAGTAGGACCCTTGTCTCCCTTGCCAACCCCCGAACGCCCTTGGGAACACGTCACTTCCGATATGATCGTCAAGCTCCCCGAGTCACAAGGTTTCGATTCTATACTGGTGGTCGTAGATAGGTTAACAAAAATGTGCCACTTAATACCGTGTGTAGAAGCGATTACAGCCTCAGAAATGGCAGACCTTTACTTGGCCCATGTGTTCCGATTACACGGCCTACCACGCCAGTGGACTTCTGATCGAGGACCCCAGTTCGCAGGGAAGGTCATGAGGGAAATCCATAAATGGTTAGAAATCAAGACATCCCTCTCAACCGCTTATCATCCACAGTCAGACGGCCAAACGGAGCGCCTTAATCAGGAAGTAGAAGTATATCTCCGAAACTATGTGTCACACCGGCAAGACAACTGGGCAGGTCTCCTCCCGCTAGCCGAATTCGCGCTTAACAATCGACAACAAGCCTCCACGGGTTCTTCTCCTTTCGAAATGAATTATGGCTTCTCACCCAGAATGAACCTCACCACAGCAGGAATTCCAACTACTGAAGGAGCACAATTATGGATGGAAAAAGTTAAGGAACTCCAGGAGGATGCTAAAGCGGCCTTGGACCATGCGGCTAGCAGAATGAAGTATTTCTTTGACAAACACGCGGCAGAAATCCCTAAGTATGCTGTTGGCAACAAGGTTTGGTTAAGCACGGAGAACATCAAGCTTACCCAGCTATCGAAGAAACTTTCCGTGAAATGGATTGGCCCCTACAAGATCACAGAACTTGTCGGAAACCGGGCAGTACGGCTTGCAATCCCAAAAAGATGGACAATACATGATGTTTTCTACGTGTCACTAATCAAGCCACACGTTCAGGTTGAATCCAGACCCCTTGCTCCTATTCCAGAAGTAGTAGAAGTCGAAGGAGAAGAAGAACATGAGGTCCTACGGATTAAGGACAGCCGGTTAAGCCTGAGGACAAAGAAGTTGGAGTATTTGGTCGAATGGAAGGGATACCCAGGAGAAGATTCATGGGAAAAGGAAGCAAACATCACAAACGCCCCGAAACTAATCAAAGAATTCCACAAAAAGAATCCTAAAGCACCTAAACGCCTTTTGGCTGCAGCCTTTGCGGATCTCCCATTTCGGCCAATAGAAAACTTCACAGAAACTACGGAAAAGATTGGAGGAACGTGGGAACTTGGGATGTTCCGGAGGAAATCCCCTTAGGAAGGGGGTAATGTCATGAGAAGGGAAATTTTGCGGATTTTTCGAGTATTTTCTTGTAATATTTGGACTAGTATTTACAAAGTTATGACATTTTTCTTTCCCTTTCCTTTTATTTTCTTATTTCTCTTATAAAAATTACCCTTTAGGGCGTGGACTGTGGGCAGTGCAGTGGTCATGTGATTGGCCCTCATGTGTTCCAAGCCGCACGTCACAGGAGTAATCTCGGGGCTGCGCGAACTTCTATTTCATCATTGCGCGCAGCCTAGGAACACAGACTTCCTTCCCTGATCAATTCCTAACGGTTACCGGTACCGGTCCGGAAACGGATCTCCACACGGATGCCCGGTGGAGTTAGGTTAAAAGATCTTCCCCTGCATTGCCACAACTATGCTTCTATCTCCCTCTACGCACAGACCATTATTGCTGCGCACGGACCATTCAATAGTAGTATATATAGCACATGTGTCATGAGTAGGGAATTTTCGCCGATTTTTCGGATGTTTTCTTGTATTATTTGGACTAGTATTCAATAAGTTATCGCATTTTCCTTTTCTTTTCTTATTTTTCTTATAAAAATTACCCTTTAGGGCGTGGACTGTGGGCAGTGCAGCAGTCATGTGATTGGCCCTCACGTGTTCCAAGCCGCACGTCACAGGAGTAATCTCGGGGCTGTGCAAACTTCCATTTCACCATCACGCACAGCCTAGGAACACAGACTTCCTTCCCTGATCGATTCCTAACGGTTACTGGTACTGGTCCGGAAACGGACCTCCACTCGGATGCCCGGTGGAGTTAGGTTGAAAGATCTTCCCCTACATTGCCACAATTATGCTTCTATCTCCCTCTGCGCACAGACCATCAATGCTGCGCACGGACCATTCAATAGTAGTATATATAGTGCATGTAACTTGTCCTGAAGAGCTCAGCTTCGACCTCTTTGCCTTCAGGCAAGTAACCAAAAGTTTGTATCCTCTTTAAAAGTAGATTGCTAAATAAACTTCGCCTTCAGGGTATACCACTCATAGGCCTAGGCTATTGTCCTAGCCCCTCCCTCTTTCTCTCTCTTCCCCTCTTCTATATTTGGAGGCGGTGCAAATCCCCTCACGTGTGCGTGTGAAACATAAGAGCATCAAATATAAGCAAGCTAAGAAAGTACCCGGCTACGCCCTCAATAGAATAAGGGTTGTAGTGCTTGTGGGAACACTTGCTTATCGGTACTTCGTTAGATTTAGTGTTAAGAGGGCCATTCATTGCATTTGAATTCATCTGTGGGTGTTGACCTACATTTGCATCAAGTCAAGGAGTGTACCCTTGACATTAGGTCGAAGCTACCAGGTCTCCCTTGGACTCCCGCGGTCTGAGAAGGCAAGAGTGACAATCTTGCATGAAGAGCACCCCTTTCATTACTTCTAAAAATACGTACAAATTCTGAGCACGTAAGCGACAAACTACTTCAGGAAGCAATTGCGTAGAGCCCTCCAAAGCCTATTTGCAACCCTGTCTAGACAAGGATAGTGTGTACGTTCCACACGATTCCCTGGCTGTATCCAAAGTACAACAGGCCTAACCAGCTTGGTATTCTAGGAGCCCTCATTGGGGGTTAAAGTTTATTGTTGCTAAGCGTGAGAGGCACCTTTTCCACCCCCCCTGCCTTTCAAACTTTTGTGTGACCTTTGTGTGACTACTGTACGGGCAAGCTCTAGCCCCTGACGAAGAAGAAAAATCCTGTCAAACGCATTTGGAAACTGGTACAACCACCGGTGACGAAGAAGACCATTACTAAAGCTCTGTGAATGAGCACACGCAAGGGCACATCCTATCAGCCCAAAGAAGTACCGGTCCCTTGGGCCACTAAATCCACCGCATCACCCCCCGAAGTTACTAAAGAAGTTGCGTCGAGCTCGGCTCCGCACTTTTTAGAAGAAGAAGAAGAAGAATCAGGAGAAGAAGCACTCTCTACACAGGCCTCCCCCCCTAAAACACCAGAAGGCCAAGAGGAAGCACCTTCTGAGTATCCTTCCCCATCCGAGTTCCGGCGACGTTACACCACTGAAGCATCATACCCGGAGTCCCCAGTAGTCCCTCACCCCTCTCCGTCTAAAACCCGTCGAGAACGCCGCCGAGAAAAACGCAGAGAAATTCTAGAAGAAAAGGAACCTGCAGAAATGTCCCTCCCTCAAGAACTTGGCCAGATCCTGGCTCTCCTCCAAGCAAACCAAGCCCACATCCAGACCTCCATGGAACAGATGCAGGAGACTCAGGCCCGCTTTGCCGACCTTCTGGAAAGGGAACAGCCCGCACCTGCCACCGTCGCCGCATCCTCCTCTTCTCCAAAAGAAATAGGACAAGCTCCCAAAAAATGGTCCGGTGACTGGTCTAAATACCAGTCCTTTGTGTTTGGCTTTGAAAACCATATCAAGCTAAATCCAGGGATCTATTCCTCAGACCAGAAGAAGGCTCGATACTTCGTAGGCCTTCTCGAAGGAGCTCCTAAAGCCTGGAGCCAGAAGTTCGACAATGCCATGGACACCAAAGGCTTCAGCTTCGAAAAAGACCTGTACGCCAAATTCAAGGCATTGTACGGAGCAAGAGATTTTGGGAGGATTGCCCTTCAAAAATTACAGGACCTGAAGCAGGGGACATCTTCAGTGGCGGATTTCACAGCTACCTTTTCGACTCTTGCCAACCAGACCAAACTATCAAACGAAGATTTGAGAGTGCACTACTGGCAAGCTCTATCCCCAAAAATTAAGGGGGTTATTGGCGGTTACCCAAAAGAGCGCCGCATTTCATTGGAAAGTCTGATAGAAGCAGCTGTAGATGCCGAAGAAGGGCTTCGTGATGCAGGAATATGGACGGACGGATGGAAGCCTAGGCCCCATTTCCAGAACACACAGGGCACCGCTGCAAACCCCATCACAATCAACGCAGCACAAGCACCATCTACCCCCTCATCTCTAGCCACGCAAGGAAGCCACCGCCCGCCACGAGACCTCAGCACTGTGCAATGCTATAATTGCCAGCAATGGGGCCACTTCGCTTCCAACTGCACAAACCCACGAGTCTCAAGGTATCAGGGGACCAGGCCAAGGGTCCAAGCAGCCACGACAACAACCCTACCAACCCCATCAGCCGACCAACTTGGCACCTCCGCTGCTGCCGACGATATTAACGAAGGATCTTCTACAATGACAATGGCAGATCTACAGGCCCTGGTGGAACAACAGGCAATGGCACTCGCCGCATTCAAGGATAAAGCGGGTTTTTAGAAGGGTTGACGGAAAGGGCCATTCTGGCCAACCCTTATCTCTCAAATCGTTTCTCCTCTTTCCTCTCATGTAAATCAGTCTCTATTTCCAGTGCGCATGGACAGCACCTTCACATTCCCCTTATGTTCCATGGACTTTTTTCCTCTCTTGTAATATTAGCCATGATAGACTCTGGCGCTTCTTCCTCCTTCATCCATTCTCATTTTATAAAAGAAAACAACATAAATACAAAAAAATTACCACGACCAATCTCTGTACATAATATAGATAACTCGCTCAATGCCCAAGGAAAAATTGAAGAAATTGCGATTCTTGAAACAAGTATTGGAGGAATTCGGAAGAAACTCCCTTTCCTAGTCACGGATATAGGCCCAGAAAATGTGATCCTTGGAATAGACTGGCTCCGGTTGGAGAACCCGGTAATAGACTGGTCAGCAGGCAAAGTCACACAAACAGACCGCCTGACCATTTCCTCCAGCCTACTACCAGAATAGGCTTCTGAGTACACATCAGTCTTCTCGAAAGAAGCCTCCCAGAGACTGCCGCTCAGAAAACCCTGGGACCATAAAATCGAGCTCAAGGACGGCGCACAGCTCCAAAGAAGCAAGGCGTATCCCCTTTCGGTTAAAGAAGAAGAAGCACTAGTAGACTACCTACAGGAAAACCTTGAAAAGGGGTACATCAGAAAGTCTGAAAGTCCGATTGCCGCTCCTTGTTATGAGTTGGAATTTTGGACTATAAATTTTTTGTTATTATTTAAACAATGTATTATATTTCGTTTCATTTTCTTTTATTATATTACCCTCAGAGCGTGGTCTGTAGGCAGTGAGCGGTCCTATGATTGGCCCTCATGTGACTAAGCCGCACGCTACAGGAGTAATCGTGAGTTGTGCGTTTCCTATTCACCATTCTGCACAACTCCGGAGTACAAACCTCCGATCACTGACCGACTCCTAACGGATACTGGTTCCGCTACACACTTCTGAGCTTCAGCTCCGGAGCTCTTCAGGAGCTCCGCTCCTGAACGCGGAGCCTCCGCAAAGTGTTGTATCTCCGCACGACTGCCCGTCAGAGTTAGGGAAAAGGTCTTCCCCTGCGTATTCTACTTTCTCTATCTCTTGTCTTCGCGTCGGAACTAGCGCGGAGCTTTCGTAGTAGTATAAGTAGTTGGTGTAACTTGTCCTGAAAGGCCAGCTTTGACCTCTTCGCCTTCAGGCAAGTATTTAGTGTTTGTATTTCTCTTAGAATTACTCAATTAACTTCGCCTTCAGGGATCATTTACCTCCGGGCCTAGCCCAGCGTCTTAGCGCAACAACAAATTCAATTAGTAGGGTGAAATTCCCTAGATTACTTAGTTAGACGCGTGACGCGTGATTCGGAATTTCCGGAACCTCCGCTCCCCTCCAACTTAAGTCTCCGGAAGCTTCGTAAGGCGTAAGCAGAGTACCCTTACCACCCTCAATAGATAAAAGGGTTTGTGTAGTGTGGGAAAACTTGCGACTTAGGTACTTTTATTTAGTGGCAGGAGATTACTTTGATTATCTCCGCATAGTCAAGAGTGATCCCTTGACATTAGGTCAAAGCTACCCGGATATCCCTCGGAATCTCCACGTTCCGAGAAGGTGTGATTGGCAATCACACACGAAGAGCAGTAGATAGATTTTCCGGACCCGCTTCTTTTCCACTCAGCGCGCTTAAACGATTTCGGGAAGCAATTATGAGGTGCAGCCCCAGCCCTTTGACAACCCCATTTAGACACTCATAGCGGATACGATCTCCGCAACTGAGTGGCTGTATCCGAAGCCAATAAAATCCCTCACACGGATTAGGTTCTAGGAGCTCCTTGTGGGAGTCAAAATTTAATAGCGCCGCTGACTGAAGACCCTTTGCGTTCGCAAACACAGATTGCGTGATTACTATACGGGCAAGCTCTAGCCCTGGCAGAAGAAGACAAATCCCGCCCTCCGCATCGGAATCCGGAAACCTCCGGAGGCGAAGAAAATCCACATAAGCTCCGGAGACTTTGTATGTCCAAGGAAGAAGACATCTATATTGAAGAAGAAGGTTCCCAAACAGATTTTACGGGATATTTCTCACAAGAGACCCAGACAGAGGTCTGCATCAAGGCAGCACTTGATATCGCCGCACCCGCCCCAGTACATGTTGAGCCAGGCTCCGCCCTACTTCCGCTACCCCCATCGCCCGACACCTACGCCCGCTCCCTCTCCCCGATTCCCGAAAGCCCGTCAACCATGTCTCGCCGATCCGGGGCAACTACTCCGCTTCCTCCGCCTCCTCCCTCGACAATGGAAGAGACCCTCCGCATACTTTCCGACCTCCAGGCCACCCAAGCGAGCCTGACCCGCCTCATGCAGCAAATGATGGAGGCAAACCAGCGCTTAGTCCACATCGTGGAAAACCCACCTCAGCCAACGGTACAGGTGGAAACCGTGCCCGGAGGTCAGACGATCTCTTCCGGAAAGGAGATCGGAGACAAGCCTAAGGCTTTTGCCGGAGACTGGAAGACATACCAGTCATTCATTTTTGGGTTTGAGAATTACCTGGAGATAAATCCGGAAGTTTACAGCATGGATGTGAAGAAGGCCCGGCTCCTAGTAGGGCTGTTAGACGGAGCGCCAAAGAGATGGGCGCAAAAATATCATGAAGAAATGAAGACCAAGGGGTTTAAGTGGGAGCAGTTGTACTCCGCTTTCAAAACCCTGTACGGGTCGCGGGACTTTGCCCGGTATGCACTCCAGCGCTTGACCTTCCTGGAGCAACGAACGTCCTCCGTCTAGGACTACATCAGCGAATTCTCCTCCTTAGCAGCCCAAACTAAACTGTCGGAGGAGGACCAACGTGTTCGGTTCCACCAGGGACTGAACCAGAAAATCCGATCAGTCCTGGCGGGATGGCTGAGGGATAGGAAAGACTCGCTTCCGCACCTAATGGACGCAGCACAGGAGGCGGAAGAGGAGCTCCAATCGGCGGGCCTTTAGAGGGATCAGTGGAGACCGCGAGGAGGATTGCAGCAGGGGACCTCCTCAGCCGGAACAGCCGGAAATCCGATCACAATCAATGCTGTCGGAAGCAGTCCAGCGGTGCCGGCCTCCATCCCTGCCCAACCTGTCTCGAAGGGGCCTATTGACTGGTCAACCGTCCAATGCTTCAATTGCGGGAAATATGGGCATATAGCGAGGAGATGCAGAAGTCCTCCTTCCGCTAAAACTTCCGCTCCTCCGATTCCGGCTCGGAACCCTGCACGCCTACAGGCAGCCTCCCAGGTTCCGCAGCCCTCCGCGCCTCAACCCTCTCCACCTCCAGCCTCCGACGGAACCTCCGGTCTAACCATGGCGGACATGTAACAAATGCTGGAGGATCAAGCCGCTGCGATTGCGGAATTCAAAGATAAGACGGGTTTTTGATTGGGTCAGAAGAAAGGGCCATTCTGGCTGACCCCTACATACAAAATAGAATCTCTTCTTTTTCATCTTGTACATCTACCTCTTTTTCTATTTCTTCTTCTGTATCCGGTGCGAATGGACAGCACCTTCACATACCACTTATGTTCCATGGACTATTTTCCACTATTTCCTGCTCCGCAATGATTGATTCCGGCGCTTCCTCGTCGTTTGTACATTCCGACTTTGTAAAGAAAAACAAAATTTGTACTCGCCTCCTCCCTAGCCCGATTGATGTGCTCAATATTGATAACTCCGCCAATAAGTCCGGACAGATTACGGAAATAGCTGTCCTGGATACAACAATTGGTGACGTAAGAAAACGACTCCCTTTTTTAGTTACCAATATTGGTCCGGAGGATGTCATCTTGGGAATTGATTGGCTACGTCTGGAGAATCCAATCATCAATTGGAAGAAAGCAGACATCCACTTACCTCCGACTACAAAGATCTCCGCGTCCACAGAAACAAATGTACTTCCGAAGTGGGCGGAGAAATATGCATCCGTCTTTTCAAAAGATGCCTCCGCTCGCCTTCCGACAAGAAAGCCTTGGGATCATAAAATTATCTTGAAGGAAGGTGCAAACCTCCGACGAAGTAAGGCGTACCCTCTCTCACCAAAGGAGTCGGAGGCCCTGGATGAATACTTGGAGGAAAACCTTAAAAAGGGGTATATCCAGAAGTCCGAAAGCCCAATAGCAGCTCCAATGTTCTTCGTTCCGAAGAAGAATGGCACCCTAAGACCAGTTCAGGACTATCGAAAGTTGAATGCGGAAACTGTCCCGAATGCGTACCCCCTTCCGCTAATTTCGGAACTACAAGACAAGATGACCCGCTTCCGTACCTTTGCCAAGATTGACCTCCGCTGGGGGTTCCACAACATCCGGCTCCGCGAAGGAGATGAGCATAAAGCTGCATTTATTACCAACCGCGGTCTCTTTGAGCCTCTCATTATGACCTTTGGCCTTTACAATGCTCCTGCATGTCAAGGCTTACGCGCTTGACTCTACCAAAAGACACAACCCACTTGTAAGGTACGTGGGCGGGCTGTAAGGCCGGATTTTACGTGTACTGCTAGTTTGGTAATTGATCAGACGCCCACGTGCTCCCGTTGCTGCCTTTTGTAATAGGACACTCTGATTTCTACTTTGCTAGGGTCGTGGTCGGTACTCTAGCCAATGGCTTCCCGTGTACTTCCTTTGCGTCAAATAGAATTCATTGTGTTTCTTACTGGGGACAGGCGGCTTAGCCCACCGTGGTCTACGTAACGTCTGCTAGGACTTTTTACTGCCTAGGCCTAATTGAATAGGGCTTTTGTGTTCACGCGCAACTGCCTCTGTGTATTGAGGACTTGTAGACTTATTGCCTTCTTATAACAAGGCCTACGTGTGCTCCTACTAAGATGCCCTTGAGGCCTTATACTTAATAGGGAAAAGGGGTGAGAATAGAAAAAGGGGGGGGGGGCTAGGACTTGTGTAAGCCTGAAGGCGAAAGATATATTAGCAATGTGTGATAAGTACAAGAGGGGGGGTGCCCTTACCTGAAGGCAAAAAGGTCGAAGCTAAGGTTCAGGTAAGGGCTACACGCTTGTATTTATACATAAAAAAAAGGGCCCGTGCGCAGCCTTGATGGTCTGTGCGCAGCAGGGTTCGTAAGCGGAAATGACAGTAATGCAGGGGCAGTGCTTTGTGCCTAAGTCCGATGAGCAACCGATTGGAATGATGAGTCTAGTACTCCTTAGTAATCGCACAGTGATCGGAACGTCCCTGGTTCCTGAGTCTAGACCTTTTGATGAAAAGGAATGATCTAGACTCCGCCTTCCTAATATACCCTTGTCACGAGCACTCCTGTCACGTGGGGCTAACACAGCCAGTTACACGCGTGTCAAGATGTCGCCTGCAAGGTATTTTGTCCATATCTCATTGAATAAAAATCGTAAAAATACAATAAAAATGTGTACAAGTTCGTAAAGAAAATGCGAAAAATGTCCAACTCATAACACTGCAACTATGCAAACGATGATGGATGATGTATTTTATCAACTATACCAAACTGGTCGGTTGGTACACTATATCGATGATATCATTATTGGAGGAGAAAATGAGCCGGAGCTCCGGAAGTTAGTACTGGAAGTCTTGGAAATCCTCAAATCGAACGACTTATATGCCAACCTGGAGAAATTCGAATATGATGTACCAGAGGTGGACATTCCCGGAGCTCTTGTGTCATTTGGTCAAATACGGATGACTCCGGAGAAGGTTAAGGCAATTTTAGAATGGCCTGTACCAACCAAAGTTTTGGAAGTCCGCAAGTTCCGGGGGTTAGCCAATTACTATCGGAGATTTGTGCGGAACTTCGGAACAATGTGCAAACCACTGGATCGTCTTACTGGAAAGGTGGATTGGACATGGGGAGCGGAGGAGCAAAAGGCATTTGACGATCTTAAGGAAGCATTCACCACGGCACCAGTTCTGGCAGGATACAATCAATTTGCGGAAACAAGAGTTGAAACGGATGCGTCTAGCTATGCTACCGGAGCAGTCCTTCTTCAGAAACAATCAGATGGTTCTTGGAGACCAGTTGCATTTTTATCACAATCTATGAACCAGGCAGAACGGAACTACGATATTTGGGACAAGGAAATGCTTGCAATTATCAGAGCCCTTGATAATTGGCGACATTATCTCATCGGCCTCCCCTCTGCTTTCGATATCCGTACAGATCACAAGAACTTGGAGTACTGGAAAACGGCTCGGAACCTCACTCGGAGACAAGCCCGATGGTCACTTTTCCTTTCGGAGTTCAACTTCATCATTTCCTACCTGAAAGGCTCAGAAAACGGTAGAGCAGACCCACTCTCTCGGCGACCGGACTTCCAGGTATCAGACGCGGAAGACAATCTAGATCAAATAGTGCTTAACCCTAGTCTTTTCCGTATCAATGCTGCACGAAGAGGACATGTTGAAATTCACGGAGAAAGCTCGATTCTGGATCGGATCCGGAAAAAGGGAAGAGATGCGGAGGTTGCGGAAGCACTGTCCCTCGTCAAGGAGCTTGGTCCAGTGAAACTCCGGAATGGTCTTGAGGAATGGAATGAGGAGAATGGATTGATCCTCCACCGCGGAAAGATTTACGTTCCGTGCAATCCGGACCTCCAAACGGAGATCATTAAGGCTTACCATGATACCTATGCCGCTGAACATCCCGGAAGACACAAGACGCTCGAACTTGTTAGTAGGAACTACTGGTGGCCTGGAATCACAAAGTCCGTCAACACATACGTGGAGTCCTGTCTGATCTGCCAAGCCAACAAAACATCTAGACAACCTCCGGCGGGTCTCCTATCTCCGCTTCCAGTTCCAGGGCGTCCGTGGGAACATGTGACAGCAGACATGATTGTGAAACTGCCAGAGTCACATGGGTATGACTCAATTCTCGTTGTTGTTGACCATCTTACGAAGATGGTTCATCTGATCCCAACAAAGGAAGCAATCACCTCCGCTGAAATGGCTGATCTGTATCTCCAAAATGTGTTCCGCCTACATGGCCTTCCGAAACAATGGACCTCCGATCGCGGACCCCAGTTTGCCAGTCAAGTGATGAAGGAAATACACAAACAGTTAGGAATTAAGACATCTCTTTCCACAGCCTACCATCCACAATCAGATGGACAGACGGAACGACTGAACCAGGAGATCGAGGCATATATTCGATACTATGTTTTGCACCGACAAGAGGACTGGTCGGAACTGCTCTCCATGGCGGAATTTGCGCTCAATAATCGGCAACAAGCATCTGTCGGAGCATCTCCGTTTGAACTCAACTATGGCTTCTCTCCACACATGAACCTCACCACGTCCGGAATTGTCAAAACGATCGGAGCGGAGAACTGGTTAACCAAGGTTGCGGAACTTCAGGAGGACGCCCAAGCTGCTATGAGCCTAGCGAACAAAAAAATGAAGTATTTCTTTGATCGACATGCAAGTGAACAGCCCAAGTATTCGATAGGAGACAAAGTTTGGCTCAGCACGGAAAACCTGAAGCTCCGCCAGCCCAGCAAAAAGCTTTCCGCCAAATGGATTGGTCCATATAAAATCACGGAGATTGTTGGAGATTGGGCTTGCCGCTTGGCCATACCGCGGAGATGGGCAATTCACGACGTCTTCCATGTCTCCCTACTGAAACCACACTTTGCCTCCAGTAGACATACCTCCGCACCGGAACCGGTGGAAATTGAAGGGGAGGAGGAGCATGAAGTGGAGGAAATCAAAGACTCACAGATCAGTCGGAGAACGAAGAAAATTGAGTATCTCGTCGTTTGGAAAGGGTATCCTGGAGAGGAGTCATGGGAAAAGGAGGCGGATGTCCGAAATGCGTCGGAACTGATCAAAAAGTTCCATCGGAAACACCCTAATGCGCCCAAACGCCTAACAGCTGCAGCCTTTGGGGAAATTCCGTTCCGACCACTGGAGAACTTTACAGAGACGGTGGCATCAACCACAGCCGGATGGGAACTAGGGATGTTCCGGAGGAAATCCCCGTAGGAAGGGGGTAATGTTATGAGTTGGAATTTTGGACTATAAATTTTTTGTTATTATTTAAACAATGTATTATATTTCGTTTCATTTTCTTTTATTATATTACCCTCAGAGCGTGGTCTGTAGGCAGTGAGCGGTCCTATGATTGGCCCTCATGTGACTAAGCCGCACGCTACAGGAGTAATCGTGAGTTGTGCGTTTCCTGTTCACCATTCCGCACAACTCCGGAGTACAAACCTCCGATCACTGACCGACTCCTAACGGATACTGGTTCCGCTACACACTTCCGAGCTTCAGCTCTGGAGCTCTTCAGAAGCTCCGCTCCTGAACGCAGAGCCTCCGCAAAGTGTTGTATCTCCGCACGGCTGCCCGTCGGAGTTAGGGAAAAGGTCTTCCCCTGCGTATTCTACTTTCTCTATCTCTTGTCTCCGCGTCGGAACTAGCGCGGAGCTTTCGTAGTAGTATAAGTAGTTGGTGTAACTTATCCTGAAAGGCCAGCTTTGACCTCTTCGCCTTCAGGCAAGTATTTAGTGTTTGTATTTCTCTTAGAATTACTCAATTAACTTCGCCTTCAGGGATCATTTACCTCCGGGCCTAGCCCAGCGTCTTAGCGCAACAACAAATTCAATTAGTAGGGTGAAATTCCCTAGATTACTTAGTTAGACGCGTGACGCGTGATTCGGAATTTCCGGAACCTCCGCTCCCCTCCGACTTAAGTCTCTGGAAGCTTCGTAAGGCGTAAGCAGAGTACCCTTACCACCCTCAATAGATAAAAGGGTTTGTGTAGTGTGGGAAAACTTGCGACTTAGGTACTTTTATTTAGTGGCAGGAGATTACTTTGATTATCTCCGCATAGTCAAGAGTGATCCCTTGACACCTGTCTCTTACGATGCTCTTATGTATGTCACACGCTTATGAGGGGATTCACACCGCCTCCTAGTAGAGAGAGAGAGAAGAGAGAGAGAGAGATGAGGGGGCTAGGAACCTGGCTCTAGGCCAAAAGAATAAACCCTGAAGGCAAAGTTTGTTATTAGTAATCTTTACTTTATGGAATACAAAACCTATACTTGCCTGAAGGTGAAGAGGTCGAAGCTGAGCTCTTCAGGACAAGTTACATGCACTATTTATACTACTATAGAATGGTCCGTGCGCAGCTTTGGTGGTCTATGTGCAGAGGGAAATAGAAGTATAAGAGTGGCAATGCAGGGGAAGAACTTTCATCCTAACTCCACCGGGCATCCGTGTGGAGATCTGTTTCTGGACCAGTACCAGTAACTGTTAGGAATTGTTCAGGGAAGGAAGGCTATGTTCCTGGGCTGTGTGCGATAGTGAAAATAGAAGTATACACAGCCCCAAGATTACTCCTGTGACATGCAGCTTAGAAATACATGAGGGCTAATCACATGACCACTGCACTGCCCACAGTCCACGCCCTAAAGAGGTAATTTTTATAAGAAAAGTAGAGAAAAAGAAAAGGAAAGGAGAGAAAATGTAATAACTAACTAAGTATTGGTCCAAATAATACAAGAAGTAGCTCAAAAAAATTGGCAAAAATGTCCTTCTCATGACACATGGCCAGTCATACGCATGTCAAGATGTTGCCTGCAAGGTATTTCTTCCATAACTCAGTCAATAAAAATTGTAAAAATACAGTAAAAATATGTACATAATCGTAAAAAAAGCGCGAAAATTATTCAACTCGTGACATATTTATACATAAAATAAAGGGCCTATGCACAGCTTAGATGGTCTGTGTGCAACAGGGTTTGTAAGCAGAAATGACTAGAATGCAGGGGCAGTGCTTTATAACTAAGTCCAATGAGAAACCAATTAGAATAATGAGTCTAGTACTCCTTAGTAATTGCACAGTAATTGAAATAACCCTGGTTCCTGAGTCTAGACCTTTTGATGAAAAGGAATAATCTAGACTCTGCCTTCCTAATATATACTTGTCACAAGCACTCCTGTCATGTGGGGCTAACACAGCCAGTTACATGCACATCAAGATGTCACCTACAAGGTATTTCATTCATATCTCAGTCAAATAAAATCGTAAAAATGTAATAAAAAAATATACATATTCATAGAGAAAATGCGAAAATTGTCCAACTCATAACATTACCCCCTTCTCAAGGGAGTTACTCTGGAACTTCCCTAGTTCCCATCCTGCAGTTTCCCTTGTATTTGCCTCTGTAAAATTTTCTATTAGTCTAAAAGGTAATTCCCTAAAGACTGCAGCATTCAAGCATTTAGGTGCATTAGGGTACCTTTTATGGAAGTCTTGAATTCTGGCTTTGGCATGTATCTGTCATGGCCTGCCAATGCACCCAGCTGCCAAACGTCCCGATTGTGCACATTGATACATGTGAACATCTATGACAGAGTCACTGGCAATGTCCTCCCTTCTGAGTCGCCATGTACCCCATGCATCAGAAGCATTTCTGATGTGTCTGCTGACGTTTCCCCAGAGCCATATGCATGGCTGCCTTTTGTGCTTCCTTCCCATCATTGATACGCTTCTGTTCATCAGAGCGCTCCACATGATGACAACACTTCTCAAAGATATTCCCCAAGTTGCCATGTACCCGCACCAGCAGATCCTTTCTATCTGGGAAGATTGCGCTTGGACTTTCCTCCTGATTGCGCTCTGATCGATGATCAGACTGCTAATGGTTCTGAAGGAATGCATCCCTGCCTTTGTGCACAGCATAGCACAACTACCAGAGCATATGGCATGCGCTGGATACTTATTGTCTTTATTGTTTTCATGTATTTCTTTATTTATCATTTTCTCAACTACTGTACTTAGTATATAGTACTGTACTTGATGTAGTAGATACAGTAGTCGGAAAATTAAGTGTGTTTGGCCCTAAACAAGCCCTACACCTGCTGCATAGCCAGCAGTCAACCTGTGGACTTGAGCATCCTCAAGTATCTCATTCTGCTCTCTCCCTCTGGCTTGTCATCTTCTGCTCTATGCCTAATCTTGCCGGACTACCCGCACCAACCTGCCATGCACTTGTCTGCTCGCCGCGACACCCGTATTGCCACAGGCCCCGAGATATCAAAGAGGTGACTCCACGAACCCACAGGGCTGCCATCCGGCAGTGAGCCACTTAGTGTCAAGAGCACATCTGACTCTTGTCACCAAAACTCAACCTAAGCCTACGTTAACCCCTCAAAGGTACGGAGTAGCCAAGTAATGGCTGTTTTACAACTCCCAAGGCTAGGGACGCGCAGGTGTACACTTCCTTGCGCTGTCACAACTATCACGCAAGTTCAAGTCTTTGTGTCACCAAGCTTTACTCCAAGTCTGCAAGACTTTCAAGCAAGGTCTACACACGGAACACAAACTGTCTTGTGTATGCTGTTAGGCGTGCGATGTATCTTAACCGCAAGGAACGTAGGGCAATGCCTTTGTTCCCTTAAGTGCACTAAGCATGATGTGTTTGTTTACAGAACCGCAAATAGTCACCCAAAGGGCTGGACCTGTCTTATGCATTCTAATGTAAAGGAGCACTAAGCTACCTTTAA
Source organism: Agroathelia rolfsii (assembly GCA_018343915.1). Classification (NCBI taxonomy): domain Eukaryota; kingdom Fungi; phylum Basidiomycota; class Agaricomycetes; order Amylocorticiales; family Amylocorticiaceae; genus Agroathelia; species Agroathelia rolfsii. Next base: position 4,295,427 of record JABRWF010000001.1, on the reverse strand, counting down.
ACAACAAGCAGCACAGAGCACGCTTGTTACCCCCTAGCACACAGCAGAGAGGATTTGGTGGAGAGAGAGAGAGGGAGGGGGGGAGACAGGCTCTAATAGCCTATAGAGGTTTATGGACTCTGAAGACAAAGTTTTCATTATGTTAGCTGTTTATCTAATACAAAGCACTACTGTGCTTACCTAAAGATGAAGAGAACGAATCTGGGGTCTTCAGGTAGCGGCACTACAGGGTTATATACTAATTCTACCTGGTCTGTGCGTGGCTACATGGTCTGTGCGCAGTACTGCTAAGTATGGCGTGATATTGCACTATTATTAGTTATAGTGAGTTTAAAGTGGTGTCATGGTCCGGACCCATGCTCTAGACTCTGCTTACATAATATGTCACATGACTAGTGGTCACATGATGGCCAGTCACATGGTCGACTGGTCACATGACTTGCTTAGTCATCAGACTGTGTGTTTACATAATATACAATATATATATCAAAAAATAGAGAAAAATCGGGAAAAATTCAGAAAAATATTGAAAAATTCAAAATAAATTTATAATACAACGAGCGACTCGTAACACTTAGCAGTTAGCACCCCAGGGGCATCGCTGCACTGCCTGAGCTAGCTGCAAAGGCAGCTCTTGACAGCATCAGGTTATCTGTAGGTTCCCAATTGTCTTCACCTGGTGCATCCTTCCAGCTGACAAGATATTCAAGCTGCTTAGGTCTCCCTAAAATTCTAGAGTCCTTAATCTTGGCAACCTCCCATTCTTCTTTTCCTTTGACTTCCACGGGTTCTGGTGGGGGTTGATCTCATTCAGATGGCCTATGAGCTAATAAAAGTAAAATGTAAAAGACATCATAAATGGACCAGGTATAGGAAATCTTTAGGTGATATGCAAGGGGATCAATCCTTTCCAGAATTTTGTAAGGTCCAACAAACTTGGCCAATAACTTCCTTGTAGGTTGGGATATCCTAAGGTTTTCAGTGGATAACCAGACCTTATTGCCTTTTTGCTATTAGGGTGATTCTTGCATATGTTTATCGAAGGATTCCTTTATCTTTTCAGTAGCTAGATTAAGGGCAGATAAGGCATTGGTTTGAGCATTAGAGATTACATATAGCCAATCTTCTACTGCAGGGGTATCAAAGATTCTAATTAGGGAGAAGTCTATTTGCAGGTCAAATCCATAGTTCATGCAAAAGGGTGACATCTTGGTAGCGGAATGTTGCCTATTATTTAACACAAATTTGGCAGAAGGAAGTAATCTAGCCCAGTCATCTTGTCAATGTAATACAAAGAACCTCAGGTAAGCTTCCAATTCTTGATTAACATGTTCAGATTGGCTATCTGTCTAGAGGTGATATGCAGTAGACATTGCCGTAGTGATTCCTAGATGTTTATGGACTTCCTTCATCACCTTGCTAGCAAACTGGGGCTCTTGGTCAGATGTGATGCAAGATAGTAGTCTATGGAGTTTAAAGACTTGTGACCATAAGAATTCAGCTATTCCAATGGCATTGATCTTCTTGGTTGTAGGAATGACATGAGTTATTTTGGAGAAACGGTTGACCACCACCAGGATACTGTTGTAACCCTGGGAATCTGAAAGTTTCACTATCATGTCTATAGTAATGTGATCCCAAGGTCTGGTAGGTGTAGGAAGTGGCTTAAGTGGTCCAAAAGCAGATAAATGAGAGGACTTGTTTTGGGTGCAGATCTAGCAGGTTTCTATATATTTATTAATGGCTTTGGTCATCCTAGGCCACCAATAGTTGCAAGAGACCAGTTTGAGGGTCTTGTGCTGTTGTCAAGAGCTGCCTTCACAGCTAGCTTGGGCGGTGCGGCAATGCCCCTAGAGCACTAACTACTAAGCTGCTCACTGCCGGATAGCAGCTCTGTGGGTTTGTGGAGTTGTCTCTTTGATATCTTGGAGCCTGCGGTGATATAGGTGTTGCGGTGAACAAACAAGCGCATGGCAGGTTGGTGCAGGTGTTCTGGCAAGATCAAGTGTAGAGCAGAGAGATCAAGCAAGAGGAGAAAAGCTAGACAAGATACTTGAGGACACTTGAGTCCACAGGTTGACCGCTGATGATGTAGTGGGTGTAGGGCTTGTTTAGGGCCAAACACACTTAATTTTCCGACTACTGTATCTACTACATCAGGTATAGTATATATATACAAAGTACAGTAGTTGTGAAAATGATAAATAAAGAAATAGATGAAAGACAATAGAAACAATAAAGAATAGCGCACGCTGTGTACTCTGGTAGTTATGCTACGCTATGCACAAAGGTGGGGGTGCATTCCTTCAGAACCATCGGCAGTCTAATCATCGATTAGAGTGCAATTATGGTGGAGAACCAAGCGCAATCTTCCAAGATAGGAAGGATCCGCTAGTGCGGGCACATGGTGACTCGGGGAATGACATCAAGAAGTGTTGTCATTATGTGGAATGCTCTGATGGGCAGAAGTGCATCGGTGATGGGAAGGAATCATGGGAAGGCGCTGTACATATGGCTTCAGGGAAATGTCGGCAGATACATCGGGAACGCTTCCAATGCATAGGGTACGTGGTGACTCAGAAGGGAGGGTGTTGCTGGTGACTCCATCGTAGATGTTCACATATGTTGATGTGCGCAATCAGGATATTCAGTGGCTGGGTGCATTGGCAGGTCATGACAGTATCCCCCTACTACGTCCTGAGCCCTCGAAGGACTAGTTAAGACTCTAGATGTAGGGGACACCATAGGCATGCAGTTTTGACGAACCAGAGAAGAAGGTTGAAAAGTAAAAGTGAAAAATAAAAAGTAAAGAATTTCAAGTGAAAAAGAATAGAAATTATAACACAAGAAATTGAAAGGTAAAAAGGAAAACTAGTGCAAAAGTGTATAGAAGGAGTAAAAGGAATAGTAAAACAAAATTTGAAATTTAAACAAGATGAATCACACCAAGGCATATAGAATAAGTAAAGAAAAAAAGGATGTGAGAATGAATTAGAAGGAATATAGCAAGACTTGCAAACAGATTGGGGTTCCCGGCGATGAATGGTGATCAGCCGGAACTTGAAAGATTAAAGGCAGTAAAGGGTAAAGTGTCATGAGTAGGAAATTTTTGGCGATTTTTTGGTTATCTTCTTGTATTATTTGGACAAGCACTTAATTAGTTATTGCATTTTCTTTTTCCTTTTTCTATTTTCCTTATAAAAATTACCCTTTTAGGATGTGGACTGTGGGCAGTGCTGTGGTCATGTGATTGGCCCTCACATGTTTCAAGCCGCACATCACAGGAGTAATCTCGGGGCTGTGCGCACTTCTATTTTCATCATCACGCACAGCCTAGGAATACAAACTTCCTCCACTGATCAATTCCTAACGGTTACCGGTACCGGTCCAGAAACAGATCTCCACACGGATGCCCGGTGGAGTTAGGGTCAAAGATCTTCCCCTGCATTGCCACAATTATACTTCTATCTCCCTCTGCGCACAGACCATCAAGGCTGCGCACGGACCCTTATAGAATAGTATAAATAGTGCATGTAACTTGTCCTGAAGAGCTCAGCTTCAACCTCTTCGCCTTCAGGCAAGTAACCCAGGTTGTATTCACTTTAAATAGATTACTAATTAATTCTTCGCCTTCAGGGTATCTTTTTGTTGGCCTAGGCCTCTGCATCCTAGCCCTTTTCCTCTCTCTCTCTCTCTCTCTCTCTCTTCCTCCCCTATACTAGAAGGTGGTGCAAATCCCCTTATGCGTGTGAACACATAAAGAGCATCGATTAAGTGTGAGCTAAGAAAGTACCCGGCCATCCCCTCAATAAGATTATGGAGTGGTACCTGTGGGAAAACTCATACTTAGGTACTTCGTTAAGGCTTAATTAGTTGAGAGTGGTACGACTTGTATTTTGGGTATTTTCGTAGGTGTTGACCAACGAATATCCTAAGTCAAGTGTCAAGGGATCACTCTTGACTATGCGGAGATAATCAAAATAATCTCCCAACACTGAACAAAGTACCTAAAATGCAAGTTTTCCTACACTACCTAATCCCCTTAATCTATTGAGGGTGGCAAGGGTACTCTCCTTGTATCTTACGAAGCTTCCGAAGACTTTTGTCGGAGGAGGGCGGAGGTTCCGGAGGCTCCGATTCACGCGTCACGCGTCTAACTAGTTACTCTAGGGAATTTCACCCTACCAATTGAATGTGTTGATGTGCTAAGACGCGGGGCTAGGCCCGGAGGTTAATGAACTCTGAAGGCGAAGTTTTTATTAGTAATCTACTTTAATGAAATACAACCTGAATACTTGCCTGAAGGCGAAGAGGTCAAAGCTGGCCTTTCAGGACAAGTTACATGCACTACTTATACTACTACGAAAGCTCCGCGCTAGTTCCAACGCGGAGGAAAGACAAGGAGAAAGTAGAGTATGCAGGGGAAGACCTTTTCCCTAACTCCGACGGGCAGCCGTGCGGAGATACAACACTTCCGGAGGTTCCGCGCTCAGGAGCGGAGCTCCACAGGAGCTTGGGAGCGGAAGCTCGGAGGTGTGTAGCGGAACCAGTATCCGTTAGGAATCGGTCAGTGATCGGAGGTTTGTACTCCGGAGTTGTGCGGAATGGTGAACAGGAAATGCACAACTCACGATTACTCCTGTAGCGTGTGGCTTAGTCACATGAGGGCCAATTATAGGACCGCTCACTGCCTACAGACCACGCTCTGAGGGCAATAAAAAAAGAAAAATGAAATGAAATATAATACATGTTTTTAAATAATAATGAAAAATCTATAGTCCAAATTTACAACTCATAACATCAAGGAGTCTACCCTTGACATAAAGTGTATACTTAGTAGAAGTAAAAACATTGGGGTGCTCAGCAAGAGTGCATGTGAAACAATTGTATAGGGTTAACCCAATGAAAGAAATGTTAATACATCAAAGATGTGGAGCAATGGCCAATTATGGCAAAGAAATGCAAAAATGCAAAAAACAAGAAAACGCCAACAAAGGCAGAAGAAACAACAAGATAAAAACAAGGGAGACATGGCAGGGACACAGTGGGAAAGAAGAATGTTGAAAAAACAAACAAAATAGAAAGGTTAGAATGTAACCTTTTAATGGGTGAAGTGCTTGGCGCTAAGGGAAAAGATGTCAGGCTTGCTCCTGGGACAGGCGATGTGTGGAAGAACCTCTTGGAGGCTGAAGTACAAAGGTGATGGATGGTATGGAGACTGGAAGGATGGGCAACAACACTAATGAGTGTTGAAGGGCGGGTGACAACACTGGAAGGTGCCAGAGGTGGGTGACATGCGGAAAATCCAATTGGAGATTGCAGCGAATGTTGATTGCTCTGTCAGTACTCATGAGGCCAGTATGAAGCACTTCCTCTAATTTGGTGACTAGCAAAGTGCATTGCACGGGCTGGTCTACCCAGTGATATGTAGCTCGCCAAAAGGCCCGAGAGCGGAGACAAGAACAAAAGAAAAATGTACAAACCCAAAAGAAAGTCCAACACAAAGGACGGATGGTCCAAGGACTGGGAGGACAGGTGATAACAGTGATAAGGCATTGAAGGATTGTGCAACAATGCTAACGGGCACTGAAGGAAATGGGCAATGATGTTGGGGAACGCTGAAGGGCAGGTGCAAGGTAGGAAGAGAAGGTAAAAACAAAATAATAAATGGATGAGTGGGGACAGCGGCGGGAGTGTATCCCCCTACTTGGTGGATGTCCCATTCATCCATGATAAATAATGGGCAAGGTATATGACAGAAGCAAGAGTATTGCAAATATCTTTGGTGCAGTATCACAACAACATCACATTATGATGGTAGACTATGCTGCTGCTGATATTTACAGAAATCCAAAGACCATTGTCAGGTGGCTTTGCAAAGGCTGGGGGGTGTTACATGCACAGGTGCTATACATTGTTTGAAGATTTCAGTCACAATAATTTACTTCATGCTCTGAGCTCCAACAGGTACCACATAAGGCAAGTAATGTGTGTGTTGTAGGCTTCGGCAAACCAGGGTGGGAGCTAGCTAGGCTTGGTGTCAAGGGTACACTTCTTGACTGTGCAAAGTATATACTCCTAACACTAAAATCTAAGTACTGCACAAATAAGGTTTTCCCACAGATATGTCCCCTAATTTATTGAAGGGCAACACCGGGTACTCTTCCGTACTTATGTCCGAGGCTCCAACTCTTATTCCGACAAACTTCGTAACTTACTTGAGGGGATTTCCACTACCTCCGGTGTGAGTGTATGCTATAGCTGAGACGGGCTAGGCCCTGCAGAGTGAACCCTGAAGGCGAAGTTTCATTGAGTAATACTATAAGAGAAATACAAACATGTTATGAGTTGGACATTTTTCGCCTTTTTCTTACGGACATGTACATATTTTTATTGTATTTTTACGATTTTTATTGACTGGGATACGGACGAAATACCTTGCAGGCGACATCTTGACGTGCGTGTGACTGGCTGTGTTAGCCCCACGTGACAGGAGTGCTTGTGACAAGAGTATATTAGGAAGGCGGAGTCTAGATCATTCCTTTTCATCAAAAGGTCTAGACTCAGGAACCAGGGTCGTTCCGATCACTGTGCGATTACTAAGGAGTACTAGACTCATCATTCCGATTGGATGCTCATCGGACTTAGGCACAAAGCACTGCCCCTGCATTTTGACATGTTCCTGCTTACGAACCCCGACTGCGCACAGACCATCAAGGCTGCGCACGGGCCCTTCACTTTATGTATAAATACAATTTGTAGCCCTTACCTGAACTTTAGCTTCGACCTTTTCGCCTTCAGGTAAGGGCACCCCCAATTTGTATTCCTACATATAACAACTAATATATTTTCGCCTTCAGGCTTACACTAGTCCTAGCCCACACCCCTCACTCTCTCTCCCCTGCCCTCACTAAGTATAAGGCCTTAAGGGCATCTCAGTGAGCGTGTACATAGCCTTGTTACAAGAAGGCTGTAATAAGTTGTTTAAAGTCCTCAATACACCCGGAGGCATTGCGCGTGAATCAAGTCCTATTCAGTTAGGCCTAGGCAGTAAAAAGACCTAGTGAGTGTCAGTTGATCACGGAGGGCTAAGCCGCCTATCCTGAGTAAGAAGTACCTGAACTTTTATTAGACGCGAAGAGAAGCACACGGGAAGTCTCCGGACTAGAGTACCGAACGCTATCCTAGCATAGTAAAGGCGAGGATACACTATTACGACTGGTAGCAACGGGAGCACGTGAGCACTCGATAAGATACCAAACAAGTAAACAGACGTAAAACCCGGCCTTACAGCCCGCCTGCGTGCCTTACAAGCAGGTTGTCTTATTTGGTATAGTCAAGAGCGTAAGCCTTGACAAAACATATAATACTTGCCTGAAGGCGAAGAGGTCAAAGCTAGCCTTTCAGGATAAGTTACATAGACTACTTATACTACTTGCGGAAGCTCCGCGCTAGTTCCACTGTGGAGGCAAAGAATGGAGGAAGTAGATTATGTAGGGGAAGACCTTTTCCCTAACTCCGACGGGCAGCCGTGCGGAGATACAACACTTCCGGAGGTTCCGCGCTCAGGAGCAGAGCTCCGCAGGAGCTCAGGAGCGGAAACTCAGAGGTGTGTAACGGAACTAGTATCCATTAGGAATTGGTCAGTGGTCGGAGGTTTGTACTCCGGAGTTGTGCGGAATGGTGAACAGAAAACGCACAACTCACGATTACTCCTGTAGCGTGCGGCTTAGTCACATGAGGGCCAATCACCTGACCATTCACTGCCTACAGTCCACGCCCTAAGGGTAATAAAAGAAAAAGATAAAAGGAGACGAAAATTCGTAAAAATAGTTCCAATAAAAAAATTAAATAATTTGCAAAAATTCTGTCCATATTTTCCAACTCATGACACTTGGGGGGTACTATCAATACCAAGGAGTAAAAAATAATGTTGATTGGGAACCTTGGTGTTGTCACGAACCAAACTCGCTGGAGACCCCAACGGAAGGTTCGGTGTAATGAGAACACGGATGGGCGATGCGGCAATAGACAATCGCGGCAAAGGGCACTCGCGGACGCAACAGCATGATGCGGATGCGTGAGGCTAAGGATGGGCAACGAATTGAGAGGGTTAGGTGCTTTGGCGAACAGCCAAGTCGATTGACGTGACTCAACGAGATGATGATCAAGAGAGGAGGAAAGGGTGTCGGATGCGAAAGTGCTAGCAGATGACGGGGTGAGTTGCTTTAGTCTGGACTTTGGCCAAACAAACGGCTTTGGCCCTTGTGTCACTGCTTCCAACTAAATAGGATGAGAGGGGAAGTATTCTTAGTTACTAAACATTTGAATTTCTGAACTGGAGTACATAGGTACAAAGTATTTGTGTATATATACTACTACTCAGTGGAACATGTACAATGGAGTGAGAATAATAAAAAAAATGGATAAAACCAATGATGAGTCAAAAAGGGAAATGATAAGAAAGAGAAGGATCGACATGCATGGTGAGAAGCGCTACAGTTATTGATCGATGCCGGGCATCAGTGAAACCACGCGGTGTATCTGGAGTTTGTTGATCGGTAATCAGGTTTGGTTCCGACAGGCGTATGCAACATGGAGGCTCCAGCGAGATAGTGCGTTATGAGTCACCGCCGTGCAACCCGAATGAATGCGTATTATGGTGTGCATCAGAAAACGTCCCGGATATTGATTGGGATGTGTGGCGCGTGACAGTATCCCCCTCTTAGGCCCTGAGCCCTTGAAGGGTAGCCTACACTACAGGATTACGGAGTTCTAAAACCTTGACTTAACATTGTGATGCTGTGACCGTGCAGACTACTCTTGCTTCACAACAAACATAGTGCCTCGTAACAATAAAGGAAAAAGTAAAGCCAGACTCCCCTCCTCCGAAATCAACCAAGAGGAGGAACTCGAGCATCAAATGTGCAAGTACAAGGAGATGATGGCACGTCTGCATGAAGAGCGGGACGCGGCACGATGAAGACGCGAGGAGGTGGAGCACGCGGCGGAAGAAAAGAGAAAGCAGGAGGAAGAGGAGAAACGACGCAAGGAGGAGGCGGCAAGGAAGGTGGAGCGTATGAGACCAGCCCAGAGGATGCCAGAGGGTGGCAGGTCATGCAAGCGCACCAGCGACGTCAAAGTCAAGGCCCCCATGGCAAAGCAAAGAGCAACAGAGCCATTGCCTCTGGTGGTGAGTCCCCTAATAATTAATTTCAAAAATTTTTCCTTGACATTGTGGATAGGCGTGCGACGCGTGCCAAAGACGCTCAAAGGCCTGCAAGTGGCCTTGGGACAGCGGGGCTAAATGCGTCCCTTGTCAGAATAGCCACTTGAAGTGCAACGAGATTAAGCTCATTGGACCTGGGAATGGGCTAGGGGCAAACGACCCCCTCGTCATGGGACTCCTAGTGTTATGAGTTGGACATTTTTCGCCGTTTCTTTACAAACATGTATATATTTTTATTGTATTTTTACGATTTTTATTCATTGAGATATGGACAAAATACCTTGCAGGCAACATCTTGATGCACGTGTGACTGGCTGTGTTAGCCCCACGTGACAGGAGTGCTCATGACAAGAGTATATTAGAAAGGCGGAGTCTAGATCATTCCTTTTCATCAAAAGGTCTAAACTCAGGAACCAGGGTCATTCCGATCACTGTGTGATTACTAAGGAGTACTAGACTCATCACTCTAATTGGTTGCTCATCGGACTTAGTCACAAAGCACTGCCCCTGCATTATTACATGTTCCTGCTTACGAACCCCGGCTGTGCACAGACCAATGAGGCTGCGCACGGGCCCTTTCATTTATGTATAAATACAAGCATATAACCCTTACCTGAACCTTAGCTTCGACCTTCTCGCCTTCAGGTAAGGGCACCCTGTCACGACCCGCCAACGCACCCGGCCGCCGAACATCTCGATCGCACACATCGACATTCGCGAACAACTACGATGGAGCCACCGGCGACATCCTCCCTTCTGCGTCGCCGTGTGTCTCGTGCATCAGAAGCGTTTCTGATGTGTCCACCGACGTTTCCCCGGAGCCATGTGCAAGGCCACCCCTCGCGCTTCCTTCCTATCATCGATGCGCTTCTGTCCATCAGAGCGTTCCACATATTGACTGGACTTCTCGAAGACATTCCCCAAGTCGCCATGTGTCCCCACCAGCGGATCCTTCCTATCTGGGAAGATCGTGCTTGGTTCTCCCTCACGATCACGCTCTGATCGACGATCAGACCGCCGATGGTTCCGAAGGAACGCACCCCCGCCTTCGTGCACAGCGTGGCACAACTACCAGAGCGCGCGGTGTCAAGAGCTACCTTCGTAGCTAGCTCGGGTGGTGTGGCGATGCCCCTGGAGCGCTAACTGCTACAGCTGCTCACTGCCAGATAGCAGCCCTGTGGGTTTGTGGAGTCGCCTCTTCGATGTCTCGGGGCCTGCGGCAATACGGGTGATGCGGCGAGCAGTCAAGCGTACGGCAGGTTGGTACGGGTGTTCCAGCGAGATCAGGCATAGAGCAGAGAGACCAAGCGGAGACGAGATAACTAGACAAGACACTCGAGGACGCTCGAGTCCACAGGTTGACCGCTGGCGATGCAGCGGGTGTAGGGCTTGTTTAGGGCCAAATACACTTAATTTTCCGACTACTGTAACTACTACATCAGGTACAGTACATATATACAAAGTACAGTAGTCGTGAAAATGATAAATAAAGAAATAGAGGGAAAACAATAAGAACAATAGGTAATAGCGCGCGCCATGCGCTCTGGTAGTCGTGCCACGCTGTGCACGAAGGCGGGGGTGTGTTCCTTCAGAAACATCGGCGGTCTGATCGTCGATCAGAGCATGATCATGAGGGAGAACCAAGCGCGATCTTCCCAGATAGGAAGGATCCACTGGTGCGGGCACATGGCGACTTGGGGATGGACATCGAGAAGTGTTGTTGTCATGTGGAATGCTCTGATGGACAGAAGTGTGCCATTGATGAGAAGGAAGCGCGAGGGGCGGCCTTGCACATGACTCCGGGGAAACGTCGGCGGACACATTGGAAACGCTTCCAATGCATGGGACACACGGCGACGCAGAAGGGAGGATGTCGCCGGTGGCTCCGTTGTAGTTGTTCGTGAATGTCGATGTGCGCGATCGGAACGTTCGGCGGCCAGGTGGGTTGGCAGGTCATGATACGCGGCACGCGCTGGATCTTTATTGTTCTTATTGTTTTCTTTCATTTCTTTATTTATCATTTTCACGACTACTGTACTTTGTATATATGTACTGTACCTGATGTAGTAGTTACAGTAGTCGGAAAATTAAGTGTGTATCGCCCTAAACAAGCCCTACACCCGCTGCATAGCCAGCGGTCAACCTGTGGACTTGAGCGTCCTCGAGTATCTTGTTCTGCTCTCTCCCTCTGGCTTGTCATCCTCTGCTCTACGCCTGATCTCGCCGGACTACCCGCACTAACCTGCCGTGCGCTTGTCTGCTTGCCGCGACACCCGTATCGCCGCAGGCCCCGAGATATTGAAGAGGCGACTCCACGAACCCACAGGGCTGCCATCTGGCAGTGAGCAGCTGTAGCAGTTAGCGCTCCAGGGGCATCGCCGCACCGCCTGAGCTAGCTGCGAAGGCAGCTCTTGACACACCCCCCCCTTGTACTTACTATATATTACTAATATATTATCTCGCCTTCAGGCTTGTTCGCCCTAGCCTATACCCCCTCTCTCTCTTCACTCTCCTTATTTAGTATAAGGCCTTCAGGGCATCTAGATAAGTGCGTATAGTCCTAGTACCAGAGGACTAAATAAGTCATAAGTCCCCAATACATAAGGGGCATTGCGTGTGATAAAACCCAGTTCACTCTGGTCAAGGCAGTAACAAGTCCTTGCAGGGATTACGTAGACCACGGTGGGCTAAGCCGCCTATCTTGAGTAAGAACCACTTAAAAACTATTTGACGCAAAGCAAAGTACACGGGAAGACTTCTGTCTAGAGTACTGATCACTAGCCTAGCAAAGTAGTCAATTAGGTGGACTATTACAAAGAGCAGCAACGGAAGCACGTGGGTCCCTGAAATACATCTGACTAAGTAACGCACATAAAACCCAGCTTTACAGCCCGCCTTTGTACCTTACAGAAGGTTGTGCTTGTTGGATTAGTCAAGCGTGCAAGCCTTGACATTAGGTCAAAGCTAAACCTAAACCACTGTCAAGCCTCGCTCCAGTGTGCAGATTGATTCTCTGCCAATTAGCACAAGCAAGGAAAAAGATTTTTATATACGCTTCTTTTGTCAAATTTGTTTTGGGCTTGAACTGTTTGCGGAAGCAATTAGCTGAGATCTAATACTCAGTTTTAACCCGTTCAGATTTAGGCTTGGGAGTACCTGCACGTTCCAGGGAAACCTTGTGTCATTACCCAAAGGCGCTACTGCAGGGTTAGCCTGCTGCTTCTAGGGACACCTCTTTAGGTGTAAAACTGCCTGCCCAAACAAATCCTTATTTCTCCCCTTTATTACGTTACCAGAGGTACTTCGCTTGGTGCCTGAGTTCTGAAGAAGACAAGAGAATCCGTGTTGAGCCTTCGCTCCACATTTTATGAGCCAAGCCAGAAAAGGAAAAGCTCCCGCACAACCCGCCGCTAAGACTTCTGCCCGTCCCTCTGTTTCCGCTCCTGCCCCTCAGGCCACCTTTTCGCAACCCCCAAAAGTACCTACGCCTCCCAAACTTCCCTTGCCACCCAAACCCGCTACCCCCAAAGAATCCGAAGAAGAAGAAGACGATGAGGAGGAAGAACCTGAAGAAGAAACATACCCATCACCTTCAGACTATTGTGAACCAGATCCTGAACCTATTACTTCTCATACCCACTTGCGTGTTCCCACTCCATCTGTTACTCCCAGAATCCGGACTCCTATCCCTACTCCTCGTACCCATACCCCTGCTATCACCCGTCCTCCCTCCCCCATGATGTCAGCTGGCTTCGAACAGTTCTTAGGTCAGATGCTGGAAATGCAGTGTCAGACCACAGAAATGATGAGGCACATGACAGAGACCCAGCGCAAGCTGGTTGAGATTGCCGACCGACCGGTTCCTGCCCCTGCTCCTGCACCAGCACCCCAGGTGGTGACAGTTGCCTCGACAAAAGAAAGAGGCAAGGAACCTTCCAAGTTCACGGGTGACCGTGAGAAATACAAGGACTTCATACTAGGGTTTGAGAACTACCTCGGTTTAAACCTGACTTTGTATAGCACGGATCGCGACAAAGGAAGGCTGTTGATTTCGTTGTTGGAAGGAGGCCCGAGGAGGTGGTCAGAAAAATGGTCTGACATGATTAAACAGGAGGAGGAAGGAGAAGTTAAGGCAGAAAACCCTTTTGTCTTCAAGGATTTCTACAAAGCATTCCAAGGCCTCTACGGGTCGTGGGATTATAAGAGGTCTACATTGGACAAAATAAAAGGCTTGAAACAGGGTTCTCGCAGTATGCAGGACTACATCACAGATTTCTGGTCCACGGCGCAACAGACGGACCTATCTGAAGAAGATTGGTGCATGAGATTCCTGGATGGGTTAAACCCCAAGATCAGGAATGTACTCAGCAGTTGGGACCAAACCAACCTAGAAATAGTACAAAAGGCTATGGACGCAGCCGTGCAAGCTAAACAAGGTTTACAATCAACAGGTCTATGGCAAGATACATGGCGACCCCGGGTACCCGTAGCTGGATCTGCCACCAACCCCATTGCAATCAATGCCGCCCAGGTTGCTATGCCTTCCACCAGTCAACCCTTCCAGGGTAGACCATCGTTCCTACCCAGGGATTGGTCGAAGGCACAATGCTTTCATTGCGGACAGCTGGGTCACCCGAAACGCCGGTGCCCTCTTCTTGGGTACAAGCCAAGACCATCTGGATCTGTGGGTCAAGCCTCGATTTCTGCCTCAGTTCAGCTGGTTCTGGCTCCGGCTTCTACAGCCGCTATCACACCCCCGCCTCCATCTTCGATAAGCCCTCCGGCTTACTCAGTCCCAGACCACGTGATGCAGATCATGGAAGAGCAAGCGGCGGCCATTGCCGCTCTAAAAGACCAAATGGGTTTTTCTTAGGGTCAGCTGAAAGGGCTATTCAGTCTAACCAATACGTATAAAATAGACTTTCTTCTTTCTCCTCTTGTAACAATATTTCTATTTCTTCTTCTTATTTCTCCCTTGCCGGTGTGAATGGACAGCACCTCAAGGTTCCTATCATGTTCCATGGACCCTTTAGAAACTTCTCCACTTTTGCTATGATTGATTCTGGTGCTTCGTCTTCTTTTGTAAACTACTGATATATAGAAAAACACAAAATCCCCACAAAAAAATTACCTCGTCCCATTCCCTTATACAACATAGATAACTCCGCAAATCAGATAGGGAAAATAGAATCCATTGCCATACTCGATACTACAATTGGATCCAAACAAAAATACCTGCCATTATGCGTTGTTGATATAGGCCAAGAGGATGTAATCCTTGGCATTGACTGGTTGCGTCTCGAAAACCCTGTAATTGATTGGAAATCTGCAGAAGTAACCTTCCTACCTGAAAAGGAAACAGTACAAGCCACAACAACCATGCCATCAGGATACAAAGACTTTGCGGATGTATTCTCTGAAGAGGAAGTGAGTAGGTTGCCTAGCCACAAGCCATCGGACTATAAGATCGAGTTGCTTGATGAAACTAAGCTTAGACAAGGGTGTGTATACCCCCTCAGTAGCAATGAAACTGATGCACTCAACGAATGGATCGATGACAACCTGGCTAAGGGATATATTCGCAAATTGGAAAGTGAATTTACTGCCCCAATGTTCTTCATTCCCAAGAAAAATGGTAAACTCTGACCTGTCTAGGATTATCAGGCCCTTAATGAGCAAACCATCAAGAATGCTTACCCCCTCCCTTTGATTTCTGAAATTGTCGAACATATGACCAAGTTCCGCTGGTTCACCAAGATCGACCTACAAGCTGGATTCAACAATATCCGAATTAGGGAAGGGGATGAGTGCAAGGCCGCTTTTATCACATCACGCGGACTCTTCAAACCCTTAGTTATGCCTTTTGGTCTCTGCAATGCCCCCTCTTCCATGCAGGCCTTGATGGATGACATCCTTCTCTGCCTAGTTCAACTAGGATTTGTCAGGGTCTATATTGATGACATTATCATCAGAGCAGAAACCAAAGAAAAACTATGGGAGGTCACTAGAGAGGTCCTGATAATTGTCAAGGCTTACACGCTTGACAATACCAAAAGGAACAACCTGCTTGTAAGGCACGCAGGCGGGCTGTAAGGCCGGGTTTTACGTTCACTACTAGTTTGGTATATATATCGAGTGTCACGACCCGCCGACGCACCCGGCCGCCAAACGTCCCGATCGCACACATCGACACACGCGAACATCTACGACGGAGTCACCGGCGACGCCCTCCCTTCTGAGTCGCCGCGTACCCCGTGCATCGGAAGCGTTTCCAATGTGTCCGCCGACGTTTCCCCGGAGCCATGTGCACAGCGCCTTCCCGCGCTTCCTTCCCATCATCGATGCGCTTCTGTCCATCAGAGCGTCCCACATGCCGACTGGACTTCTCAATGTCAATCCCCAAGTTGCCATGTGTCCCCACCAGCGGATCCTTCCTATCTGGGAAGATCGCGCTTGGACTTTCCTATGATCGCGCTCTGATCGACGATCAGACCGCCGATGTTTCCGAAGGAACGCATCCCCGCCTTCGTGCACAGCGTGGCACGACTACCAGAGCGCGCGGCGCGCGCTATTCTTTATTGTTTCTATTGTTCTTTACTCATTTCTTTATTTATCATTTTCACGACTACTGTACCTCGTATATATGTACTGTACCTGATGTAGTAGTTACAGTAGTCGGAAAATTAAGTGTGTTTAGCCCTAAACAAGCTCTACACCCGCTGCATCGTCAGCGGTCAACCTGTGGACTCGAGCGTCCTCGAGCATCTCGTCTAGCTTCTTCTCTCTGGCTTGACATCTCTCGCTCTACGCCTGATCTCGCCGGACCTCCCGCTCAACCTGCCGTACGTCTGACTGCTCGCCGCGCCACCCGTATCGCCGCAGGCCCCGAGATATTGAAGAGGCGACTCCACGAACCCACAGGGCTGCCATCTGGCAGTGAGCAGCTTAGTAGCTAGCGCCCCCGGGGCATCGCCGTACCGCCCGAGCTAGCTGCGAAGGCAGCTCTTGACATCGAGTGCTCACGTGCTCCCGTTGCTACCAGTCGTAATAGGACAGTTTTGGATTTACTATGCTAGGATTGCGGTCGGTACTCCAATCCGAAGATTTCCCGTGTGCTCTCTTCGCGTCTAATAAATCTTCAAACTGTTTCTTACTCAGGATAGGCGGCTTAGCCCTCCGTGATCAACTAACACTCGCTAGGACTTATTACTGCCTAGGCCTAACTGAATAGGACTTTGTTCACGCACAATTGCCTCTGTGTATTGAGGGCTTTCGTAGTCTTACTGCCTTCTAGTACTAAGGCCTATCTATCTGCTTACTAAGCTGCCCTTGAGGCCTTATACTTAATAAGAAAGAGGGGAGAGAGAGAGAGAGTGGGCTAGGACGAGTGTAAGCCTGAAGGCGAAAGATATATTAGTATTTGTGTGATAAGTACAAGAGGGGGTGCCCTTACCTGAAGGCGAAAAGGTCGAAGCTAAGGTTCAGGTAAGGGCTACATGCTTGTATTTATACATAAAACAAAGGGCCCGTGCGCAGCCTTGGTGGTCTGTGCGCAGCAGGGTTCGTAAGCGGAAATGACAGTAATGCAGGGGCAGTGCTTTGTGCCTAAGTCCGATGAGCAACCGATCGGAATGATGAGTCTAGTACTCCTTAGTAATCGCACAGTGATCGGAACGACCCTGGTTCCTGAGTCTAGACCTTTTGATGAAAAGGAATGATCTAGACTCCGCTTTCCTAATATACCCTTGTCACGAGCACTCCTGTCACGTGGGGCTAACACAGCCAGTCACACGCGCGTCAAGATGTCGCCTGCAAGGTATTTTGTCCATATCTCCTTGAATAAAAATCGTAAAAATACAGTAAAAATATGTACATGTTCGTAAAGAAAATGCGAAAATTGTCCAACTCATAACAATAATCCTAAGAGAGCACAACCTATATGGTAACCTGGATAAGTTCGAGGTAGAAAAGCCCAAGGTCAACATCTTAGGTTTCATTGTTTCCCACCGGCAAGTTCACATGGATCCAGAGAAGGTTAAACCAATCCTAGACTTGTCACGACCCGCCAACGCACCTGGCCGCCAAACGTCCCGATCGCACACATCGACATACGTGAACATCTACGACGGAGTCACCAGCGACGTCCTCCCTTCTGAGTCGCCGCGTACCCCATGCATCGGAAGCATTTCCGATGTGTCTGCCGATGTTTTCCCGGAGTTATGTGCAAGGCCGCCCCTCGCGTTTCCTTCTCATCAATGGCACGCTTCTGTCCATCAGAGCGTTTCACATGACGACAACACTTCTCGATGTCCATCCCCGAGTCACCATGTGCCCGCACCAGCGGATCCTTCCTATCTGAGAAGATCGTGCTTGGTTCTCCCTCACGATTGCGCTCTGATCAACGATCAGACCGCCGATGTTTCCGAAGGAATGCACCCCCGCCTTTGTGCACAGCGTGGCACGACTACCAGAGCACACGGCGCGCGCTATTACCTATTGTTCTTATTGTCTTTCATGCATTTCTTTATTTATCATTTTCTCGACTACTGTACTTAGTATATATGTACTGTACCTGATGTAGTAGATACAGTAGTCGGAAAATTAAGTGTGTTTGGCCCTAAACAAGCCCTACACCCGCTGCATAGCCAGCGGTCAACCTGTGGACTTGAGCGTTCTCGAGTATCTTGTTCTGCTCTCTCCCTCTGGCTTGTCATCCTCTGCTCTACGCCTGATCTCGCCAAACTACCCGCACCAACCTGCCATACGCTTGTCTACTCGCCGTGACACCCGTATCGCCGCAGGCCCCGAGATATCAAAGAGGCGACTCCACGAACCCACAGGGCTGCCATCCGGCAGTGAGCAGCTTAGCAGTTAGTGCCCCAGGGGCATCGCCGCACCGCCCAAGCTAGCTGCGAAGGCAGCTCTTGACAAGACTGGCCCACCCTGAAGAACATCAAAGAGGTTCGCAAATTCTGAGGTTTGGCTAATTATTATCGATGATTCATCCATGACTTTGGAAAAATTTGCAAACCTCTGGACCGCCTCACTGGCAAGGTCAACTGGACCTGGGGTTCTGAAGAGCAGGGAAGCTTTGATAACCTCAAGAAGGCCTTTAGCACTGCCCCAGTTCTACAATCCTATGATCAAAAGGCCCCAACCCGAGTTGAGACAGATGCTTCTTTGTATGCTACTGATGCAGTTCTTAGCCAAAGAGATGAATCCAGTGCCTGGCATCCAATCGCTTTCCTGTCCCAATCCATGAATGATGCCAAAAGGAATTATGACATTTGGGACAAGGAAATGCTGGGAGTTATCCACGCTCTGGATCACTGGCGTCATCTCCTCCAAGGCCTACCCGAACCTTTTGAAATCTGGACAGACCACAAAAATCTGGAATATTGGACAACTGCCCCCAATCTCACCCATCGTCAAGCTCACTGGTCCCTTTTCTTGGCAGACTTTAATTTCTGTATTCATTACCAGAAAGGCGCTGAAAATGGCAAGGCCAATGCTCTGTCCCGTCACCCAGACCTTCAAGTTTCCGATGCCAACGACAACCAAGAGGTAGTGCTACTTGATCCCAAGCTATTCCGAATTAATGCCGCTCAACGAGGCCATATGCTAATGGAAGGAGAGTCCGAACTGCTCAAGAAAATCCGGAATGCTTCTCCTGAAGCAGAGGTTGCAGAAGCACTCCATTTGGTTAAGGATCTTGGTCTGGTTAAACTTCAGAAAGGTTTGGAGGAATGGAACCAGGAGAACGGTGTGATCCTACGACAAGGAAGAGTTTATGTACCTGCCGATAAGGAAATACAATCCCAAATTATCTCCATGTACCATGATAGCCTGCTTAGCGGTCACCCAGGTCAACATAAAACCCTTGAATTAGTATCCTGTAACTATTGGTGGCCCGGTATGACTAAGGCCGTAAATGAATACATCGAAACCTGTCAAACCTGTATCTAGAACAAGTCATCACGTTTACCTGCATTTGGCCCTCTAGAACTGCTTCCAACACCCACTAGACCATGGGATCACATTACAATGGACATGATAGTCAAGCTTCCTGATTCTCAGGGCTATGATAGTATTCTGGTAGTAGTCGACCGATTCTCCAAAATGACGCATATCATCCCCACCATGGAAAGGATCAATGCCATTGGGACAGTGGAGCTATTATGGTCACACGTCTTTAAGCTCCATGGGTTACCATCCCGAATTATCTCTGACTGAGGACCCCAATTCGCTAGCAAGGTTATGAAGGAGGTACATAAGTGATTAGGGATCACCATGGCTATGTCCACAGCTTATCACCCGCAGACAGACGGACAGTCAGAACGAGTAAACCAGGAGCTAGAAGCGTATCTAAGGTTCTTTGTCTCACACCGCCAGGATGACTGGGCTCGTTTACTCCCTTCTGCTGAGTTTGCCCTAAACAACCGTCAACACTCGGCCACCAAAACCTCTCCTTTCCGGATGAATTACGGATTCAACCCAAGAATGGACTTCTCCCTCACTGGCTTATTCGAAACCCCTGCTGTAGAAGACTGGTTATACGTAATAGCCAATGCCCAAGCCAACGCCCAAGCTGCCCTCAATCTAGCTGCGGAAAAGATGAAGGAGTTATTTGATAAACATATTTGAGAAATGCCTCAATGGCAGAAGGGTGACAAAGTCTGGCTATCCACGGAAAACCTGAAGACTTCTCAGCCAACCAAGAAGCTTGCTGCCAAGTTTGCAGGTCCATACAAAATCCTGGAAAAGATCGGTCCTCTTGCTTATCACCTCAAGATACCTTGAACTTGGTCCATACATGATGTCTTTCATGTTTCCCTATTATCGGGTCACAAGCCATCAGACTGGGACCAACCACTACCCAAACCAGTCGAGGTCGAAGGAGAAGAGGAATGGGAGGTTGCTCAGATTAAGGACTCCAGGATCTCGGGAAGACCTAAAAGTCTTGAATATCTTGTTAGCTGGAAAGATGCCCCAGGGGAAGACAATTGGGAGCCCACGGATCACCTGACACATGCCAAGGCTAGAATATGAGATTTCCACAAAAGGCACCCCAATGCACCTAAACGCTTAAATGCTGCAGTCTTTGGGGAATTACCTTTTAGGCCTATTGAGAATTACACAGAAACCAATACTAAGGAAAACGCTGGATGGGAACTAGGGAAGTTCCGGAGTAACTCCCTTGAGAAGGGGGTAATGTTATGAGTTGGACATTTTTCGCCGTTTCTTTACGAATATGTACATATTTTTATTGTATTTTTACGATTTTTATTCATTGAGATATGGACAAAATACCTTGCAGGCAACATCTTGATGTGCGTGTAACTGGCTGTGTTAGCCCCATGTAACAGGAGTGCTCGTGACAAGAGTATATTAGAAAGGCGGAGTCTAGATCATTCCTTTTCATCAAAAGGTCTAAACTCAGGAACCAGGGTCGTTCTGATCACTGTGCAATTACTAAGGAGTACTAGACTCATCACTCCAATCGGTTGCTCATGAGACTTAGTCACAAAGCACTGCCCCTGCATTATTACATGTTCCTGCTTACGAACCCCGGCTGTACACAGACCAACGAGGCTACGCACGGGCCCTTTCATTTATGTATAAATACAAGCATGTAACCCTTACCTGAACCTTAGCTTCAACCTTCTCGCCTTCAGGTAAGGGCACCCCCCCCTTGTACTTACTACATATTACTAATATATTATCTTGCCTTCAGGCTTGTTCGCCCTAGCCCATACCCCCTCTCTCTCTTCACTCTCCTTATTTAGTATAAGGCCTTCAGGGCATCTAGATAAGTATATATAGTCCTAGTACTAGAGGACTAAATAAGTCATAAGTCCCCAATACATAAGGGGCATTGCGTGTAATAAAACCCAGTTCGCTCTGGTCAAGGCAGTAACAAGTCCTTACAGGGATTATGTAGACCATGGTGGGCTAAGCTGCCTTGTCATGAGAAGGGAATTTTCGCCGAATTTTCGGTTATTTTCTTGTATTATTTGGACTATTATTTAATTAGTTATTACATTTCCCTTTCTTTTCCTTTATTTTTCTTATAAAAATTACCCTTTAGGGCGTGGACTGTGGGCAGTGTAGTAGTCATGTGATTTGTCAAGAGCTGCCTTCGCAGCTAGCTCGGGCGGTGCGGCGATGCCCCGGGAGCGCTAACTACTAAGCGGCTCACTGCCAGATGGCAGCCCTGTGGGTTCATGGAGTCACCTCTTCGATATCTCGGGGCTTGCAGCGGTACGGGTGACGCGGCGAGCAGGCACGGCGTACGGCAAGTTGAGCGGGAGGTCCGGCGAGATCAGGCGTAGAGCAGAAGATGTCAAGCCAGAGGGAGATAACTAGACAAGATGCTCGAGGATGCTCGAGTCCACAGGTTGACCGCTGGCTATGCAGCGGGTGTAGGGCTTGTTTAGGGCCAAACACACTTAGTTTTCCGACTACTGTAACTACTACATCAGGTACAGTACATATATACGAAGTACAGTAGTCGTGAAAATGATAAATAAAGCAATGGAGGGAAAACAATAAGAACAATAAGGAATAGCGCGTGCCGCGCGCTCTGGTAGTTGTGCCACGCTGTGCACGAAGGCGGGGGTGCCTTCCTTCGGAACCATCGGTGGTCTGATCGTCAATCAGAGCGCGATCATGGGGAAAGTCCAAGCGCGATCTTCCCAGATAGGAAGGATCCGCTGGTGCGGGCACATGGCGACTCGGGGATTGACATCGAGAAGGCTAGTCGGCATATGGAACGCTCTGATGGACAGAAGCGTATTGATGATAGGAAGGAAGCATGAAAGGCGGCCTTGCACATGGCTCCGGGGAAACGTCGGCGGACACATCGGAAACGCGTCCGATGCACGGGGTACGCGGCGACTCAGAAGGGAGGACGTCGCTGGTGATTCCGTCGTAGGTGTTTGCGTGTGTCGATGTGCGCGATTGGGACGCTCGGCGGCCGGGTGCGTTGGCGGGTTGTGACATGATTGGCCCTCACGTATTCCAAGCCGCACGTCACAGGAGTAATCTTGGGGCTGCGCGTACTTCTACTTCACCATCACGCACAGCCTAGGAACACAGACTTCCTTCCCTGATCAATTCCTAATGGTTACCAGTACCGGTCCGAAAATGGATCTCCACACGGATGCCTGGTGGAATTAGGCTAAAAGATCTTCCCCTGCATTGCCATATCTATGCTTCTATTTCCCTCTGCGCACAGACCAACAAGGCTGCACACGGACCCTTCCATAGTAGTATAAATAGTGCATATAACTTGTCCTGAAGAGCTCAGCTTCGACCTCTTTGCCTTCAGGCAAGTAATAAAGTTTGTATTCATTAAATAGATTACTAAATCAAATCTTTGCCTTCAGGGTATACACTCATAGGCCTAGGCCATCGTCCTAGCCTCTCCCCTTTCTCTCTCTCTCTCTCTCTCCCCTTTTCCCCTTATATTAGGAGGCGGTGCAAATCCCCTCAAGGTGTGTGCGTGAATTAAGAGCATCGAATACAAGCAAGATAATGGAGTACCCGGCGCATCCCCAATAGATAAGGGAATTGCGTATCTATGGGAAACCTTATTTGTAGGTACTTCAAAGACTTAGTGAAAAGAGTGTATTGTTTGATTGTGCGCACAAGTAGGCTCTCTAAGCCCAACGTCACATAGTCAAGGAGTATACCCTTGACACGCCTGTCTTGAGTAAGAACCACTTAAAAACTATTTGACGCAAAGCAAAGTACATGGGAAGGCTTCTGTCTAGAGTACCGATCACTAGCCTAGCAAAGTAGTCAATTAGGTGGACTATTACAAAGAGCAGCAACGGGAGCACATGGGTCCCTGAAATACATCTGACTAAGTAATGCACATAAAACCCGGCTTTACGGCCCACCTTTGTACCTTACAGAAGGTTGTGCTTGTTGGATTAGTCAAGCGCGCAAGCCTTGACACCTAGGAGCCATGGACAGGATCATCGAGGTCCTCAAGGTCATCGCAGATGGAGTGACAGGTCAAGCGGCAAATGAGGGCTCCGGCGTGTAGTGTGTTGTAGCCGTCGAGCCGCCCATACTGGACAAGATGGCCGTAAATCTGGTTGCTGGTCCTTCCAGAGCCCCGAGAAAGGAAGACGCCAAAGTGGTAGTCACAAGGGTCGACAACAAAGTAATGGAGGAGGCAGCGGACGAGGACGGGGAGGAGAGGGGTAAGGAGGAGGAGGTCACTAAGGGCTCCGGCATGTCCTCGCCCTCCTAATAATTCTTTGTAGTCACCATGGCCAACGGCCACTAATGCATCCATTATCAACATCCTATGGAGTGAAAAGGAAGATGAAAGAAGTAGAACATAGAAGAAAATGAATAAAAAAAACACAACATAAGCAAAAATGGCAAACAGAAACTACAAGGTATTGTAGTGAAAGGGAAAACAGGAAAAAATGAGCCAAAAAATACGAATACCTAAGAGAAAGAGACAAAATGAAATGTACAGTAATTGTTTGGGTTAATCAGTGATAATCCTAGAGAGGACCAGGCTTGTTGGGATATGCGGCGTGGAAGTCCGCCAGAAGTTCCTGAGCATTGTTGAGCTCAGTTGCAGGTAACCACTCTTCTTCTTTGGATGTGCCCTCATAGCCTGCCTAGTGTACTTTGTAGAGTAGCTTGCAGCAACGTCGATTATTAATCTTCAAGTCCAGTATCGCAGTGATTTTGTATTCCAGTTTGCCCTCAATTTCTATCGGGACTAGCGGCAGTTCAACACAATTAGGGATTGTGTTCTTGTGAGCAGGTTCAAGCTGTGATATGTGGAAGACGGGATGCACGGCGTGCATGTTGCTCAGAAGTTTCAGAGTGAATGAGAGCGGTCCAGCCTGGTTGATAATCTCAAAGGGTCCAAGGAACTTGTCCGAGAGCTTCTTGGATAGGCGAGTGGTTTGGAAGAAGGTTGCCTTGATGAAAGCCTTGTCACCGATTTTGAAGGGGGGAGGGACTTGGCGACGCTTGTCTGCAGAACCTTGGTAACATCGCTGAGCCCAACCCAGTTCCTCGCGCAGGAACTTATATAATTCGTCTAGATTGATAGCGTACTCGAGAGCGCGAGCAGAAGTCACATCCTTTTTGGGGTTGATGGCAATAATGTTGGGATGGTAGCCTTTGTTTGCGAAGAATGGCGACACACCTGTTAAGTTATGTGGCGCGTTGTTATAAGCGAACTCGGCAAGCGGGAGCAGGTCCGCCCAGTTGTCCTGCTAGTAACTGCAGTACATCCGGAGGTATTGCTCGAGGGTTTGGTTAACCCGCTCGGTTTGGCCGTCGCCTTCGGGATGGTACCCGGACGTATGATGAAGTCACATATTCAGTAATGCACTTAGAGACCTGAAGAAATGGGAGACAAACTCCGGGCCTCTGTCCGATGTGATGTGTGAAGGAACACCGTGCTTTGAAAAGATGTGCATCACGAACAGTTGAGCTAAACCTTTTGATGTGATCTCATCATGCGTGGGGATGAACACCGCCTGCTTGGTCAGACGATTGATGACAATGAGAACAGAGGTGAATCCTAAGGAAGGGGGGAGATGTTTGATGAAATCCATTGAAATGGAATTCCATGGGCACTCAGGAATCGGCAGCTGCTGGAGCAGACCATAAGGCCTATGGCGAACGGATTTGCCTCTCCTGTGTCAAGGGTACACTACTTGACTATGTGACGTTGGGCTTGGGGGGCCTACTTGTGTGCACAACCAAATAACACACCACTTAACACTAATGTACTGAAGTACCTATACAAGAGTGTTCCCACAGTTATGCAATCCCTTTATCTATTGAGGGTGCACCGGGTACTTTCTTAGCTCTTATGTAATCGTTCACTCTTATGTTCACGTGCACACGTTTGTTATGAGTTGGACATTTTTCGCCTTTTTCTTACGGACATGTACATATTTTTATTGTATTTTTACGATTTTTATTGACTAAGATACGGACGAAATACCTTGCAGGCGACATCTTGACGCGCGTGTGACTGGCTGTGTTAGCCCCACGTGACAGGAGTGCTCGTGACAAGAGTATATTAGGAAGGCGGAGTCTAGATCATTCCTTTTTCACCAAAAGGTCTAGATTCAGGAACCAGGGTCGTTCCGATCACTGTGCAATTACTAAGGAGTACTAGACTCATCATTCCGATCGGTTGCTCATTGGACTTAGTCACAAAGCACTACCCCTGCATTTGACACAATCTTGCTTACGAACCCCGGCTGCGCACAGACCACCAAGGCTGCGCACGGGCCCTTGCATTTATGTATAAATACAAGCATGTACCTCTTACCTGAACCTTAGCTTCGACCTTTTTGCCTTCAGGTAAGGGCACCCCCCACTTGTATCCTTTACATATAACTAATATATTTCGCCTTCAGGCTTATACATGTCCTAGCCCCCCTCCCTCTTTCCACTCTCACTCCTCTCCCCTATTAAGTATAAGGCCCCAAGGGCATCTTAGTAGGAGCACACGTAGGCCTTGTTATAAGAAGGCAATAAGTCTACAAAGTCCTCAATACACAGAGGCAGTTGCGCGTGAACACGAAGCCCTATTCAGTTAGGCCTAGGCAGTAAAAAGTCCTAGCAGACGTTACGTAGACCACGGTGGGCTAAGCCGCCTGTCCCCAGTAAGAAACACTATGAATTCTATTTGACACAAAGGAAGTACACGGGAAGCCATTGGCTAGAGTACCGACCACGACCCTAGCAAAGTAGAAATCAGAGTGTCCTATTACAAAAGGCAGCAACGGGAGCACGTGGGCGTCTGATAAAAATTACCAAACTAGCAGTACACGTAAAACCCGGCCTTACAGCCCGCCCACGTACCTTACAAGTGGGTTGTGTCTTTTGGTAGAGTCAAGCGCGTAAGCCTTGACAACGTTGAGGGGATTTGCACCGCCTCCTAGTAAAGGATAGGGAGAGAGAGAGAAAGCTAGGACTAAGGGCCTAGGCCTATGAGTTTATACCCTGAAGGCGAAGTTTTTATTAGCAATCTATTTTAAGGGGATACAAACGTTTTACTTGCCTGAAGGTGAAGAGGTCAAAGCTGAGTTCTTCAGGACAAGTTAAATGCACTATTTATACTATTTGTAAGAGGTCCGTGCACAGCTTTGATGGTCTATGCGCAGAGGGAGATAGAAGTATAACTGTGGCAATGCAGGGGAAGATCTTTAGCCCTAACTCCACTAGGCATCCGTGTGGAGATCCGTTTCCGGACCGGTACCGGTAATCATTAGGAATTGATCAGTAAAGGAAGTTTGCATTCCTAGGCTGTGCGTGATGATGAAATGGAAGTGCGCACAGCCCTGAGATTACTCCTGTGATGTGCGGCTTGAAACACGTGAGGGCCAATCACATGACCACAGCACTGCCCACAGTCCACGCCCTAAAGGGGTAATTTTTATAAGAAAAATAGAAAAAGGAAAAGAAAATGTAATAACTAATTAAGTATTTATCCAAATAATACAAGAAAATAACCGAAAAATCGGCGAAAATTCCCTACTCATGACATTACCCCCTTCCTAAGGGGATTTCCTCCGGAACATCCCAAGTTCCCATGTTCCTCCAACTTTTTCTGTTGTTTCTGTGAAGTTTTCAATTGGTCGGAATGGAAGATCCGCAAAGACTGCAGCCAAAAGGTGTCACGACCTGCCAACGCACCCGGCCGCCGAACGTCCCGATCGCGCACATTGACATTCGCGAACAACTACGACGGAGCCACCGGCGACATCCTCCCTTCTGCGTCGCCGTGTGTCCTGTGCATCGGAAGCGTTTCCGATGTGTCCGCCGACGTTTCCCCGGAGCCATGTGCATGGCCGCCCATCACGCTTCTTCTCCATCATCGATGCGCTTCTGTTCATCAGAGCGTTCCACATGCCGACTGGCCTTCTCGATGTCAATCCCCGAGTTGCCATGTGTCCCCACCAGCGGATCCTTCCTATCTTGGAAGATCGCACTTGGTTCTCCCTCACAATCGCGCTCTGATTGACGATCAGACCGCCGATGTTTCCGAAGGAAGGCACCCCCGCCTTCGTGCATAGCGTGGCACGACTACCAGAGCGCGCGGCGCGCGCTATTACTTATTGTCTTTATTGTTTTCTCCTACTTCTTTATTTATCTTTCTGCGACTACTGTATTCTAGTATATATGTACTGTACCTGATGTAGTAGATACAGTAGTCGGAAAATTAAGTGTGTTTGGCCCTAAACAAGCCCTACACCCGCTGCATTGCCAGCGGTCAACCTGTGGACTCAAGCGTCCTCGAGTGTCTTGTCTAGCTTCTTCTCTCTGGCTTGACATCTTCTGCTCTACGCCTAATCTCGCCGGACTTCCCGCTCAACTTGCCGTACGCCGTGCCTGCTCGCCGCGTCACCCGTATCCCCGCAAGCCCCGAGATATCGAAGAGGCGACTCCACGAACCCACAGGGCTGCCATCTGGCAGTGAGCAGCTGTAGTAGTTAGCGCCCCAGGGGCATCGCCGCACCGCCCGAGCTAGCTGTGAAGGCAGCTCTTGACAAAAGGCGTTTAGGTGCTCTGGGGTTCTTTTTGTGGAAATCTTTGATTAGTCGTGGGGCATTGGTGATGTTGGCTTCTTTTTCCCATGAATCTTCTCCTGGATATCCCTTCCATTCGACCAGGTATTCTAACTTCTTGGTCCTTGGGCTTAGATAGCTATCTTTAATGCATAGTACCTCGTGTTCTTCTTCTCCTTCTATCTCAACAACTTCGGGGATAGGGACGAGTGGTCTAGACTCAACCTGAACATGTGGTTTAACCAAAGATACGTGGAAGACATCATGAATGGTCCATCTCTTAGGAATAGCAAGTCGAACGGCTTGGTTTCCTATAAGTTCTGTAATTTTATATGGACCAATCCATTTTGCCAAAAGTTTCTTTAATAGCTGGGCCAATTTGATATTTTCGGTGCTTAACCAAACTTTGTTGCCAACAGCGTATATTGGGACTTCCGCTGCATGTTTATCAAAGAAGTATTTCATTCGGCTAGCTGCGTGATCTAGTGCTGCCTTGGCATCTTCTTGGAGTTCTTTGACTTTTTCCGTCCACACTTGTGCCCCTTCGGTACTCGGAATTCCTATTGTTGTGAGGTTCATTCTTGGGGAAAAGCCGTAATTCATTTCAAACGGAGAAGTGCCTGTCGATGCCTGTTGTCTATTATTGAGGGCGAACTCTGCAAGGGGGAGGAGGCCTGCCCAGTTGTCTTGTCTATGGGACACATAATTTCTCAAGTAGACTTCGACTTCTTGGTTAAGTCGTTTGGTCTGTCCATCGGATTGTGGATGATAGGCGGTGGACAAGGAGGTTTTGATGTCTAGCCGTTTGTGGATTTCCCACATGACTTTTCCAGCAAATTGGGGTCCTCTGTCCGAAGTCCATTGATATGGCAGCCCATGTAG
This sequence comes from Agroathelia rolfsii, assembly GCA_018343915.1. NCBI lineage: Eukaryota > Fungi > Basidiomycota > Agaricomycetes > Amylocorticiales > Amylocorticiaceae > Agroathelia > Agroathelia rolfsii. The sequence goes on along the minus strand of JABRWF010000001.1, from coordinate 4,266,747 downwards.
TCGGAAAACGTTGGTTAGGTATAGGTCTGCCATTTCTGATGCCATGATCACTTCAACGCAGGGGATTAGATGACACATTTTGGTTAATCTATCCACCACCACTAGGATCGAGTCATATCCCTGGGATTCCGGGAGTTTTATGATCATATCTGAAGTAACATGTTCCTAGGGACGTTCTGGAGTGGGTAGGGGTGACAATGGTCCTACTGGCATTGAACGGGCTGTTTTGGAGGCAAGGCACACAGGACATGATGCTACATAGTCGTTGATGGCTTTAGTCAGCCCGGGCCACCAATAGTTCCTTGATACAAGCTCGAGGGTTTTGTGTTGGCCAGGGTGACCGGCTGCCAGTATGTCGTGGTGGAGACAAATGATGTCATTACGTAGTGTAGTATCACGGGGTACATAGACCTTTCCTAAGTGTAAGATTAAGCTATTTTCTTTGTTCCATTCTTCCAAACCCTTCTGTAATTTTACCGGACCAAGCTCTTTTACTAGTCCTAGGGCATTTGCTATTTCGGCATCCTTGGCTTTGCTTCTAATTCTGTCCAGAATTCCTTTTTCTCCTTGGATTTTGACGTGTCCTCTTCTTGTGGCATTGATTCGAAAGAGTTTGGGGTCTAGGACCACCTGGTCTAGGTTGTCTTCTTCATCAGAACGTTGGAAGTCCGGTTGCCAAGAGAGCGGGTCGGCACGTCCATTTTCAGATCCTCGGAGGTAAGAAATTGTAAACCGGAATTCGGATAGGAAAAGGGACTATCTTGCTTGTTGCCGTGTGAGGTTTCTAGCTGTCTTCCAATATTCTAAATTTTTATGGTCTGTTTGGATTTCAAAAGGGTGAGGTAGACCGATGAGATAATGCCGCCATACATCCAAAGCCCTAATTATGCCCAGCATTTCCTTATCCTAAATATCGTAATTTCACTCGGCGTTGTTCATTGCTTGAGAAAGGAAAGCAATTGGTCACCAAGAGTTGTCAGATTATTTTTGGAGAAGGACTGCCCCTGTTGCAAAATTTGAAGCGTCTGTTTCTAACTGTGTTTCTGCTGTTTGCAAGTATGCTCTGAGTATGGGTGCCAAAGTAAAGGCCGCTTTTAGGGCATCAAAGGCTTCTTGCTCTTTTGATCCCCATTTCCAGTCTACTTTTCCGGTTAAACAGTCCAGGGGTTTACAGATCTGGGCGAAATTTCGAATGAAGCGCCGGTAATAGTTGGCGAGTCCTCAGAAACATTGGACATCAGAAACCTTTTGGGGAACCGGCCAATTCAGGACTGCTTTGACCTTTTCCAGGGTCATACAAATTAAACCAAAGGAAACCAAGGCGCCCAAAATGTCTACTTTGGGAACATCGTACTCAAACTTCTCAAGGTTTGCAAACAGATCGTTTTCCTTGAGGAGTTTGAGTACTTCTAAGACTTGTTTTCGGAGTTCGACCTCTGTTTGTGCACCAATGATGATGTCATCAATGTAATGTACTAGCCATCCCAACTGGTTGAATTTGTAAAAGAGGTCGTCCATCATGGTTTGCATCGTTGCGGGTGCATTGCACAGCCCAAAGGTCATAATAGTTGGTTCAAACAGCCCTTTATTCGTGATGAAGGCTGCCTTGTGTTCATTGCCTTCCCGGATTCGAATGTTATTGAAGCCCCAACATAGGTCGATCTTACAGAATGTTTGAAATTTGGTCATTTTGTCCTGTAGTTCGGAGATAAGGGGGAGAGGGTAAGCGTTCTCGATTGTCTCGGCATTAAGCTTTTGGTAGTCCTGAACTGGTCGTAAGGACCCATTTTTCTTTGGGACAAAGAACATAGGGGCGGCGATGGGACTTTCTGACTTCCTGATATAGCCTTTCTCAAGGTTTTCTTTGAGATAATCCACTAGCGCTTCTTCTTCTTTTATTGAGAGAGGGTAGGCTTTGCTTCTTTGTAGTTGCGCTCCATCTTTTAGTTCGATCTTGTGATCCCAAGGCTTTCAAAGGGGCATTCTTTGAAAGGCTTCCTTAGAAAATACAGAAGTGTATTCTGAGGCCCATTCTGGAAGAAGGCTAGAGGAAATTTTTAGCTGTTCGGAATGCTTGACCCTTCCTGCTGACCAATCTATTACTGGGTTTTCTAAACGTAGCCAGTCAATTCCAAGAATGACGTTTTCTGGACCTATGTCTGTGACTAAGAAGGAAAGCTTCTTTCGAACTCCTCCAATGCTTGTTTTGAGTACAGCAATTTCTTCAATTCTGCCTTGAGCATTTAGGGAATTGTCTATATTAAATACAGGGATAGTGTGAGGTAATTTTTTTGTAGTTATATGTTTTTCTTTTACAAAGCGGGAATAGATGTCAAGGGTATACTCCTTGACTATGTGACGTTGGGCTTGGAGAGCCTACTTGTGCGCACAATCAAACAATACACTCCCTTCACTAAGTCTTTTGAAGTACCTACAAATAAGGTTTCCCACAGATACGCAATTCCCTTATCTATTGGGGATGTGCCGGGTACTCCGTTATCTTACTTGTATTTGATGCTCTTAATTCATGTGCACACTTTGAGGGGATTTGCACTGCCTCCTAATATAAGGGGAGAGAAAGGGGAAGAGAGAGAGAGAGAGAGGCTAGGACGATGGCCTAGGCCTATGAGTGTATACCCTGAAGGCGAAGATTTTATTAGTAATCTATTTTAGTGGATACAAACCTTGGTTACTTGCCTGAAGGCGAAGAGGTCGAAACTGAGCTCTTCAGGACAAGTTACATGCACTATTTATACTACTATAGAATGGTCCGTGTGTAGCATGGGTGGTCTATGTGCAGAGGGAAATAGAAGCATAAGGGTGGCAATGTAGAGGGAGAACGTTTACCCTAACTCCACCAGGCATCTGTGTGGAGATCCATTTCCGGACCAGTACCGGTAACTGTTAGGAATAGTTCAGGGAAAGGAAGGCTATGTTCCTAGGCTGTGCATGATAGTGAAGTAGAAGTTTGCACAGCCCTGAGATTACTCCTGTGACATGCGGCTTGGAACACGTGAGGGCCAATCACATGACCGCTGCACTGCCCACAGTCCACGCCCTTAAAGGGTAATTTTCATAAGAAAAATAAAAGAAAAGATAAGAAAATGCAATAACTAAATAAATAATAGTCCAAATAATACAGAAAAATAACCAAAAAATTGGCAAAAATTCCCTTCTCATGACAATGGATGAAGGAAGACAAGGCGCCTGAATCTATCATTGCTAATGTTACAATAGAAGAAAAATGTCCATGGAACATAAGAGGAATGTGGAGGTGCTGTCCATGTGTACTAGAAATGGAAACAGAGTTACAAGAAAGGAAGGAAGAGAAGCGGTTTGAGAGATATGGGTCGGCCAAAATGGCCCTTTCCGTCAACCCTTCTAAAAACCCACCTTGTCTTTGAAGGTGGCCAATGCCATAGCTTGTTGTTTGACTAGTGCCTGTAGGTCTGCCATTGTCATCGTGGTGGAACCTTCGTTGATATCGTCCATAGCAGCTGACGTGCCCAGCTGGTCAGCAGAAGGGGGTGCCAGTGTTGTTGTAGCCTGTACCTTAGGTCTAGAACCCTGGTACCTTGAGACTCAAGGATTTGTGCAGTTGGAGGCGAAGTACCCCCATTGTTGGCAATTGTAGCACTGCACAGTGCTCAGATCTCTAGGCGGGTGGCGGCTTCCTTGTGTGGCCGTAGTTGGAGTGGGTGAAGATTGTGCCACATTGATTGTAATTGGATTTGCGGCGGTCCCCTGTGTATTTTGGAATTGAGGGCGGGGTTTCCAGCCATCCGTCCAAACTCCAGCATCGTGTAGACCTTCTTCTGCATCCACAGCCGCTTCCATCAGGTTTTCTAGAGAATTTCATCATTCTTTTGGGTAGCCACCAATGATACCCTTGATCTTTGGAGAGAGAGCCTGCCAATAGCGGACTTGGAGGTCTTCACTAGACAGCTTGGTCTAATTAGCGAGCATGGAAAAAGTGGCCGTAAAGTCTGCTACTGAAGACGTCCCTTGCTTTAGATCCTGCAATTTTTGTAGGGCAATTCTCCCAAAGTCTCTTGCACTGTATAGAGCTTTAAACTTGGCATACAGGTCTTTCTCAAAGTTGAAGCTTTTGGTGTCAATGACATCGTCGAACTTCTGGCTCCAAGCTTTTGGGGCTCCTTCTAACAACCCTACAAAGTACCTTGCTTTGGTGTAGTCTGATACGTATATTTTTGGGTTGAGTTTGATGTAGTTTTCAAACCCAAAAATGAAGGATTGGTATTTTGACCAATCACCAGACCATTTCTCCGGAGCTTGTCCTATCTCTTTAGGCGTGGAGGTAGCAGCGGCCGTGGCAGTGGCAGGTGCGGGTTGTTCCTGTTCCAGGAGGTCAGTGAAGTGTGCTTGAGTCTCTTGCATCTGTCCCATGGAAACTTGGATACGGGCTTGGTTAGCCTGGAGGAGTGCCAAGATTTGACCGAGTTTCTGAGAAAGCGACATTTCAGGTAGTTCTTCTGGGCTGGTTTCCTTTTTCTTTTTGTGGCGGTGTTTGTGACAACTTTTTGATGGAGAGGGGTGAGGTACAATAGGAGAAGAGGGATATTCGGCTTCGGTGGTGTATTGTCAGCGGAAATCAGAAGGAGAGGGGTATTTAGATGGTGCTTCTTCTTCTCCTTCTGGCGTCTTAGGTGGGGAGGCTCTTGTTGAAGTGGCTTCTTTGCCGGATTCTTCCTCCTCTTCTTCTTCTGATAAGTGCGGAGCCGAGCTCGACGCGACTTCTCTGGTTACTTCAGGCAGTGATGTAGTAGACTTGGTGGCCCAGGGGACCAGAACTTCCTTGGGCTTGTAAGAGGTGCCCTTGCGTGTGCTCATTCACAGAGCAAGTAATGCGGTTTTCTTTGTCACCGGCGGTCGTGCTGGTTTCCTTATGCAAGTAGCGGGATTTTTCTTCTTCAACCGGGGCTAGAGCTTGCCCGTACCGTAATCACACCAAAATTCACACGAAAATTTGAATGGCAGGGGGGGGTGGTAAAAGGTGCCACTCACACTTAGCAATAATAAACTTTGATTCCCAATGGGAACTCCTAGAACACCAGACGTGTTAGGTCTGTATAGTGCTTCGGATATAGCCAGAAAATCGCGTAGGACGTATACGCTATTTCTGTCTAGACGGAGTTGTAAATAGGCTTTGGAGGGTGCTGCACAATGGCTTTCCAAAGTAGTTTATTGCTTACGTGCTCAGAAGAATGTTTGTATAGAAAATAAGAAAGGGGTGCTCTTTGTAAGCGATCGCTAGTTGCTTCTTCTCAGACTGTGGAAGTCCAAGGGAGGCCTGGTAGCTTTGACCTAATGTCAAGGGTACACTACTTGACTATGTGACGTTGGGCTTGGGGGGCCTACTTGTGCGCACAACCAAATAACACACCACTTAACACTAATGTACTGAAGTACCTACATAAGAGTGTTCCCACAGTTATGCAATCCCTTTATCTATTGAGGGTGCACCGGGTACTTTCTTAGCTCTTATGTAATTGTTCACTCTTATGTTCACGTGCACATATTGAGGGGATTTGCACTGCCTCCTAGTAAAGGATAGGGAGAGAGAGAGAAAGCTAGGACTAAGGGCCTAGGCCTATGAGTTTATACCCTGAAGGCGAAGTTTTTATTAGCAATCTATTTTAAGGGGATACAAACGTTTTACTTGCCTGAAGGCGAAGAGGTTGAAGCTGAGCTCTTCAGGACAAGTTATATGCACTATTTATACTATTTGTAAGAGGTCTGTGCGCAGCTTTGATGGTCTGTGCGTAGAGGGAGATAGAAGTATAACTGTGGCAATGCAGGGGAAGATCTTTAACCCTAACTCCACTGGGCATCCATGTGGAGATCCGTTTCCGGACCGGTACTGGTAACCATTAGGAATTGATCAGTGAAGGAAGTTTGCATTCCTAGGCTGTGCGTGATAATGAAATGGAAGTGCGCACAGCCCCAAGATTACTCCTGTGATGTGCGGCTTGAAACACGTGAGGGCTAATCACATGACCACAGCACTACCCACAGTCCACGCCCTAAAGGGGTAATTTTTATAAGAAAAATAGAAAAAGGAAAAGAAAATGTAATTGTCATGAGAAGGGAATTTTCGCCGATTTTTCGGTTATTTTCTTGTATTATTTGGACCATTATTTAATTAGTTATTGCATTTTCTTTTCTTTTCCTCTATTTCTCTTATAAAATTACCCTTTAGGGCGTGGACTGTGGGCAGTGCAGTGGTCATATGATTGGCCCTCACGTGTACCAAGCCGCACGTCACAGGAGTAATCTCAGGGCTGTGCGTACTTCCATTTCACCATCACGCACAGCCTAGGAACACAGACTTCCTTCCCTGATCAATTCCTAACGGTTACCGGTACTGATTTGGAAACGGATCTCCACACAGATGCCCGGTGGAGTTAGGTTAAAAGATCTTCCCCTGCATTGCCACAACTATACTTCTATTTCCCTCTGCGCACAGACCAACAAGGCTGTGCACGGCCCCTTTCATAGTAGTATAAATAGTGCATGTAGCTTGTCCTGAAGAGCTCAGCTTTGACCTCTTCGCCTTCAGGCAAGTAACGGTTTATATCCCATAAAATAGATTACTAATAAAACTTCGCCTTCAGGGTATTAACTCATAGGCCTAGGCCCCTCAGTCCTAGCTTTCTCTCTCTCTCTCTCTTCATTTCTTACTAGGAGGCGGTGCAAATCCCCTCAATGTATGCGTGTGAACATAAGAGTTAACGATTACATAAGAGCTAAGAAAGTACCCGGTGCACCCTCAATAGATAAAGGGATTGCATAACTATGGGAATACTCTTGTGTAGGTACTTCAGTACGTTAGTGTTAAGAGGTGTGTTATTTGGTTGTGCGCACAAGTAGGCCCCCCAAGCCCAACGTCACATAGTCAAGTAGTGTACCCTTGACAGTAATAACTAATTAAGTATTTATCCAAATAATACAAGAAAATAACCGAAAAATTGGCGAAAATTCCCTACTCATGACACGAGGCGCCCAGGCCTGAAACAAATAACCATGTTGAATTGGGACAAATATTCCGACCATCGGGCCTGCCAGTGCATTAGCAGTTTCGTGGTGGAAAAATACGTAAGATTTTTGTGGTCCATCACCACATCCATGGGAAAGGCGGCGCCCTCCAAGTAGTGCCGCCAAGTGCGGAAAGCCTCATAGATGGCCAATAACTCCTTGTTGTGGGTATTGTAGTTGAGCTTAGCGGGGCCAAGCGTGTGAGAGTGGAAAGCAACAGGGCGAATTTTGCTGTCATCTCTAGTGAGTGACAAGATACCCGCGATTGCGTAGTCAAAGGCATCAGTCTCTATCGTCAGCTGCTTGTTAGGCACCCAATGAGTGAGGATGGGTGGCGACGTAAATGCCGCCTTCAGTGCATTGAACGAATCTTTGTACTTCTAATCGAAATTCCAAGTCACACCCTTATGAGTAAGGCGTGTCAGGGGAATAATGATGTCAAGGCTTGCGTGCTTGACGTAACCAACAAACATCAACCCTCTCGAAGGTATGAGGGATAGGCTGTAAGACCCCTTTTTATAATGTGTTACTAGGTTGGTTTATTGGCAGACACGCACGTGCTCCTGTTGCTGCTCTTTGTAATAGTCCACTTAATCGACTACTTTGCTTGGCTAGTGATCGGTACTCTAGACAGAAGTCTTCCCGTGTACTTCGCTTTGCGTCAAATAGTCTTTTAACTGGTTCTTACTCGAGACAGGCAGCTTAGCCCACCGTGCTCTACGTATGTCTGAGAGGACTTGTTACTGCCTCTATCTGAATAAACAGGATTTTGGTTCACACACACTGCCTCCTTGTATTGAGGACTTATAACTCAGGCTGCCCTCTGGTACTAGGGCTTACGTATTCTACTTAGATGCCGTAGAGGCCTTACACTAAATAGGCAGGAGAAAGGGAGGGGAATGTGGGCTAGGAGAACAAGCCTGAAGGTGAGAAAATATATTAGTAATATGTGGTAAGTACAAGGGGGGGTGCCCTTACCTAAAGGCAAGAAGGTCAAAGCTAAGGTTCAGGTAAGGGTTACATGCTTGTATTTATACATAAATGAAAGGGCCCGTGCATAGCCTCGTTGGTCTGTGCACAGCCGGGGTTTGTAAACAGGAACATGTAAAAATGCAGGGGCAGTGCTTTATGACTAAGTCCGATAAGCAACTGATCGGAGTGATGAGTCTAGTACTCCTTAGTAATTGCACAGTGATCGGAACGACCCTGGTTCCTGAGTCTAGACCTTTTGATGAAAAGGAATGATCTAGACTCCGCCTTCCTAATATACTCTTGTCACGAGCACTCCTGTCACGTGGGGCTAACACAGCCAGTCACACGCGCGTCAAGATGTCGCCTGCAAGGTATTTCATCCCTATCTCAATGAATAAAAATCGTAAAAATACAATAAAAATATGTACATGTTCGTAAAGAATCGGCGAAAAATGTCCAACTCATAACAAATGATATCGGCATAGTTGAGTATAAACCAATGATAAAAATTCGCAAACCCAAGGAAAGATTGTATATCCTTGACCTTCCTGGGCTCGGGCCACTTGGTGATGTCCTTAACCTTGGCCACATCCATTGTCAGCCCGTCCGGTAAGAGGATGTAGCCTAGGTACTCGACTGTGTCAACACCAAAAGAACATTTATCTGCGCGCGCATAAAGACCATGCTTACACAATCTATGAAGAACTTTCCAAACGTGAGCAGAATGCATCGCCGGGGAGTCCGAGTAGATCAGAATGTCGTCCAAATAGCATATGATGCAGATGTCGAGAAGATCCAAAAAGATGTCATTCATGAAGCGCTGGAAGGCTGCCGGCACATTCGTAAGGCCAAAGGGCATGACACGCCACTCAAACGAACCATAACGAGTATGGAACGCTGTTTTCCACTCGTCTCCTTTGGCTATGCGAACTAAATGGTAAGCATGCCTAAGGTCGATCTTGGTGTAAATTCTTGCCTTCCTCGGGGTGTCGAGGAGGTCAGCAATGAGTGGGAGTGGGTATCAATCCTTCTTGGTGATTTTGTTCAGGCCTCTGAAGTCAACACAAAGACGAAGGGAACCATCCTTCTTCTTGACAAAGAGCACCGGGGCTCCATGTGCTGAAGTAGCGGAGTGAATGAATCCAGTGCGGAGGTTCTCGTCAATGAATTCTCGGAGAGCTTTGAGCTCAAGAGCGGACAGCAAGTAGATCGGACCGTGCGGTGGAGCAGCGCTGTCTACGAGATCAATTTTCAGGTCATAGGACCTGTAGGGGGCGAGGAGCTCAGACTTCGACTCACTAAAAACGTTGGCAAATTCGTGGTACTTGGGGGGAATGTTGGAAAGGTCGGCGGGCTCTTGAGATGACGAACGTCCCATGAGGTCTGTTGATTCAGCGGACAATTGGTACATGGTACCACTCGCTCTGCATGCCCGGAGGAATGCTGAGCAGCCAATTAACGATACCTTGGGTTGCGCGGAAGCGCTTCTGAAGGGAACAGGTACAGGTGCCATCCTGCTGGATGCCTGATTGGACGCTGTGGCTTGGCGGGTGGCAGAATCATTGCAGGACTTGCTGTCTGCAGACATAATCCTTCGACCTTTCTACTGGCTGTCTTGGAAGGTAATACTGCTGCTCGATCAATCAATCAACGGATTGTAATGGATAAGCCAGTTGTGGCCCAAAACAGCGGAACAGGAAGAATCGAGAGGTGTGACAAAGAATGGTACCAACATGCAGTCACCAGAGGGAAAACGGACATCTAAATCAACAGATTGGGTAATGACATGATTGCTTGACCCATCAAAGAGTCGAAGCGCAATGGGTTCCAAGGGAGTACACAAGAGGTTATGACGGGATACAAATGCCAAATCAATGAAGCAGTGCATAGAGCCTGAGTCTAGAAGTGTTGGAATGATCGTGGGTATTTCAGGAGCGTAAAGTGTTAATGAGAGAGCATTAGGTAAGGAAAATGATGTAGCGTTAAGGCGAACACAAGGAGAAGACATGATTATGAATGTGCAGTGAAACAAGATGGAAGTTCGGAAATACTGTCACAAACCAAACTCACCGGAGACCCCGATGGAAGGTTTAGCGCAACAAGAACATGGACGGGCGATGCGGCGATAGACGATTATGGCAAAGGGCACTTGTGGACACAACAGCGTGATGCGGACGCATAAGGCTAAGGATAGGCAACGAATCGAGAGGGTTGGTGTCATGGGTCACTCATGACTCAAACCAACCAAACACATCTAGCCTGGGAAGGCTAGGCAAAAGGGGGGGGGTGTCAAGGGTACACTCCTTGACTCTTGAGAATTCGTGGGACAACTCCCTCAAATGTCTTTTAAGTCTAAGACTGCCCTTCTTAACACTAAGTTTTCTTATGAAGTACCTAAATGCAAGGGTTCCCATAGATATCCCAACCTTATGTCTTATTGAAGGAGGGACCGGGTACTTTATTAACTTGCACTTATTCGATGCTCTGATTTCTTAAGTCACACGTAAGGGGATTTGCACCGCCTTCAAGTAGAGAGAGAGAGGGAGAGAGTGTGTGTGTGGGAGTGCTAGGATGGAGGGGCCTAGGCCTGCGAGTATGTACCCTGAAGGCAAAGATTTTATTAGTAATCTATATAAAAGGATACAACCTGGGGTTTACTTGCCTGAAGGCGAAGAGGTCGAAGCTGAGCTCTTCAGGACAAGTTACATGCACTATTTATACTATTCTATAATGGTCCGTACACAGCATGGATGGTCTGTGCGCAGAGGGAGATAGAAGTATGAAAGTGGCAATGCAGGGGGAGAGCGTTTACCCTAACTCCACCGGGCATCCGTGTGGAGATCCGTTTCCGGACCAATACCGGTAATCGTTAGGAATTGCTCAGGGAAGGAAGGCTGTGTTCCTGGGCTGCACGTAATGGTGAAATAGAAGTACGCGCAGCCCCGAGATTACTCCTGTGACATGCGGCTTGGAACACGTGAGGGCTAATCACATGACTACTGCACTGCTCATAGTCCACGCCCTAAAGGGTAATTCTTATAAGAGAAAATAAAGGGAAAGAGAAGAAAATACAATAACTAATTAAATAATGGTCCAAATAATACAAGAAAATAACCAAAAAATCAGCGAAAATTCCCTTCTCATGACAGGGGGGGTACTACTGATATCTTTAATCTCCCCCAGTAGGGAGGTGCAACTCATGTTTAAAGACCTAGAGGCAAGGTCTCCCACTGTTTCATGAAGGCTTCCATGCAACATATAATCACTGGTATTCTTTAAAGTCCCTTTGCCAGATGGGACATGCTGTCTTGGACTAGACACAATTCTTTATACTCCCTGATCCTAGGAGTCTATGTTCACACATCATGGTGACACATGCTTTCACTCAGTATTATACTCCCTTAGAGCATGGAGTCACAGCATATCCCCTTAACCTTGGGGTCCAGGTATAACAAGTCAAAGATGATGATGGGGGGGGGGGTAAAATACACAAGAGAGAGAGTGGGAGATGAGAACTTTCAGGTGTGAGTGAGAATGACTCAGAAGGCAAAAGGTGGTCAAGCTGGATTGCAAAGGCCCCAAGGGCAGGCCTCTATATACTGTTTACAAGTACTCTAAGAATAGTCCTTAACTCCACATCAAGGGAAATAGAAGAAAGGAAAGAGAAAGGATCAGAGGAGTTAGAACAGAAGTACAGTATGGGAAAAGATCAAAGATGGAAGAAGCATCAAAGATAGAAGAAGCAGATCAATGATGTACATCAGAAGATCAGGAAGCATACCCAAATGAAGTACAGTACCATATAAATAATGCAGCAATAAACCCAAAATAAAGAAGTAAAGCCTATGCACTCAAATCAAAAGATAAAAATTCAAGAAAAATAGTAGAAAATACAGAAAAATCAGGAGAACAAGATAAGCCATAAGATCAACTCATGACAATAAGTGTCTAGGGATTACCACAGCTATGTCCACCGCTTATCACCTATAGACAGATGGACAGTCAGAATGAGTTAATCAGGAACTGGAAGCTTATCTTAGGTTCTTCGTCTCACATTGCTAGGATGACTAGGCTCGATTCCTTCCTTCCGCGGAATTTGCACTAAACAACCAACAACATTCTGCTACCAAAATGTCTTCCTTCAGGATGAACTATGGATTTGACCCATGAATGGACTTCTTGCTATCTGGAATCTTTGAAACCCCAGCTGTAGAAGACTAGTTACACATAATTGCTGATGCTCAATCGGATGCTTTATCCGCTCTTAACCTGGTGGCTGAAAAAATGAAGGAGTCATTTGACAAACATGTACAAGAATCCCCTCAATGGCAGAAGGGCGACAAGGTCTAATTATCCACGGAAAACCTAAAAACCTCCCAACCAACCAAAAAGCTTGCTGCCAAGTTTGTGGGACCCTATGAAATTCTAGAAAGGATTGGTCCTCTTGCCTATCAACTCAAGATTCCTCATATATGGTCTATTCATGATGTTTTCCACATCTCCCTTCTATCAGCTTATAAGCCTTCCGACCAAGACCAACCTCCACCAGAACCCATAGAAGTCGAAGAAGAAGAAGAATGGGAGGTTGCCAAGATCAAAGATTCCAGAATCTTAGGAAGACCTAAGTGGCTTGAGTACCTCATTAGCTGGAAAGATGCACCTAGAGAAGACAACTAGAAACCTATAGACAACCTAGTATATGCCAAGGCCCAAATTCAAGACTTCCACAAGAGGCACCCTGTCAAGGGTGTACTCCTTGACTAAAGGACATTGGGCATGAGGGGCCTACTTGTGCACTTAAATCAAATAATACACTTTCTTGACCTTATGTCTAGTACCTATGCAAGAGTTTTCCCACAGATATCCAACCTTTATTATATTGAAGGTGGACTGGGTACTTTCTTAGCTCTTACGTATTCGAAGCTTCTTATTCACACGCACACGCAAAAGGGGGATTTGCACCACCCACAAGTAAAGGAGAAAGAGAGAGAGAGAGAGAGGAAGGCTAAGACTTGAGGCCTAGGCCTAAAGAGTATACCCTGAAGGCAAAGTGTATTAGCAATCTACTTTATGAATACAAACCTTGGATTACTTGCCTGAAGGCGAAGAGGTCAAAGCTAAGCTCTTCAGGACAAGTTACATGCGTTATTTATACTACTATTGAAGGGTCCGTGCGCAGCCTTAATGGTCTGTACGCAGAGGGAAATAGAAGCGTAAATGTGGCAATGCAGGGAAAGAGCTTTTACCCTAACTCCACCGGGCATCCATGTGGAGATCCGTTTCCAGACCGATACTGGTAATCGTTAGGAATTGCTCAGGGAAGGAAGGCTGTGTTCCTAGGCTGTGCGTGATGGTGAAATAGAAGTTTGCGCAGCCCTAAAATTACTCCTGTGATGTGCGGCTTGGAACATGTGAGGGCCAATCACATGACCACTGCACTGCCCACAGTCCATGCCCTAAAGGGTAATTTTTATAAGAAAAATAAGGAAATGAAATGGAAAGATAGAGAGAAAATATCATAACTCTGTAAATACTAGTCCAAATATTACAAGAAAATACTCAAAAAATCCGCAAAATTTCCCTTCTCATGACACACCCCAACGCACCTAAATTCTTAAATGCTGCAGTCTTTGGGGAATTACCTTTTAGACCAATAGAAAACTTTACAGAGATAATTACAAAGGAAACTGCAGGATGGGAACTAGGGAAGTTCCGGAGTAACTCCCTTGAGAAGAGGGTAATGTCATGAGTTAAATAATTTTCGCGCTTTTTTTACGATCATGTACATATTTTTACTGTATTTTTACGATTTTTATTGACTGATATCAAGGGTACACTCCTTGACTTGATGCAATCGTAGGTCAACACCCACAAATGACTTCAAATACAATGAATGCTCCTCTTAACACTAAATCTAATGAAGTACCTATAAGCAAGTGTTCCCACAGATACTACGACCCTTATTCTATTGAGGGCGTAGCCGGGTACTTTCTTAGCTTGCTTACGTTCGATGCTCCTAAGTTCACACGCACACGTGAGGGGATTTACACCGCCTCCTAGTAAGGAATAAGAGAAAGAGAGAGAGAGAAAGGGGCTAGGACTATGGCCTAGGCCTGAGAGATGTATACCCTGAAGGCGAAGATTTCATTAGTAATCTATTTAAAGTGAATACAATCCTGGGGTTACTTGCCTGAAGGCAAAGAGGTCGAAGCTGAGCTCTTCAGGACAAGTTACATGCACTATTTATACTGTTCTATAAGGGTCCGTGCGCAGCCTTGATGGTCTGTGCGCAGAGGGAGATAGAAGTATAATTGGTGGCAATGCAGGGGAAGATCTTTGACCCTAACTCCACCAGGCATCCGTGTGGAGATCCGTTTCCGGACTGGTACCAGTAACCGTTAGAAATCGATCAGTGAAGGAAGTTTGTATTCCTAGGCTGTGCGTGGTGATGAAATGGAAGTGCGCACAGCCCCGAGATTACTCCTGTGACGTGCGGCTTGGAACACGTGAGGGCCAATCACATGACCACAGCACTGCCCACAGTCCACGCCCTAAAGGGGATAATTTTATAAGAAAAATGGAAAAAGAAAAAGGAAAATGCAATAACTAATTAAGTATTTGTCCAAATAATACAAGAATATAACCGAAAAATCGCCGAAAATTTCCTACTCATGACAACTGAGTTATGGAAGAAATACCTTGCAGGCAACATCTTGATGCATGTGTGACTGGCCATGTTAGCCCCATATGACAGGAGTGCTCGTGACAAGAGTATATTAGGAAGGTGGAGTCTAGATCATTCCTTTTTCATTAAAAGGTCTAGACTTAGGAACCGGGGTCATTCCGATCACTGTGTGATTACTAAGAAGTACTAGACTCATCACTCTGATTGGTTGCTCATTGGACTTAGTTATAAAGCACTACCCCTGCATTTGACACAATTGTGCTTACGAACCCCGGCTGTTGTCATGGGTCACTCATGACTCAAACCAACCAAACACATCTAGCCTGGAAAGGCTAGGCATAGGGGGGGGTACTACTGATATCTTTAATCTCCCCCAGTAGGGAGGTGCAACTCATGTTTAAAGACCTAGAGGCAAGGTCTCCCACTGTTTCATGAAGGCTTCCATGCAACATATAATCACTGGTATTCTTTAAAGTCCCTTTGCCAGATGGGACATGCTGTCTTGGACTAGACACAATTCTTTATACTCCCTGATCCTAGGAGTCCATGTTCACACATCATGGTGACATATGCTTTCACTCAGTATTATACTCCCTTAGAGCATGGAGTCACAGCATATCCCCTTAACCTTGGGGTCCAGGTATAACAATTCAAAGATGATGATAGGGGGGGGGGGTAAAACACACAAGAGAGAGAGTGGGGGATGAGAACTTTCAGGTGTGAGTGAGAATGACTCAGAGGGCAAAAGATGGTCAAGCTGGATTGCAAAGGCCTTAAGGGCAGGCCTCTATATACTGTTTATAAGTACTCTAAGAATAGTCCTTAACTCCACATCAAGGGAAATAGAAGAAAGGAAAGAGAAAAGATCAGAGGAGTTAGAACAGAAGTACAGTGTGGGAAAGATCAATGATAGAAGAAGCATCAAAGATGGGAGAAGTAAATCAATGATGTACATCAGAAGATTAGGAAGCAAACCCAAATGAAGTACAGTACCATATAGACAATGTAGCAATAAACCCAAAATAAAGAAGTAAAGCCTATGCACTCAAATCAAAAG
The DNA here is from genome assembly GCA_018343915.1 of Agroathelia rolfsii. NCBI lineage: Eukaryota > Fungi > Basidiomycota > Agaricomycetes > Amylocorticiales > Amylocorticiaceae > Agroathelia > Agroathelia rolfsii. Next base: position 4,250,977 of record JABRWF010000001.1, on the reverse strand, counting down.
ATAAAAATTCAAGAAAAATAGTAGAAAATACAGAAAAATTAGGAGAACAAGATAAGCCATAAGATCAACTCATGACAGCTGTGCACTGACCATCAAGGCTGCGCACAGGCCCTTTCATTTATGTATAAATACAAGCATGTAGCCCTTACCTGAACCTTAGCTTTGACCTTTTCACCTTCAGGTAAGGGCACTCCCCCCACTTGTATCCCCTACATACTAAACTAATATATTTTTGCCTTCAGGCTTACATCTATCCTAGCCCACTTCCCCCTACTTCTCTCTCTTTTCTTATTAAGCATAAGGCCTCTAGGGCAGCTTAGTAAGCACATACGTAGGCCCTAATACAAGAGGGTAGTAAGGTCAATAAAAGTCCTCAATACACAGGAGGCATTTGTGCATGACAAAACCCTATTCATTTAGGTCAAGTGTCAAGGGTACACTCTTGACTATATGACGTTGGGCTTGGAGAGCCTACTTGTACACACAATCAAATAATATACTCTTTAAACAATTAAGTACTAAAGTACCTACGTAAGAGGGTTCCCACAGATACGCAAGTCCCTTTATCTATTGAGGGTGCGCCGGGTACTTTATTAACTCTCACGTAATCGTTTTATACTCAAGTTCACACACACACGTGTAAGGGGATTTGCACCACCTTCAAGTAGAGGAGAGAGAGAGAGGGAGAGAGGGGGGGGGCTAGGACGTAATGGCCTAGGCCAACAAGAAAATACCCTGAAGGCGAAGATGTTTATTAGTAATCGAACTATGGAATACAAACCCTTTTACTTGCCTGAAGGCGAAGAGGTCGAAGCTGAGCTCTTCAGGACAAGTTACATGCTCTATTTATACTACTATTGAAGGGTCCGTGCGCAGCTTAGATGGTCTGTGCGCAGAGGGAAATAGAAGTGTAAAGGTGGCAATGCAGGGGAAGAACTTTTAACCTAACTCCACCGGGCATCCGTGTGGAGATCCGTTTCCAGACCAGTACCGGTAACTGTTAGGAATTGTTCAGGGAAGGAAGGCTGTGTTCCTAAGCTGTGCGCAATGGTGAAGATAAAGTTCGCGCAGCTCCGAGATTACTCCTGTGACGTGCGGCTTGGAACACGTGAGGGCCAATCACATGACCACTGCACTGCCCACAGTCCACGCCCTTTAAAGGGTAATTTTATAAGAAAAATGAAAAAAGGGTGAAAGAAAATACGATAACTAATTAAATAATTGTCCAAATAATACAAGAAATAGACCGAAAAATCCGCAAAAATTCCATCTCATGACATCAAGGCAGTAACAAGTCCTTGCAGAGATTAGTAGACCATGGTAGGCTAAGCCGTCTATCTCAAGTAAGAAATAACCTAAGAACTATTTGACGCAAAGTGAGTACACGGGAAGACATTATGTCTAGAGTACCAAACACAAGCATAGCAAAGTAGTTATTAGGCTATACTATTACAAAGAGTAGCAATAGGAGCATGTGGGTCTCTGATAGAAATCCAACCTAGTGATACACATAAAACCTGGCCTTACAGCCCGCCTGCATTCCTTAGAAGCAGGTTGTGTTAGTTGGATTGAGTCAAGCATGTAAGCCTTGACAAAATACAAGCCTGTAGCCCTTACCTGAACCTTGTCAAGAGCTGCCTTTGCAGCTAGCTTGGGCAGTGTGGCAATGCCCCTGGAGTGCTAACTACTAAAGCTGCTCACTGCTGGATAGCAGCTCTGTGGGTTTGTGGAGTCGCCTCTTTGATATCTCGGAGCCTGCGGCAATATGGGTGTTGTGGCAAGTAGACAAGCGCTGTTATGAGTAGGGAATTTTCGCCGATTTTTTGGTTATTTTCTTGTATTATTTGGACAAGTATTTAATTAGTTATTGCATTTTCTTTTTCCTTTTTCTATTTTTCTTATAAAATTACCCCTTTAGGGCGTGGACTGTGGGCAGTGCTGTGGTCATGTGATTAGCCCTCACATGTTCCAAGCCGCACATCACAGGAGTAATCTCGGGGCTGCGCACATTCCCTTTCATCACCGTGCACAGCCTAGGAACACAAGACTTCCTTCCCTGATCAATTCCTAACGGTTACCAGTACCAGTCCAGAAACGGATCTCTACACGGATGCCCGGTGGAGTTAGGTTAAAAGATCTTCCCCTGCATTGCCACAAATTATGCTTCTATCTCCCTCTGTACATAGACCAACCAAGCTGCGCACGGACCCTTCCATAGTAGTATAAATAGTGCATGTAGCTTGTCCTGAAGAGCTCAGCTTCGACCTCTTCACCTTCAGGCAAGTAATAAAGTTTGTATCCACTAAATAGATTACTAAATCAAATCTTCGCCTTCAGGGTAAATTCCTTAGGCCTAGGCCATACATCCTAGCCCCCCCCTTTCTCTCTCTCTCTCTCTCTACTAGGAGGCAGTGTAAATCCCCTCATAAGTGTGCGTGTGTGAACATTAGTCAGAGCATCAATTAAGTAAGAGATAACCGAGTACCCGGCCGTCCCTTCAATAGAATTAAGGGCTTTGGTATCTGTGGGAAAGCTCTTACTTAGGTACTTCAGTTTTAGTGTTAGGAGTATATTGTTTGATTGTGCGCACTAGTAGGCTCTTCACGCCCAACGTCACATAGTCAAGGAGTGTACCCTTGACAAGCGCATGGCAGGTTGGTGCGGGTGTTCTGGTGAGATCAAGTGTAGAGCAGAGAGATTAAGCAAGAAGAGAAAAGCTAGATGAGATACTTGAGGATGCTCAAGTCCACAGGTTGACTGCTGGCTATGCAGCAGGTGTAGGGCTTGTTTAGGGCGATACACACTTAATTTTCCGACTACTGTATCTACTACATCAAGTACAGTACTATATACTAAGTACAGTAGTCGAGAAAATGATAAATAAAGAATACATGAAAACAATAAAGACAATAAGTAATAGCGCGCGCCGCATGCTCTGGTAGTTGTGCCACGCTGTGCACGAAGTCGGGATGCGTTCCTTTGGAACCATCAGCAGTCTGATTGTTGATCAGAGCGCAATTATGGGGGAAGTCCAAGCACGATCTTCCTAGATAGGAAGGATCTGCTGGTGTGGGCACATGGCAACTTGGAGATTGACATTGAGAAGGCTAGTCGGTATGTGGGGCGCTCTGATGGACAGAAGCATGCCATTGATGAGAAGGAAGCACGGGAAGGCACTGTGCATATGGCTCCAGGGAAATGTCAGTGGACACATTGGAAATGCATCCAATGCACAGGGTATATGGTGACTCAGAAGGGAGGGTGTCACCGGTGACTCCGTCATAGGTGTTTGCATAGTTGATGTGTACAATCAGGATGTTTGGCAGCCAGGTGTGTTGGTGGGTTGTGACAAACCTTAGCTTCAACCTTCTTGCCTTCAGGTAAGGGCATCCCCCCCTTGTACTCAATATATACTAACTAATATATATCTTGCCTTCAGGCTTATCCACGTCCTAGCCCACCCCACCTATCTCTTTCTCTCCCCTATTAAGTGTAAGACCTTAAGGGCAACTTAGTAGAGTACATGTAAGCCTTGTTATAAGAAGGCCATAAGTCTTGGAAGCCCTCAATACACAAAGAGGCAGTGTGTGTGATTAAAATCCTGTTTAGTCAGGTAGAGGCAGTAAGAAGTCCTCTCAGACATACACTGAGTGACAAAACTGTCTCAATGTTTGCATTTTTTACAATTTTTGATCTATATCTCCAGAAATAAAATACTTAAAATTATACTAAAAATACTCCTATCAAGTATACCATATCTGCTTTAAATCGAGCCCTGGGTCATGTGATTTGGTCAATAAACCATAGAGTTATGTATTATTCTTTTAAGGGGTATCATTGAGACAGTTTTGTTGCCACTTAATTGAAATATACTTTTTATAGTAAAACACAAGTTATACTATACTAATTATGTAAGCAGTGCCACCACACATTTAAATACCCCCTATTTAGTACAAATAAACACAAACAACTCTTAAACTGCTACCACCATCATCTCTATACTACTATGAAACCTTTATCTAATCAATAAGTCCTTGATATTATCTGCTTGCTTAATAAACATCATTCTGCTAGGGATATTGCTAAAGCTACTGGTGTATCCCATTCTTCTGTTAGCAGAATATGTTCTAAACACTGTCCCCACCTTTCTAAAAGCTTAGGAGGCCATCCCTCTAAGCTTTCCTCTACTGCTATACGTCATTCCATCTGTCTTATTAGCTCTGGTCAGGCTGATACTGCTATGGATGTGACTAAAGCCCTTAAAAACACACTTGGGGAGTCTGTGTCTACCCAAACCATGTGTAGGAGACTAAGGGAGCAGGGTTTAAAGGCTATAACCAAGAAAAAAAGTTCTAATCTTAAGCCTCATCATAAAAGGGCTAGATTAAACTTTGCTCTTGAGCACCAGTACTGGACTCTGGAGGACTGGAAGAGGGTGATCTGGTCTGATGAGACTAAGATCAATAGGATTGGGTCTGATGGAAGGAAATGGGTGTGGAAAAAGAAGGGAGAAGGGCTTAGTGATAGGTTAGTTTAGGGAACACAAAAGTTTGGTGGTGGAAACATTATGTTGTGGGGATGTTTTGGATGGGATGGGGCTGGATATGCAACCAGGATTATTGGGAAAATGGACTCAGAAGTCTATGTGTCTATTTTAGAGGATGAACTCCAGGATAGTATAGAGTTATGGGGTAAAAATACTAACAATACTATATTTCAGCAGGATAATGACCTTAAACATAAGAGCAAACTAGCCATGAAATGGTTTGAAAACCATGAACTGGAAGTTATGGAGTGGCCTGCTAACTCCACAGACCTCAATCCTATTGAGCATCTATAGGATCACCTCAAAAGAAAGCTAGCAGACTATGATAAGCCTACATCATCACTTACTGGGCTTTGGGAGAGGATAGAGAAGGAGTGGGATGCTATTCCAGTATCTATTTGTCAAAAGTTGATTGAGAGTATGCCTAGAAGGGTGGCAGAGGTGATAAAAGCAAAAGGAGGATATACTAGATACTAAATTTAACAAAATTTGTATTTTGAAAATGTTAGCAACAAAACTGTCTCAATGATACCCCTTGAAAGAATAATACATAACTCTATGGTTTATTGACCAAATCACATGACCCAGGGCTTGATTTAAAGCAGATATGGTATACTTAATATGAGTATTTTTAGTATAATTTTAAGTATTTTATTTCTGGAGATATAGATTGAAAATTGTAAAAAATGCAAACATTGAGACGGTTTTGTCACTCAGTGTACATGGATGTGGTATGCGGACAAACAAATGAGTTACATACTACAATGTGCGGCTACTCTAAAGGCCTTATCATGCTGCGTATGACCATGACTCCATCACTCCTATCCACCATAGCAATGGATTGCCATTTCAACACCTAGCGCTAGAGTACCGACCACAACCCTAATAAAGTAGGTATTTAGCTAACACTATTATTAATAAACGTTAGTGGTAATGGTGTAATGTAGACTACTTGTAGTCCACTAGTTACCTATGTAAAAGACAATACACTTACTTGTTAGAAAAGGTATGGTCTGTTTGGTAATAGGTAAAGGCAAGTTGAAACCTATATGTGTAAAAGCGGTTAGTAACTGTTTACACCTAAGATAACACTCTAGCCAGTGTCTCGTAAGAACACTTACTTATTACTCCTTTAGAGTAAGGCTTTGTGTTTATCTTGTTGTAGACTTTGTAAGTCTGTAAAGTGAAGTTAGTATGTGAGCTAGTCCTTAGACTATTTAACTCACTTATTTCTGATGAAATAACTTATCATTTCCAGCCGATTTCACTGGTGCTTATATAATACAAAATATTCTAATTTCTACAAGATTAGTAAGCCATTCCTGTGCTTATCTAATCCGCTTAGTATAAAAAGTTGCTTATAAATCTGCTTACAAATCAGCTTAGTAATATTCCTATTTGCTGAATAATATGCTTGGTAAGCAGTTTGTGCACTTGGTAAGCAATCTGTGTGCTTAGTCAGTAATTTGTATAGTATTAGTAAGTAAAGATGTCCATTTATCTCAATATCCTATTATTAGATCTGTATTAGTAATATTTTATAAACATTACTAATATCATGGGCTTTGTCACGACCTGCCAACGCACCTGGCCGCCAAACGTCCCGATCGCGCATATCAACATTTGCGAACAACTACGATGGAACCACCGGCGATATCCTCCCTTCTGCGTCGCCGTGTATCCCATGCATCGGAAGCGTTTCCGATGTGTCTGCCGACGTTTCCCCGGAGCCATGTGCATGGCCACCCTTTGCGCTTCTTCTCCATCATCGATGCGCTTCTGTTCATCAGAGCGTTCCACATGCCGACTGGCCTTCTCGATGTCAATCCCCGAGTCGCCATGTGTCCCTACCAGCGGATCCTTCCTATCTTGGAAGATCGCGCTTGGTTCTCCCTCACGATCGCGCTCTGATCAATGATCAGACCGCCGATGGTTCCGAAGGAACGCACCCCCGCCTTCGTGCACAGCATGGCACGACTACCAGAGCGCGCGGCGCACGCTGGATCTTATTGTCCTTATTGTTTTCCCTTTACTTCTTTATTTATCATTTTCTCGACTACTGTACTTAGTATATATGTACTGTACCTGATGTAGTAGATACAGTAGTCGGAAAATTAAGTGTGTTTGGCCCTAAACAAGCCCTACACCCGCTGCATTGCCAGCGGTCAACCTGTGGACTCGAGCGTCCTCGAGTGTCTCGTCTAGTTATCTCGTCTCCGCTTGGTCTCTCCGCTCTACGCCTGATCTCGCCGGACCTCCCATTTAACCTGCCGTACGCTTGACTGCTCGCTGCGTCACCCATATCGCCACAGGCCCCGAGATATCGAAGAGGCAACTCTACAAACCTACAGGGCTGCCATCTGGCAGTGAGCAGCTGTAGCAGTTAGCGCTCCAGGGGCATCGCCGCACCGCCCGAGCTAGCTGTGAAGGCAGCTCTTGACAGGCTTGCTTAGTAAATATTTTGGTAATTTATAAGCAAGGATCTGGGGCGTGAAAAATCAATTAGTAATATTCACGATGGATGTTGAGAAATGAATATTTAAATGGAATTGTTTAATATTTATGGAAAAGATATTCAGAATTGATAAAGTCAAGTGACTTCTGATAAGATAATCTTATCTCTGATAAGATTAGATATAATGGAATATCGAAAATATTAAATAAAAGAATATAAATGAATATATGCATATTATTTCAATGAATATATGCATTTAAAAAATAGTTAATATCTCAACAACGAACAGTTGTAAAATCATGAAATAAATATCCATATATGATATGATGTTAGAGGATTATTTGAAGTATTCATTGGAATTATTGGAAAGATATGAAGACTGTAAATATTCAATCTTTCAACAATTATAAAGGATAGCAATAGGAGCATATGCATGTCTGTTCTAAAACCAACCTAGTAACATGTAGTAAAAAGTGTTATAAGTTGCTCGTTGTATTATAATTTTATTTTGAATTTTTCACTATTTTTCTGAATTTTTCCTGATTTTTCTCTATTTTTTGATGTATATATTGTATATTATGTAAGCGCACACTCTGATGATTAAGCAAGTCATGTGACCAGTCAACTATGTGACTGGCCATCATGTGACCACTGGTCATGTGACATATTATGTAAGCAGAGTCTAGAGCATGGGTCCGGATCATGACACCACTGTAAACTCACTATAACTAATAATGGCGCAATATCACGCCATACTTAGCAGTACTGCGCACAGACCATGTAGCTGCGCACAGACCAGGTAGAATTAGTATATAACCCTGTAGTGCCTCTTCCTGAAGACCTCAGATTCGTTCTCTTCGTCTTCAGGTAAGTACAGTAGTGCTATGTATTAGGTAAATACTAACATAATAAAAACTTCGTCTTTAGAGCCCATAACCTCTATAGGCTACTAGAGCCTGTCTCCTCCCTCTCTCTCTCTCCTCCCCAAATCCTCTCTGCTGTGTGCTAGGAGGTAGCAAGCGTGCTCTGTGCTGCTTGTTGTTTAAAGGTAGCTTAGTGCTCCTTTACGTTAGAACGCATAAGACAGGTCCAGCCCTTTGGGTGACCACTTGCGTCTCTGTAAACAAAAACATTGTGCTCAGTGCACCTAAGGGAATAAAGGCATTGCCCTGCATTCCTCGCGGTTAAGATACATTGCACGCCTAACAGCATACACAAGATAGTTTGTGTTCTGCATATAGACCTCGCTTGAAAGTCTTGTAGACTTAGAGTAAAGCTTGGTGATACAAAGACTCGAGCTTGCGTGATAGTTGTGACAGTGCAAGGAAGTGTACACCCGCGCGTCCCTAGCCTTGGGAGTTGTAAAATAGCCGTTACTTGGCTACCCCGTACCTTTGAGGGGTTAACATAGGCTTAGGTTGAGTTTTGGTGACAAGAGTCAGGTGTGCTCTTGACAAATAGCGCGCGCCGTGCGCTCTGGTAGTCGTGCCACGCTGTGCACAAAGGCGGGGGTGCCTTCCTTCGGAACCATTGGCGGTCTGATCGTTGATCAGAGCGCGATCATGGGGAAAGTCCAAGCGCGATCTTCCCAGATAGGAAGGATCCGCTGGTGCGGGCACATGGCGACTCGGGGATTGACATCGAGAAGGCTAGTCGGCATGTGGAACGCTCTGATGGACAGAAGCTGTCATGAGAAGGGAATTTTTGCCAATTTTTCGGTCATTTTTCTGTATTATTTGGACCATTATTTATTTAGTTATTGCATTTTCTTATCTTTTCTTTTATTTTTCTTATAAAAATTACCCTTTAGGGCGTGGACTGTGGGCAGTGTAGCGGTCATGTGATTGGCCCTCACTGTCAAGAGCACACCTGACTCTTGCCACCAAAACTCAACCTATGCCTACGTAAACCCCTCAAAGGTACGGGGTAGCCAAGTAACGGCTGTTTTACAACTCCCAAGGCTAGGGACGCGCAGGTGTATACTTCCTTGCGCTGTTGCAGCTGTCACGCAAACCAGAGTCTTTGTATCACCGAGCTTTACTCTAAGTCTACAAGACTTTCAAGCAGGGTCTACACGCAGAACACCAGTTGTCTTGTGTATGCCGCTAGGCGTGCGATGTATCTTAACCGCGATAAGCGCAGGGCAATGCCTTTGCTTACTTGAGTGCACTAAGCACTATGTATTTTGTTTACAGAAACGCAAATGGTCACCCAATGGGCTGGACCTGTCTTATGCACTCTAACGTAGAGGAGCACGGAGCAGGGAGGATTTGTGGGGAAGAGAGAGAAAGAGAGAGAGAGATAGGCTCTGAAGACAAAGTTTTATTATGTTAGCATTTATTTAATACAAAGTACTACTGTGCTTACCTGAAGACGAAGAGAACGAATCTGAGGTCTTCAGGTAGAGGCACTACAGGGTTATATACTTAATTCTACCTGGTCTGTGCGCAGCTACATGGTCTGTGCGCAGTAATGCTAAGTATGGCGTGATATCGCACCATTATTAGTTATGGTGAGTTGGAGTGGTGTCATGATCCGGACCCATGCTCTAGACTCTGTCTACATAATATGTCACATGACTAGTGGTCACATGATGGCCAGTCACATGGTCGACTGGTCACATGACTTTGCTTAGTCATCAGAATATATGCTTACGTAATATACAATATATATACCGAAAAATCGAGAAAAATCAGGAAAAATTTGGAAAAATAATGAAAAATTCGAGATAAAATTATAGTACAACGAGCGACTCGTAACACTCACGTGTTCCAAGCCGCACGTCACAGGAGTAATCTCGGGGCTGCGCGTACTTCTATTTCACCATCACGCACAGCCCAGGAACACAGCCTTCCTCCCCTGAGCAATTCCTAATGATTACCGGTATCGGTCCGGAAATGGATCTCCACACGGATGCCCGGTGGAGTTAGGGTAAAAGCTCTTCCCCTGCATTGCCACATTTATGCTTCTATCTCCCTCTGCGCACAGACCATTAAGGCTGCGCATGGACCCTTCAGTAGCAGTATAAATAGTGCATGTAACTTATCCTGAAGAGCTCAGCTTCGACCTCTTCGCCTTCAGGCAAGTAACGGTTTGTATTCCATAGAAATTGATTACTAATAACATCTTCGCCTTCAGGGTAAATTCCTTAGGCCTAGGCCACACGTCCTAGCCCCTCCTCTTTCTCTCCCTCTCCCCTTTCCTTGTTATGAGTTCACTAACCTTAGCCCAATTTTTCTTTTATTTTTCCTTTATTTTATCCTTTCTTTTTATTGATAGTTTAGTATTACTTAGGTTAGGGTTTAGGTCATGTGATTTGTACATCACATGATTATTACTATATTAACCTTATCATGTACACCTGTAGACTTTAGACTGTTGTCTTTGTCTACAGGTGAGTAACCTATGTATTTTCTACTCTACTTTAATTTAACTTTGTCTACAGTTCCTTTCTTAGCATCACTAAGAAGTGTGAAGCTAACCTAGAGAGGTAGCTAGCCCAGAGAGGTAGCTAGCCCAGAGAGGTAGCTAGGCCAGGTGGACAAGGAGTCCAGCCTTGAGGCCATCTTAGTGAGAGCATGAGTGGTGTTGGGAGGGGGACCTCCTGACATTCCTCTTACTTGCGGGCAGTGCAAATCCCCCTTTGTGTGTGTGCGTGATAAGAGCATTGATACAGATAAGATAAGAAAGTACCCGGCGCACCCTCAATAGATAAAGGGTTTGCGTATCAGTGGGAACACTTGTCTATAGGTACTTCATTGTCTTAGTGTTAAGAGTGTGTATTGTTTGGTTGTACGCACAAGTAGGCTCCCCACGCCCAACGTCGTATAGTCAAGGAGTATACCCTTGACAGAAGCGTATCGATGATGGGAAGGAAGCATGAAAGGCGGCCTTGCACATGGCTCCGGGGAAACGTCGGCGGACACATTGGAAATGCGTCCGATGCACGGGGTACGCGGTGACTCAGAAGGGAGGACGTCACCGGTGACTCCGTTGTAGATGTTCGCGTGTGTCAATGTGCGCGATCGGGACATTCGGCGGCCGGGTGCGTTGGTGGGTCGTGACAGTAGTGCTTTATAATAAGTAAACACTAATATAATAAAACTTCATCTTCAGAGCCAATCTCTCTCTCTCTCTCTCTCCCTCCAAAAATCCTCTCTGCTTTGTGCTAGGAGATAATCAGTGTGCTTAGTGCTACTAATTGTCTAGAGGCTGCTTCATGCCCCTCTACGTTAGAGCGTATAAGATAGGTCCAGCCCTTTGGGTGACTATTTACGCTTCTGTACACAAATTCATAGTGCTTAGTGCACTTAAGCATATAAAGGCGTTGCCCTGCATACGTTGTGGTTAAGATACATTGCACCTATATCTGCATACACAAGATATTTCTTGTTGGATAATAAGGACAATACACAGCTACGAATATAGTATGTACTTTTGTATGCGTCAGAACAATTATTCTTTTTGTATCTTTTGTAGTCTTTTGTCTTATGTCTCACAATTAACGTACATGTATAAAACCGATACATTTTATCTACCGAATATACAAGTCATTTTCTCATCACATTTATTCCAACATTTCTTGTCTTGACAATAGACCTTGTGTGAAAGCTTAGAAAGCTTAGAGTAACACCTGGTGATTGGAGAGCTAGAAGTTGAGTGATAGCAGAGACCGGGCAAGGAAGTGTACACCCACGTATCCTAGGTCTTAGGAGTTGTAAAATAGCCTTACTGGCTACCCCACACTTTACAGGGGTTGACGTAGACTCTAGTTGAGTTTTGGTGACAAGAGACAGGTGTGCTCTTGACAAAAAGGGGTCTTACAGCCTATCCCTTGTACCTTATAGAGGGTTTATATTTGTTGGTTACATTAAGTGCTTAAGCCTTAACAGCAGCTATGCAGCTGTTCAAGAAACAATACTTAGTAGATGCATAGAGCATCTGTCTGTGAGACCTGCTGTATCTGGAGAAAATGATACCATAGGCTACTAATGCATGTGGGCTTGGGCACTGCCAATCCCGTGACCCTAAAAAAACTATTAATAGTAGCTGGGCGGCCTGATGCTCTGTCTGCTTAGACATTCATCTCCCTTCTTAGACATCGGTAGCTTTGTTACTAGCAAACCGTTGCATCACCGACACGTTGGTGAATTCTCAGCCATAGAAATACGTCTGGGTTTCTTAGGAACTGGTTTCTTTGTCTTGATTACTGACAGTGCTTCATCACTATATTGCTAATATTGAGAGGCACCTCCTTTGGTACAATTGTGTATGACCATGTACTCCTGTCCTTACTAAGTAGTAAGAGCATGAGTATCTATTATAATAAGTATTTATACATTATCTCACCGGCCTTCTCGTCCAGACCATGTCTCCAGGTTGGTGCCGTGCGAAGCACGGGTCACAGCTCGTTTATATAACAATAAGCCGCTATCATTTACAAAAATTAAGGACCATAAAATTACACAATTTAGTACTACAGTGGCGTGCCAAAAAAATTTCCACCCCTAATTTGTTTATTTCCACTGTACGTCTAGAAGGATTTTCTTGCTGTGCGAAGCACGGGTCGCAGTTAGTACTTGTATATGTGCTGTGACGTTTATTTGATGTGCACACCTCCCTGGTACATGTGTATTGCCCGGACTGCTTGCGCCTTGATTAATATCCAAATGCATATATCTACACTTACATGTATCCCACACGAAGATGCCACGTTGTTGAATACCAGAAACTCCCTTACAAGGCACACGGAGCAAACAAAAATTACAGAATCTCAGATAAAAGCAGTTCCTACGTAGGCTCATGTCTGACATTTGGCTCAACAACCCAGAAAGCTATGATTAGAGACTATCACAGAAATTCCTTCGACTCTGCCTCAAACATCACAAGAAAACGTGCTGGTTATATATGCTATCATTATGTTAGCTCGAAATATCTACATAAATCAAGCAGCGGAACATCGGATAGGGTGATAGACATAGTTATTGTTGATAGATGATTGGGGTTTCGATTCTCTATACAGCCCGGCGAGGTCCTACTTGGTCAGCCATATCGTCAAGGTGAGCATATGAGTCATGAACTACGATCACCGAGCCTTTGACCGCATACTCTCTGTTCATGTGTTGCCTTATCAAAGTCTTGCGTTTAGTCTCCCTCATCACGTAGGCGAGGTGGGTAGCGCAGGATGCAGCCGACAGGACACACAGGATAATGAATGATTTTGTTGGGCTTACATAACCGAGTGCTGAAGAAAGAGAACCAAGAAACCATCCGTCTTGTGAGCGCAAGGAGGCGTTTGAATGGTTGGGGTAATCAGAATATCGTCTGGCCATGTCTTAGATGGGGGTAGGATTGGTAACGAAAGCAACTTCACTCTCATTACCTTGTCGCATCAATAAGCTGAATTGACACGCATAGGACACTGGAATCTGTGAAAACGGCTCATTCTTATGCGAGAGTTGGACAACAGAAGGGTTTGCATTGAGCGCTGGCGGGAGGAAGCACGACGAATCTCAATGAAGTCTTGAACAAAATAGACCATGGCGGCAAGGAAGAACAAAAGAACGAGAACAAGGATGAACCAAAGATAGAGTGGGATAGATGCGGCAGCTGGAAGTGCCTTGGATCCTGTTTGAGCGTAGGGAACGGCAGAGGAAGCAACCATGGGAAGAGGTGACAAAGAAGGAGTGGGACCGGGCACAAATGTATAGAAGGTGGTAGTTGTGACTTGCTGGAGAGCCATGATCGTGGATCCAGGATGGATTGAAAGATGGAGAGAACGAGCCTCCAAGAAGGCAAAGATATGTCTTCATGGTGTGGCTGGCAACAGAGTGGATCCAAGGTCTCAAGCAAAAGTGCCAGCCACAAGCATCGAGAACAGAGAAGAGGTTGACAGTGATCCTAGAGTGTCTTGGAGCGATAATTGCAAGTACAGCAGAGATGAAAAGTCAGGTATTTCTCGAGAGAAGACCAAAAAGTTCCAGTTGAGTAGAAATACTAGTCAGCCAGGATGCAGTTTCGGGTCGTTGAGGTTGGCGTTGAAAGTCATAAAATTCAATCACCTCAAACCACACGTGTGATAATCACTCTGGTTATTTATAAGTAACAACCAAAAATATATATATAGTTTTACAATAATATTTACTTTGGGTATAATCTTATGTAATACTAGTGTTTTTACATTAAGTAAAAACCTAGGATTTACATTGGTTTTTATATTAAGTAAACCAATAAGTAAATATAGCAACTTGAGCTAAAGTAAAATCAGTAGTTTTACCTAAAGTAGAATTTCTGACATTTTTACTCAGGGTAAAGCTATTGTATTTACCAGAAAATTTACTCTAGGTAAAACCATTCAGGGTAAAACTGTTGTATTTACTATAAAATTTACTCTAGGTAAAACCATTAGTAAAACTATAAGTAAAAACCATCCGTGGTTTTACTCCGAGTAAAACCGAAAGTTTTACATAATCGCCCCGATTAGGTCGCCTAGGTGCCTACATCGCCTAGTAGTGGTCGCCTGGGTGCCTACATCACCTAGTATACATCACCTAGTAGTGGTCGCCAGGGTGCCTACATTGCCCAGTAGTGAGTGCCCTACTTACATCTCCAAAGGTGCTCAGAGAAAAATTCACATTGCCCAAGCAATCTAGTCTATTTACTAATCACCAGTCAGGCGATCCAATCCATTCACTAATCACCAGCCAGATGCTTAGTCAGGCAACTCAGTTTAGTAACAAGTTGCTATTTGCATATTGAATGAGGCAATCCATCCTGGTTCCCTTACCGTTTAGATGCCTAATCATTAATTTAATCTCTTTTATTATATAGAGGGCCAGTGCACCTAACACTATCTACAAGGCTATATAGCTAAACTAAACCACCACCTCCTTCCGCCTGATGAACTTCAAATTGTTTGAAGGTTCTTATCTAGTGCACAAATCATAGGCGATGTACTACTACTTAAGACAATACATGAGAGCAACCATTGATCTGAGGAATGTTAGCGCAGAATCCAGCTGTTGGAAGAGGTCCTTGGGGCCTTCCAAAGGGGTCTAAGAGGAGCTGACACAAGTAATTGTTGTGGTACATGCGGCGACGTAATCGTCTTGGTCGAATTTTGCATCCAACTAATCACATACCTGAGTTTGGGGCATGGCATTTACATAATTGTAAGGGGATTAGGGCTTTATGGAAGTACAGCAAAAATGACGTATTATGGAACAAGAGTCATTGGCTATTTGAGCCATTGCAATATTACAAATGTGTAAATAAATAAATAAAATGATATAGTTTGCTAGGTATCCCAATGAAAACTGCAGAAAATAGCATAACATACGCATTAATAAAAGACCAAGGTTGCAAAAGGGTTAGTTTATACCTTGGCAGGTTGGTTTCTACCGCGTCCAACTCCTTAAGCATCTGAATGGCCTGTGCAAGCCAATTTTAATTTATTTTAATGCTGTCGGTTGCATCTTCAAGGGTATTGATTAAAAAATGGTGCAAGGCCTCTTTGTGCCTTTATTTTTTGTGTGAGTAGATAGTATGATAAGAACACTGAGTAGAATACTCAGGATCATTCTCGTCAATTGGATCCTTTGGTAGAAATGAGTCTCTGGCCCTCAGTTTGTCGCGTAGTTCCTTTCTGTTCTTGATCTCGGCGGTATACTCCTCTACGCAATTAAAAATGAACACGAGAAGATAATCTCGCATAGTCATGTCTTGTTCAGTCATAGATGAAGACGACGAAGACAACCCGGATGATATAGACATGGTTGATATGAGTGAAGAAGGGAGTCAGGGTTAGAAAGCCAAGATAACTCGGATGAATTGACAACGATCGAGTGAATGCTTTATGGTGTGATTACCCTGCATGGTTTAGATAGGAGAGAGACCATGGCACATATATGGAATAGTTATAGTTACCGCCACCTAATATTCTAATTACTACTTCGAACCAGTGTAACGTGGCTCAAATCATAAGTAATTACCTACAAGTAGTACAAATAATGTGCTTCACCTAACGAAGCTAGAACTAGCTTTTGAGCAGCTCTATCCTGGTAGGGCTATTACGCCATTCCTAATTGCGTGGCCACCAGGATACAATCATGTACTTGGTCAAAGGGAATATATTGACCTGAGAAATAAAACAATACTGGGTAAAAGGGGGTATGGAAAGTGCTTTCAGGTGTAGGAGTAGATCTATGCCGGGTCGCAACATCATCGCCAGAGGCACAGGGGTATGGTAGGAGCCATAAGGAATTTGCAAAATAAACGGTGAGGGGAAATATGAAAGGGGGTATGATGCAAAATGAGAAAAGAAGATGGAAAGGAGGAAAAGAAAAACAGACAAGGAAACTATGTACAAACATCTAGTGTCATGGAAAGTTGTGAAAGGATGAGTGACCACAAAATGAGGTTATTGCACATACTGCAGAGCAAGCAGCCTGGTAAGGGAGATGAGAGTAAGTTAAGTAATGCCCTAGGATAGTGTATCAACATTTATTCATCTTACATATTGGATGGAATGGATAACTCACCACATGAACACCACTCGGAGTGTCTTCGAATGGAAACAAAGCATATCTCCAATTAAAATACTGGAATAGACGTCAGAAGGGAGGAAGATGCGATGCGCAAGCCATTGAGCAGAAATCTGCTGCTCACAATGGCATCCGGAGCTTGAGATCTTAAGAGAACGTCATGATCCAGTTGTCGATACTGTTGATAGGTAACTAGCAAAGGGGTGACAAAGTAAGAACCAGAAATCATGGAGTGAAAGCCATCAAGCAGCAATCCGCCGCTCGACATGGCCTCAGATTTCTAGGAGGGCACCATCCAGTTGTGGATGCACAACTGGGAATGGCACCCATGCGTACCAGTGGTCGTCGTCAAAGAGCAACTCAAAGCAGCAAGGCCGAGTGATCATGATCACGCTGTCACGATTACTGTGACATATCACGGCGCAGTGATCGCCCCTATAGCGATAAAGATCATGTGAGTTTTACTGAATCGGTAATATCTGACTCTTCTGCATCAGATCCATACTTTTCTTTCACTTCGGATCTAGAAAATTAGTGCATGAACAGGAATGTTCAATAAAGACATAGGCCAACATTTAGTAAGTTCTTCTCGCTCTTTCTTATATTGAAAAGCCTTGGCGTAGTGCTCGTTAATCGTCAATTGATGGATTTCGGAGACTTCATCAGACTCAGCGTCAGAGAGCATGCTGAACAAGATACCGGGGACGCGGGTGCCCAACGCTAAGCGCCCGAGCCTATATTTATTCGAGTCAGCCCTACACACAACAGCTTCGTAGCCAACTATCACCATTGCGGGGTCGTTCCCGGTTGTGCATCCACAGCCGGACGATCTTCCGCCCTCTTGTCAACACGATGGTCCTCTGGTCTTAGCCAGGTTATCTTGTCGTCCCGGTCACGGATCGTGGCCGACCGGCGTTGATGACTTGGTGGTGGTTGTTTTTAGCGGCGGATCGCTGCTCTAACAACTATTCGTCAAGACTGTTGTTGTCTTCCCATCTCTTGCTTTTTACTATTAATATTCTCCGCTCCCGGCTGTGCATTCACAGCTGGACAACCTTCTGCTCCATTGTCATCAACACAATGATTCTCTGGCCTTAGCTAGGTCATCTCGTCGTCCACGGCCATGGATCTCTTGCTTTCTATATCAATCTCCTCTGCTCTTAGCTGACCTGAATTCAACTGCTGGTTGACTACTCATCAGGGTTGTTTTTGTTTTTGTTTTTGTTTATTTCCGTTACTCGTTCTCCGACGACACACGATCCTAGCCGTGTGGTTGGGCTCAGCAGCCTCCAGCCAGGACATCTTTTAGAAACCTAACGTCTCATTATTCTCAGCCGTGGACCATAGTTGACCAGGCAGTACCAGGTTCAGGGCGCATATTACAGACTGGGTTATTTTAGATAAAAAGCGACGTCGTGCCACTGAATTTATGCAGGTTATTTTTACTGGATATTTAATAGTGTCAAATGAGGATTATTTCACAAATAAAAAATCAAAATACATGAGTAATACATATACAAATACTAAGATATTGGTCCATAGTTGGCCTATATTAATAAATCAAGGAATAAGCATATTGCGATCCTTAGAAATTTACAACCTACCATAATCACCGCAGAAGATGAAGCTTCAATCGTGTTCCTCAGTCTTTTCGTTAAGCGGAGGCCGGGGAGATTGTCCCATTTCTTCGGCCAGGCTCTACCATCCCTCATCTGATTAAGCTCATGTTGAAACCATCGCTCGTTTTCAGCAGTCCAGAGAGCATGATTGGAGCTACTTATTCGCCATTCATTTGGACGTGGCCACCATGACAAAGCTGTATGGCGGACTGTACCAGCGGGGCCAGGTGTTTCCACGAGATATGTGCCGACAATGAGACTCATTTCCTCAGGGGAGAGACCGTCATCAGCAAGTGGCTCCGATGAGTATGTGTCTGGAATAAGGACACAAAACTCCTGTCGCTCAGCAATATGGGTAGGTCCAGAAATTACCTGGTCAATAGCAGACGAAAGTCCACCCACTTCTAGAGCGATCCGCCATACGATACCTCCATGCATTAGCGCCGCACGACGAACATGTGATTTCGAAAGAAGCTCTTTTCGCTGCAGTTCATATGAGATGTGATCATCACGAGTAGGCTGCCAGTCTTGAGAACGCCTGAATTTTGGAAATACTGTAGGTCTGCAATTGCCCGCTGCTTGTTTTACATCAGGCAAAGGCCTGTGAGATGCAGTCGTAAACGGCAAACCATTCCGAAGAAGTTCTTCCACCAGTTTTTGGATGGTTACTTCACCGGGAACAAGGTCGCCAAGCCTTACGCAAAAGAAGGCCGTTGTAGCTGAGTTAAGTAGTAGCAGCCATTGTGAAACCATAGGCCGCCGGGTATCAACTTGGT
Source organism: Agroathelia rolfsii (assembly GCA_018343915.1). Lineage (NCBI taxonomy): Eukaryota > Fungi > Basidiomycota > Agaricomycetes > Amylocorticiales > Amylocorticiaceae > Agroathelia > Agroathelia rolfsii. Next base: position 4,232,039 of record JABRWF010000001.1, on the reverse strand, counting down.
ACCATGTGTGGTCTCCTGACACGCGCAGTCGCAGAACTACGGTTGAAGACGGTTTGATAAGTAAGTTACCGTCCCAGAGTCCATTAGGTAGGCTCTCTTTCTCTGAGATGGATTTCGCGCAGACCCTTAACCAATTCTGCTCTTGTGTCTGGAGAATGGCATTGCCGTCCCCAAAGATGCTATTGACTTTTTGGTCCGTAAGGTTGAAGTTAGACGGAACTTCTGGAGGAGCACCCTGCAGATTCAAACCATAGAACAGCTGAAGCGATTGCTCAAATGCCATAGCAGGTGAGGTGGATGAAGTAGTCGGCGAAGCACTGCCTTCGGGCTGGGCGGAGCAATCTACGAGTAAGCTGTGCGGGGCTGCAGGGAGAGCGATAGGGAGTGGTACCGGAGCGACATCATCTGCAGTTGGAACCGAGTAATGGGAACTATGAATAGGAATGGGAGATATGGTAGAGGAGACAAGGTCAGAAGAAGAGGAAGGAATAACGCGGGTATTAGACGTATCAGAGGGTAAATGCGCAGTATGTACTAAAGGCGAGATATCCTGTATAATAAGTTAACCCTAAAATGAGATCATTTACGGAAGAAACAGCAATGGCTACTTACAGGTGGGGTAGAACTGACGAGGGCTGTGATAAGAGGACGAGGAGAATAGCAAAACTCAGGTAAGGATGAAGCAGTGAGGACGTCTTGTTGTATCTCATCTGCGTGATTACTGCCAGGGGACCGCTCTATGTTGCCTGCATGATTACTGTCCGGGGATTTGGACCGAAATTCGTTGAAAGAGTCTATTTGATCATCTCCCGAAAGATCAGAAATCTCATACTGACTGGTTTTCCAGGTATCCGGCCTCCCGGCAACCAAAGGAACAGGAAATGAAAAATCATCACATAGGTCCCACTCATCGCAGAAGCTATCGTAATGTCGTTGTGACTTCGAATAATTCTTCCATACATCAGTGATATCGTCTTTCGCAACTTGCTCTCGCTCCCAAAAACCATTTCCGTCTTGCGACCACAGCCAAACATGAAAAACCTTTCTTTGGGGCGCGAGATACTTCTTGGACTCCTCAAGGCGACAGAGACGAAGGCTTGCCTGCTGAGGTGTTTGCTTTTCCGCTTTGCAGGCATTTTCAACGTCTCGGCGAGCAAAAAAGTTTCGCCAAGACTCTCCCGGTTTTTGTCCACTCTGGGCAACTGGACGAGGAGGGTTGGAAGATTGGCGAATCTCGATGACAGGCGGCTGATGTCCCGCGACACTGAGTGTCGTCTGGATTTCGTCCGTGGTTGGATAGAGCAGGTCGAGGAGGCCAAGTGACCGAGGATGTGAGGGTAAAGGGACTGGACCCCAGTTAACCCACATGGGAACTCCAAAATACAGCATTTTTTGTGCCGTTAACACAGCCAGGCCGGACGTACATGTTGCCGTTAGATATTCATCTTGGCCAGTGAAGTCCCAAATAGCACCTGCTCGATGGACGATCTCCGAGCCAAAGATGACGCCTGCTTGAATCAGGTGGCGGGTGAAAGAGGGAGGAATATCGTGCTCTGCCAGATATGCAACTAACTTTGCATCGAAGTTGGCAATGTCTAAGTCATAATTGGAGGTGGGCTCGAAGCCACACGCAACAAGCCACGAGATCTCACTCATAAGGCCAAAAAAACATGCTTCTATACTCCCTGACTCCTTTACTTCTTCACTTATAACAACCATATCTACGTCATCTGGGCCATCTTCGTCGTCTATATATACGGCTGAACAATTTGGGTCTTTGTCTATGCCCATGACCATGCAAGATCGTCTTTTTATGTCTATTTCAAATCGCGAGAAAGAGTGCTCCGCCCAAATCAATTACATGACTGAAATATGAAAAATGTTGACGGGCAAAGATTCATTTTTTTCCAATGACGACGAGGTGGATGACAACAATGCAGACGGCGGTGATGATCATAAGTATTTAATTCTCCATTCTTGTTGTATCATCTACTCATGAAAATTAAGATACAAGGAGGCCCTGCGCAAATATCTCCTCTTCATCCTTAAAGATGCAATAACCCAGTCTGTAATATGCGCCCTGAACCTGGTACTGCCTGGTCAACTATGGTCCACGGCTGAGAATAATGAGACGTTAGGTTTCTAAAAGATGTCCTGGCTGGAGGCTGCTGAGCCCAACCACACGGCTAGGATCGTGTGTCGTCGGAGAACGAGTAACGGAAATAAACAAAAACAAAAACAAAAACAACCCTGATGAGTAGTCAACCAGCAGTTGAATTCAGGTCAGCTAAGAGCAGAGGAGATTGATATAGAAAGCAAGAGATCCATGGCCGTGGACGACGAGATGACCTAGCTAAGGCCAGAGAATCATTGTGTTGATGACAATGGAGCAGAAGGTTGTCCAGCTGTGAATGCACAGCCGGGAGCGGAGAATATTAATAGTAAAAAGCAAGAGATGGGAAGACAACAACAGTCTTGACGAATAGTTGTTAGAGCAGCGATCCGCCGCTAAAAACAACCACCACCAAGTCATCAACGCCGGTCGGCCACGATCCGTGACCGGGACGACAAGATAACCTGGCTAAGACCAGAGGACCATCGTGTTGACAAGAGGGCGGAAGATCGTCCGGCTGTGGATGCACAACCGGGAACGACCCCGCAATGGTGATAGTTGGCTACGAAGCTGTTGTGTGTAGGGCTGACTCGAATAAATATAGGCTCGGGCGCTTAGCGTTGGGCACCCGCGTCCCCGGTATCTTGTTCAGCATGCTCTCTGACGCTGAGTCTGATGAAGTCTCCGAAATCCATCAATTGACGATTAACGAGCACTACGCCAAGGCTTTTCAATATAAGAAAGAGCGAGAAGAACTTACTAAATGTTGGCCTATGTCTTTATTGAACATTCCTGTTCATGCACTAATTTTCTAGATCCGAAGTGAAAGAAAAGTATGGATCTGATGCAGAAGAGTCAGATATTACCGATTCAGTAAAACTCACATGATCTTTATCGCTATAGGGGCGATCACTGCGCCGTGATATGTCACAGTAATCGTGACAGCGTGATCATGATCACTCGGCCTTGCTGCTTTGAGTTGCTCTTTGACGACGACCACTGGTACGCATGGGTGCCATTCCCAGTTGTGCATCCACAACTGGATGGTGCCCTCCTAGAAATCTGAGGCCATGTCGAGCGGCGGATTGCTGCTTGATGGCTTTCACTCCATGATTTCTGGTTCTTACTTTGTCACCCCTTTGCTAGTTACCTATCAACAGTATCGACAACTGGATCATGACGTTCTCTTAAGATCTCAAGCTCCGGATGCCATTGTGAGCAGCAGATTTCTGCTCAATGGCTTGCGCATCGCATCTTCCTCCCTTCTGACGTCTATTCCAGTATTTTAATTGGAGATATGCTTTGTTTCCATTCGAAGACACTCCGAGTGGTGTTCATGTGGTGAGTTATCCATTCCATCCAATATGTAAGATGAATAAATGTTGATACACTATCCTAGGGCATTACTTAACTTACTCTCATCTCCCTTACCAGGCTGCTTGCTCTGCAGTATGTGCAATAACCTCATTTTGTGGTCACTCATCCTTTCACAACTTTCCATGACACTAGATGTTTGTACATAGTTTCCTTGTCTGTTTTTCTTTTCCTCCTTTCCATCTTCTTTTCTCATTTTGCATCATACCCCCTTTCATATTTCCCCTCACCGTTTATTTTGCAAATTCCTTATGGCTCCTACCATACCCCTGTGCCTCTGGCGATGATGTTGCGACCCGGCATAGATCTACTCCTACACCTGAAAGCACTTTCCATACCCCCTTTTACCCAGTATTGTTTTATTTCTCAGGTCAATATATTCCCTTTGACCAAGTACATGATTGTATCCTGGTGGCCACGCAATTAGGAATGGCGTAATAGCCCTACCAGGATAGAGCTGCTCAAAAGCTAGTTCTAGCTTCGTTAGGTGAAGCACATTATTTGTACTACTTGTAGGTAATTACTTATGATTTGAGCCACGTTACACTGGTTCGAAGTAGTAATTAGAATATTAGGTGGCGGTAACTATAACTATTCCATATATGTGCCATGGTCTCTCTCCTATCTAAACCATGCAGGGTAATCACACCATAAAGCATTCACTCGATCGTTGTCAATTCATCCGAGTTATCTTGGCTTTCTAACCCTGACTCCCTTCTTCACTCATATCAACCATGTCTATATCATCCGGGTTGTCTTCGTCGTCTTCATCTATGACTGAACAAGACATGACTATGCGAGATTATCTTCTCGTGTTCATTTTTAATTGCGTAGAGGAGTATACCGCCGAGATCAAGAACAGAAAGGAACTACGCGACAAACTGAGGGCCAGAGACTCATTTCTACCAAAGGATCCAATTGACGAGAATGATCCTGAGTATTCTACTCAGTGTTCTTATCATACTATCTACTCACACAAAAAATAAAGGCACAAAGAGGCCTTGCACCATTTTTTAATCAATACCCTTGAAGATGCAACCGACAGCATTAAAATAAATTAAAATTGGCTTGCACAGGCCATTCAGATGCTTAAGGAGTTGGACGCGGTAGAAACCAACCTGCCAAGGTATAAACTAACCCTTTTGCAACCTTGGTCTTTTATTAATGCGTATGTTATGCTATTTTCTGCAGTTTTCATTGGGATACCTAGCAAACTATATCATTTTATTTATTTATTTACACATTTGTAATATTGCAATGGCTCAAATAGCCAATGACTCTTGTTCCATAATACGTCATTTTTGCTGTACTTCCATAAAGCCCTAATCCCCTTACAATTATGTAAATGCCATGCCCCAAACTCAGGTATGTGATTAGTTGGATGCAAAATTCGACCAAGACGATTACGTCGCCGCATGTACCACAACAATTACTTGTGTCAGCTCCTCTTAGACCCCTTTGGAAGGCCCCAAGGACCTCTTCCAACAGCTGGATTCTGCGCTAACATTCCTCAGATCAATGGTTGCTCTCATGTATTGTCTTAAGTAGTAGTACATCGCCTATGATTTGTGCACTAGATAAGAACCTTCAAACAATTTGAAGTTCATCAGGCGGAAGGAGGTGGTGGTTTAGTTTAGCTATATAGCCTTGTAGATAGTGTTAGGTGCACTGGCCCTCTATATAATAAAAGAGATTAAATTAATGATTAGGCATCTAAACGGTAAGGGAACCAGGATGGATTGCCTCATTCAATATGCAAATAGCAACTTGTTACTAAACTGAGTTGCCTGACTAAGCATCTGGCTGGTGATTAGTGAATGGATTGGATCGCCTGACTGGTGATTAGTAAATAGACTAGATTGCTTGGGCAATGTGAATTTTTCTCTGAGCACCTTTGGAGATGTAAGTAGGGCACTCACTACTGGGCAATGTAGGCACCCTGGCAACCACTACTAGGTGATGTATACTAGGTGATGTAGGCACCCAGGCGACCACTACTAGGCGATGTAGGCACCTAGGCGACCTAATCGGGGCGATTATGTAAAACTTTCGGTTTTACTCGGAGTAAAACCACGGATGGTTTTTACTTATAGTTTTACTAATGGTTTTACCTAGAGTAAATTTTATAGTAAATACAACAGTTTTACCCTGAATGGTTTTACCTAGAGTAAATTTTCTGGTAAATACAATAGCTTTACCCTGAGTAAAAATGTCAGAAATTCTACTTTAGGTAAAACTACTGATTTTACTTTAGCTCAAGTTGCTATATTTACTTATTGGTTTACTTAATATAAAAACCAATGTAAATCCTAGGTTTTTACTTAATGTAAAAACACTAGTATTACATAAGATTATACCCAAAGTAAATATTATTGTAAAACTATATATATATTTTTGGTTGTTACTTATAAATAACCAGAGTGAATTGTGATAACATGCAGAAATTTCAAACCCCGCGGTATCGCGACAATAATCGGGTCAGTAAAGGCCAGGTACAGTTAATATAACTTTACTTTTCACCGAGCAGTACCTGTCAGTCTCACTGACAAAACACCTAACCGCTCGTAGGCCGATAATAGATGCTGCAAGATGAGATGTGCATAATGCGCGGGACTTGCTTAGGGCGCAGCCCTCGTGTATCAATTGCGCAGTTTCCCAGTGGACCAGACATTTCGTAACTTTAAGAGCTACATTCCCTTCATCGGCCATTGACAAGCCTTGTAAGACAATTCATCTAGAGCAAATAAAAGAATACTAAATATTTACGAAAATAATTTCACGGGGCAAACATCACTCCATGTCGACCCATTTCCGTCTAAGAACACTTTATCGGCATGCGACCACGTCCATTGGTCTTTCGGTACACCGAGAGATTCCAGCAAGCGGCCTGCAGTACCGGGCACGAATGGTAAGAGACAAATCGCGGTTATACGGAGCGATTCGAGAGCAGACAGCCGGGCTGCGTAAGCCAATGCGGGTTCGTTTGCGCGAGACCAAGGCGCAACTTGCGTAAAAGATACGTTTGCCTGAGAAGAAGTTAGCTTTAGATCATACGGGTGAAGCATACAATTCTTGCCGTTTTGAGAGAAGTGACAATAGCACCCAATGCATCAGAGAGATCACGCCGTGCAAATCCATCTGCAACCAAAGATGGCAAAGAACGCGCAGCTTCTAGCATCAAACGACTAGGCTCATCAGGCGCATTTGCAGCCACAGCGTCATTCAAGGAGATCTGAGGAGCTTTAGCAGCTATGCTACCAATAGAAGGCGACGCGACGCGAAGGAAGAAGTTACCCAGCAAGGACTTGATCTCTGCTGCGTGTTTCTCCAGCTGCTCCTGAGACCAATCCACGTCGTCGCGAAACTTGCCACCAACACGAAGAAGATAGTATCGTACGGCATCAATCCCGAGTGCATCGATAGCCGCTAGGGGGTCAGCCACATTGCCGATGGATTTCGACATCTTTTTCTGGTTCATAGTCCAGTGTGCATGAGCGAGGATGGTGCTAGAAAGTGGTTTGTCTAGGGCCTGTAAAATAGCCGGGAGATAAATTGCGTGAAAGCTTTAGGTGATAATACCAAATGAGAGAAAGTAACTCAGATGCAGGGGAAAGCATGAATGACGTACCGTAAGATGTCCTTGCCGATGACTTGGATGTCTGGTGGCCAGGCTCCCTGGGCACCAGAGACATAGGCAAGCAACGCCTCGAACCAGACGTACATAGTTTGATTTTCATCACCAGGAACCGGGATAGCCCAATGAACACGGTCCTTTGGCCGCGAAATGGAAAGATCATCAAGCCCTTCATCTAAGCTCTGCAATATATGCGCGTGGTGCTGAGAAGGGCGGATGCTTTCGGGACGAGTAGCATAGTATTCACGTAGCGAGTCACGGAATGCGGAGAGTCGGAACTTATAGTTTGTCTCCTGAGCCCACTCAACAGCGGAGCCTGTTTCCGCTGACGTATGTGGCAGACCCGGGCCCGCAGGAGGAAGGACCTGAGCAGGTGTATAGAATGTTTCATCTGAAACGGAATACCAGCCTTTGTAATGAGATGGATAGATAAGCCCTTTGGACTGTAGATGTTCCCATATGCAAGAGACAGACTCTTTGTGTGCTGAGCCAGAAGTGCGCATGAACTGAGTATTGCTAATGTTGGCACGGGTGGCGAGCTCGCGGAACTTCACGCTGAGTTCATCGACAAAGGCTTGAGGTGTCAGACCCTTATCCTGAGCGGCCTTTTGTATTTTGAGACCATGCTCATCGGTGCCAATCAAGAAATTGGCAGGGCGAGATGGGGTAACAAGGCGCGCATACCTGACAAAAGTATCGCCGGTGACAATTGAATAAAGATGCCCAATGTGAGGAACTGGAAAGACAGGATGAATATAGAACTCGAAGAAGAAAGACTATACTAGAGTGCACCAGAGTTAGGGTAAAAAATTGGCGTTGTCAGGTAGTAAGGCTTGTTTCCAGCTCCGTTCCCATTAATTGGAAGAGTTGAGAGACCACGGCCATGTATTTGGATGCCTCGGGAGAGTACGCGTCGAAAAAACATGCGAGTCAAAGTTTACAGCGAGCGAGTAATAAGAAACGGGGCCGAAACTGCAGCAGAGCTGTTATGCAGTGAACACTTGATATGAGGGTTATTTTATCCAAGTATGTCGAGAGCAATATAGCTTGAATGAGTATCACCTTGCAAGTCAGGGACAAGGGTCTTGTTACGAGTCCAAGACGCGGAACTTGAAGTCAAGTAGACGGCGGTTATTGCCTATGGCATAATAGTGCTGAGTCAGCACAGTTTTTGGTCAACAACTTAGTCACCTTTTGCCCCATGGGCCATGGGCCTCCTCTGTGCACTGGCACCTGCTCGATACAGTAGAGTACTATTACCAAGTTGAATGACATATGTTTACTCACTTTCTGACTGGATCAAGCGAGTTTTCGAGTCTGTAGCTGATTCTCTTAAAATATCTCGATTACTCAGGTGACTCAGCTTTTGTAATTAGCATGCTTTGATTTCTTAATGTTCTTTGCTCTCACCTCCGAGTCCCTGGTGGCGTCAATGATTTCAAGCATCTTCGTTCCTTGAAGTAGATTAGCCCACGGCTACTCCCTGTTTATGCCACTTCATTCATAAGCTATAGTGACCCCCATGAGCTGGGTAAACTGATCGATTCCGGACTTAGCTCAGACTGTTCGGTTCATTCGGTCGACAGCCCCTTGTTGTTCCTTAATGGGTCTAACGTCGGTTCGATTTCATAGGTACAAATATCGAAGCTCTCCGTTTGTTTTCTTTGACCAACCACCATGTCGTCTCTCAAGTCTGCAAGCCATGAAAGACATGACGCCGAACTGAGAGAAAAGAACATTGTCGACTTTCGTGAAGAATCCAATGATGCATTGGACATGGACAGTTTCAAGGAAGACCGCCTTGAACTGGAGAGAACAGCGTGGAGAAAACTCGATATATATATTCTACCCATCGCGACTATGTTTTACTTGATGTCTTTCCTGGTAAGCTCGTGTTCAATTTTCTTCTCTATCCTATCATACTTTTGGCCGCAAAAGCACCTGACGTTTGAAATACAACAGGATCGGAGTAATATTGGCAATGCCCGAGTTGCAGGTCTTCAAAAAGATCTTGGGATGTCGAATACGCAGGTTGTTATCACCTCTATAACTAATGCATCATTGGTTGCTAATGATTAATTGCAAAATTCAGTACAGCATGGCCCTTACAGTCACATACATGTGAGGAAAACTAAGCCACTCATACACCGCAATTTTGCAATTAATTGTATCTCTAGACCCTATATTGCCGCAGAAATGCCTAGCAATCTCCTTCTCAAAGTAGGCGTCCCTGAGCGTCTGTGTCACTGTATACCTCGGAACTAACGGCCTAAATTAGACCGTGGGACCTCATCTCATGCTTCCGACAATGGTCATGCTCTGGGGACTCGTAACAACGATGCAAGGTCTAGTTACTACCTATCACGGTCTGCTGGTTTGTCGATTCTTCCTTGGTCTACTCGAAGGTTCGTCGAGGCTTGGCCAATTAGACCTTACCTAACAAAGATAAAACACAGGCGGCGTTTTCCCCGGACTTGTGTTGTATCTTTCCCTGTTTTATCCGCGTGAGCGATTAAATAGCCGGTAAGTGGCATACTCCCATTAGTTGAAAACCAGAACATTCAGGAATATCTATAGCGTGGCAACTTTTTTTGCTTCTTCTTCTCTCTCTGGGGCTTTTTCCGGTATGTATCATGGTCTTGACGGTCTTTTGCTGGTCATAATGATCATTCTAGGCCTCTTGGCTGCTGCAATCATACACCTGAATGGGAAGAAAGGACGGCCTGGATGGGCATGGATTGTAAGAATTATATTGCCTCTTTTATCTTCGCATCCCTGATTGCATCTGCTTTATTTATAGTTTATTCTTGTACGTAATGTCATCGCTAGCTATTAAAAATCGGACTTGAACTTATTTATACTATCGTTAGGAGGGTATTTTCACCTTTTTGTTCGCTCTTGGTGCCTATTTCTTTATGCCGGGATCCGTCACAGGAGCACGCTTCCTTTCTCAACGCGAAAAGGACTATGTGCTATCGATTCTGAGAGAAGATGGTGCTCTTTCTGAAAACGAACCTGATGATAGGTTCTCGTGGATCGAAGTCATTCAAGCATTCAAATCAGTGCAGACTTGGCTCACTGTATGGGCACCGCTAGTTTTTGCTCATTTTAATTCTAATTTGAAGAGTATTTTAGGCGCCACCACTCTTCTTCCTCGGAACGACATTATACGGATTGGCATAGTAAGTTCTTGAAGCTTCTCGATTTTCACATAGCCCCTCACCATAAATTTCCCCGGCTAGTTTCGAACCCACTATCGTGCAGAGCTTAGGATACTCTGGTTCTCATGCACAGCTTATGAGTGTTCCACCTTTTGCCGTAGCATGGGCCGGTGAGTCAAAAGAAAAAAAGAAACTCTTCTCGGGTTCTGATTATGAATGTTCTCGGCTCAAATCTAGTCATGATGATCTTTGCCTTCATCTCTGACCGCTATCGTGCCCGCGGTGTTATCAATATCTTCGCCTCGGTTCTAGGAGTTATCGGCTTTAGCATATTTTATGGTACGAGATCCTCTGTATTTTTAACGTTTGTGATGATTAAATTACTATCATGTGCAGCAACGAAAACGCATGCGGGCCGCTACGCCTCCCTCTTCTTCAGCATAACGGGTGTATATCTAATCGCGGCTACATTGACGACCTGGGTTGCCAACAACTCGGCACCGGCAACTCGTCGCGCAACATGTATTGCCATTGCCTTCATCCTGTATGTTTCTTTTTGTTAGACATCCACTCGTCCGGGACGGCCTCTGATCAAATACCCATATCTAGCACCAACTCGGGCGGCATCCTAGCAACATGGCTTCTGGGCTCTCTCTCGCCGGCACCAGACTACGTAAGCGCGACAAAGACATTCATCATCATGTGTGTCTTGTCGGTAGTGTTCTGTGCGGCCAATCTTGTCTACGTGGTGCGAGAAAACTCGCGTAAAGCTCTTCTGAGGCAGCAGATGAGTAAACAAGATGAGCCAAAAGGTCTTGGCGATCGCAGCGCATGGTTTGTGTATTCGACTTGAAATACAAGGATTCGACTTGTTACTCCTTTTGACCGCTGAGGACGAGTATCTTCTCTGAGACACAATCGCGATGTTTCTCCTTAGCAGGGAGAATCAATATACCCCATGCTTTACCGATACTGGCACCTAACCTCGCTTACAAGACTTGAATACTTGAGTGAAATTATGGAGTACTTATTATCGTAGATACACAAATTAATGTTGTAGCGCCGATTTAGGGCATGACAGATGCACAAATAACTATCGACATCTTCCAGAACTTATCATCGAAATCTACTCAACGTTCATTTCACCACCGTTTTAATAGTCCCTTGGCGATGTCTCATTTATCTGAATAGATGATTTGACTGATCCCTTTGTTGTCGGAAGAGTAAGATTGGGATCCTCATTTCTTATTTTTATTTTTATTTCATTTGAGATAATGCGAGTAGAACTTAATAGATGCGTGTATGGAATAATGTAGTCATCTTAGATTGTATATCTTAAGTCATTAATTAGTAATTGCACACATACATATCGAAGCAAGAGCTCTCTTCACGAATTAGTATACAGCATCCTGGGTTTTGGTCCATAGCTTTTTTGGTATCTCCCAGAACAGCACGGCATTTTTAATCTGATGGTACCGCCAGTATGTATGGGTGAGAACATCGTGGTAGTCGGGTAGGTCAGAGTACTGGTTACCAACCTTGCAGAATATAGTTCTGTTGGCAAGGAGTTATCCCATTTTAGTTGTTTATGTAAAGGGAAGCAGAAGGATGTGGCTCTTTTTCAATGCTACCCATAGAATAACGCTGATAATATCAATATACTATCGGTCATCCTAGTCAATGGACTTGGCACTCGGAAGTAGTATGCGTAAATATTGGCAATAGTAGAACTTCCTCATTACTGCCAATGATCATGAGATCTAGCCTCAGTCGAGCACTGGAACAGGATCGCGATTTATCGTATATACTGCATGTAGAGTACGAAGGACCAGATAAGTGCATGCGATCCTTTACACAATTCCTACGATTCAATTACTGACGTACCGTCAAACTTCTTTTTTTTTTTGGAAATGCTGGTTGCCTGTATCTATTGAGTGACTCTGCGTGAATAGACCAATACGAATAGGGTCCCCCGTACCATTGTAATCAAACACAAATACTAGACTTCCACGCTCAGATGTTAAGGCACTTTATCCATCAAAACTCTAATTATAACTATATGAAAATAGTTCCTAAAATCTGAGTTATGGAATGCCAAGACATGATTCAACCAGCGCTTTCGTTTTGGAAAGGTTCAAAATTTGGCCCTGAACTCTATAAGAGACGTCTCTCCTGCCTTCCAAACGCGCACCAATTCCAGGTCGGCGTCTTTCCTATAATATCCAAGAAATTTTTTCAAGAAATTAACAGTTGATAAAAAAAAAACAAAGATTTTATTTAGGGATCCGAGTGAAGTGCTCACGCAATTTCCACGACATTCTCAAGTGTTCGCTCCTTGCCGTTGGTGGAGAGAAGCATGCACATGTCCATGTTGTACATCCTTGCGTTTCCCGCACCATAATTCAATAGCAATGGATAAGGAGCCTGTACAAATTAAATTCACCGAGTAAGTGATCAAGTAGGACACAGGGTCATGGGCTTATAGAGTGCTCGCAGTCACCTCTTCTTCCTCTTCGTTTGCAGATTTACCTCCATCATTGCGGGCAAAACTTGGGGGTAGCGCGTGTTGGATAATATAGCCATCTAGAGTAAAAAAAATATATTGATACCTGCACACAGAAACTTAAAATAAAAAACCCGTACGAATTAATATACGGCTTTTAGGATTCTTGCCCATGGCCCGTCGAATATTTTCTAGAATAATACGACATTGATGATCTGGCCAGTTGTGCAAAATATTGCGGAGCTGTTGTTCAGGATACTTTGTTGAATGTGCCGATGCACAGTGTGAGTATTGATGCATGAGACATACATAGTATACGTCTTGATCATATGCGCCGATGTCTTCAAAGAAGTTGCCTGCTAAGAACCTAATGCGTGAGGGGATAACCGAAGTTTCATCATGTTGAGCGCCTGTGACATTGAAGTGTTGGTTCCAGATCTGTTCTCCAAGTCACGTAATCATGAACCAAAGGAAAAGAAATAAATTGAAAATGATTACCGTCTTAGCTTGTTCCATCACTTCGGGTTGGTCAAGCAACGTGATATTTATTTTTGGATAAGCCTTGGCGAGTGGCATCGAGAATGCACCTATGCCAGAGCCAACATCACAAAGAGATCGAACATCGTCCCAGGGATAACCTGCATGAAATTCGTATCTCAGTACGCGCTATAAATTCAAAAAAAGCAAAATATTCTCACGCTTTAAAACAGTCATATTTCCAACAATTTTTCCCTGTCCAATCATTGCGCGATCAAATTTCTATGGGAGTTAACAAAGGAGGCAAATATTAGACCAGAGAAGCATGCATATTGCTAGAATGGTCTTACATTACGTAGCTTAGGCTGTATATGCTCATTAGTTTCATGATATATATTAATCTAATTCAACGTACTTGAGAGCTTGCCCAGTGATAAAAGCTAGTGTATTTCTCCTGTGTTGAGTCTAGTCTGGAATTGACGGATTGTACGAATGCAGTGTCTTGACTTTCGAGCGACATGCCAAGTTTAGGTGAGGTCAAAGTCGAAAATAGGGCCGGGGCTGCTTCAGTATTCATGAGTGCAGGAATATACGCTCCATCACTGGTCGATTCGGTTGACAAAAGTGGCTTGGTAAGACGAGAGGGTGCATATATATGAGGAGAAACTTCAAGATAAACACTGTCTGAGAGGTTGCGTTCCTTGCAGCTATGATGATTTATTTGACACACCCTCGCAGAAGAAGCTTTCTATCGCCAAACGGCGGAGAATGACATCGAGTCTTCCTTGCTCAACGCCTATGGAGTCTGCTATCTGGGAGATGTGTATGCCTCCCGGGTGATCAGCAATTACGTCCGCTATTTTTGTCTCCAGAGCAAACAAGAGACAGTCGCGGAGGGTATCAATTGTTTTCTGAAGTAAATCCATCTCCAAGTCAGCGTGAGAAATGGCTGGGAAATGAGTAGAAACTTCACATTTAGTAGAGTATGAGAGGGTGGTGCGAGCGTTGCACACAATTGATTACAGGCGCCTTCAAGCGTCTTAATAGCCTTTCTCAATTCAAGTGCATTCTCATCCAAGTCTATCGGATGACTCTCGAGGGAATGGATGCTAGGTACATCAAGGCCGTGGGCCGCGTACTCTGCCATGGCAGCGTTGGCAGCATTTGTTATAACGGAGAGAAGAGCCAGTACTTGTTGAGTGCCGCTGGCATGAGTGGATGTGGGCGGCATGGTGGTCGGACAGGTTAGAGTGTTGATTATCAAAGTTGCAGAACATGATTGTAACGGTTTATTCCATTTTTGATTGTTTATGGGAAAGAAAGCAGAGGATGACAACGCATAGATAATCGCTGATATTACCGAGCGAACGGCTCAGCGCTCCTGGTTAGCAATAGACACTGGCATCAGTGTCTTTTCACCGGTGGTGAGATCTGGCCTCATTCGGGAGCTCAAGCAGGATTTCAGTTTCTGTAACGTCAATCGAGGATGAAATGATTTTGTTGGTCAGTATCAACTTGAAGTTGCCCGTCAATGTGCTACTGGTACTGGTAGTAGTACTAGTAGTAGTGGTAAATGGACAAGACAAGACCGGAAGCAACTCTCAAGCGCGCATTTGGCGGTGTACATGATACTCAGTCATACTACTACTTGCTACACTAGACTCCTGCAAGTACGACCTACTGCTAGTAGTGCATAATAAATCACTAGCATCTTCTCTGCGCTTCCTGTAGCAGGAAAAAAAGAAAATGTCTGATTCATTTGCGGATCTCTGGAACTCTTCTGCACCTCAGCCATCGTCCAAGACCTCGGCCAACGCACGTCCTCTAGGCAACACACTCACTCCATCATCTCGCCCAGCTGGCACCCCTCCCAGTCGGCCACAATATGACGCTTTCTCGATCCTAGCATCGACCTCAAACCCACAATCTCGCACTGGCACTCCTCAGTATACTAACAAGCCGCCCCCCGCTGCATCCAAGCCTTCTGTCGCACCGCCGTCGTCGTCCTCTGGCGGTGATGCCTTTGGCGATCTGTTCGCCAGCGCGGGAGGTAGCTCTTCGACATCGACGGCTAACATGACCATGGCACAGCGTGCCGCCCAGGCCGAGAGGGAGCAGAGGGAGAAGATCCTTCGAAATCAAGAGGCCGCCAGGAAACAGGCGTCCGCATGGGCGGGGCTCGATTCACTAGGCTCATCTGCATCGGCATCCCCCAGCCTAGGCGACTCTCAGCCTCAGATGAACCATGATGCGTTCGGATTTGATGATTTTCTGAAGCCATCTTCCCCTCCCACGACTGCTCCAAAAGCCAAAGCCGCTGCCGTGGGTACATGGGAATTTGACGATCTAGCTGCTGCACCGCCATTGAAGGCTTCCCAACCGACGACTACCGCTTCCCCTACAGCCGTCAATGACGATGATGACTGGGGTTTGGGAGATTTTGGATCTGCACCGACCGGCTCTGCTGCGCCTTCAGGGCAGCCTGACAACTCCGAACTGGATTTCGAGATTTTTAACAAGCCCTCTCAGCCTAGCCGTTCTTCAACCAACGGCAACGACCCCGGCGACTTTGACTTTGGCAATCGTGAAGATGGCCTATTGGAAGATGGCGCGTCGGATCTGGACCAGGATAGTTTTGCTGATGAGCCAGCGCCAGCCGCCCGACGAAGCCAGAGAAGCAAAGCGTCCGCATCTCAGCAGGTGAATCGCATATTTCTTATGATCACGCATATACTTAAAACAAGCGCAACAGAACTCCCGCGTGTCTAGTCCTCCGCCACATATCATCGGTCAAATCGTCGAGATGGGCTTTTCCCCTGCCCAAGCACGCGCCGCTCTCGCAAGGACAGACAGTGGCATGGACGTCCAGGCTGCCCTGGAAACTCTGCTTGGCGGCGACGCGTCATCCTCACCCTCTCCACGACCCCCGGCCTCATCTGCCGCTACCACCACCGCCGGTACACAAGCGCCCCGTAGATCGTCTCAGGCCCAACGCTCATCCCGCCGGACGCGACCCGACGCAACGACAGAGCGCGTGCAAGACTCTAACCCCAACCAGAATCAGCAGGCGTTCCAGGACCAGGCGGACAAACTGCTCGCGCAGGCGTCCGAGATCGGTTTGAGCATGTTCAGCAAGGCCAACGCGTTCTGGGCGTCTGGGAAGGAGCGCATGCAGAAGGCGTATGAGGAGCGTGCGGCGGCCATGGCAGCCTCGTCTTCCTCTTCCTCGACATCGAAGGGGCCTACCAGAGACGGGCGGCCCAAGTGGATGGAGGATGCAGTCGAAGGAGGTGGATTTAGGGACGATGATGGTGATGAAGATGCGGGGGTGCCGAGTCAAGAGGCTCGCAAGCCAAAGACTGCGCGGCCAGCCAAGGGTGGAGCGGACAGAACGGCACCGAGCGCCTCGTCATCGTCTTCCGCAAGAGCATCGCCTGCTGCGCCAGCTCCCGAAGTGGACCTTCTCGGCGGTGGGGGCTCATCCACCAATACCTCGGAAAGTCGAGGCGTGTACAAATCTCCCTTCCGGCACGCCGGCGGCGCAGGACGCTCCAGAAACGCCGGCACCGCTGCCGTTGCCTCTGCCTCCACACCCACACCCACCGGACCACCCCCACCCGCTCAACGCACCCCATCACCCATCACCCGTAAAACCGTCCCAGCGAGCCCGTCCGCCATCTCCACCGCGACACAACACCGCACGCGCGGCACAGAGCTCTACAAACTCGGCCAATACGCCGACGCCGCGTCAGCCTACACACTCGCGCTGGAGTCCTTACCCGCGGGGCACCTCCTGCGCGTGCCGTTGCTCACGAACCGTGCGACGGCGCGACTCAAGACGGGCGAGTACGCCGGCGCGGTGGAGGACTGCCAGGCGACGATTGACATTGTCGGTGCTGGGTACCACCCCGCGCGGGAGCGGCGTGTGGAAAGAGTGGAGGAGGGCGCCGGTGTTGATCTTGCGGGCGGGCTCGTGAAAGCGTGGCGGCGCCGTGCGGAGGCGTGGGAGGGCAGGGAGCGGTGGGCTGAGGCGGGCAAGGATTGGGAGGCGTTGGCGGGCGCGGAGTGGGCGCCGGCGGCGGAGAGGGCTGAGGCGGTGCGGGGTGCGGGGAGGTGTCGGAGGACGTTGGCGGCGCAGGCTGCTGGGGGTGGGGATGCGAATGTGAATGGGGCGGCATCGGCTAAACCGAAGCCTAAGCCGAGGCCTGCAACCGTGCCTGTGCGCCCTGTCGTGACGCAGGTACCGTCAGAAGCGCTCGATAAGCTTCGCGCTGCAAACTCGGTTGCTGAGGCGGAGGATACGGAGCGGTTCAACTTGAAGGATAGCGTCGAGGCGCGCTTGACTGCGTGGAAGGGTGGCAAGGAGACCAACATTCGCGCGCTCATCCAGAGCCTGGACACCGTGCTCTGGCCCGAGCTTGGCTGGACTAAGGTCAATATGAGCGAGTTGATTTCGCCGGCACAGGTTAAAGTGCGCTACATGAAGGCAATTGCACGTGTGCATCCCGACAAGGTGAGTTTTTCGCAGTCGAAAGGAAATGGCTTTAGTTGATGTTTCTTCTTTTTCTTTCTTTGTCGTAGTTGAACGCCAGTAATACGACAGTCGAGCAGAGAATGATCGCAAATGGGGTGTTTGGGGCTCTGAATGAGGCATGGAACTCCTTCAAGCCGTAACAAACATATTGATCTAGATGTCATGCAATGTATCATCGATACCATTCAACTGAAAGGGAACCCTCATAAACTTGTAGCCTCTGGGATAATGTATTCTTCATCTGTTTCCCTAATATGATATAACTGCAGGTCGCACACTTGCAACCTCTATCGGCCCGTCTATGAAATGCTCCCTAGATCGAAATTCCAATATGGTGACCTTGCCCAAGCTCAAGCCTGAGCCGCGAGTGCAGACGTTTGGCCAAGATTCTTCGATACACTAAAATAAGACATGCATATGCTCTCATATACAAAAAAGTGTTTATGCTAATATACAACAGTAACAGTAACCCATAAAACTACAAATTATCCCAATATCAGCCGCAGTAGCCATCCAGAAACCCAATGCCTAAGCACGGTGAGCGCACCTCCCTTCTTCAGCCTTTCCTTCAAACTTTGCCTTCTTCCACCGCTTGACATCCACACGCATGATATCCGGGAACCAGGCCTTAATAGCCTCATCGTCATTGAGAATCATGCGTGCCAGCGCCCTACCAGACAACCACGCATGCACCATGCCCTCGCCCGTATACCCTGCGCTTATCCACTCTCCCGGGTCCGCGATCGACCAGCCTTTGTGCTTGCTTACTCCTATGTCCTGCTTATCATTTGTGAAAATAGACGATGACGAAACCTGCAAATTTCTCATAGCCAACGCAGATGATGGCGGCGGAACTCGTCCGGACATGCGGGCGGGCAGCCTACCCACCCAGGGTATCCCATCCACCGAGTACGCCATGATACCGCTCCAGAGCGCCTTAACACGGCCCTCGAACCACTCCCCCATGGCGCTGCGCTCATCGCTGCCTGCCTCGCCCTCATCACCCTGTTGATGACGGTCCTCTCTCTCTCCCTCCTCCTTTGCCACCACCTCCACCCTCTTTTCCGAACCCCAATTCCGCTCGCCAAACATGACGGACAACGCACCGGAGAGATGCATCGCCGTGTGTGCATTATACGTCCGGTCGTCCGCGTTGCCGAGATCCTTCGCGTGCAGCCCCGCGCCGCCCATCATCAGCTCGTGTTCGCCATCGGGCAGCTGCGTGAGGTAGTCGAACCCATGCTCGAGCTCGCCCAGATAGAAAACATGCGAGAGTGTGCCGGGCGGGAAGGGCGTTGAGTAAGGTGCTTTTCCCGATGGGGGTGAAGATGAGCAGGAGGGTGAAGTGGATGGGGATGAAGCGGATTGATAAGACATCCCAGGGCGCTGGGCCGACATGGTGCCACGCCAGGGGATGATCTTCTTGCGCATTGGAGTCAACAGGTGAGATGCGTACGCGTTCGTGGCGTGTACGACGTGCGGCGTGCGGATCTGGCCTAGGGGTGTGTGCACGGTGTAAAGCTTCTCACCAGAGCTTTTACTTTTCTTCGGTCCCGGAGCACCGTGGTCCACTGAAATGGAGGTGACGGGCGTATTGGCGTATAACTGAAAGCTGATCAGAAATGAGATAGGCATTAGAATTTAGTCGTTTGTGTGTTTTGGGTTTTTTGCTTTCATTTACTCACTTTGGGTGCTCCGCTAGCAACCTCGTTAGGATCTTCGTCACGAGCCGATAAGGATGGATAGATGCCGCCGGTATGCTGATCACGCCCACTGTGTGCGGCGCCAGCTGGTATCTCTATGACCGGGCAAAAAAGACGCAACAACAGACAGGTAAGTTCAATTTCCCGCTCATATGAAAGTCAAGAATAGCAGCAAGGGGGAAAGGGTGAAAGCGAAAAGACAGATAGTGTATAACACACCTCAAGCGCCTCGCGTTTCTCATACACCTTGTACGCACTCGCCTCCTTGGGCATGCCGGCCTTGAATACCTCCAGCAACGCCTTAGCGTCCGCCCACGCTTCTTCATTGTAGTACACGTCCAATGCCTCGGTCTCTCTGTACTGACACAAATCCAACTCTCCTTTGTTATCTTGTCCACAGGCAGTTTCTGCCTCTGCCTCTGCCTCCTCTAGAGCGACCAGGCCAAGAGCATGCCTGTGTGCGAGGCGGAAGCGTATATGCTTTGCAGCCATGGTGGCACCATACCGCGCTCTTAGTAGGGGGTATTCTGAGTAGAGAACGGGTGTGATATGCCCACCGTTTCTGGAAGATGCCATTGAAATTACAGTATCGTTGAACATAAAACAATCAGCATGCATGCCAGTGTGGGGGTAATTTGGATTTGCTCACCGGCCTGTCGCGCCTGTGCATATCTCACGCGCATCGAGCATGACAACGTTCAGCGTTTGCCCATGCTCATCTTCAAATAGTTCTCGTGCAATAGAAGTGCCTGTGTGAGTAGCAGTAAGGAAAAGTAATCAGTATACCCCATTCAATATGCCCTTGCATCAAAACACCAAGATATAAATGAAAATGGAATTGTTAAATTGAAAATCATGGTGAGTGAACTCTGAAGAGACATTCCCCCTTCTTCAGTATCAAGCCCCCCAATTGCGATCCACAAATCCAGAAAATATAGCAACAAAAGAGCGTATGTCATCATCATAGACATACGTACCCGTAATCCCAGACCCGATAATAACAATATCTGCGTACGCCGGTACCCCACCCTGCGTCGACCGATAATCGGCAATCGCCGCCGCCGGTACCGTCCAAAACGCCCTCGTGGGGTTTGGGACAGGTATGCCAGGCGAGTCCTTTGTGAGGCGGTCGGAGAGCTCGCGCTGGTGATTGAGGATATCTTGAAGCTGCGAGAGCCCAGAGTGTAGGCTGGAGAATCGGTTGCCCATAGCACTCGGTCGGGGGGGGGGGGTTGGTCGCACTACGAAACAGCGGCCAGCTGAGGTGGTATTTGTATAACTTTAAGCTGAGCAAATTCAGCTATTGCAATTGCAATAGATAAGTATCCCCGAGCATCTCAAGTGCAGACGCAACATGATGTGGGTACGCTCGATGCCAAGCTTATCGTATCTCCATTTCTTCTCGGGACACGTGAATCCAGCAAGTCCTCATATTGCGCCTCATCGAAGGCCTCTTATAGAAGGCTCGGGCATTAAAGCAAGCCACGGTTCGTATGTTAGAGATAAGAGGTGCATTGACAAGGGGCTTAGCAGCATCATGGTAGGGGTCATATTTGTGCACCCAATGACTCTAAATCTCTTAAAAAGGAACACTTCGATATCTAGCGTCGCGACGTGGCGTTCGGATCAAGCCTGCGACAATTTGGGATCAAGGCGGGGCAATACTAGGTGGAAATGCATAAGACCTGGCGTAGTTTCATCGAAAAAAAAAAGAAGGGGCATGTAAAATACAGCGATCATGGGTTACGACGTAGGTACAATGCACAGGGTGGAGCACGGGCGAGATCGCTCTCGCCCTAAGGGAAGGTGGATAGGATGGAGCGGTAAGGCTAGTAAGATGCTCATTACTGCTGTGTCTCCTCATTCTCAACAGCGATGATAGCTTGACGCTTCTCGGCGACACGTGCCGACCTACGCTCACGGGCAGCCTGGAAAGAGGAAGAACAAGGTTAGGATCCGAAATGAGGAAGGGTTGGATGCAGCGTTGCTCACCTTGTTCTTGACACGGCGAGCCTCCATCTGGTCAGTGAGGATCTTGGTACGTGTCTTCTCAGCCTTGGCCTTGTGGATGTACTCCATCAGGACACGCTTGTTCTTGAAGACATTACCCTTCGACTTTTGGTACAATACGTGGTACCTGAGAAGAGCCAGTTAATTGATGCAAAAAATAGCCTGATAAATTATGATAATAATAAAAGGAAAATAAGAATAAGACGAACAGATGCTTGTCAATCTTGCCAGCCTCCCTGTACTTGCGCAGCAGACGACGAAGGACACGCTGGCGACGCATCCATTGCACCTTGGTTGGCATACGGGCCTCGGCGGTACCCTTGCGCTTACCAGTGCCCGTGTGACGACCCAGGCGCTTGGCAGCAAGCAGGTCGCGCGTGCGCGCGCGCGAGTGGATCGTGGTGGGTTTGATGATGATGACCGAGTCCTTGATGAGTTTCTTGACATGCGAACGCGAGTTGGCATTGCCAATATCAGCCTGGCTGGCAGGGTCCAGCCAGATCTTGCGCTTTCCAACGCCAGCAACGGCGGCGGCGAGACGTTTTTGAGAGCGGAGGTTCACTGTTGTCGATGGACATGATCGTGCGTGAAGAGACGAAAAAAAGCATGCATCAATTTTTTCTGTACATTTATCCCAGAATTAGATAGTGAGTAGTTACTGACCCATCTTGCTGGCTGGTTCTACATCTCACGATGAGTACCAAGCATTCATCGAGCATAATTTCATCCATTACTCACCGGAGTCTTGAGGATGGGGTCGATAACGACGACGGCGGGGCGAGGGGGTACGAAGTGGGCCTTGTGGCTGAGAAGTACACGTGACTGTGCCGCGACGCTATCAAACCTTAATTTTCTAGCTGATACCACAGGCATTTCGGCAAGTGCCACCGCCACCGGTCATTTTCTTCCGATGCCGTCCCTTGATTGTGCTTACACAAAAGGCATGGCTTTGTCATACGGGATACCGGTATGTCTCTGGCGCGGACTTGCTCCTTCCATCACAGAGACATACGTAATGGGTGCCTACTGCAGCAAGTCCCCACAGTCTGAGCAGCACGAGGAGAACGAGCTACATTTGCCGTTGGCCCCGCCGAGGCTGCTGAGGCTGTCTCTCGGAGCCTGAAAGAAATGGAATATGGGCAGCATTGCAAGGGGCAGGGCCAGTAATGTCCCTTTCATCGCCTGGGCATAAACCACAAACATGTCTTTGAGAGTCTGCGGCCAATGGCCATGGATTGTGGGCCATTGTGGCTATATGAAAGCAACAGCTGAAAGGGCATTTGCGAGGGCGCTGCTGCCCTGAAAGGGTCCAATAATGTTCCGCATGGCGATCGGTGTGCGCGGAATAAGCCGGAATCCGACTTACGTAATGATATGATTATCTGCCCAAAAAAGAATATTTATTTTCTGTATCGATTTCACAGAGGGCGACGCTCTCGTCGTTGTCGTTGTCATCGTCGTCGTCGCTGCCGCCGTCGTTGTCTGCGGGCACCGTCGTCTGCTGCATTACTTAGTGTGCTTGTGCTGCTCATCTGCTCTGCGTCTACACCGGTCTTCTCTTTGTATATTTTTTTTCTTTGCCTGGACATATAAGTATCGCACACACAGGCACTCCACGATGAGATACTGCCTGTAGAAATACCTCCATCCACACACATCTCATCCTCGCCAACGACCACGACCACGACTACGACCACTGCTATCTCCCTGAGCCCATCTCCAACCCTCTCCCTCCCATCCTTATCCCACCCAGTTCTCTCCATCGCCCACGATCAGCACAGCCATGTCTCCAGCCACGGCCGGATCTGCCTCCACCCCTTCGTCCACCGACACGCCCCAGACGGCCCTCGACGGCGGCGATGGTCAGGACGCTGATAAACCTCCTCATGGCCGGAGTAGCAGCAGTCGCACCACAAGCTCGGCCACAACCATTGGCACCAGCAAGACAGTGACAGCTGCCCCCCATGTGTACCAGCCTTCCCAGCGCGGTCCCGCGCCGCAGAACATGCCCCTCTCCATCCGCTCTGCTTCATCCTCGAGCGACAACGCCCGTATGTTCAAGCTCTCTCCCCCTCCCTCTATGCCACCCTCTAGGCCGCCTTCCACGCCCGGGTCCGTCTTTGAGACGGAGAGCGACTCGGGCAGTGAGAGCGACTGTGAGACGAGCAGTTTGCCCTCGACACGCGCCAACAGTTGTGCGCCATCCCGCGCACAGTCCCGTGCGCCGAGCATGTCCTCGGCAGTACCAGGTAGCCGACTCGAGGCCCTGGGAGGCAAGAAAGAGGTGCCCCCCAAGCTGAACACTGCCGCTAATGGCAGCAGCAACAACCACAGCCACGGCGGTCCCAAGTCGCCGCCGCCTGTCACCTCCCCTACCAAGTCTTCAGCCAAGGCCTCGCGCTCTGCAGCGCCCTCGCGCACGCCTTCTCAAAGCGGTTCTGTCCGTTCTGAAGACGCCGCCTCGCACGGCACAGGCCAGAAGTTCACACTCAAGGATTTGCTCGCCAGCGCACCTAAGTTGGCCCGGCGGGCTTCGGTGCGCTCCACAGGGAGCAGCAAAAAGTCGGACTCTGATGGCGAGCGCCGGAGTGTGGCGGGAGAGAGCACAGCAGGCAGCCTCGGGCAGAAGTACGGCGTGTGCGGCAAGGTGGCCATCGGCAAGGGTGCCACTTCCGTCGTCCGCCTCGCGCACAAGTGGGATCGGACCGAGGAGAAGCTATATGCAATCAAGGTAACGTGTTGATGAGCCCTGTGGTTACACACAGGGTTTCATTGTCGCCTTATTTACATTCCATTTTTGCGCAAATCGGCATTACTGCCGCTGCTGACACTAGCTCTTTTTTTTTTTCATTCTCCTTTCAGGAATTCCGCAAACGCCGCAAGAACGAGTCCGAGAAAGAGTATGTCAAGAAGCTCACGGCCGAGTTCTGCATTTCCTCTACGTTGCACCACATCAACGTCGTAGAGACCGTGGACCTGGTCCAGGACGAGCAGCAGCGTTGGTGCGAAGTCATGGAGTTCTGTCCTGGTGGCGATCTGTATGCGGCTATCAAGAAGGGTGGCATGAGCCCTAGCGAGGTCGAATGTTGCTTCCGTCAGATGCTCAATGGTGTCGCCTATTTGCACTCGCAAGGTGTCGCTCACAGAGACATTAAGCCGGAGAACCTTCTCTTCGACCAGAAGGGGCGCCTCAAAGTAATTCTATTCGCATGCATTTTCTTTTTTGCTGTGAACCTTGCTGACGTCAGCTGTCATAATTAGGTCGGTGACTTTGGCGCCTCAACCGTTTACCGATTGCCATGGGAGACGACGATCCACATGTCCACAGGCCTGTGTGGAAGCGAACCGTATATCGCTCCAGAACAGTTCTTGGGCAAGCGTATGTCTTCTTCCCTTTTTCCTCATATCTTTGGTTAAGAGGGGAGCGTTTTTCTTTGTCAGCCTACGACGCGCGTCTTGTCGATGTCTGGGCCTGTGGTATCGTCTATTACTGCCTGCACTTCCAGGAGATCCCCTGGCGCGTGGCTCAGCCCTCCGACGAACTCTACGCCGCCTATGCGCAGGCCTGCAGTGCAGGCGGACCCGCTAGTGCATGCCCTCCTACGATCAATAATCTCAGCCCGCGTGCATGTCGACCGGTGCTGCGCAAGATGCTTGATCCTGACCCGCGCAAGCGTAGTCCAATTGAGGAAGTGATGAAAGAGAAGTGGATTGAAGGCATCGAGGTCTGCCACCTTGTCAACAAGCCATCGCACGTCCACGTCAACATGCGCGCTATCGTGGACAAGCCCGTACAGCCGGTATAAAGGGGATGGCCAGTCGTAATTGGGGAGGTGAGACGTATTATCTTTTTTTTGCGCTCATCCTCTTTTCTCCTTTCTGTGTGCTATTCTATATGTCTTGTGGAATGCTCTCTTATCCTCTTTTTGCGCTTGTATGATCCTCTTTTTCTTTTTCTTCTCTTCCTAATTTCTTAAGATACCGAGGAATATGATCAGCTACTCCTTTTTATCTTCTGTTAAAGTGATGGTACATATGGAAATGCTGCTGCTAAATTGAAGAAGAAGGAGCCTACTCCCTATCATATTATTTACCCAGTCCTTCTAACTTCATCTGTAACTGTTACCCCACAATTGTGTTCCTCCTCTCCCTTCCTCTCTCTCCCTCTCACGAATCCTTTATTTTTGGTCGCTATCATCATATCGTCCTTTCTGTCCTCTAGTACACGCGTGTATAATGTATATCTATATTTTCCCCGCATGTGATGATATCCTTTTTTTTCATCTTTGGCTTGTACGAATTCGAAGTTTTTAATCTTTATTGAAAGCTTATAACTTCTTATATGTCAACATTAAATTAGGTTTGTAACATCCTATTCAGTCTGAATATTCCCAGGTCCTGATACAAGAATGTAATTTATTAACCGTCCTGTATGCATATGCATCAGACAGCATTTATCCCGCTAGACACACTTGGTGCCAGAGACTTGAATCCGAAAATCCTCTTCTTTCTAGTATCGCCATCACCATCAAAAGGTAGGATTGAAACCGCACCAACAGTGTTCCTGTCGCTTTTTATGCCAGTTAGCACCTTGGTAGTCTCCGAATCGGTCAGACTATGGCCGTCCACCGCATCGGAAGCCGCGATTGTTCCGTAATTGACGTTGATAGCGAGCTAGAAACACGTACTATGCGTGTTAGATTGTTGCATCATTCCCCGTTATCGTTGCGTAGGATATGCGACATGCATGCATGACGCAACCACGATAATAACGAATTGTAGTGCACAATAATCAGAGACGTACCGGTAGTAGCCCATGTATATAAGAATTGTTAGTGTATCTTGCAGTATTTCTGCTAAGAAAAATTAAACAAATTTCGACTTCCGGATTTTCTACAGCTTCGTCGAATTTTTATTTGCTCAAGATATTTTTCCTATATCATATAATCACTGTATGCGTCCCAGGAAAAATATTTTTGCTTCAAAATAAAATCGCTGTTACAGTGCTAACTCTGAGCATATAATAATATGCCATATATGTACCCTATACAGTGTCTTTATAGCCGCATTACAGACTTTTCTACAATTTAATGATGCAGGTGGCTAGAAAATGTATCAAAGGTCTCTCATGAGTTTTTATTTGAAGTGAAACGGTATAGAAGTGACTGAAATATGCAAAATGTATATTCACGGAAACTTTGGCAAACTGCGAGTATATTGCTTCTATCATGTTGCTACAAATACTAGGCTAAGCATAGCTGCCTAGGTTATTATATATTGGTTTAAAATTTATTTACATATTTGATACCATACTGATTGCTCCGCTTTTAACCTCTAGAAAAAAGATTGGAGATGAAAAGCGACTACTATATGCGTACTTCTAGTTGCCACGGGATCTAACAGGCATCAGGAAAAAGGTTTTTCCAATGTAACCACAGCTTTGGTTCCATTGGCCCTATATCACACAATGAAGATATGTCATGTTACTATAGGCTCCATACCTTACATTTATAGTATGTAGTCCTCCGTAGCATCGGGTAGTAGGTGCGCAGAGCACACATAGCACACATAGGCATGTCTCCCTACCGTAGAACTATAGATTATTTAACACAAGTTCAATTTCATTACAGTATAAATATGCATTCCTCTAGTAACTATATTAGAAGGCATATATACTTGCACAATGAAGATGGTTAGTAGTAGTAGAGTGACTGGACTGAACTATAAAAGAGGACAGGAAGACTTTTTTGCGAAGTCTGCAATTTGGTATGTAATTTGGCGTGTTTCTTTATTACGGAAAATCAATAATCCGAATCCGCAGCATTTCCGACAATATTCAAACTCCGGTCTCATCCACGCAGATAAGCGCTGGGCACATCTAGCAACAAAATTTCCACTCCCCACTTACATTCTCTCTAATATTCTCTCGCTCTCTTCTTTTGTGCGCTCTGTCTGGTTTCTGGTCCATCTTTTTGCCTCCTGCTTCCCTCTGCTCTCTATTGCTTTCTGATCTATCTTCCGCTGTCTCCGTGCTTTCCCTCTCTGTCACAGCCACTATGGATGCTGTGTCGGTCTATGTGTACTTGTGTTCTATGGATTGATCATCAACCACTATTCATGTAAGGCATGTTATCTCCCATAACAAATAACTATATGCTCAGTGATTATGATGATAGGTTTGCTTGGATTATCTCATCTCAAGTGTGGCTGCATAATGGTAAGTTGCAGTTTTATGAAAGTACAACCAAATGTTGAAATCTTTTCTTGCAGATGTCCTGGATATAATTGGCTTTCATAATGCTGTTTTTCTTTGGATTTTTATCCCTACATACTGAATAATACTAATGCATTCATAATATCTACTACGAATTCTAGCAATGTAACATGATTTTGACTTGATTGACAATAATGTAATGTAAAATATCAAAGAATTGGTGTGAAATGCTTTGATAATTGGGCTGTATAGCTCTTATGGATGGCAGTAGCATTTTATAGCTGCTGTAGCCCTTGGTAGTAGCCTGCTACAGAGTGCTACAGGATGCTACAGTAGCCTACGGTAGCATTATATAGCAGATAGTCACACTATGTGACACAATATATAGGGGTACCTTGCAACCATGTTACCGCCACTATATCGGCTACATTGAGTTATATATTAATGTCCTTTTTTCCTGATGGGATCTAGCGAGAACTGGTGCGAAAAATGTGGCGACTGGGCACACATTCAAAACTAATTTAGAAATGCTGTATTTCGGTGTAATCATGATAACAAGCCGTCATCAATACATTTCATGTATGAGTTTTGGAACTCACGATAGTATTACATATGGAGTACTACAACTAGAAGGACTTTCTTGCCGTGCGAAGCACGGGTCACTGCTAGTGTATAGTGAATGCGCTTCCTTCCGATGATGTCCAAAGCTCCCTATCATTTTTGCCATGGGAGGTCCAAAATTCGGCGAGAATGAAGGGGAATTCCGGGATATCTAATTGTATAAGAAAGAAAAAAGTAAAGTAACCAATACACAAAAACCCGAGTACTACTAGCAAAATCGTGTTTGGCCCAAGAAGATGGATACTTGAGATAAGTCAGCATGTAATCGCAGTGATTTCAACATCATGTCAATGCAATCACAATCTCTACCAATGTGAGCTGATGCAGTGCTGGCTCGCCGTACATATTATAAATGCAGAGACTCGGAATAATTGAGTAAAACGAGCTAAGACCCGCTGCCAGCCAGTGCCAGGATCATTCAGGATGTCCACTTCTTGCTAATACCGTAAGTTACTTCGTTCAGCATCATTGGATCTAGATGAGATTCAAGGTAAGTCATTCACGGATAAGGATTTACCGCCCAGGTTCTATATGGATGAATTGACCATGAGCCAGCTCCAAATCTACCAATGCACCGCTACTGCCGACATTGTTCACGGGACAGTCGTCGCCACTTACTTTGTAATGACTATATTGTTTATGATTTTTGTGAGCAAGCAGAGAAAGAGAAGAAATACGCGACATTCGCCGATAGAATTGAGATCAAGCAATGGCTGGTCATAGTAAAAATTGGAATTCCTCAGTATAAGTATTGCGCTACAAAAAACTTATCTATAAGACATCTGGTAATGAACAAGGGCGTGCATAAAATATAATACTGACAGGAAGACAATGTAAGTTGGGTCCTCCGCCCGAACCAAGAATGAACCATACACTAATAATTGTAAGCTCTAGCACGGGATGTATGAACCCAGTACCATGTATTTACCACGTTATTGTTATCTATTTTCGGGGCTAGAGGCTTGGGATCCATGAACCTTCTTTCTGACATCATCATCGAAAAGCACAAGCCTTACCAGCGTTGTCGTCAATGTTCAAGTTCATGCTGGCAAGCACTTTGGTCTCTGGCTCAAACAGACTATGACTACCCACTATATCAATGGTTGTAATTATTTCCCGATTGACGTTGATAGCGAGCTATGAAGGAGAGAAGACCCATGTGTTAGGTTATATTGAATCATTCGTTGGATAAGTCATGCAAAATGCATAAATATAAACGTAAGACAATGATGATGAACTATAGTTATAATTATGGACGTACCGGTGATAGTCCAGGGATATCGTCGTGATCACGAAAGTGGAGAGGAAACTCCGCGACGGGGTCACCTATCTGTCTGAGGCCTTGCTCACGCAGCTGTGCACGGGCGTTAAGTCTAAAACAGATGTCCATGAGTCGGAATTTTTTATTAGTGCCATGTTCGTAAGCAAAACACTACAATTATAAAGCTGGAGTAAAATAACACACGAAGCTAGGAGAGAATTTGAGAATACTAGAGGCAAGGTTAAAACGAGCAAATAAGTATATCGATTATCCCAAGTCGAACAATGTGTCTTACATCGTGGTAGGAATGTGAAGATGCTAAGCCAGATCACTTCGAAGTCATCACCAAATTGAATCTACTCTGCTAAACAAAGTCAGGAGATACTTACAGTTGTGAGGCATCTTGATGAACTGAATGATAGTTAGATCAGGTCAACTCTAAAGGGAAACGGTGCGTATACCAAGATAACAATCACGATTTCAGCGATGCTAAGTGCGTTTAGTAAGATTATCTGAGCCAATTGCCAGTAATTTCGAATGGTTGGGTGGTGGATCTTACCTTGTAACGGCGCCTGTCTCTATCAATGGAATTGATGAGTCATTAAATTAGTACTCATCTGCGTCCACTTTTAATTAAGGGACTCACGAATAGAGTATTCCATCATCTTGCTCAACATGTGTGCAGTTCTGGAACAGTGGAAAATTGAGTGAATTTCCCTGTATCATGGCTCAAATAATGCTTTCCTGTGTATAGCCCGTTCCCTCTCGCGATTGATGTAATAGCATGAGCATACTGCTACCAAGATATCGTTACAACATCCAACTGCGCTAAGATACAGAAAATTTATATCAGCAGAGAATAGTAAACTACCGACTGAACTTACAAGACGAAAATAAGAAGCCATTTCCATTGAATCACGTATTGTGGGAATGTTTTCATGTATATACTCTCGACCAGAATGAGCACACTTGCTAGTAATCGAAGGAAGGATAGAATCCAACAGAAGATTGGGATGGGCCATCGTTTAGACAAGACTAAGAATCGCCATGCAAAGAAAGACTTATTGCAAATGCAATACTTTCTTTGAGTAAAACGTCACAGTTCAAAATGCAAACATGAAAAATTACCTGAGTAGTAGGCGAAACCACACCGCTGAACATAACCGCCATTTGCAATGCTATAGGTGATTTCCGCATCAACACTTCGGGGTTGCCATAGTTGATTATCAACCATGTATAGTTCGTAGCCGCAACACAAATTGCATGTGCAACCTCTGCACACCTATCAAAGCAGATTGTAGTCTACCAGCCCCAACAAGGAGGAAAGAGATAGAGAGGAATCGTACCAAATGAAAGCAACCTAAAATGGAGGGGCATTTAGCCTACCACTGTCAAGATTGCGTAAAATGGATGATATATACCATAGCTTTAAATATGAATGGATCTTTATGATACCGAGAGAAATATATGTATGTCTGCAACGTTAGCACGCCTAGAAGTAGCATAGATATATCGATCCCAATTGTGAATGCTCCAAAAGTCGGGTTAGCGTCGAATTCAGCAGCTGTCGAGACGACCATAATCGAATATATAGGCCGTAGTATCCTTCGCGAGAGCAATTAATGTGAAGCCTGCTCGGCGGATCTACAGCCAGTGGTACGTTCGTTTTATAGGGAAACAAGGGGCGGTTGAGGTACGCCACTGCCAGATCTAAGGGCTATTTATATCATGTTGTGATATAAAAATCATGTGCACATAATATAGACTAGTCTAAAGTCCAATACCACTATAGTCTTGTAGCATAACCTACATCAGCATAACGATTCAGAACTTGAACTCAATTTGAAAATTATACTCGAAATCAATCGCGATGCTTAGAGGACGAGACTGATATATTCACAAGCTGGAGGGCACCCATAGGTTTGAAGTACTTCTAGTACTACGCCTGCATCCCCCGTCGAGTACGGAGTTAGCCTTCGGCGGAAACACATTGCCCATAAGGCGATACTGGTAGTATTCACATGTTGTTGCGAAACATTTCCTGGCCTGGATGCCAAGGAATACAAGCGCATGAGGGTGAGCTTGATTTAGTTTTATTTTGACTGCTGGAGAGATAACGATCACTTGCAATTCTACTTCTGAGTAAGCGGAACATAAAGTGGATACTTGTGCATAATGGGGTTAACTTAAGCTCAGTGTCAGAGTGAGAATGATCCGACTGCCTCGACCCGGATGTTGTTCGTGATGGGCTTCAAGTTGGGCAAAACGAATATCAAGTTGAAATGATATATCAAGCGAATGGATAACCTGATGTCACGATTTTAATTAAGAGTCAACTTTATTATCATCCGATCAATGTAGCGACTATACCTCCCAGAGCATACGGAGTGGGTAAAGCCCGAGATGGCGAATGGCTACTAAACCAATGGAAGTTAATTGCTCACTAATGAAGCCACCATACCTAATATTAGTTTTTGGTATGCACGAAATCTCAAAAGCTCAAGTTCAAGACCCAAGACTCAAGAATACTAGCCTATTAATTGATGCCAGTGCGGATGGGCGTGGATGTATTGATGGCATCATAAACGTATTGAATGAGGCTGTTTGACTGATACACATTCAATGCATCATTACTGACTAAGTATCCTTTTCACATCAACAGGGAGATGCAATAGTAAGCATGATATTCTCATCATCGAAAGCCTGCTATTATTTGCGCCCGAACTTCGATGAGAATGAATAACGGCGCAGCGTTGCTTGTCACGGCCCCGCTATGTCAGATCGGTCACGCCGCGCTGCAGGGCAGCGGGCGTTCGTTAGTAATTTCATATTCTCTCACGCTTGGTGATGCTCAGTCGTATTTCTTATCTGTTGCATGTGGACGATGGATTTGGGAGGAGATAGTATTTTAGTATAAATACCTGTCTGCTCTGTGTGCGATACAGTAGCTTTGAAAAAACCCTTGTGCCTGTTATTTCATTGTTCGATCTCGTAACAACCGTCACATTGTGGCTCAACTATGGCTAAGCATCCTCACTTGATATGCAACTCCCAATCGACACCACAATCAATTCGATACGATCGCTTGAGATATATATGAATCAATTCCAGAAAAGTAGGAGGTTAACATTGGCAAACGATAAAAACGATAAAACTAGGCAAGGATACACAACCCAAGAAACAAGGATAGAGCGAATGAAAATTGTGGGAACAATTAGTAGTGCACTGATAATACAACCGAGACCTGCTGGGTTCCCATATCATAATTACGAAATGAGAGAAAGAAAAAATCAAAGAAAAATACCATTGAGGCAGTTATGATATTAAAAGAAAGAGAGGCTCAATAGAAGCCAAATTGAACGTGATCGAGAGAGCCGAGGATAGATTTATTGTACATGTAGTTGGACTCGGACCAACAGAGACCAGGAGAATCGTCATACGCCGAATCAACTGTGGCCGGATTTGAGAACGTGTTCAAATTGAGGAAAGATGTATAGTCCGGCGAGGGTACCCTAATCGTCATGTCGATCACTTCATATGGAGTGGCCGCGATCGATGGATCAAAAACCAATGGGGGCACGTAATTATTGAAAGTTGGCTGGATGTCGAAGTCAACATCGGGTATTAGGGTGGGAGTAAGGAGTGACTCCATCGTCGCACAGAGGGCAGGGAGGTCTAGATGAGAGGTAGGAGGAAGAGCAACAGGCGCTGCCCGAACCAGTGCAGGGGGATATTGAGATGAGGTATCGGATGGAGATGGCTCTGATGGCTCTGGGGAGTACGTATCCATTAGAGGGAGGCTGACGTTGTCCGGGGAGTCATCCCAAGTGAATTGTGCATGGTGGGGAAGCATGGGAATGAAATTGCTATTGGTATGCGCAGACGGGTTGGTGTACATGGTGTCCACAGTGGAAACACCTGAAGGACAGGCAGGATATTCCAAGTGGGTATATTGCACGTTCTGAAAGGGTTGGTCATCATAACCATCTGTCGAGCCAAACGTTGCGGAACAGTATTGTGTTTGCTGATCAGGATCCAAGTGGAAAGGGATTTGGGCCACTCCTGGCACGTATGGGAGAGGAATCGACGTCGTCGTCCGGACCGGGGTATTCTGAGAAGACGAGAGCTCGTTATCGGAAGAGCTGGGAGGCGAAAACCCGGAAGAAGATGTGCTGGGAGACACTTTTTAGAGAATAAATGATGAGAAATGATCATGGAGAGAGAGCGTGAAGGAGTTTTATTACCTGAAGCCTGTTTTCTCTTGCGCCCACGTCTTTTGATATCTTTTGCATCCCTGGGATTGAACTTGTACTGAGGGAATCGGGATCTATGCCGTGTCTTGATATCCTCCGCCAGGGCAGCCCAAAACTCCTTGTCCTTAACCGGCATTTTCTTCCAAACTAGACCAGCCTCAGTGCTAGCATTTTTCTGCCCATTACCCTCAAGCCTCCCGTACTTGTCTTTGATGAAGTAGCTTCTGTAGAGGATGAATTTATTCATTGGACGCGGCGGAGTTTTCCTCGGGTGCCTGGATGGATCCCATACATGTCCATTGACAATACTTTTAACAAGATCCATAGAGACTCCATCGGGAACATGGATGGACGGGAGCGAGGATGTCGAAGGTGATGAGTCGATGGATGAGGTGATATGACCTAACCACGATGGTGGTGACAGTCAGCAACTAGGAATATGGGAAGACGATTTGCATGGTTCATACTGGGGCTGGGGTTCATAGTGCCTATGAGCTAGTACAGTTTGCAACAGAGAAGAGGGGTATGTCTGGTGGTCTTATGAGGCGAGGAGGGAGAGGAAGGCGCTGGGAGGAGCGGATGTGGGCTGCAATGGGTCGCAAAATCGACCTGCTTTATAGCCAGCTGTGTCCACATAATTATTTGGCCAATTCGAGCTACAAAAACCATTTCCAGTGACGAAGAAGCAGGGCATCGTTTATTATGACAAGAGTGTGAACATCGAGAGGGAGGCCTGAGGCTGTCGCTCCAGGGCGCATGTCTTCATGTGATGATGTGAAGTGGTAAAGCAAGGACCGCTGAGCTATGCGTCCTAAATCCGGTTAGTCCTGCCGGCTCGCCCGTCGAAGTACGTTTGTTTGCCTGCCATTGGCCAGCTTGAATATTTCTTTGCCGCTACCTCGATCCACCATAAAGCAAGCCCCTAAAAAATACCATATCTCCGCAATAACCGTACCAATGCTGCTTGGTCAACCGGACCACAAGATAGGCCAGCAACATATGCTAGTTTACTGACTGGTAAAGGTAACTGCGCTGGTCTTTTAGGATGCCGGCCGTGGCCTGAGGCTCTGCCTGACACGCCATGCACCCACATGGACACACACTTCATCGTTCACAAAATCACATAATAGCTTATATAAGCCTTACTTTTTCCGGTGACTTGGGAAAGAGGTGGCTGTCATAAGAAATATACTATTGAATCCTGTGCTGATGCTGTACGCACGGACCACGGCAGCTGTTTATGCCTCGCTTCGCGCAGCGTTGATGACATGCGGTCCGGCAAGCCTCTCCAGTCACAGCGATGACAAATTGTCGTAATCGAGCGTCTGCTTGCTTTGTTGCGCAAATTGCCTCTGTAGTTGAAGAT
Source organism: Agroathelia rolfsii (assembly GCA_018343915.1). Taxonomy (NCBI): domain Eukaryota; kingdom Fungi; phylum Basidiomycota; class Agaricomycetes; order Amylocorticiales; family Amylocorticiaceae; genus Agroathelia; species Agroathelia rolfsii. The sequence continues at coordinate 4,196,815 of JABRWF010000001.1, read as the reverse complement.
AGAATACAGAAGTTAATATCTGGGCCGTAAGTCAAAGTCGACAATATCTAGGGAGGACGAACATCATCCATCGTCCAAAATTTGCCAGCCAGTTTGCACCATCACCATGTGAATAATCATGTGATTGCTTTTGTTTTCCTAAATATCCTTGTATTTCAACTCCCTTTCCTCTACCGACATCTTGTGTACCAACTTTCTGGGTCATCACTCCTCATGCCGTCTTGCTGAGTATAAATGACCTCTTCAACCTTCACATTTGGCGCTCAAATTCTGATGGAGTCAAGGATCGGCCGTCTTGTTTCTCATCCACTAGTTTCCATATTTTTCATTGGTTTTTCTCCTTAACACGCGGTAGCCACGACGTGATAAGAAGAGGTGGTGTTTGGACTTACATATGATTTTCCTCTTCCGTATAGACGGCTCAATCATTCATTGTTTTCAGTGATAGATATGGATATGCCTGGTCCATACGAGTCTTTTTTCTGGATTATGAGGGTAATGAACGAAAAAAAAAAAAAAAAAAAAAAAAAAAAACCAACGTGAAAGGTTTAAGGCTATCAGCTATAATGTGCTATGTTCATCTCTCCTGCCAGATGTTCAAACGTTCAAAACGTCCAAAGCTCGATATATGGAAAGGCTAGACGGCACCATATTGCTCTCGGAGCCCCTGAGTCGGCAAAGGAAATCTTTTTCAGGTATGATAGGGTGCAATCTGAGACCTCGTTACCTTGACGGCCTTGTTGTTATTTTCTAGCCGATCCATGAGTATGGTAGCTGTGGATCCGAAGTCCTAGTGACCTCAAAAAGAAGCCCATACCCACTTCTATGCCTTGTAGGCAACGAAGTCATACTCGTACGTGATAATTATTTGCTCAGAACAGCAATAACTGTTAAAATTGGACGCGGCACGCAGCCTAACTCGATTAAATCGGTGAATTGGCTACGTGTAGGGGTATTTGCGCATGTTGTACATCGAGTGAAAAACTACATGTATTTATGCTAGAACGACAATAAATTTTCGTGAAGAGAAAAATGGGACAGAGTACAATACCAAGACAGAACGGAACGACGACACTTGCCTACGGCTCAAATATTCGGATTCAAGAAAATCGTATTTAGAATTAACTACGTCAGCAACTAGGTATTTCGAGTTGTTATCAAGCTTCGGGGTGAAATTATTGACATAACAAATTCGCTCACCGAGATATTGTCGTGAGCTCAGCGAGGGATAAGCCCAAGCTTGCAGTAATAACCTTTGGCGACGGAGAGGAATCGGAGGCTGACTGAGTCTGCTGAAAACTGGACAAGTGGCAGTGGTCCTGGCGTACGGCCGAGAGGTGACAAGACATAATAGGTGCGAAAATGTAAGTGTACCCTTGCAATAAGAAGCAACTCAATGTAACTTGAAAAGAACCAAAAGTCTGTTTCTTATAATCTATTAGTATAATATAAGAAAAGGATGCTGATACTATGGCCATAACATGATCGTAATCGCGATTGCAAGCATTGTTGAACATTATTACCGTATCTCGATTCTCAAAGTTGGGACGTTACGTTGGGCTCGGCACAAAGGCTGCTCTAAGCCAATTATCAATCAAGCGATGTGGAAGCTTAACCGGCGAGTATACTAATACTTTAGTTTTTTTGGTCTCCAAAGGGCCAGCTTTATCAGTAGTCTTCGTCCCGCTAGATGTGTACAAGCACAGGACTAATGGTTATGGCGAAATATATGACTGGGACGAACAATAGGCTGAACAAACCCTCTTAATCGTCGACGTGGCGATTTAATATTCTCATAAGCATTCAAGTACAATGTCACAGATAACATGCTTGGCAGCTATAGGCCTCTAGAGGCCCAGTACAATACCCATGCCTTAACATCGTCCTTGTTTAGTGGCTGTAAATGTTCCAACGAGGGGCTGATTTGCTGCATCCTATCGCAGACAAAACCAGGAACGCCTCCTACTTCCTCCGTATCAATTACCTGGCCATTGAACATTCGTGAAAAGAAGTCTAGTAATTTAATAGCAGGCTTATTAAATCTAATACGTCAGCTACTTTATCAAGCAGAGGAGAAGCTTGAAGTCACTCACCAAAGTACGTATCGCCTCTTCATTCTGTCCTAGATCCTCGAGCTCTTTCAGCCATTCTGGGGCAGATACGAGTACAAGTCTACGTCCGGGGCGTTTTTCGTTAACTACTGTACATACTAGTTCAATCACTTCATTCCATAGTATTGGCTTAGGGTGCACGAGATGAAGCGTTTCTGATCGGTAATGCTGCCGCAAGAATATGTCATCGACTATGGCATTCGAAACTATTTGTGCAGGAATCCAGGTAACGAGCTAGCATTTGAGTATATAACAATTCCTGATCAGCATTTGCAGCAACCGGGTAGAGGAGAGTACGTACACCAGTAGTAGTTGGTAGGGAACCCATTTGGATGCCAGACTTTATCAGAATAGGAAACCAATCATTCATTGCCCATGACGGGTGCACGACTTGTCCTATTCGCAATGAGGTTGCGTGTAACCCGCTTTCCCCAACAATCTAGGTCAAAACCATTTAGATCAACTGATCCTGTCAAGAAAATGGGCGACAAAGTTCAATACAACGTACACGTTCAGCAACATATTTGCTCTCGCCGTACCCCATCCCAATAGCATATTTAGACTCTATCTTCGAATTTTCAGGAACCTTGCCTAGTGAAAACGGCCAGGATTGAACAGCAGAAATGGAGGACATGAAAAAGAACCGTAGGCGCTCTGCGTTTGTCATCGTCAACGCCGTTTTCACCATATTGCGCGTTGCGTCCAAGAGAGGCTCGAAAGAAGATAGCGACAAGTTAAAATCTAGTCGCCATGAGTTGTGAATAATGACAGTGATGGAAGAATGGATCTATTGGAGAGATAAACATTATGAATATCCATGCATGACTTGCTCATCAAAATAGAATACATACTTGTGCATAAATTTCATCTACCAGCCCAAATTTATCTTGAGTCAGATCTCCCTCCAATAGGATGACTTTGGGCGATGCCAGTATGCCCGTATCTAGACCTAGTTCTTCGAGAGTCTTTCCCTGTCTCTGTCTCAAGCTTGCCTTGAAACTGGTCGACCGATTAAGGCAGTAAATGCGGTCTACACGATCGTCGCGAACAAGTGTTGAGAGCAAGTACGAGCCCAAGTTTCCTGTTGAGCCCGTCAATAGCACAACGGCAGGAGTTAAGACTTCGCTCTTTGACTTTCGTGATTCTAAAGAAAGTTGCCTGTGTCCGACGGAGTACTGTTCCACGGCCCGTTCAATGTGCGCCCATGAGGCCACATCGTCCTGCACGGATTCTGGTTTCGTTTCTCCTTCGAGAGCGTCAATCATGAATGTCGCCAAATGCTTTAGTGTCGGGTTGTGGTAAATGATGTTAGCGGGCACATCTGACATTGGTATTTCTTTGACAATCAATTGCGATTGCAAAGCCCAGATAATACGATTACGCAAGAACGTTGAGCTTAGACTATTTGAGATTTTTTTGAGTTGATCCATAGCTGATTATTTATAATAAGAAGACATGTCACCTGTCTAATCCACTCGCAAAAAGGTCTTTGTCCATGTCCAGGAAATCCACCGATACCAGATCTTTCGTTTGCATACGTAACCAGGAGAGAAGGCCAGACTTGGTCCATTCATGCGGGGGCTGGAACTGGCTGTCTGTTTCTTGATTGGCGCCCTTCTCAATCTTTTCATAACTGTAGAGTTGTTTTTATCAGATAAAGTGTCGAAAAGAAGAAGGAGACACAATTAAAGAATAAACATCCGGTTTCCATTTAGTGCTTTGACTTACAGTGCATTGATCTCTTGTTCATATACTTGGATTGTCGCCTTCTTCTTAACCGTACCCTTTTCGGTAAACAAGACTGGTTTCCCCGGTGTTGTGATGAGAACCATGGAGCGGAAGATACGACTAAATGCAGGAATATCCTCGTTGATCTTCTCTATAACTGGCCTATCCGAGTAAATTACATCGCAAAGAAAAGCTTCTATGTCAGTTTTGTGTTTCTCCAACTGATGGTCCATGATAACGATGCTATAGAGCAACGTACCAAATATGAGATACGAATGTCTTCCGCTGATTATCAGTTTCTACGGCTACCCCCTGGCGGGGCATAACAAGTATGCCAGCTTGGTGACGCTCTCTTCCAAAAACGACAGCGGTTTTAATAAACGGGCTCGTTAACAACGCGTCCTCGATTGGTTTTGGCACGACTTTCTCGCCCAAAGCAAGTGTGATGACATCATCTACACGCCCTACACTAAAGAAAGGACAAATATTAGATTCTTGCAAGATGAAGAAGTAATAGTACTCGCATCTTGAACCGATCTGGTTTTATAGGATGTGGAGCCCACACGTCTGAGGTAGTGTATCCCCTCACATCTTGAAGGCCCATATTGTCGACGGCTACATCATACTTCTCAGAGCTCTACATTCTTTTGTCTCAGTGATTATATTCAAGGAGATGTATCAAGTGAGTATATTCAAGGTTAAAGAGACATGTCTCCTACTCACACGAATCGTCAGCTCAAAGGTTCCGTTTCCCTGCGGTACCCAGTGAATATCAACCCGTTCACTAAATTTAACATAATTCCAATCGGCATTTTCCAAGTCATCGGGTAGGCGACTGTATGTTATTGGGCCAATCTAGATATCATATCGTATTACCGGGGATGAACGAGGAGGACAAAATGGTAGAATATAGTGGCCATGTATGAAACTAAAGTTACCTCGGTTCCACCATACCCAGGTCGAATCTTGACAGAAGCCTTAGCAAGAGCTTGTCCTTTTTCATATGGTAGTGGTCCTCCACCAAACCCCTATTAAGGAGATATTGTAATCAGCTGGGGCTATTATTCCATCTAGCCAAGTATTGGTTTGGGGCTAAAAAGAAGACTAAGGACCAACCACATAGACCATGGACTTGAGGTACTTGACCGTTTCAGGGGACTCCGCCCATGCTTCGATGAAGGAAGGGATAGTCAGGATCGCATTTGTGCCTATCTTGCGCGCATGCTCAAGTATCACATCGCTTGTTGGAACTATAGGCATCTCCGCGAACCCAAGACCGCGGACAGGTGTGAGCATATTGACTCCCCTGAGAGCGAATAGCGGAAAGATGAGGTCGACCATAGTACCTTGTAAACATGTGTTGAGTTTGTAACAGTAGTGAGTTAAACATGGAAACATACCCATGATGTGGAATGGTGGCGTGGCCATTGTGGCGAGACGAAGAGATGGGTGTAGTTCCAATTGATCCTGCACCCAAGCTAAGAAGTATAAGTAGGATGAATATTGGTCTCTTCAAGACTTTCAAAGCTATAACTCACGTAAATTGCACCAAATAATGATGATCCTGTGTATTTGTGCAATTGGTTTTGGATGGCCAGTACTACCAGAGGAATGTATATAAAAGGCAACTGAGTCCATATTTGGCTTGGGAAGACGAGGATAAGGCGTGAAAGCATCTTTGATAGACTCTCGACCCAAGTTCGGATAACATATATCAAATCTAGGTGGTTCTTCAATTGACAGCTCGAATATTTTACCGTCAATGCCAGCATCAAGCTGCGATTGCTGTACTTCGATTTTCACTGAATCTAACAGGGCATAAAGGGTTGATCTTGTGGCCAGAATCCGGTGGCAGTCAGTTGCGCGTAGCATGCTGACGATGCCCGCTGCTGAGTTGCGTGGCGACATCGGGAAGGGCTATCAAACGCAGATATCAATATTTGGGGTCATTGCCATTGTAGCATTAACTTACAACCAATCCAGCTTTAATTAATCCCATGATGATAGAATAGTAATGTACATTGTCCAATGTGGCTATGATTGCCACTACTTCCGATTTACTGTTGGCGAATTTCGACGAGTTAACCGGGCACACTGTATGTGCGACACGATGGGACGCCCTGCCGAGTTCAAGCATAGATATCTCCAGTATTTCATTGGAATTTGGTGCAGCAAGAAATCGAAACATCGGGAAGTTGGGATTGTACTGCATATTGAAATCGAGGACTTCAGAGACTGACATTGAGCCATCTTTAGGTGGCCAATGGGGTTCGCTTCTGGCCATAGCGGGATCTATCTGTTTGTACAGGCGGTATTGGACAGGGGAAACCAGACTGAAATTTATGGGGAAGAAAGTCAAGAGGCTAGGCTAAGGACAAGCAGTTATCGGCCGCGAATATTTAACAGCCGATTGACACCGTCTTTGCTTAGGCAGCCACTCAGTACCTAGTACTTAGTACTTAGTACTCAGATCTCAGAGTTCAGCGGTGGCACTTGCCAACGGTACTTAAACTGTATCGGCCGTATCATTAAAAATGGCCGTTCCCGGGAAACTAGTGGTTGTCTCGGGCGAGATGTGCATTCAAATGGTTGAATTCTGTATTATTGAAATTTAATATACTATAAGAGAGTCTTGTCAAACCTTAACATGGCTAGGACGGCCAACTCGGGCCCAATTATCATATATGCTATGACAGTTGCATCCAGTTCCATTAGTACAAGAAGTTCAACTTCACCCTTTAATCCCGTTTCCAATTCACTTCAATCATACTGTGACTCCGCGCTCCCGGTGGCACGTCAGGGAATGGTCCGAACTCTTTCAAATTTGAGTAGCTGCTGCCTCCTGATTTATCAAGAAGGATACAACAACTACAGCATGGCGGTCTATTCGCAGGGTAGAAAGTATGTAGAAGGACTGCTTCCAGTAGTCGGGGCTTGCTTGGAGGCCACGATACTAGTAGTAGATGCCAGTGAGGCTCTCAGGATCACAAGAAAGAGACCGGTGGCAGGTTTCCGAGATGATAAGCTTCGTAGAGAAAGTCTCTCAGAAGGTGTCCAAGAGGTTATGAGAATCAGATGAACTGACAACCACCAGACCGCATGCGCGGTTCCGAGTCAAGGTCAACATTAAATAAGGTTGTGAAATTTTACACCCACACGCGCGATACAAACAGAACAGATTCCTCTTAGTCAGCACAGGTTTGCGACGCATGGTCGGAAGCAGCTAAGCATCGGAGCGGCAGGAGCATATCTCCGTGTCAGTGTCGCCCTCGCGTCAGACCTGACAAGACCGTCTTGTCTTATGAGCCGTCCCTTTCCATGTTCCCATCTGTCTGTACCGTATCCCCTTCTCTTTACACCACTTTCACTCGGTTTCTGCGCTATCCCCCGACTGTACCGCTCTCCCCAGCACTCTGCTGCCTCTCTGTCACTCTCCCCATGCTGTCTTGTTACCGTTATCTCCCCTTTCTGTCCTCGATGTCATCGTCATCAGCTTTACCATTGCTGTCTTCGTTGTTGAATGACTCCCGTTTCCTCCACTGCCCCCGGCTCCCTCCGTTTTCCTCATGCTCATGAACTTTGCTATTCTTACTATTCCTTTTACTTTGTCTTTCCATGCTGTCCACATTAGTCTTGTCCTATTCTCTTCCTACACTGGATCTACTAGCAGTGGTAGCGGAGATATTTGCCTTCCGTGCGCTGTTATTATGCTATCGACGCATGCCCACTGTTTTCTTTTAGTCCAGAAAGGATGTATACTATATGCCTAGACAAATGACAATATGATTCATTGACTCGAAAACTCAAGATATCGTATGTTGTCTAGTAGAAACCAAATGAGGTAGCTAAATACAGGAGTGTAGGTTCATACGGCTTCGATTAGGGCAACACTCTATTAAAGACAAGCGTCCACGAGTTGGGTACACAGATGAAATAAATAAACCGCTGGCCTCTATAATCTGCCTCCATTCAGCCTGCAATGTCATTTTTCCCGTTCAATATTTGATCTTATAAATTGAAGTACGACAACTTACTAATGACCTTTCCCGTGCATTAAAAACGCCCATCATGTGGATGCCAAGTGCAAGTGACATTTTGTGAGAGATACCGAAGCTCTTTGGTATACATGCTGGTGGTTCTATAGGTTTATAAACATACGTGCCTTTTAAGGCATCCAACTGACCACACGGAGATGTACTGGGTGTAGCATTGGTGCCTATGAAGGCAGCGGATTCAACTATAAACTCGATAATGATAATTTTAAACTGTTCACTTGAATTAGCACGGCAATACTATGTAAGAAAACAAACCAAAGACAGTACTTCAGAATGCTGGGGTTGAGAGCTAGAAAGAATCTTAATCTAGAAAAAAATAAAATCAGTCAAAAATTGCGAATCTTCCAGCCGGGATAAATAGTCTCACACAGTCGTTATCAGGCCAATCATGCCTAAGGGACAGACTCGGATTGAATCCATTTGAACTCTTTACAAGGTTGATATGATTGACACTTACAAAATGTGTCGGAAAAGATACGTTGTACCATGCTCTATGTGTGGTTGCCTAGTGAAGAAATTATGGGACTCTACAGTTATTTGGCCTTGGGACATAATATCTGGCACTTCTGCTTGTAGGCTTAGCTGCGTAATAGGTATAACTTCTGGGAGATCCTGTACTACAAATCTTGTCTGAGGGAGACTGAATAAGCATGGTTAGGCACCTATGCGACAATAACTTTGAACTCCCTATAGAATGTCTTACAGTCTTGCCAGAGAAGCAGAAAGATGTCCTTGACCTCCACCGCAATCAACAATTAATGTAGAGGTTAGTTTGGACCATGGATAATCTTGAAGGATGCTTGCTTCTGATATATCCCCCATGGTCTTTTATTAGATGATACGTTGTGAGATTGTATCCATAAAGTGAAAGCCTGAGCAAACATTGCTCTTACCTTAACTGAAGCAGCCCATTGTTTCAGCTCTAAAGGATTACATTCAAGATACTGAAAAAGGCTCAAAGATGTGTCATGTGACAATTGAAAAGCCGTTTCCTCAGGGGAAGTAGAATATTTCCACTTTTCGTGCGTAATTTGGCTATAAAGAGCACTAGCAATCTTGAGTTTTCCTGGCGTTCTAGTGAGTGGTTAGTGCACCTTGAGCCTTTCCGATTCCAACTCCAGACCTACAATGCCCATTTATAACCATTCTTCCCCTCACAAAGCTCAAGGCCCACACGAGAAAGAGAATAGTAACCCTCTTTTAGCTCAACAAGCCAGCCTTGTGCACATAAAAGTCGCAGAATGGATATTAGCTTGACATGGTCAATGCCAACCGTTGCTGCTAATTCTGCTGCATTACATCCATACTCCGAGTCACGTCGCAGAAGAATATCTGCAAGCCCACAGCGCACAAAAATATCAAGGGCCGCACTATCATATACAGCACAGGTTTGCTCAACAACCTGCTCAAATGGAACTTGAACAAGTGATTTCAGCTGCCCCTGGTGCTAGAAATGAGAAAATTTACCATAGCTGTAATAAATGGTTGTATACACACCATGGCTGCTGTTGCAAAGTTAGACCCTGATGCCAACAAGAAAAAAGCCTCAAGGAAATTACCCAGTAACAACTTTCGAGATTCATGCATTCTGGCTGTTAGAAGATATGTAGGATTGTCCACAGGGTGTGGTTCAGCCGCATACAACTTGAAGGGTGGGAGATTCTGGGACCGCATCTCATCGCGTAAGTTGTTTATTGCACTGTTGATGGAGTGTTGCAGATAATCCAGGTCAGATGTTTCCATGATATTCATTGCAAGCTGCTAGTAAAGTGAAATCTCCAGGGAATTCAACGAACGACTCTGGGATATTACAGGATCATTAGCATACGCACTCCCTTTTATGCTCTTGTCTGAAACTGCATAAATTACCAAAGGCAAATCTTACGAGGTCTCGGATCACATGCTAGAAAGAAGCGGTGATAGAATAGAGAAATAGTTCATCCCTTCCCTGATGTTACATTAAGAAGTGAATTGGACTAATAAAACCCCAATCAATCCAATTACTTTGCAGCCCTAGCATGTAACGTCCCGGGCCTCTGCTAACCAATATAACACTATTGCATCCGAAGAAAATTTTGAATATCCCATCGGACCATAAGCGCGGTTTTTGTTACTAGTATAGTCGAACCCCTATTAGCCCATACCGACTTTGCTACGCAAAGACATTATCGGACATGAGGGGTTAAAGATAAACAGGTGTATGAGCTAGCAGGGGTTCGACAGTAGTGCATATCACAAGGAGAATACACCAATGATACATGATGCATAATGTCCAGGCACCACAATAATGATATTTAAATCAAAAATGCGACGTCTCAACTTGAAACTGACTTTGAAATGAGGCGAATTGTAAGTCAAGTGGGTCTATTAACACCAGTATTAATATAGACTAATATCCGAAATGCCAGAGAACCATTTGAACTGTTTCAAACGGGCACTGGGACTACAAGGGACCCCAGCGGACATTGCTTAAAATATTTTTCCAGGCTCTTTGTAGCCCGCGAACTCTCAATCTTATTACTATATATGACTTGCAGGGAATTCGGATTCCCATCCGATCCGATAGTGCTTGTCTTGCCAAGTATAATGCATCATCGGCTAAGCGTAGTGCTTAACTTTTAATGCTATAATTTCATCTGCTGGCGTCCTTTAAAGTACACTATTTATTTGATTATTTGTGGAGCGTTTGAGGTGTAAGTAAGGGGAGCTAATTCACCCCCATAATAAGGGCCGGTATTACCGATACTATACCTCTGCTAGAAGCGGCAAGGGTCTATGCCCTACCTTAAGTGCTACCGGTTTCGGGAGAGTAATTATCCACAGAGGGGAATGCATTCACACACATCTGCGCGTGAGGTTCGTGTGAGGTTCGAAAATACATCCTTGGGGGGTTCGACATCATTAACAATGTGTCGTCCCCCTCAGTATTATTCCCTACTCACTAAATCCCTCTGTTCCCTAGTACAGAACTCATTACTCTCTCTGTTGATTAGGGAGGTTTCTTCCTCTTTTCCCACGTTGCATTTACTATACTTTTCTTCAAGGCCCTTTTCTTGTATTTAGATTGGTTTGTTAGTAATCTGTAGATCTTTTCTCTACATTCCATTGTGTACCGGAATCTGTTCTGCGTTTCTTGAACTGTGTGATTTTGGTTCACATTGATTACTCTCTCGTTTCGTATCCGCCAATATGAGGAAGGCGGCTTCTGATATTATACACTTCGTACCACATTTCTTGGGGTTACACAGCTTTGTCATTACGTTGCTTCCTGCCCATTTCTTCCTTCCCTTCTCCACCTATCCCGCCACCCCACCTCTGAATCGCATTTCCTGCTTTGCTTCCATCAAGGACATCAACTTTAGCCCTGCCGCTGCTCTGTCAACTCAGCTGATAGAATATCTCTTCTGATATCTCTTGCTGCATCTTATGATGTCTTAGTTTGCATAGACGGCAGCACTGGCATCCCAGCAAAACAATTGCCTCACCGTCAAGTGTATCTCCGGTCTTGACCGGTGTCATCATGCCAGTAACATGTTGGTATGTTACATTATGCTGCATAATATTTTCAACACTGAAATGCCTTCTTCATACTCTAGGAATTTAAGAAACGCGCATACATCCACTATAGTTTGAGTCTGTGCTCTAACGGGTATGGTAACTCGAATGGGATTTTCCTATATCCTATCCTGCAACAACAATCGTTGCTAATGCCGTCCAAGCTTCTCACTGGTAGAGGCTCTGTCTAGTTGAGTATTCCCACTCAGGGCAGTTTTTCAGGATAATACATAATCAACTTGTTAACTGCACCATGCAGCGGTGGTGTTTTCTTAAGGTGACAAGCCCGCAACATGCTACATTGTTTATCAGCATGATCCGTCGGTGTATATTATATTTCAGTGTCTTTTTACATCGAAGTCGCATGATATAGCTATACCAATATGGGTGAGCTATTGTGTAACATAAACCAATTCATTATATTTAGTCTTCATTGAGTGTCATTCAAGCCATAATATCTCTAGGCAATAGCTGGTACCACTAACAAATGTGGCATACATTGCTGTTCCTTCGATCTATCCAAGGACTTTCGATTTGGATCTTGTGGCTATATAATTACTTGATTCCTAATCCGAAACGACCGAATAATTGCTCTGACGCTCCCATGGGCTGTCTTTTTAACTATTTTGGTCATATTGTGGTTATTCTTGGACCATCGATACACACTGCATCCCATGAAATCTAATTTTTAAGTAAACGAAATATAGTCCTGCCTAAAGCCATACCCTTCTGAGGTCTTGGTGGCCACCACTGGCATTTCTAACCTGAGCTCCTCTATTTTTGTGATCCTCAAATATCTATGTATATAGTCCCACTATCCTGAAAATTTCAAGTTAGCACCTCATTGAATACGTAAAGAGGAAGCAGAGCCTTCAAAAGGTATGACTATAGATAGCTTCAACTGGTTAAAATTCGACACGCACGCAGCCTAATCCGGGTAACACGCTGTATTGACTACGTGGTAGGGGTACAAACGCATACGGTACATCGAGTAAAATCTACATGTTTTTATGCTAACACAACAGTAAAATTTCACGGAAGAGAAAGAGCACCGAGTACGGAACCAAGACAAAAGCGGATTGATGACGCTTGCCAAGGCGTCTCAAACATTCGGATTCAAAATACCAACACAACTCTGAGTCTGAACTATACTGATAGCACATATTATTACTCAAATTAGCTCGCACTTCAGTTAGCTCGCTCGTGCTTGATTCACAGAAAATGACATACTAAAAAGCTTGAACATGTAGGCCTTTTTACCACTATAAAGTAAGGAGTCATCATTATCATAATGTGCAGGATCTTTTCGCTACTACCTCATATGAATTCCTCACAGTAGGCTCGCCGTATACTACAGTCACAGTGGTAGTTTACAGATTACAATAACTTCGACGTGATATCTTATTCGCTTCTACTTGGAGTCATCATGTGTACGTTTCTCCATGTTCATATTTTCCAAGTACTTCCGTGTCCATATATACATTTAGGCCAAATTGGATGCATGAAATCACAAAACGTCAGTGCATACACTGGCACGATCATAATAATTATACTCTAGTTGTTGATATCTTACTCAGAGATCACGTGGCATATTGATTGGATATTAAACTAGGGGTTAGCCAGTGACTAAAGCTGGGGCAGATTTTCTTAGTTCCATGGGGAGGCGGAACGGAAGCATCGATATCGTAGAACGAGTCATCAGATTCCAAGTCTTCAGTACTTCAGTAGCTTCAGTCATTATCTTCATTCTTACTTACGATCTTTGGCGTACATAATTCGAAGAACATGGCATCCTCGAGATGGGTACCACTGGAGAGTAACCCTGATGTCCGTAGCTTTCTTACGATAACTATTAACGAGCATAATGATTCTGACTCAGCATTACTATGTGTCTAGGTCATGAATGATGTATGTCTTGTCCATTCAAGCTGCTAGTATTTTGCCATAGTTCATTCAATGGCATACATCTGGAACCCAAGGACAGTGGGCATTCAGAGCTGGATTGATTTCTTCTCAAGCACACTTCGAAGATGTCTATGGCTTGGAAGATGAGGTAGTAGTGATTGATTTCCCGGGCTTCTATTATAACCTGACTTCGCATTTTCCCTCTATCCAAATTATGACACCGCTGCGATTAGCTACTCGGCATGGTTCCTCAACCCGTAAAAGGTTCTTGAATTCTGTTTTCTTTATATCGTTCTACACAAGAGCACAGTAATCTTATTATACATCAATCAGCTGTTGTCCTGCTCTTTCCCATCTCGGATGCTTACGAACGGAGACGCAAAGAAGAAGATTCTATGCTCGCACAACAGACACCTGTGGATCCCAGAATCTTTTATATTAAGCAAACCGTACACCTGTTTTCTCATGCTGAGAAGATAAATGGAATCAATTCATGAACTCACACTGTATTGTAACAGATATCTAACGCGTGTGGGACCATTGGTTTGCTCCATGCACTTGCAAACGTACGTCCTAGGCAAACTTCAAGTTTCCTTATTTACACACACCATGCATTTTCTCTTTCGACTAAAAATGAATTATATTAGTCCGGTGTCACATTAGCGCCCGAGAGTGTCCTTGAGCGACTAATTGGACAATGCCAGGGTACGCTCCATTACCGTAATTTTATAAGAGAACCAGCTCTTTTCTACAAATATAGACAAAACTCCTGCGGAACGCGCCCAAATTCTTGAAACGACGCCCCTCCTGGCCGAAATCCACGCGACGACGGCTGCGGCAGGCCAAAGCGCTGTGCCTACCGATCTTGACACCGACCTACATTTTACGTGCTTCATCGCCGCACCTGAATATGCAGCACGCGAGAGCGAGACGCCGGCGCGAACAACGCGCCTCATTGAGCTGGACGGACGCCGTGCAGGCCCTGTCGATCGAGGAGAATGTAAGGATTTGCTTGGAGTGAGTGCTGATTAGAAGTATTTTGATTTTTATGCTCTGTTGATTCTGATTCTTTCTTTTATTCTACTTTCTATTATGTTTGTAGGACACGGCCAAGTACGTGAAGACGCTCGTAGCAAACTCGGAAAGCTTGCAGTTTAACATGATGGCTCTTGTTGGCAATTGATGCATGTTGATGGATCGGGTGGATCAGTCACGAAAGTTGATAGTAATGGTGTCTCGTGTCAAATTTTCCCAATGTATGCTTTTGCTTCGTATCTCCAATTAAATTTGGCTGTATCATTACCGCATACGCGATAAGGGAGTTGTACATAGGCATACAACTGCGTCAGATTAATAGGGTGACCGCTTCAATTTGCCCAGCTTGTAAAGGCACCTTAGACCGCCGTTTTTGGGATCATATTAACCCGGTTCACTAATAGCCATATTTCTTTATGTTTGAGCATCATATTCATTTTATATCATGCTACCGGTATTGCCATTTTTTTATTCCTGTAGCGGAAGCACCAATACACCGCAATATTGATTCGTCTACGTCATGATACATGATCACTCCGACTCGAAGTCTTCGGAAACAATCATTAGTGCTACTCACGATCTTCGACAACATCATGGCGCCCCCGAAATGGGTCCCATTGGAAAGCAATCCAGATGTCAATTACCTCCTTCCGAACGCATACCATTAGCCATGCTAATTCTACTTTCGTACTGGTTATTTACACTAGGTCATGAATGACGTATGTCTTGCCCCGTCCCAGTTGCTAGCATTTCACCATAGTCCATTCACGCCCCTGGATCCCAAGCACAGTGGGCATTCAGAGCAGGATTGGTCACTTCTCAGGCGCACTTTGAGGACGTCTATGGCTTGGAGGACGAGGTAGTAATCACTAATTGATATCCTGGACTTTTACTGCAATCTGACTTCGCGTTTCTCGTCCATTTGGAAACAATGATGCTGTTGAGACCAGCTACTCGACATGGTTCCCCAGCCCGTGAAAGGTTCTTGCGTATTTTCCTTCCTGTGCATTTTATCACCCTTCGTAAGAAACTCAACAATCTGTTCATACACCAACCAGCCGTCATCCTACTCTTTCCAGTCACGGAAGAATACGAACGGCGATACAAAGAAGAAGATGCCACACTCGTGAAACAGACGCCCGTCGATCCCACTATCCTTTTCATCAAACAGACTGTGCGTTAACCGTTCTCGGATAGAACAATAAATAACGTTTTGAAACAGATAAACAACGCGTGTGGGACTATGGGCTTGCTCCATGCACTTGGAAATGTACGTCTCGGAGATCTTTTTACATGTATATACATATCCGCATTTACGTTCCCGCCCTTTCTCATATCCTGCGCCCTAAATTTTCTACCAAAAACGATCCAAATTAGTCCGACGTCACCTTGGCGCCCGAAAGTGTGCTCGAAAAACTGATCGAACAATGTCAGGGTACGTACTACTATTCTCGTACCTAACTCCAATAATCATC
This sequence comes from Agroathelia rolfsii, assembly GCA_018343915.1. Taxonomy (NCBI): domain Eukaryota; kingdom Fungi; phylum Basidiomycota; class Agaricomycetes; order Amylocorticiales; family Amylocorticiaceae; genus Agroathelia; species Agroathelia rolfsii. The sequence goes on along the minus strand of JABRWF010000001.1, from coordinate 4,180,951 downwards.
CGAACAACACACTGCATGCAGGTAAAACCCCCATCGAACGAGCCCACATCCTCGAAACGACGCCCCTCTTGGAAGAGATTCACTCGACGACGGCCGCGGCAGGTCAGAGCGCCGTACCCCCCAATCTCGACACCGATTTGCACTTCACGTGCTTCGTCGCCGCACCCGAGTTCGCCGCGCGCACAAGCGAGACGCCGACGCGAACGATGCGGCTCATTGAGCTTGATGGGGATCGTGCAGGCCCCGTCGATCGGGGGGAGTGTACGGATCTACTTAGAGTGAGTGTTAATCGCTATCATAAGGATGTATATGTTATTTTCTCTTTTTATTATTTCTGATCCTCTGTTTCTTTTTGTGCAGGATACGGCCAAGTACGTGAAGACACTCGTAGCAAGTTCGAAAAGTTTGCAGTTTAATATGATGGCGCTCGTTGGTCGTTGAAGGGCTACATCGGGCGGTCATTGAAGTTAGTAGTAATATGTATATGGTATTGCATGAACGTAAATGTACTGGTATCGGTTTTTATTGATGTCAGACCAGAAGGTTGTCGGCGATAACCAATCGATTGAAGAGGGAAGAAGGGATCTCACGAGGAAATCAAATTTAACATGATACATAAAATCATGTCAATTTATTGGTTAACCCAGCAAATAAATAGATATGCGAGTGTGTACAATGAGTATGCTATGATACATCGAATGCTAGTACATGTACTAGTAACTGTGCTATTGATACATTGCAATCAGTTGGATTAGGCCAAACCAGGTCAATTCATTCATCGCTGTCGTCATTAACTCGTCGACATGTCGTGGAATGAAGCCACACGATGCAAGAGAGAGATAGAGCCCTCCAGGAGCTGCCACCCAAGAAATAAGGACCTCGACATTAGGAAAAGGTCAGGAGTGAAAGAGAAGGTTCCTCTATGCAGTCGCAGTCGGCTGCACCGTCTTCGTGCGCGTGATGGTGATGGTGGACTTGGCGGCCGAGGCGTCCGATGCAGCCTTAACAGTGAACTGTAACATCCGATGGGAAAAGAGGTATATAGTCAACAACCCCCAATCACGATACAGGACATTTCGAATGCATAAACACTCACATAAACCGCATCGTCAAACGCACCATGCTGCGCCACGGGACCCAGAACCGGCACATGATTCGCACTGGTCGTGATGGACGCCAGCCGATAGAAGCCCTCTGGCAAGCCACCCTGGACGGTCGTGTTAAGCACCCCATTCACAGCGGCCGCGTTCAGCCCCTTGAAAAACGCAAACTTGGTCGGATCCGTGCGCGTCGTCTGCGTGAGCGAGTCGAGGGCCTCGACGACGACGTGCGAGTGGCCGATGATTAGCCCTTGCGAGTTGAGCTGTTGCGGCGCTGCGAAGTAGTTGGTGTCCGGGTTGACGAAGTTGCCGGTTTCGATACCACCGATGGCGAGCGTGATGGTGAAGGTCGTGTTGGCCGTCAAAGTGTCGAGGTTCTTTGGCGATGTGAATTTAGTGGAGGGCTGGGAGGTGGTGGAAGGGATCTGGCCCATCGGCGCCGGGTTGCACGATCCTTTAGTGATTTGTTGGCCATTGGTCAGTGTTTGGCCGGCGCAGCTGAGTAACGATCGGGAGATTAAATATGACAGGCTGTCAGATGACGATATGAAGACACATACAAGTTGATAAAATTGTTCGTCGACGTGAGCGAGGCGACCTGGCCAGCCTCAGACACGTTTGCTTGCCCATTCTGGGCAAAGTTGGAGCAGATCACAGACGAGTCGAGGGTTGTGGAACTCTGAAGCTCAGAGGAAGATGATGACGATTTCGCGGCCGATGTTGATGCAGCGCCAGTCGCGGTGACTGTGGCTGTCGCCGTCACAGTGGCAGCCAAGGATGCATCAGCTACCGATGAGGTAGAATTTTCTGAGCTGGCGGATGTGGCACCCGTCGCGGCAATTCTAGAGTCGACATCCTGTTGCGTAGTACAAGTGACGCTCGTGCCAGCAGCGTTGACTAGAGGAAGCGCAGCGCATCTGATCAAAACAAAGGTGAGTAACTGAATGAAATAACACGCATACAACGTACATTTCACCGGTGCCACATGCGGTGAGAACAAACGAGCCCGCATTGCACTGTGCAAATTTACCATCGACACAAGCCGTCTCACCGCTAGTGCAGGTGGAGCTGGCGCTCAAAGTCTTGAACTTGTTGCTATACAAATGACCGGATAAATGACCAAATGTCAATCAAACATAGATAGAGGACGTACTTGAGAGCGATGGCATCTTCGCCGTTCTGCAGAGCGAAACTGCTACGACGCAAGGGACGTGCGTAGGTAGATACGGCCAGAGATAGAGCGATGAAAATAGAGTATCTCATATCGAAAATATTGAACAATAAAGAGGATCTCGTAAAGGATATTAAAGCAAGGAGTGTGAGGGCGATGCCTGATCGCAAGGGTCGTTTCAAAGCCGCAGGCTTGAAGGAGAGAGAAGGAGAAAGGATGAGAGGAAGAGAGATTAAGAACGCAGGACACGACCGAGGCGAGAGTGCGTAAGTATCTGGGGTGGCCCTGAGGCTTTATAACAGCAGATGTGTGGTTTTATTAAAGGCATATACACGGCATCGATGAATAGCAGCATCGTGGTCAATCAATCCGCCGACTCTGGCTTATTATCCTTGTCCAACAACGGAACAAAGCACAATTGCACGCCTTGGCTAAATTAAGCAGCATTGACAGTGACCACGTGATATGGCAGCATTCCGATTGGCTGAAATACGGTCCACCGCGCCATTGGCTGTTTATAGCACTGCGGAACAATAAGCCTTGCCGACCCGCTGTTGGCTGCTTTTGGCATGTTCTTTTGTGTTGGTCGAATTACGAAAAAGGACGCCTTTGTGTTCTTTCAAGTAATCAACTTCACCTTGTCGGTAACCCTTGCCTCAGCATAGCTCCGAGTTAGGATATGCATGATATTATATTCCAGCATTGCTTTTAGCTTTTTTCTCATCCCGCCTCAGACCCCAGATGAGAATTGGCACTTCTTTTGTTGTCTGACCGACCGGCTTGCATCATGATCTATATGAGGCTATTTTGATGCATTGTTCTACAAAAACCCAGATGCGCATTCGAGTTGATGGAAAGAAAGACGCAGCAGGAGAAATCTGTATCATATCCCCTGTATTATATTCAGCATTAGAAATACGTGTTGAACTCGTGCTTCTAATTAGTCATAACACGCCGTTTGCACTCAGCTATAGCCTTATCTTAAACTCCAGCGGATAACAGTGCTAAAGCTCAAGCCGTTGCTTATTAGCATTCTAACTGCTTTGAACTTGTGCCTGACTCATGACTTCAAACCCAGATACAGGAACTAAAGCCAAAGTTAAAGTCTCGGATCAAGTGAGGCTTATGATTTTCACACCATTTTAGCCATAAATATTGATCATACGTTCCATCGATGCTTTTCATCGACTATAAATGGATGATTAGATATTGTGTGTTATGAACTACCCAAGGTTGGACGACTATTCAAGCACCCCGGCCATTTCTACCTTCGGACAACTCTGAACAATCAAACGGAAAACACATCTGTTGCGGAGAAAACTGGTAACCCTGTGTGGAATGATACCTTCTCATGGTGAGTTACCTCGTGCATCGAAGCTTTTTGGACTTTCCTTACAATGTCTGCCGTCGATAAGGGATTGATGATCATACAAATCTATCGTGCAAAGAAATCATCGTGACCGCCTTATTGTGGAATTGAATGATCCCGTGGAGATTTTTACCATTCTCAATGGCCGTGACTCTTATGACGGTAGGGCTCATCATACATGATACCTGAAAGCATCAATTAATTCAAACATAGACCTTATCGTACGAGAGCTTTATGGGAAGAAAAATAACGGCGAAAGAGGTCCAAAGCGCGGCTCGATTCAACTTAGACTGAATCTCTCGAAGGCGGAATCCTGTAAATTTTCAACCTGAAGACGCGGTTGGATTAGAGGACGACTTCAAGAAAGACAAGAACGCTATTATGAATGCGAAAGAAGATATAAAACATATTTTAGGCCCAAAGGCTGTCATCAAAGCAGTAGGCGGCACTGTGGATGCGGCCAGCGAAGATGTTGAGGACGTAACGGCAACTGATGAATTCTGGTATCTACTTTCCAGAAAAGTCTCTATCTTCTTAGGCATTGTTGAAAAAATCGCAGACGTAACTCATTTGAATTTTTTGTCATGTCTCGATTTATATTCTGAAATTCTTAATAAAGATCTATCCGTACGCAAATATCGCATGTGCTATGCTCTCCTATCCGCTCAAGATTTGAACACATAGTTTGCAGCAGATTATTCAAACTAAAGCAACGCTTTAGGTAATGATCAAACAAAACAAGCTCGACCAGGACATTAAGGCGCTTTTGGAGAAGATAATTGAGATCTACCAATATATCTCATTGGCAGAACAGCATGATAAGATTCAAACTCATAGTACTATGGTCCAACGAATGTGTTAGCAGACAACGGAATGTGCAATACTCATCAAAGAATATGCATTGTATGGGTTTGGTATAAGTTTCAGTTTGAACACTTTTCTGTCTTATGTTCATCTCAATCCTCCAGCTTATCGAACATCATAATGTAATGTCCAGCTTTTCAGACTTTAGCGTTTGTGCTCATTACGTATGATGTTTCTGGACCCAGGGTTCGATTGTAATTTTCTACGATGCCCATGTACGCATTTCTTGACGTTGAGCTTGTTAACACAACCAACTTTATTGCTTTATTCATCATCAGATCGTTGATAATACACGACTACATCGACTATTATATACATGGCTGATACTACCAGCATCAAGAACCCTTGACTTGCTTGAAAACGAGTGACAATCTAGGATTGGTACTACAATGTAGGGCCCAGGTCAAATATGCCATGCAACGACAAATCAGAGTTCATGATTAGATTCAAATCGCCCTGAAAGGCGAGTTTGTGTCTTGATTGGCGCCGGTGGGTTAGATACATCGTCATCTAGACATGCCATCTGCCCAGTACCCTGCTCGGGCGACTTGCAATCGTTGGCAGCTGGCTAAATCAGATAGAACCGTGAAGTCATCACATGATCTGGCAGGGCTCCGATTGGACCATGAATAGTGCGTGATGTCATTGGCTGTTTATAGCGGAAGGGAGTAATGACTTTTTGCGCAGGTCAGCTTTGGACAGTGCTATTTTGCGTAGAGAAGTGGATGGGGAAGATGATTCTTCTCGTTGACGATAGTTCGGAGTGGATAGTGCCTGGAGGATGGGTCTAAAACCGAGTAAATTTGTGTCACTTGTACAGTTATTTGTCGTCACCAAGGGCATTGCTATATACCATTCATTACTGCGATGCAAGCCAAGACACTGATAATCTGACTCGTCTTCTATATTCATGGCAGTGAGCGGACGTGAGGAGAACGGCAAGGACAGGTGCCGGCGGATGCAAGGAGTGTGTGCCAAGTGCGTCAGTCTCTCTCTCCCTCGCGTCGTCTGAGTCGACTCTCTCTCGCCGCATCCGTATACTGTAACACTGCACACAACGACCACAACAGGCTCTTTCTCTCTCTTTGTCCCCTTGAGCCTGCATGTCTCGTCAGGACAAGCACGGCAGTAGCAGTGCCAGCAGCGCCCACCGACATTCGCAAGATGCCAATCCCAACGACATCTCCAACGCTGCCGCACGCCCAAGCAAACTTGACTCCGTCTCGAAAGTTCTGCTAGCTCCGTTTAACAGCAAAAAATTCGACCATACTCGTGTGCTATCGGACAGTAAGTGCTGCTTCTTCCCTTCATCCCGTTCTAATACGTATACACTATATGTATCCACTACTACATAATCCCGCTTTTTTGGATTTCACCTTTCACATTGCATAACCTTCTGGCTCTACTCGTTCACTCACCTACCATCCCTAGTGGCACCTGTGCTCATGACTCCACGCACCATAAACGCTGCGGCCGCCACCATCTCCTCGAAATCGCGCGGCGCACTGACGTCCGCCTCGACCGGCACATTCGGGTCCAGCATCGACTTTGCCACGCTCGGCCGTGCGCCTCTGCGTCTCACCGCCTCCTCACGCCGGCTCACATCAAAAGACCTGTCTATCATGGAAGACACTGAGCGTGTTCTCGCGGCGGAGGTGCCCGAGCCGGAAGGGGTCGCCAACGACGTCAGTCTCCTTCGTGGGTTCAATGCGACGATCCCGAGTGCGGAGAAGGGCCGGACGAGGAGGAAGCAGATGATGAGGCATGCGGATGGGCCGCAACTGGGGTTGAAGCGGTTGGGGTTGAATGCGAGGGGGTTATTGACGGATGAGCAGGAGGAAGGACAGAGCGAAGGGGACGACGCCGTCGTCGGCCGGGGAGCAGAAGCGGGGAAACGCGGGAAACGTAGGGCAAGACCGAGTTTGGGTGCCGGGGTTGTGTTTGGTAAGGAGGAGTTGTTGAGGCAGACGGAGGAGATTGGGCGTGACAAGGAGAATATCCTTGTCAAGCGGGTATGTCGTTGTCGTGGACTTCCTCTGATGGTTCTCTCTCTCATGTCGGTATACGTATACAACAGAGCCTCATTAATAACGAAATCTCCGAAATCACACACAAGATTGAGGCATTGGATGCGATCAGGTCCAAACTCGAGCGCGATCTACTCAAGTTGCAGGAAGACGAGCTCGAACTTGACGATGAGCGTGAGTGGCTCGGCCAATTTATTATCTATCGCACACATATAACACTCAAAACCTTGAATTATGCTCACAGTACAGGGCGTACAAGAACGCATGCAAGCAGAACAGGTCGGAGGTGGGCACAGCAGAAAAGCCGGTGGCGGACAATCTTCCGCTATGCACATCCCGCCCAGCTCGCGGCGAAGGCACGGTAAGCAAACACCTTTGTCCATGTGACTCCTTATCGTCCTAACTCTTGTGAACGACTAGGCCCGACCTTCCTACCGTCGGAACACGACGATCTACCATCAGGCGTCGCATTCATGGTATACCCTCCCTCCTTCCTCCACCAATCCCATCATCATCCCATAATTAAAATGAACCTTTTCTTTTTCTCACCAGACCCTTGAAAATCATGCTGGCCCACTAACCGCGCTTGACATGGATGAGCCATACGGCACACTTGTGAGCGCCTCACAGGAGGACCATCAGCCGCACGTGTGGGACCTCCGCACTGGCATGGAGATCGGCCGCCTGCGCGGACACACGGGGGCTATCAAATGCTTGCAGGTGGAAGGGTTTGTGTGTGTTAGTGGCGCGGAGGACGGGAATGTGCGGTTATGGGATCTGAGGCGGGTTGGGGAGGAGGAAGAGGAGGAAGAGCAGCCGCAGGAGGCCCCGAGATCCATTGCTGGAGAGGAAGAGGAGGAGGACGATGGCTGGGAAGTGAATCTGAACGACGAAGAGGCCTCCGTTTCTTCATCCTCGCGCGGTGGTATTCGGCAAGGAAGGAGTGGGCCGCCTGTCGAGCGAGGTGATCCGGCGTGCATGCGTGTGTTTGAGGGGCACACGAAGGCGGTGACGTCGTTGTACTTTGAGGATTCTTGTCTGGTACGTCTCTTTCCCTCTATCATCTAGATACGCCTGATCTGACATCGCTCCACCAAACAAAAAGGTCACAGGCGCATCTGACAAAACCCTCCGCCAATGGGACCTCAACACGGGCCAATGCGTGATGACGATGGACATCCTCTGGGCGATGTCGCACCCGCCCGCATCGGTAGCAGGCAGTCACGCCGGCGTTGGTGACGCGTACGCTGCTGCTACTACGGGCACGTTTGCCGTCCCGACGCCGCCGTACGCGGATGGCAGCTGGGAGCTTTACCAGGATTTCGTTGGCGGGGTGCAGTTTATGGAGTATGCGCTTGTTAGCGGCAGTGGAGATGGGGCGTTGAGGATGTGGGACAGTGAGTGGATCATAGGCGTCTTAATTTCTTCTCCCCTTCTTCGTCTGACTTGATGTGTTCTCTCCTTTGTTTCCAGTGAGGACAGGTCAGGCTGTGCGGACTCTGCATGGCCATACTTCCCCGGTCACGTGTTTGCAATTCGATCAGGTCCATATCGTCAGCGGCAGTCTTGATAAAACCGTCAAGGTGCGTCATCGTTTCTTTTCTTAGTTCATTACGCATGATTGTCGCTGACAACAAATCGCCCTATCCTATGATGTTAATAGGTTTGGGATGTCAGAACCGGCGGTGTCTTTGAGACCCTCAAATACGACCATGCTATTACCGCTCTCCAATTCGACAGCCGTAAGATCGTAGCAGCGACGGGTGAGAATGGCGTGAAGGTCAGTCTCCTTGCATTATATTCTTATTCATGTTACCTCATGCTCATATCACCCCCCCCCCCCGGATTATTCTCACTTTACCAGATCTACAACCGCACGAGCATGCAACACTCCTCCCTAATAACCAACGGCCATACCCGGCCCGTTGAACGATTGAGGTACATGGATCGCTACCTCGTCTCGGGTGCACGCGATGCGACGGTAAAAATATGGGCATTATAGTATTCTCTATATTACTCCTCCCTCTCTCGTCCCCAACTACTTATACACGCACGCACTGCTTTACATTTTTTTATATTTTATCTCTTTTCAAATGTGTGACGGATACGTAGGTCGTTCATGGGACTTAATGGCATTTCTTTTTTTCTCCCCTGCTCTCACTTTTTCTCTCATCTCTCTTTCCTTCTCTTTGCATCTGCATTTTAATCATTGCCTTCTTTTTCTTGCTTGCCTGCAACGCACATTACACCGCACATAAACAAAGCATCCACGAGCTTGCACCACGAACCAATGACAGAATACCAGAATCCCTCGCAGTTAGACTATGGGTAAATTAGATAAATATATATGTGTTAAGCATTATGCAATATCAAGAACGAGTTCTGCCACCATGGAGCCCCTCTGACCATTCCATCCCGAGTTCGAATGTTTCACGATCGCGTAGCTACTAGGCCGGTCCGAGCTCGTCGTGTGTTCCTCTTTATCCACGGACTCTTGGTTTGGAACCTTATCATTGTCATCACCCAACGGCGGCAATGACGACAGCTGCTGTACTGATACCGACGCCAAAGCTTGAGAGGAGGCAATTCGTGAGGTGCCCGAGAGCCCCACCAGAGCGCTTCCGCCGAGTCCTGCGGACGATACTATGCGGATATTCTCGCGCTCGCGGGCTGTCTTTCTGCGGATTCTGATAGTGATGCGGGACATGACGGCGACCATCATTCTGTGTGCGAATCAGTGCTGAATGTAAGCATCGAAAAGCGTTTCTACTAACAAGAGCTCGGTACTGTATTAATATCACCACCAAAAGAGATGAATGATAGCCTATCAGAAAGGGCACAGAGGGGCTACAAGCTTGTATTAGACATACTGAACAATGCTCGTCGCATTCTTTGGAAAATCTGGCGTCATGATGAAAATCAGGGTGAGGAAAACATGGATGGCAAACATCGCCCTGCAAATGACCATTGATTGTCATAACTATTAGCTTGACCTTCATTTCGGCGAATTTTTTGGGAGGTAAGAACGGACAAATAATAGATAAGACCGTCCTCAAACATCCATCTCATCGTCGGGCTCGAAAAGTTGCGACTGTAGAAGAGGCCCAGGGGGGCACCAGCCCACCGATGTGGAAGAACGCGGCCTAGAACGAGAAAGAGGGCTATATTATCGTACGTGAAGGGGATCCAGGCCAGCACAGAAGGCGTGAATGATCTACATGATACAGAAAAAATAAGCCCTCCTGAATCTATCGTAATGTGCAAATGACATTAGAGCGGATCAGACGCTTACGTAGAGGGTTCGAATATAAGAAAACATCCTGCTTCGTTGGTAACAGCTAAAGAAAAAAATAATCATTGAGACAAGAGTTCTTACTTTTTTCTTCTTATGAAAAACGGACGTTTGATCTTGGATAACGCAAAAGCGTTTACAACTGTCTCGATAACCATAGTTACCCCAAGCAAACTAGTAGCCCAACGAGTTTTTTGACGGTATATTGCATGTATTCTGGTGAGTATTATATTATTAGATGGCTTCAGCAGTAAGATGTCACGGTATATGCGCACCTAATCGTCACCATTAAGCTAACAATCAAAATTCCAATCACGATCATGATTTCTTCAAAGTAAGAAAAGGCTTTACAGCTTTTGGAAGATTAATTAGGACGGCTTTGAAACTGATTAGAGGATTCTCGTTTGCCATTACTAACCCCTACAATGTTTATGTCAGGTGAGTTTTGCATGATAGTAATGTCATGTTCTGCTTTACCGTATTTGTCCAAAAATTTGGTATGAACGCTGCACAACGTGTTCAGTACGACATACGAGGTTCAACGAAAACGCTGAATGATAGAGGACTAACACATTAAGCTGATAGAGAATGCTATTGGTGTAAGATAACGGTTCTGAATTTTAAGAAAATTTGAATTAGAAAACACACATGCTTGGATGGGTCGACATACTAGACGCTTACCATAAGAAATAACCAGACAACTAGTAGTGCATACGAGTGAGCTAACCCCGATCAATAAATGGGAAGTTTACTCACGAGGGCTTTGGGGACCCTTCCAAATGTATTGTACCTATTTCTTTAGAATCAGCTACAATTACTAAATGTGAATAGTGAGAATGAAGGCAGATTAACCGTACTTCGTCTTCCAATGTAATTAGATGGTCATAGATAAGAATAGTGAAGCTGCAAAAATTAAGGATCTTGGGAGATTTATTAAAGGAAGACTGAGAGGGATGGCCTGACACTAGGCGTGATTGCATACATTTGTGTAAAAACTAAAGTACAAGGTCAGTACTTCCTTTGATAAGGGGTAGTTACTACCGAAACAATTATTCATACTTTTCCCTCGCAAGTATCGTATTTTCGTCTGAAGATGTTGAGTTCGATCCAGAAAATCCGGTATATATGGACATCTGAGATCAAGAGGAGCATTAGATAACCCTAGGTTAAGGCCACTGGCAAGGACATACTTTGGAAGTACTACGTTCTGGGAAGAAATCGAATGAATGGATGCAAGAAATATCAGGGGAGGAAAAGCAAGTGCGGAAAAGGTGTCATCTTACTAGGACGGACAGTGATGCAAGAGTCGGACAAGACCGTCAGTTTTGTTAGATGACATGAGTTCTTTTATTCTGCACAAATCAAAGGAATTTGAGTGGCAGTGGAGACATTCTGTGATGTATCATGATCAAGCCAGGGAATGTACTCAGATCACGAATGTGTAATACATCATATGCATCACATTCTTCTTATAGGTTTAGGGCATGCTCAACAAATTTGGAAGTGGCAGAAAACAATGTGGATTCGGAGGTCTTGCATCTCCTATCTTGATGAAGCAATTTAAATCCCAGTTTGAAACGATTCTTGCATGTAAGCTTGGATGTAGCACATTTTCTATGAGAGAATTAGTATCTCAGATAAAAAAAGATAAGCCCCAGATAAAGTGAGTTATTCTACTCCGAGTCGTCCACTATGCCTAGTGTCCAGAGATAGCTAGCTATTCATGCAATGTTCATGAGCTGTTATCTACTAACACTCTAGGGTTTTCAAAAGAAAAATGTCGTTTTTACTAATATTTTGACAAATCCCTCAACTTTGGATAAAAGTTTGGTAAAAAGTGCTCATCATGTGACCTACGTCTCTGCCAGAATATGGTCTCGCGGTACTTTTTCCCTGGGAAATTTTGGAGTGTATAAGTTATATGCATATTGTTATATCGTTCTGACTCATATTCGGCTGTCTCGGTCCTCGGATTACATGTCGCACGCCCATTTAGCGCTACAGGTGATTAGCGGCCCAGAACTGCACAGGAATACATGATGCTGATGAATTCCAAAAAAAGATAGAGGAGAGATCTGGCATTGATTTTATAAACAATATTGCCCATAGCCAATAAATTAAATGTTATGAGTGTTATAAAGACCGTAATTTCCTTCAATTTGAAATATCAGCGCATAAAACAAATAATGAAGTTAACCAGCTTCATGCAATAAGGGGAAAAGAAAAGAGGATTCTAAGAAAAGATGTATGCATATTTTGATTGTGAGCCTGCGGGAGGTTGTCTTCCCGTGGATGACTTATTGTGTCGCAATTGGTATTGATAGGATACCGTATTCCTGATGGTGAACATTTTCTCTTATATTGATCTTAAAATCAAATATTCAGCCTCTAGAGCCTCGAAGCTCATAGAGCTTAAAGAGTGCGTACCAACATACGACATCCCAAAATCGAATGGACTGGGAAAACACATCTAAGAAGTCACATTATATTAATTCAACAGATTATCTTTGACCTCAGGGCTTACCCTGGGAAAGCCCAAAAAGTACCTTTGGATGCCTAGGAAAACATGTCATTTAGATACGAACTGAAGATGGACACACATGCAACTTACCCGTCCTAATCCAACAAGAAGACAATTAACGCTCAAAGCAATAAATATCCCGCATATATACACCATGGAATCGCGTAGCATAGTCTTCCATAGACGCATAATACTGTGGTGCTGATTCTTACAGAACGTCTCAGCCACCTTGTGTATGGAAAGGGTTGCCACTATCGCTTCGAAACAGATTGGTAGGAGCCAGTAAATCCACAAATTATGATCCACAGTCCCGGGTATGCACCCTGTATAACCATCAGGAAGTGCCAGTTCTAACTCCTTTGTTAGTACTCACTTATTCTGCTGAGAAATCTTGCACAAATAAGCATACTGACTAGTGAAACGCCTGCTTTCAATGCCTATGAAGGTGGCTGAAGCAATCACTTGGGCAAAAAGAAGCACCATAAGTGTTCTACTAAGCATTTTAGAACGATCATAGAGCGCGTAGAGACGGACGACCAATATTGCTGGGATTTTGAGGTGAGAACAATATCACTGGGGCATGTGAAAGTTGAAAGTTACCTCCAACGGAAAATTGAATTGGTAAAGCTGAATATCCAAGCCATTGAAACCAGAACGAACAGCTGCTTTATTATTAGTGAATAGTGGCGCTAAAGAAAGCGCGTCAACTTGCAACTAAGGGACAATGAGATGTATAAAAGGAACTCGGTCAGTGCTTTGTTTACTCACTTGAGTGGTCGGATTAGGCCAGGCTAGATCTGAAAAACGTTCAATCTTTGCTCGATATTAGTCCTAACTGGGAGAATTCTCACCAACGTTCATTAGTCTGCACACCAACTTCAGTGATACCCTTATATCAAGAAGGTTTGGACACATACAGTAAGCAGATGATACTAGAATATAAGCAATCAACTCGTCGCACCCAAGCGTGAAATACTAGAACTTACGGCCAATAACGGTTCTGCAGTATGTGATATTTAGACGCCATACACAGATCATACAATGAGGATAACTCCATACCACTAAAAACAACCATGTCATATATGTCCGCCTTTTCTTGTGAAACAACTCAATCTTTTTTCCCGAGTCCGAAACATTAGTCAACAAAGTCAGAGGGGCCAATTGATAGGGATACACGCCTCGTTCGAAATGGTTAAGGCTGGAAAGAAATCAACGCATTAGATTGCGCATAAAACCATTGCATATTTTACATACCTGCGTCATAAGTCACAAGAACTAATGAGGCCACTGTGTGTCGTTGATTAGTACATGAACATAACAGAGATAGCTTCCATACACCATAGTGACCGAGCGACTCGATAATCCCATAACACCTCTCTCAGCGTATCCTTGTTCTCCATATCTTTCAGGCTGGCTGCAGGGTAGGATATAGTGACCGGCACTTATATCTGCAGGCGGGAACTTCGGAGAATGAGAACCAGGTCACTCTGCCTTGTCGTTCGTGTTGGGGAGAATACGTATGAGGTTTCAGTCAAGGCGGGTGAGTAGACGCGATCAGTGGGAATTTCCAGGACGTCCCATGTGATGGGGCATCAATCAGCTTGAATCATCATTATGGCCGATGGCAACAATGAATACAGTACATGGAGAGAAATATAGAGAAAACTTGTGATTTTCTGCGTGATGAACCCATGCGTCGATATAGACGATGGGGGTGCTAGCAAAATTGGTATTTGGTCATGTCTATAGTGCACCTAGCGAACAGCCGTGGGCCATTACAAAATTGATTAAAATTAAGTTGATTCAAATAGAAGCACTGGAGATGTGAAATCACAATCATGATTTAGGCTCTTAGGATCATTCAAAAAGGGTTAGAGCATCATGAGTCTAAGAATTTGGCATGGATTGTCACTAGATGATGTCAAAATGCAAGCAAGAGGAATGTAGCCTTTCCCCAAAGTTTGAGGTGATCAAACAATGAAGCCGACTGAGGCCAAGGATGGCCTATCAGTGTATCATAATCAACTTGAGAATACCATGAACATAAGATGTAGGACCCTCTTCTTCCTACTAGTATAAGTATTGCATAGCTCCGTAGTGTGATGCTATTCATACGGCAATCTTTAGAAGCATGAGATCTGAGGTGTGAACGCAGTCATGTCTAGTATCATTCTGTAACATTGGTCACCAGCCTGATCATGAGTGCATGAGTCACGGACTATGATGGCCTTCAGGTTTCGAGGACAGCCGCCGTGGCAGTGGCAGTGAATCTGAAGTAAAAATGTTGTTTCTACCAATATTTTGACCAATCCATAAAGGAATTGGTAAAAAGTATTAATTACGTAGCCTACTTCTCCGCTAGATTGTGGTCATGTGATTCTCGCTTTTACCGATCCTTTTACTCAAAGTAAGGTCGTTGGTAAGAAGTATTGGTAGAAACGGGCACGGCGGGGGATTTCAAATGATATTCGAATTAAGAGATGAAAAACAAGCTATCTGAATGGCTAAGACCCATTTGCCGATCGGCTAAGGGCAAATATCATGTGAAATCGGGGGCTTTTCCCTGAAAAACTGCTTTCTCTTCGTTTGAAGTAGCTTTGTCAGCACATATTTGTGGCGGAGACTGAATGCCACAGACAGACAGACAAATTAAGCAGAGAGGTCCATGCCCCAGCTTTTTTTTTTAAAATAAAAATAAAAATAAAAATACGTTTATATACCGCATCATGTACTACTATAGACGAACTGCGGTGTGAGGAGCTGTGAAGACTGTTTGGAAGGTAAGGGAAGTGTAGTATGTGGTAATATAAGGGCACATGCCCCAGTCCTACACAACCCTCACCTACCCAACCATCATGCCTATATTGTCTCTATTCTACATAACCAACAATCATATTTTACCTTTCCCGGCTACATAAACTCCCTCCTCTCCATTGATACTCATTAACATAACAGGCTGGTCATTTCGTATACAGTTTCAAACCTCCTAACTTCCGATTATGCTACTACACACTAGACTTCCCTTACCTTCCAAATAGTCATCACAGCTCCTCACACCGTAGTTTGTCTACAGTACATGATGCGATATATCAACGTGTTTTTTTTTTTTTTTTAAAAAAAAAAAAAAAAAAAAAAGAGAGAGGTCACATGATGGTCGTCAGATATCTGTGAGGTATCCATGGACATTACATAAGAATCCAAGGATATCCATGCGCTGGATATTTTCTGACAGTGTTTCAACGTTGATTTCAACACTGGTTTCAACACTGGAACTTTAACGGCAACACGGCAGATACCATTTACTACGCGTTCGCAGGTTTTACCAACATTGATGCAAACGCTAAAAGTTCAAATCAGACGATACCTACCTGATATATTGTAGAGCTCTCGTCTTGATTATCTATCTGACACAGCTACTTGAAGGCGATAAGTGACCAAGGCTTGTCATCGCTGGACCTAATACGGTGACCTCTCATGAAGGATATATCTCCGCAACCAAGATTGTCCTGGTATCCAATACCAAGTTCGAACGCTCTAGGCATTTAAATACGAATGTAATCAATAAGAAATGCCGCTGCTTGGTTAATCAGTGCCAAGCAAGTACTACGGTAGCAAATCTCAGTATAGCCGTGAACCCTGGCAGTATTGTTAACGTAGCAAAAGGATACAAGAAAGATTCTGATTCTGCCTTTTGATAATCTTTTTTGCTCTTCGAGAGGAAAAGGGGTGCTCCACTACTCCTAGGCGCCTTATACAGCTAATTAACAAAAGGGGCAATTCTATGAACCAAATAGCGCTAACGACCACATCTCTCCTTTCTCCTTTCTGAGCGCGGCTATCATGTTCCCCTAAAGTGCTTTATTTAAACCTGCACACCTCCCACGGAAACGGGTTAACCGCAACATCTGATTTGCACCATCACAATCTCAGTAGGCATCCGAGTTTGTTTCCAAGGAACCGTAACGCCTCTAGATACTTTTCCGCCTCGCTCTCACCTTCTTACCAGCTCCTGAAATTCTTGCCCCTCTGTACTATATCATCATGACTGGTACTCTCCGCACGCGAAATACTCGATTGACAGATATCAATACTGACGTGAGCAACCTGAATATTGAGCTAGAAGTGCTAATTTTGACATCCACGCTAGGACGCCTCCCTGGGATCAAACGCTCCCAGATCGCTCGGTCTCGCTGCCCGATTGGCCCTTCCAATTAACCAATCTGTACGCATTCCTCAAGCGCTGATTGGCCTTTACTAATTATGATCAACAAACCGTATAGGCGACTGATAATGCCTCCTACCTGCCTGTTAAGGAAGTCAATACGTCAGATAATATGCTTCTACAGCCGCCCACCACCGCCACTACCTCCTTCATTGTCGAGCCTCTCCGACCTCTCCAACCACCCTTACGCAAAATGATGAAAACCGACTTCCATCTCCGTTCGGTCTTAGGAAAGGGGGGCAGTTGTATTGTCTATGCAGGTATTCACAAAGGAAGTAACACGGAAGTCGCCGTCAAGGCCGTTCCCAAGAGGAACCGCAAGAAGTACAGCTCTTATAGGAAGTTGGTGCATAATGAAAAGAATGCCATGTTGCGGATGGATGGTCTCGGTCAGATCGCTAGCCTACAAGCCTTTTTCTCCGACAGTGACTACTGGTATATCATTACGGTACGACCCCCTTCTTTTATTGTCGTTCCTACTTCGGTCCCTAATTCGCAAACAACGCAGAAATACTTGCCCGGTGGAAGTCTCCGCTGCGAGATAGATCGATGCGGCAATTTACCCTTGGCACGAGTGAAGCTATATACGGCAGAACTGGTATGCATTTCTTCATTTCTTAGCATATCCACACTGAACTTCATATAAGATGCTGGCTATTATCACTATGCATAGCCTGGGCGTCATTCACCGCGATATTAAACCGGAGAACATCTTGATCGATGGCCAGGGTCATATCGTCCTCGCAGATTTTGGCATCAGTAAAATCTTTGACGAGAACAGGAAAGGTACACTAACAGGCGATGATTTGAAAGGCAGTTTGCTGATTTATTCCTGTCTAGCACCACATATCGCAACTAGTGCCTGCGGGACGCCGGCATACATGTCTCCAGAGCTCGTTAAACGTGAAGCATACAGCTACGAAGTAGATTGGTGGGCGATGGGTGTAAGTGTATATTTCATGCTTACAGGCGAGCTGCCTTGGGACGGGGTGCAGGAGATGGTCGAAGTCAGCATCCTACTCGACCCTGTGACTTTCGACCCACTTGGTGGGTTCGACCCCGTCGCTCAGGACTTTGTACAAAGGGTAAGATGAGGATGCGCATATATCCGCGAATCGAAACCTAATCCTGTTCAAAATAGGTCCTTCAGAAAGACAGGTCACGACGACCCACTTTTGATGAGATGCAGCAACACGATTTCTTCAAGGACATGTAAGTATCATTGCATGCATGCATGACGATACAATCGAAATGCTCACCCTTTGCAGTGATTTTCATCAGGTCGCCAACCGCGAAATCCAACCTCTTTACATTCCATCGACTCCAACTCTTGACGTTTTCCCCTTGGAAGATATCCAGATTCCTACAGGCCAAAGAAACTGGGACATTGCATACGCCATTATCTCTTCTAGCTTCCATGATACCGCACCGTACATTGCCTCATCACTGGACGTCGTCACCGGCAGCTCTGCCAGCGCGATCTCTTCACAACACTCCTCCAGTACCGACAAGTCGAAATCAAAAGGTTTCAAGCGCGCGATCAGCAAACTGATATCGAAGATCGGACTCAAGCGGAAATCTCCCACAAAAATATAACAGGCTAAGTAGTTCATAGTGTTATACTATCTCTTAACGCCCACCATTGCATTTTATATGTAATTTTTTCGACATCTCTCTTCATGTTCTAGCATTTCCAACTGCTGCGCCACACGTCGACTGAAACTCGAATCTTGTAATGATAATGATACCCTGTATTTACTTATGGAATAATATGTTGCCAAATTTTCTTTCTTTAGCATGTAATGGAAAAATCGCTCATCTCGCTGTTCGTGTTCGTGTTCGTGTTCTGAGCTATCACCGCAGATCCCGTGACTATAGAACTTAACCTTGTTTTCTGACGGCATGTTGGAATACATAACTCGGCAATTTAACAGTGTGACATTATCACGGTGCACGTTTGCTTCCGTTTGTTTTCTTACCATCATGCCGAGTCTTACTGTAATCACGATGTTCCAACATCAGGAAATGCTAAAAATCTATGTCGAGCCTGACCTCCAGCTCGGGATTATATATCCATATGTAGCCGATATAGTGCTACATAAAAGTACCATCAGCTGATGTAGCACTATATCACCATATATGACCACGTAAACTCAACTCGAGGCTCAGGTTCGACATATTTTTTCAGCATTTTGAAGGGTCCTTTTTGCATTCCTGTTGCACCTGCTAACACATCACTAGGAGGTACAGATGCGAAATCTAGCATAAGAGCAGACTTGAGCAATCCTTTGTTTTTGGTATTGTGCTGAAATGTTGCCGTCACTCTTGTACAGCCTTCAACTTGACAGCCCCACTATTACACCAATGATAATCGCACCATTGACTTTTGTGCTCTTGCCCAAAATCCTTATCTATACTGACTTTTCAAATGAACAGCCTATTTTGGAAACTGGTTGATCTTTGTTTTGGCTTTTTCTCTGCTCACTTTATTTTCCGATAAGGGGAGGGCCATGACAAACGCTACTTGACGTATTGCCAAGAGCTCCATTTATACCAGCTAGACCAAATAATTGACTTGGAAACTTACGATTGCTCCAGTAGACTATAATCCCCTCGGACCATGAGTTCGGACCATAATAGCGGAGGAGCCGGCACCAGCGGCGCCCGCACTTGTTTTCACAATAATAACGCCGGTTAAATATATTTGGGTACCTTGGTTTGGCTATTCCCTATATGTTTTTGGATGTACGCAAATGTATATTCTGACTGATAGAGTAATATCATCCCAATGTAAAACGCTCATGCTCATAACCAAGCATTGACGTTTGTTGTATGCTTTAGCCCCAGAGGATAATGTATCGATTGTGAATGACGGATGAAAGCTTCTTAAAAATCTATTCTTTGCGCACCTATGCATGTCTACATTCTATTAGCATTTTATTAACACGCGATCAGACTTGTGACTTCCCATGCTTGAAACGTTCCTCAAATAGCAAGCATCCGATTAACTACCGTATTTGAGGATTGGTGGAAACTCGGGTTCATAACACGTGCCCGAGCCGGGTATTCATATTGTATCCCAATTTGCCTCACTGGTGGTGTCCGACCGACAGAAAAGAAAATCGCATCAAAAAGCACGTTGGTGGATGCTTGTGGCTTTGATGATGATAGTTACGTATTCTCTCTACTGAATATAAAGTGCATGTCATGGGAACAGCGCAGGGCCCAGCTGTTCTCATACGGATGTGAATAACCGTCCAGAACAACAGAGCTCTCAGTGATAGCGCTGCGGAGTGAGGACAACGTTGTCCACCAGAAGGAAACCTATGTTCGTGCGCAGTTTGTAGCACATGGTGTAGCCATCAGTGTGGATGAAGTGATTATCAGGAATATTTTACATTCGAGTATGAGTGCTTTATGAGCATTTGACTGGATATATGGGCAATATTCTGAATTGATAATGACTCATATCGTAGTTGTGTGTGATGGTGCGATGCAGACAACCTGAAGAAGTGTCCAAGAAGGCTTGGCAGTCGCGCGTGCCGAGTCGGCTGCTAATGGGCCTTGGAGATGCAGAGTCGAGCGATGAACACACCCATTCTACAGACTGACTGGCATGACCGGCTACTGGCAAGCTGCGGTCTACTGCGCTGACCTCGAAGGAGGATGACTGGACCAGACTGACTTGATGGCCTGAGTAAGTATCTAATAATATACTCAGTGGCACTGCGGCGGGGATAGCACCCAAGGCTTCGGTTATAATAAGTAGACGCTAGCCTAAGCTGCTGCTGCCCATTCGTTTTCGACTTGTGTAATATTCCACTTCCCCGGACAGCTTCATTTTCACAATGTCAACGGACGCCGGCGCCCGCCCCTTGTCCTACCCTTTCTCTGACCATTTCAGCGCCCTGCACTCTCGTGAGAGCAGCTTCGACATCCACCAAGACGACATCGTCCAAGTGCAGCCTGGCATGGACAGCAACCGCGCCCTCAACGCGCCTTCCAAAGACAATATCGAATACCGCCTATATCCAGCTCGTTTCTATGGCTTGGCAGGAATTGTACGATCCTGCTTTTATTTTTCCAGTCTTTTCTCCTTCTCTCATTATACTCCCCTCCCCACTGATTAGGTCGTCCTCAATATCGTCGTGGCCATGGCTGGTGTCTGGTTTGGGCCTATCTCCAACGAAAGTACGATATTTTTGATCTAGCTTCATCACCTGGTGTCTTATGCTGCAATCCTTCCAGTGGTCGATGACTTCGGCATTACGCTCAACCAGGTCAACTGGCTGAGCAATATCGTCTCCCTCGTCTTCTTGCCAGTTTCACTAGCCGTACCCAGGCTCTGCCAACGATTTGGCATGCGCCGATGTGTGAGCGACACCGTTCAGCAACAAGACCTTTTGGCTAATGCGATATTCGATTCATTATGTAGTTTGACATTGGTGTCCTTTTCCTCGTCATCTCAGCCTGGGTTCGCTATGCTGGCACCATAACCTCATTGTCAAAAAATACCGCGTATGCACTGCTCATGTTAGGCCAGGTGATACCTCTTATCTCTGCCCGATGCCTTTCTCACTTGCTTACATGGGGGCAGTTCTTTTCATCCGTATCAGAGCCCATCTTCCTCGTCGTAGGGCCCAAGTTCTCTGAAACGTGGTTTGACCTGGAAGGACGCGTAACTGCCACCATGTTAATTGCAGTAGGTAAGTTGTCATCATCATTCCTTACGGTGATGTACCCTGTTCTCAGCTTGACACAGGCAGCCCTGTTGGAGGTGCGCTGGGACAAATCATCTCACCTGCCGTCATCTCTCCGAGAAAATCAGTAAGCAACAGCAATCTTACCCTCGAGCGTCACATTTCTCGATATCCTCATACGCCTCATTTTAGATCCTAGTCCTTGCCATCATGTTCACAGCCGCCTCTCCTTGTCTATTCCTCATCAAATCTGCACCGCCTACGCCACCAAGTATGTCTCCACCATCATCATTTATCCATCTACGTCTCTCAGCACCGTATCTCATAACAAATCTCGATTTCGGTTCGTAATAACAGCGTACTCTGGTGGACAACCATCAGGCTCGCTCACGTCCCTCTTGCGCGCCCTGTTCGGTATGAAACTCGTTGAGCCGCGCGATGCGCATCAGAGCCCCATCGGGATACGTGAGAGATTCGACTTTTTGATTATCCTCCTCCTCTTTGGTGTCTTTGTCGGAATGTGAGTGTTCAGCTCAACCGTGATTGCATATGCATATACTCATTTCCCCCTTATCATGATAGATCCAATACGTTCTCCATGCTCACAGGACAATACTTTGTGCGTCATTTCTTCTTCTCCAAATCTCCGCAAAATTCACAAAAACAGAATATTTTTGCTGATAATATCCATTTAACCAGATCCCTGAAGGATACTCCTCGTTGACTGCCGGCCTTTTCGGTGCAACATTGCTCCTAACGGGCATTGGCGCCGCCATCGTTACAGCCCCGCTGTTTGATAGGATCCTAGCACGCTCCATGGCTACCGCTGCCAAGGTACTGGCGCCTATTTTGGGTACGGCCTGGTTGGGTGTTGCTTGGGCAGGTATGCCATCTTTTTTCTTCTTCTCCTTATCGTAGTATCAGATACTGGATACTGATCAATCGTCTTGTACGACGCTTTCTTTTTTGGGGGGGAACAGTTCGACCGCATCATCATGGGGTGATTTATCTGCTCATGACGATTATTGGTATTTCCAGTGTCTCACTGCTGCCTATCGGTCTCGAGTTGGGGGTCGAGCTCACGCGCAATGCTGATGCAAGCTCTGCCATTCTCTGGTTCGCGTGCGTGCGATTTTTTTTTCATACTGTCCGAACAATCATCGCGGCTAGTTTACTGATCCCCTTCGCATCTTATCTTTTTCTTATCGTGAACAGCGGCAACGCATTCAGCACCATCTTCATTCACGTTGAAGGCGCCCTGCGCGCACCCGACCGAGCGCATGTACCGCTAAACATGCACCGTGCGTTGTTCTTCCATGGCATCTTTTCCTTTGTGACTGGCTGGCTCGCACTTTTACTCCGCGGCGAACAGCATCGACGAGACGAGGACGAGAACCACGCGATGCAGCATGGGGCTGGGATGGGTGGCCCAGGGAGTGTCGGTGCGGATGTACCGCTTGAGCCGAGGCGGAAACCAGATAGTACCAGCAGCAATGAAGCTGCAGCCGCTGTTGCTGCTGCTGTGGTATAACATGCTGTCAATGAAACGCCAATGTTTCAAGACAGCTGAAAAAAAAAAAATCTCCGTTGCTATCCGTGGATGGCCCCCTTTTCTCTCGCCTTCCTACGGAGTCATCCTCTCATCTCTCGTCCGACATAGCCTCAACGGAATGCATAACCAAAACTAGAATCCCGTTTTTATTCTCATCCTTCTTGTCTTTTCACTCTCACGAGCTGCGATGCAACATCCCGCAACTGATAGACGACATGTATACCCATCTCTCGACCCTCATCATCCCCCCCCCTCCGGGGGGACCACGTGTCCACTTTTTTCATCTGTTCCCAGCTTTCAAGTTAAGTCGCCTGATTTTTCTGTCTTTTGCCTTTGTCTTTCTGTTTTGTCACTGTCCACGCATCATCGACGCATTCAACTATTTTCTCACTGAACGAAAAATGGACTAGTAATAACAGCAAATGCTTATTTTGACATCTATTCATTCAAGCCACAGGAACGATAAACCCATATATACTTACTACAACCCAACCCATACCATACCATACACTGGCATGCAACACGCTCGTTTGGATTATTCGAGTTATACGTATTTAGTACCTTACTGTATTATGTTGGTAATCATATAGCTTTTTTTTTAGTGGAAAATAAAAATAACAAGATCATTTCCTCTTACGTTTTTGTCCTGTTTATGGACCCATTTTCAGAGCGGAGTGTGTCGTCTGATAGTCAAATTGTGCGGGGGTTTCCACTCAAGATTCGTGCAGACTTGAAGAGAGTTGAGGAACTACTACTATCTTACATAAGACACATGCTTATATGGTTGCTTACGTAGGCAACATCATCTGCTTTCATAAGCATGCCTGTTCTCAGCGGCTCACTGGCTATCATGAATCTCGTAACTGGCAACAACCACATGCGGCGCACATGCTCACAACTCTTGGTTCTGACTCGAGCGGCCGTGCCTTCATATGACACTTGGTGTAATCATGACACTAGACGGATCATGAACTCTCTCCTACTTAAAAAAACTGGACTTGCTTTGATAGCTTCCGACTGAAAAGCTTTTCTCAAGTATCAGTACTGCATCAAAAGTATCAGACATGGGCAATAAAGTATCCATTCATAATAGATATCAGCAATTGGAGGTCTAGGGCTACAGGGCTTCGGATCTTGTACTCAGCTCTGAAAATGTTTCAAAGCTTGATGCCATTTCCAAAATTCATTGACGATCTTCTGTTTGTGCGCGCTCGAAAGCGTATTTCATTAGTAAACTATTTGTCCGTCATTCAAAGTCTCAACCTGACTAGATACATACATTAAATCTTTTTTGTTTTGATCCTCTGCTCTCTCAGAGCCGGCCGCTTGTTCGCTTACTGTGACCACCTTGCTGCCGTTGAGAAAACAAGGACGGACTAGGCTGATGCGGCAACACCGAGCATTTTCCTCGCATGACTCGGTCTCGAGCGACAGAACCCGACTGGCGCACATCAAAGGAGGCTATACATATTTTCCTAAACTAACCCCTTGACGATGGTCGAGTCACCCTTGCTCGCTCTCGGCTGCCGTAACTCGCGCGCTTGGCGGGGGCGCGTGCGTTGATGGCGCTGATGGAGGGCGGCCAAGTATGCCCGCCCGCCCCCCGCCCTTTTATCTATAAAGCCTGGTGTCCTCCATCGTCTTTGGCCAGACATCCAGCTCCTCCTATTCTCTTCAGCTCTCATCCTCTTCAGCTCTCTTCATCTTCACTCTCAACATGTTCTCCCGCATCGTTGTTGCCGTTTCCGCCATCTTCGCCATTGGCGCGTTGGCCATTCCCAGCCCACGTGATCTTCCTGCGGGTTGTGATCGCCCTTACACCGTCCATCTGGGCGATACCTGTGACTTGATCTCTGCGAGATACAATGTGTCGACGTGAGTCGCAAATGACATGTCTTGTGCGAACGTAATGGACTCAAGGGCTTTCTTATACTAGCTACCAGCTCGCTACAGTCAACAACGGCACTATTGACGCTGCCTGTGATAATCTTGCGCTCGGGATGGTTAGTTTTATGGCCTTGGGCTTTCGTATCAACATTTCATTTGCTGACATGGGGTTTTCTTCGTCAGCCGCTTTGCTTGGGTATCGCAGGTCAAGATTGCAGCACTACACACGTGATGGTCTCCGGCGAGACCTGTTATGAGATTGCTATGAACGCTGGAACGACATTGGATGTGCTTCTGGCGAACAACCCGAATGTGAACTCGGGATGCACCAACATCTATCCTGGAGAGGTTTGTGAAAATCAATCTCTATCCAATCCCGGGACGACACACTGACTGGACATCTGCAGGTGCTCTGCACAGCTAAATACGAGGTTTATTCTTCCTGAAAGATGAAACACTTACAGCACACTTCGTGTGTCTAGTTTATCGTGAAGAGTTGCTAGTTTGAGACCCTGGAATCAATCATACATTGTATACAGACCGTAACTTTGAATATAAAGCAATATTTTCAATCTAAACTTGTTTATCTATCAAAACTCCCGATTCCATGGTGTCTCCATCATTCACATTATAGGAGGGTGAGTTTCTGCCATGAATGTTCCGTCGGTGAAGAGAATCCAACTGTAGGTGCACCATGCCTGCTGCGCGTAAATTGTCTAGTGTAGGAACTTTGACGTCCGCCACGGTTTGGAACATGTCAGGATGCTGATTGAGCAACCAGATTGTTTGCAAGACACCGAGGTTGGAGATTGGCCCATGAGGTGCTTTATTTTCTCCTCTTGTCAAGAATAACGCAAGTGCCATAAGGATGACAGAAGTTGCTAGGCCAGCTACAACCTGAGGAACAAATTCAAGTCAGTTGTTAAACCATGAGTGATTGGTTATTTATGGAAACGTACAGGCGCAAGGTTTAACTATCACGCACACATTATCATAAGTACGGCGACCAAAGCTAACACTGGGAGTAAACCAATTCTCACTTTGAGACAATATTTCAACGTGAATTCTATGCCAGTGATATTCCCTCCTATAGATAGGCTTTCTTAAAAAAATTCGGATATCATCTGTAATGCTGATAAAACCATCAATTGTATGGTTTTTAGAACATAACTTATGCCCCCCAAATTGGAATACCTTACCTGTCCAGTAGTATGCAACCGCCATGCTATCCAAACTGTCCTCTAGATCTTTCAAGGACTTTCCATAGGCTGAAAATGAGGAACTATTGAAATTCGGAAGATGAGCCTATTTAATCACAAACAATGCTCTAGAGATGTAGGCCTTATCGACATAATCAGGGAGTACGTACTTCTCTTGAACTGGGTATTGATTCCAAGGTTGACAAATTCTACTAATATAGTCGAGATTATCGCAGAAAAGGGAATAACAGTATAGACCGATCTAGCACAAATATCAACGGCCACTGTGAGTACAATTAGAACCATATTCTATCGCCATATTGGCACAGATTTACCCATGTCTGAAGAGTGTCGCAATAGTCATAGTCAAGGGGAGGGACCCATAGTGACCAGAATGATTCTTGCTTCATAAAACTCCAAGGTGATACCATCTCTCTTGTTTGAACATCCACGCTAACATTGTGCTTCTCGTATGTTAATTAACACCCCATGATTTGAGTAACTGAAATAATATCCATGAGTAGACTATGAGAAATTTGGCACATCAAGCGTCAGTGAGGTATTGACCGTTTTCTTTTGTACCGCTCGGGATATGCATCAACAATGCATCAAGCCATTTGAGTCTTAAACACAAGGGCAGAAGCAAAGAGAATCCCCTATGGCCCCGCCAATCCAAAAGAACCCACGATTTCGGAATACGCCTCAAGTGAGTGTTAAGGCTACCTACTTAGTTCTCAGACTGATGTTATTCGGCAGACAAGCATCACCCAGGCTAGGATCCAGTAGCCATGTGGGTATGACCCCACCAAGCGGGAGTTCATGTACTAGACAAACTTGATCAGGAATATAAGCTTTCAGTGCTAATGGCATCACCTAACTCACAAAGATTGGGATTCATAGTAAGAAATGGAATGTCGAATTTACAAGTGACATTATTCTCCGCACTCCACGTCAATTGCGAATAATAGTTTATGTCGGATGAAAATGAGGCGGGTA
This sequence comes from Agroathelia rolfsii, assembly GCA_018343915.1. NCBI lineage: Eukaryota > Fungi > Basidiomycota > Agaricomycetes > Amylocorticiales > Amylocorticiaceae > Agroathelia > Agroathelia rolfsii. The sequence goes on along the minus strand of JABRWF010000001.1, from coordinate 4,154,051 downwards.
TATTTTGGGATGGCAAGGTGCCACACGAAACTTCAAACGATAAAGCCTCAACTACGGCGGTGCCCGTGTTATTATTCTTGGAGACGACATCATATAATGTATTACTTCGCAATCCCAAGGTAATGGATTGACTCAGTTGAGTAGTAAGGGGTAAAGCTTGCGCCGGCACCTCAACTTCCGGGTAAAATAGCAGGTATGTGCTGAAATTAAATCTGTTAGTAAACGTTAAAATTCCTAAATTTCGAAATGGCCGACGTTTCGTTGCTTATGTCTATGTCGACATTGGAGTACTTTTGAATGGGCATGATTCACTCAGAAGTTTCGTTGAACAAGTGCAAACTAAATAGCGATGGTGTTGTGGTATGCAGAACGATCAACCCAGCAAGGTATGCTGCAATGGCAGTTACTGATGTCACTGCTGCTGGAATGGTGCGTTGTCTAATCAAAGTCAATACTGCGGCTCCTAGACCAGTCCAAGCAGTTACAGTATCATGGTCTGCCGTAAGCAAGTGCTTTGTCGTCAATAGCTTTGATTCGCGACGCGTTGTGTGAAGAAAAGTAGAACAGCGGTAAAGGTCTATTGAGAATTTGAGAAGTTTGCTACTATAATCTCAGAAGAGAATATGTTTCTTACGATTACGAAGATCTGGAATACTACAAGAATTAAAGTCGAAACAATACCTGAGCCCTCTGTTAATGGCATGACAATCCTTAATTCAGGCTTCATAAGCAGTACTGCAAGCAAGGCACCATGGACTGCAACAAGAAAAACATGAAGGATAACAACCAAATCCTTTGAAATGTTATGCTTAGGGGTGGACATTTCAGGAGTTGTCTGCGGCACATTCCTGTTGATTGGCTTGGGAATATTATGTCAGTCACTTCTTGTGCCGTCGATGACACTACTAGTAATGTCATCGCAATCAAGTAAAGTAAAGGGCGAGGCCCTTGCAAATCAGAGCTTGAACAGCTGGAATGCTCTGCATTATCATAATGTTCTGCCAGTAGAGCAAGAGATGGTTTGGAGGGCATGTTGTAGTTGATGAGGAATTAATGTTTAACTGTGAAACACACGACACGGGTCATAAATTGGGCATTAGGTTATCACATGCTCGTGTATTAGCCGCTGCACATGCATATATCAATATCATCAGCACACATCAATGAAGTATCAAGCTCACTTCAAGCGCGGTAATTACTGGTCAAGATTTATTAGGGTTGTTTTTTCGATAGCAATGATGCTAACTCGACCAACAATTTGACCATGGGGTCTGTAAACATAAACCTGGATGATGCAAGGTTATTCAGCATTCTACTAGTATCTTCGATGTACATAACGATTAGCTTGGTACTACATGATAACGATGTCGGCCTTGGCTTATTACCCATTAAAAAAATAAAAAAATAAAATTCTGACGTGATCCCCCTAGGCATAGTCGCATGTTATCCTAATACTAGTTTTTCTCAAAATCTGCAGCTCTGTTTGTCTATGATTAATGCGACATCCATGCGTGATTGATCTCATCATATAATGCCTTGACGCTATCAAGATGTTGTAGGAAAGTCAACATTAACAATGCTCGGCTTTGCTCCGTGGTAGGTTATCCGTGAGCGTCGACTGTAACTTTTCATCCTTGAGGATGCGATGAGAAATTACAGCTGGCAACACGGATCTCACATTGGCATCCATATAGCCCATTCTTGAAGCAGACTATGTATTAGATTAGACAGAAACGAGGAGACTGAAAAAAAGAATATCACGTAGCCACAAAATACGAGTGATACGATCGAAGACGCTATGCTAGCCTGACTGGTCTAATCCAAACGACGACGCTTCTCCCTATCACGATCCCGGGCTCTGTCCCTATACTTGTCTTGCACAGGCGATACTGATCTCGATCTAGATCGCTGCCGCCGTCGACCATAGTAATCCCCTCTATCATCCCGCCTCGGCGACGGGGAGCGCGAGAGTGAATGTGAACGCCTTCTGCTTGGTCGGTACGACCGATCTGGATCATGTTCCCACGAACGATCCCGACCACTTCGTCTACCACTCTTGTTGATCCTATGCTCTTCTGATCGGCCATCGCGGGATCTGTCTCGTCCACCATCTCGCCATCTGGCAACAGTATCACCTTTGGTATTATCAGGCTCATCCGCCCATTGTCGTCTACCGGGTCCTGCTGCATTGGCGCCAGATCGTATAGGCCCTGTGTTCTGAGGACAATCTTGTAGGGGTACGTTCATGACTTGCAGATGTAAATCCAAGTTTTCCAAAATGAAATCATACCTTTTTTCAAATGTGGACCACCGCACAGGAAACAAGTCATAGCATCTGTTGACTTGCCACCGGGTTTTGCACCGTTGCCCAAACTACCACTTGAGTACGTGGTATCTTGATCGACCAAATGCGTATACTTTGTTCGACCTCGCTTGCCAAAGTTGCGTACTTGCATGACTTTGGGTAGCATCGAAACATCGACCGTCGACTCTGTTGCCTCGGTAAAATCGTGACGCTTGAGAACATCTTCGTCCTGGAGCGGTTGGTTAGAGTGCATTTTCGATGAAGAAGCGTGGCTGATGAACCTGATGGAAAGCTCCCTTATGCCAATACTTTTGTAGGAACTTCTGTTGACCCTTGGGCTTTTCGTCGCGAGATTTCTGAGCATGTTCCAGATCTTCCCGTAGACGTTGTTCTTCGGGCAATGCCCTTCGTCTTTCGATCTCCTCTCTCTCCTCTTCCCGTCGAAGTTCCTCCTCTTTCTCCTTCTTGATTCGGCCTAGCTCTCGTAGTCGCCATGCCTCGAATTCGCTCTCAGGATCAATGCCGTCAGTGTCATCGACATCAGGCACGTTCTCCTCCTGCTCCTCTGCATCAAGGTCAGGATGCTGAAATAATTGATGCAGGCAAGTGACTTACTCTCGAGCAGCTCGCGTTTGATACTTTCCGCGACAAGATCGTGACTTTGTTTTCGCCTTTCCTCAGCTTCGGCTTCTTTTTTCTTTAAGGCCTCCTCGGTATCTTGTGCCAATGCTTCTCTCTCTTGCACAGTTACTCGAGCACGCCTAGCATTAACTTTAGAAGGATATTCGACACGTCCAATGCATATACTTACTTGGGGACGAAGACAGGACGGAATTGGACCTTAGGTTGTTCTTCTTCAGATTCAGATTCTTCTTCGCTAGACTGGTAGATACATGAATATAAGGACAATGGAAGATAATTATGAGCCACCTCATCGCTTTCCTCTTCTCCCTCGCCTTCCTCCTCCTCCTCCTCAGACTCAGATTCTGTACAGTAATTATTAGTTCAAAAATATTAGAGGGATGTCATATTCATACCTTCTTCACCTTCCAACTCAGTTCTCCCTGATTCCTCTCTACCTGCCACAATCACTTTACCATCTCTGGATATGTTTACATCCTTGAGCGCTATGTTCATGGATTTAGTAGCAGCAGAAGCGCTGCGCAGTGGGACACTGCCGTCATCCTCTTCCTCGTCAGCTACACCAAGGTCGTCGTCACCAGTAATCGCGATGTCGCCCTCTTCATTGAGCAAATTCTGCTCTTCATCTTCGTCGGAGTCGGAAACTGCTTCTGAGACGCCCTTGGGCGCTTTGCCCTTCCAATAGCGAGCAGCTGGTCGAGCAAGGCGGGGAGCTTGTTTCCTGGCGGTAGTTGAAGACATGACTTGCAGGTATTCAAACTCCGACCATTACTTGCCTTCTTGAACGCAACCATCGCGGGCCAGTCGTCTATTATAACTAGAGCGAATTTTATTGTTCATCGAGGCCGCAACGTTGAGATCTTCTTAGGCTCCTTCCTATGCCTTTTTATTTATGTTTATGCTTTTCATGCATGATGCACATGACCACTCTGATTCACTATCTTATCTCGGTTCTGAAGCCTTCCATTGGGTGTCCTATCGTCTGTTGGCAGTGCTTCACTAATGTTGAATGCATTCATTCCACTGAATACAGGTCTTGTGACGACTTTGGCGACACGCTTCGCCCCTGCTTATGTATTAACTGCAAAAAAGAGGCCCATCTCTTTCCTAATGCAAAAGACGAAGATCCTTGTTTGGCCTATAATTATGCTCACGTCATAGGTTCGAAGCACTCAAGAGCGTATATAAGTTTCGCTTCTGTCCCATAATGATTTCTCTTACACTGTTATCACTATGTCGGAAACTTCATGTCCATTATGCTATAATACTTTTGCGAGTCATAACCAAAAGAAGAGGCATTGGAAGACAGCGGATAATCACCCTTACTGCGCAACATGCAACCTCTTGTTTTCCGATTCTTTCGCTCTCTCTTGGGTACGTGCTCCTTGCCATACCGTCCGTCACGATCATCATAACGGCATATCACGGCTAGCACCATCTCGCCTCGCCCAAACACAATGTCATGAACACGGGATTGTCAGAACTCCGTTCGTACGATTTGTATCTACGACCTCAGGCAACTGACTGTTCTTGGATGTAGCATGCTGTCTAGCATGTCGTATATCGTTCGGTGACGTATACGCGTTGTATATGCACCTTGCTGGGCCGATGCACAATATTTGCTTTGTATGCTTCAAAGCATTCGGAACACGTCAAGCTCGTGAACAGGTTTGTACTGTCTACCTATATCGATGACATATATTGAAAAAAAAAAAAAAAAAAAAATCAAACTACAGCATTGGGCATCCAAGGCACACCTGCCCCGAGACCTATTGTGCCCGTTATGCAGTAAAGCATTCAGTCTCCCGTCGGCTATTGTACAGCACATAGAATCCGGTACATGCCATGCAAATATCGATCGTCATGCCGTCACACGAGCTGTCCAATCCGTAGCTCCTGCCATTTCTCTCGACCATCGCATCGAAGGTGGCAGTAATCAATACATCAGCAGTCGTCTGATCCAATATTACACTGGCCCCGAAACTCTCAATGGATCTAGTCATGAATGCTTAATTTGCCATGCCTCGTTCCGCAGCCCTCGATCGCTGAATCAGCATTTGAATTCGCCAGCCCATGATCGAGACGAGTTCAAATGCCCAAAGTGCGACACTCATTTCAAGTTGGCATCTGGCTTTGTGCAGCATGTTGAGAGTGAAAGTTGCGGATTTGCCAAGTACGAGCAAGTCGAGGCACAAATGACAGCTCTAACGGCGAGGTTCAGTCGTTTGTTGCAATGTTAAATACATCCAGTCTTTGGGTGAAAAAAAAACGAAGCAGTCAAGCCATTCGATATTTCTACGTGATGTATGTACGAATAGGTAGTTATTATTGATAATACGACAAGATCGATAACTACGCCTTATAACGAAACAAACAGTGGGTAAATTCTTGTAGCGTGATTAGGCACCTTGTTACCTAGTGCAACTGACTTGCTAAGAAGTTGAAAACTCTTCAATCCAACACGTCCGCCACCACCGCATCAAGCCATCCAACGCCCGCGTCCCCAGACAGCCTCTCATGTTGAAGCACAGAGTACCCGTGCGCCCAGGCGGCTTGCCATGCACCGTTCACAAGAACGGAACCCAGGGTCAGGCAAATCCAAGGATCCTTGATATAATGAACCAAGATATGCTGAATGGCTCTCCGCTGCAGTGCAGGCTGAGATCCTCAGAAGCCGCCCAGGCGAATTCTACGTGCACTACGCCAACACCGACAAAAGGCTAGACGAATGGGTATCTGAGGACCTTGTACGGCAGGTTTCTGAAGACCAGCAGTCGAATGGTAGTGATACGAACGGTCCCAGGAAGAAACGCAGGACGTCGCGCTCCCCGTCTCCTAAACCCGGCCAGGGCGAGAATGGAGAGGAGGAGGTGATCATGATGACGGAGGAGGAATACGATATTCAGCATCACAAGCAGATCACGGCTCAGCGTAATTTCGAAAAGGTCATATTCAGTCCGTGGTCGATCAAAACGTGGTAATGTTACTCTGGTTCTACGTCGTCGTTCATGCATGTGCTTATCTCAGATGGTCCAGGTATTTCTCGCCCTACCCTCTCTCGGACTCAGAAATCGACGAAGCCAACTCTCAGGCACCAACCAGCTCCTCTAATGCTGCTGCTGCTGCTGCTGCTGCCTCGCAGAGCCATATCCCAGGTGTTGCCCGTACATCCGTTCGCTCACATGGGCGAACATCAGATATCCTCGCAACAGGTCTTGCCCGTTCAAGTGCTGGCCTATTGGAGAGAAGTACGCTCTGGGTATGCGACCGCTGTCTGAAGTACATGGTCGACTCCGTGACCTGGGATGTTCATCTTGTGCGTATCAATTACTTATATTTTGAAGGAAAATACGATGCTCACGGGGTCTAAGAGTAGAAACGATGTGAGATGAGACGTCCACCAGGAAAGAAAGTATACGAAAATGGAGCGCAACGGATATTTGAAGTAGATGGAAGCAAGGAGAAGGTATTCTCTTTTTTTGGATAAACGTGCTTTTTTGTTCTTCGTCCTAAAATCGCGACTACAGCTATATTGTCAAAACTTATCGCTCTTTGGTAAATTATTCATTGATGTGAAGACGCTCTTCTTTGACTGCGATAATTGTAAGTGCAGCCGGCTCTATATGCTTATGTTCATGGGATGAACAGCACGGACAGTCTTGTACTACGTCTTAACTGAAGCAAACACAACCTCGAAGGATGACATTGTAGGGTTCTTCTCAAAGGTTAGCTCTTCTTTCAGCGCCCGGTCTGGATAGAAGTCTTAAATATCACCCTTTCAGGAGAAAGTTTCATACGATGATTACAACCTTGCCACGATCATTACCTTGCCTCCATACCAACAGCAAGGTTATGGAAAGCTTATGATTGAATTCAGTGTGTCCCATTCAGCCACACCGGGACCCTCGGATAGCTTAATTTTTTTTTAAATCCTCCTAGGTTATGAACTATCGCGAAGGGCAGGCGTTGTTGGCACACCTGAACGTCCCCTCTCAGATCTCGGTCTGCGGAGCTACCTCGCCTTTTGGATCAACACCCTCATTCGATTCTTACGGTTTGTCTGCGCCGAACTTTTAAAACACAGCCAAGAAATCCCCTAACTATTTTCCCAGCCGACTCTTGTCTGTTGTCCCCATCGAGTCAGGCGAACTCTCCACAGACGGCAGCCAGGTGCACCACCTGCCCAAACTCTTGAGCGCTGGCTCGCCCCCTGTGGAGAATAATACGAATGTCTTGAGTTTCAGCGCTAGCCCAAGCCCCAATACACGTGCAAAATTCAGGAAGCGTTCTCGTTCTCAAGTCGAGGTAGATCTGAATGGAAGTGATCCCACGATTGCAATCGCCCCCTTACAATATCTCGAAGGTCCGTCTCGCTTTCTGTCTCTTAAATGCCTCTCCTATAATATATGTATAATTTATTTATTTATATCAATCGTTTTATTATCTAGATCCGCTATATTGCAATAGAAGAATAGAAACGACGCCCAATGTCGATGGAACAGCAACAAGCCACGTCGTCGTACGCTGCACGTTGGCGGACATTGCACGCGCAACCAACCTCAGGGTGGAAGACGCTGCGTTTGCACTGAGCGAATGTGGTCTCCTCAACCGAAAGAAACCGATCAGGCGCGATTCAGATGACGAAAATGCAGATGGAGAAATTGCCAATGAAGAGAGGGTTGGAAGTAACAGTGTTGGAGAGGAGCTTTGCGTGAGCCGGGAGATGGTGGAGAAGGTGGCGAGAGAAAGGAGTGTCAAGCGCATGCTGCTAAACCTGGATTGCGTCTTGGTCTAGTCGTGCCGAATGACTTTTTTCACTACAGTTTTTCCTTTCCTTTTTTTATTCTATCTAAATTATTCTGTATCAGTTTCTTGTCCTCATTTCTTGTAATGAAAAGGCCTCGTGTTGTGCTAGGCACATACCTTCTTGACTATGATGATGACGATGACGACTGCTGGCCTTCCTCCAACACTTTTCTCGTCGCCTCGACGATGATCTCCCACTCGACCCCATGCAGCCTCTTCTCGAAGTCCTCCAATGGTTCCCCTTTCTGAATCTCCACCTCCCTCACAATAATCGGCTCGCCACGATCGACTTCCTTGACCACACGGTGAACCATCGCCCCAGCCTTATCCACCTCACCCTTTTGGAACGCCTCGAACGCCCTCTCGATCGCATTTGCACCATCAAATGCACCCGGAAGCGCAGGATGCAGGTTAATCACGGGGATGTCGCTCCCATCCTCCCTACGAACACGATCCAAGAACCCCTCGCTAAAGACATGCATCCAGCCTGCGAGGACGACCAAGTCCGGGCGCGCATCGAGCACGATCTGGGACACCTCGGCGTCGTAGTCTGCCCTTGTCTTGCCGGGGTGTGATTTTAGATAGGGTTGTAATGCAAGGTAAGCTGTTGGGATGGGCGGGGTAGCTGATTGAGCTCGCGTGAGGCCATAGGCAGCTTTGCGATTGGAAAGGACAAGCACGATTTGCGCGTTGGGCAGGCGTGGTGTACCCTGGGCATCAATCAACGCTTGGAGGTTTGTCCCAGAGCCGGAGATGAGTACGGCGATGCGTTGAGGGGATGCGGAAGCCATTGCTGGGTAGTACTCGAGAAATTTGAAGGAAAAGAATTTTACGATTAATAAAAGTTGATCGCAGACGGAGACTGAAGAGATAAGATTAGATTGGAATTTGCAGTTCAAGCCACAAGTCAAGAGCCAAGGTCCCAAGAAAGGCAACAACACTTGTCGCATTTACACAGCTTACAGTTATCGCCTTGCTAAATAGACATGCATGAGCTAATTGCAGCAAAATACAACAAGAATATATGAATATAGATTGTAGTTTAAAACGTCGATGAAAAATTATTACAAGACTTGATTGAGCAGGCAACGCAAGGTGACAAAACATCACCCGCATACCCGTTCGTCCTTTATCACAAACCACTTATCCTCCTTTCACTTTACGCACGTCCACCCTTCTTCTTCTTATTCACATGCACCTTGAATCCGCCCCACTCAGGCTCCTTGCTCTTCGGTTGCGTCTTGACGATATCCGCGATAGAGATCGCCTTCGCCGGTGCCGCACTGCCGTTGATGCTGCCAACACTACCGCCGTTCTTGGTACGCGAGGCCGCGTCCTGCTTACGCTTGCTGATGAACTCAGCCGCGAACCGGCGTCCGTCGAGCGTGGTGCTGTTGGCGTAGATAATCTCTGAGATGATCTCCGTCGTCGACGCGTCGGGGTCCAAGGGGAAAGAGAGAAGCATAGATGCAATTTCTTCGACTATATAACCATGAAAATGAGTACCAACCGAAATCAAAACAATGTAGAAAAGAATAGCACGTACGCTTGACGCCATTGCTGAGACCCTTCAAAGACTCAGTGAGCCACTTGATAAATTCTTGCGAGGGAGCAACGGGGAAATCCTCTGCTCGCGAGTTACCAACCGGACGGGTTGCAGCAGCAACAGCAGCCGCAGTGGTAGGACGAAGAGCGCCAGTATTGTTTGCAACAACACGAGCCGCGGTAGAAGCTACGGGAGCAGCAGCACCAGCAGGACTAACCGGCGCTGGGGAAGCGGCGGCTGCAACACCAGCGGCGGTAGCAGGCCTAGCAGCTGTAAGAGGCATCATTGCTGCAGTCTTGCCATTAGCACCGACGGTGTGCCAGGCGTTACCAGGTGCAGCAGGAGCAGCCGACTTTTTCATAAAACAAAAAAGAAATATTAGCATATGCATTACGAGACAAAAGCTGTTTTTCCTTTCTTACCTTGGCGGCACTGGTAGTCTCAGCATACGCCCTTCGAGCAGCAGCAGCTGCCATACTCTCCTTAGCCGCCAACTTCTTCTGCCTCTCCTCCTCCTCCTGAATCTCCTTCATCGTCTTCTTTGCTCCTGCCGCGGCTCCACCAACAGCACCCCACACAGCCGCGGGCGCAGACGCTGCAGGACCAGACGCACCACCGGCACTCCCGACGTTAGCACCGGAGCCAGCAACGGCACCAGCAGCCGACGTCGGTCCAGAGCCCTCCTTCACACCGTTCGCCGCGCGTGATACCGTCTGGGACGTGGGCAGACCCCATGTGAACGATCCTGTCGCTTCGTCGCTGCCGGTGTTATTGTTAGAGGCGGCAGTAGGTGATGATGCAGTGGCAGTAGCAGCGCGCGCCAAACGTTCACGCTCCGCCTTTTTCTTCGTCTCGGCCTCTTGGATCTCACGCAGACCAGGTGTAGGCGCGGCGGTCTTGGCCTTCTTGTTCTCGTCATCGATACCCCATGGGGACTTGGCAGCAGGGGCAGCAGCAGGTGTTGGTACTTGTGCTTGTGTCGGAGCAGGTGCAGAGGGCGAAGTAGTCTCCTTTGTTGTGGGAGTAGATGACGGCGCAGCAGTAGTAGTGATAGCAGATGCAGCAGGCGTCTCAGCAGCAGGCTGTTGCGTCGAGTTCTTTTTCTTCTTACCGCCTGTTGAAGATGGCGCTGGAGCAGGAGCAGGAGCAGGAGCAGGAGCAGGAGCAGGAGCCGCCGGTTCTGCTACAACCGGCCCAGGCTTCGCGGACTCTTGTGGCGAGGGAGTAGTAGCAGCAACATCCGGAGCATGAACAGACTCTTGTTGTTGGACTGATGGCTGTTCTTGTTGCTGTTGCTGGAACTGTTGATTATGTTCACCCAAGTTGCTCACCGTCAGCTCATGGCGACCAGACGCGGGCTTCCAGCGCTCGTCAATAACCCCCTCTGACGACTTGAACCAAGAAGACTGCTCCTTCTGGCTCTGAGTCTCGCTCTGGCCAAGAGATGCAGATCCAACACCCACTGTGCTACCCCAGGCATTGCTACTTTCCGGCTCAGGAGCGAGCGGTGCAGTGACGAACACATTAGATGCCGTTGGGTGCAGGTGCTGCTCGAACGGTCCCGGACGACGGAGGCCCTGTATAGGCGGGGATATGTCCCATGGTGACTGAGTGGCCGACGACGTGGGCTGATGATGGTATGGCGTTGCAGACTGGGCCTGTGTCACCAACGGTGAATGTGCGATGTTCGTCATAGGACCCCCAGGCCCAACCTGTTGCTGATGTTGCGCGTACGCGAGAGCAGGGGACCCCATAAAGGCTGCCTGCCCACCACCAGGCCCACCACCGTTAATTCCCAAGCCAAATCCATCCGCACCCATACTCCCACCACGATCCAAACTAACCCTCGAAAGCCCAGCATTCAACGCAGCAAAGTCATTTTGGGGGTACACATGCGCCGCCGCATGCTGGAGCATCGGCGACTCATGAATGCTGCGCGTGCCGAACGCGGACTGGTGCGATATTACGGGCGAGTTGAAGTTCGAATACTGCCCGGCCGATGTGGGCCAAGCCGAGGCATCAGGCAGGTACGCCTCGTCCGCGCGGTAGCCTCCTTCGCCAAAGGTGTTCGTCCGTCCGGGAGCGATATTACCATAGGAAGGCGTGCGCGCTATTCTCGACTGGTCGGCACCAGGGAACGGACCTCTCCTGTTGCCAAACGGTGAACCCTGCTCATGTACAGCAGCAGCAGCAGCGACAGCAGATATGCCCGCCCTACCGCCAAAAGCAGCAGGATCAGGCGACCCATTGCCAAACCGCCCCGCCCCGAACGAAGACGCAGGGGAGTCGGAGGGGTTAGAGCCCGTGCTGGGGAAATTATCCAACGCAGTCGTTCGGAGACGAGTAGGAATTGGCTGGTAAGGTGAAGAAGAAGATGCGAACCCTTTTGCTGTTGTTGTCGCCGTTGTTGGATCTTGAGCAGGCAGGTCTGGCCGACGGGAGATACCGGGTGGGCCCACGGGCGGACGGGGCGGGCTCAAGAATACCTTCTCGTAACCCGCCAGTCTGCACAGTTCGCCGACGGGTGTCCATTCCACGTCCAGATGCGTGCGACGCATGAGAAGTTCGGGAGCGAAGTAGCCGTCATCGAACCACTTTTGCATGACATCGGCGCGGAAGGGGCCTGTACACATCGAAAGAAAAATTATTTATTATGAGATGATAATTTTTTTTGTAAGGTAATCGAACGCACCCTGCACTTGACCTTGTGGGTCGAGATAGGACCATTCCACGGCCGCCAGATCAGTGATAATCGGGGGAGTAGCAGAAGTCGATAAATCAGGATTTGGAGGATGGCCATTAGCCTGATCAGAGATCGACATGTTTGAAAGACCTTGCGCGATGAGATTAGGCCCTTGGGCAGGAGCTTGCGCTGGATGGCCGTTCTGATGATGATGATGAGTTGGGTCGTGAGAGGTATCCGAGGTGCCGTTTGCTGTCTGGTTCTGAGTGCCGGACTGTTCGGCGGGAGGGTTGTCGGAAGACAGCTCGACGTCTTCTTTTATATCTGGGTTTTTGCGGTCGTTGAGATGATCGGTGGCAGATAGGTCGCCTCTGGCTGCGCTGGACAATTTGCGCTTGGCAAGACGAGGATCGACCCCACTCAGGATACCATCAAACGTAGGCGTGGTAGGGCCACGGAGACGAGGGGATGGCAAGGCAGCTTCACGAGGTGAGCCTAGAGGTGCTTGCCCAGATTGGGAGAGCCGTCGAGGTATCGTTAAAGGTTCTGCAAGAGCCCACGAATCCGATATTATTACTTTTTTCTTTCTTTCTATCGCGTGGCGCTTCTGAAATGAAAGAGGACGCACCTGCGCCATCCCTGCGCCGCCCAACGAGTCCCCCGAATCGGTTACCTGTAGCAGAGTTTGTCTGACTAAAGCGTGGCCGTTCCCCGCTCGCAGCTCCCAAGGGCGACGACATCACGTCGGTCGATTGACGACGGCGAATGGTCGAGTTGAGTGAATCTGCAAACAGCTGTATACCCAATCACATATAAAAAAAGACGTTGGCGATCCCACCCAGGAATAAAAATAAAAATAAAAATAAAAAAGATGAAAGACATCATGCCTAGAGCTAAGCCCTCAAACCGTACCACAAAAGAGGGAGGCCAACAAAGCGAAAGCAAAGGCAGGGGAATGGATTGCTCACCTTTTTCTCCTCATTCGTGATCTCGCGCAGGCTTATGGGCTCCGCCTCTGTCTCACGCACGACCTCTGGCCACTTCTCGACGTCGGGCGCGATGGGATGGCCTTTGCCCCCACCGCCTTCTTTGTAGATCCGCAGCAAGTCCTCCTTGGAGTACCGGAACGGGTTAGCCTCGTCAGCGCCGCGGGTCGTGGCAGCCCCCGAGAGGGATGAGGAGTTGCTCAGCGGTGGGGGCGGCGAGGGCGGGGCCTGTGTTGCACCGCTGCGAGGAGAATTTTGCGGCTTGGTGCGCATCCATTCAGGGCCGAATTGCATAGTCGCGGACATGGTTGTGCTTGTTGTTCGTCTGTGGGTCTCAAAAAGGGACTCGAGAGAGCGAGATATGTCGATAGAGAGAATACAGAATACACCGAGTGTATGAGAGCGTCGTAGTAAGGATACGAGTTCAAGTTGGCTCAGCTGCAAATCGCCCATCGACTCCAGAGAACCGCACGTTTTTTCGCTGCCATCCCGCCACCGCCGCCGAGACATCGTCATCATCAGCTTACATCCCTCACAGCTAACGGATATTGATTGTTATTGCCATTTCACCAGTACAAAAACTATCATAATAAGTATATTTTATGCATTCGTAACTCGCCATTTGGATATCGGAAGGGCTGCCAGATTTATGGAGTGATCAGTACAAGAAATGATGCAAGATCAATAAATCATTGACCAACCTTGGAGCCGCCTTGCTGTAGGGATGATATAGAACAACAAGAAAAATACACCAAAGGCCATACAGAACGCGGATACATAGTAATATCCGTCTGTCTCCGTGATGCATTCGCCGCCCAGCTGCTTGCAAGCTGCCTTGCCGTGGTCAGATACGCACTCGGCGGCTGCAGAACGCAAAAACATACGTAAATGAAAACGCTTGATGAGGTTATGACGCGTAATGACGAAAGCTGAGCTTACCTTGCACTGTTAGGGTCGTTCCTGCATTCTCAATATTGCACGTTGCCACCGTGAACATGTCGACACCTGGGGGGAAATAAGCGAGTGCGCTCATTCGATATATTCGGATATTACAAACCCTTCAAGACAAAGTACTTGGGCCATGTACCACCAAGGTTGGAGAAAGTGTTTAAAAGCTATTGGAAATATAAGTAAAAAATTCCTGTTGGTGGGGCAAAGTCCATCCATACCGTCATGTACGTGCCACCAATCAACGGATCGGAGATCCTAGTATGGAACGCCGAAATGCCCACGAATTGAACCGTGCTGGCGAACAAAAACTCAAACTTTAAAAAGACCCGACTAAATATCACAAACAGCTCACCTAGTCATCGACTGCGCCACTGTGTGCACGACCAAAAACACAAAGAAGGCCATCGAGATCGGTGGCCTCGGGAACCAATACACCACCAGCGTCGACAGTAAGCAGAAACCGAGCCGGGGCCAGAACGCCCAGATCCACGGCCGCAGCGGCCTGTCGCCGCGCGCCCACCCTGCCACGAGCCAGGCGCCGAACATCTGGAAGGGGAAGTCGATCAGGACCGCGATCGCGAGGTCTTCGCGTCCGAGACCCTTTTCGACCATCTTGAGCTGCGTGACGTTTTCGTTGGCCTGGAAGCCGAGTTTGCCGAAAAAGTGCATGATGACAAGGGATTGAATGTCTGCAACAGTGGTGAAAGGATTCATTTTAGAATGATTTGGATTGAATAAGGAAAGGGAGGGTAGGACTCACGAGGCAACTTGCAAATCTGCCAAATCGTCTTGTAAACACCCAAGATACTCGTATCGGCCTCAGTAAGAATTTCGGGTTCCTATCGTAAAAAGCATCAGTTGAGGCACGTTCAGAGGCCAGGTTAGGAACCAGCCTCGTACCTCGGTCTGGAAAAGAAGCAGCCACAGAGTGACGGCGTAGCATATGACACACCAGAATTGCAGGTATGCACTAAGCGTCAGTACTGGCAATCCCCACCTTGCGCTGAGAAGGGTCAGTCATCTAAGATATCGAGAATCGGGGGATGATACATACGCAAATGCCTCGCTGTTGAAAGCCAAGAAAACGGTAAACGAAGCAAAGTAGCCTGTGTTCAGACCAAACGTCTGACATGTTGATGCGTAGGACAGGTTTTCTTCGGATAGAAGAGTAAGAGCCCAGCCTGTGATAAGATATATCTGAGCAATGTTATTCCAAGGGATGGATTACATAGAATCTTTACCATCAACAGCAATATCTAAAGGGAATGTCGTCAGCAAGCGAGAGAGCTGAGTAAGGCATGATGACATACCTTGAGTAGCAGCGAACAAAACCAGAGACGTAAAGACAACCGTGAGCTCATTGATATTCTCAGATGGCTGATTACCAAGCAAGTCAGCGAGTGGGCCAAAGAAAAGAAAGAACCATCGCATACATTGTCCATTAGCTTCTGCACGTTAACCGAGATGTAGAACATCAATGTACCAATGATGGCCTGGATAGGAATAATCCATGATTTGCGACGTCCAATCGACTTGAAGAAGACTGCGTCGACAATGGGCGACCAGAGAAGTTTTAAAGAGTAAGGATAGCTGGACAGTGCAAATACGGCCAGCTGGGAATAAGAAAGATGTTCGCGCAAAAGGAACGGAACGGAGCCTAATATGCAGCGGGTTTAGCAAACGATGGTTTTGTACCCTCAGATGATGATTAAACCATACCCAGAGCAAGACCAATCTATGATATCAAAAGTTGTGGCCGTCATTATATGCATACGTGGTCATATTTGACGATGATAATACTTACGGGAACTCCTTGTATCAGATCTTCACGACGCAGTGCACACATCAGGCATGACAAAAGTACCCATTACAGGAAATACACATACAAAGAACGGATAGGAGCACCATAGCTCTCTTGTCTCGTGCCGACAGGGGGCGCTTGGCCTCCTTGGACTCACGGGCCTCTTCGAGCCCTAGCGAAGCTTGGCGGCGCTCCTCCCCCCCAAGGAGGGTAAGTTCCACCTCATCCTCTTCTATAGATGCATAGTCAAACGAACGGCCTGCTCTCGGTGTGCGCGGGTTGATGTGTTGGACGTTATCCAGCGACGAGGACATGGCGTGCGTCGTGTCCAGCGTTCGTGGCGGCATGGGTGAGCCTGGTACAGCCGGGTCAGTCGGGGCTTGATGGTGGTTATTATTAATAGCTGGTTTGTGTCGCTGCCTTGGCTGGGAAGACGGCGACTTGGAGGTCATGTACGAATTTCAATATCGAGTATACACAACAGAGTAAGACACAGTCTAGTCTAGTGTCTAGTGTTGTATTGCTCCGGCGCGGCCACGAATTGCAGCCACAATAATGGCTTCTTCCTCGACTTTTGAAATCACCCGAAGACAAACTCGTCATAAGGAACTCCCGTGGGCTGTGCTTGATGGAAGCTTTATTCAATTTCAAGTCTCGATTTTCATTCTCAATGTTCCTACACAACATGTATCTACAGGACATTGCTGATAACACTGCTATATTCCTCGCCAAATACAATACATGACCAGCAGGAGTAGTATGGCCCGACATTCTAATACTTGCCATCAAAACAAATCCCGAGAAGAATTCAATCTAATCATGCATCACAGAGACAGCCATTCAGACCACCTCTAAACGCTTATATCCCCAGCCTCAATGTCACATTGGTCAATGTGCCCCTAAACGAAGCAGATCCAACAAGCTGAGACGGCGCTGCAAACGACATATTCGCAAGCGCGGTATAATCCCCACAAATGTCCAGGCTTGCTGTACACCACAGTGTCTCCCTTCCGACGACTGCATAGGTGTATTCAAGAGTTGCGTGTACGCTAACCGCCTTAACTTTTCCAATAGGAATAGACTCAGACAGCCCCAAGAGGGCAAATCGACCTAGCGAAGAAGGTTCTGAAGATATATCGCCGAATCCCCTCCGCTGTAAGTTCTGTAGGATTATAGGCTTCGGAGGGATGGATGATAAAGGAAAGTGTGTAAGGCGGACCAACGGACTCATAAGCCGTCTTCTGAAGCCCCGACACGACGGGATACGAAAACGCTTAATTTCCATGAGCAGGTTGCACGACCCAATTCAGATTTTTCCCAGGCGCTTTAGCGTTCAGTGTGCCGTAGACCTGCTCGAACTCACGGTAGTAGATCTCGAGTTGCGTGCTTAAATTGGGCCCCCAGTCATTCTGCAGAGGAAAAATCGTGCCTCTGAGTCCAGATGAGAAGGGAGATGTGTTATTCGACGCATCCGAGGTGGAAAATATGTTGGGCGCCCATCCTGCACCGTTTGGCGCGCCGGAAAAGAGCAGCGAGGGGGACAATGTTTGAGGGAAGCCAGATTCCTCCGGGACCTTGCCTTCCAAATAGAAGAAGGCCTGCTCGGAGCTGATGACACGATAACCAGCATCGAGCAGCTGGACAAGAATATCCTCATCTGGGAAGGCCCAGTGCTGTATCGTCACATTCTTCGAGATGACTGCGTCGAGCTAGGCTCACGTGTTCCCTGTTTCCGCATGCTTTTCTCCCTCTCGGCCAAGAAGCCAGGCATCTCGTCAATGAACGAAATATAGTCATTTGCAAGGCTGCTCTTGTATTCATCCACGCCGATACTAACTTCTTGAGATCCAACCAGGACAAGAACGTCTCCCAGATGCTCTTGATGGTAGGTATCGTCTCCGGATAGGTCAAGTTGAGACTGTCGGGTTCACCCTCGATAGCCATCTGAGGCTTCCATTTGCTAATGACGAGCGAATGTTCCACTTTCTACTTCTACTCATGGACATAGTATAAGTCCAGGCCTATAGGATAGAGCCCATCCATCCGGCCGGTCGACGGGGTAACAGCAGAAGAAGAATGCGATGGTTCCCAGTATGCCCTCCCCGGCGCCGGCATCCTCGATACCATCCAAACCGAGCTCATCGTTCTCGTCCTCGTTCCGTGGCGAGCCACCAGCATTATCGTCGAATGACCGACAGACAACCCAAGCCCCTCCATCCCCTGCACTCAACGCGCTGTCTCCCAAAGTGTCCGACATCGCTCCCGGCAGCAGCTCGCGCTCGCATCCGCCGTCGGCCATACAGCCATCGCCCGTGCACCTGCGCCCACCAGTCCGCATCATCGACGAGGACTACGACGACGGTGTGGCGAAGATGCTGATGAATCTCGCGTGGCACCTCTACACGCTCACCGCCCGATGATATCCTGCCCCCGCCGCCGTCTGGGTCCAAACCTGAGTCTCCCACGTGCTCGATGGGCTCGCCATCGCGGTATGCGCGTGACTTGGTGTCGTCGAATGGCAGCAGGCACTCTCCACAAGGGATCAAGCGCCCGCGCAGTCCGGCATCTGACAGCATTGACGGATAGCAAAGCGGTCACGGATCGACCGAGATATCGTCATGCACTCTGAAACGTCTCCCGAGCGCACGTCGGCGGCGCCATCAAGCAGTGGTGGCAGCCCAGGACCATCGAGCAGGCCATCTTCAATCCCGTTCAGGACGCAGCCGAGTGCGGACTCGCTCTCGCCGCGGCAGTCGAAGACGCCGGTGCCGCCACCACCACCACCGGCCAGCCAGGCGATGCAGCCCACGTTGCCGTCCGCGTTGTCGCCTCATCCGCGCCCGGTGGGTAATGCTGGTGGTGACAGCAATGGCAGCAATGCCAACAATAACAACAATAACAGCAGCAGCAACAACAACAACGCGATCGCTCTTCCGCCAACTGCTACACTTCCGCCTGCCTCTCCAGGCCCTTCTGACGACCGAGGACATTTAGACAATCGGATGCACATCGACAAGCATATTTCTGACTCATGCGAATCTCGCGGGGAGAACGTTCTCCGCGGTCGCAGCGCAAGCGATAACCACTCGCGCCAGCCAAGCATCACGTACTCGCCACAGGATCGTGACCGTAATGGGCCTACGAGCAGCGATCGCGAGCGTGAGCGTGAGCGCGGCAGCATCATGTCGCCTCGTGAGCGGGAGAGGCCCAATGGAGCTGCTGCATCGGCAGCGGCGATCCAGCGTTCGCAGTCGAGGCCAAGCCCGGGGCCGGGTACGACGCAGACGATGGTGATGAGCTCGCCGAGCCCGGTTGGGAGCAGCAACAATGGCGGTAGTGGTGTACAAACGCTTCCCAAGGTTGAGGCGTCGGTGTAAAGAATGAAGAAAAGATGATGGAGGGCGGTGTGTGTGTATTTTGTTTTTCGTTTGCCGGGAGTCTGCATTCTGTGGTGATGCGCGTTCTTGAATTCGGAGTCTTTCTTGTGTTTGTTGTGTATGTGTTCTTGTTCTTCGCTTCTCCTCGTTTCTCCCCTCTTCATGATATGTTTATATCGCATATATTTTCCATCTCCCTTTTTCTTTCCTTCTAGCTCTTTCATTCAACTCTTTACGATGATCCATGTGAATTGATAATCTATTCTGATATGCGATGGTTCTTTCTATCCCTTCTCTTTTTACTATAGCTAAGCTATTCTTTTCACCTCTGAATCTCCCGCTTGTTTCCTCTTCTCTTCCTTACATTCATGTATATGACGATGAATAGTTACTGTTCTTACTCTAAATCAAATTCTTTTTTTTCTTTGAATTTAACGGATCATAAAAGCCAATGAGGACCGTCGACTTGGGCTACATTTCGCAACCACTATTATTCTAAGGCCTTGGGCTGTTTATATTACAATCTTTAATACAGCTTAATGTGCTGTCGCTTCCGATCTCTGACTCCATTTTGTCGTGGCGCCGTAGGCCGTTGAGATCAGAAAGATACACACGAGTACAAGTTAAGGAGCAACGCAAATTCAATTTTGTGATATTTACATCAGATGAATCAGGAAAATATACCACAAGTACTGTACGATGTACAAATCACCAAACAGACAACGTATTATGACGGTATATAGACGGATGGCTGAGAGAAGAATGTAAAACATAAACGGGTTTTGGATATATCAGATATCCATTGCTAAAAGATAAAGGCAAAGGCAAAAGCATAAAGACGGCGCGAGTAATACTATACAAGGTAACAAAATAAATTCCCACTGGACGACAATTATGTTTCTCACGAATAATATATGCAGTGGCGTCTGGGCTGATAAGATTACCAAGTGTAAGAGCAACGTTTATGCACATTTACGGCTTGATTCGTTCGAGTTCTACAATGGCGTGCAATATTAATTTAGTAAAAAATCAGCAGGGGAATGGAGTTAGTCATATATATAAAATATAACGATACCTTGAGAACACTCCAATTCGTCAGCAGGTAACACCTGATTACAGCTTTTCCAATCCTCTCCATACGCAAAATTCGACAGATCGAGGTACAGGCGAGTTTGGTTGATGACAAGGGTGGTCCGGGGCATATACAGCGAAGACCGCATGTCTGTTGGGATCCAAATGAACAATTCGCCGTTAGGACCTTTGATCCAACTATCATCTATATCAAAAGAGAAAAGATCACAAGGATCTAAGACTGTGGGAGAAGGATCGAATAATGGAAGTTTTGAAAGTTGGAATGGTGCGAAATGATGTGGTTGCTGAGGCAAGGAATAAGGCAAGGCGACTGAGCTCGGGCTAGAATCGGTGTAACTAAGCGGGTTGGTGCTGGGGGGTGTAGAAGGGTGACCGGTAAGTGCATCCAACACTCGCACCGTGTTGTCATGAGATCCAGAGACGATGCGATTGCCGTCAGGTGAATATGCCACAGAATAGACGGAACTGGTATATTCTTTCAGCGGCGGCATGGCGGGCTGACCGGTGTGAGCATCCCATACTCGCACCGTGTTGTCATCAGATCCAGAGACGATGTGATTGCCGTCAGGTGAATATGCCACAGAAAAGACCCAACTGGTATGTCCTTTCAGCGGCGGCATGGCGGGCTGACCGGTGTGAGCATCCCATACTCGCACCGTGTTGTCATATTTGCTAAAATCACCAGATCCAGAGACGATGCGATTGCCGTCCGGTGAATATGCCACAGAATTGACGGAACTGGTATGTCCTTTCAGCGGCGGCATGGCGGGCTGACCGGTGTGAGCATCCCATACTCGCACCGTGTTGTCATATTTGCTAAAATCACCAGATCCAGAGACGATGCGATTGCCGTCCGGTGAATATGCCACAGAATTGACGGAACTGGTATGTTCTTTCAGCGGCGGCATGGCGGGCTGACCGGTGTGAGCATCCCATACTCGCACCGTCTTGTCTAAAGATCCAGAGACGATGCGATTGCCGTCAGGTGAATATGCCACAGAATTGACGGAACTGGTATGTTCTTTCAGCGGCGGCATGGCGGGCTGACCGGTGTGAGCATCCCATACTCGCACCGTGTTGTCATGAGATCCAGAGACGATGTGATTGCCGTCAGGTGAATATGCCACAGAATTGACGTAACCGGTATGTCCTTCCAGCGGCGGCATTGCGGGCTGACCGGTGTGAGCATCCCATACTCGCACCGTGTTGTCATAAGATCCAGAGACGATGCAATTGCCGTCAGGTGAATATGCCACAGAATTGACGGAACTGGTATGTTCTTTCAGCGGCGGCATGGCGGGCTGACCGGTGTGAGCATCCCATACTCGCACCGTCTTGTCTAAAGATCCAGAGACGATGCGATTGCCGTCAGGTGAATATGCCACAGAATAGACGGAACTGGTATATTCTTTCAGCGGCGGCATGGCGGGCTGACCGGTGTGAGCATCCCATACTCGCACCGTGTTGTCATAAGATCCAGAGACGATGCGATTGCCGTCAGGTGAATATGCCACAGATAAGACGTAATCGGTATGTCCTTCCAGCGGCGGCATTGCGGGCTGACCGGTGTGAGCATCCCATACTCGCACCGTGTTGTCTAAAGATCCAGAGACGATGTGATTGCCGTCAGGTGAATATGCCACAGAATAGACGGAACTGGTATGTCCTTTCAGCGGCGGCATTGCGGGCTGACCGGTGTGAGCATCCCATACTCGCACCGTGTTGTCATCAGATCCAGAGACGATGCGATTGCCGTCCGGTGAATATGCCACAGAAAAGACCCAACTGGTATGTCCTTTCAGCGGCGGCATGGCGGGCTGACCGGTGTGAGCATCCCATACTCGCACCGTGTTGTCATGAGATCCAGAGACGATGCGTTTGCCGTCCGGTGAATATGCCACAGAATTGACGGAACTGGTATGTCCTTTCAGCGGCGGCATTGCGGGCTGACCGGTGTGAGCATCCCATACTCGCACCGTGTTGTCTGAAGATCCAGAGACGATGTGATTGCCGTCAGGTGAATATGCCACAGATAAGACGGAATTGGTATGTCCTTTCAGCGGCGGCATGGCGGGCTGACCGGTATGAGCATCCCATACTCGCACCGTGTTGTCATAAGATCCAGAGACGATGCGATTGCCGTCAGGTGAATATGCCACAGATAAGACGTAACCGGTATGTCCTTCCAGCGGCGGCATTGCGGGCTGACCGGTGTGAGCATCCCATACTCGCACCGTGTTGTCATATTTGCTAAAATCACCAGATCCAGAGACGATGCGATTGCCGTCAGGTGAGAAAGCCACAGAATTTACACTACTAGTATGCTTTACTAGGCAAAGCTCCCATGCCTTTGATCTATTTGTTCCTACGTAATTCATTTTACCAATGCCTTTATACCTCGACCAGAACTTCTCTTTTATCATCGATCCATCCCTGCAAAACGCAAGTGCAGAGAGATAAATATGTGGCACACTCTGTGAGATTGCTTCTTTAGACTCGTGTGTAAAGTAAATTGCGTCGTCTATAAATCGGATCAAATTTGGCGTTGCCTATCATTTTTTCTTACGGGTTAGCCATACATATATAATATTTGTCTGATTGATTTACCTTTACAAATGACAGCAATGTTTGTAGCATATCCGGAATCGCATCCGTCCGTTCAGCAATGCTAATAGCTTCGAGCCAGTAAAGGAATTTTGGTACTAGTGTTTCTTCGATCCAAGTGACAATAGCCACTGATTGCTCTAGTGAACCGTCCTGTATTACATGATCTGACCACCGACCTGCAGCGTACAAGAAGTGTTGAGGCAGTGATAACCCCTGATCTTCGTTGCTTAGGAATGATGTATTAGCTTGAGCGACGTTGAAGCGGAGATTTGTAGCTAAAATTTCGAAGCAGCGTTGCAAGAGCATGAAGTGTGCCTCGTCTTTTGGGATGAAGTGTCTTCCAGACCGGTCCTTGTCGACTAGATAGTCGCCTAAGGAAGCATGCAGCGTCGTTACTTCTCCCTCGTTTGATAATGGTACTAGGATCAAGGAATGAAGCTGGTCTATAGCATTTTGGAGACGCCCAATACCTATGTCTATAAGTGCTGCTAAGGCGGAGAGCGAGAAGATTTCTCGCGCATAGATCAAGACAGTCAAGCATTTGCGAATGGTGAGAATAATATGCGAAGGCACGTTGCTCGAGTTTGTCGCCTCATCCAGGATAAGCACATACATTTCATCCATCTTTTCTGCTAGCGGCCTATCATCCCGACCCGCCGCTTCAATGACTTTGGTTAGACCGTCGTAAGGGTCGCGCTGTATGTAATTGCAAGCAGTGAAAGCGTAGATGAATAGCTTGTCTGCCCGGACAACAAGTCTCTCGGCCTCCTCCTCAGAGGGCCATTCAGCTGGGAGCTGATGTTTCGGATCCTTTTTGATTTTCTCAAGACGATTCTTCACGTATAAGCGTATGTCAGCTTGCACAAAGCTTTCTTCGATGTTCTGCAGATAAAATGTGGTATGGTCCCCAGCGTGCGATGGTTCCAAGAACTGTGAGCGAATATGACTTTCAGGGCGGCTCGTGACAAGAAACTTGAGAGGCACATCCGCTTCGGCTGTCTGTTCTAGTATTGCCTTCAGCAGTTGCGCAGTGTCATCGGCTCGTGATCCTTCGTCAAGAGCATCGATAACTATAATAAATGGCTTGGGGAAGCGTATCTCCGGGTCTTGGCATGGCTCGATAATCAGTTCCTTCAGCTGCTTCTCAACCGTGGCGCCAACGACATCTAAATCTTGCTTAAGCCGCTCCACGAGCTTCTTCCTATAGCGCTTGTTCAACTGAGAGAGTTGCCATGCCAGCGTAGGCACTATCCGTCGTATATCTTGCTCTTCCGCTGTTGCGCGTCGTGAGCAGAAGAAGCTCCCACCGAGTAAACGAGTCGAAGTCGCTTTCAACAGGTTATCACAGACCGTGCGCGCAATCGCAGATTTGCCCGTTCCGGCCATACCGCTGAGCCAGTACACGCGCGGACCCTCCGGGTTGGTGCACCAAGACATGATGGCAGCAATGACAGAGCACCGCGTACCAAGAAGACACAGTTCGCCTCGCTGTGAAGTGAAGTTTGCCGCTTGTACGTGTTTCAGCTGGACAAGGAGGCCTTGATCCTCTAAGACCAAAACGTTAGCTATGTTGATAACATTATACCTTATTATAGCTTACCCAAATTGTCAAGTTTCTATCAGGACAAAGTGAGCCCTCTGTTTACCCAAGATTATAAATGATACGTCGTACCTTGTCTATTTTGTCCAGTTGTCCTTCGGCTTCAAGGGTAGTATCGAGCTTCATGAACGTTAGCTATCGACGTGACGTACATCAAGAGGGGTTCACTCACTGCAAATAGGTCAATAGCCCATGTCAATGTCCCTAAGAGCTCCACCACGTTCTTGCTGTCTTCCGTAGCAGTGAAAACCCTATTAAAGCTCGAGCGCGACGTTTGAGCTTTGATCGAGGTCGTCACCGATCCTATCCAACTGTTCAAGAATGGTTTCTAAATCAGTAGAATGGTATGAGAGATGAGTTATATTCTCACTCACTCCGCAAGTCCCTGTAAACGCTCCTCGACGTGCTTTGGTGTCCGTGAGTGTCGGTGACGTTTTACGATAACTTCCAGTGCCTTTAACTTGTGCGATATATGAGACAAATCGTCCTGAGCATCTGCCGTCATCTAGTAACGAATCAGCTGGCTGGTAGAATACTCGGCCAATCTAACAGCTACTTACCTCGCACTGTTCCAAAACTTCAAGTAGTCCCGTCAAGGCAATCTTGAGAGGTGGGATCGCGTCCGATGCTTCTTTGACCGTTCTCAGCACTCCTTTAAAGATCGGCCAAGTAATTTTTATCGCCTTGTTGAACTTTCCTTCCTGAGACCTGTGGGACAGTTTCGATAGAGAGCTGAGGAATGACGGTCTCTTGGGTGCTCTCGGATTGTTGGCTACCGTCAGGCTTGACGCAGTCGGAGACGGCTGTTCTGTATCTTCATACCCGGTTTCATCGGTTGTAAGGTTGGTGGTTGACGCGCTTCGAGTTTTCTGGTGCTTGGGCCTTAGAGGTCCTAGCCAACGAGAAAATGACATTTTTTGGATAGAATGAAGAGAGCTGCTTAGGATGGTGGAGAACTTGGACTGCTACTTGCTTGCTTTGTAGGGGTATAAATATACAGTCTTTACCCATAAAAAATCATTTGTGAATTCTTCTCAGTGATCAGACATAGGCGCCGTTAGCATGCCACAAACACGCTGGTGATTAAGAAGACACTAGATTGAATTGACATATGCAGAGTACAAGGATATTATGAGCGGCGTTGCTCCAAGGATTGTATTGACCCTTAACATGCATTTTGCACGAGACGATGGATGTGTAGAATCATCATGCAGTTGTACTTGCTCAAGTCATCAGATGCATCAGAATCTGCCCTCATTGATGATGCCAGTAAAGCTGGAGTCCGATGCAATCGCTTCTGTTGTGCGGTCGCAGAGTCCTGACGCCGGTCGGAAGCGAATTAGGCTCTTCGCCGATAGCGATCTACAGTTCCCACTATGTCCTCCGATAAGCTTGTCGAAGCCAACCTGACTTTTTATTTTATTTTATTTTCGTCAATGTCCTGATGCATCACTCTCTCGTCAGATCATTTGATGATAGTTAATCTATTGATAACAAGTGGGCGGCCATGCAGGCATCACTACGGTTGCATGTCATCAGCACACCACCTACCTCGCCTGATACGCACACTAGTATACTGATCGTTAATTATACAATTCCGAGTCCACAATGGCTTATCATGAAAACCCCTCTGCCCAACCCTAGATCTTGAACTTGCTAGTAGAAACATAATTCATTCCGAATCGAGAGATCATGGTACAACACGACTTTGAATCACCACCCTGGAGTTCTACAGCCGGGCCGCACATTACTACCATGCACCCTAGCCCTGTTCGGGCGCCTCGACGATGCGATAGCCCGAGGGTTAGGCGTATCTGCCATCTAGCTCAAATACAAATCTTGCTTACCCCCATTCAAGATCCTCGGTGCATCATGGACCACCTTCCCTGCTCTTTTTTGCGGGCGCTTCGGTCTGCCTCTCAGCACGGCAGCATTGCAAGATATTAAAGATGCCATTGTCAGGATAGCAAACTGTTCGCCGATGGTATATCCTGTGACGGATAGAAACCACGGTCATGCAGTGCGCATGGCCGCATTGATCGGGTGTTGAGCATACGTCATCGTTCCCTTGGGCTTGAGCGGTCATTGAGCCTAGGGCTGCCGCAGTGCACTATGACGGTGATTACCATCATCAAGTCAGACTTTACGGTGGTCGAGGCAACAGCAGCGTTCCACTGTCCCACCTTCTACCGTTCTCCAGGCTGCCGCGCTATAAGTCCACCACCTATCTCAGTCAAAAGCCTGAGACCTACTACTGAAGTTGATAGCTGCCAGGCCAACCACAATCCAGACGGGGAGCATCATCATAGTAGGGCAGAACTACGCCGCATTATCTCGTGTAGCCTAGCTGGACTTCCAGGTATGGATGAGGAGGCAATCCGCGCTGTGCATGAGCTGGTGGTGCTTGGGGTGTCGTCTGGTCCGTTAAGACTCTTGTAGAAATATATTAAATCTTTGCGCCAGTGCCAGTGTGCTGACTACCCAAGTTTTCTATCCAAAATAATGTCTTATAAATAGAACTAAAAAAATAAATGATACAGGAAACATAGAGAGGAAGTCAGGCACTGCGCAATGCCAGGCCTTATTAATAGACCTTATTGCTCACTAGTGCCCATACTGCTCAGCACAGCGCTGAGGAAGGCAATGCAGGCAAAGCACCGGCTGCACTCAGAATGATGTTATTACTTTCCAAAAAGAAGGAACTCCCCCTAAAAGAGAAAACCGGATCTCAATACCAAAACTTTTGTCGATGCGTCCATCGATTCTCTATTAGCTTGTAAGAAAGATGTACTAAATAGGATCAGCCTAATCGTCCAATAACTATACCCATATAAGCTTCAACCTGCACACCCTGAAAGCAATGAAAGTCAGAGACATATTTCTTCAGCCTCAACCTCTGTGATGCTCGAGTCGCCCATATTCGCCACTTCTATTTTGACTGATAAGACTCAGCCCCCGACCAGCGCTGCGAACTTTGCTCCAAAAGAGTTTTATTGCCTGCAAGGCCAGTACATTCCTCCTTGAGTTTGTAGAAGAATTGATTCCACTTATCGGCCGCGTGCTCCTGAAAAAAAAATGAATGAAAAGATATAAACATGACTACGTCGAAGACCAGAAAGATGTCATCTCATCAACGCACTTTGACAGCAACCTCCCTAAACAAGCGCATATAGTCCACAATCTCATCACCCCGCCTGCTGGCGAACGGCTTGCGAACAATCACAAACGCAAGATCATCCATGGCTTTCATAGGCGAAACTGGAGCCGATCCACCTTGCTTCCTTATCGAAGCCTCACAAAAGTCCTCCAGCGGGAGAGTGCTGCCTATGACACGGACAGGCTCACATCCCTGATCGTAATCAACGTCGGGCGAGGGGGATCTCGAAGGCGTCGGAAGATGTCTTCCAGAAAGCTTTGCAGGTGCGGGTGACGGTGATCTCTTTTTCTCCTGCCCATCTTGTGCCTTCGCCTTGGACATACTCGTGCTAGGCGGACCAAGCAGCAGGTCTTCCTCGTTCTCCGACTCCGTCTCAGAATCCGTCACGTTCTCGTCATCTGGTTTGGAGGCACTCTTGTTGGACGATGATTCTGCGTGCTGATTTTGTGACGATGATGACGGTTTTGTCCTTGTCGAGTAAGAGGAGCTCCTCTTCGTCATCATCCCGTGCACGCACTTGGTCTTCTTTCCTGGCTTTGGGTGCCTTTTTGGGGACTAAAGAGCGTTTTATCAGGTAAAAAAGAGAAAAAAAATTACATCAATCGATTGAAAGAAGCGCGCACCCTCCCTCAGGTTGAACACCTTCCGATACTCCTCCGTCGTCTCCCTCGCCCGCTTGAGCACGCGTTTCGGAGGCTCAAAATACTTGAGTAGCTCCGCATGCGGCGGCGGAATCGGGTTTGCTTCCAGATCGGCTACGACCGCGGCGTGGAAGAGCGCCTGCTTCGTACGATGCACGGCGGGGTTCTATGATTGGCGGATGTCGAACCATGGTGTGCGCTTCCTGCATTTGCATCCCTCTCAGAAAAAGAAAAAAGCAAAGAGTAAGAGACACAACACACACCCATCCTCATCCTTCTCCCCAGCCTCCATCAAATCCAAATGCACCACAAACTCATCCATCGCCGCCTGCTGAGCCTGTGTGGGGAGATACACATGCCCTGTGATCGCCTCTCCCTTCTTCGACACGAGCGCATCGAGGGGTATAAACTGGAATCGGCGCATGTCGTCCACGAACGGCATCTGCGCCCAGAGCAAGTAATCCATCGTGTTGGCTCGACGCACGGCTTGAGGATGCCCATCTTCGGATCTGCGTCGTCGCAGCTGACGAAGCGCGCGATGGCGAGGACGCCCTTTTGGTGCATGGCGCGGATGATGGACCCCAGCGCAGCTTGATGGGGCGGTGAGGCGATGTCGGCGACGATCTAGGAGATTTTGCCCATGGGGTAGTCTCGCCGGAGCTGGTGAGTTTGATAGGCTATTAGTGCGGTGGTGTCTGGAGAGATGAGGAAGTACTACGTACGAACTTTTCTTTGACGAAACCGCATATGTCGGATGCCTTTGCGGGTTGGTTTGCGTTGGGAATTGGTCGTCGGGACAGGGGACGAAGGTGGAGCCGTACTTGAATCCTCTGATGAGCTCTTCTCGCCTTCCGCCATCCATTCACACATCTCCGCAGGCCACCAAGGATAAGTGACGCCGACTACGCCACGCGGCTCCAGCGCCTGCTGGTGGCCGCTCTCATGCCAGCCGGCCTCGATCCCTACCAGATCCTCACCAAGCGCGACCAGTTCATTGAGGCTCGCATCTAACAGCGCGTTCACGAACTGGAGAACCTGCCCTCAACACTCGGCGACGGCGGATTCGTCGGCATAGGAGAAGAGGCGGTCGCCGCCAACAACAACAACGCCACCCACACAGCACACGACAAGCTCCAAGCTATCCTGGAGCTCAAGGGCATGCGCGTGCTGAAAAAGCGGCGTGCCATGCGCGCGATGATCTCCGAGTGCCTGGGGCACGGCGCCATGATCCCGTTGAACCGAAGCGACTTGCAGCGTGTGCGCAAGCCGGTGCTGCGCGACGGAGATGACTGAGCGGCGCCAACGCATCGACTGCGAGCGCCGCGCGAAGCACAAGCACGTCGAGAAGCTCGTCGTCATCTGCGACCACAGGCGTGACGTGCTGGCGGCGAACCGCGCGCTGAAGCTCGCGCGCGCCGTGCTTGCGTACCACCAGCAAACGGAGAAGGAGGAGCAGGAGCGCATCGAGCGTATCTCCAAGGGACATTTGAAGGCGCCCAAGGCTGACGACGAAGAGGCGTACATGAAGCTTATCAATACCGCCTAGGATACGCGTATTACGCATTAACTGAAGCAGACCGACGCCTACCTCGAGTCGCTCGCGTCGGCCGTCGTGGCATAGCAAAATGAGGCCGACAGCAGATATTACCTATGTACATATACTTTCACACGAGTTGGCGAGTGATGAATATGGGTAATGACGGAGCAAAGAACGAGACGAAGATGAGATGGATGGCAAGAGCGTGAGTATGAAGTTTCGCCTGGGCTTCTGAGGCTTGCATGTTATGGTGCTGCATGTGCCCTCCTCCTCCAACCTGACGGTCATGACACTGTCAGAGACTGAGCCTGGTAAGGGTGTCTCATCTGGCGTGGTCGGACATGGACAAGGCAATGGTGGAATGAGAAGACGGGCCGATGGGTGTGGTGCATCTCTAATCGATTCCTTGAGCTGTACTCTGACTTGCTGTTTAATCCAAATGTTTGAATCACAAAACTGCGCTATCTGCTGCATGTTGCATACTTTCCCTATCGGCATCCTCCACGGTCAATACGGTTCCCTGGGGCATGTAGACGAGGCATTTACCTCTGTGTTACGCATGTAGAACTTGAACTGTACGGAATAAATTACAGGAGTGTGTACTGGGGCGACGCTAATCCCCTCTTTTTTACAAGTCCAACGAGATCCTCTTCCGCCTCAGTATAATAATATACAAACAATAATAATAATATTACGTCGACTCGGTGGCTGCGTCTGAATCCCTTCTGCGCACATCCACTTCCAGATCAGCCATGTGTACGAGCAGCAGAAGGGCGTGAGTGCATATGTATCATATCTTTAGAATCACAGACGCTTATGTGCATGCTTTAGTCAGTCATTCAGCGCGAAGCAAACGTACAAACGAGTCATCCCAACCACGCCAAAGTGCAGCAGCAACTCGGCTGGCTGTATCATCAGGATGGGTCGACATTCCAGAACCAGGAGACAGCGATTCAATATCTCACCAAAAGCTTGGAAGCGGGTGCGTCCACAATGAGCTCTTATTACCTTGCCGATTTTAATGTTGGCTACCAGACCTCAGAGCTGGTACCTCTTGGGCCGTGCCTACATGGCCGGCCAGAAATATAACAAGGCCTACGAGGCTTGTCAACAGGTGGTCTATCGCGATGGCCGCCTTCTGGTGCCCGACTGGGGTGCTTTACTTTCAAATCAACCAGCTGCGTGATGTGCATTGGATGCCTACTCGCCCGCGATCCGCATCAACCCTTACATCTCAGAGGTCTAGTATGACCTGAGCAGTCTCTATGAGAGCTGCAACAACCAAATCTCGGACGTCATCGACGCCTATGCGTGCGCTAGCGAGCTTGGCCCCCATAAACAAGGTTATCACACAGCGTCTCGGGTTACTGAGGAATGCTCAGGCAACGGACAGCCAGCTTCCAGCTGCGCCTGGCCCACAGGATGTCCATCCCACCGCGTACGCCAACGCCATCGTACCTCCTAACGGTCTCTCGGGTCCACCTCTCTTGCTGGCAGCACAACACGACCATCGTTCCGCAATGACTGGCGTGACGTCGACAACGGCGCACCACTCTCGCACCCTTCCATCAATGGCCGTGCCTCAACTCCTCCCCGCTACCGCGCGGCACCCCCGCCCATCAACGTCGACGACAGTAGGCGTGTCTCCACGCACCCGCCCTTGGCGCTCATGGAAGTTGACCGCGCGGCAAGCCACCGCGAGGGCTTGATGCGGATGCACGTCCACCACTCGCCGATCTCACCCCACGAAGCCCCGCGCGACATGGCGGCCGATCCCTACATGCAGCGCCCTCTCAAGCGACAGGCGTCGATGTCGGCCTCACCCCAGATGCAGGGTGTACACGAGCTGATCTCTGCACCGTCGCCGAAGCCGTACTCGCGCTACAGCTCTGGCCGCCGCTCGCCCATGTCGACGACGCCCTCGATGCATCACCACCATCGGCGCTCGTCACCGCCGCCGCCCCCGCGTGGGTATCAGGAGTTGCCTAGCAGCCGCGATATGGCATGGGAGCGCCCAAGTGAGCGTCACCACCCCATGGAGGAAGACGGGAGACGGGCTGGTCGTGCTCATGAGGCCTCGCTGCCGCCCCGCCACCGCTCAACCAGCGCTCAAGAGATGTGTCGCCTGTCTCCTCGCATGGTGGAGGACGGGTGGCGGCACAGTGGAGCCCGTATGGCCCTGGTGCACCGCAGCCGCTGCATCACGAGCGTTCATCGAGGTATGATCCGCTGTACGACGGCGCTTCTGGCGGCGGGCATTCGAGCCACCGCAGCCAACATCGCGATCGGTCGAGTGACGGCAGGCATGGGTCATATGTGAGGTCCCCTGAGGTGTCGCGTTAGGTTCTACCCCCTCTCTCTACGCACGGACGTGGTATGAGCCCAGGCCCACAGGAGAGAGTGCACCCATCCCGGCGGTCGACGAAGGAGAATGTGATGGTTCCCAGCATGCCCTCTCCAGCACCGGCGTCTTCGAAGCCCTCGAAACCGAGTTCGTCGTCATCGTCCTCGTTCCGCGGCGAGCCTCCAGCACCGTCGTCGAATGGTCGACAAACACCCAAGGCTCCACCTGCGCTCAACGCGCCTTCTCTCAAGGTATCCGACATCGCTCCTGGCGGCGGCAGCAGCAGCTCACGCTCGCATTCGCATCGGCCGCAGTCAGCTACGCAGCCGTCACCGGTGCACCCGCACCCACCAGCCCGCGTCGTCGACGAGGACTACGACGACGGCGTGGCGGAGGTGCTGATGGATCTCGCTGCGCGCCCTGTGCGCTCGCCACCCGAGGATATCTTGCCCCCGTCGCCATCTGCGTCTGCGTCGAAGCCTGAGTCTCCCGCGCGCTCGATGGACTCGCCATCGCGGTATGCGCGCGGCTCGGTATCGTCGAATGGCAGCAGGCACTCTCCGCAAGGGATCAAGCGCCCCCGCAGCCCGGCATCTGACAGCACGACGGACAGCAAGCGCTCGCTCATCGACCGAGATATCGTCATGCGCTCCGCAACGTCTCCCGAACCCACGTCGGCGGCGCCATCTAGCAGTGGCGGTGGCAGGCCGGGACCATCGAGCAGGCCGTCGCCGATTCCGCTCAGGACGCAGCCGAGTGCGAACTCGCTCTCGCCGCCGCAGTCGAAGACACCGGTGCCGCCGCCGCCGCCACCGTCCAGCCAGGCGATGCAACCGTCGTTGCCTCCCGTGTTGCCGCCTCATCCGCGCCCGGTGGGTAATGCTGGTAGTAACAGCAACAGCAGCAATAGCAATAACAGCAGTAGCAGCAGCAGCAGCAGCAACAACAACGTGATGGCTCTTCCACCCATCGCTACCCTTCCTGCCTCTCCAGACCTTTCTGATGACCGAGGACATCTGGACAACCGTATGCACATTGATGAGCATATCTCTGGCTCTCGCGACTCTCGCAGCGGCAATGGCAATAACGGCGGGGAGAGCGGTCTACGCAGCCGCAGTGCAAGCGGTAGCCACTCGCGCCGGCCGAGCATCACATATTCGCCACGGGATCGCGACCGTAACGGGCCTACGAGCAGCGACCGGGAGCGTGAGCGTGAGGGCGGCAGCATCATGTCGCCTCGTGAGCGGGAGAGGCCCAATGGAGCTGCTGCATCGGCAGCGGCGATCCAGCGTTCGCAGTCGAGGCCAAGCTCGGGACCGGGCACACCGCAGACGATGGTGATGAGCACGCCGAGCCCGGGTGGGAGCAGAAACAATGGCGGTAGTGGTGGGCAAACGCTTCCCAAGATTGAGGCGTCGGCGTAAAGGATGAAGAAAAGATGATGTAGGGTGGTGTATGTGTATTTTGTATTTTGTTTGCAGGAGGTCTGCATTCTGTTGTGATGCGCGTTCTTGAATTCGAAATTTTCTTGCTTTTGTCGTGTATGTGTTCTTGTTCCTCGTTTCTCCTCGTTTCTCCTTTCTTCATCGCGTCTTCATGATATGTTTATATCGCATACTCGAGCATTTTCCATCTCCTTTTTCTTCCTTTCTGCCTTCTCTTTCATTCTTCTCTTCACGATGATCCATGTGAATTGGTACACTATTCTCATATGTGATGGTTCTTTCTCTCCCTTCTCTTTTTACTATAGCTAAGCTATTCTTTTCACCTCTGAATCTCTCGCTTGTTTCCTCTTCTCTTCCTTACACTCATATACATAACGATGAATAGTTATTGTTCTTACTCAAGATCAGATTATTATTATTATTATTATTACTCCCTTTGGGTTTAACGGATGATAAAAGTCGATGGGGATCGTTGACTCGGGGCTACATTTCGCAACCTCTATTATTCTAAGGCCTTGGGCTGTTTTTATTGCAGTCCTTGATGCAGCTTAATGTCCTGTCGCATCCGATCTCTGACTCTATTTCGTCGTGGCGCCGTGAGCTGTTGAGATTAGAAAGATACATACGAGTGCAAGTCAAGGAGGAATGCAAATGTAATTTTGCGATATTTAAATCAAATTAATCAGGAAAACATACTACAATCACTATACGATGTACAAATCACCAAACAGACAACGTATTATGACGGTACATAGACAGATGGCTGACAGAAGGATGTAAAACATAAACGGATTTTGGATATATTAGATGTCCATGGTTAAAAAGATAAAGACAAACGGAAAGGCGTAAAGGAAGCGCGAGTAATACTATACAAGGTTACAAAATGAATCCCCACAAGACGACGATTGTGTTTCTCACGAATAATATGTGCGGTGGCGTCTAGGCTGAGAATATCATCAAGTGTCAAAGCAACGTTTATGCACATCTACGGCTTGATTCGTTCGAGTTCTATAATGGTGCGCAATGTCGATTTAGTAATAAATCAGCAGGGGAATGGAGTTAGGCGTATATATAAAATAAAACGATACCTTGAGAACACTCCAATTCGTTAGCTGGTAACACCTGATTACAACTTTCCCAATTCTCTCCATATGCAAAATTCGATAGATCGAGGTGCAGGCGAGTTTGATTGACGACAAGGGTGGTCCGGGGCATATACAGCGAAGACCGCATGTCTTTTGGGATCCAAATGAGTAATTCGCCGTTAGGACCTTTAATCCAGCCATCATCTATGTCAAAGGAGAAAAGGTCACGAAGATCTGAGACTGTGGGAGAAGGATTAAATGATGGAACTTTTGAAAGTTGGAATGGCGCGAAATGATGTGGTTGCTGAGGCAAGGAATAAGGAAAGGCGACTGAGCTCGGGCCAGAATCGGTGTAACTAGGTGGGTTAGTGCTGAGGGGTGTAGAAAGGCAACCAGTAAGTGCATCCAACACTCGCGCCGTGTTGTCTGAAGATCCAGAGACGATGCGATTGCCGTCAGGTGAATATGCCACAGAATAGGCGGAACTGGTATGTTTTTTCAGCGGCGGCATGGTGGGCTGACCGGTGTGAGCATCCCATACTCGCACCGTGTTGTCATAAGATCCAGAGACGATGCGATTGCCGTCAGGTGAATATGCCACAGAATTGACCCAACTGGTATGTCCTTTCAGCGGCGGCATGGCGGGCTGACCGGTGTGAGCATCCCATACTCGCACCGTGTTGTCATTAGATCCAGAGACGATGTGATTGCCGTCAGGTGAATATGCCACAGATCTGACGGAACTGGTATGTCCTTTCAGCGGCGGCATGGCGGGCTGACCGGTGTGAGCATCCCATACTCGCACCGTCTTGTCTAAAGATCCAGAGACGATGCGATTGCCGTCAGGTGAATATGCCACAGAATTGACCCATCTGGTATGTCCTTTCAGCGGCGGCATGGTGGGCTGACCGGTGTGAGCATCCCATACTCGCACCGTGTTGTCATGAGATCCAGAGACGATGCGATTGCCGTCAGGTGAATATGCCACAGAATTGACTTCACTGGTATGTCCTTTCAGCGGCGGCATGGCGGGCTGACCGGTGTGAGCATCCCATACTCGCACCGTGTTGTCTAAAGATCCAGAGACGATGTGATTGCCGTCAGGTGAATATGCCACAGATCTGACGGAACTGGTATGTCCTTTCAGCGGCGGCATTGCGGGCTGACCGGTGTGAGCATCCCATACTCGCACCGTGTTGTCATAAGATCCAGAGACGATGCGATTGCCGTCAGGTGAATATGCCACAGAATTGACGGAACTGGTATGTCCTTTCAGCGGCGGCATAGTGGGCTGACCGGTGTGAGCATCCCATACTCGCACCGTGTTGTCTAAAGATCCAGAGACGATGCGATTGCCGTCAGGTGAATATGCCACAGAATTGACGGAACTGGTATGTCCTTTCAGCGGCGGCATTGCGGGCTGACCGGTGTGAGCATCCCATACTCGCACCGTGTTGTCTAAAGATCCAGAGACGATGCGATTGCCGTCCGGTGAATATGCCACAGAATTGACGGAACTGGTATGTCCTTTCAGCGGCGGCATGGTGGGCTGACCGGTGTGAGCATCCCATACTCGCACCGTGTTGTCATAAGATCCAGAGACGATGCGATTGCCGTCAGGTGAATATGCCACAGAATTGACCCATCTGGTATGTCCTTTCAGCGGCGGCATGGTGGGCTGACCGGTGTGAGCATCCCATACTCGCACCGTGTTGTCATAAGATCCAGAGACGATGCGATTGCCGTCAGGTGAATATGCCACAGAATTGACCCAACTGGTATGTCCTTTCAGTGGCGGCATGGCGGGCTGACCGGTGTGAGCATCCCATACTCGCACCGTGTTGTCCCAAGATCCAGAGACGATGCGATTGCCGTCAGGTGAATATGCCACAGAATAGACCCAACTGGTATGTCCTTTCAGCGGCGGCATGGTGGGCTGACCGGTGTGAGCATCCCATACTCGCACCGTGTTGTCCCAAGATCCAGAGACGATGCGATTGCCGTCAGGTGAATATGCCACAGAATAGACCCAACTGGTATGTCCTTTCAGCGGCGGCATGGTGGGCTGACCGGTGTGAGCATCCCATACTCGCACCGTGTTGTCAGATTCGCTAAAATCACCAGATCCAGAGACGATGCGATTGCCGTCAGGTGAATATGCCACAGATCTGACGGAACTGGTATGTCCTTTCAGCGGCGGCATTGCGGGCTGACCGGTGTGAGCATCCCATACTCGCACCGTGTTGTCCCAAGATCCAGAGACGATGCGATTGCCGTCAGGTGAATATGCCACAGAATAGACCCAACTGGTATGTCCTTTCAGCGGCGGCATGGTGGGCTGACCGGTGTGAGCATCCCATACTCGCACCGTGTTGTCATAAGATCCAGAGACGATGCGATTGCCGTCAGGTGAAAAGGCCACACAATCGACACTATAAGTATGCTTTCTTAGGCAAAGTTCCCATGCTTTCAATCTATTTGTTCCTTCATATTTTATTTTAGCGATGCCTTTATACTGCGGCCAAAATTTCTCCTTAATCATTGATCTATCCCTACCAAATGCAAGTGCAGAGAGGTAAATATGCGGCACGCTCCGTGAGATCGCTCCTTTCGACTTGTATGCAAAGTCAATCCCATCGTCTATGAACCGGATCAAGTCCGGCGTCGTCTGTCATTTTTTCTTACGGATCAGATATCGATTCGTAATTTTTGTTTGATTAATTTACCTTTACAAATGACAATAGCGTTTGCAGCATATCCGGAATTGCTTCCGTCCGTTCAGCAACACTCATGGCTTCGAGCCAGAAAAGGAATTTCGGTACTAGTGTTTTTTCGATCCAACTTACGATAACCTTCGATTGCTCTGGTAAGCTATTCTGTGGCACGTAGTCTGCCCACCGAGTAGCGGCATATAAGAGATGTTGAGGCAGTGTCAGTCTCTGGTCTTTATTGCTTAGAAACGAAGTGCAGGCCTGAGCAACATTGAACCGAAGGTCCGCATCCAAGGTTTCGAAGCAGCACTGCAAAAGTGTAAAGTGTGCCTCGTCCTTGGAGATGAAATGTTTCCTAGATCGACTTTCGTCAACCAGATAGTCACCAAAAGACACATGAAGCGTTGTCATTTCTCCGTCGTCGGAAGATGGCATTAGGATCAATGAATGAAGCTGGTCTACCGCACTTTGAATACGCCTAGTATCTATCCCTATAAACCTTGCTAACGCGGAGAGCGGGAGTATTTCTCGTGCATAGATTAGGACAACCAAGCATCTGCGAATAGTTCTAATGACATCCAAAGGGACACTGCTCGAGTCCGTCGCCTCGTCCAGAATAAGCGCGTACATTACGTCCATCTTCTCTGCTAGTGGTCTGTCATCCCGACCGGAAGCTTCGATAACTTTGTTAAGACCGTCATAAGGATTACCTTTTATGTAGTTGCAAGCAGTGAAGGCAAAGATGAATAGCTTAGCTGCCCGATCAACGAGTCTTTCAGCCTCTTCCTTAGATGGCCATTGGGCTGGAAGCTGACATTTCGTATCCTTCTTGACCCTTTCAAGGCGATACGTCACGTATAAGCGGGTGTCAGCTTGCACCAAGCATTCCTGGATGCTCTGCAGAAAGAATGCGGTGTGCCCCGAAGCATGAGACGGGTCAACAAACTGCGATCGAATGTAACTTTCCGGTCGGCTTGTAACGAAGAACTTCAGAGGCACTTCTGCTTTATCTGCCTGCTCTATTATCGCCTTCAGCAGCTGCGCTGTATCGTCCGCTCGGGCACCTTGATCAAGGGCATCAATTACTATGATCAATGGCATGGGAATACGTATCTCTTGGTCTTGATATGGTTTGATGATCAGCTCCTGTAGCTGCTTTTCGACCGTAGCACCAACGATATCCAAGTCCCTCTCAAGACGCCTCACCAGCTTCTTCTTATAGCTCTTGTTTAGATGAGAGAGTTGCCATGCTAGTGTAGGTACGATCCGTCGTATGTCTCGTTCATCCGCAGATGCCCATCGTGAGCAAAAGAAGCTCCCGCCGAGCAAACCACACGCAGACGCTTTCAACAGGTTGTCACAGATCGTCCGCGCGATGGCAGACTTGCCTGTTCCGGCCGTACCGCTAAGCCAGTACACGCGTGGACCCGAAGTGTTGATGCACCAGCTCATGATGTCGGCGATCACAGAGCACCGCGTACCCTGGAGGCATAATTCGCCCCGCTGTGATTTGAAGTTGGCTGCATCTACGGGCTTCAGCTGCTTGTGGAGGCGGCTAATATCTAAAACAAATTGTGGGTCATGCACAGAAGATCGCATTGCAAAATGGCTTACCCAAATCATCAAGTTCCTGTGCGGAAAAAGTAAATACTTTATTCACCTATCAACATAAAGAATGTATCATACCTGATCTACTTTGCTCAACTTTTCTTCATTTTCAAGGCTGGTATCGAGCTTCATCGATATCAGCTACCATTGTGATGTACACAGAAAAAAAGGAGACACTCACCGCAAACAAGTCAATGGCCCATGTTAATAACCCTAAGAGCTCAAGTACAAGCTTGCGATTTTCTGGGATGTCGAAGAACCAATAGGCGGGCGAACGCGACGTCTGGGCTTCGATTGATGTCGTAACTGATTTTATCCAGCTATTTAAAAGTAGTTTCGAGATTAGCGGAATGATATACATCACAAGTTTCAATTCTACTCACTCCCCAAGTCCTTTTAAACGCTTCTCGACAGGCTTTGGTACTGGTGGGCATTGGTGACATTTCACGATCAGATGTAGTGCCTCTAGCTTTTCATATAAAAGATAGAGGCCGTCCTGAATATCTCCTGCTATCTGGTAATGAATCAGCTGGCTAGTATAGAATTGGATTGATTCCATGACCGCCTACTTCATACTGTTCTAATAATTCAAGTAGTCCCGTTAAAGCAATCATGAGGGGTGGAATCGCGTCGGATGCTTCCTTGACTGTTCTCAGTACTTCCATGAAGATTGGCCAGGTGGTTTTCATCTCCTTCGTTGCTGTCCCATCTTCAGACTTGCGATGCTGTTCAGACAGCTCTACTGTCTCTTTATCAGCTACAAATTCCATAGTCGACACGCTTGGTGTTTTCTTATGCTTGAGTTTACGAGATCTGAGCAAACGAGAAAGCAACATTCCTAGACAGGACGAAGAGAGTTTCCTAGGGTGGTGGAGAACTTGGACCATCGCTTGCTTGCTGCATAGGAGTATAAATATGGATTCTTTGCTCATAAAGTCATTTGCAAATGCTTCTCAGTAATCAGAGACGGGCGCTGTTAGCATGCCTCAAACACGATTATGATTGACAAGACAGTGGATTGAATGATGTATACACAGGACAAGGGCGTTATGGGCGGCATCATTCCAAAAAATTTATGGACCCTTGACATGCATCTTGTATGAGGTATTCGTAAAGTCACTATGCAGTTGCACGGGTTCATATCATCAGATGCGTTGGAGTTGAGTATTACTTGTTGATTGTGGTAAATTTAAAGTTGTAAGGTCCGGTGCAACCGCTTTTTTCTTGCATGATCACCGAGTCCCGACACTCATCGGAAGCTAATTGGCCCAAGTCGGACGGCAAAGCTCCCGCGATATCATTATCCTCTGCCATCCGTTAAGGTTGTCAAAGTCAAACTGATTATTTTTACTATTGTGAATATCAGTGTCTTGATGCATCAGGTCAGTTGATGTATAGATAGTCTACAATGCAATCACGGGCAGGTATGCAGCATTTATTTCATTAGCGCACTACATGTTGAGCGCTAATGCCTCGCCTGATCCGCACGCTGATACACTGACAATCACAAGACTTTAGTTGATGATGAGTTATTACGAAAAGCCCTCTGCCCAATCTCGGATCTACAACCAAAGACCACTCAAGGGGTTATGGCCCAGAACTTGGAGTGATTCTACTCGAGTTTCATAGCCGCATATTACCAGGCTACACCCTAACCCTGCGATAAGACGATAATAGCCCGAGAGCTTGCGTATCTGCTAAATATAAGTCTTTCCGGCTTGGTCTGTCCGTATTCAAGTGCCCGGGTGCATCATGAGCTACCTTGCTCCATGCAAACGCTTCTATCTGCCTCCAAGCACATCAAAAGCTACATAATATCAAAGGTACCACTATTACATTATTAGGCAATGCGGTGGTGTTGTACGCTGCCACAGACAGGAACTACGGCCGTGCAGTAGCGTGCATGGTTTTGTTAACCGGACGCTGAGCATACATCGTCGCACCCAGGGTGCTAGCAATCATTTACTCAGTACAATTGACTTACAATGATGCGGTCACGCTCGCAGTAGTTGAAGCAGTAGAAACAGCGTCATTATCATTGCCCAGGTCCAACTAACTCTTGGTGCAGGACACTGTGGGAGGGGCCATGAGGATTATCCCCGCTAGAATTTCGGAGGGTTACGCAACACACAGAGATCGGCGAGCAACTATCCAGTCGGTAAGAAACAAGACGTATCAGTGGCCCAATATACGCGTCGTCGTTCCCGTAAGCGTTGGCTCGCTCGCTCACGGCGCTGTTCAGCAGTACCGTCCCACAGTTTATTTATGCTAGGAGACAAGTCCCTGTCAGTCATCACGTCAGTTGAGCCTCAAACCACCGCATATTTTCTGACGAGCTTCAAAACTGCCAAGATGATCGCGGTCCAGACTGGGGAGGAACGTGACCATATAGCCGCGCTCAACTGCTGCATGGTGTTTCTCGTCTCGCCCGGCCTGGTTGGGTCTCCTTACGGGAATGGATGTGGTGCTGATGGTGTCAGATGGGGATGCGATCCATGGGGTTGATGATCTAGCGAGGCCTGGGGGCTGAGTTTTATCTAAATCGTGTAAGATTGCAGCGATGGCTGCTGGGCATAAGCTTTTTAAACTTGAGAGGGATAATGGCGTAAATTTACACCCAAGTCGCTTGCGGTATCAATTAGCTCAGAGGGGAGCCAGATGTACCTGGGGAGTAAACTATAAAAATAAAATAAAAAATGCAAATTATATTTTGATGATTGTGCAAACAATTTTACTATCTTGAATGTAAGCTATCAGTAAGAAAGTTGTATTAGACAGATTAGCCTAATCGTCCAAGATATAAGCCCTAGCCAGTGCTTCTTGAAAGGATCAAAGTCGGGCAGACGCCTTCTTAACCCTTCACCTCCGTAACGCTCGAGTCGCCCGGGTGATAGCTACTTTCTCCACCCCCAAATGGCTGATGAGACTCAACTCCCAATCAGCACCGCGGACTTTGTTCTAGAGGTCTCCGAAACCATTACACTCCTCATTGAGAATATAAAGGAACCAATTTCATTTTTTTTTTCTGCCGCGTCCCCGTAAAAGAAAAAATGAAAAAGTATAAACATGGCTACATCAAGGCAATGGGAGATTTCATCTACACCACACATTTTGATAGCAACCTCCCTAAATGAACGCATACACTCTACGATCTCACCACTTCGGCTGCTTACAAACGGCTTGCGGGCGATCTCGGAAATCATAAACGCAAGAGTGTCAATAGTTTTAATGGGAATAGCTGAATCTGCCCGCTTCGCTCGAACATCAACGCTTTACAAAAGTCCTTGGATAGGCGAATGGTGCCTATAACGCGGCTGGACTCATGTCTCGGGTTGTAATCAACTTCCAGCGAGAGAAATCCAGAGGGCGTCACAAAATTTCTTTCAGTGGACTGTGCAAGTACTGGCGATGGCGATCTCTCCTCTCCCTCTTGTGCCGTTGCCGCGGTTGCTTGTGCTAGGCGGACCAAGGAGAAGACCTTCCTCATCCTCTGATATTCGGCCTCGGATTTAGTCACGCTCTCGCCGTCTGGTTCAGATGCGGACTTGCAGAATATTGACGATTCGGTATGACATAGTTTTGTGAAGACGAAGGCGATGACTTTGGCTTTCAGCCTAGTCCGTGCTCATCGAGTATCATCGTCCTGAGCGCGCACATGGTCTTATTTACTGTATTTGGGCATTTTGGGAGAGAGCACTGTAGAAAAAAGCCCCTTTAGCAAAAAAAGAAGCAATTTTAACCAAATAAATGAAAAGGAGATATTTCACCCTCTCAAAAGATGAAAATGCGCCGATACTCTGCCGTTGTCCCCCTCGCATGCCTAGGCACGTGTCAGAGGGAGGTAAAAAAAAATACTTGAGCAGCTCCGTGGGCGGAGATGGGATCGCGTTCGTCTCTGGATCGGTCACAACGGGAGTATGGAAAACGGCCTGCCTGGTTTGATGGATGGTATAGGATACATCGAAGTAAGGGTGCAAGGATATTACCCCGAAGATTATGGAAAGCTATACGACAGTGTTTGCGTGGATGGATGAGCAACTCTTTGCTGGCGTGAAGAGGGAGGACGGACCAGAGCTAGCGATTATAATACATCTCTTCTTATCCGTGGGCGTCCACTCACTGCCACTCAGCACTACTACTCTTGAGATTATTACGCTAAAAGGCCAGCCCCATCGATGATCATAGTGGAGTCCGAGACTATCATCATACGAGCTCGAGAGCAGCAGAGGCGATCATGGTTTAGAAAGGACAGGCGGTTGTGACGAGGCTTCACTGCGGCAACGGTGTCACGTTTAGTCGGACTAGACCTCTTTACTGACGTCGGTAGTGTTGGATGAAAGGTCGACTAGGCGTGGGGTGTAGTATAGATGGTGTGAAATTGCGGGGCTGGATGCGATGCGTAGGCTGATAAAGCCGGAGAGTAAGAAGGGGGTGGGTACTGACGCAGGTTCACGCTCAAATTAGTCGATGTATTTGGAAAATGAACTAAATCTATTTTCTGATAATTGAGAATAAAAGGGTAATTTCCAGCCTGTTAGATCTTTCAATACTTGGCTTCCGAACAGCGTTGCGAATGCTAAGCTTGAGCTTCCAGGGTCTAATTCAGGCGACGTCAGCTGTCTCGTTGCTCGATCCAAGATTGCGACGTGACATTGGCATCTTGTGGCTCCGTGGGAGACATTGTTCTACATGAAGAAAGGTTACTAGCAAGTAAAATAGGACTATTATCATTGCAGCCAAGCAGCCTGATTTTTGCAAACACAAACCAGATCCTCATCCTTTTTCGCCTCAACATAATCTACGAACAAAAAAAAAATACCGAGTAGCTGGGTGCATTGGAACATATTCTGCATAATCCAAAGTGCTGCAGTAACTTTTAGCTGGGTGTATCATCAGGACGGGTCAACATTCCAGAACCAGGAGACGGCAATCCAATATTCGACCAAGAGCTT
The DNA here is from genome assembly GCA_018343915.1 of Agroathelia rolfsii. Classification (NCBI taxonomy): domain Eukaryota; kingdom Fungi; phylum Basidiomycota; class Agaricomycetes; order Amylocorticiales; family Amylocorticiaceae; genus Agroathelia; species Agroathelia rolfsii. Next base: position 4,110,175 of record JABRWF010000001.1, on the reverse strand, counting down.
GGAAGCGGGTGCGTCAACATGAGCTCTTATTAGCTTTCCAGTTTTAATATTGGTTATCAGATCTCAGAGCTGGTACCTCTTGGGCTGTGCCTACATGGCTGGCAAAAAGTACAAGGCTTACGAGGCTTATCAACAGGCCGTCTGTTGCGATGGCCGCCCTCCGGTGCTCGATTGGCGGGCCGTACCAGCTGCGCGACGCACTGGATGCCTACTCGCGCGCGATCCGCATCAACCCTTACATCTCAGAGGTCTAGTACGACCTGAGCAGTCTCTATGAGAGCTGCAACAACCAAATCTCGCATGCCGTCGACGCCTATGCGTGCGCTAGCGAGCTCGACCCCACGAACAAGGTCATCACACAGCGTCTCGGGTTACTGAGGAATGCTCAAGCAACGGGCAACCAGCTTCCAGCTGCGCCTGGCCCACAAGATGTACATCCCACCGCGTACGCCAACGCCGTCGTACCTCCCAGCGGTCTCTCGGGTCCACCTCTCTTGCTGGCAGCACGACACGACCATCGTTCCGCAATGACTCGCGTGTGGTAGATAACGGCGCACCACTCTCACATCCTTCCCCCAGTGGCCGCGGCTCATCTCCTCTCTGTTACCGCGCCGCGTCCCCGCCTATCAACGTCGACAACAGTAGGCGCATCTCCACGCATCCAGCTCTGGCGCCCATGGATGTCGATTGGCCGGCGAGCCACCGCGAGGGCTCGATACGGATGCACGTTCACCGCTCGCCGATGTCACCCTACGATGCTCCGCGTGGCATGGCGGCCGATCCGTGCATGCAGCGCCCTCTCAAGGGACAAGCGCCGATGTCGGCCTCATCCCAGATGCAGAGTACACACGAGCTCATCTCGGCACCGTCGCCGAAGCAGTATCCGCACTACAGCTCTGGCCATCGCTCGCCCGTGTCGACGACGCCCGCAATGCACCACCACCACCGTCGCTCGTCCCCGCCGCCATTGCCGCGGGGGTTACCAGGAGCTGCCTAGCAGTCGCTATATGGCATGGGAGCGCCCGAGTGAGCGTCATCATCGACGGGCGAAGGGGTGGTGGTGCCCATGAGACCTCGTTGCCACCCCCGCTACTACTCAGCCAGCGTTCGGAGGATATGTCGCCTGTCTCCTCACATGATGGAGGGCGGGTGTCAGCGGCGCAGTGGAGTCCGTATGGCCCTGGTGCACCGCAGCCGCTGCATCACGAGCGCTCATCGAGGCACGATCCTCGGTACGACAGCGCCTCTGGCGGTGGGTATTCTAGTCATCGCAGCTAACATCGCGATCGGTCGAGCGGCAGCAGGCATGGATTATATGTGACGTCCCCTGAGGTGCCGTGTCATAGTCTACCAGGTGTATCGATCTCAGGCACTAATGACACGCCATTGTCGTTTGCAAGTTTTCAAATGCTGTATGGGACCACGTTTCGTTCAGAAGATCGGTGGGGACGAGGCCGTCAACCTCGGACGATGGTGGAGGCCGGAAATGAAACCTAGTATAGAGGTCGCGCCAGTCAGGACCGTTAAGATACGCCGAATCCCATAAATTATCTGAGACGTGGATGTGAAATTCATTTATTTTGACGAAAGATGCACATATGCAATGATCGGTTATAATATGAAGATACAAAAAAGGCGTTAGCCACCGTGTTATTGATTTATCAGGATGGGAACAAATGAATAAAACCGTTATCTTTAGCCTAAGAAATTTGGTTCATAAAAATGTCTTTCAGCATCAAGCATAAACCCAGGGTCTCCCATCCGGAAGAATCGTACCCCGATCCAGACGGAATCGAAATTTGCGCACTATTCTTCTATGACGATGTCATTTTCAGACTGTAGCAAAGCCACTTGTTGCAATAACGACCGTATGCCCTATCATGTTCCAATAGGTACCGCACTGGAGATCAGGTACACATTCTCCAAGATGATGAATTGACATCGTTCATCAGTGGAATCGCCATTATACAAAGTTTGCTGTAGTATTGAGAGTCAAGAATATAGAGGATACATACGCAGCTGTCGACTGGGAAGAAGATGCTATGACTACCGATGAGAGAGACAAGAAGCCGGTCACATCCATAAGATCGGAGAGGCGAGTTGGTGTAGGGAAGGCTGTCCATATGAAGCGAATCTTGAATCGACTATCAATTGGGTTGAGGGCGAAAGAGTGAAAGGTGCTGCATTAGAGGTAGTGAAGGAGACCAGAGATGGTATTTGCGGCGGTAACGCCTACCCTGCATCATGAACAAGACTACGAACAATACCAGAATATTAGATAGGCATTGAAAAGGCATAAAGCGAGAATCGCTTGAACTGTCAGGGGTTTTCAGAGTGCCTGGGATGGCCGTGGTCCCAGAGTCAGTTCAAGTCCAACAACACATTCGGCAAGTTAACCGGCACCGGTTCTCTCAGGCCTCAAACAGCGTCAGGCTTGGTCTTGGTCCGTCAACTGAACATCATCATCTTCACCATTGACATGACCTTTGAGCTCATAGGCACATGCCGTACTTGGTTCAGCTCAGCTCGACTTCTCCATAATGTCAATGGCCTTAATAATATATTCTCCATCAACGATCCTCAGGCAACACCCCGCCTATTTTTGTCGACGGTAACAAATTAGCGGTGGTGCCTTCAAGTTCAAGTCTACTGCAGTAACCATGCGTGCAATTCTGTTTCAAGCTATAATGGCATTCCATAATATGGGATATACGAACCAACAAAATAGTCCTTGATATACAGAATCTCGAGAATTGATTCTCTATACTAAACGCGTCATCATGGCTTCTAACTGAAAGGTTCAACTAAATCTACTGGACCTTTATTCTGCCGCGGCGGACAACCAGATATTCATAGACAGGGACTGATATCAGCCAAATATACCCGATTGATTGATGACCCGTGTCCTGCTTAGAACTTGAAGACAAAGCCGATCTTGAAACCTCCAGGAGATCAGCGTACACGGTTAGACTGTCAAATTCAAACCCGGAAAAGGAATTTGAATTTGCAAGCGCGGCATTGCGGTTACATGTATGCTGCATCTTGTCTTTTTACCTTTACCTATATTGCCGCCGTTGCAGTGAGAGCGAAGACGGACTTCTTGAATCTTGTCTCTGGGACCGGACTCGGACTAGCGCACGGCTCGACCGCTTCAGGAAGGGCTTTACATCAATTGAATTCTTCAAGGGATGACTCACTCTAATGAACCCTTGACTATACCGTAATCCGTGCCCCTGGTCGGGGCTCGATTGGTGCGCATGCGCTCTGATGGCGTTAATGAAACGGTGGCCATATCTCCCCACACTTTTCTATAAAAGCTGGTGTGCTTCACCATCTCTGAATAGACATCGAACTCCTGTTTCCCACATTTCCCAGTAGTACTCTTTCTTCATTCTCGACATGATCTCTCGCATTGTTGTTGTTGCTTCCGCCGTCTTTGCCATAAGCGCATGGGCCATCCCCAGCCCACGTGACATTCCTGCCGGCTGTGATCGTCCCTACACTGTTCAAGTGAGCGACAGCTGTAATTCAATTTCGGCCACACATAATGTGTCGACGTGAGTATCAGATGGCGCAACTCGAGTCGAGTGTATAATCATCTAAGGGTTCTGTAATACTAGCTACCAGCTCGCCTCAGTCAACGTTGATATTATCGACGCTGCCTGTGATAACCTTGTTGCTGGAATGGTTTGTTTTATCAATATGAAAACCAGGTGTAATTACTGAGATGGATTTAAATTAACAGCAAATTTGCTTAGGTCTTGCAGGCCAGGATTGCAGCAGCACACATGTGATGGTCTCCGGCGAGACCTGCGCTGAAATTGCCGCGAATGCTGGAACGACTTTGGATGTGTTCATGGCGAACAACCCGAATGTGTACTCGGGATGCACTAACATTTATCCTGGAGAGGTTAGTAATCGAATTTATTCCAAAACCCATAGTATGTACTAATATGATTCCTGTAGGTGTTCTGCACGGCAAAATACGAAGTTTATTCTTCTTAAATTATAAACCATTTATTACACATTTTTTGCTTGACTTTCATCAGGAGTTGAGTTACATGAAAAATTAACAGCCATTGATCCCCCATGCGAAACCCCGTAGTCACTCATGCATCGTATACAGGCCATAAATACAAATATGAAGCAACATTCCTCATTTAATTTGTGATTGCTCATCTGTCTGTGCAACTGTCAAATTCCATGGGTTTGATATCGTGCGACCTATCTGCTGACGACTTCCTGCCATGAACTTGGCATCGACGGAAAGAATCCAGCTGTAAAGGCACCATACCCGCTGCGCGGAGATTGTCTAACGTAGGAACTTCAACGTCTGCTACGGTCTGACACACCTCGGAATGGTGGTTGAGCAGCTATATTGTTTGCAGAATGCCAAAGCTGGAGATCGGTTCACAAGATGGTTTCATCGACCCTCTTGTCAAGAACAGCGCAAGTGCTGTGAGGATAACAGAAGTTGCGAGGCCAGTTATAACCTGAAAAGTAGGGAATTTGATAAATAAAAAAATTAGCTACCAGCACATGTATTGCATGGGTGATCAATCTTTTCTATAGACATACCGGCGTAAGATTCAGCTACCATCCATGCATCATGATGAGTACGGCTAATTAAGTTACAATAGACTGACAGATTCTCACTTTCAGCCGGTATTTCAACGCAAATTCGACGGTAGTTGTATTTCCTTCTACAGATAAACTTTTTGGAAAATACTGGGGCATCATTTGTAACGCTAATAAGACCCGTAAATATAATATTTGCGCAACGAGCCTGAGAGGCTGCAACTGAAAAATTTGGGCCATCTCACCTGTCCAATAGTAAGCGGCGGACATGCTAGCCAAAGCATTCTCCAAATCTTTCAGAGAGTTTCCGTATGCCGAAAATGAAGAGCTGTTGTAATTGGGAAGACGACCCAAGATAAATCTATTTAATTATAAAAATCCAAAATGTAAATTTCTCCCATATAATGAATTACTACATACTGTTCTTGAATCGGGATGAAGAGAGGTCTACAGTACGTCCTGTTACTACCAACAGAAAGACATGCATGATCTCCATTTATCCAATCAGATGGAGCTGGGTAAAACATTTGGGACCACTGTCTCTGGATACATCCTCAATAAAGACAATGTTCTATTGTCATATTAGCACTACCTGTACTGATTCCGAGAAATGGGTTACATTCATCGGGTAAAATAAGGGATCCCATGGCGACCAGAATGATACATTTTTCATAAAATTTGCTGCAGGCGATACTATTGCTCCTGTTTGAACATTCACACTCACATTGTGTTTTTGGTAAGATAATGTACACCCCATAATCTGGGTGGCTAAAAAGATTGAAACCGTTAAACTCTGTATATCCCCGCGTGTTTGCTAGAATACTCACTATTCTCTTTGGTACCGCTTATGATTGGTACCAATGAACCGTCAAAGCCGTTTGAATCTTGAAATACAAGCGCAGACGTAAAGAGCATTCCCTATAGCCATACCAACCCAAAGATGGTCAAAGAGGCGCCTCAAACAATTACTACTTGTAGGCACATTTGCTTACGGTTGACGCAGCAATTGTTTCTACCTTTTTGTTCTGGTCCATGACCTCCATAGTACAACTGTCGTTCAAACTGGGATCTTGTCGATATATAGGAAAAGTCTCATCTATACCTCCGGCTAGTAAATCGACTTAAACAGAGCATAAGTGCTGATCAAAGTTGTCTAACTCACAAAGACTCATACTGAGGTATGGGATATCGAAAGAGCAAGTGATGTTTCCCTCGGCTTTCCAGGTCAATCGCGTATAAAACTGCTCGACGGTTGAAATGGATATATTTTTTACTGGCAACGAGCCGCATGAAACCGAAAAGGATAAGGCCCCGACTACAGCTGTGCCTGTACTATTGTTGGTAGAGACCACGTCATAAAGCGTATTATTGCGCAGTCCCAAAGTAATAGCCTGGTTCAATTGGGCGGTAAGTGGCAAGGCTTGTGCCGGCATCTGGAAACACTTCAATCATCAACCCAAATGCATTATTCCTGAGATTTAATCGAATTCAACATCAATGAGCGCCGAGATTCCTGAATTTGAATACTGCCTACATCAAGTCCAGTTCAATGTTAGAGTATTGTTGTGTAGGTACAATGACCCTGAAGGTTTCATTAAAAATTTGCAAGCTAATTAGCGAGGGTGTTGTCGCATGCAAAACAGCTAGCCCAGCAAGGTATACTGTAATTGCGACAATAGGGGTCATTGCAGCGGGAGCAGTATATTGCTGGATCAAAGTTATCAATGCAGATCCCAGACCTGTCCAAGCGGTTACAATATCATGGTCTGTGGTGAGAAATTGCTCGGCTCTCATGAGTTTTTGATTTGCCACGCGCTGTGTAAGAAAGAGAAGAATAGCTGTAAAGATCTGCTTGAAAGTCTAACATTAGGGCGCTATGATATGATCACACAAGGGAAAACGTCACGCACGACAACAAACATCTGGGATGTCGCAACAATTATTGTGGAAACAAAGCCTGAGCCCTCTGACAATGACATTGTGATCCGTGATTCAAGCCGCATAAGCGATATTACAAGCAAAACTACATGGATCACGACAAGAGTAATATGGAGAAAGACAAGGGAGAACTGTGAAATATCGTGATGCCCAAGTGTCAGTGTGGAAACGTCAGGCATGTGAGGTTTTTTCCGCGGTGACTTTTCCTGTGATTCAACTGAGGTATCCGAGTCGTTCCAGTGATTCCTGCCGATTCCAGGAGCGTTATAATCAGGTTCAGTGCAAAGGTGTGGTAAATCGGGGATCTGGTGGTCGGCATGGTCTACCAATTGCGACAGAGCAAGAGACGACCCAGGAAGTTTTCTAGTAATGGCACCGTGATGCATAATCAGTTTGGAACGAGCAGAGAATCGGCTAGAATATGTGCATTACATACATGCTAGGACACAAGAATCATAATCACATACACATATCAGGGCTAACATAACCATAACTTGACGACACGTGGATTAAATGGAATACACAGTGACTATTAATCATTATATCAGCTTGTATCATCAATTTCCAGGATCTTTCCTTGATGCTAATACAATTGGCCGTTCTCCCAATGAGGTTCATGAGCATCAAAAAAGGCGATGCCAAGCATAAAAGTAACTTCGGCCAGTACGAGCAACGAATGATGCGGTATGCTACTGCTACTAACACTTAATAACTATCAGAATCGGCGTTTACCGTCGCCGTCTCAATTGCTTTCGATATGATAGTATCGATACAAAGGCGATGTGCACATGCATTGATAGTCTCCAACGAACACCTTCCTATCATGATCTTGATGAGAGCTTCTGGGAGAGCTGACGATATTGAAATCCGCTATCACCAAGCATGCTGCCAACTCACTGGCACTAGATGCTGATGATGATGGCACACTGACATTTTCTTGTACTGTAAAATCATGGACTAACTGGAAGGGAGTTTAAGTATTGATAGTACCAGTACTTACTATGATTATGGCTACAAAGCCCCCAAATGGGTACTGAAGTTGCTTTTTGTTGATAATATATCACGCGGGAGGTAATACACACAACTACTGTAGAATGGATTGTCATAACGACAACAATATATGTACATTGTTCCTATCAAAGGTAGTAAGGTATCGTAGAAGCTTCGGAACATGAAAAACACACGATGTAAGTAAGACATGAGTAAAACATGATGAATACATGAGAAATACATGATTATATGCGGGGAAACTCAGACGATGTAAATCACACAAAATATTCAAAACACGAAGTATACAAAATACTCAGATAAGATGCGCACGCCGAAACCTGTCGTCGTTGCACATCTATAATCGCTGTTGCGACATCTCAACACTTTTAATAACGACTTTGTTAATTTTTGGTAATGTAAGACTAAGCATGCTAAACAAACAAACCTTTGGCACTGCTTGACGGGCCGGTTGGCCTGTACAGAGAGCGGCAGCGGCATTGGGTTAGGGAAGAGGCGCGAAGTACTTTTCAAGCTGCTGCTGGCTGGAAATCTGTGAGGGAAAAGGTGAGCAGCGTTTCCCATAGTGTAGGACTGCATCGATGGATTGCGCAAATATTAATCCCTACAACATCTAGGAGATGTGGCCCCTGGATAGTGGCTGTTACCAAAAAAAAGGATATCAGCACAAAGGCGATGTGACTAGTTGGTGCACTTACAGGTCCTGGTGCGCGGAAGATAGCATAGTCATTGGCGAAAGAGATACCTACTGGACATGAGAGGCAGCAGCATATCAATTCGCATGAAAATGGGCTGTAAATAATCAACGTAGCCACGGTGCCCTCATCGCCCGCAAAATAACAGCAGCAAAACCCAGAGTACACAGGCCGGGAAAAAGCAGTAATGCAGCCGTGGCGAAGTGCTAGGGACATACCCAAAAGCAGCAGCATACCCAGTGGCACATAACCGAGGGCAATGCAGCTATGGTACGAGATACTAGCCGCATACTCAGCAGCAGTGCCCAAATCGGGGAACGAACAAGAGATAGCATTATTGATGTCTCGTCACAGAGTAAATCCAGGTGTATCCTAGTATTTTGAGCTCAAGGTGTGAGCGCATTGAAAAAGCGAGATTCAGCGGGGGATGTTGGTGATTACGGACTCGGAGTCGGGGAGATGTCAATTGTACGTTACGGATATTAGCTAGTACGGTCACGGTCACTGACTCTCGTCATACTAGTACTACTATAACTTGAACTTGAACTTCAAGTTAAGCTTCTGATTCAGAACAACCTCGGTGGTCAGCCTATCACAAGTTCAAACCTATGAATGCTGTGCAGGCCTTTTTGACTAGCCAATAGCAACCTCTCTTGGGTATGACAATGGTTGTCCGACACATCTGATCATCAGTGCATCAGTCATCGGACTACCACGGTCTTTGTTTGCCATATTGCGCGTCGTTGATACATCTCCCTCTCTCTTGTATCTCCTTGTTTGATATCAAAATGGGGTAGTCTGTCTGCTCAGTACTATTCTTGAGCGTTTGAGCTTGAGCCAGGCTCATAATTCTAGTATACTGAAGTCCTCCTATTACTAGTCCGAGTCCTCTACATACCTTACACCTCGGCCATAACGATCATGTCGGCGAATTCCTAGGTACTGATCCCCGCTTACAGCGCATTCATGGACGACATCACGAGACGGATATATGTTGCGAGACTCTTCTCTATAGATATCATCCTTCTAGTCGATCAATGACACGTATCCTTTTTTCACATTCCTGTGTCTTGTATTGATCTCGCTTCTATCGTGTCATAGACGCCATTTGAGGATATGGAATCCTCTGTAAATCACGGACCATAATACACCATATGACCTTGTGCCTATTTGTGATTCCAGTCCATACATCAATACGAAAGCGAAACGCTTTCATTTCAGGGTGCTGAGTGTCAAGTGATCCCCTCTTCCTACCCGCGATTTCTTGGAATTGATGTACTGCTCAGTGACCGCATGCACACGTTGGCTCTGCCAGTAAGCCATAATCACAGTCATCCCAGTATTTTGATATAAAGCAAGTCGGAGAAACTATGCTATACCCTGTGCTCGCATCCCAGCTTTGCATCGCAGGCTCTGCCTAGTATCCAGCCTTGCGCTTACATCGTCTTGCATATACTCTTGAATCACGATGTACTCCTTGCTCGCGACACTCGCTACAGCAGTGCTCTCTGTGGCTGCTCTGCCTCACGAGAATGCTCTGTCTAAGCGTCAAGGACTCGGCGTAGTCTCCTCTGTAACGTCTCTCACGCAGGCGCAGATTACGAGCTTTGTCCCGTTTGCACAGTTTGCTCGTGCCGCATACTGTGACATCTCGGCTGGGACAGACTGCGGCGTTGCATGTGACGCAAACCCCGGTTTCACTGTGGCGGCTTATGGCGGTGATGGCAATGATGTTCAGCAATGTTTGTCAACCTTTTGCTACAAGTAGTATAAAGGTATCTAAATAAACATATAGGGTATGTTGGATATTGGCCAGCCTACAAGGCTGTGGTTGTTGCCCATGAAGGAACGGACCCTACCCAATTGTCAGTCCAGTTCTATGGAGAATTTCACTTGGCCATGTCATCTAACTTGATTTTTTCCTTAGCTTGTCCGATCTGACTGATGCCGACTTCTTCCTCACTGATTTTGACTCGACCTTGTTCCCCGGTCTTCCGTCTGGTATTCAGGGACACAACGGCTTCCTCGCCGAGCAAGCTATCACAGCCTCGACCATTTTGGCTGAGGTCAAGTCGCTTTTGTCCAAGTACGACTCTACGCTAGTTTATACGGTAAAGACGATTGTTATGGTGGTGGTGAAGCTGTACTGATAGTAACTATTAGGTCGGCCACTCCCTTGGTGGTGCCTTGGCACAACTGGACGCACTTTATCTCAAGCTTAACTTGGCTTCCTCGATCACCATCAAGTCCGAGACGTTTGGAACACCCAGGGTAGGCAACCCAGCCTACGCCGCCTATTTCGATTCTTTAGTAAGTCGCAGCACGTCCTCCAGTATATATGACTCTATATCTCATGCATACCCTCTATAGCTGGCAGGCAACTTCCATCGTGTGAACAACGAAGCAGACATTATCCCCATGTATGTCAATCTATTTTAAAGCCATATAATCTGCTGATCCTTTTGCTGGCGTGCTACCAAGTGTACCTGGCCGCTTCCTGGGCTTCCTCCACCCCGAGGGAGAGACCCACTTCCTGTCCGATGGTAGTACCGTATCTGCCGTTGCCTGCCCTGGCGAGGACGACGCCGTTGACTCGCAATGCCAGATCCAGACTGTGCCCAACATTTTCGAAGGAGACATTTTGAACCATTTGGGCCCCTATGACGGTGTTTACATCGGAACGATTTACTGCTAAGCGATTAATCTTTGCATTGTCTGTTGGGTCAATGGATGGGCGCCAGGATCCTATATTATTTTTCTTTGTATTTGCTTTATTTTTTTTGCTGTAGGGATACCCCAGATGTTTAGTAGAATCAATGGTTCTGATGGGATTTTATTTTGATGAAGAAATGTTGGGGTATATGCGCTCTACCGTATGTGTGATTTTCTGTTTGTCAAAATCTAGGCCTCTCTCCGTTGAGGAAAGTTGTCTCGGGAGGCATTGGATTTATCCCTCTATAAGCAGCCATACTTGGACACCGTTGACAAGGTTGTAAAATCCTATTACAAGCGACCAAGCTTGATATTAAAGTTACTTACATCTGTTGTACTCAAAACGGATGATCCTCTTCTCTATGATGACTATTTATTGCACACTTTTTTTTGGAAAAAAAAAATACTATTTGATCATGATATAAAATAAAGTACTTGAAATCACTACAATGAAAATGCATGTTTATAATACAAGTGTTTGAATTCGAATGCTAAATGGTCCATCATCGTCCTATAGTCCTATGTCACCCCAAACTCAACCTACGCGTTCACCGCAAACCAATCGCCGTCCGGAATCTCTTCCACCGTCACCGAAGGTGTTCGCCTCTTCGATGAAGGCATAGATGTCGAGGACGACGATGACACGGAGGTTGGCGGGGTTGACAAAGCCAAGTCGTGATCGTCCTCGCTGTCCGATACAACAGCAGACTCTTCGTCGACACGAGAAGATGCAGCGGGCGAGTCGTTGTCTTGGCTAAGAGCTTGAGCAGGCTGCTCAGATATAGAAGAGGAAAGGGTTTCATCGGGAGCGGATGTAGCAGCAGCGTCGTGGTTCTCTGAGATATGAACCGCGGCGATTTGAGCATATGTTGGTTTGGGTGAGGATGATGATGTGGTGGTAGTAGTGGGTTCCGATCCAGACGCCGTTTCTACTTGCGCCTGTAACTCCTCAGCGGGTTCATCGGCCTTTAACGCAAATGCAGGCTGAGACGGCGACAGCGGCGGAAAGTCGGATTCGGATAATGGCAGCTGCTGTTCTTGCGCAGAGCTGGGAGCAAGAGGGGGCTCCTCCAAAGTCGATGCGGATGGTTGATAATACTGCGCAGTGGACGTCTCCTGCACGTTATCAACTGCGGTCGTCGCATTCGATACGGGCGATTCAGAAACGTCGCCACTCGACTCGGAAACAGAAGCGCTAGGCAAGTCCTGAGGTGCTGTGGACGGTTCTGGCAGAGATGGTGACACCTCCTCCTCCTTAGGAGCAGCGGGCTGGTCCGAAGCGCTGTCCTCAGTCGTCGTCACTTCCGGCTGCTGCACACTCCTCTTCGCCCTCCACTCCCTCGCCCGCTGCTCGACCTCCCTCTCAATCTCCTCCAGTGCCTTCTCAATCTTCTCCACGACCTCCTTCCTTCTATGTCTAACCTCCTCATTGCCGTAACTCTCCACTGCATCCAACTGCGCCAACAGACTCGTCAGACTCTGCTCGTATACCCGCAGGGGTGCATTGCGCGAAGTGAACGTAAGCTGCTGCAACACTGACTGCGCCGAGGTATCGGTGAAGTCGAGTTGAGTTGGGAACTCAAAGCCGTGCTCGAGTGTAGTAAAGGAGGAGGCAATGTTGTCGATGGTATGGATGGCATTGAGCACGTCTTTGGAGCCGGATTCTTCTTTGGGCTCGGTGGTGGTAGGCGGGGTGATGTCTTTGGGCTTGGGTTTCTCGGATGGGGATGAAGAGGAAGATGAAGAAGTGCGAGAAATAGGAGCAGGTTGAGATGCAGATGACGCCGAAGGAGGAGTTGGTGTGGAAGGATGGGCCAAGTTGGGGTTGAACAGACCAAGAACATTTTCGATTACATGCTTGAAATCGGTATCTCGCTCCGCTCCAAGACGTTGCTGAAGGACTTCCTGGACAGAAGGCTGAGCCTTGGGCTCTGGTTTAGCTTCAGACACGGGTTTGGAAGGAGTAGGGATCGAGGAAGGAGATGGAGATGGAGCAGAGCGAGCCACGGTAGGATTGAACATATTTTCGAACGCTTGCTTGAGTTTGGGCTCATCCTGAAGACCGAGGAGCCCTAGCAAAGCCTGTTGGGCAGGAGACAACTGAGACTTGGGTGCAGGTGTCGGCTCAGGCTTGGTTTCTTCCTTCGGAGGCGTCACAGGTGCAGGCGTAGGCGTAGGGTTGGGTTGAGGAGCAATGCTTTGCTGGTAAGCCTCGGGTTTTTCAGCCTTTGCGGACACCGGTAAACCCATAAGCAAACGCAAGACATCGGCGGCGGGTAAGACATTCGCGGAAGCGGGCATAGGGCATCCAGGCATGCCTGCGCATTGAGCGGTTGAATCGCATGCACAAGACTGCTCACGTAGTTGCAGTTGTCGCTGACGTTCAAGAGCTTCTTTCTGCAAGTTGAAAGAAACGCATGAGTCAACAATGCAACTGGGAAAGATAAAACTACTGATCCTTACCTTTAACTGTTCATTCCTTGCACGGATCTCTTCCAATTGACGGCGCTCTTCGGCCTCGCGTGCGCGTCGCAGCTCCTCTGCTACAGCAGCCGCACGACGGCGCTCTTCAAGAGCGCGGAGCCTCTCCTCCTCCTGCTGACGAGCCAGCAGAAGGAGGCGTTGCTCCTCGAGCGCCGCTGCCAACGCTCTCTCGCGCTCGATTGCATCGCGATCGTAGTAGGATGGGGAGTAAGGGTGGGTGGTATCGTATGGGCGCGCAAAGGGCGACAAAGGAGAGGATCCATGAATGCTCTCGAGGTACTCGCGCTCAGCCTCGCGAGCTTGTTCCAGTGCGCTCAGGTATCGTTCGCGGGCAGCAGAGGGCCCGGTAGGTTGATGGTAGAGGCGAGCAGCACCGGAGGGGAAGTATTGATTGGGTTGGAGGCTGTATGCATCTAGCTCACGGCGAGGATGAGAGCGGCCAAGAGCGTAGACATCAGGAGTAAAGGTGGGGTAGACTGAGAACATTGAGGTATGGGAGTAGTAGAGGGGGTAGATGAAGTAGAAGACTGAGAATACGAGTGTTGTTTGTGGTATCCAAGTTATCTGATGGGACAAGTCTCCAAGAGCTATGAAAGGCTTTTATAGACATGGTAGAGAGAGCTGTGCCAGCCATGACGGACGACTTGGTCGGTGGTAGAGTCGACGGGTGTGCGCCAGTCTGTGCTCGTCGTCTCGAGAAGTTTCTGCGCCATACTCCCGAAAAGGCATGTCACAGGGTCTCGTGACACATGACGCAATTTGTATGGCTGTGATCGAATCTGCTTGCTTCTTCTAGAGCGTGCCTCACCAAGCTGGAAGTCACCGGTGACCAAGCGTAGAATACCGCACCGCTCAGCTCACGTACAGAAAAGAAATACTTGCATTAGTATACTTTTATTTTATATTTACACATGATAGAAAATCGTGCTTTCAAATTAAATAATCAAACCAAACAGCTATTATTCCCACACAGACATCAACCGTACACCTGGAGCAACTCTTCCTCTTCCTCTTCGTCGTTGTCATCATCATCCTCATCGAATGAGTCCTCAGAGGACCACGCCGGAGAAAGAGGCTCAGGTGAGTTTAATAAAAACGAATATCTCATCTTTTCGTTTCCGCCCTGACTGATACTAAGAGGAGCAGAAGTCCAGCTTGACGATGGAAGAGCGACAGGCTCCACGATTGGAGCAGCGCTCAAGTATTCCGTCGCGGATTCGACAAGTCCAGGAGCAATATCCGCGTTGTTGGAGGAACTACGAAAAGGCTCGGATAAAGCGAAACGTGGGGTACCGGGCGCGGGATACAGATGCGTGAGTGCGTTCCGAGTATACGGCATCGCAGCGGAGTAAGGGGAAAGAGCAGATCCAGATCCAAACGAAGAGCTGGAGGGTACCGGTTCCGAAGTCGATCGCATGTTGAAGCCTATCTGTATTCTTGGCAAAACAGGTGTAGGGGGCATTGTCTGCGCATCAAAAATCGGCTGTTCTCCGAGAATGGAGGGTTCAGTATCCTCAACGGCTACTCCGTCACAAGGAACCAACATAGTGAACGACAGTGCTTCCCCCGGTGCGAGCTCTCTTGTCTGATAGGTGTGGCTGCCGGTGCGGTGCTTGAAAGACGGAAAAGAGGAAGGAGGATCCAAAACTAAAGGCGAGGCCAGTGTAGTGGACCATGAAGCGTCGAAATTCTCCAAGTCGAAAACTTCTTTGGATTTCACCAGTCCACCGTTCGGTTCAAAAATGGCACGACACATCTTTTCTACCTTTAATCGATCCTGGTTTACCTCATCCTCATCGAAGGATAGACAAGTGGTGGTCCTGAAGACGTCTGCAGAGGCCTTAGCAGTAGGGAAAGAAGAGGGGGGAGGCGAAGAGGACACGGAGTAGACGGACGCTCCGGGCGACAGTGCCACAGAATCTCGAATGTCGGGCGGTGGACCAAGAATATCCGCTAGAGTCCGGGCAAGGCCTGTGCCCTGTCCTGCTGCCGGCCTAGGAACCGGCTGTGTCAGCTGCATTTCGCCGGGTGATTCAAGCACAGAACGATTCTCGAGGTAGCCATCGTCTGCTTTCCAAGCACCTCCGGCCTTCATTGCTTCAGACATCGCCTCATACGGCTCCCACCTAAGATCCCGTTCTCGCGCTTTCTGATCCCGCTGTAAATCACAGAGTTCCTCCTACGAGCCAAACATCCGAGTCAATCAGATTTATTAGCCGAGGTGTGAGGACAGGAATGAAAGGTTATGAAGTTGAAAAAAAAAAAAAAACGCCGGCTCACCCTCAGCTGATCATTCTTCGCCAAAAGCGCGCCCAACTCGCGCATATCTTCAGCAGCCCGCGCATGCTGTGCGGCCACAGCACGGTCAACCTCGGCGCGAAGCCGGGTGAGGATTTGGAACCGGTTCTGCCGCTGGCGCCGGACTAGGAGAAGGAGAGCCTGCTCCTCTTTGGCCATGACGATAGACGCGTTTCGCACGGCGGCTTCATAGTCGTACACGGCGGACGGAACAGCCGAATTGCGATCGCGGGCGCGACGAGACGAGGCGGATGGCCTTGCAGACATGAATGGGGACTTGAAACGACACCCATGAGTGTTCCAAGTCTCATTGAACGTGCGATGGGCGTCTTCAGCTTGGTAGCGCGCATAGTAGACGCCATCAGCGTCGGTGTTGGTGTTTCCAAAGTGGAGGCTGAAATCCCCAGGACTGGGACTACGACCAGGAGATTCCGAGCCGTCCGCAAGGAAAGAAGAGAAGGCAGGATCGTAGCCAAAATCCAAGAAAGTAGACATATAAGGCGGTAGTAGAGAGAGCAACTGGCTGGTGAGTACACAAGTCGATCGATGGTGGTTGCGCAGTATCTTCAGCCCTCAGGCATCCTTTTTATCCGTCATGAGAATATATGCACAGGCATTCCTCGTGCATCAGTGGTTTGCTAGGACCACCGTTTGTGTACCAAAAGAGGCAGGTAGCAACAGCAGCTATTGATCATGAAAGCAGTTTGAGACAATACGGTCACGCACAGGATCCGGATGTGACAACTGGCGTGCGTGACTCGCTTAGGGTGAAAGACGCACAATGCCACAGGGAGCAAAAACCACTTACTTGGCCCGTGCGTCGTGTCATGGTCCGTGCATTCCACGTGATGCATCACGCCGGTATAAAAACATTCGCACCAACATTCCTGAATCCTTACCACTCTGGCCTTTTGGCTTAGATCAAGTGTAGTATCTGTTCTTAATAGTTTAACCACTATTACGAGGGCACCGCCCTCTAATCTGGTTATCTTATTTTTGCCGCCCTTGTCCCTTGAGCTCTGCTTGCATCTCTTGGGCGAGATGACCTTGCCGCTGCAGTACTGGCTTGTGTCGTCGGGGGATCACTTTTTAAGTGGTCTTTTTCTTTGGGGCTTTTCTTCTCTTATTTCCTCTGCTGGTTTGATTGCCAAGCTATACAAAATGTGTAGATGGTCAACAAGCAGATGATCTAGAGATTTATCTTTCTTTCATGGTTATAGAATAGAATTGTGAACTATCTGAGTGGTTGAATATAGTCATGTAAATAACAATGACTAGCAATTGTATCAATAAACAAATGCTTTAAGCAATTATAAATTCCAATCCTGCCAGACTATTCATGTAACAAGAATATAAAGACAAATTTAGATTCAAAAATAAAGGCCAAAAACAAAGATGAACCAAAGAAAAAGGAGTAGGTATTACATCCCAAACCCTCCATTGTCCAGAAGGGTATTTATTGCTATTGCTAAAGTACCATAGTTGAGATATAAAGACACAGAGAGAAAGAACAAAACACAAAAACAATAATACACTATTACCCTTTTTTTTTTTTTTTACCACCACAGCCGACCAAGCAAACATCCTCCAGACCGAGCCAAGCCCCCAAGCCACCCACCACCGATACCCATCCCGAGCCCACAGCCCATGCCGGGGCCGGGCAATCGCCCGTTCCAGTCGCGCCCATACGGCCTCACGCGCATAATGATCCTTGCCGTCATCGTTGTCGTCGTCGTCGCAGTTGCCGTCGTCATTGCGCCATCTACACCCTCACCCTCCTCATCATTGGCAATAGCGGCAGTGCCCGCATCCGTACTAGCCAAGAACTCACGGATTCGCGCTAGATAGACATACGAATCGCGCTCCTCGCCCGGTCCGCGCACGACGGGTGGGAGGGGCATCGTTGGCGCCGGCTCGGTGCCGTCTTCGGTTCCGAGGATGAAGCCGCGCAGGGTGGGCGGGCACCATTCTTCGCTGGCGTTGCTATTGTTATTGGCGTCCGTGGGCGATACCGACGAAGAGGAGGAAGGGTACTGCACTGTCCAAGAAGCGACAGAAGCGTTTCCTTCAGGCTCATATCCTTCGTATTGACCTTGTCTTTGGCCTTGGTGTGGATATTGATGTTGTTGCTGGTACTGGTATTGGGAAAGTCGGCGGCGGTAGCCCCGTCGAGTGCGCTTCGGCCTTGATGACGATGACGATGACGATACGGCGGCACCTACCATGGATGGTGGCGGTAGGGTCATCGCCCCAGCGGGAGCAAGACCGCTCTCCAACTCTACGACCTCATCCTCCTCCTCCTCTTCATCCCCCAATTCTGTATCGGTAGAAGGAGCAGGCGAGGGCAACCGCGCCGGCGGGATATACGAGAAGCGGCGAAGCGAAGGCGGTATATATGTATCAGCAAAGTCTAGATTATCAACGGCGTAGGCGTCGACATCATTCCCGCCGTCGTTATCGTTGATGACGTCGCCGGGACGGGTGTTGGCGGGCACGAGGTCCATCGTCACCGGCCTAGTATTATCATCACTCGCCACCTCCGCCGCCGCCGATAATGTCGATGACGACGCGGATGTGGCCAGTATCATCATACGCGCCTCCCTCTTCCTCTCTTGCATTATATCGTTCCTTTCCTTTTTATTTCCATGCGCGCCGCTATCATCCACCTCGTCCACTCCTCTCTTACGCGTACGCGTACCCGTCGCCATCGCCGTCGCAACCGAATCCGTAATTGTATCACCAGCAGCAGCAGCAGCAGCAGCAGCAGCAGCCACGCCTGTTGTTGTCGCAGGATCGACGCCAGACTCCTCTACACCACGACGACCCTCGAGCTCTTCACCCGTTCCGTCGCTACCACCAGCCACAGCACTACTAGCACCCTCTTCTGCCACAAACGACGACGACGACGACGACGACGACGCTGTCGATGCTACTGCTGCCGCCCTTTCCTCCTCCTGCCGCTTAACAGGACACGACTTGAAGTGCCTATTCAGATTCGACATCACGCCAAATCTCCGTCCGCACATTGAACATTCGTGGGCTTTTTTTTTTTTTGTATTAAAAAGAAAAAAGGGGTGAAGGTGAGGATGAGTATATACAAATCAAATCAAATTCAAGAGCCATGCTTACATTTTTCACCTGTATGTACAAGATTATGCTGCACATATGCACATGCATAAAGAGGGGGGTGGGTGACGATCTAGTCAGCATATATACACTTCCTTTGCAAAGGGCAAGCAACCACGAGATGATGAAATAAAATAAAATAAATGAGAAATAACAAAGGTGAAACGAAGCAAAACGGAACAACAAACATAAACAAAGAAGGATGATATACAAAAAGCCTTTTTTTGATATATACACACACACCTTTTTTAACGTGCTAGGCCTGTCAAACGCCTTGTGACACTGCGTACAGGCATACGGTCGCTTGATATCCCGCGCGACGCGCGGCGGACGGCGGTTGGGAGGGCGAGGGGGGTCGGTGGAAGAGCAAGTGCTAGCACCGGCGCCGGCATGGGTACCGACACTAGCGGATGGAGGACCTTGCCGTGCCCCACCTCCTGCTGCTTGGAGATTTTGCACGGTGACCTGTGGACGTGCAGGTTCGTGTCGCCGCGTTTGGGATGTCATGGCTGTTGGCTGTAGTTGTCGTTGTCGTTGTTGTTGTTCTTGTCCCGAAGCGCGGTTGTAATCGCCATCATCATTATCGTTGTTGCTATCCACAAGAGAAGTGTTAGACAAGAAAACTGCACTCTGGCTGTTCCCCATGAACTCTGCCGTTGTCGCTGTTGCTGTCGAAGATCTCGAAGATGGTGGTGGTGGCGGTGAAGCTGAGAATGACGAGTAGTCGGGTGTTGCCGACGATGAAGGGTCGGGTGGGGACAAGGAGGAAGCGGAAGAATCCGAAAACGAGGATGAAGATGAAGACGAGGAGGAGGAGGAGGAAGATGTTGAAGAAGACAGGGGGATGTCAGAAGACGGGTGGGGAAGCGTCAAGCCCATCGTAGTAGTATTCGACCGAGTTTGGAAATGGGATGTCAGCGGTGCCGATAGTGATGGGTAAGTATACGAAGACGAAGATAATGAAGAAGCAGCAGCAGTAACAGTCAGGGAAGATGGTAATGCCGATGATGTCGACGATGATGCCAAGGATGGTTGTGGAAATGTGCGTGGTTGATCACGGGTATGAGGATCCTATACAATACAAAGAGAAAAGAAAATCAATAGTAAATCAAGGGATTTTGCGTGAGAGAGGAAAGAGAGGGGGGAGGGGGAGTGGGATGAGAGGAGTGTGAATTGAAGTTAGACAGCATGTCAATAATGAGGAATGTATATATATGTTGTTTACTGCCTCGAATATGATCATATGCACATGTGAACGCGTCGGACTGATGACGGGTTCATATGAGGATGAGTCGCATACTAACCTCGCCCGGGAAGAACGAGCTAGAAGGATAAAGATGGGGGACATGGGACGGAGCGAGGGCCGCAACAAGGATCCAGTAGGCATATGCAGAACAAGAGATAAGACGGTATAAACACTCACCGGCGATGCATGCGAAGATGGGCCGGGGAAGTTATAATAGACTGGCAGCGTGCGCGACGAGAGAGGGAAGAGGGTATCCATATACACTGTGGCGTTCTGGGGCCAAGCCGAGAAGACTGATGATTGGGCCGGATGGTCCGTTGTGGTCGCAGCAGCAGCAGCAGTAGTAGCAGCTGCTGTCGAGGCTGTCGAGGGACGGCGGTATGATGATGTTGATGTTGATGACGATGACGGCGAAAAAGAAGATGGGCAGGAAGACGGATAATGCGTAGAATAATAGCCGTGGTGGTCGTTCATCGGGGGGAAGTTACGATCGCCCTGCATAGAAGGTAGCCATCGAGCCTTTGCAGGCGGGAGGAAGGGCATTGGTCTACCAGCAGCAGCAGCTGAAGAGGGATCACCATTGGTGCAAACATCAACTGGAGGCCTAAACGATGGAGACGCCGCAAGTCTGGTGTGGCTCGTGACAGCGCCGCTCATAGTACCAGCTACTTGGCTCGTATTCATATATGAAAGGCAGAGAGTGAAACAGAGCACATACACACACAGAGAGAAAGTGAGAAAGAGAACGAGGTGGTGGAGGCAGCAGCAGGCAGGGTGGTTTTATTAATAAAGAGACACACGCCTAGTGGACCATCAAGAGTGAGAGTAAAAGAGAGTTGGCAGAAGAGAGCTGACAGACTCAAGACAGACGGCCACGATGGGATTATTACTGATGGCCAGACTCATGTCCTTCTCCTCGTCGTCGTCGTCCTCGATTCTGCAGGCACACGCCCTGCCTGCCCCTGCCTCTTCTTACGCCTTGCTTCTTGCTTGCGGCAGATGACTGAATTCCATCTCCCTTCCCTCCCCTCCCACTCAGCTCATATCGATCTGTCTGCAAAAGACGGTCATTTGATCTATACACATATAGCATACAGAGCCCGCAACATACTAAACCTCGATACCAAAATACACGCACGGGAAAAATGTATCTGTCGCTTACGTACAACAAGAACCCCACCCCCCCTCTCCTTTTTGCCAATTCCGAGGAGAGCTTATTACTATGCCCAGATCGATCCCATCTTCTGCCCTCTTTTTGTTACCCTTTTCGGCCTCCTTCACACATACACCAAAGGGCACTGCATGTCGTACTTTTGACACTATATAAACTATAACACATGCTGTTGTTTTCCAATCACTCAAGTGTCTAAAACGTTGATTAAATAAATATTGGCCCACTGCCTTATAGGCAAGACAATCTATTGGGTCCATTTCGTGCGAGGTAGGAGTCCCAAAGGTTGTTGAGCAAGCGAAGGGAAAGAGGATGAGTCATCAGACAATCGCCAATAAACACAAAAAAGTTTAATGAAAAAAAAAAAAAAAACAACCCCACTCGTGACAAGGCCAATAAGCTTTATTCTTAAAGTATGACATATGGTATATGTATGATCTACGGGCTCACAAATAAGGCATATTCTGTGGATGATATACTACGGCGCCTAGTTGCTTATTCTGGTCTTGTCGCGTTCTTTAATACCATTAGTGATAATACAGTTTGAGGGTCTATCATCAATATCGTCCAAGCTATATTCAGTACTTCTAGCATTTTCCCCTTTGGGAGTAGTATCTGTCATACACAGAGCTAACAACAACAACTACACCAAGAAGCCTGATTAGTACTACATCTCGCCTCCCCATCTTGCGGCCCCAACAAACTCGAAGCCCAGCAACTTCAATCAACAATCAAGAATTATATCCCCATTTACGAGCAAATAATGACCACACTTCTTCTTTCACATCTCAAATCGAATTCAACATCCCCCAAACACGATTCACGACCGACTGCGGCGTAAGCCTCGACTGTCCACCACCCTGCTGCTGCTGCTGCTGCTGCTGCTGCTGTGGTTGTTGTTGTGGTGGTTGTGGTTGTTGCTGATGATGATGATATTGTTGTCCAGGAGGGAGACCAAACTGTGGTCGTGGCGGTGGTGGCTGCTGCTGCTGCTGCCCACCATAATACGGCTGCGCTTGTGGAAACGCCATCGGCCCTCCACCTCCACCCGGGGGCAACGACGATGAATAATAAGGCGTGTACGGCGCGTATGGTGCATACGGCCCAGCACTACCACCGTACGGGCCATACCCTTGCCCTTGCACCGGCGGTGGCCCCGGAGGCGGGCCATAACTACTCATCCCAGGCGGGGGCGGGCCAGACGGTGGGTTATACCTCCCCCCTTGTCCACCGGGTCCAGGACTGGGACTTGGATTCGGCCTGGGAATAGTAGGCGGGGAGGAAGACGGCGAGGGGCCGAAAACGGGTGCGTATCCCCCATGTCCATGCGGAGCCAACGATGGTGGCGACGACGGCGACGTTGGGGACATCGGCTCTGGCATAGGCGGGCACGTCGACGGCGGCGAGGTCGGTCTCGGCCTTGGAGGCAGACTACTCGGCGACGGTATGGACGACGGTCCATATCCCGCCGCAGACTGGGGTCGCATGCTGCCCGGAGGAGGTCCTAGTGGCGGCGCAAAGCCCCCACTCCCACTGGGGCTGCTTCCAGGGCGGTGATGATGGTGCTGGCTGTGACTGTGACT
This sequence comes from Agroathelia rolfsii, assembly GCA_018343915.1. Classification (NCBI taxonomy): domain Eukaryota; kingdom Fungi; phylum Basidiomycota; class Agaricomycetes; order Amylocorticiales; family Amylocorticiaceae; genus Agroathelia; species Agroathelia rolfsii. The sequence continues at coordinate 4,087,336 of JABRWF010000001.1, read as the reverse complement.
ATGATGATGGTGGTGGTGCTGGTGAACATACTCCTCCCGATCGTCCTGCGGCTGAGGTATCATCGCGGACACCGGACGACTGCCGCCGCCGTACGAAGCATAAGGCAACGACGACTGGCTTCCTAGCCCTTGGCCTTGTGCTGGCCGCGGTGCCAGTGGAGGCGGCGGAGAAGATGGGGCGGCGGCTACAAAGCTGCCCGGCCGGCTCTGCTGCGGCACAGGCGGCGGCGGCGGACCACCACCAGGCGATGTAGACGAGGATGATGGCGAAGGAGGCACCGATGGATGTCGCGGAGGCGGGCGCAGAGCAGCCGAGGGTGTGTACGTTAATGGCCTCGTGGACGGATGACGGGGCGGTGGCGGCGGCCTCGGTGATGATGACGAAGATGATGAAGACGATGATGAACCAAATGGCGCCTGACGCGCAAAATCTTCCGATAGTGCTGCTACCGTGCCGTCTTGTACTGGCTGAGGCGAGGTGACAATAAGGGGCGGAAATGATAAAGACGACGACGACGGCGGAGGAGACGCCACTACTGGTGCTGGTGCCAGTGTTGTATCATCTTCCAACGAATACGGCGGCGGCGGCACATCTTCCTCCTCGCCCTTGTCGTTCCCAAAACCATCCACCGCGGTGGGTAAGCCTGGCAACTTCTTATCCCGTTCGCGCGCCCACTCATTGCGCGCAGCCTCTTCAGCTGCGGGATCGTAGTATTCGTACTTTGGCCTCGATGCCCAATAATCGTATACATCCTTGATGGGAAAGGTCTCGTGTACGGATCGCTCGCCTTTGAGTATTTCGGCTGCAAAGCCTGCGATGCGCATGTACCTATTTTCGTCAAATATGGTTGGAACACAATGTGTGCTAGAAAAATAAAAATAAAACCACGCACCAGTCCGGTGTAAGGTCGTGGTAGCCATCTTCGTCGAGGGCCATGAACCTCGTCTTGCCCATGATGGGCAGCTGCCGCTTGTGAACTACGACGGGCATGTATGCCGTCCCTTCGTCGTACCTAAGAAAGAAAGAAAATGAATGAGGAGTTGGTATTAAATACAAGCAACGACAAACGGGCACATACTCATCCCACATGGCGCCGTACATGGTTCGCACGCCGAGCTTGCGCGCATTATAAATCTGTCTCCACAAGAATCGACCGCCATTACGCTTGGCGTCGTTGAAGTTCCATTGACCATGGGAAGTATTATGTCCCTATATATAATCAACATCTTCAGAGTACCGTCCGAGCAAAGGACGTGAAAAAAAAAAAAAGCTCACCGAACTCCCAGGCTGAATCACAGGCACGTAATCCACCTTCCTCCCTTCCCCAGACTCCCTCACCCGCTCATTATGCGCATTAATAGCATCCACATCTCCGCGCATACGCTCCCTTGCAAACGCATCCGCGCTCTCCTCGCTGTTGTACCGCCCAATCGTCCAGGGCGAGATGGCATCGTACTCTTCCAACCAGACCTTCGCCAGCTCTGGGTCAGGATCGGCGTCCGCCGTGCCCGTGCGCCAGCCGGCGGCGACGCCCGCCATGATGTATGCGTCCCCGCCGGGGATGGCTGCGCGCATGGACTGTGCCACGGCGCGTACGGTAGCTGGTGTGTGTCCCCGATCACCGAGACCAAAGCCTATTCAATCAGAAAGCAAACGCACAAGGGGGGGGGGTGGTTGTTTTAGACAGAAAGTTTAAATATCCTCAGCTTCCATACATACCCCAGAGAACAATAACAGGTTTACCACCCTCGTGGAGGTAGTTGGGACTAGCGAGCACATTCTTGTTGCGCAAGAGATGTTTCCAATCCTCGATCAGCAGGTCGTGTACCATGTCGTTCGGGATCCCGGAGACGTCATACCTGTATGTATACATAGATTTAGAAAGATACTTTGCTCTGAAAAGTACACATACATGATAGCGTAGGTTCTCCCTTCCTTCTCCGCTGCATCACGCACGAGATCACCGATATCGTCGCGCAGCTTGCGGCTGCCTTCATTTCCGGGCGCAGCGATGTTCAGAAAGCGCTGAAGCATCGCGCCGTCGACACCGTGTGTCGCCATCCAATGGAAATGTCTATGCAGCAAAGACTCTTGCATTAGAATATACCCACTCTTGGATCACACATGACCCACCGCTGAACAGTCTTTGCATTACGATTAGAGTACAAATAGACCTGCTCGCCGTTGGCGTAGTGCATCCCCGGGGCGGGGTATAGCTCATCGGCATCATACTCTGAAAAGTCAGGCCAGAGATCGGTGTTGATGTGCCCGCCGTGCTCGGGAGGTGCATTAAACCAGTGGAGCCAGCCGTGGTGTCCTGAATGGAACGAGTGCTCATCATCAGTATACGGATATTATGATTTGGACCTATCAAGTTCGTTGGTTGCCTGCCTTCGTATATGGGCTCTCCATCTCCAGGGCAGTGGAACCTGTGTAGAGTTAGGAGTGGAGTTAGTAAAGGGGCTAGGTGCCAAAGTGTTGTATTGCAAAGACACCGAGCGATGGCGATGCTCAACTTGAAAGCATACTTACCATGCTTGGTATCCTACCAAAAACTTGTCTTGAATTGTGCTCGGATCGGCTCTATAGTCAATAATATCGCAGTCAGCCCACGTGTTGTCTTTGGTATGGACGAAGACGATGATGACCTGCGTATACGCTTGGCCATGCCTGACGCCGATGTTGACGTCGACGGGCCTGCCTCGCCGGAGGAATACATAGTCATTGTCTTGCTGTCGATGAACGCTGTTGTCAGCGATGTGCGCTCGAATTCAGGCTTGTTGGGACACTGGTTGGTGATGTTGGCACTGACGATGATGGTGGGCAGGATGAGAGCGATGAAGATCAGGTGCCGTTTGGTGTTGTGTACGCCGCCTGCCAGAGCGAGCATCAAGAGCAGACAGATATGGTGCCTCGCCTAGTACTGCTGCTATGATGCCATTTATGGCCATTACGTCCAACCTCAGGCACAGCCATTGCTAATAGTACTAGCATTAGCCAAGATAATCTTAGTTGTCTTCGCTTTAGCATATTCAGGCCCATCCGTTCCACATTAGTAAGCGTTCGCTGCCACTAGCACCAGTACGTCCTCGACAATACCGCATCCACATGACTATACACCGGGATCATGATGGAAACCAAGTTCTCTTCCATAGAGGCCAATGATAGTAATTTCTCATCGGAGCTCACTTCTTTACTGGCCAATTTGGCCTAAGAATGTAAGGTCTCCGTCTGCTCATCACAACCATATACCCTATACCCTTACATGGCAGAACAGGTGGACGAGCCAGATGTCATTGTGTGACTGTAGTATTCATGTGCACTAAATTTGCCTATATGCATTACGCCTAGAGATAATCATACTCAAGAATAGTGGTTTGTCCACCGAGATCCAACAGGTACCGGTATCCATGTTCGATCATCCAGATGTATCTGAACTAGGAAAAGAATGGTCCCCCCCCCCCCGGGTTATTTGCTGAGTTGTGTCTGCTATTACAGAGGTAACAGCTTGAGCTATAAATAGTGGCTGCCGCTCTTCGCCAATAATATTCTTACGAAAAGCTTTCCTGCTATAGCGCTTATAGACTACCCAAAAAAGGGGTAAAGAAGAGCTGAACTTGAAGAAAGAAAAGAAAAAAAGAGGACGCTCTCAAGGGTGTTCAAAAAGTACAACAACCAGTCATATGTAATGAATCTTTCTGTCCTTTAGAATATCCATATACTCATCATCGTCAGGTTTTCAAAAAGATTGATGATGACCGCGGTTGGGTACCCGTGTGTGCCTGTCAGCCTGCACAACTCATCCTTGTTAGGCCGATTTATTTAGTCTGAATTCATTGGCGAAGTATCTGCTAAAAGCCCTGCTCCGTCAAATACAACTTTTACCGTCTCCTAAACCTACAGAATTCTTAGTATAGGTATTTCTTAAATACAATCCAAGGCAGCACAGTCTGGGACTTTTCCGACTTGTTCTTGCTCCCAGGCGGCCGGGGCTCCTTTTATATTCGATTACATAGATTAATTCAGAGATCGCGATTGTTCAAACTAACAGTAAAAACAATAAATGCAAACTCATAAACCAAGTAAGGTATTCCCCGTCTCTATGTGGGTCCGCAACAGGATATATTACACGACTGGTCGAGTAATAGTAGTTGGTGCATATGGTAGACAAGACTTGATTGTCACTCCAAGTTCTTTTCAATCCAAGTGAAAAATTTACCCATCATCAATTGCACACTTCAAATTCCCAACCTCTTGCGTATCAGCGTCCAAGCGCGCTCCCGTTCAGCGGCGGCACCCCCACCCTGACCGCCTAAAATGGTCCGGTTCTCGATCGCGCGCCGCGAGAGGTATGGCATCACCTACAAAGAGACACAGCGACGATCAGTCAGTCAGAACCGTGCCTCTCTTGCTTCCCAAGGAAGAAAGATAGAAAGATACCTCACGCAGCGCCCCATAAGGCAAATACTTGATAACCACCGGCGCCTCCGTACCCTTGGTGCACTCAATCAGATCATCAGACAACGCATCGCTCATGCCATACAGCTGCCCAAACGTCAAGCGACCACCGAGACTCGGGGAGAGCCTCAGCGCGTCCTCGGACTTGGCCAGCATCGATGCGGAAGCCAAGCCGACCTCGACGAGGTGCCAGAGGACACGCGAACAGCTCTTTGCGTTGTGCGTGCCGAACATGACCCCCACGGGCGCGTCGCGCGGGGACGGCGCCAGCGCGCGCACGATCAGCGCCGCACAGGCATCGTAGCAGGCGTCTGTCGCTTCTTTTGTCTCCCACACGGGCGGCAGCTCTTCGGGCGAGATGGCATGTGAGGAAGAGGAAGCAGGTGGAGAGGATGAAAAGGCACGGTGGTGGCGTCGGCGTCGCTCGTGCTGTTCGACCTCGTAGTGATGATAGGCGCCCCTGACGAGCTTCACGCCGAGGATATAATTGTGCTTTTTGGCATCTTCAAGCGAATATTCGAGATGTTCGAGTGTTCTAAAGATGATGATGGTAGTAGTAGTATATGCATGTACCACACGTAGAAGCTTCGTCGTCAGCCTACGGATGTTTTAAGAGAACATGAAGAAGATTGAGCTTCTCACCGGCGGAGATAGGCCTGGTATGTCCCGTATACCAATGGTTGAACATTTTCACTGTCTTCTTCTATCTTCGGCCGATTCGAGGATGAGGCCTTTGGCGGACGTGCGTTGAACCGGCGTGTCAGCGCATATGTGAGTGCATCTATCGCTGGCTATAGATCGCTCAAACACAAAAATAAAAACTGTTAGCACCCATAACTAGCCTTTTTAGAGTTAAGTATGACTAACTTGGTACCAACTAAAAACGGCGCAGAGAAGGAGTCGGTTGCATGAGACACAACGAATAGCAGGAGATTGTGATGACAACTCAGATTGCGCACCTGTATTCGGCGTCTATCATGATCCGCACATTGCGCTCCTGAGCTCTAGTACAGATCTTGTCGAGAGCGTTGTAGAGATCGCGGATGGACGCAATATCCTCTGAGGACAGCGACATATCTATTGTGTTCGCCGACTTGTGCCAGACGACATCCATGTCGGATGCACTTGGTGTGCCCGGAAAGGCTATCTCTACAGCTTTTGGAAGCTGTCTATAATGAATGAGATATTCGGAAAACCGAACGAGCGCATTGGGGTCGGGTAACAAGGCTGTCTATAAGACAATCAAGTCAATTTGCCGTGAAGAAGAAGATTAGTCAAGAGTGTACATACCACTTTCACAGCTACCCAAGTACGTCTATCCTGAGGCCTGTTGCCCAAAGAATCCTCAAAGTCGGCTGAAACATCAATCGATCTTAACAACTCCTCCAATATTTGCTCATGCGGAGGCGGTCCGGAAGAGGGTGATTCAGCCGATGAAGTGGTCGGCTCTTCAACCTCGACACTGTAGTTGAACAACACCCCAGCGTTACGTTTACGTAGTTCATGCAACAACGGTGTACATTCCGCGACTGAGTCTCCTCCCACAAACTTTGGTGTGCAAAAGGAGAAAAAAAAAGACGATAATAGTCGGATCAGGCCAAATACGGGTCTCGAATGAATGGAGTCATTCGCACCTGTGCAAAGAAGGTATGACGAACGGCCCATTCAGTCAGAGAGCCCAGGATGGGTACTGATAAGCACGCCTCCAGCAAGGCGGGTGCGTGATCGACAAACCAGGGGACGCCGATTACAGAATAAACGACATAGGTCCGTATTAGGGGGAGCAGGGAGGAGTCTGTTTGATCCAGAGTAATGGCTGTTCCTGCGAGCAGTAGAGTTGATGATCCCAGTATACGTGTGCACCAGAGGCCGCGCGAAGACTTGGGCTTGGGAGAACTAGCGTTGATGCTGTGAGCTCGACGGCCCAAGATGCTCCGCCCTAGGTTTGGTGCATTGGCAGCTTGTCGGAGTAGCAGAGGTCGAGCAGACACAGTTCTGAGCCCGAGCATTATCACAGACCAACTTGAATGATGAAAGAGGGCAAGATGCAGAGGCTAATTGGATTTGACCATCTCGGGCGGGTCATAGTTGAGACGGCTGTCACCGATATGAGAGCGTCAGGGCTATTTGGTAGCGGAATAACCGTATGAGCGCATGGCGGGGACAAGATCCGAAGCCGCACTGCGTCGACATCATCGGCTATTTGGTTTTGGAGTCTACTAGCTCGAATGTCGCTCACACCCAACATCGTGTATGCCGACACCAGAAATTCGAGTTAACTGTCCTGCAGTATCTTCTAGCTATACTTTGGCTCAACATGAGATGACTGTAATGATCAATCCGTACTAGATTGTCTCTGAGACCCAAATTTCTTGCATCGTTGGCCGCAGCTCCGTACAGTATGAAGTATTTCAGCGGATAGTGACAATAGCTGGTAGAGGAGCAATCCTTGTTTCTAATCCATCCAGGACTCCCTGTCATTCAATTAAGCTCTTTTGGCTGATTCTATTCGGTTTTCGTGACGAGATGCGTTCCTTCTGCTGAAGATAATCATCAATAAATCTGCAACCCTTCTCTGAGTATCCAGGACTATATTATCATCGTCTCTCATATCACCAGTATCTGTTGTTTTCCTAGTCTTATCAAGACGCCACTTGTAGCCTAGTTTATATAAGCTTGACAGATTATCACATGGAACTATTGATTTTATCGCTCGTTTACGTCAATCACCTCTCCAGTCCAACTGATACAACTGGCACATGGACTATTCCACACGCTTGACAGTTGATCCCACCTCTATCCGTCCAGATCAGAACTAGTCGAACAGATAACATCCCTACTCCAATCCGTGTGATATGAAAAAATGGCTCAACAAGCCATCGATGGTCATCATCATTCACACTTTCTTCGTGCACATGCACATGTCACTGATAACATGGCTCACTCGAAACCTTGATTGGGGTTGGTCAGTTGATCGTTCTTGACCCATTTGTGTTTCCACAAAAAAGTGCAAGACACAGAATGGGATAACCATCTATATCCCCAAGATGCTCATAGTTCCCTAAAACTTTCTACGTAGCATTAAATAAATAAATAAATAAGCTCGTTTGGTCTCCGATTTGACTCTTGCTGTGCATTGTCTGGATGGAGCTAGCTAAAAGATACTGATGATATTCATACGTTCCCTGTTTCCATCTCTGCAATTTGATTTCCACCCACCCTCTCTTTCTCCATGGGTTTGAATCGAGCTTTTGTTGCTACGCAATATTCATTTATTTTTCTTCGTTTGCCAACTTTCCCCCTTCTCCCGGGTTCAAGCGAAGATAGTGTCCGGTGATTCGGCAGGAAGGAGAGGAGCCAATCATTGCTTACCTGCCACCTAAGCTTGCAACGAGCATACTATAGTGGAGCTATGCACGCTGATAATCTCTCCCCCCCACCAGGGGGAACTCAACACATTTATATTAATATTCAAAGATTCAACCGCACACATGGCGTTGTACCCAATCCCGGCATATCACCCCCTGCCCTGCACGAGTAAAATATCAGCATCAGGTAAATAAGAAGCTACTAGGGACAAGGAACACCCGAAGAGCTCTTTTGTCCGCCTATGGAAATGGTTAGTACGATATGCAACAGTAGCGAACAATAGAACGACACATTGATCACGGGAAAGCCTTTTACATCATAAAATATCTGAATGCCCGAACACCACAACTGAAATAAGAGCCATTTATGTAGTGGTACCGTTATCAGTACTAGTAGCACATGCGTAGTGGATGGGAGAACCAACAACTTGTGTCTGAGCAGGCGAGGGAAAGCTTCTCCTCATTATAGGGATGTAACTTAAAACATCCCCCCAGCGTTATTTATGGCCTCAAGGGGAAGCAAAAATGCTGATAACCAAGCAGATCAACCACTCAAGTATTCACCCTAAAGATCTATCTATTTTTCGTTTTTGCATGTCATTCTCTAAAGAAAGTTCACTATTACAACAAACAAACAAAAAATACACGATATAACCACTACTAGATCAAATGCACGCACATAACAAACACGAAGAGAAAACTACAACAAAAAGAATCTGCACACTAACATGCATGAACTGTCGGTTTCGCCTAGATGAAAGAACAAAAAGTAAAAAGTACAAGCCCGATACCGAAAAAGAAAAAACCCCCATCAAAAATAAAGAGTGACAATGATGACATGATGGTGGGAGGGGGGGATAGGGTTAGAGAAAACATTGAGCCATTGAAAGCACAGGAAAACAAAAACGGCACAAAAAGAGAAGAGAAAAGAAAAGAAAAGATATAAATCCAATAAATCCACCTTTATAGATCCCTTATGATATATTCCTCATACATAGACAACCAAAGCCCCACGCACACACGCGCGCGGGGCCTACTTCCCCAGCCAGCCCCACATACATACGGATCGTTATTATTTTCGTCATTATTCTTGTTTTTTTTTCTTGGCACCATTCATTACAAACGCCAACCGCTCACGACGACGATGGGCAATCGTCATCATCCTGGTATAGTGCGGTAGGCGTTTACCACGACAGCGGGCCGAAAACCTCGCCTTGTTGAACGGTCTTGTACGGCGTGGCGTTCCAGTCCGCCGTGTTTTGGTATACAGTGTTGCCCCACCAAGTTTGGATCGAGTTTGCCCCAATCGTGCCGTTCCGAGGGAACTGGAGGCTGTATGGCAGAAAATGAAAATATCAGCAAGATGGACAGATAGCCGAAATAAAATGATTATCGTCGTGTGATGCGACAACAAGAGTTATTCAGAAATAAGAAAGATAACACACCAAAAGAAGATAATCACTCCGCCAATCGCTATACTCGAATCCAAGGCGGCGGATAATACATCTACATGATTGTTGCCGTTTCCTTAAGCGACCAAGGAAAGAAAAAAAGAACAACCCTCAAAAAGACTTACAGTTATATTTAGTCCACCATGCAAAATGCCGTCGCCTGATGAAGTATTGGAACAACCAGCCGACGATGAACCATGGGACGTAATTCTATGTGTGTCAAGTCCTTCAATATTCAAGATGCCTTCCGGAGAATTTACGGACGAAGCACGTACCGATGCAGTAGCAGGTGGAATGAACCCTGTGCCAGCAAGCAGGACTGGGATACTATGATAGAAGAAAAAGCACGTCAGAGATGTAATTGAATGGGAGGAGGGGAGATGATTCTGTCATACTTGATATATCGGAAGAAGCTATGCGGCCACTTCTTGGTAATAGCCCACGAAATAACCGGGGCGATGGCACCAAACAGGAAGAAGTATAGCAGAGCTGTAGTGTGTATTAGTCCGCTAAAGTCGTGCAAATAGAAATTTTTGTCGAAAACTTACGACTGGGTTGGGAGAGGTATCGTCAGTCAACCATTCTCGTCCCGTATTGAACAAGAAACGAAAAAAAACTCACTAATAAACCTGTCCCTTGGAAAACTGCAGCGCCGGGCCAATTACACCCCAGATAACACTAGCAGTATAAAACACTTCTGTGCCCGCACACGAAAATCCATCCTTTTGGTGTGTGGTGCATATACCGTCTACGGTATCAAGAATTTCGTCAGCTGGTGTTTTTCAATCAATAAGGCGTGATCAAAAACACTCACCGATATTTGTAAACATCCAACTTTGCACGGCCAGCTGTACAGTGCCAGCAATAACCGTCGCGATCACCTGACACCAAAACATCGTTCGTGGTGGGATCTTCATGTAGTGTCCCAGTTTCATATCCGAGATAAAGTTGAGCGCTTGCGACATTGTCTAGACATAAACATGTCAATTCGAAGAACTCCCACAAAATCAAAGGGTAAACGTACGATAAACCCCCACGTCTTGAACAACATCATCGCGATCGGCCGTCCGGGCAACATGTATCCCACGACGAGCTCGGTGATGACGTTGAGGCCAATCTGCTGGTTGGTGATGGCTTGAATCATGCCAATGGGGAGGATATACACGAATGAGATGATCAGCGCAATCACGAATGCGTACACGGGCATTTGGGTCGGCCAGACTTCGATGCTGATGATGCCAAATGCGAAGGAGACGACTTGTATGAGAAGATATATCAGCATACTGCAGGGAAAAAATCAAATTGGAAGAAGAGATAGGAGAGCAACTTACTAAAAACGACAACATACCACCACTCAGGTACCTGTCTATACTGCGCCATGAGCCGCGCATGAATATCAGGCTGCTCCTCCAGCGAGCGTGTAGCTTGTCTCCAAATCTGCTTGCGAAAATACAGTGCTGCATGAACAACAGTAGCAGTTACGCTCGCCATGCTCAGCCCATACGACATGGCGAATGTGATTCTATACACGAGAAAAGGCATCAGAAAAAAGTGCGTTTTGACAAGTGCAAGTGGGTTTACTACGGCTACTCACGGTAAATAAAGTGGGCTGTATGCCTTGTATGCGTCGATGTCAAGAGTGGACTCTGGTGTAAGTATCCGCGTGACATTGTATATGCTACCTGTGTTGTCGTAGGACCCGCCGCCCAGCATTCTGAAACGCAATCGAATACGTATTATGTTTGGCTTGGAAAGAAGGACAGATGGGTTAAGCTACGCACGGCATATACTGCGAGTTCCACACATTGCAATACTGTCACAAAGAAAAAGAAATAAGAGGGAGGAAAAGCCTGACATGGTGCGAATCCGATCTTACGTATAGTATAGGGCACAAAAACCCTGCGTACCAAATCATCAGTTCAAAATCGAACGATAGAATAGAACTGGAAACTCATACAGAAGAAGACAAGGTATCCAGCGGCAATATTTGCTTCTGCCCACCCTGACAAACAAGTCATATAATGAGTAAAGGTCAAGTCATATCTGAACTTGGTGGAATGCATTACATACATGGTGTTGCAAGAGGACTGCCAATGTACGCTATTTGACTCCAGTCAAACGTGATAAGAGACATGCCTGTTCATTGCAGCATAATGGATGTCAGGGTGAAAGAAGCTAAGAGGATGCTTGTCACGTACCAAGTCCACTGTTATAACCAAATAGTTGGTTCACTTTCTGGAATATACCGTAAGCAATCAATCAGTAAATCACAAACGCTGTATGGTACGAAGTGCTTACGACTGGGGAAAAAAGAATCAGTCAGACACATAAAATTGAGAAATGAAATAAAAACACATACCGTTATTTGGCCATATCCAACACACCCAGGAGAAGGTTGAGAGTGCGGTAAAGAGATAACCCGGCAGGAAATCTACAGTGATAACATAAAAGATGTCATTCTCGAGATGAATTATGAGAGTGTAATTTTATAAGCGTACACCAGAGCGTAGCGGCCCCAAAAGCAATGAAGAAAAACCGCTGTCTTGACATGCCATCTTGGCTTCCCATGCCAGCGTATTCTTGTGAATGCAATGTGTTGAACAATGTACAATATACAAGGTTGGCAGGCCAGACTGTACGTATGGAAGAAAATAGTTAGAGTTCAGGAAAAAGTACGGAATAAGGATAATCCCGGATGAACTCACTCATAGATGGGGGTGCAACCAAGAAGCGCTTGGCGATGCCACCGATGGAAAAGCCTATGAGTTGCGTGGACATAACAAGCACCCATTGGTAGGAAAAGCTGTATGTTTGGTTGTAGTAGACGCGCTGGACAGCTACAATATCCGTCTACCAAGGATCATTCCTAACATCAATACAATAGAAGAGGCAAGATCACCAAGGAAGGATGGGGGGACTAACAGCATAGGCACTACCGTAGCCAACGCCGGCCATGATGGTAATGATGACGTGTTCCTTGATGGAGAAAGGTCCCGGATTGAGGGTGATACCCATGAATCGCCAATGGGGAACGTATTGTGCCCACAGCTGGCCGAGTGGGAATGAGACCAGTAGGGATGCCAGCTATAGATGGATGGGAGCATACAACGTTGTCGTGTGAGGAGGATAAACCCAGCAATGTGCCATAATAATGCATGCTTACCGGGCCAATGACGATGTTTGGATATCGAAAATTAAAGAACTGATTGAGACCTGGTATGATGATCGACCAGAGGAGTCCAATCGTCCATGCGCGAAAGGTGCCGGCGGGCATATCCGGGTCATCTGCATTGGAGACCGCACTACGTACTTCTGGATAAGGAGAGTCATCCTCAAAATCGATAGATGAATGCCAGTCCCAGTCGAGGTTGGGGTCAGACTGGTTGAAGTAGTCGTCGACTTCGGCAATGGCGACGGAGTCCTGAGCGGCAGCGGCAGCGACGGCAGAAGCTTGGGGTGAGCAAGACAACTAAGCAGACGACCAACGTAGGAACACACTCACTATGTATGCTACAAGGCACGCATAGAGGCGAGGCGAGACGAGACGATATATATTATTACAGGATATGATATTTACGTATGGCCAGGGTAGTAGAGACTTACGCTGATCGGCAGCATGGTCCCATTTGGGTTCCTTGTCTTGGAGTTCATGGGCGGCAAACGGGGTGCTGCCCTGTGCGCTGGCGAGTGAGTTTCTGGCCAGGATGTCGGACCGCTTCTCATAATGAGGCATTGGGCGGCGGGGAGGTAGCGCAGGGAGGGGAGTTGTAGGCAGGTCAAGCAAGAGACGATGGCAAGAGGACCGAAACGGAGCGAGGGCAATAAGCAAAGGCGCATAAATATCAAGCTACTTCGGATAAGCACAAGTGAGAGATAGGAACACTCTCATATGCTTCCCTGGCGTACTGCCTCCGTCCATTCCCTCGCCGCCATTTCCCCAGCAATCGAAAGCCGCTGATGATGATGGCGCATTTACGCTACATACTGTGCTACTTATGACATATGCACCATCTCAGCGAGGGGGACGCTCATTTCACAGGGTCTTGTATAGTGCAGCTGTAGTAATAATGCTGACTAAGGCATATCGCCATGGCCGCGCGGAAGCACATGACCCAAATAACTCGTCGGCCCCGCAACTTCAATGGCATGCTAATGTCGACAGTACAGTACCTGGTAGTGTAATAGTACATATATAGAGTAACGGACTGTACTCTTACATCTGATTCAAGAGGCGGCAATAACCTAGGCGCCATCATCGTCCACTGCGGCCGACAACAGATGTCCACCTGAACACACCCGCCCCACGGCTCTCGGCACGCACACTGGCCGACTGTCTGGGAGACCCACTTGCTATCCGGCATCTCATCCCGTTAACATGTCCGCAGATTTAAAAAAAGATTGCTCAGTAGACGATATCAGTCAATCACAATCACATAGAAAAGAACCCCACGGCCAGACATGAATGCAGTCATAGTCATGCGAGCTCTATCAACTGTATGACAAGAAGACGGGGGATCCGGTTAGTACCCAGAGTAAGCAGTTGAAGGATAAACGTTTGTCTGCATGGTCTGTGCGAGCGCGTGCAAGCTAACGATACCGCCTACAATCAATTCGTAGGCATGGCGGCTTCATCGTCATGTCCGGCTTCCAATGTTAGCCGGCCGAGAACAAGCGTCCATGATGGCGTATCCGTGATCTTCAGCTATCGTCTCTATCTCTACCACTGAGTCCATCATGGGCGCATTGCATTATGGTAAAAACCGCTCGTGCCAATACTTTGACATTGATATGACACAGCATTAAAAAAACGATGATTGACTGATAGTCTGGAAGGAGAAAAATCAATCAAAAAATGCCTCTCTCGATCACCAGGACATACATATACACCCCTATACCATGTGAAATTTCATCAGATCCCGTTACATCCCCTTCGCCGCTGCGTCGCAGCTTCAACACAATCACGACCCTGACTCGCTCAACATCATCATCGACATCACCGATCTTGTCGTCTGCCTTACGATCCTGACAGTGGAATGCAAGCGCATGGAAATGGAGAGATACACTAATATGGCAAAATAAAATAAAATTTCTCTGGGCGGTTAAAAACTCAGTCCCAAGGGCACATGAGACGACGCCATTCGGAATACTCTGTATAGCATGCGGATGGCGCGGGTCGAGAAGTCGAATTTTTGTTAATATGGCGTAATCGCCATGCTGTATCACCTTCTCGGAATACAGAGAGCAACCACATGCATCATCAGGAGCAAATGGCACATAAAAGAAGGGTAGCTCGAGGGGAGACTGGGCGGAATTTGACGATCTCGACATAAAGCACGTCGTGATACTGGTAGACGACGACTGTGCTGTGCTGTATGTCCGGCCGGGGAAAGGACGCAGTTTATGGCCAGGAGAGACATGTTCGTTGAGATAGCCGAACTGATCATGACGCCGGACAATGCATCTCATGCACAGAAAGATAGGCACACGTCAAGGAATAAATATCTTGTCGGCAAGTTATAGCGTCGAGGATCTGGAAAACGTCTGAGCGGAGGACATGGATGCAAAATGAAAGTTGTCTGAGTTTGAAAATTTCTAGTCTGTGTAAATGATACAATATCGTTTTTTTGACTGCCCCCTCTTCGCCAGTGATTCTTACCACAACTTTCACTCCATCCTTTGATATCTCCAAGAAAATTATACATTGAAACTCATGAGTCAGAGACTATGAAGACAGGAAGAAAAAAAATCCACTCATTGTCCCTTGAAAACTGTACAATCTAACCTACACGGCAATACTTAACGATGGTTACATTACTAGGCCCAGGAACCAAACAAAATTTTTCTTATCTCCTTGCCCGCACGACGACGCTCTGCTTCTGCTGCCCCATTGCCAAGGACGCTCTTGTTCTCAATAGCACGTCGTGAAAGATACGGCATGACCTGTTTTAAAAAAATCACGTGTTACTATTACACTCTTCTGGGCTGGCTGGTTGCTTACCTCTGTCAATGCACCGTACGGTACATACCTGTACACAGGAGCAACCGATCAGGACTCTTCCTTGTCATGTGCAAAAAAAAAGTGTTAACCCACTTTATGAGAACCGGCGCATTCGCGCGGGTACACTCCAACAACTTCTCCGCTAACTCGTCATGCATCCCATACAGCTGCCCAAACGTTACTCGTTCACCCACATCGTCGCCAAGTTGTACAACCTTCTTGCTGTATGTTTTGCCCTGATTCTCACCCTCTGTCGTTGTCGCAGCCCCCTCTACTATCTCCTCCTTCGCCAGCCCGGATCGGACGAGTGATTTCAGGATATGATCGCAGCTAACCGCGTTATGCGTGCCAAATAGGACACCAACGGCAGAAGAAGAAGGCGTCGAAAGTCTGGAATGGATTATTGCCGTGAGCTCATCCACAAGCAATGACGCGCAGGCATTGTAACATGCATCTGTCTCTGATTTGGCCGTCCATACGGGCGGCAAAGGCTCGGGAGAGATCGACTGGGCATGGCTATCGCCAACACTGCTATTTGAGGAAGAGGAATGGCCGTGCATGCTCAGCTCATGTGGGTGATACGCCCCCCGGACGAGCTTCACACCAAGGGTGTAGCCATGTTTCTTGGCATCCCGTATGGAATGTTTCAAATGTTCTGGCGTTCTGGTACTCTTATTCAGCTATTATTCGAGTGACAGAAAAAATGATTTTCTACGCTCACCGTCGCAAATAGGCCTGGTACGTGGCATATACGAGTGGTTGTACACCAGCAGCAGTAGCAGTCATATCAACGCCGAAAAATCGATGAAGTGCCGAAAAGGATGACGAAGAAAACGACGGCTTAGCATTAAATTTCCGCATGAGATCGTAGCAAAATGCGTCTATAGCCGGCTATAAAGATAACATCAAGATCAGACTTTGGGATATGTAGCTGAATGGTAACAACCAGACGACTACAAACCTGGTACCAACTTATGTTTTTTCATTGGTACGCCACGAGCAGGAAGTAAAGGTGAACAACGTCATCAAAAGATCACGAAGACAGAGGGGGGCTATAAAAACCAACCTGTATTCGGCATCAATGATGATGCGCACCCCGCGCTCTTCTGCGCGGGTACAAATCCGTACCAGATCCTCGCGAAGCTCACGCAAGGAAGCGATATCCTGGGCCGTCAAGATTCCTACATCAGAGCCGCCATCTGGGGGGCCATAGCCATGTGCGTTCACGTTACTCGGCGATGGCGAAAGGTCGAGGACGTGCAAATCTGATGCACCCGGCGTACCAGGAAAAGGGACCGACGACACACTCGTGGGTCGATGTTGTAGAATATGGCGAGAGAAACGGATCAGGGCTGATGGATCTGGGGCTAGTGCTGTCTAGAAAAATTATTCATAAATCAGCGACCATGTGAGATATGTTATATACATGTGTTAGGACAAGTTCCCCCCTCTTCCTCTTTTTGACGAATAATATAACGTTTTCACTTACTATTTTGACAGCGACCCAAGTTCTCCTGCCTGCAGCTCCTAGTAGTTCATTGCGATCTGTTCCATCACCATTACCACGGCGGGAAGCCTCAAAATCGGCCGCAACGTCAATGGAATGAATCATCTCTTCGACCATGTGCTTGTGTGTTTGTTTATCCGCGCCAGCGTGCTCGCCCTTGGCCGGATCCTGGACTTCAACACTGTACGCAAACAGCGCGCCGATGTTGCGCTCGCGCAGACGATGTAAGAGAGGCAAGCAGTCCGTCGCTGATTCGGCACCTACGAACTTGATATTGATAGAGATAGATTATAATGAATGCATGTTTCTTTCAGCAACAAATAAAATAATCATCAAGAGTTTGCATAAAATGCCGCCCTTACCTGTGAAAAGAACGTGTGTCGAATAATCGCCTCTGTGACACTGTTCGCTATGGGGATCGACAACAGCACATCAAGAACGCCCGGAGCATGATCGATGACCCAAGGGACCGAGCACGCAGAATAGACAATATAGGCCCTCAGCGCGGATGATAGCGCATCATCGTCCTCGTTCGAAAGTGTGTAGTAGGTCCCACCGCCTACAAGTGCTGCGAGAGCAGCTAGCCTGAGCACGGTTCGCCTGCCGGTGTTCGGTCTTGGAAGCTGCTGCGATGGCGACTTTGATGGCTGTTTGACCGCCGCCGCAGCCTTCGTTCTCGTCTGAGAAATAGAAAAGAGACGCCTTGTAGTGTTACGGGATGCAGATCTTAGGCTCAGAGACAACATAGTGTCAACACCAAGGAATAGGTCTGAGAACAACAGCAGAACACGAGTTCACCCTTTCGAATGCATGCAGCCCGGAGCATAGAGCAATACGTTATCAGAACAACAACATGAGCATATCTCGGTGTTTGTGGGGGTGCGCGCGTTCGCGGCCGCATGCCTTGCCGAGTTTGACGTAGAGCTGCATATGCATGCATGCATGCAGGCGATGACATCAATGACCATCTGTTTTAATATATCAGACTCCCATATTTGGACGCGCCAATCTGTTTCTCTTATCACCGCACCTCGCTATGGGGTAAACAGTGCTTAGTTTAGATTTTGAAATTGCCCAGCTCTACAATCTATACAGCTATTGCTTTGACATCTACAGCTTTATTTATTTATCTTTATTTTAAGGCTTCATGAAATGCTAAATCAAACTGTCTCCAAAGTGAACGAGATTGAAATCCAAGATTATTATACGAGAAGGGTATTATCACGATAACGAACCGAAAGCAATGTAAAAAGCAACGCACACGCGACTCGAGAACAACAACAGCAAAAATACAGCCACTACCATTAACAAACAACAAAATGAAAGACCTCAGTCGCACAACACCTCCAGCTTCTAAAAAATGGTCGCCAATGTACCACTCTCGTCGAAAGCACCACCCAAGTTATTGAAAGATTTACCGGGGCCGTTCTTGCCAAACGTGAAACCGACCCAGACACCGCGGGTAGCGGGGTCGTCTTTTTCTTTGACAGCCTCGACATTGCGCTGCTTCTCCTTCACTTCGGCATATTTGGCCATGTCTTCCAGCGACGTAAAGTCGTCGTAGTAGCCCGTGTCGATTTCTGAGTCGAGTGCGGGCACGAATGGCGCACGAACGGAGCGCAGATCTTCCCACTTGACACGAGAGAAGAAGGGATGTCCGGTCACGTGCGAAAGGGTAGAATAGCGGACACTCGAGTGGGAGATGAGTCTATGATGAGTATCGCATCAGTCCATCTGTATTCATTATCTGTAAGTTTGGCATTTATCACTGACCTTGTGATAGCGTCCCAAGCAATGTCCGTCAGATTAAATATGAGGTCCTCCTCTTTATCGTAATGAGGTCGTCTCAGAACCTTTGACCAGTTCTTTAGGTTCGTCCATGTCTCCTCGGGGGTACCTCCACTGAAAGGCGGGAAGCCAGCCAAGAATTCAAAGAGGATACAGCCCAAGGACCAGTAGTCGACCGAATACGTGTACGGCTTTCCTCGCAATACCTCGGGCGCCATGTAATCGGGAGATCCCACGATAGAGTCCGCATAGCGGGGGTCTTCATTGCGAACGGAACGATAGATGGAACGACGCTCCATTGTCGAGCGATGCACGATCTGGTTGTCTTTGACTTTGTCGAGCTGTGGGGTAGTTCATCAGAAAAAAAAGGAAGGTAGCATTTAACTGGTGTGATAAACTAACTTTAATCTTCATGGATTCTATTCGTTTAGGGTTCAACGCGCCAGTTGCCAGACCGAAATCGGTCAATTTGACATGACCAGTGCCGTCGACAAGGAAATTCTATTTTTTTCCCCTTAACATCAATGCCCATAGTAGTAGTCTGGATATGCCGGAACTAACCTCAGGCTTGAGATCTCGATGGATATAGCCAAGCTTGTGTAACTCGTTCACTGCAGCAAACATCTCGCTTATGTAAAATCGTGCATGCTCTTCCTTCAGCACGCCGGAGTTGTTGAGCAGCGTCCGAAAGTCTCCGCCTGGTACGTATTCCATGGCAAGATAGACGTGTTCTGTATCCTGGAACGCATACAGGAGCTTGACAAGCCAAGGTGTCTTTGTTGCTGTAAGGATGTCGCGCTCCACAAGAACATGGCGAACCTATCGAGAAAGGAAAGGAGTTGAAGAAATTCAACCTTCCGATGGCATCAAGAATGATGGGGAAATTCTGTACCTCATCCATCTTCCAGAGCGTCTTTTTCCTCATCTTTTTTAGGGCGCATACCTCACCAGTTTCTTGTTTCCTGGCCAAGTACACTTCGCCATACCCTCCTTGACCGACTTGGGCGATGATATGGAACTGCTCAACACGTAGTTTGGCACGGCGGCGGCGTAGAATCACTCGTTCGCGTCCACAGTACGATTTGAATTCCTTGGCATAATCAGCACCGGAAAGCTTGCGCGCTGAAGTGTCTTCATCGAACTTGGTTCTTCGCTCTTTTCGTGCGGCTAAGTAGCCCAGCGTCTGAAAGTAATAATCAAGGAAGTCTGGCACAAAACATGAGCATAATAAAGAAATGCGTGACAATTTGATAACATACACAATTGAGCGACGGTCGCCTTCCGCCTGACTTCTGCGCTCTCTAGCAGCTCGCGTTCCCAGAGTTGGAAACCACCGTTTTTTATCATCGTGCCTCCTCTTGCCGTTTCCATCCTAATATCGCCGGTACCCAGCGTCTGGCCTTTAAGCGTGTCCATATGAATGTCTCGCAAGGACTGCTGGGCGAGTTGACTGGATATGCCAGAAACATCATTCGTTCCCGATGGAGACATGTTTAGGTATTTGTTTATATGGAGAATTAGTGGGACTGATAGTTATGATGAGTGGTCGTGACAGATCGTGAAAGAGAATAATGTCGATGGGAGAGGTGAACTTGAACTGCAGGCAGGTCGTGGTGTGCGGCTTGATCTAGTAACAAAGTGGGCGTCTGAACACGCGCTGAGAGATCGAGATCGCTAAGATCATATCGGAACCAAATCATCGCCGTGGTCGCTCTCTCGGGCCGGACATTACCGCCCTGTAAAAAAAAAAACTTGTATTCGATCAGCCATGGGGAAGCGCAAGGCTCAGCTCGACGAAGATGCGTCTATGCACGATGACAACTCGGGATCGGAGGACGAGCCCACCGTGAGTCTATGCTACTCCCATGCGTACCCACGCTCAACATACACAAAAATCTCGCGATAAAGTAGAGCTTCGTCAATGTCGATTTTGAATTTTTCGACCCCAACCCTAAGATCGACTACGTCGCGCTGAAACGTCTCGTCGTCCAATTGTTTGCTACAGACGCACCAGAAATACCTGCACATGATATCGTTGAGCTTGTCCTCAATCAGCCCTTGGTCGGTACAACGATCAAAATGGACGGCATCGACACCGATCCATACGCCATTCTCACCGTGCTCAACATGCATGTCCATCGTCAAAACCCGGCAATCCAGGGTCTCGTCAAGTATCTACAGTCCAAGGCGGGCAACGACTCTGACGTAGGCAAGGCGCTCAAGGCAATATTCGACCAAGAGGAAAACCATGCAGGCTTTGTCCTCTCCGAACGTCTGATCAACATGCCCGTCCAAGTCGTTCCGCCCATGTATCGCATGCTCGCAGACGAAATTCAATGGGCCATTAACGATGTCCGTGAGCTCTCCTCTCTCGTCCTATCCGCTCTAACCAATAAATCCCGTAGGCTGAACCTTATGTTTTCTCTCACCTCCTCATCGTCTCACGCACGTACCACCTGTCCGAGGAGGAGGCTGCTCATCTTCCTGCTCCGACAAAACGAACCAAAAACGCGGTTGCACAGGCATCCTCAGCCCCTTCACATGGATTATTTTCATTCCATCCCGAGGACGAATGCATTATGAAGGTACGTACTACTCCCATGTAATTCAATATGGAAATCGGTCTGAAACTCTCTGTAGTATGCCGTTCACACACTGGACTACCCATTGGCCCAGCAACAGCGGGAAAAGGATGCATTTGGGCTGGATGTGCGAGGCCGATTAATGATTGTACCAGGAAACTGTTTGTCTGGGCTCATAGCAGACTTGGCAGCAACATATAGTGATAAATGAATAGTTTCTCCAAGCATTTTTTAAATCACCAGAGTGAATATATTACTTGTTTTGCAGCCATGCTCTGTATAAATATACCCACCTATTCAATCAACCTTTTAGTATATTTCCCTCTCCTAGTATACCTATTCACACCCTTAAGCTCTAGTTTGTCATACATGCACAACATTATATTCTATGTAAAAATATCTAGACAACTTATCACAAATTCTCATAATATTTATAATGTATACTAAGTAACAATAGCTAAAAGACAAGTAAATTCAAATTCCAACTCTAGATCATCTGCTTGTTGACCATCTACACATTTTGTATAGCTTGGCAATCAAACCAGCAGAGGAAATAAGAGAAGAAAAGCCCCAAAGAAAAAGACCACTTAAAGTGATCCCCCGACGACACAAGCCAGTACTGCAGCGGCAAGGTCATCTCGCCCAAGAGATGCAAGCAGAGCTCAAGGGACAAGGGCGGCAAAAATAAGATAACCAGATTAGAGGGCGGTGCCCTCGTAATAGTGGTTAAACTATTAAGAACAGATACTACACTTGATCTAAGCCAAAAGGCCAGAGTGGTAAGGATTCAGAAGAGTCGGCGCGAGTGGCTTTATACGGCGGTGGAGGGGCACGGGCCAGGTATGTTGCGCACGGACCACTTGTATAGGCCAGGTGTGCTGTTGTTGTCTGGTCGTGGTTGTAATGATGACGTGGTGACGATCACAAGTCACGATGTCTCTTGTCACATTCCGTCACATAGCGCTTCATTTCCATTTTTGGAGAAATGCGCATAGAAGCTTCTCGCGCACTCGAGTCGACTCTACCAGACTCTTCCACCACCACCACCGCCGCGTCAGCGCTCTCTCTCCTCAGCGACCTCGGGCACAGCCGCCACGACCGACGCGCAAGCGCTTTGTACAGTCATCATTGTCTCCTGTAATGGCTTACGCATCCCTCTCTGAAATGTCTATAAAAGACCTTGCTGCCGTTGCGGGAGATGCCTCATCAAGTTAAACGACACAACACAAGCAACAGCATCCCCCAATCTTCTACATATCTATCATAATGTTCTTGGCTTATCCTCAGAACGTCTACTCTCTTGGACACCGCTACACTCGCCCTGAGCCAGAGGATGTCTACGGATCTCGCTCTTATCGGCATTACCCCACCGTCACTGATCTCGACTACCAGCGTACTGAAGCCCACGCCGCCCGCGCACAATATCTGAATGCACTGGAACAGGCTCGCCACGCTGAGCTCGAGTATCTAGAGAGCATTCATAGGCCTCATTCCTCTCACCTTCCTTATGGTGACGCATACACCATCTCATCCTCCCCATCTTACACCTCCTACTATGATCGGGAAGCGGCGGCACTGGGGCGCGAGAGAGCGCTCAATGCTCAACTAGTCGAGCGTCGACTCGCTCAGCTCGCCCGTCAGCAGGAAGAGGAGAGGCTTCGCCGCGCGCTTGAAGAGCGTCATCGTGCGGCTGCTGTGACGCAGGAATTGCGTCGCGCACAAGAAGCTGCTGTTGAGGAGCGTCGTCGATTGGAAGAGATTCGTGCCAGGAACGAACGACTGAAGGTGAGGAATGCCTTCGAATTCGTATTTTTCCGATACTAACTCGTGTTAATTAGAAAGAAGTGCTTGAGCGTCGCCGACAACAGCAACAACTGCTCAAACAGAGCCTAGCGCTCAAATCTGCTCCACCTTGCTCAGCTGCTTTCGGTTGTCCCGTGCCCACATCTTCGGGCGTTGTACCTATCGTAGATGCCTTCAACTACCTCTTCGATGTGTTACCCCCTGTTGTGACTGGTCAGGACAGCACTAGCCGTGTTGCAGTTCCTGCCCCAGTCGCACCTTCTCCTCCTGCACCTGCAACTCAACAAAAGAAAGAGTTGAAGCCCGAATCTAAGTCGCAGCCTCAGACAGGCACCACCTCCCAGCCTCCATATCCCCAGCAGTCCTTGTTGGACCTCTTTGGTCTCAAGGACGACTCTGAAATCAAGCAGGTGGTTGACAACGTGTTTGGCTTGTTTGATCTCAGTACCACTCGTCCAGCCCAATCTTCATCATCTCCCACC
Source organism: Agroathelia rolfsii (assembly GCA_018343915.1). Taxonomy (NCBI): domain Eukaryota; kingdom Fungi; phylum Basidiomycota; class Agaricomycetes; order Amylocorticiales; family Amylocorticiaceae; genus Agroathelia; species Agroathelia rolfsii. The sequence goes on along the minus strand of JABRWF010000001.1, from coordinate 4,063,898 downwards.
ACCGCCCCATCTTCTGGTTCCTCCTCGTCGGCCTCTGAGACGAAACAGGTGCCTAAGGCCCAGCCTTCCGCTCAGGAAACACTTGGACAACGCCTCGGTGCGGAGCAGGACATCGATTTCCGGCACGTCATCGAGAACGTCCTTGGCCTATTCAATCCCGACTTCGTTCGTCCCACCTCATCGACTACTCCCCGTCCTACTACTCCACCTCGCCCTGCTTCCTCCTCATCGGATAAAGGCAAAGCGAAAGAAATCATCCCATCTACTGAGCCCAGAGAACCAACCTCGAAGGACGTCCTCGACTCATTCAACACCATCGAGAACATCGCCGCCTCCTTCTCCGCACTCGAGCACGACTTTGAGTTCCCGTCGCAGCTCGATTTTACGGATGCCTCGGCGCAGTCGGTGTTGCAGCAGCTCACGTTCACAGCGCGCAACGCACCCCTGCGGTTCTACGAACAGAGTCTGACCGGCTTGTTGGGCCAGTTAGATGCGGTGGAGAGCTACGGCAACGAGGAGGTGAGGCACAGGCGCAAGGAGGTCGTAGAGAGGATCGAGAAAGCGTTGGAGGAGATCGAGAGGGAGGTTGAGCATCGTGCGAGGGCGTGGAGGGTGAAGAGGAATCCAGTGACGACGGTCGAGGATGTTGCTCCGAGCCAGAATGCTACCGCCAAGGAGGCTGCGTCTTCTTCTGCGGGATCGTCGTCCGCTGCACCTCAGGAGCCGTCATCGAACTCTTCCGCAGCCGAGTCAAAGGATGCCGTGGCTAAGTTGGATGTGATACAAGGGACGTCTTCAGCTACTGCTTCCGGATTACCGGACCTCTTGGAGGCTGTGACCGCAACCGACAGCGCAGAGGAAATTGCCCTTGCCACAAAGGAAGAGCAGCTGCTAACGCCGGAGGAGCCCTCTGCTACGCCCAGCGCCGAGCTCGAACAGCCGTCAACTTCTCAACCCGAACCTAAGGAGCCGACTCAGTCGATCATCATTGACGATTCTCAAAGCACACAAACCCACGAGCTCACCGAGGAGTTACTTTCGCAAGCAGATCCTGTATCCGAATCTGTGTCTACCATTATGGCGTCCTCTCCTGCTCCGACCTTCGCTCAGCTTGCTCCGACACACGTTCTAACGGACATTGCCATCGAATCTTCTTCTGAGGAAACCCCTACCTCCTCTCCTGCCGTCGTACCGGAGCACAAGAGCGAGTCCACAAGTCTAGGCGAAGCGCCATTCACTTCCTCCCTGCCTGACACTACCGTCGCCTCCGATACCGAAAGCGAACAGGACTCATTCTTATTAGCAGCGCCGATGTCTGAATCGTCGTCATTGGCGTCGTCGAAGCGGCGGTCACCCTCGGTCACGGTAGAGGAAGTTCCGGATAGTGATTGGTCTGAGGTGGATGCTTGAGATGGACGATGACATGATGTATGTACTTGAAATAATTTAGATTGACACGGACTTGGTTTTCTTTCTTTCTTTCTTGATTTATGGTGTAATGTTATAATTAGTGTCTTTTTATGGAATTTTATCATCATCTCTATTGTTAGGGCACCAGCAGTTGACACCCTTGAGGTTGACATGCAAGGCTGACTCCGAGAACTTGAAATTCCAGTGATGCTTCATGCAATAAATCATATGGCAAAACCGCCGACAATCGATTCTTGTCTTGTTTCACTCAGACCCAATGCATCATCATCATCATCAGGGTTGTCTCTGTGAGGAACCTTCAAGCACTTCAAGCCCCAAAACAGAACAATACCTTCTATTCCATTATACATTCTGATCAACTTAAACAGCTGATTAAGCTCAATCCCCTTCCCCCTCCAACGCCCTCGCGCCCACTACCATACTCTGATACCACTTGCCATCGTGACTAGCAGCACCTGCATTAGTATTGACGCACATTCTCCGAGTTATGAGAAAGGTTCTTGCTTTATCATCTAGATCATGACGAACAAGCCAACAAGCACCCTCCTCCTCATTTTCACTCATTTGCCGTCATGCCTCCTTCCAAATACCTTCTCCGCGGCCTGCTTTTTATTTTCTAGGCTTTCTTGCTTTCAAGCATCTTTAATCTCAGGCAGGTACCAAAAGATCGAAACAACCTCTCTTTTATCATGTCCCTTTTTCCAGAATAAAAGATTTCGGATGGTATTACCGTCTATATAAGGTCACTCAGGCTAGCATCAAACCCCGGGTCCTCGTGGTAAATAGTTATGACCCCAATCCCCCTGAAGCGGTATGGGCTCACTACGATAAGTTTTGCTCATTGATTCTCTGTCCCGGATCTTGCGTACAGCCGTGTTGTGCTACTGCTACCTCCGGGATTCAACAATATGTCAGGGCCCTTTACGCTATCATTGCAACATTACGGAAATCCCTAAGATAGCTGGATTACTCGATAGCAAGCAGTAATCAATACAAGGAAAATCCTATCGACCTTTTTTCTACCACAGGTTTTGGTGATAAAGAATCAAATTGGTGCTAGTATCATGATCTAATTAACCATCATATTCACCCCATGTCCTCATTCTAATCTGGGTATGATGATGCACTGCTGATATCGATTATGCTTACTCCAACGAAAATGTTGCCATCTTTACGCCTGTCCGGATGGGAGAAAAAAGGCCTCTTTCGTGTGCGCTACCGATGCTCTCGGATTTGAGTCGACGTGTAAAATGTTCATGAGGTGGCGTTACTCTCTAATTGAATAATTGAAATATGCGGTATGTACGGGGCATTCGGCCTGCGTCTCAGGCTATTCATATCCAACCATGCTTTTGCGGAGGGTTCCTCTTTTCGGTTCGCTGTTCCTCATCATCTCAGTTGGCCAAATGTTGGTGTTCCCGGCTGGTGACCAGTCATTCCGAGGGCCTGCAATGGGAATAAACTCTCTGTGAACGGACTCTCTCGGCTCGCGCAATGACATGTGCCCATTTTATGAAGGGAAGCCTTGTCCACGTGGACTAAAGAAGAAAAGAAGAAAACTACCAAGGCAGAGAATTGTATTCGTACCTTGAGAATGCGATGTTCGGCCACCGTCGAATGGAACCTTTATGGCAATTGGTTTGAAGCGAATGGATTGTTTGAAATTCAAACAAGAGAGCATCACTGATGTTTTGCTGTTGCTAGCTTCATGAAATAGGACCGTAACCCCCTGCACATTTCACCGCCATTTATGCATTTGACAGGATGATATTTACAATGTACGACTAAGCCTTTGTTTCCACGCTAATGTGTGAAAGTACAAGAGAATTGTGTCCAAAGCACCTGTGATTTTTAGTGTGTGTTGATGTTGTTGATAGGCAGTGACGTGTACTAGTAGCAGTCAACGACACCTTTAGGCTCATTGGTTCTAGTGGCCCGGTGTTTTGGGAAGCATCTTCGGCTAAAATGGACTGTTTCATTGGCGGGAACACGCTCCTATTTTGGGGATCATTCCTGATTTTATCAACTTGAAATTGTAATGGAGGCTTGTGCTGTTGCAGTTGATGCAATGCAATGTTGTAGTCATCACCAAAAAAACAAAAGCGGAGTTTGATTCGTCCATCAAATGCATCAACTGCAAAAAAATTCTCACTGGAATGTTGCACGCAAAATGCGGGCGCCTTTTTCCCTCATGAGCCATTTGGACACTAATTCCCTGTGTGCAAGTGCATCACTAACCCCTGCTACTAATGAGACCTGTCCGGTACAGCACGTTTTACCAGCCCCTCGAGTTAATGATATCCGTTGATGAGTTGAACTGATCGGCGCCGTAGGGTATCCTTAGCACCGGTTGAACACGGCCAGTCGATTTGAATGATGAAATCATTGAAACGCGCTCGGGAGTGTTTTCCCGTGTTGTTCCCGACCCTGGCTGGAGGCTTAGCTTACCAGAGACCTGTGCTGTACAGAGTCCCGAAGAAGGCTAGAAAGAGACGCAAGAGGACGGTCGCCGGTACTGTTCTGAGCGCTTGGACTTCGAAGTAAGCCGGTAATGGCTTCTGTCTCACATTGACTCTTTTTTGTCGGCTGTGATCACAGTGCCATCTTGGGGCTATGGTGCCTTGATGACCATCACGTTATGTTATGGATCCGGCGACAAGGTTAATGACCCGGCCAGCCAATAAGTCCACAGCCGCTTTTGCTCCCAGGGGCGCCGTTCACTCAGTCTGGCAGTGCCGTATTGATCCCAGTTGAACCGGCTGGGCCTGATGAAGTCCCTAGTTGACGGCCTTCACAAGTCATGCCTACCAGTTTATAATACGGCCCTTGATGTGGCTTGGCACCCACAGTTATCTCGTCCTTGAACGCCCCGTCCCTGAGCTGCGCTCTACCCACTTATATTACCCATTGCAATTCTAATCCCAAAAAGCTGCCGCAGTCCCCGCTAGCACACCGCAGCCCTCCACTAGCATCCTTTTTCCAAGCAGCGTAATGGACTCCCAAGTGACACTAGTGGAGCCCAGACCGCTCACAGGTGCCATTCTCTTTCTTAACGAAGACAACCTGAAGAACACGACGATTATACAACGTGGCCGTCCCACTGAACCTTTGTACACCGTCGAGACTGCTCCCAGCAAAAGTAATACCACCCTCATTCGTCGTGAGTATGATGGTAGCACCGTAGCTACGATTTATCGCAGTACACTTTTCTCCGATCGCATTGAGCTTGGTGTTAGTCCGCCAACCAAGGTTGGAAAATGGCTTAGGAAGACGGGAAAGTTAGGACAAACTTTGTAAGTTAATCGCGATGCCCTACTGTACAATGATCATAAATAAACTTCTCTTATCGCAGTCCTGTAGCATTTGAAGTCAATGGAGAGGATTTCATATGGAAGTTGACCGACAGACATCAGTTGCGGGTATGTCGTTTATTTCCCCGTCTCAACAGTTAATTGTAATTTTCCTTTTTACAGCTCTACGCATCCGATAATACCTCTAAACCTATTGCCTCCTTCCGCTCATCGCGCAAGCGTCTGGTTGGAGCCGAGGTTGTCTATGACCCAGCGCGCATAAAGCTCTCAGCTCGTGCCAATGCTATCTGTGACGTTGTCGTTGCATCCCTCTTCGTCGTAGAGCCGCGAGCCAGGGCGATCCGGGCTAGGCATCGAAGCTTGGCATACCAGATGGCCCTGAATGGCGCACAATATACATAATTGTGTGTTAAGTCCGCGTTTATTGCCCCACCGTTTTCCCATGACCTGCATCATAAGATGCGCCCTCTCGGCTCCTCTGGCGTCATATATACACATTTGGTTCTTTCTGATATATGATACTACTGCATGTAGTTTCTCCTTAGGAGTCTCGACGTTATCTATTCTTATTTATAGTCAGTTTACTTAGAACAGCATGTATCATCATCATTATCGATCTCCGCTATACGAGACGTATGTAACATTACTACATGATAGGTAAAAAAAGTTAATAGCTGAATAGAATATTGATAAATATTCGGATGTGAGTATCCGGACCATCATGCTGAGGTAGCTGAACTCTGAAAAAGGGCTAAATATGGATAACATGCTGTAAGATGATGAACCTTGCTGCCTGCCACCATCATCTCGTCAACAACGTGACCTTGATCTAAATATCGAGCTCAGATATGAATGTGGGCTCGGGCTCACCTCAGCTTCGAGCCTAGAACTTAATGCGCTTGACGTCCTTGCGATACATAGCTCCAACGTAAGCGTCAGTGGTATTGGTAGCAGTCGTCGTCTGGCGCTCGGCAATGTGCTTTACAAAGTTTGGAGTCATCATAGCCTTAAGTATCCTGTGCATACAACCATGCCTCTAGATGGGGCTAATCTTACCGGCTCAGCTGCTCCAGCTCCGGATTTGGTCATCATGGCTTGTCCCTGTATCGTAATGAATGATGTATTTACTAGTGTCCCCTGAACACCTGCATAACCCGGGACCTTACTTACCTGAGCGACCGGCTGGGCGGCAGCAAGAGTTGCAAGCATAGCAATGAGAATGATTTTCATGTTCATGTTCGTTAAAATTAAAAATAAATGTTCAGATTAGGTGGGAAATAATGCTCGAGGACTAGTTGAGGATTTCGACTGTTTCTGGTGAGTCCATCCACGAAGCCGAATTCGTTACTTTATATCTTTGCTCAGATACATACCTATGCTCCCTCGCAGTTGAATATCCATACTCATACACATCGGCATTCCCGCATCATGTGTTTCGATGCTCGAAAATGCTCTGATTTGAGTCTCATGTCGAATGAACAGCAGAAACGTCAAGACTGGCGGTACCCATATTGCGTGAAGGGCTACTAAGACAGCGGATTTTACCGATCATTTTATCGATACTGATATTACTTGTTCCTCTCAGGCTCGAGTTGTGGCAGAGCCCTGATCGTTCTTCCGACATGCCCTCAAATGATGTCTCGGGTTGCTTGTCACTTCACCATCTCCTTGGGGCGGAAAAGGCTGTCTTGTTTGATGGAAAGACCAAGATTACTTGGCAACTGACAGCAATCCGTCGAGAAAAATATGAATCTATGTGGTACTGGTCTTGATGTCAGTGTTCCTGTATTCATGAACCGCTCGTATTCCGCATGTAACACTGGCATGTCGCACTGCATGCCTATACCAGTGCCTCACCTCAGCAAATTTGCACATTATGAGCACACTTTTGGCAGGTGCGGCTTCACCTCGCCGGACCAAGCATAAATGATACAATGACCAAGTTGATCATTATTTGATTTCTAGGATACGCAGGAACTACTACCCACTCCTATCCTCCCGTTTGAGAAGTGTCCCAACGCCCTTGCATCACAGCTCTTTACAGTATCAATACTAGTAAGAAGTTGAAACATCAAAGCCCCGATCACCGTCTACTAAGACCTGTAGAAAAAAAAATGAAAATCCCGATTCCGTCTGATAATCAATAAGCGAAGTCCAATACCATTCGTTGACTGATCCTGTTGTAATCCTTAGGGTTGGGTGGCGACGGAGAACCGAGCACATTAAACATGAAGCTTGTTGAGACCAGTGCGACAGCGAGTGACTTCATGCTTCTGGTAATGCTTATGACCCCTGGAATAATCTAGAAATATGGATAATACAGAGAGTAGAAGTGTCTAATAACTTGTAGTGACATAAGTGGGAACTTTTACTTTGCTCGTGCTTTTTTTATCTCCCTGATGAAAGAAAGCTGAGTCGTATACAAAAGCGAATACGACAACGCAAAGAAAAACTAGCTTAGGATTGATCAGCAACAAGGAAAATAATTTTTTCAGAATCACTTGCAGAGCATTGACAAGACTAGGATGCTTGGCCTGAGATATGCAACCGAAGCAGCAAGTCAACTTGAACGGCTGGTACCGATGACAGGTGCTGGGCTCAGTTTATGGATTAGGGAACCGTCAATTATGGCGTTCCGAGGCAGTTCATTGCGATTCTCAACTGATCCGAATTGTTGGTATCTAGAAACCGTGGAGTCATCATGAGTACTACGCTAAATGCTATGTATCTATCTTCGTGCCTACTAGTGACTGTATGAATACAAAGACCCATTAAGGTAACGTTTACGGACCGAATATTTACAAGGTATCTAGCAACGCTTGATTTAGAACCTGAGAGGATTGATGAGCTTTGGTCTACTAATTAATCACACAAGCACAAGGAACCGTTGAAAACGCGTCAAGTGGGATATATGCTGATTGCGGTCTTCCGAAGGACTCGGAGGTTAGCTGTACTATATCAGCTAATATGTCTAATCTGGGCATTCCCAGAACGTTAACGTACGGATTACGTATATGGTCGAAGTAGACATCATTACATAGACATAGCTTTCAATCAGGCTACTATTAATAGTCATTATATAAGCGAACAAAACGATTATAGCATTCATTGTCATATCAATACTGTACTCATGCTGTTTGACGATTGTCTCGGGGTCAGAACAGCTTGAAAGACTGACCATACATGTCCATGAGCGCACTGATCAAGTGCTTTAACAAATATACTCCAGCCGCATTGGATGACAGAAAAACAGATATATCATGCATTAGAGCTGGAGGCTGAAACATCATTGACAGCCACAATACATCTATGATACCGGATGCAGGAGGAATGATGCCTTGATATTGTTCTGAATTGCATTCACCACACATATGGATCGTGAGATATGATTAGTAAACAATAGTAAGAATTATCATCCGACGTAGAAAGCTATACTAAGACGGTACAGGATTAATAAGAATCAACTATTAACAGAACACAAGAATATGCTATCGGAATGTCCAGCTGGAAATCGAATCTAAGGGTAATACTATAGAATAAAATAAAATATAAATAACAAATCAAAAATAAATAAATATGTAGAGTCGTGAAATTCGTTGCTGAACGTTAGGAGTCGGAGTATTCCTTGCGTATTAACGTCGCGTTTGCCATTGCTTCTATAGAAACATAATTTATGAACGGGAGAGGGCCGTCTTACGCAACGATTAAACTGGCTTTCTTTTAGTTTTGTATAAGGCGACACGGATAATCTATACACTTACGTGTTGTCCCTCTTATAACTTGCTGAGTTACCAAAGGCGTCGATGCCGTCGACAGCTCGTGAAGCACTTGATTTTTGTTAGCCGAAAAAAATTCCTTAATAAATCCTGGGCACTCACCCATTATCCCTGCCATATGTGAGGAGAAAAGCATTGTCAACATCTTCAGATCGGAGCTCAGGAGTTTGCGCAGCACTTGATTTTTGTCAGTCGAGGACGACAGGTCTTGTTAATCAAAACACTTCATATTATAGACTAAAAGTACTTACGACTCGGGTCTGCTTCTCTTATACGGCGAACCAGTGTAAGCATTATCAATGTCTTCAGACCGGAGCTCGGGAATATGCGAGGCACTAGATTTTATTAGTCAAGAATGATTCCTGTAACAAGTTCTGGACACTTACGCATTTTCCCTTTTATATCCAGTAAGGGTAAATGCATTATCAATATCTTCAGACCGGATCTCGGGAGTTTGCAGAGCACTTGGTTTTTGTCAATTGAGAGCGATAAGTCTTGTTGGTCCAAACGATTCACATTATAGAGTAAATGTACTTACTCGTCGCCCCTTCTGTACGACGAACCAGTGAGAGCAAGATCAGCGTCTTTAGACCGGATCTCGGGAGTTTGCAGAGCACTTAGTTTTTGTCAATTGAGAGCAATAAGTCTTGTTGGTCCAAACAATTCGCATTATAGAGTAAATGTACTTACTCATCGCCTCTTCTGTACGATGAACCACTGAAGCTACCGTCAACGTCTTCAGATCGGGGCCTGAGAGAATGTGTGCATGGGGTAGCGCCATTAGCAGCATCTACCCCGCATTTCTCAAAAGCTGCAGGGATCGCTTCGGAGTTGCGAGTGATAGGAGCCGCAGTGGAAACGGCAGACAGAATGAAGAAGATAGATGCAATAGTGAAGAACCTCATATTGAAGCTGATGTTTTGAATTAAGACTGTTTTAAAGAGGGCGCAGTGATGTATGTGTAGAATGTGTAGGATGCGTTCCCTCTGCAATCCTTCGAAGCTCTTATATACTCCACCATAGGTACAACATACTTATCCACCGTACGACATAGGATTGCATGGCTTTCTCAGACATGTGAGAGCGTGAAAGAGGCTGTAGTGTTTTGTATCACAGGAAACATTTTTGTTGGAGGGCCGATCACACTTTGATCATTAGACAATAACTGGACGTTACAAGTGAGAGCCGGACGCTGTCCTGTGGCACTGCGAGTTATTGAGCCATATATCTATGGTGTTATTTTACAGGACAACGACAACGATGCATGAGTTGACAGGAAAAATCTCCAGACTCTTGATTTAGTTTTAATCAACGTGATCAATGGTGTGCATCGCCCTTGGACAGACGGCGTAGTATGACGAATAGCCCGCTACGCCAGCATATTGATCAAAGCATTTGCTGTGGTAAGTGAGTCACAGTACTATCCCGCCATCAACATTCCGAGTCAGCAGCAGAACCAATGGTTTCAGGAGCCTCAGCTCGTCACAGATAGCACATTTCCGGTCAACTGAGTTGGTGACTGATATTGAAGCTGCATTGGACAAAAATAAGCACAGCACTTGGAGCCTCTATTGACGTTTTAGAATGCCAATATGTGTATGCAGATTTAAGTTGGATGTCAAGAGCCAAGGTAACCAAAGTACAGCTCCGCCCTGAGTTTGTGCATGTACAGAGCTATGTAGAACTACTGGTAGTACTAGTACAGCGGTCACCGTCACATCAACACACTCATTAACATCATTGTCTATATTTACATTGAGACAGTGACATCTGACAAGGTGTGCTCCCACTGGTAGTGAGCACAACGGCATATCATATCGGTTAGCATATACGTATAGGGCCTGTCGGAGTAGTCGGCGTCCAAGTCAGGGTATGTTTAATTATGCTCTCAGTAAATCATAGAGCTTTCGCTACCAACGGTCTCTCTCTTCACATCTCCCCACGTCAGAACGACTGACACAGTATCATGATCCTCGTATACAGGCATGCCGTACCTGTAGCAGTAGACGTTTTCCTGCATGCATCCGATCACGATTTTTTTTTTTTTTTTTAAAAAAAAAAAAAAAAAAAAAAAAGGTCAAAGGTCTTGACTAGATGCGCACTGCCAGTGAGTGGCCGCCGCCTGTACGCTCAATCCTCCAAGAGCCATTCAAAATTAGGGTCTATACTCAGTTTGTCCTACCATGGTCTACAATCCTAGTCTAAGACATTAGCAACTTTGAACGCCGCCGCCGTCGTCAACGTCGTTGTTGGTGTTGGCCAATTCATTCGTTTAGCAAGCTCAAGTCAGGGCCTCCGGTTGCTATGACCCGAAACACCATAACATACACAAGCCGCAGCCATTGACTCAGGGTACATGTAGCTTGCAACTTGAACCTAATTTAACAATGAGACAAAACCGGAAGGAATGTGGGTTTGTATGCACTAACATCTAAACAGCGCCTGAATACCAAGCAAACGCAAGTCGTCGGACGCTGTAGTATAGTCACAACATTAGCACACGACATCCCCCTTCATTGATAAAAGAACATTAGCTAAATCATCATGTATCATTTCGTTCACCAGTAATATGAATGTGATCATGATGCTGATCGTGATGTGTGATATATGCATGATACCGTGGTGAATTGCGAGAAGAGACCCAAAACTAATTAAGTCAATTACTATTTCCGGGTCTTGCGAGATACACGGGCAACCGAATGCGTTCAATGGTTGTACCACACGCACGCTTCATATTTCGTTGGCTACCAAAAGACAAAGTCTCGAGTTCATACTGCCGGTAAGTCGCTCGGTATTTCCAGGGCTATGCTCGTTTTGGAACATTGCGGCTTTTGACTTTCCATAAGAAGGCAACTTCTAGCCGGAATGCGTCCATTGTTCGTCGAACACAGGGTGATCATCGGCCACTGAAACATAGCTTTTCCCTGGCGCCACAAGGGAAATATTTGATGATTGATGCATACTGATGAAGCAACCACTTCCTCTGTGCAGAAGTAATCTTACACACCTATATATATATCAGTCCCGCATACACGTATTGTTACGACGCACTCAGCCTCGCACCTCCTCCAAGTCTCCTCCCCCTTTCTCTGCAACAGCCAACATGGACTCTCAGATCACACTCATCGATCCTCTCCCGATTGAAGATTCCGTCTATATTTTCGAACACAATGATCTAAAGAGCGGTCCCGTCTATCTGCAAAACTCCGGTCCATCCATGCCAGTATACAACTTGCAGACGGAGATTGCTAAAAACTGCACTATCTTGCGTCGGGAGGACCGTAGTGTTGTCGCATCCTTGACTCTCAACACTGTGCTACCCGATCGCATTGCCTTTGGAAACGAGGCATCAATGAGAATGAACAAATGGCTACGCTCTGCAGGAAAGATGGGACAAATAATGTACACTGCGGTTTCATATGTAGTGATTTTGTGATGCTGACAAGACATATGTTATGAACAGGCCATTAGCATTTGGATCATGCGGGGACACCTATCTTTGGACTCTGAATGATAACAACGAACTACAGGTGAGCTCTTTCCATCGAAAGACAACGTATTCCATCTCATATTTGACATTTGCACAGCTGTTCATCGACGAACTCCGAGAAGAAAACGCCATCGCTACGTTCAAACCGGCTACACATCGGATCTCAGGAGACGAGTTGAAGACGTCGCCCGCTTGCCTTATCCTGCGCCCACAAGCAGAGGCTATGCGTGATATGGTGATCACATCATTGCTGGCGGTCTACCCACGTGCGCAGAAGGTCCGGGGAAGGGCAAGGGCTATGTCGTATAGCTGCCTCTTCGCCGCAATCGACGCAGAAAAGGAAAGGCAGGAATTACGCACAGCTTGCGCGTGAATGATTGTCCAGCTCTCTTGCATCAGCTTCGTTGAAGAGCTAGCTGGCTTGGGGTATTTATTGTTTTATATATTTCTTCTCAGTTCCGTCGGGATATCTGCAGGTGTACAACAGAAGAGTAGGCTTGTATATTTAATTTTTAGCATATTGATCACATAAACAAAGTCCGGATAGATGTGAGGATTGCATCACACACGGATTCAAGTAATTTAGTATCCCCAAATATTAATCTGTTGTTATCCATCATCAAACCCGTTGACGACTTCATTCATTACCCGGAAATGAATTACACATGTGCATCATTCGCAGCAATCATATGGCCCCTAAATGACCGGATTCAGCGTGATGGTGGTGTAGGATTCGGACCGGGTTTGCCATGCCATGGAGGTCATAATGCTGTTTCATTTCTCAAGTAAAACTAAGCGACATGGCAGCTGGAAACTCGTCACCAACCAACTTCCGAGTATATGCGCTTCGAGACCAAACACATAAATCGATCTGCTTCATCAACGGATGGTCACGGATCTTCTAAATACTGAACACAACATCTATCTTGAATTTTTCGTGCCTGAAATTCCTAGCAGGAAGAAGCTCCCATTACCGCTGGATCTTATGGCGTTAGTCACCGGTCTCAGTGAATGAAGGCTGTACGACTGCGGAAAAGTGAAGTATAAGAACCAAGCAACATATGAATAGAGGAACGATACCTTGATGCTATGGACTCTCAAATCACACTCGTCGATCCTGCACAACCCAACAGCAATGACGAGGTGCTCTTATTTGAGCGCAATAGCATGTGGAATACAGTCATAACCAGACAAGGAGACCCTAGTCGCTCACCTCTGTACATAATCAAATCAGACGAACAGGAACGCGAAACGATTATTTATAGGTCCGATGGAAGCATAGTCGCTACAATAACCCATAAACCATTATCGCCGGATCGTATATCCTTTGGAAATGAACCGTCGATCTCCTGTATCAAGTGGCTCAAGACAGGGCTGGGCCTCATAGGTAATCAATTGTCAGTGTGTTCTCGATTCACATCACTAGATAAGTCGTTGATTCTGTATTTCTCTAGCCCAGCGACATTGGAAGTAAACGGGGAAACATTCAAATGGAGGTTATCCAAAATGATCCACGTTCAGGTAATGTCATTGCAAAACCGCGTTCGTTTTCTTGTTGAACCATCTGCTCGCACAGCTATTCGAACAAAATAGCGCTACGCCTGTAGCCACTTTTCAACCTTCGCGTAAACGCTTTACGGGCGGACAAGTCTGGACGCAGGGTGCATATCTGTCCGTGACACCTAATGTACAATACATCCGCGATCATATCATTGCCTCGCTTCTTATAGTAGAAAGGCGGGCGATAGGGTTACGAGCTGCTGCAGATGGTGCAGCAGCCAGAGCAGCTATCGGCAATGCAATAAGTGGGATAGGCGGCGTAGCCGTATAAAGAAAATTGAGAGAAATTTCAATGAACGTTCAGAGTGGCACCGAGTACAGTCTCTATTGGCTCGTGTCCGTTGCACGTATAGAGTTAGTGGTTTTCTGACATGCATAGCAGACAGAAGTCTAAGCCACTCCGAATATACATGATAAACTTTGGTAATGGGAATTACGGATCCAAGACCTGATGCGAGGGGTGTTATAATTCCATTAGCGAGCAAAATCTCTCGAAGGCAATGAGCGATCGATGCCGAGCCAAGTGTTTCGGTATTGTTGGTATTTTGAACAGATCTGGCATCTTCCAAAATCGACAGTGCGTTCAGTCTCGGGGTCCATCAGGCCATTATGAATGTGTTCTGTTCTGAGTCGAATATATCATAGAGATGCATAACAATGTGACATGCTATATCGACGTGATAGGAGGCAAGGTAATGGCGAAAAAAAAAACATAGAAAAAAGAGTCAAACAGGGAGAGGAGAATACATTTTTTTACCGGTTCTATGATATTAGTCAGACATAAATCAGACATTCTGAGAGCACATCCAGAGGACATATGAAAACGCACCTTGACGAAACCGATAGCAGAGGACATCTCGCGGAAGCATTGACGGCAGAGGTCAAGGCCGTACTTGCGGATGAGACCAGCCTGGTGAGCGCAGTGGCGGCTAGACAGAACCAGAATCTCGTTAGGACCTTTACTTCAATCGCAATGGATCCACTCTAGGTTAAGTGAGGCAAGATGATTCACCATTGACGGCTACCCTTGCCGTATTTACGAGGACGAGAGAACCAGACAGAGTCGTGAGTCATTTTTGAAGATTAGGACGGTTTCTAAATTTCACGATATCGTATTTCAGGCATATTGCACACATCAGAGAGCATTGCTTTTAGGCACCTTGCGCGAGAGGCTGGAGAGCGACGGCTGGGACGACTTTGGAAATGCTCACTACGACCACCGGATGCAGAGTCCTTGATTATGTAAGAACTGTTGAGAGATAAAGTTCCAGCGCCGATCTAATTTGCCGTTCCTGCCGACCATTCACAGACACTAAATGACAACTTTCTATATTTCGAAACAAATCCATGATGTATGTTATGTTATATGTAGGGTGTGTATAAAGGATGAAAAAGATAAGGCAAAAGAAACGCCGAGCCCTACGTCAGTCACTATAATAAAACGGAAAGTATTACTAAAGAGGACCATGGGATTGAGCAATAAGTACAAACCAACGGCGAGTACGTAGATGCCGCTGCTTATAGGAGAGAGGGGTAATAATATGAAACAGACAACCAAATTGTACGGCATGTGCAAAAGTGAGTCGGGAATGACTACATATACAAATGTGGGTTGCGAAAAAAAGAAAACGAGCCAGAAAGCAAAAAAAAAGTAAAGCGATAATGCAGAGATAGTAATAGGGTCTGATTTCGGCCACAAGGACCAAATAAAAGCATGCGGGGAGGAATACAATTGAGTGCGGATGAAGTAGAGTACGATGTCGGCTGCGAACCGGATGAAGAGCATTCATAGTAAACACAGATACACGGCTGGGTGTGCGACTTCCAGCCGTGGATTAAAAGGAGGTATATGGGCCATGCGGGAGAGTTCATATTGTAGCTAAGGTTGACGAAACGAGCGGACAGGAGCAGCATAGACGGGAGGGGGTCAAAGCGGCAACCATTTTGAACAACCCTTGCATTGAGGTGCTTACATGCCGTAGGCACCAAAGGAATTCCTCTGGTAAGGGTTTCCTACAGCTGCCGTTGTCAGGCCGGCGTTGTAGGGGTTGACGCCAGAAAAGTTCGACCCAGCGGAGTAACCGTGGCTACTTTGAGAGTGAGATGGCGACAAACGGTGGTGGCTGGAGTTCCCTTGAAGGACGTAAGGATCGATGGACTGCGTCTGGAGGCCATGAAGCTGAGGACCAATATGAGAACCGTTGAAAGATCCTTGTAGGCCGTAAACGCCAGCACCACCGTAGACATCAAGGAGAGGATTGGAATGGTGCAGGTTCTGTGAAGCGTGACGACCATTACCTTGAACACCACCCAAGCCTTGTTGTCCGCCATAGGAGTTCAGAAGTGCAGCCTGGCCGTGGTAACCAGCCGTGGTACTGAATTGATCATTCTGTTCACGCTGCAGCTTGTTCTGAATACGCTTGCCGTAGGGAGTATTGCGGATCAAGGGCAAAACGGGACGAATGCCGTCGACGAGAAGGGCACGCTGGTTAGGCTCGGCATAATCAAGAGCGGTCTAAGAAAAATCATCAATACTTGCTTCGTATACTAAACGCATTGAACCGACGAACCTGGACACAGTAGTTGCCGTAGGAGTCGCGAAGAAGCTTCTCCAAACGAGAACGGTTAAGAAGTTCATCGATGAGCAACTTGCGAGTGTGATGCTCGGCAACGCGAATGCACTTCTCAATGACATTGGAACTAAACTTTTGAACCGAGAGAGCGCATACGTTGCCAGTGAATTGGCGAATGACAGCATCGCTGAAGCGACTATCGTTCAAATCCAACACATATTGAACAACCTGGAAAGGATAAGTCAGGTCATGAGCAGGAATGCATAGGAAAGCTACATACGTAGTTGCCATAAGGATCTTGGACTAGGGTCAATGCATTGTAAGTGATCTCGTTGACGAGCTGAATGCGCTGGTGGTCGGAGGCATGGTCAATGCACCTCTGAAGGACGCAACAGCCGTGACGGTGAGTAGCGACTTCCACACAGTTGGCGGCAACAGCGTTGTAGATGAACTAGGCGGAGCTCGTGTAAGTAGATAGTTAACTTAAACGATGAAAATAGAGCTGCAACTTACCTGGTTATCCTCAGGGGCCAACTTGTTCAGGCACTTCTGAATGACGTGATTGCCGTTAAGGTCCTTGATAAGCACGACGACATGCAAGCTAAGAGCTAGGATGATAGACGTAATCTAATAATAACAAGAAATGTTAGCCCCAAACCTTAACCAATAAGGCGAATAAACACCGTCTTCACGGTGGAAAAGGAAGACCATCGACAAGAAATCGCTCCACATACCTGACGACGGGTGGAAAGGAAGTCAATCATCTTCTGCACAGCACGCGTACCATGCATGTTAAGCGAAATGTTGACCAAGTCCTGAGCAACAGACTCGCAGATGAGGTTGCGCTGGTCGTCAGTGGAGTATTCCAATAACTTCTGGCATAGGTAGTTGCCGAATGGGTCCGTCATCAAGTCCGCAAAGTGACTGAAGGTCTCGCGGAAGATCATGTCACGGTGCTCAGGGACACCCTCCTCCAATTTCTTCTGCAAATAACGGCAGCCGTGCTGATCCTTGCATAGAGCCGGAATATCGCCTTGGAGGTCCTCGAGGCGCGTACCAGCGAATCTGTTAACTGGAATGGCCACCATTGTTCAGCTCCAATTTAACAAATATTCCACAGTAGAACTTACACTCACGATCCATGTCACCTCGCTTGTTCTTTCCAACGGCCGCACCATTGATTTTATCAACACCGTTCTGCTTGGCAGGAAGCCCAAGGCCGTAGCGAGTGCCGTTGTGGTGATATAACGCAGTGGACCCACGCACACCATCAGTATCGTAAGTAGGCTCAGCACCGTACTGCTGCAGCGTCTCGTCCAAGTTGGCGGTGCTGCTGCTGTAGGCAATCTGGGCCGACTCGAACTGACCGGTAGGCAGCCTTGACAGAGATGATTGAATCTCAAGATTGCTCAAGGGTCCATCCGCAGAACCAAGACCACGACTCAAAGCGGAAACTTCGCCAGGAGTACCGGGCACGTTTAGTAAATGAGTCGGGGAGGGACCGCCGTTGAGACCAAGGGGAGTTGCAGGGACGGAACGGGTGAGCGCATCAAGGACGCCAATAGGGGATCCACGTCGAGACAGCTGTGGAATCTGCGGTGTACCAGATGCTGACACAGTACCAGCAAGGTTGCCATTCGTGACATCATTGAGAGCGGCGGCGATACCGAGGGTCGGGTTCGTAACATTCCGACGCGGCTCCATACGAGAACCGAGTGCATCGATACGACGAGCGCCTGCAGGGAAGGAGGGCCATTCGGATGCCTTCTCACCGCGAGCAGAAATAGACGAACGCGAAGACGCCTGTGATACGTTAGCAAGGTCCAAGGCCGCGGAAGAAGTCTAATTGAGAACACAATTAGACAGGCAGGAGACGATTCATAGGGAGCCTTAAGGATAATTACCTTCTTCAAGTACGAGTTGTTAGCATACTTGTCGTCATCAGATGTCGGAAGATTCCTCATGGCGGCTGTATCGCGGAACCATAAGCATTCTAGCAGTGTATAGCCATAATGTGATAGAACGCACTTTGCATTTCCTGATCCAAGGCCTGATCAAACATCATGACGTTGAAGGAAGTACCATAGCGTAGAGCATCTTCGTCACCGATGCGGGAGTTCCTCTTAGAAGCTACCCCGGGGGGGATAGGAGAGCCGGACTGTTGCTTCTCACCCACAAGCGCCAAATTTTCGAGATGCGCCGCAAGCTCTTCGTCATGACTACTGGCAGATGTGCGTCTGCTAGCGGGCATGCTCTTAGCGCCAGCCGTCCTAGCGAAGCTGTTGAGGCCAGCACCAAGGCCGGAGTGTTGGGCAAGCTCAGGCGAGTGCGTGACAGAGGGCGCATACGTGACAGATTTGCGTTTGTCGCTGCCAGTAGCAGCCGCAGTATCCACTGCCTCAGATAGCTTGTCAGGGTCGACTGTGTACACATTTGTGCCGATGAAGCTGGACCTCAACGCAGACGGGGTCTCGGCACCACCCCCCAGGACAGCATTGAGTCGCGGAGGTGTTGTAGGAGCTGATGCGGCAAACTGCTGGACCCCTGACTCGTAAGGGATGCTGAGCAGCTCCTGGGCCTGTTGCTGCTCCAAAGCACGCATCTGGTCCTCAAACAACTTGCGTTGAAGGAGACGCTGTCGTTCGTGTTCCATGCGCTTGAGTTCGACGCGCTGTGAGCCATTTTGAACATTGCAGCTCAAAAGGAATGGCGTGACGTGGAAGACTTACAGCAGACATATCCGGCATATTAGTACCCAATCTCGCGGCCTATGGGTCATTTTGTCAGCAATGAAAACGGGATTTCAACCATCGAATAGATTTTGCTCACTGAGTCGGCAAGGTCCAAAAATGCGGGGGGACTCTGCTTTCTCTCACCAGAGGGGGAGTGATTATCAGTAGGCGAAATAGTATTGTCCGAGGTGGTATTCATGTTAATACGCCGCTCCGAAAAGATGAATTAAAGACGACAAGCAAGGTAACCGAGGAAGAAGAAACACGGTGGGGAAAGTGAAAAAGTATTTGCACAAAAATGGTCCTGTTTGTATACGGTGAGCAGACCTGCCTAGACTTCATCGCCGGCGCGTTAAAAGTGCATGTACACACCAACAGAGCGGATTTTTGAGTCCTATTCTAGAAAGGACTATTGGTACACTTGGGATGAGATGCTAGAGGAGGCAATCTGCATAAGCACACTAGGCGACAAGCACGAGTGGAAAAGGGGGGAAGGGGAGTACGAAGACGTTGGCCGACCTCAGCAGACACCTTTTACGAGTCTCCAGGATTGAGTAAGGACGCACGGAAAGAGATGGTGGTAGTACGAGAGAAAGGCCCGGGCGATACTTTGAACGTTCGCTTGCCGCTTTACGCATCCCGGACTTACCATTAAAAGCCATAGGGCGGCGCCGGACTTACTGCTTTCGTCCGACCGCGCGACCAAGGGCTGCTTCGTCAACTCATCACGGCCCCTTTACCCTCGCGAAAAATACACGAAGAATTCGTTGATCATTCTCTCATGCCTTTAGCATACTCTTTTGCTAGTGAGGCGGGACCACCTGCTGCATGTCTCAACCATGCAAATTTCTCTTGATTTTCACGATTTTTCGTGACAACTTTCAAAGACTACATGCGTCTGGTTGTTCACGGGCTTGTGGCTGACCGATAGAAGAAAAAAAATACTGATTATGAGGCTACCGATGTTATTATCTATATAACTACCCGTATTACTTCATTCAATCACCAGCTCAACTGAATCGAACGGCATTCGCGGCCACTGTCCATTTTGCAATTTTACGTACCTCCACCGCGGGTTTATTACAACAGGGTGTGCACATCAAATGCAGCAGCAGGATTGATAGCATTGCAAAATTGTGACAATTACTTTTGAGCTCTGCCATGCCACCCTTTTTGATTTGTTCCGTTTGTGACGCACAAGCCAAACTTCTTTATCTTCTAGCACTTCTTTGTGAAGGGTTGACCGTTAGCATGGCTAAACGTCGCTAATCCTAGACGGCCGAAGCTTACAGAACATCCGTCGCTCACGAACTAGTCCACTGGCAAACAACTCATGTTTTTCGGGAGTTTGCGGGATTTATCTATATGATGATCGTGCTGCTAGTACAGCACACGTCTTGTAGCATCACGAACTCAGACAGAATTCGTTAAATGATCAACGGTCCATATCAAAATCCCCCGCATTCGCCCCTCGTGACACTGTGGACGGCCTCTTGATTACGAGTTCTTGCCAAATACGCGGTCTGCATGCTCCTCAAGTTACGCGCTTCCAGTAGCGAAAATTCTTCGCGAGTAAATATTATTGGTAGATATCAGAAGCCGGGTGGTAAAGTCCACGGATATGTAAACAAAACCACACAATGGACCTGTGGCTACTCTTCCCGTTACACCTACTTTCCTCGCCACA
Organism: Agroathelia rolfsii; assembly: GCA_018343915.1. Taxonomy (NCBI): domain Eukaryota; kingdom Fungi; phylum Basidiomycota; class Agaricomycetes; order Amylocorticiales; family Amylocorticiaceae; genus Agroathelia; species Agroathelia rolfsii. Next base: position 4,043,338 of record JABRWF010000001.1, on the reverse strand, counting down.
GCATCCCTATCAGTCCGTGAAGGGCCGATGTTCTGCGTCTTGCGCTCTGCGTTGACCCTGCACCTGCAGTGAATGATCGAGACTTGTCCTATTATCGTCGCCTCAAAACGCAGGCACCATTGACGGGCGATGTCGGTTTTATCCGGCCTTTCGATTGCAAGACTTTCAACTTGGAGCAAGCTCAGATGGCTAGTGAAATTTGTCCCCAGTGCCACGACATGCTGGATGCAGGCTCGCACCTATAGACTGTGGCTTCTTGCTAGACTATCTAATGTTGCCACATACCGCGCTACATTCTTGAGCCTCGCATTATCCCTGTACGATATCTCTTAATTTCTGAGTCTTGTGCTTGCTTTTTCTGCGACTGAATTATTCATACCATTTTCGCTTCCGGCATTTTTCTTTTTTTCGATTTCTACCCTCCCCGACCCTTTTCAGTTGCGTATGCAGCATGCGGCCGCGAAAGAAAAGGACAAGAACTAGCTACGTACACGCTGAAAATATACATTTTCATCTACCCAGTGCAGCCCTTCGTCTAATACCAGCGCTTCTTCTACCCTACTATGTTTTAAAAAAGGACGATACGCCTAAGTGATCTAACTGTCCCTGGCCGGCCGATGTCTGGCCGGCGTACACTTAGCGTTTTCAGTCACATACGATTGGCAGGCACCTTTGCCAAAGACGATTCTAACCCAATCAGCTTCCATAAATCATATACCCTGAATTCGAACATGGACTAAAAGTAATCGGAATAAGCCGACGTGCGAATACCTATAGCTAACCGAAGTCAGGAAGGAAGGGATGAATGAATGCGCCGCGTATTCCATAGAACTATGCTCCCTATATATCTAGCACATACTACACCTAGAGACTACGCGTCAATATGATCATATCTTGCTGACGATTGTCGTTCAACTCTCTGGCTACTGTATATTCACCAACAGAAGTGGGGACTGCAATATCCCTGGGATGCGCGACGTGAAGAACGAATGTACAATTTGGGGGGCAAGTCGATGATATCCTGTATTTTTTACCCTTGCGTCCGTTGCACTCATCCGAGTTGTGCCTCACTAGTGCTTGCATGTGCAAATCTTTCCGCGGGCCTCATGTTCCCCGATACCTTCTCCGCACTCCGCTTAGGCTCTCTCCATATGCTCGAACCACAGGGCGGGGCTCCAGAAAATGTTTACAACGTTAACATGTAATAAAGATCTGCCGCTGAACTTCTATGACGTGCAGGCACTACCAAGAATCCTGCCATAGAATCAAAGCTCTTGAACTTTTTTTTTTTTTTTTTTTTTTTTTTTTTTTTTTTTTGAATTCAACCGCGTCTTCTAAGCTTGTCATCCGTCTTCTTTTCTTCCCAACCCGCGGCTCTTTATTCCTATTAGTCTATCTTTTTTTTTGAGCTTATGGCACTGTAAGGTACAAGGCCCTCGACGTCCGTCCGCCTCGGCGAGTTTCAAGTTTTTATGCATGATTATGTCTTGTGGGCTGTCCACATTCTTTCTTCTTTATATATATATATATGTGTGTGTGTATACGTGGCTGGCTTCCTTCTCCGCTCGCAGTTGAACAACAAGACGCTGCTCTACAATTATAGCTTGAGCTTTTACGAGAATCGCGCAGATGACACGAGGTCAACTGAGCAACAACACCTCAACGCCATTTGTTGTTTACCACCATCCAAATCCTTGGAAATGGCTAAATCCTCTGCGCATCTTCTAACCTCTCCCCTCTTTTTTTATTTTTCTTTCTTTCTCTGAGTAACACAATCAACTGCCAAGCCATCACACCGAGAGCGTCGTCCTACCACAGTGATATACGAAGTGAGGCTACACCGCAATGCTTCAGCTTGACAAGTCTAGTCCCGCAAATTCTACCGACGTGTGCGGAAAATTTCGGGCAACCGTGTGAGCTCTCTTGCCCCTTTCAGTGCGGGGTAGAAAGGTGGGGGGGACGAGGATCGATATATGATCGGGTACAGTATACATGTAGTACACCCAATAAAATTCAACCAGCCGATTGCGAACATAGATTACCACTCGCCGGCGTTCAAACTAAAATGTTCGAGCAATAAAACGTCGTGTATCCATCAATCCGCTCATCAAGCGCAAAACTTGGCTGCGCCATCACTATGCAACATTGCTTTTTTGATGGTGGCAGTGGTGTACTGCTAACGGCGATTGTGTGCTCTCGGTATGCTGGTACATCTACATCATTTAATCATGTGCGTCATCGTTGCTGTGGCAAATGTAAACACTAATCATGATATGCATGGCATGTGATGCGCGATATAGGTACACGACCTTGGCGCTGATGAAAAAAAAAAAAATGACAGTGCGACGTATTGGAATTATTACTGCTCCCATGCAGGGATGGCGGTAGCGGTGAGATATATGATCATATATACCCCCTGCTGCGCAAAATGCTCGATCTATCTGGTCACGAGAGCATATTGGTCATTCGCCGATGTGATTACCAAGAAAAGAAAGGGACCTATTGGATAGCATATGAGATTACTAGTACTTACGCTTGCAGAAACGTCGGTCGTGGGACGGAACATTCACGTCAAGTCGAAACATTCTCTTTTTGTCGTGGTGGTGATTCAAGCCAATACATACATATCCAAGTATCGGTTTCTATTACTTACTGGCAGCTCTGTAATATCAAAGCCCTAGTCGAGCTAGTAGGTTGTCGACTTAGTGTACGTCTATATTGGCACCGTTGTCCTACTGATTATGCCCAGCCCAAGTATCCTGCCTTACCCATGAGGAATCCAATTTCCAAGTGTTACTATGAATTATGCGAGCATGACTTTGGCGATGTATGCATACTACCAATAGAATTAGGCTTCCAAATCTTACACATTCGGCTACGATCCTAAGAACAAAAAAAGTGCGCATATAGTCACCTTTTTCATTTGCATTCTCACTATTGCCATCGTGTGTAGTCATCTTCCGACTCTCCTGTTGTAAATTGGACTCAGAAAATCGCATGACTCTGATCATATGACATAGTAAACCGAGGAAGAGGTTACAGATGAAAGGACAAACTTGTGATTTTCTGCTTTTATCATGATAATATCATAGTTTGTCAGGATGTACTGCGTAGCTCTTTTCTTTGTCAAATCACACCCACCGGCGATATTTATGCTCCCCCTTTGTGAAAACTCGGCATCCTCAGCATCAACCAAAATATATAGCTCTCTTACTTACAATTCCTTCTCAGTAGAAAAATCACACTCACGGTCAATGGTGGTAAAAAAACCAATCAATTTTTATAAAGGAAAAAAAAAAGTTTATAAACCCTATAGTACGTGTAAAAAAGTACAAGTATATTTGAAGCTAATAACCCATCGTCGTCATTTCAATCTGTGTGTATCGTTTTTTTTTCTCATAAAATGGATGGATGGATGGATGGATGGAGCACCCTCCAGAGCTAAACAAGCAAACGTGTGGGTTTGTGAGTGGTGATAGCGGTTGTGGAAAATGGAAATGGTACAAAGAGCAGAAGGAGAAGAAGAAGAAGAAGAAGAAGGAAGTTGTTGAGTCCGAGAATTGCTGTTGCCATATGTGTAGAAGAAGAGAAGAAGAAGAAAAAAGTGACAAGTCCTTTTGTGCCAAAAGTAATAAAAGTACAAGAGGTTTGTGCGAAAGAAACCACGGGAGACGGGGGGTAAGAGAGGAAACGAAGTAATAGTACAGAGGCAACTGTAACTCCCGGGTTCTGGCTTGACATATGCATTCAGTTGATGAAAGAGTGGAAAGAGAAAGAGAGGCTGTTGGGGTATGGGGTATCGAAAAGGTCAAAAGCCTCAGGGAGCCAAGGAGCGTGGTAACCGTCGTTCGTCGTCATGAACGGAGAGAGGGAGAGAGAGAGAGAGAAAACAAAACAAAAGCAGAGCAGAGCAGAGCAAGACAATAGTCGAAAGCAGAGGGAGAAAAAAAAAAAAAAAAAAAAGCGAGGTATCATGAATAAGTCCAGAAAGAAAAGCGAGAAGGGGCAGGCAGGTAATGCATGTTTAGACATGGCAATACCTCTCGACGCTGACCGGCATCTGCGGCCCCTCCTGCAGGCGCGACTTGACATACGGTCTCGTCACGATCGAGTTGACCTTGTAGACCTCGACGCCCTCGGTTGGCCTGAATACAAAGTAAGGCAACAGCTCGGCAAGGAACACCTTCGTCTCCAGTATCGCAAACTTGTACCCCGGACACGAGTGTGGGCCGAGCGAGAACGTCATCACGCCCGCCAGGCCCGGGTGGTGTTGCACGGGCGGCGCACGCACGTGCGATGATGCCGGTGACTCAGGGGAGGGGGCAGCAAGCCAGCGTTCGGGACGGAACTGCTTCGCGTCGGGACCCCAGACGGCCTCGGCCTGGTTGAGGCCCTCGATGGGGATGTGAACATACGATCCCTTGCGAACAGCAATCTCGCTCGCCCATGAGCCGTCACGCATGCGCAGCGGTGCGCTCAGAGGGATCACGCCATCCTCAGTTGCCACGCGGATCGTGCTGTGCAGCGGTGGCGAGAGACGCAGGACCTCACGGACGACAGCATCAAGATACGGCATCGCATCGAGCATGTCCGCATAGGCGGACTCGCTGTCGTTGGCACCGTTGGGGCTGAGACGCATGGAAAGCAGTTCCTCACGCAGCTTGGCCTGCACGTCCGTGTTCGAAGCGAGATGGTGCAGGGCCCAGGTCATGGCCAGCGCGGTCGTGTCGGACCCGGCGAATAGAAAAGTCGACAGCTGGTCAAGCAGGTCGGCGTCGGAGAGCCGCTTAGACGGATCCGCAGAAAGGTTTGATTTAACTGGATGGGGGAAGTCGCGGATTAGACGGATTTTGTTGCGTATTGAGATCCCCCCCCTCACACACACATCTTGAATGTATGTGCAGGAATGGGATAGAGACGAACACTTACTAAGGAGGCTGAGGAGATCCTTGTCCTGCATGCTCTTGACGTCGGTCTTCTCGGCGAGGATAGCCTTGCGTTTGCTCTCGATGATCTTACGGCCGGCAGAATGGATGGTCTTGAGCGACTCCTGTGTGACTTGGGTGCTGCGGTCGGGCTGTATATTTCCATGTGAAATTGAAACCATGGCAGAGAGGAAAACGTCAGGCACCGGTCAACAATAAAAATACAGAAAAAGGGAAAGGAAAGGAAAAAAACAGCCGAGAAGAACCGGTGTCGGAATTGGAAATGGGCAAAGGCTTACCCAAAATTTGTCCAAGATGGGGAAATAGAGCCTGAGAATCGCCCCATAGCCGGGGCCTTCCTCTTGCAAAGAGAACATTTGGCGATAGGCACGATAAACGGACTCGGTCTCATTCTTGAGAGAGTGGAAGTCGTAATCAAAGCCGGCGAGACCAATGACGTCGAACGTGGCACGGATGAGCCAGTGGGAGATTTCAATCACCTGCGCCTGGCTCTTCTTCTCCATATGCGGCAGCTGCATGTGCGACGGCACGAGCGAAGCGAAGAAAGCCGTCAAGGGGGAGGGGTGAGGCGCGTCGACCTCGCGTTCCCAGCATTCGCGGAGCTCCTCTGCCTTTTGCAAGAAGACAGGCATCATGGCCTTGATGGCCTGTGTAGTGAATGCAGGAGTGATGACACGACGCTGGAGTTTGTGTTCGTCTCCTTCCATGGCGAAGACACCTATAGTATTCAAATGTGCGTTGCATGGTTATTATCATGCATGTGATGCGTGAAGCAATATCGCACGTACCTCGGCCAAGCAACTTTGTGAGGATGGTGCGTGTTTGCCAGGGCTTCTCGTAAGCCGGCGAGTTAAGAATGTGGGTAATCGCCTTGAAGTCCAGGGTCAGAAGTCGGTAGTCATGCTATTTGCCGGACGTAGCGAGAGAAAAATATATTAAGAAAATGGGGGAAGTACAGTCAGCAATAATGATCATGACCATGACAAACGACAAAAAAATGAGAGCACTGACTCGTCCAAACCCTTGGAAGCGCATCGTCTTGCCAAATGATCTTGTCCAGGACTCATGGTTTTCTGGGCTCACTTCGGGACTGTTAAAAAAAAAAAAAAAAAAAAAATAGAAGGGGTTAGAGTAATGCAAAAAAAGGAATTGTGACGTTGACGCGCGCCGCCATGACACACCACCACCGCAAGAGAAGCGGCGACGATGGCGACATTACGTAGGGAGAAATGATTTATAAGGAAAATACGCACTCCATAATATCGGTAAAGTGTGATTGAAATGCACTTCCGTCCGGGCCAGGCAAATTCTTGAGAGGATCTGAGCGAGGAGCAATGACGAAGAGATTGACGAGCCATGCGAGACCACGGATGGCGAGGATGAACATGAAGACGAGGAGAGATTTGAGGATGATGTCAAGAGCGAGCTGCAAATGGTGATAATATACGACCGGGGCCATGGTAGTGTTGTGTGACGTTGGGATGAGGGATGGAGGAAGGAGGAGTAATGGCGTTGAGAGACGGACACACAAGACAGGGCCGACCCAGGAGGTGGGGGAGAAAGTAAGGCGGCGCAGGAGTGTTTATTATATACACGGTTTGGACTTGTAATGGGTGCTGGCCATGTCTGGTAAGAAGAGGCCAGGGATTGTTGGGAGGATGATGCCTGGTGCGATGATGGCTGCTACTCTCATGTCGGCCTGTTGCAGATCTCCGAGGAGCCATCCGAACGGAAGAGAGTCCATCCACCAGTCCCCCCCCCAATCCAGATCAGATCGGCTCACTTCGCTTTTCGCTTCTCCGGCGAACGCTTACTACATGTATTGGCACGCTGATTAGCCCGCCGATGAGGATGAGCTCCATTCCTGGCTTGCCTGGACTCCTCCATGCATGCTTTGATGAGATAGTCGTCTTCTGCCTGCCATCTACTGGGGCTTGTCCTTGTTGTTACAGCCGACAAGGCGTATCACAGCACACCCTCTGCTTCTTCCCCTTGTGGATAGAAACAGCACAATGCAATCCAAAATTCGTCCGTCGCACCCGCCAGGCTTCATATCAAGTCAGCGATACAAATTCGTCATCAGAGCCTGAGAGCCCCGTCCCGCCGTCCCACCATCTCATCCACATCCCCACTGCACCGCAACCCCATCCATCGATCCATCGGAAAACTATGCACCTTCAATTCCGTCGGAAAAAAACCTAGTTACCGGTACCCGCGAGATGGTGATGTTGATCACACACCGAAACAGGTCTAGGACGCGTCCCAGAGCGAAGGAAGTTAGAAACCTCGCAATTGGACAACACTTCCTTCTACACCATACGATGGCGCCCCTCGCCCAGGCGACCGACCGACCTTCGTGGAGAAAGAGAGCGATTGCAACGCTGCAAACCGCCAACGGTGCCATAATTTCCTTTCTAGGCTCGTCGACACACACACACCCCGCCCCGCATGTGGACTAGCGCGCGCCTTCCCCTTGGCAAAGGTTTTCCTCTTTGTTACTACTGCCCCTACACACATATAGTCTTACAAGCTTGCATGCGCAGCAACAGCATCAGCAACCAGGGCAATACATACTCCGTTAGTTAGTTACATGTATAACTGGCTAAAATGCTTCCCCGCCAGCCCAACCGTCATTCGCTATTTACTAAAGGACTTGCCCCCAGCACTAATCGGCAAGTTAGCACGCAAACTTGGTCTTACGTATCGCATCACATCGCGCATCTACTCCTACTCCGATTCCCCACCTAGCCCCACGCCATCCAATACTCTACCAAGCTCTTCGACGTCACTGTCATTCTCGTCTCCGTTACGGTACGCGTTCTTGTCATCGTCATTATCAGTGTCCAATTTACCACCATCGTCGCCACCATCACAACCACTGGCATTGACACCACCACCAGGAGTCATAGTCTCCCGAATACTCTTGGCTCCAGTTAGCGGTGCCGAGTCCAAGGAACCTGCATTATCGAAATCTATAGAAGAAGAAGAAAGAAAAAAAAAAATAGAGAAATGAAAGACAGACGTCAGTCTCATACACATTACACTTCGACACATTCAATCATATCAGCAAACTAGCACTTTTCGTGACTGAATGGGCCTCGCCCGTAGGTTATGCATGCAATAAGCAATTCAATCCGTCATAGACACGACAGATAGATAGACAGGCCGATTGATGGCGCCATAATAGCATATAAAGGAAAAAAAAAAAAAAAAAGAAAGAAAAAAAAAATTGTGTAGAGTTGTGTTGTATATGCCTGCCTGCCAGCAGTGAATAGCGCCCCATTCAATTGGGGTAAATGCTATATGACAGGCTAATGTATACATAACCATAAATAAATAAAAAATACACTGACCCTGAGGAAGAAGATTTGATGGGATGGTAATGCTTCTGCTTCTGTTCTTCTTCGTCCCCTTTTTCGTTGCCTTCATCGTGTCGTTCGTTACTGCGTCTGTCAGCCGTGCAGGCACGTCGGAGGAGGAGGTAGCGGTACTTGCACCGCCTTTGAATTGTGGGACTAGCCTCCCAACCTTACATGCGCCACACACTGAATGCAATATGTGCATGTGACAGGATCGTATGCATGTGTCCATGTGTGTGTGTGTGTTAAGTAGCAAGGGGCGATGCAGATATTAGATGATACGATGATACGTCACCTCACCGTACCATAACACACCGTATGCCGGAGGCGCACAGGGCAAGCGTGTACGAGAGGCCCATGTGTCAGGGCGCGCAGCGGCAAGCGCGAATATAGCGTAACAGATGAAATAAAATAAGAATAAATAGAGTCATCAGTTAGTATCTCATGTGACCTCTTATCCAAGAAATATCATCAATCAAAGGACACGATACGCACCACATGCGTCTGGATCGATGGACTTGCTGAAACGGCCGTATCTGTATGTATGTATATGTCCGCGCGTTTGTATCAATTGATGAAATGGAGTGGGCGATCACGATAAATGATGAACATGGCGATGAATGATTGTGAGTTTTTTAGGGTCACAAGATAAGTGGTACGTGTGCTTGTAGCATGCAAAGCGTTGAAAACACGTGTTTTCTTTTCTCGGTGTTCGCGTCCATGCATACGCATGTATGCATTTTGATGCGTTGATGCCCAAACACGCGCATACATCTACCACATACGCATCGGCGAGAGCGAAAAAATAACACACACACGCGCGCGCGGGTACAGAAGTCAACCGTTGTCCTCCCCCACATACGAGACGGAAGGAAGAAGGAACGCAGAAAAAGAAGCAAGCAAATCCACGTACGTCTTGAAGCATTGGTCACATTCTATCGTACATGAAAATAAAAACAGGTGTCAGCCGCTCGCTCATCAGTCAATCAATCAATCTCATCGAAAATCAAAATCTTCATCGGGAGCGAAGAAAAAAAAAATGCGCAAAAACTGCCGAAAAAGAAGACGGGGAAAGAAAATGAGGTGGGTGTGTGTCGGGGTGCGGAGCAGGGCGAGGCGCCGTGAGACCGCGAGAGGATTAGAGGATTGAAATGTAGAGACACAACTGGTCGAGAAGAGATAAGATAGAAAATCAACTCACTCCACTGATACGGATGCGAGATCTCATAGTTATGTCTAGTCTGTAATAGGCACCCGACCAAGAGAACCAGAAATTGCCCCTCACGTGTCAGCCAGCATGTCATGTCATCACAAAAAGCCGGAAGCAAAAAAAAGAAAAAAAAAAAAAAGCGCGAATTGCAAATGAAAATCCCGTGAGACACGCACGCACAGATATTATAATCTCCGGTCGTCGACGCATCACTTTCGCAGCCCTGTGAAAAGAGAGACAGAAGAAGCAAAAAAGAAGAGTGTTTGTGCGTGCAGCACAGCAAAGTACACACATTCTTGTTTGTTAGCTTTAATAACTAAATTAAAAACAAGCTGAAAATGAAGGGACGAAGGGGGGTGGCAAGGGCTTGAGTCGCCGCCGCCACCGCCGATAGCGCTCACTGCGGTCAAGTTCATACGCCCTCAGGTAACCTATTGGCTAGCCTTGATAGAGCGAGCGGAACGGAGACATGACGTCGGCGGTATGGAGTTTCACAGCCTCATACGGGGAGGGAAATATTTTTGCCCACACACGGGCGCATTGACTCACTCACCAAGATTTAAAAATACGGCCGTGGACTTCTTTAGGGTTCTTGTCGATAATCCAGCAAGCAAGATGGCACATTTCATGGGAGAGTGTATTGCGGATGCGCTCTATCGGCGTAAATGAGTACACGTCAAGTCAAACCCAGCGACGAGGAAGATGAAAATTTAATTGTTGATGGCATCGATGGCGATAAATTTGATTTGCGAACCCCAAATATAGTATTAGATGGAGAGGGAAAGGGTTACATGCCAAACAACGTTGTGAGGGTGCGGGTGCGCATTCATAGATGCAAAGAAGGACCATCGGCTGTCAGCTCGAATTCCCGCAGAGGCCGGAGCAACGAGCGGCCAAAAAAGGAGAAAACGCGACGTACCATCGCAATCCAAAATTTTCACCGCCAGTTCCACCTCTGTCGTTTGGTCACCCGAGCGTGAACTTTTAGGCGTTTCATCGCGATGCGGCGATGGAAGAAGGAATAGTACCCGGAGAGAGCAAAAAAGAATGGGAAAGTAGGAACCGGGAGATCAGTCTAGGCTTTTACAACATGCACATGTCTCCAGACACATAACATGAGAAAACAACAAAAAGATTTTCAACAATGTATACGCGGTTATGTCAACGCACGCCACGGCATTTCAATCCGGCCCGGTGACGAGAAGGGCCCGGGAGTCAGAGAGAGAGAGAGAAAAAAAAAATGAAAATGCCTGCGTTTGTATAATACAACGCGTGCCGTCTAATGAAAATAATAAGGGGCATAACGGGATTGATGGCTGATAATGAATGGAGCAAACACACAAGATCCAATCATGAAAAAAGAATGTGAACACACGCACCGATGCCATTTTGCGCGCCCTGCCGTGGTAAGCAGTCGTTTATTCCAGTTTAATTTCGTTTCAGCCGGCAATCCTCCCGCAAAGACGTCTCGGTTCAGCTCGTCGAACAAGCTTTGTGCGTACTGCTCACGCCGCGCCTGTTCCAGCAAGCGCGCACTGCGCGCCGTTCGCCGCTTGGGCTGACTCCGCGGAGTTGTTGTTGCTGATGCGGGTAAGGCACTAGCAGCTGTGGGTACAGCTGTGATGACACTATTCAGATCGTCTTCATCATTATCAAGAAAGATCACAGTCGTATTGGTTTCAGAGGCATCCAACAAGTAATCTAGGGGAGTCGGGTCTAGCTTCGAGATGGCTCTCAGCGGCGGCTGCGATAGCTGTGAAGTGCTGGTCCTCGATTCGGATTTGTCAGCTCTATCCCGGGCCAAACCGGGCTGGGCTGAGCCGGTGCGAGGAGACCGCGGAGTTAAGTCTGAGAGGTGAGGAGATGCATTTGATGCTGATGAAGAGGGGGCGCCGGCGGTGATCAATGGGCCAGGCCTGTTTACAATTCGAAGAGGTTTTCGAGCACTCCGAGGTTCATTGCTGTATAATACGCATATATGAACGATTGGGAGAATGAAAACGGCGGTAGAAAAGAAATGGTTGTTAGTTTTGAGATTGTAACGGAAAATTAAGAAATGAAAAAATTATATCATTTACAAGACGAGAATAGATCCATCGTCCAAGTCGTTGTAGTTCACCGTATGTAAAACGTCTGACACACAACCGGTATGTTCGCTAAATGGGCGGTCTTCATGTCCTTGCTGTACCTCACTTTCATCATGTCCACTAGCGCTATCCTCATCTAAAAACAGCGGAAGAGGTTTAACCGTTGTGGTAGGTGACTTTGGTTTCCATTTCGAGGCCCTGGCCGCCGTTGGTTTTGGCTTCTTTTCACGGGACGAGCTGTCGGAAGATATATAGATGACTTCTGCATCACCAACCGGGGCGGCAATAGTCTTTTTGCCTTTTCTATGCTTGCTGGGTTGTGTCACATGAACATCCTCTACCGGGCGTTTGAAAAGTACTGTTTGAGTGAATCTCGCAAGGTTGTGTATCAGCGACATTTTACCTGTGTTTACACGAGCACTGTCCATGGCAACACGTAAGTAAATTTAGTATCAAAAATTTAAGCAAGAGAAGACTGAGAAACTGCTAGAGCTCTTCACCGCTGTGAAATTTCTCCGTTCACATTGCTACGCTGCAGGAGAATGCCCTCATTTGCATATGTGATATAAAAAAAAAAGCAAGTGACGAAAAAAGACACTCTGTGAATAACACGATCCAGGGACATACTCACTTGTTATTTTTGCCCTTGCCGTCGTCGTCCTCATCTGTACTCGATATCTCGATAACTTCCATCGGCGGTGACTTTGGTATCCTAAGAGACATGCAAAATTTTCCACGTCAGAAATAGATCGCCAGATCTTTTCGATATATGAAATGAGAAGCAAGAATAGCCGCGCGCACATCAGCTTTCTGTTGGACTTGTCCTTATCTGCACCATCATCATAGTTGTCATCGCTGCCGCAGCCATGAGAGATGAGGATAGCTTCGACTTCGGCAGATGAATCATTATCACTATCGTCTTCTGAGAACAGAGGTCGTGCATAGCCGTCATAGGAAACATGACGCAGTTTGGCAGTAGACGTGGTAGACGATTGTCCCTGGGTGTATTCACCGCCAGGAATCTCCGGGTCCATTACGAAATGCCAGGGAATGAAGTGTCAGAAAAGAAGAGGGTATTGATTGCTAGCGACAAGACAGTCTTTGAACCGACGGTATCAAATTTGCCCAGCCTGTTTTATTTTGCCACAAGCTCGCTGTTGTGTGATGAAATATAGATTATTATTTTTATTGCAAGCGGCCGCTTCCAATGTGATGGGATAGGATGCAAGGACAAGACCCAGCGACGGAGTAACGGCTATCTGGCAGCAATAGTGACTTAGATTCAAGATGAAGCTGAAGACCAAGATGGGTGAGAGCGTGGATTGAGAACAAGGCCTGAGTTTGCGTACGTGCGCGTCGGACATGCCCGCGTTCTTCACATGACCGCGTGTTTAGCAGCTATAATTAACGGGATACTCGAGTAGATGTCCCGTGCATATTTTTTATTTCTCAAGGTATGCTTACATTTTTGGACAGGAGATTATTACGGTTACCTGTATCACCCATGCGCTTACTATTATTCTAAGGCTTTGTTTCGGTGCTCCCCCCTCCGAACGAAGTGCCCTGAGCGTCACCAGCGCCCGTACCAGTATTATTTCCGACACTCAAGAATCCTTCCATGCCACCCATATCTATGTCCATTCCCAAATTCATACCAATGGAAGCAGCAGTATCACCACTGCCAAAGGCACCTCCATCTGTGTTAGTACCGGTGAACTGAGCGTGCGGATCCCCGCCAGCGCCTAAAAACGAGAAACTGCCAAGATCCAGATCGAACGCCTCCGCTGATACTTTGGATTCGGATCCAGATACGGCAGATAAACCCGCAAGCATTGCGTCCGTTGAGCTATGGTCGGTCGACTGTTGGTGAGCCTGCGCCGGGTCAGACGAGTCACCAAGTGACGCAAAAAATTCATGAGGTGCGTCCGACTGTGGTTGTGGATCTGCGGACTTGAGCACATCAACCAGACTGTCCAAGTCTGGCTCAACCTTGATTTGATGCCCTTCGTCGGGGGCATCATCTCCAAAGAGGTCCGACATGTCGCCGATCTCAATCACCTCCATGTCCATGCTGTCCAAGTCGAGTTCGATGGGTTTCTCTGCACTGTTGCCCAGATCCAAATCCATCACATTTACATCGCCAGTCGCACCAGTCAAATCCATATCTATACCACCGGACGAAGCCTCATCCAGAGTCAGGTCAATCGGCTGGTCGATGTCCGCTCCAAAGGCGGCCACGAAGTCGGGAATATCATTTGTCGCGCGCGCGGACTTGGGGGCGAGCGTCACAGGTGAGGTAAGTCCACTGTTAAAAAGTGGCCCATCCTCTGCCGAGATGCGCAGTGCAGACGAGGACAAATCCAGCTTGTGCGGGAATGGAGATCTGCGTAAGGACGTGAGGGAGATAACAGACGGACGGCGGCGTTGACTAGCATCAGACGCGGCGCTCAGAGGTGGTGTCTTCCGTCCTTGGTTGTCTTGGCTGGATGCTTCCTCTGTTGGGGCGGTGTCTGCACTTGCCGCAACCGTCTCTTCGGGTGGTGGTAGTGCCGCTTGCGCTGCCATCTCCTCTTCTTTGATGCGACGTTGTTCGCGCTCAACATCACGTTGGAGCACAGCAATGGAGCGTAGCTATGACCACAATAGATGTTCATTTAACTGATATTAGCAACAGAAAGACCCCAAGATGGACTCACGAGATGAGACTCGATGACATCTAGTATCTGATCGTATTTCTCAAGATCACGGCCAAGGGATGCGGTCAGAGACTGTGGAGGGTATGGTGCATGTTGCGAGATTCCACTAATTCACGGGTCTACATGAATGAAGGTTTCATGACTTCAATACTTGGGTAACACACACAGTCGTTTAGTGTCATTGTAGAAGGCATAGATTTGACCTGTTTTGATGATAGCACTCTTACATAATGTGTCAAGCATAGCCCACAGAAGTAGAAGACGCAGAATAATCCACCTTGAAAGATGCCTCAAGCGCTTTGAACTCTGGTACGAGGATGCCAGCAGCTGATGCAGGTACAGGTGGTGGAGGCATGGATTTGGCCTCGGTAATGACAGATGTCTGAGCATCAGCTGCTGGAGGCTTTGGTGGTGCCATAGGAGCATCTTCGTTGGGCTGTGTAGATTCCGTAATCTTTCGAGGCTTGGGTCGAGGTGGCATGGCGAAGAAGTCCTAAGTGGTATGTAGCAGAATTATGTCAGTGAGATGAAACACCCAAGACAATCTTTGCTTCCGTGTCCATTTCGGGTATAATATCAATATAGCATTACAGCATCCTGACGTGACCTCTGCTGCATGTCGGTCACTCAGCAGCGTCCTTGGACTTGTTCATGCATCAAGCATCACACACCATATATCATATCTCTGAACATCAGCTCTTCATTTTATGTACTTCAAATAGCCGGTTTACAATAGCTGGATCTGGAGCAATCTTTCATATCAATTGGTCATAGTAGCAGCCAACTTTATGCGCCTAGCTCGCCCATTGGCAATCATACCATGACCTCGGCCCACGAGCCTGAACCCACTCGAGGCAGGCGGATCTTATGCAGAACGACCCTGAATCTTGTGCGCTGAGGATCTAATCATTACATCATGAAGATATCATCTATCCTATGACCTCAGCATGGCCCATGGCCTATGTCCATCTAGTGTACGGACGGTCCGATGTGAAATCACGGCTCGCCACGAGTTATCCAACCTGATATGGTATTGCGAGGAAACCTGCCCAGCCGGGGGGCAGATTCACCGGGCTTGGATGAACTGTGAAGATAAACATGAATCTGTCTGGCTTGAGAATGGCGAGCCTGCGCCGGACGGGACAAAGCGGCATTGAATACTGGCGCTAAGCCCACCCTGCGTCGGCGCTAGTCGCATACATGGACCGACGACTTTCCTCGATTTAGCTGTATATAATACTGGCAGCGGTAAGATGCAATTCCGACATGTTTGGGTGTAGAAGTCACCCGCCTAGACTCGGAGAGTTGGCTATGCATGATGACAGCACAGATACATCCAACATCTGCTGCAATATGATAACTGCTTCTAGAACAACATTTGGAGCATATTGAGGAGTTTTCTGGTCTGGTAACTCCTCTTACCAAATGTCGCTAATGTTTTTTTTTTTTTTTTTTTTTAAATTCCCCCGACTTATGAAATTTTCAGTAGCTCTAAAAGATCTCATGAATTGGCAAAGATATATGCTGGATCATCGGTTGGACGATTTTCACCGTACCTTAGATGTGATGAAACATCATTGGCTTCATGTAGTTGTACAGCTATACCAATCAATCCAAAGTATTCTTATAATCTCCAAATGACCAGTTATAGCATTCTACACAATCCTCTTCCTCCGGCTCCACGAGCGGCACAGGTAGGTCCTCCTCCCAATCAGAGGATAAAATCTCATCGATGATGAACTGGATTCCATGCTTGCGTATGGACACGCCCCAGTTTCGTTTTGAAACCGTATCATATCGAATTAATCTCCCAAGATGACAGCGTGTTTCGAATGCATATCTGTATGAATATGAAATCTCTTCGTAAAAACAAAGGGGAAAAACCATGTGTCCGAGGAAGGGAGATATGCAGACTCACCCACCAATGGCGCAGGCCGAGAACACGCCGTTGCATACACCCATTGGAATGGGGTCTGCCGTATGGAAGACATGCGTGATGGGTTGTAAAGACGGCTGTTTGATTTTTTTTGTCGTTGTTAATACGTCAGATACGGTTTGAGTTCTTATGCTTGTAAAAAAACCTACTGGAGATGGCAAATGGAGTCGAGTGGCTGCCAATTTCTCGGGTGGAGCTTCAAAGGCAACAGTGGGGACACCAAATGTTACTCCCATTAGCGATGCAAGAGATCCACCTAATGAGTGCCCTGGTGTACTAGCCAGTCAAAATACAGTACCGCTTCTACGTAAAGAGCTCGGAAAACGCACCAGTAAGCCATATATTGGCATCAGGATACAGGTAAGTAACATTATTATATAAATTCTTGTACTACAATTGAGCCCGACCGATCATCATCCAAAGAATGAGTAGAAATAACTCACAATTCCGACAGAGTAAAATAAACTCTCTTCCGTAAGACTCTTCTCCACACAACTCTGGTCACACTTATCACTTCCAGAGTAACAATCACAGACAGGCGTCCAAGTAGGGCCCACACGTGCGCAGCAGCACGAAAACAAGAGGTTGTCATTGAACTTGTCTTTGATGACGGTGGGACCACCTCCTCCAACGACCCAGCCTGCCGATGTACCCTTAACGCTTACAACTACGGTAGAATTATCCGTAGAGACGAAAACATGCCCACGAAAACCGTCTGCGTCAGGTTCCCAACCGAACGGTTGACTCTAGGGGATATCTATCACGTTCATTTTTTTTCTTCGGGAGGGAAGAGTAAAGCAAATAAAAACATACTCGATTCTTCCACTTGGATCCCAGGTCATACCATTCATCATCGCTTGGTTCAAGATACGCATTATTTGTCATCTTGGCGAGTGCCAACAATGTTTCTCTGTCACTAACGTTCGGTCCATGGGTGAGTTCCTCTTGCCATTGAAGCTGCGGTTGGCTATCCCCCATTAATGGGGACTGTTGTCTGGCCTCAACAAAAGCCTGGTATGACGGTGGTCGGTAGGTTGTCACCGGTTCTGTTTTCAAAAGAAATGGCTGCGCATCGAGGTTGGAAGATGGTAAAGGCGTGCTATAATCACGAAAGAGGATCCGAGTGTCGTTAGCTACTCCATGGCTATGCCTCAGCTCGAAACGTAGAGGGGGGTAGAAGTTCGAGGATGAAGAGCTCGAGGACGGTTCCAGCTGAGACCATTGAAATGGAAGATAAGCCCCGAGAAGATGCAGAAGAACCGTAGGCAGATTTAGGATCATTCGCCAGTAGTAGGATTTCCAATATTTACAACTCGCTTTCGTCGGACAGAATAGTACACTGTTGGCGACAGTATGGTACAGAGACAAGGAAGGATCGACGGCAAGGCGTACGCGGTCGTACATTTGCGGGCGTACCGGCAATCAAATCTATGACTTCACAGTCATGGTGAAGCTTTAGCAACGTCACTTCAATAAATCCATGTGGCTGACGTCTTTCAGGTTTCAGCAACAGTGTCAATATTCAATGTCTAGCTTGTTAAGACCATGTTATTCAGGTTTTCTAAACAGTGTTAATACAGTCTTTTATGCTGTACTCTAGCGCTTACAACCCAAGCCTTAGCAAATTTAAATAATCAGTTTCACGCCTTCACGTTCACACCGTATAGACCGTATGTTTTAATATTATTTGAAATCCTAAAGTGTTAGATAGTAGGTGAAGATATTAACATAGCCACAGGCGCAATCGGGTCCGAATGTTCCGTCTTATCAGGGTACCCTTTCTCTCGAGCAGCCGCATTTCCGTTTCCATTATTATCCTTATTGTCCTCAGCAACAATCTTGCCTTCCTCCGCCTCCGCCTCGTCATCGGGCAAGTCCCTAGCCACGGAGGCTGTAATTGTCCGTCTATCATCCTCATCTTCTTCCCCCTCGATTGTTGCTGTTATTGCCTGGCTCTCGCCACTCTCGGGTTTCGCTGTTTCCTGCTGGTGAATGACGACGGCAGGCTCGGCTACTTTGTCATCACTATTGCTGTGGGACGCGCTTGCACTCAAGGAGCGCACAGCAGATGGATATCGGGCTTTAAGGAATCCAGCAAGAGGGGACAGCCCCAGCGTGAGCCTAGACCGGCGCATGTCCGCAGTAGGAGTAGTGCTTGTTGCCGTTATTGTCGTCGGTGTCGTCGTTCCACTCTCAGGGGATTCGGGGGGCAGATCGGTATGGAACTCGGTGGTGATGGTGAGACCGCTCGATGAGGGTGTGGGGGTGAGGTTCTCTAACGTGTCCTTTGTGACCGTAGCCGAGGTGGCCTTATGAGAAACGCTCACATCGAGGTCGGATAGTGAGGATGGAAAAGAGCGTAGCGAGCTGGGTGGCCTAGATTCTCATTTTCTTAAGTTCCTTGCGTAAACACCAAGGGATGCTCCGCAGCACTTACGCAAGTGAGGCTGCTTCGCCATCTGAAAGAGTCAAGAGGAGATTCTTCAAGTTCGGCAGAGTGTGGCGCATATCAAGTGCTCGCAGATCTTTGTCTGCCATCAACTACATTTTGATGATCGAGATTCATTATTCTGAGCCCACCAATACTGTGGATGTTACATACCATCTCAATGTTCTTGTTGAGCAGAAAAACACCATATTCAAAACGATATGTATCAACACCCTTGGAATAAAGTGGGAACCTGACGTTGGTTAGGTCGAAGGACAAGATAATGACTGGGAAGATGACAAGCTCACATCCTTGGCCCAACCATGGCAGAAATCCCATCGCGAATCAAACTCCTACTAGCGACGTAGGTGATAGGATAAACCAAATGCTTCCCGAGATAGACCGCAAGAAGTTGCACTAGGTGTGCAGCATATCCTAAGGCGGTAGCCACAGAATCCTCTGTCACCTCTTTATGAGATGCCAGGATCAAGGGAGGTGCGGGATCCGTGGCTCCAGGTGGTATAGGGAGTGGAACTCCGAGGATAGTGTATAAAAGATCAGGTGGGGATAATAGTTCGATGGGGTATATGGTCGACAGTGTAGTAAGAAGGGTTGTTCGTACAGATGGAAGGCGGTGATTCAATTTCACAAGCTTAATGCTAAAAGCAAGGTTAAGGCAAGAATTAAAATATAAAGAGACGAGACACACCGCTCATTTGTGATGTCAAACTCTATATCATCGCTTGTGAATACATTTTCGTCATGACGTTCCAATGCAAGCCGAAGATTTTGCCGGCGCTGAAGCAGCTCATCCTTCTTAGCTGCTATCTGCGAGCGCACTAGATATTTCTTGAGAAAAACGAAAAAAAGTGTAGGCCCACTCCCAAGAACAGGACATACGCTGGTCCGATGCATGATTAACAGTGGCTCGTTCATCCCAAAGCGTCCCTATCCATGTCTGCTGGCAAGATATATGCCTCCGCTACACTGAATAGTCAGAGCCATTTTCGGATAAGATGCCGGTGTACGCACCAATGGCGTAAGTGGATCACTGTTGATGTCTTTGTCCAGATCAGATAGTATGCTTTGGAGTGACTGTTCCGTATCCGCAATGGTAGATTGCAAGGTCACCAATCTATGTTTGAAGGTCAAATATCAGTGATAAAAAAGAGCTGGTGAGAGGGCAGGGAGACACACTTGAGAAGATCTTGCCAGGGTGCCGTCTTGGACACCTCGGATTTCGCTCTTGCAGCCGTCCGCCGTCGAGAAAAAGTTTGATGCGCCTTCCGGTTCGACTTCGCTGTCGATTCTGGATCTGACTGGTGTCCATCCGGAGAAGGGGAACGTGAACGAAGCGCTGAACGTGGTGAATGCGATACATAGTGAACGCTCCCATCTGATAGCGTTATTAAGAGTGTATTGAAAGGAAGGAGTTGTCTCTAAATTCTGCCATAAGCAATCTGATAACCGCGATCGTGTATGAAGACGCACATCTCCATCGAATGGAACGACCTCTTTCAAGTTAACATCCCATTTCTCGCGCATCGCCCACTCTTCCGATTGGAGGTTTTGGTCACCTTCGGCGGCTTTGCCTTTTCCCTTGTCTTGGGACTGCGGTAGAGGAGCCCAAATCTCTACTCGAAACAATTCGCCTCCAGTATTCATCCAAGGAGCAAAATCATAACCAGGTCGCGCATCGACGTTGAAGGAGGGATTCGTTGATGGGCGATGGATTGAGGAGAGATAAACAGGGACTGGATCGTAAATTAGCTGGGTACACGAAGATGATGACGATGATTGCCCTGTGGTTGCCTGCGATGCCTGACGCAGTCTGACGGGGGAGGATTTCCGGGGTACATCGTTTCGCCCATTTCGTGTGAAAGGAATTGACGCTGTACTGTTCGGGAATTGACTAGGTAGTTGAGAGGATGACGTTGAGGGCGACTCTTCGGTGCTTAAATGTGTCGAGAGGTGAGATGCTTCAACATCATTCGGAACCCTTACTGCCAAGAACGTCTCTGTGAGCCTTCTGGAGACGATCTTCTCGAGATTCCTTTGAGAGTTATTTTGCATGAAGGTGGATAGGTATGAGGATTGCACGGGGGCAAATGAATCATTCATCCATAAAGATGAGCTTGCGCGTGCAATATGATTGGGGCGAACAGTAGATCCTTTCCCTAAGCTAGTCCTGGATGTAGCACGAGTGCGGTTGCATGTTGGGTAGTCGCCATTCGCAGGCTCGATAGAACTTTCTGTTACTTGTGCATTACTTAAGGCGGCGACCGAGCTTTGAGATGATTTACGAGCACGCCTTCGAGCAGATGTTAGTTCCAGGTCGTCCACAATGCCACCATGAACAATATCGACGGGGCGAGATAATGCAGACGCAAGAGTATCTCGTTCGGGGAATGGTGTGAAATTGCATATGTGAAACGCAACTATATGTCGAATGCGGCGCTGTGTATAAGGTCAATGGGCCGCTTGAAAATACAGAGAAGTTCTTCTAACCGGCTGTAGAAGGCTGCTGTAAGGGTCTTCATTGGATACAAACGCCTGTGCTTGAACCATGCCAGTAAGTCGTTGATTCGAATTGCACTACGAGATGTTTTCCAGCATCGATAATTCTAGAGCAGAAAGTGTCCCCAGAATATCATACGAAATAGGTTATAAACTAAGGCGTCAGGTCGGAGATGGTTTAGTAGCAGCAGTCCGGGTCAATCAGGATGACAGTGAGAGCACTAAGAGTACCAAGTAACCAAGGCGGCTGTATGCCGCAGCGGTCCACTTGTGATCTCGTCCTTGCTTCCGGTCACAACTTGAATGTATGTAAGTTACGGTAGCTTGAATATACTTATTCAAGATTCAGGTTCACGCTTGACTTTGGCTTGCTTCCAAATGCTCTTCAAGTTATGACATACATTCTCACTGTATTCAAAGTCTTCTCAATACCAGTGATTAGTAGACGAGATCAGGGTTCCATCCAAGTCACGGAAACTTCTGTTATGGCTTTCCGGTTCCGGGGCAATGATGTCGCTCCGTTTCTTTATTGTCACCATGCTCGCTAATGACACAACTTGAAGGGTCGAAAGAATTGGCGTACAATCTCCAAGCACTTAGACGAGGAACCTATAGGTCAACGCACTTCTTGAACAACTACCACTAAGGTAGTAGGGTCCTCATCATCCTCACCTTTCCACTCGTCTTTCATGCAAATTTCATATTATGTCGGTCACTGGCTCGGATTCCACTAGTATAGTAGAGCAGTCGTAAGTGCAATCGTTCGTTATTTTGGGGCATTTCACCGCACTAATACAGTTCGATATAAAGTTTGGTATATCATTACATTCTTTTAGCTTCTATCGGTACGCACCAAAACCAACTTCCAAACCCGGTACATAGCTATATGGTTGACTGGGAGCCCAACACACTTCCACATATAGTGGCGATATGTTACGACCATATCATCACTATCGGGATTGAAATCCGATTGATGTGGTGTTGGCCGTTGCACATCGCTCAGTTTGCATTCCTTATCCCTCGTTACTTCGCTTTGTTTTCAAACATTGCCTATTTGATTATCTCCTTCAATGCAACATCTCTTGAGGTGCTTCACCATCATTGTTCTCAAGATTGGCATGCGTGTATCTAATCTGTCTGTTCACAGTGGTAAACCTACTATTACGCAGAGTTTGTTGAATACTCAAGCGTGTCTATTTTTAGGTGTGGCACCGTTGGAAAATTTGGGAAAGCCATCTTTTTTGTATCCTTGTTTTATGCTTGGTGTCGGTGCATCATAAATTACGTTAACTGGTGCTTATGGATATAAAAAAACAGGTTCGCAGCTTTGGAGGATCATCGCTTTATACAACCATGATAAGCGGTTTATTTATATGATATTTCCACTCTTTTTTATCACCACGGGCTTCAGCATGGTTCGATAGTTTGTTTTGCCCTTAGCGTGTAATATCTGAATACCTCAAAACCTCAGTGGGACATCATATCTGATTCAACTACTTTGGGCACATTTGATCACAGATGTCTACGATTGGAAACGCATCGATCGTATGTGCTTATATCTGTATCATATACGCATTGGTCCTATATTTCACTCACATTGGGGCTTAATTCGCCCCGACCTTGGGATAGATCTTTGCGTAAATATGAAGTAATCCCTTCTCCGCGTGATCTATATTCTCAACCCCTCTACATAGGCGCGCGCTATGTCTCGATTCTGCTTCTTGTCTGGGAACTGGTTGCTGTAGTAATGATAGTTGCAAAAACGTGGAAAACCGCCAAAGCTGCACACAGTGTCTACGGAAGAAGGTTCATAAGCATAGTTATGCTTCGAGATGGTACATTTTCTTTGTACAATACCTGTGATTAATCATTGATTGACTTGTATGTTGCTTATAGGCGTCGCATATTTTTTGTCAGTACCAACTCTCTACTTAGCGCGTATATATGTAATCATTCAAATGATACAGAGCGATAGTACTCTTGAGTTTCATTAACATCTTAACTTTTTATGTACGTGTTGATTTGTGCCGCACATCACTAACTTACACTAAACCAACCTATCCAGATAAATTCAGTATGCAGCAATTGAAAATATCAAAGAATAATCCTTCATTTTTTTGCGTTTTTTACAGGTGGTCCTGCCCATCGCTGCTCTCACGTGGCCGATATCATGGCAAGTTGTCAGCAGTTTCCAATTCGACGGGGAAGAGTTATCTCACACGGAAATTTAAATAGCATGATGTTTATTCTCACAGCGCGCCTTTTCATCAACCTGAGGGAGAGTGCGAGCGCTGAAATTGTAACCCACAAAGATGATCCGCGCAACACTGTCGACATCATGATGTCCGATATTGTCTTTCGACAACTGGAAGACTTGAACCTTGAATAGGCGGGATCCAATTGATATATCTTCTTTCTCTTGTCAGCAATTACGTATGTATTGTTCTTATTCTAGTTAACTTATAACGTAACCTACTAGTACCATCTAAAGGGCATGACCTTGAAAATCTTAAACCGGTGTACAATCCACTGCCGGTGATGGATCCACTTGAATCACCAGTAAGCATCGACTTCTATGATGTAGAAATGTCAGGCAAGTGCGATCCTGATACTATATTATTTACAGTACGTATTTTGATGACTGATGACAGTATTTACCCCTATTTCCGTATTCGAACTTGGAATCAATCAGCCAATACTATCTTAGTCACCGGCACAAAGTCAGCTATGTTTGAAAATTAGCTGAGGTGGAGCTTCTTTCACCATCTACACCGGATCAATACCATATGCCTGACGAACATATACCAAGCCTGATACGAAAAAAAAAGCATTTGCAGAAAACGTTCCTAGCATGCAACGTAGACGGTGTACATCAATAGGGTCGCTACCATTAGGTACATATACTATCATTAGCCTAGAACTGCAAATGGGTTGGGAGTTTCAAATGACGATAGATTGCATGATAACTGCACAACAACATTTATATATCACTAAATAATTACTACATTTGATAGCTAATACCCTCTGAAGAGCTATACCTGGCTGAGTTCAAATATTATTGCGTTGATGTTCTGCTGAAGCTAGATCTTTACTGAAAATTCTAGTGAGTTGTATTGGATTAACATTTGGAAGGACCTCTTGCCCAATAGCTCTCAGAATCCATTATTTACATGATATAGACTATTGGAGAGGCCCTGGGGGCCTCTCAAAGGGATCCTAGAGGACCTAACACAAGTCGATAACCGTCATAGTACGGTACAAGTGCAGATGTAGGTACATGAGGTGGCCCCACGGCCCTAAATACTAAGCTATCACGTGACTCTCTAACCCTATCATGTGACCCCTTCAGGGTCACTCCTTCCTACCCTTGGACCTACCGGTCCACTATGATAAATATTTCTCCAAGTAGATAATAGGGAGCATAGAGAACAAGAACCATTTTGGTTTTTCACACAAAAAGTCGTTGCTTTTATCCAGGAAGCAGTCAATTAGAAGCTGAGAAGGTCACGTGAGCCTCGGTAAAGTCGATGATCACTCAGGAGTTTTCTAGGGAAAAGCCCCATTTATACCAATACTTCTACCCATCACCTTACATTGAGTAAAAAGATCGATAAAGGTGAGCATCGCGTGACCATATTTTGGCTGAGACGTGGATCACGTGGCCAGCACTTTTTACCAAATCCTTTATCCAAAGTAGAGGGATTTGTCAAAAGATTGGTAAAACAACATTTTTCTTTTGAAAGTCCCAGAGTGTGACTTGTGATAGCTAAATTCGCTGTGAAGTTTCATTTTTATGCGTGATACACTCAAAAGAAAAATGTTGTTTCTACCGATCTTTTGACAAACCCCTCTACCTTGGATAAAGGATTCGGTAAAAAGGTCTGATCACGTGACATACTTCTCTGCTAAAATATAATCACGTGATGCTCACTTTTACCGATCCTTTTACTCAAAGTAAGGTGGTTAGTAGAAGTATTGGTAGAAATAGGGCCTTTCCCTGGAAAACTCCGGAGTAACATCCAAGCAGCGGTGAGCTATGTTTTAGACTCCGCTGGAGTGCATTGTTACAGATGCCTAAGGCATCAATAATTAATGCACCACCATCCACAACGCCCAAATTTGGAAGGAAGACGCGATGTAATTTCAAAGCAGAGTAGGCAGACCAGAAGAACTTTAATGACGCACTGCACTATCTTCGGAACATAGAGGCAGCTGGGAAGAAGCCTGATGTTTCAGATGTTGCTCGTCAATTCCATATTCCACACAAATATCATACACTATTACGCCGGTTCCAAGGCAAACCTAGGCACCCCGAAAGGCTCATGAGAATCAGCAGAACCTTACTGCTATTCAAGAGGCCCTAGTCCTTCTTGAATCTTACCACATCACGACGCATGCCGATGAGTTGCCAGCATCCCTATTAGGAAGGATTGCGTCTTGCAAATGTGTCTCGCACGACTTGCCAATTTGGTAATGGGGTCGTATTTGAGATCGAAGATGCAAACTTTACTGTAACAGCGCCGTGACATGATTTGCAACTCATAGTATACTATAGTCCGTATTTTCATTGATCCTAAGAGGCACAATATCCTGAGACAATTACCTATGACTTTTTATATTGCATGAAGGCAGGTTGTGTTTGTAGATGCTGAGATATAGGTTCATTTGCAACTCTAGGTTAGTGATAGCATATATATATAGGCTTTGACTGTAACGGCTTCGAGACCGGAACTCCAAATACAGTCTGCTCTGTCTCAAATCATATCTTTCGGAGGCCCCATCTCTGGCTTCTCCATTTTTTCTGTAATTCTGTAATGTACCGGTATGTAGTCCCACTAATTTAAAAATATGTTGAACCTAAGCCTTGAATTGAATTTACATAGATATATATGGTCAATATAGTGCTACGTCAGCTGATGTCACTTTTATATAAGGCTATGTTGACTACATGGGACTACGTAATCCAAGGTCGGGGGTCAGGTTCGACATGGATTTTTAGCATTTCCTGATGCTTTATCACATGCTGGGATCCTGCGACCCTAGCTTGATTTCTTCAAGATCTGGAATGCTCCAGCAATCCCACGTTTTCACTGGGCCTAGGGGCCTATCAGTCACGGCACTCTCTCGATGCCTTGGCACTGGCAAGTTGCTACGCTGTGTCGTCGTCGCAATACTATTGCAGGACTACACGCATGGCTGGGCACCAGTACAGCTTGTGGCAGGGTCGCTACCAGTGGGTTGTCACTATCAGTGCCTAGTACTACTAGTAGTAGCTGAGCTCCGACGAAAACTCATCATGCCCAGGTTTAGTAATAGCTCAATTTAATAGCACTACTACCTTCGCTTGTGCGGCCTACGCAGTGGGAGAAATCAATAGACCTGACCGGCAAACATAAATGGAGCTCAGGTTAAGGACAGCTAGAAAGTGTCACGTTATCCAATTTTACAAAGAGTATCGCGGACGGTAGAGGCCTATTCCTCGGATTTTCCTCCTTTTCTTTGCCCTTGTCCTCCGTTTTATGTCGTCCGTTGACTTGAACGCTGCTGCGCAACAATCGTAAGTCACTTATTTCTCACTGCATGCGAATCATGAGATTAACTGACTATTGTCCTAAGGTTTGCAAACAATTATATCCTCCTTGCTTCTTGTGGTACCGCTTCAAGTTTTATACTACCCCCAAGTGATCCTGAAATCTAACCATTCACTGCCCTCACCTCTTATAGTCACAACATGCTACGACCACGTCCTTACCATAGGCATTGAGACAAGACTAATATGGCGCAAGCCAATGCACATCGTCCTTATTGCGTTCCTTGCCGTCCGTTACTTGACTACGTTCGCTAGCATCATCCGACTTATCCTTCTTTTCAAAACTTCATCTCCCCAAGTACTTTCCTCCATTTGTTTATCGGCATGGGTGCATCTGATATTTACACTTACAGTGGTAACTCTGGCTCTTACGATGGAATACCTTTGCTATGACATGTACTTAGCCTCCAATACAGGTGTCATACCACTGATAATCTGCGCCATGTCTTCTTCTTTATAGTCCCCCCGTATACCTGGAGTAAGTCTGTATGTTGCTTCTCCCTCAGACTGTCCCTGACAAGAGTTCGAAAAGTTTGGCAGTTTTGGCGTGTGTCTGTATTGTACAGTCATGACAAGGATTTTCTTTACAAAACGGTCCCCCTTTTCTTAATTGTCATGGGTTTTTCTTTGGTCTGTCGATGCGATTTTGCTCCTTGACAATGTGTCCATTGCCTTACTCACCCCGTGATGTTACAGTGGCCCATCGTTACCGGCCCTCCTACAGTCTATGGGTATAACCATGATTGCATCATGGCAGGATATACGAAGCAACATAACAAGTGCGTATTCCTCCTTATTGAATCTTCATGTCATATCGAGCTCAATTTGGGGAGCTCATATAATCTACAACAGGGTCTATGGTCAGTTCTAAGCATTGTCTCATTGATTCATGACCAAAGTAACAAGTTGATATGGATAGCCGTACTTATTGGCTGGCTGGTGCTTTTCATATGGGACATCTTTGTCATCGTATTGACGGTTTCAAAGACATGGCAAACCGTAAGAATCGCTTCTGAAATTCATCATCGTCATCAAAAGAGTTTTATTAGCACAGTCTTGCTTCGAGACAGTCAGTATCCCATAATAACTATTTTGTAAAACCACAATTTCATCTCATACTATTTTTAATTTTAGGCCTGATGTACTTCTTGTGAGATTTGTTTTTGCTTGCAATAGGTACATTCTATACTGACTTCAGTCTTATAGGGCGAGGGCGACGCTGACTCTTGCTAACCTTGTGAACTTTGCTGTATGTGTCTAGCTTTTCGAGTTTTTCGTGCTAACCTAATCTAATTCTATTTAGATTAATTCTGTATGTTGTAATTATAAGTCGCCATGCAAAAAACACTTCATACTTTCCCCTCTCAGAGTGTTGTACCTAAGGGTGCATTCTTGTGGTTGACAACGTCGTGAGTTACTTTCAAAATTGAAAGATGAATGAGCTCACTTTGATTAGCATGTCAATCCTCCTTACCTCACGTCTCTTATTGAACCTGAAAGAGAACCTGAATACCGACATTCCGAGCCGTGGAATCGATACAAATAACACTGTTGACGTAGCAATGTCCGATATTGTTTTTCAACAATTGGGCTCTGAATAGAGACAAGAAACTCGAATATCTCATTTTCCCTAAATGTAGTACGTTGCAACTTCTGTTTTGGCGTATTTCTTAATAATTATGCAGTAGAAAAAAAAAAGGGGGGGGGGGTTGATAATTATCGACCCAAATTGTCGTATTGAAATAGTTATTTGTTATTTAAGTTAAGACTCAAATAGAACAGTGTAGATCTCGTATACTACTAGGACTAGTATGTTCATTCCTAATGTAAACCTTGAACACGCTTTCTTGGTGCCATAATTCAGACTCACAATTGGACTCGACTAAATCCTAGTTCCACGTTCTCCATGTGCCAAACACTTAATCTATGAACAGACATTTTGAAGATTGAACAGTATGATACTAGTCATGATCCTCATCTCGCGTCTCCTCAACTTAGCAGAGGACTTGAGTGTTAGAATATGTGATCCATGTGCTGGGTCACATGATTCTGCCTTTATATTTACGGTAGTTTACATTCTTGTTTACTATCCGTTTGACTACGTACAACGATGTACAAGTAGACAAGCGGAATACAATTCTTTGTGTCGACCGCTGCTCATCGTCGTCGCTCGTCGTATTTTAACATTGAGTACTGCCAATGCAGGCCACGAAGACAATGCGCGCAATCACACTGATACTATAATGCCCGGTATATCGTTCTCCTACGATTCGACATCAAACTATGACTAGGATGAATTCTTATATAATAATTCTCCTTACTACTGGATAAATGCGTATGCTGTATCTTCTGATTTGAAATATACTAAACATTAAACTACGAAAGGAGACGGCATTCATTGAATATACGTTTATCCGTTGGTATAAATTTTCAAGTGGATATGGCTTAGGATAAAGAACGGAACTGAATGCTCGCACCTTAGGATCGGCACAAGAATATTGTGTTAACTCGTTTATACCTTCGAGTTCCCGTTCCCGCCAACGCTAGCGACACGGAAAGCCTTGAATCCGATCAAACTCTGTTTCCAGCAGCGAATTGGTGGGAACGTAAGCCATGACAAGGAACGACTTCAAAGCTCCAATATGTAAGTTGATGCTAGAAGTGTTTAGGTTCAAGTTGGCGATGCGGCCATAACGACTCGAATTTACATGTCATTATCACTCCAGCAAGAAGCTATCAAAAAAAAAATATGACAGCAATATTTTGTGCGCTAGGTACGATGATTTTTTGAGTTTCCATTCATCTGATACTGCGGACGGAGCGCTCCTAGTTATTACCCCAAGTTGCGACTGAGTGACACACGTACTATTTGCTGAGTTTTCCACTAATCTGCCAGTGGGTCTGTATCTCTTTTTAAGTTCAGTAGATGTACTATTTACTCACAAATATCGATGTATGTATTGCTGAAATGTACCACTAAACCTTCATACCGACTTGGAAGTGGTTTGTGTGCACTGCTTCAGTCGCCCGCATTAGCGGCCGTGGTTGACAGGGTCACTTCCGGCGGGTCAGGATGGTTGCCTTAGCTATCAATTCAATGTCGCTCTGAAAAATCCGCCGCCGGAGGACTATATAGCCCTATTGTCAGTAATGGTTGGAAAGACGCTGGGCTTGATCATGGGAAGCGACCCATGGCTTCAAATCGTATCCACATCTCTGACTTCATCTTCTGGTTGATGCCCTCTACTGATCCTAGCATTGTGTACTGAGATAGTAAGTACTGTAATCATGATAGTTTATAGAATTTAATTCTATCACTGCCGAGCTACATGGGCCTAGATCTGTTAGGTGTTCAAATATGAATTTATCTCATTTTATGAAACGGATTTCTGCATCTTACTATGATATACATAATACGTATATTCAACTCTGAGTATCACCTATCATGATCACGCGCATATATCATGGTCCATAGGTACTAGTACTGGTGCTAGTACAAGCTTATTAATAACATCCTTTTCAGTAAGTCCAATAATGCAGAATCAAGGCTGATGACGCAATCAAGTTTTCAAGTTGTGACGTACTGGCACATGCATATGGTTCGATACGAAGTTCTTGTTGATATTTGAGTCCGAATATTTGAGACGCCTTGGCAAGCATCGTCGATTCACTTTTGTCTTAGTCCCGTACTCCGTCCTTTTTTCTCTTTCGTGAAAATTTATTGTCGATATAGTATATATTTTACTCGATGTACCATATACGTTTGTACCCCTACCACATAGTCAATACAGCGTGTCATCGAATCAGGCTGCGTGCGCGTCGAATTTTAACAGTTCTCTTTGCTCAGAGGTTGAGCTCGATGGAGACGGGGCCTCGGATCTCGGAACAACAGCAAAATTGTTGCCACCTGGAGACAGCGTTACGCAAGAAAAAGGGGCCACATTCATCTACATCCTTCCGATGATCGTGAATTTTGTGACGGCTTAGGATAAGCGCCAAGCGCGCAAGTAAGCCTTGGCCATTCTGACGACTCGGGTGCAACTCGGAGCTTGAAGCTTGGAGTCCATTCACATTTGCAACCGGCCGCCGAGTGTCGGTACTGATGCAGTACTGATGTTTGGCTAGGAAACCTGCTAGCTCTACACCACTGCTAATATTATTAATAGCACGACTATGATTTGGATGGCAACAGATGCATTACTCTGGTGGAACTTCAAGTTGGGTACACCAGGCGGCGTTGTCAGCTCACTAGCAACAGTTCAAGATACTAGAACAATGTCTTGAAACCAAGTTACCAACCACTCAGATATAATTCCAGCGCCAGTAGATAGCTACACCGTATTGCAAAGACTCTTCTCGCTGTATCACATTTTGGGAGTATTTTGGTCCATCGTTTATTATGAATCAAGCTCGATATTGGCAGGATCACTACCGATGGTCTGCCGAGTTTTTGCGATTTATCAACTGGAGCCTGATTGCCAGTAAGTTAAGACACCGGAGATCCATGGCATCCAGAACCAAATCAGCAGCTCGAATCAATGATATTCCAGCCTCAGCTTCGCCTAAGAAATAACAAGCCCACCGGCAAGGAAACTTAATGTCCTCATTCACGATGGTTAAAAGATTATGCGGTGTTTTAGTCTGCGCATTGCACAATAAACGGTGGAATGTTCTCCCTTTTTTCACACCTCTAGGACTTTTCCCTCTCTATGTTGTCTACTGATATCAATGTTATTGCAAAGCAGTCGTAAGTGTATTTTCACTATATGGCTCTAGTGACTGAGATCGTATTATGACTTTTTAAAGATTTCTGTGCAATTATGTCCAGATCGCTTCCATTGGTGCTACTTCAATATTTGGATCCTGAGGCTATGAAGGCATATTAAAACCTAACCAACAATCCTTTACAGTGATCACATGTTATGACCATTTCCTCACTGTCAGACTTGAAGTCCAATTGATATGGTGCAAGCCAAAACACATTGTGCCCTTCACACTTCTTGTCATCCGCCACCTGGCAACAGTCATCAGCATCGCTCAGCTTATTATTCTTTTCAAGATATCATCCATTCGAGTAGTGCCCATTCCTTTCATTTTTTCCATTTTCCGATTGAGATGCATAAATTCTGTCTTTTTGCATTCGCAGTGGTAATTACAGCGCAGGCACAATGATTTCTGGTTAATTTGAAGTGCTCAGCCCTTCCTATTTACTTCTAGGTGTTATATCTCCAACAAAATAAGCCTAACCGTTTTCTTTATTGTTCTGGCATATGCTTGGAGTAAGTTACACCGTTCCTCTATTTCTATTGTATTGTTTCTCATCCACCCTTCATAACAGCCTTACAACTTTGGCGCATATCAGTATTATACAGCCACAACCGAAGCGTCCTTCGCGGAATAATACCGCTCTATCTACTTGTCATGTCTCTATCCATAGTCAGAGTATTTGGTTCTTGCTTTGATGCGATCTTACCTATTGATTCACAGTGGCCACTTTCATCCGGTATACGTGTTATGAATGTGTATAACCACACTTGCATATATTCGGGGAAACATGTGGAGTAAGTACACAGCATAATCCTGCCTTTGCATCAAAGCCACTCCTACAGACAAGGTTTACATTGCTTACCCAGGGTCTTGGGTAAGTGCGAAGGAGCATGCGGCTGTCTCATCTCAATATTCTCATGCACAGGTTTGGGTCTCTCTTGGATAGCATTTCTCACTTGGGAAATAGTCGTTTTTGTGTTGACATTCTTGAAAACGTGGCAAGGGGTAAAATCTTCTCATGCCGTTCATGGACGGCGATTCCTCAGCAGAATTATGCTTCGAGATGGTTCGTCTCTCTCCTTATGTACTTACAGCTTGGAAAATGGTCTGATACAATGTCCCTAAAAGGTCTGATGTATTTTTTGTGAGTTTCCTCTTTTTTTTTTTCAAACCACAACGAATGTAACGGTAAAAAGAGCAATGATATTGCTCAGCCTGATTAATCTCATAAACTTTCTTGTAAGGACTTGGTTTCTACAACTTCTCACTACATTATTAACTGACTTCATTTAGATGAAAATAGTACGGATGAGTTGATAATAGCACACGAAAAAGACCTCCGCCATTCATTTTCTCATGTAGGATATCTTACCGAAAGGCGCATATTTGTGGCTAACATTGTCGTAAGTTATTTTCGACCCTTGGAAAGTTAGAGTCACCTAATTTTGAATAGTACAACAACTATCCTGACCTCACGCCTCCACCTTAACTTGAGGGAGAACATGGATGCTAATCTTTTGGGAAGCATGGACGATACGTACCATACGTGTGAATTCGATATCCCTGATATCATTTTGAGACAATTAGGAGAAAATGACCGTGAATAGGACTTATACTATTGATTCTGGGCCAAATATTACTAGATTATGAGAAGAGACCTATCTTATTATTCATGTATGGTAGCTCAGGTCCCACTGGGATACTACCTGCTAACACCTTTAGTCGATTCTTCTTTATTCGACTGAATCTTCCCGTCGAGTCGTTGGTGCAACTGGCAACTGATTGCCAGTAGGACACCGCCGGACACGGAGGCTCATGACACCTAGATCACTCAAATCAATGGTACCCTGGCCTGAGCTTTCTGAGTTGCGTAAGGGTCAACAGTTCCGCCGGCAAGGAAACCTAATAATCTCATTCGTTACGGTTAAAAGATGATGCGGTGTTTTAATCTGTGTATTTCAAAATGAGCATAAGCATCAACTTGCAGGCAGTTGCGGTTTACCTCCCTTTTCTTCTTGCCCCTAAGCCGTCCCTTGCTCTATGTTGTCTATTGATACCAATGATTTCGCAAAGCAGTCGTAGGTGTATTCCTACTTTGTGGGTCTGGTAGCCGAGATCGGATTATAACCTTTTTAAAGCCTTCTGAGCAATTACGTTCATGTCGCTTCCATTGGTGCTGCTTCGCTATCTGCATTCCAAGACTTTGAAACCTAATTAATAGCTCTTTATAGTAATAGCATGCTATGACCATATGCTTACTATAGGGCTCGAAGTCCGACTGATATGGTGCAAACCAAAACATACCGTAACCTTCACACTTCTCGCTATTCGCTACCTGGCAACGATCATCAGCATTGCCCGGCTTATTATTCTTTTTAAGACAACATCAGTTCGAGTACGGCTCTTTCTATGCTTTCTCGACCTTAGATAGCTCAGTTGAGATGTGCACAATCTGACTTTTTACATTTGCAGTGGTAAGCACAAAGGATATAGAATGATTGTATTCAGTGCTCAGACCTTCCTGTATACTTATAGGTGCTACATTGCCAACAAGCTCAGCCTGACGATATTCTTTATTGTCCTAACATATGCTTGGAGTAAGTAGTCAACAGTAGGCTATTCCTCTATTGCACTATTTCTGACACTCTCGATGATAGCCTCGCAGCTTTGGCGTGTATCAGTATTATACAACCATAACAGAAACATACTTTACGGGATAGTACCGCTCTATCTACTTGCCGTGTGTTTTTCTATGGTCTGAAGATTTGATTCTTGTTCCGAGTACAATATCTCATTCATTCAAAGTGGCCGATTGCATCCCCTGCCCCCATTCGTGATATATATAACCATCATTGCATACACTCAGGGACATATGCAGAGTAAGTATTCGACATAGCCCCTCCTTCATGTCAAAGTTACTCGTGTGGAGAGGGCTCACATAGCTTAAAATAGGGTCTTGGGTGAGTGCAAAGTGTCATGCCATTGGTTCATTCCAACTTGAAGATCGTGATACATAGGTATGGGGCTCTCTTGGATGGTATTTCTCGTTTGGGAAATAGTCATTATTGCACTAATATTCTCAAAAACGTGGCAAGCGGTGAAATCTTCTCGTGTTGTTCATGGACGGTACTTCCTTAGCACGATTATACTTCGAGATGGTTTGTCTCTCCGTTTTCCTACGTATTTATGGCTTGGAAGACGGTCTCATATAGCTCCCGTACTAGGTGCGATATATTTTTTGTGAGCTTCTTCGTCTCTCCACATTTGCACCTCGTGTGATGATAGTTATATAGAGCAATGACATTACTCAGCGTGATTAATCTCATGAGCTTTCTTGTACGTATTCAGCTTTCATAGCTTCCCAGGCTATTCTAAAGGAATATTATCCAGGTAAAAATAGTATGTGTGAGTTGGTAGCTTGGGTAGTATACAAAAATACTTTCCTCTATTTCTTCTCCTTCTACAGAACATCCTACCAAAAGGTGTATATTTATGGCCAACGTTATCGTGAGTTGCTCTTGACCCTCTGAAAGTTAAATACTAGTAGTGATTTCATCTGTAACAGTATAACAATCATCCTCTCCTCACGCCTCATCCTCAATCTAAGGGAGAACATGGACGCTAACGTTTTGAAGGCGACAGGCGATGCGTACGACACAACTAGTGCTCCCACATCTGATATCATCTTGTAGGGGAAGCGGCTGTAAGTAACTATAAAATGCATTTGCCAATGTTCATTTTGGTTTAATCATATTTTATTACATGTATAAAGGCTCTATCTTCTGAGCCATATACCGTAATACATACCAGGTGCCACGGTGCAAAGAATCCGTCTTGAGCTAATTAGATATCTGCTTAATTGTATTCAAAAGTCGTTCGACCTAATTTCGCTGATGTGCAATTCGATGACTACTTCCGCAAGGGCCAGTGGAGTAATGACAAGATATGGGTGGGTCTATAATGTAATCAAGAAGCATTTGTGATATTGTACCAGCGTTCGCTGGCGCCAGCATCCTTGCGCAGGCTCTGCTTCAGGTAATACTAGCGGCACTGCGGCGTCTGATCACATTCACAGCTCCGCCGGTAGCTGCCATGGAATATTTCGATCGTGCAACTTTCGCGTTAGCCTGGGTACCTTTGATACATTGGTATCACTATACATTATTTATTTAAAATATTAGTAACCATGCTAACCAACTGACTAGCACAATGCGTGGATCAACGTCACGTTGCAGCAATACCATGGTGATGCTAGTGCATATCCCCAACCACTCCACCGTGGCAGGTTAGCATTGGTCAATGCTCAGCAGGGTCACTGCAGGCGGCTGATTGGGTCGTCGAAGGCCCCGGGACCCGGGCTATAAGACCCTTGATCAATAACTCAGGCTACTTAATTCAATAGCAAACCAGTTTCGCTTCACAGCTTAGAGTTCGCGAGGTCCGCCGGCAAGGAAGTCTATAGTCTGATTGCTGATGCGCTGATGGCTCAAAAGACAGTGGGGTTCGGCACGAGCAATGAAAAACGATTTATCCTCAGGCTCCGAGTCTTTTCTCTCTTGCCTCATCCTCCGCCCTCTGATGTCGTCTACTGACCTCAACACTATCACAAATCAGTCGTAAGTGTACTCTTTCTTCATCCTTTAAGCAACTGATACCAGAGCATGGCTTTTTCAAGGCTACTAAGCAATTACGTCCTTATCGCTTCTATTGCTACTATCCCAATATTTGCATTCTGAGTTTACAAGACATTTTAAAACCGAAATTAATGCCTGTGGCTTTAATCCACTACAGTGATAACATGCTACGACCATATAATTACTATCGGGCTTGAGATCCAATTGATATGGCGCAAACCAAAACGCATCGTGCCCTTTGCATTCCTCGTCGTTCGCTACTTGACTACAATCATCAGCGTCATGAGGTTTATTCTTCTTTTTGAGACAAGACTCTCTCTCAAGTACGGCTTTCTTTTGTCGCTCATTTCCCCGAGTCAATATATACAATCTGAAACTTTAAGCTTATAGTGGTAATCACACTGGCAACACAAATAGGCTGGCTTTACGTTAAGTATTAAACCCTTTCTATAGGTGTGAAATTGTCGACAAGCTTGGTCGAATATTTTTCTTCATTATTTCTTCATACGCCTGGAGTAAGGTAATAGTTCTCTTCTATTGCGTTGTTTCTGATTCATTTTTTGAAACAGCCCCACAACTTTGGCGTGTATCGGTATTATACAGCCATCAAAAGAGCTTTCTTTACAAGATGGTACCCCTTTATCTACTTATTATGGGTTTCTCTATGGTCAGATAATTTGGTTCCCGTTCCAAATTTGAACACAGTACCTACCCGGAATTACAGTGGTCACTTGCTACCACTGCCACTGCCATTGAAATATATAATCACAATTGC
This sequence comes from Agroathelia rolfsii, assembly GCA_018343915.1. Taxonomy (NCBI): domain Eukaryota; kingdom Fungi; phylum Basidiomycota; class Agaricomycetes; order Amylocorticiales; family Amylocorticiaceae; genus Agroathelia; species Agroathelia rolfsii. The sequence goes on along the minus strand of JABRWF010000001.1, from coordinate 4,006,393 downwards.
CCACATTTGGGGAAACAGGGAACGTAAGTGCTCAGCGCGAGTCTGTCTTCAAGTTTGTGTCAAAGTTGGATCTAAAGGGTTGGGACGGGATTTATCTTTTTGCAGGATCTTGGGTGAGTTTGAAGTCTCACTGGCATGCCACTATTTTCAAATCATGAACACCTGAAGATCATTGCGCATAGGCACAGAGCTCTTTTGGATAGTGTCTCTCGTCTGGGAAATAGTCATCATCGCGTCGAAATTCTTAAAGACATGGGAAGCAATGAGAACTTCCCGTACTGTTCATGGATAGAAATCCCTAAGTACAATTATGCTTCGCGATGGTGCGTTTTGCCTTTACTAGATACTTCCAAATACAAAGTTTGACTTTGTTCCGTGTTTATACTAGGTGTGGTATATTTTTTGTTAGCTTGTTATTTGAAAAGCATATTTGCGTTGTTAATGACACCTGTATACGGCAATGACAATGCTAAGCCTGGTTAGCGTCGTAAGCTACTTTGTACGTATTCAACTTCCATAGCTCTATATGATATTATGAACTGATTTTATCCAGAAAAACATCGTATGTATTAATTAGCAATCATATACCAAATTGGAAAGTACTTTCCTCAGCCTTTCTTATAGAACGCCTTACCAGAGGGTGCATATTTGTGGCTAACATTATCGTGAGTGACTTGGCCTCTCTAAAGTTGTAGAATTATCTTATTTGAACAGTACGACAATGATTCTCTCCTCGCGGCTACTTTTCGACTCAAGGGAGAACATGTACGGCGCAAGTGTCGTGAAGAGCGTGAATGATACGTACCAGTGGCATATGGCCAACGTCATGTTACGACAGCTAGGGGAGAGAAGTCATCCATAGGAATTTGTGCTGCTAACTTTAGATCAAAAAATCATATATAGTTCGTGGTACATATCCAGCTAACTCCAATCACTGACCTGAGATGTTTATTGGATGCCGCATTCTGATATGGATTTATTATACTAAGGCGACGGGGTTGTTACTCGTAAATTATCATGTTGTTGCATCACGAAGTAGATGATATAATCAAATACTGACGTAATCTCGCTGATGCGTGATTCAGAGCCAGCCGCTTCCGTTAGCGATTTACCAGTGGAGCAGTAACGAGATTGGCGTGGGATAACGACGCATGAAGAAGCGTCTATGAAGCATGTATGACATCATGCCCACTTTTGCCCGCCGGGATGAGCTAAATTTGTGTGGTCGATGGAAAAAAGGTTCAGAGGGGAAGAAACGAAGTTGCAAAACGATTGGCGAGAGTAGTTGCCACCGGGCCGTGCGAGCCCCGGTGCCGGGGTGACGCAAGGCAGAAGTATCTGGCGTGTACATATAGCAGGTCCATGGCCATTTGCCATTGGGCCGGCTTATAGCCGGCCATACTCCTGATCCAGCCAGGGGCACGCTGAACGCTGACCCATCCCATTGTGTGCACCAGCACTACATCTCTCATGAGCTCACCAGGCCATTCAGCAGTCGACATACAGAGCCATCTATACAACTCCTTTCTCGAAGGCAGAACCGCAGACATTGCCCTGCGTGTCAATGGTACTTGGAAAGCAGTCTACAGACTTCATAGAGTTGTCTTGATCCAATCAGTCAGTGGATTGTCCTACAGATGGAGATCATAGCACTTCAGGCTGATACCTTTCATAGGAGTTTTTTCGCTCTCTGTTCACGTCTGGATTCTCAGAGTCGTCGTCGCAGAGGCCCAGAGTACTTGTGCATCCAGGCCCAGAGGAAATTGACATTATTCTTGATGACCATAACATCACACGAGCAGGCGAGTAAATGCTTACACGTTGTGTCGTTTCACTCAGTTAGATAACTAAATCCTGACGTTAGCATTCGAGTAAGTATCGATTATGATCTTGAGGAATAACAACCGGGCCATTAGTCTTCAACTGCTCATAACTGTCCAACAGGATATGTATCTCACGCCTGTATGGCGGAGGACCTCGTCTACACATTCCGTCCACTCTGATACCAACTGCCTCAAAACCGTTGACACCTAACTTTCCATTCGTCGTGCCGTTGGAAGCCACCCCGACGGGTGACCATCCTGCTAGCCCAAGATTTCTATTGTCCCTCATTGCGACTGCACTTTATCTGGGTATACCAACCCTCGCTGCACAAGCTGTGAAGGATGTGTTGGCATCAGTAGGGCCACACACCGTGCTCCTCTATCTCCGCTTCGCGTTGGGAGCACCACTACCCTTGCCATCTTCAGCAGAGCCTCAGGCCGCAATTGGGCTGGAACAAGTGGCTCAGCCATACGAATCGTTCTCCACAGCGGTAAGCACTGGCCTATCCACACCTTCAAGCCCGATCCACATTTCCGCCCCTCCTCCCGAAGCCATCACTCAGGCACTACGGGAGCTTGATTTCCGCAAGGAGGAAGATCTCGATTACCAAATGGACTTGAGCGATGTTTCTTCTGTTTCGGAATCCACCTTCTTCGCAACTGACGGGGGTCTTGATGGCCATCGCTCTTTCCACTATGGTGCCGTATCGGATCGGATCGGTGAGGCTGCTGCTTGTTGGCTTGCCCGTTGGGCTCCGGACATGCTTGCGTACGAGTATCCTACTTTCTTGCGGGACCCGGGACAAGCGTCTACGAAGGCGATCAAGGCGGATGATCCCGCTGTAGCCCCTGCCCCGCGAAGGAGAGCAGCCACCGTGACGGCTCCAATGATGAACAAGACAATTGAACGGCAGACAGAGAGCGGTAGTCGCATGTCCATTCCTATCATTTGGGGTCGCGGAGGTTTGCAAGCTAAATGGGTCCGCGCTTTGGTGACCTCCGATGCTCTGTTCGTCCGTGGTGAGCGAGAGAGATACGATTTCGCGGTTGCCGTCGTCGAGTACAGGAGGAAAGGAGGAATAGATCCTGTAGAGGAGAAAGAGTGGCAGAAGATGTTTTCAGAATCTATCTACTACTCCAATATGGTATTTATATACTTTTCGATAATGACCTTGAGCCCATTCTTACGCCCATCTAGTCCTTCGACGACCTGCTTTTCATCTATGAGCATGTTTCTCCGACAACAAACCAACCTTATGTTCCTATGGCAGTACTACAAGGAGCCCAGTGGAACCAATCGTTACTTCGCCATCATATCACATCCAAGTTGCAAGCAGCCGTTTCGCGCCGCATGTCTCCCGTATCCTCGCCCATACCACCCTCACCGCCGACAGAAAAATCGTCTATAGAAAGCCGGGCACTGAGCTTGGTTATGACGACCGCCGAGCTGGCTACCCAATTGTCATCTGCTACACATAAACAAGAAGAGTCAAAAGTATACTATCGTGTCCCTAAGGACTCTTCCCAACGCATGGGCGACAGCGCTGCTGTTGACGGCTCAAGCATGAATCACCTCTTCGACCTCACCGCACGCTCACATGCAAATCTAAACTCGCGCTCGGGACCACCGAATGAGGCCAACTTCTTCGGTCTCATACCAGAAGCCTATCACGCATCTGAGTGTGTCTCGAGAGATACATCCGGAACGGATAAATGGGTTCCTCATCCGCCTATGCGCTTCGCGGTCGAGTTCTGGGACGTTGCGTCTCTGAGGGAGAAAAACAGACTGCATTCGCACACAATCTGGTACGCAGGGAGCCTGTACAATGTCTACGTGCAAGTCGTCCGGAAGAAAGGCTTGCAGCTAGGCGTCTATTTGCATCGCCAATCACACGTGGATCCTACGCCCGCCATGTCAACGTTTGCGCCAACGATCAGGCCGTCGACTTCGATGCCGCATGTGAGGGGGCCATCTCTGCCGAATACTATATCCCTGCCTACGCCCCCGCCGCACTATTCGCCCTCGCTCCGTCCGATCGAGAGCCGCGTGTCGACACCGATGCCCATCTCGCCTGCTATGGCGTCTGTGTCGATCTCATCTTCGCCCATGCAGAGTGGCTCTGCCTTCTCCTCTTCTACCACATCCACCATGTCATCGTCGTCATCATCATCCGCATCAGCCATCACCATTCCCGCAGCGACAGCCTCCCCGCCCCCGTTGCAGCCCTACCGCGACCCGCGCGCGGCGGTGACGGCTTACTTCTCCATCGCATGCGCCAACGCGACGGGCTCATCGCTTACGCGCTTCACGAGCGCACCGGATGAATTCAAGGTTAGCCAGAGCTGGGGATGGAAGTCGAGCTCGCTCCGGACGGAGGAGTACTTGGAAGTGGGGCCTGATGGCGAGGTACTGGTGGTGCCGCGCGATGCGAGTGCGGGGAGGACGAGGGAGGTCAGTTTGAGGGCGACGGTTGTTATTGGCGTCGTTTAGGCTGAAACATGAGGCTGATGGAAGGATTGATGAAGGTATTTTACATGTAATTTATGGACAGAGGAAAGGATGCGGTGTATTTGTATCTATAGTATGAACATTTGTATATCTGGAAACTTATGCTATCATCACTCGTCATTCATGTGTATAGACTCATGGTTTTGTATACAATCGTATTAGTCGTATTTGGAATGAAGTGTTTTTCAGAGCAACTCGACCTATCAGCAGGACGAAATGGGGGATCCCCTGACAGAGTCTGGGGGCAAGACCACTGGCAAGACGTAACTTCAAGTTTTTGATCTCCGACCAGGAGACCGAGTCTCTTCTATAGATCACACTCGCTCACCGCAACACACTTTGTATACCGCGACGTTGTTTGCTTGGCCCGACAGACACGAACGAAAACCATCAGGAAAGGCACAAAGAAAGATCCAGCAGCCATGGCATTCGCCCCACCATCCCCACGTTTCTCTATGCTCTCGTCTTCCAATGCCTCATCATCAACAGAGCATCTTTCACCAACCACCTCCTCCGCCCGATTCTCGTTGCCTTCTCCTAGCATCAACACCGCCATAGGAACACCACGCCCCGCTTCCGCAGTGTCCAGACCGAACATCTACGAGCGCAATCTGAACAAGACGCGGAATGCAGAGGTCTCCGCTTCCGCATTTGCCTTTCTGTTCTCCGAAATCGTGCAGTATACGCAGAAGCGCGTGAGCGGAATAAGCGATCTAGAACGAAGGTATACACCTAGTATATCTGTCCATCCACTCATCCATTAACTATGTCCCCAACTTCCTTCCAGACTGAACACATTGGGATACCGTATTGGGACCAGAACTTTGGAACTCATGACCTGGCGAACGGAGTCCGCGTCCAAAGCGCCCAAGCGCGAGATTCGCCTTGTGCCCGCATTGGTTTCGATACATACCAACGTGTGGCGCGCTGTTTTCGGAAAGGCGGCCGATGCTATTGAGAAAAGCGTGGAGCATGACGATGAATGTATGTGAGAAGCTATTATCTTACTAGCCCACTTGCCTCTTGAATGCTTTTTTAAAACTAATTTGCGTTGCTGTAATATATTTTGTTGTTTATAGATATGATCATCGATAACGACCCGCTTGTGGAGAAATTCATATCTGTACCCAAGGACATGAGTCAGCTGAGCTGCTCATCATTCACAGCTGGCATCGTGGAGGCTGTTCTGGACGGATTAGGTTTTGTAAGTAATCTTGACTATTATCGATTGGCACCGTATGTTTCTGGAAACTGAGCTGTGGTCCATGATGCACTGTGTGCCTCCAACACACCCCTGCAGCCTGCTCGAGTGACAGCACACCATACACCCACCCAGCCGTTTCCATCTAGAACAACGATTCTGATCAAGTTGGAGAGGTCGGTTCTGGAGAGGGAAGAGTTGATGAAATAGCTGTCTCTTTCCTTTATTGAACCGATTTGGCACTCGAAAGACATTTGTACGTATATATTGCTGTTTTTACTATTTATCACAGCCATTTTCGATTTCCTGCCTGCCCTTGATACGGGATTGACATGCGTTTGCATCGTGGCCTCCCCTGTTTCCGCTGATTTAGGCACTAGGACCAAACGCTTCTAACGCCCTGCACGTATCCTGATGTGTAAAAATATAACATGAAGCTACAACATGCATCTTTAATCACTTACTTCATGTCACAGAACATCACTGCACATTCGGTGACAATCAACTCATGGTCATCCCACCTCTTATCACTCGACCTGTCTGAAGACAACCGAACATTCTGGACTGGAGGAGTTTTACAAATCGCCTTATACAGGTCCCATAACTACTTGAGCAGTTAACATGGCTTTACACAATAAAATACTGATGTATGTAATTCCAGCTATATATTTCTACTTGACTCATAATTGCCAAATTCGTGTTTTTAGCTATAGGTCGCGTGCTCTTTGGAACCTCACTACTTCCTTCATTCGCATGGGTTGTCTCACATCCTGAATGAATGCACACAAAGCATCCAGGCGCTTTCAAACACAACACCAGACGATAAAACTCTCAAACATAATTCACAAAAACCATTTACTATCGACATCTTCAGCGAGGGTGCTAAAAAAAACTGGTGAGGATGCTGGAAGACATTCCAGCAATTCGTTAAGGATCAGACGGGAAGTTCAGAAATTACACCGGCGTTGAGTTCAATGCGTCGTACCGCTTCTTGTCGCCGGAACCTTGTCAATCGTCTACGGGTAGACGTCTTGCTCATGGCATTGTGAGGTTTGAGCGTCTCCGAAAGAAAAAAAAAAACGATCGTATACTGACATCATGATTTAGGCTTTATTTGTTCTCCGATTTTTTCCTACTTCCAAGTTCTCGGGAGCTGTCAGATTCGAGCTGTGACATCATCGAGGATCCCGCTAAACAGAGCTTGAATTTGACATAAGAAAGCCAATCTGTATTCAAGTCTCGACTGCGATCTTCGGCCATACCGATACACGGACTGAATCTGGAGTCTTCCCACCCAGAGATCCTGGGGCCAGACTATGGCAATCAAAAATTCATATAATACTCGGCGGGCATTCAACGGCTCGTCAGATAAGATGCTGAAAAATATAATATAGTCGGTGTCGCTGGCGCAATTGATAGTAAGCTTGGAGTAGGAGTTTTTAAGACGATATACGGGGAATAAGCATCGGATGTTGGACAGAACTAAGAGTACCTTGGGCGTAAGGAATTGGCCTTGGGATCGTAAATGTTTTTGGGATGGATGAAAGGGAAAGGATAGATGGCATATGTGATCGATTGATGTATGCGACTGCTGCTTGCAGAGGTAGTGGCATAATTAGTTTATTTCAAATAACACGAGTCTATCGATAAATTTTGGTAGCCTGAACTACTCATGTAGAGTTTGACATGCTTGATGCAGCTGAATATCCAATCCAGACGAAAGGTCAGAATCTGCACCAGCGAAATGTCATCGATGAATGCATTGCTTCTCTAGTTCCTTGGCGATTGTACATTTCGTCACATACGCAGCTGTAGATAAGCCAGATAAGAACCTCGCTCCCTTATCGTCTTTGTTTTACTTCATTAATATGGTGCATATTCATAGCCTAATAATCACACCTCCTCTCATCAATTCTTCGTGCTTATGGGCTTCTGACCATGAACAAATTGAAATTCTATATAACACACCGCATACTGGAGCAGTGACATCCAGGACAGCGACACTCGGTGGCTTTCAAGAGGACAATACCAATGCTGTAAGTATACCGACATACCTTTGTGGAAACTTATAGACCAGTCAACACAGGTAGCCCTCGCCGCAGACTCTCGGTGGAGCCTTAATTCCTACGGATACTCGCCCCATCCATTGTCATATTATATCGAATCTATCTCTCGTATCCTCGCGTCCAATGCCACCCCGAACGGAAATAATCACAAGCCTTTTATCATCAGCATTACCAGCAGTGATCCGAGGGAGCTAGACACCATGCTGAACATGATACAAGGGCTCCGCTCCTCATTAGGCGAAGCTAAGCACCGGATAGCTGTGGAATTCAATGCATCATGCCCCAACATTCCATACGCACCGCCGCCTGCCTACGAGCCCACACTGCTCGTTCCCCTAATTGCCATATTCTCCAAACACTTTGAGGCTGATCCCAGTTTAACCCTTGGGCTCAAGCTTCCGCCCTACGTCTTCAAGGACCAGTTCATCAAGATGCTCGCAGTCCTCGAGCTACCCTTGATCACTGGCAGGTGCCCGATTGCATTCTTGTCCTGTACCAACACCCTTGGCTCCAGTCTCTTTTTTGGCAATCCCGGCTCTGATTTTCAGTTACCTTCGGAGATCCAGCCATCTCCGGATTACTCTAACCCATCGGAGGAGTTAACAGAGCCTAATTTTGCCCTTCCGACACCACTCGGTGGCCTAGCTGGCGAGGCCCTTCATCCCTTGGCACTTGGCAACGTATTTTCATTTTCGCAAGCCCTCAGAGTTTCATCGAACTTGGGCTTGAAGGAGATTCGCATAATCGGTATTGGAGGTGTGCATGACGCCCGTGGGGCAAAGCGGATGCACGCGGCCGGTGCTGAAGTTGTAGGCCTGGCTACTGCACTTGGGACACATGGCATAGGAGTATTCGAGAAGATACGTAAAGACATGTAGAGTGCTCTGAGTTGAACATTTCATTTATGGCAAAACATTCTGGATTAACATATGAGCAGATATTTTGATATTTTATAATCGGACGAGGGTAATTGACATGAGTATTCGAAGAACTAGATAAATCCGACTGTGCCTTTCTCTATTTCCCACCCCAAGAGTCTAATTCCATCAGAATTTTGGTTGATAAACGAAGTAACTGTATGCCGTAGCTGGCTGACCATCGGTCAAGGACGCGTAAGTCGTAGGTATGGGTCGAGAAAGATTCATCGGAACGTGAGCGTCGTGCTCGTTAATGGCTTGTCGCTCTGCAGAAACTGAGGATGTGACCGAATTGGAAATAAAGCCATGAAGCTCCTCAAACGATGGCGTCCGAGAAAACAGATCCATGTGAATTAGTGAAGAGGGTATTCCTGTTGCATTGTACAAGGAAGGTGGGAAATTAGGTCTGGACTGGTCGGAGAGGGTATAGTCAAAGGATCCGATTGAAACAGTCTGATTGCTGGAAACGAGATTGGTGAGATAACGTTGGGACGAAACGCAGCCACTGAACCGCGTGTAGGAACCGGATACGTTGAATCCAGCGGTAAAACCGGGCGAATGCATGTTAACCTAAATAAAATTCAGGACAGGAGGTGAGATACTAGGCAGGTACTACAGTAGGTGCTGTAGTTCTTACATCAATGTAGTGGAAAGGCTCTTCAGCCTGGGCGGATTCAATAGGCAACGATGCGGTGTCGATGGTGAAGGCACAAGGGTCCAGCCATGTATTCTGAGATCTTGCCTGCTCATTTACCTTTTCAGTTTCTATGAGCTGGTCAATCCCAGCAAGATCACGAATAATCTGGTCACTCGAAGCACCGTCGAGGATTAGCTTCGCTATCTTTGCATCGCGTTCGCCATCAAGCTCCCCGTTCCTTTGTACCCGTCTACGCCGTGGGACACATTCACGCCTCTGCGGACTGAACCGATAGTTGGGGTACAGCTCCGCGTGCTTCTTCTTCTCGGTCTCTGCCATCAGGGAGTACTTTGCCCTCTCCTCCGACGAGGCAGCTTTCCATGCAACCGCAACAATGCGCGAAATGTGCCGATGGTCGTGCTCGACGTTATTCTTGAGCGTCTGGCCATGCTTGGCAAGAAAATCGCGACGAAATAGGAAGAATGCATTTTGTGGTCTTCGAACTCTACTCATGTCCATGCGCGCCAAGATGGAGGGGGGTAGACTATTGGACTGATCAGAGGAGCAACGAGTCTTGCGGGCAGTCCTATTTGACGTGGGCGAACTTTGGGGACTAGAATCGGTGTCCGAGGAAATGACGCTACTGGTGTCTTGGCCTGGAATCCCGGAGCTACTGGGCGTATGCGGGAATGAGGGGGGTGAGGTTGAGGGTGTCCCGTGGGATAATCGTGATGAAACTTCTGATGATGAAGGAGAACATGGCGGGCAATATTGCACTGACCAATTGAGACGAGGTGACGAGTCTCCAATTGACAATCCCGGAGTATCCATGTATAAAACCCAACAATAATTGGTAGAGTTGTAAAGTGTTAGCCTGAGCAAGGTCGAGGTTCTCTCGAATTAGGTATTCTCAGCCACCGCCGAGTGAGAAAAAGAAAGGATATGAGGAGTGAGCCAATCCCACAGGTTTCTGGGGGGAGACTGGGAGACTGTCATCTCTATCATAGCGCAATATTTTATACAGCCTAAGAGGTGGAATGCCGTCCCGAGGAAATGCGAGGGCGGTGACTGTTGAAAGGATAAAGAACGTCAGAAAAGGCAACTCCACTCTTCACACACACAGTTTGAAGTCACATCGCGGAAGCAAGAAGCGTTCAGCGGCCGGGAGCTTTTCTATTTTGGGCAAAAAAGTGATCAAGTGAAGGGAAAGCTTGCATCATCACCGTGACTTCCGAATAGTAAGGGCCTGGAAGCAGTCACCTGGGAAGAAGCAAAAGATTGAATTGTTAGTCATCTGCCTGAACGAAGAAAGAATCGAGGGCCAAATTATGCAGTCATAAGACGCTGAGTGATCAGCATGCAAAATAAGAGCGTTTTCAAAGAAAATATTATTCTAGCACCGCCTTGTTTCGATCAAGGGACTTCAGGGTTATGAGCCCTGCACGCTTCCACTGCGTCACGGTGCTGCGGGAGACTTTTGCCTAACAAATCTCACACTCCCACAAACGATAGTTATAGATCCTAAAGAAGTCGTAGATAATATTAAACTAAAAGACAAGATGTGGTTTATTATTCAAGAAAAGATCAATTCATCTTGACCATAAGCAAATAACGCAGGCGTATTTGAGCAGTATCATATACTATGTACTGGATTCCGGTCAGGAGTCAGATTTCGTTTGCCAACTAGATGCAGGGTAGAATTACTCACTTCGTTATACTGTAGATAAGCTTGAGGCGGATTGACATTTTCTCCTGGTCCAGCAGGCATTTCGCAACCCTTGAGCTCGGGATGGCTGAGCGCCTCACCTGCATCCTTCCATTTTGTAGGCTGAGTCCTTCCGATACCTTTCGTACACCTTTAATGATAGCGTTGTGGGTAAGTCATGTGTTCCTGGACTAAGAAAAAATAGAGATACCGTTTATTGGCCGCGGGACAATCGACATTGGCGTTATAACTGGCGTGGTATAACTCGTGGAATGGCTTGGCGGCCACCTCGCAGAGAAGTAAAATGCCCACTCCATTGCTCATACTGTAAGCAATTAGACCAATGAATCAGACATATGCGTGCTTTGCCATCTAGGTATACGCTTACCTATGATAGCAGTACCCAGCGGACTGAGAACGTCAGTGTTAGATGAGTGAGTTTGACGGGGACAAGTTTTCAACGACAAACCTTGGACATCATCTATAGAAAGAAAACGATTAGTTAAGAAAAGAAGAAAATAGTCATGCTTTAGTAGGCTTACATCGGCAAAGTAAACACCCTTGCCAAACATATAGCCTTGAAATTTGTCAATAGATAAAATGTCAGAAAATAACTTTGAACAAACCATTGACAGGGGCTGGAATAAGCAGGTTGTTAGTGTTCAGTAAATTTTCGTAAAACAAGAAACAAACCTTCAGGCGGTGCAATGCGCAAGCCCTGTTTGAGTATGCCTATTCTAGAATGTAAGCAAGTCTGATAAGAAAGTCATACAAATATATATATAGTTAACCTGCAAAGTTAGTGGCCCTGGAACCATGCCAAAGAAGCAGGCGTTCACCGTCGGGGACTTTATCGAAGCCACCCTTATACCAAGCCTCCGTCTCGCTTTGTCTAAATCAATAATTCAGAGAACGAAAGGGACCAGGTGATTATTTCAGTACACACCTCTCTACTCGGAAGGCGTGAAGAATATTTGCCTTCAAGTGTCTATGTGTTGCACCATGGGTGTCACGTGCATATCCTTCCAATACGTTGAACTCAGTACTGGTTGGGTCGATTGGTTCCATTGAAGACAAGCCAAGAGAGCGGAAACGAGCATCAAGTTCGTTAATTGGGTTTCCATGTTCATCGGTAGAGATAGTAGATGATATGAGTTTCTGAGCGATTTCCTGTTGCAGTTATGTAAGATTCACCGTAAACTTGAACGCTTTATGACCACTAACCATTTCTCCCAGAGCATCCACAAGTTCAAGCTCCTAATAAGGCGTTCAATTAGTAGTGAATGGCATGTTGAATTCGGCAAATAGTTACTCTTTTCAATAATTGAGCATCGTTTATAACAACTGGACGACTCCGACCAAAGGAATGAGGAATGATACTGGAATAGTGAATGAGTATAAGTTAATACTCATGTATATCAACATTGACATACGAGTAGTAAGCATTAGAGAGGTTTTGGCAGGCATGTTGAAAAGACCCATGTGACTTAGCCTTATCTCCGTTAGGATCGTCAATGACTTCGGAGAGTTCCTAAGAATGGCTAGTGAATAAACAATACTCCCGGCGGAAAAAAACCGGATATACCTTAAGAGCAGAAAAGCCGTTCAAAATGGTCGATTTCGCAAGTTTTCCTATCAAGGCGTTCAAAGTTTGTAACGATGTAATTAAACAAAAACGCGCCAACCCAATGGAAGCTTATTAGCATCGTAGTTCATCGACGAAAGCGCAGCATTTATGAGACTAAGAAAACATTATCTCAACAGCGAATTAATAGTGAGAGAATGCTGCGTACGAAGTAGAGAAGATGATGTTGCACAGCGCTTGGACGGAATGAGGCAAAGTTGAATCGGGTATTTTGGGCTCATCTTTCTGATCCATGCCCTTTTCTTTCCCTCCTTTTTCCTCTTTTTCCTCTTCAAAATCGCGTTCAATCCAAGTATATTTCCCTAGTATTTGTGGCATATGCGTATAAGCAATGCCGTGATTATAGATTAAATCAAGCGGATGCCAACCTTTCTTTGCAGCCATGTCTTTACGCCGCTCCCAGGATGCTCCTGTTTTGGATTGGAACTGCTTTTTGAACTGGTAGACCGCCATAGCAGGATTGAAAGGACCCTAGTAGACAGGATTTGAACAATTTCGTCAATAAGATGCAACAACTAGTAGTAATAAAATACCTTGGTCTGAGATGACCCCTTTTCACCTACTCGTCCCCAGCGGATATACATTATGCATGATGAGCTGTTTCCAGATGGATGTAATACCTGTATTACGTAGAACCTATTTTCTAGTCTCAGCGGACAGTGATATCACGGCCAAGGAATGGGTTAACGAACTTATTTGAGTTGTTTACCACATCGGTCTGGTTTAACATGGCATCCCAGATGCCGTCTGCATTCTGATAGACTTGGTGTGTATCTGCTAGGATTAACAAAAAAGTTCGTAGTACACGACTAATATTATCACTTACGAACGTAAGGCGACTCTGGATCCACAGGCGCCGCGCCTCTTTTGAGTATGGTAACCTAAGAAACCCCTTAGTTAACTAGATTTAGGGTGTCCAAAATATTGGAATTACCATCTTCTTCTCCTTTTCATCATCTTTATCGGTGTCGTCAACCTTAGCCTTCTTAGCGGAAGGCTTGATCGTTGAATCATCCGCTGCAGAGGCCTCCTCGTCATCATCTTCGGACGCCCGTGATCGTTTCTTTGTTGCCTTGGGCTTGGATGTGGGTTTTGCCTTGGATTCAGGATCGGTCTTAGACGCAGGCACAGACGCTGTAGTCTGAGAACCTGATGCAGTTCTGGTTGATGTGCGCGTCGACCGTGTTGTTCGGCCTCCACTGGCGTCACCTGCAGACGTATCTCTAGTCGTCGGTGCAGCTGCAGAGGTTTTCTTGCGAGGGGGCATGTTGGTTGAGGTGCGAGAGGTGATGTGGGTGATGAGGCAACCTCATTGTGAACGCACCTCCTTATATTGGCGCATGACGAATGGCGTCGGGCCCGACGCTCTGCCGAGCCATCAGCGCATCAGCGCGCCTCGCGCCTCGCCGCGCGCGCACGTGCCTAATCGAGTCATATAAGCCCCGCCGCCGAACCATGCCGCTTCACGAATTAAAACACACGTGGCTACCGAGTCAAAAACTGATATTGCAGGCCCCGTTCTATTATGTAACGGCGCGACCACCAACCATCGTGACTGGCTCTGGCGTTTGTTGGAGCTGGGCGTGACACTTGGATTACTATGTTATCACTCGATCATCATGTTCATATATGAGTCTTTAAGTTCATTGTAGCATGGTCTTGCTGTTTACTGTGTCCTGAGCTCCAGTATTCTCAGATCTATGCGACCATCTATAGTCATATCACTTCAGCTTAGGGGTGCTCTGAAACTCAGGCTATTATCCTCCAGCACTATCAGTTGGATTCAGCTGTAAGACAAATCGCCGTGCATCAGTCGCGTGCCCTAGGCTATGCAATCTGTTGGGCTTGGCACTTCCTCTGATGCAATTGTGCCTGTATCGAGACAATACTGAGGCCTTAATAATAGTCTCAATTATGATGTTATCTTTCCGCTAGTAACAAATACTAGTTTGTGCTCAAGACATGATTCAGACTTCACACACCCCACGCCGATATACAAAAATGTGTATGTCATGATCTGCGTGTGCATAGCCTGGCTCGGTTTCACTGACTCTGTTGTTTCAATTTCCTTAGCCTTGTCATCATGTGGCTATCATGTGCTCAGACTGAGCTCACCGTCACAGTTCTTTTTTTCGGTATTTTTCGTCCTTTTACAATCATGGGGTGCCCATGCACGCATCTTCCATCACCATACCGGATCCGGGGGTTCAAACGCATCAGGACCACTCTCAACAGGTGCAATCATTGCAAGTGCGTTACCGGATTTTCCATGTCCTAGCCTTGTATTGACTTTGGTCTCTGCTAGTATGTGTCGTGCTTGTGGTGATAGTTCTCGTGATAGCCTATATCTTCTATAAAAAATCTCAAGATAAGCGCCGCTTGGAAGAAGCACAGATAAAGCAAACCATGGAATATGATCATCTTGGTGCAACTTACCCGCTGCAATCTGGCCCATTAGTCCAAGATGGGGTATCACTCGGTTACAAACCAAGCTACCTTCCTTTCAGCGGGATCCTTCGACAGAACGACTACGCACCCCTTGGCGAGGCCCCTCCAGGGCATTACGATTGTATCGAAGGACCAGCTATGCCCGTCGCCAGTCATCAACGCCCGTATTAGCCATATATGGTCCGTCCTGTCTGCGATTGTTCTCCATCTAGTCTCCCTCATGCAGATTCCGACATTCCCTGATGCTCACTTAGATCGGACGCTCTTCATCTCCCTAGGATCTAGCAATCATGATACACAGTCGCCTAGTGTGCTCCAAGCAAATACTGCCTCGGGTCACTTGCGACGGGCCATCATGAATCATGCACCACATACCAGTACTGCTGCGATAGTGATATGTCACTTCATCCAAGTAAACCGTTAGGTGAAGCTAGTTTCTCAGTACCTACCATAAATCAACACCATTGAGATCTCACTCCTCCATGTTATTTCTATACTTTAAATACTCTGGCTATTACCGCATTGCTTTTCTCGGTAAATGATATGGTCCATTATAATATTGTTGCATGAGATCATCTTGTGCCCTTGCTGCCTGCCACACTTCTTGGAGTATTCAGCTGCAATATATATTTAATTACATGTGCTACTTTCAACCTATGCTTTGCATCGTTAGGAGCCTGAAGTAGGGTCGCCAACCTCCCACCATCCGATGAGATCTTGTGTCAGGCAAGATGCCTCACCCTCATAGTGCAGTCTCCTCCCTTTTGTATTCAATACATTCCTGCAGTCTTAATGTCCCTCATATTCTAACCCGCACTTGAGTACAGAGTATTATGTTCAGATCCCAATTCATTAATGCATACTAGTAGGAAATCGCGTACATGTAGATGCACAGAATATTACAAATAGGTTAGATCACTTTACATGCCAGTGATTTGAGTCAGACAGTGACCAGGAAACGGAGCGATCAAATCGCAGTACAGGATTGAAACTCGAGTAATATTTAGGAATAGAGAAAGTACAATAATCACCCTGTCGGGATCCCAAACATATCTAAAGGGCTTGTGTAGTCAGAATTTGCAATTTGGCGGCACTATTAGTCGTGTCTTCCAAAACAAGCTGTCGAAGCTTTATCTGCGTCTGCGACCAAGCCATCATGCATCATGAGGCATATTAGGAATGCATTGTTAATTGCACTTGTATTCCCATAGAAGTGAAAGGTGTTTTCGTCTCCAAAATCATTTGAGCAAAAGGATCATAGTCTAAATAATAAGTCATATGTATAAGCTAGTTGTTCATTGGCACGTGGCACACTAGTGTTGATATGTTCAGAGCTTGGTATGCCGAAGTTCGCTAGCGGTATTAGTCAAGTGTATAATGGCTGGCATTCTGTATGCTGGCGGCAGTTGATTACACGTAGCATCTTATTTCTCTGCATAAAGTAAGATGAGTGTCCAATTATTTATGTTGTCGTTTATGGTTGTCGTCAGTGGCAGTCGAGAACAGGTTCCGTTGGAGGTAGCAAATAGCAGCTGTCGGATACATAATACCGATCTAGTAATGCTGCTTATGTCATTTTACTGTCCATAAATCGTTCGATTTTGTATTGGTTATGAACCCAACACCTTTGGTCGTTTTACACATTCCTTTACTTCCCCCCACACCCACTCTCGTTATGGCGACGTACAACGCCTCCTCATCGCTGCCAGTGGCGCCCCTGTCTGATACCCTTACCTCTACAGGGAGCTGGCTTTTTACTACAGCTGCTATTACATTTACCTTGCTTCTTCTCGAACAGTCAGTGTACAGATACAAGAAGAGGCATCTTCCTGGAGACGCATGGACCATTCCTATCATTGGGAAGTTCGCAGACTCTTTGCATCCTACAATGCAGGGGTACAAAAAACAATGGGACTCGGGTGCTCTCAGTGCCTTGAGCGTATTCAACATGTTTGTGGATCATCTTAGACTTGAAGAAATAATGATAGCTAACTGGACCTCTCAGTTTCATTGTCATGGCTTCGTCCAATGAATACTCACGAAGGATTTTGAACTCTCCCAATCATGCTGAGCCATGTTTGGTTCACTCGGCCAAGCAGATTTTGCAACCAGACAACTGGTCAGTTTCGGAATTCCATGACTTCTTGACAACGCACCAACGTAAAAAAAATATTATTTTAGGGTTTTCTTGACAGGAAAAACCCATGTCGAATACCGTCGCGTACTCAACAACCTCTTCACTCGTAAGGCCCTTGGGTAAGTATCGATTTACCAATTACGTAAAAGTGAAACTCTGCTGACACCGAGTCTCAGCGTTTATGTCGGCATCCAGGATGTTATCACCCGAAAACATCTTACTAAATGGCTTGCACCCGCTAAATCCTCTCCTACCGGTTCCACCGAGCAGAAGATTATGATGATTGCGCGCAATTTGAACATGGATACATCGCTTCGAGTTTTCTGCGGACCTCACATCACTGATGAGGGCTCTCAAGAAATTAGTGAAAAGTATTGGGATATCACCCGTGCTCTGGAATTGGTCAACTTCCCCTTGGCTATCCCTGGCACAAAGGTATATCGTGCTATTCAAGCCCGCAAGGCGGCCATGCGTCATCTTGAAGAGGCTTCGAGGCTCAGCAAGGAGGCCGTGAAGGCTGGTCGTGTGCCGGAATGCATGTTGGACGAGTGGAACGTTGCTCTTGCTGATCCCAGCTATAAAGGCCGGAGGGACTTCAGCGACCGCGAAATGGCCATGGTTGTCTTCTCCTTCCTGTTCGCTAGCCAGGATGCGATGTCTTCTGGTCTCATCTACGGCTTCCAGCATTTGGCTGATCATCCCGAGATTCTTGCCAAGGTCAAGGCCGAACAAGTAGCTGTGCGCGGTCCAGACATGGATGCCCCTGTGACCATTGAATCGCTGGACCAAATGCCCTATCTACGTGCTATGGTGAAGGAGAGCATGCGCGTCAAGCCTCCCGTCACAATGGTTCCTTATAAGACGATCAAGCCGTTCCCCATCTCGGATGATTATACCGTTCCATCCGGCTCCATGGTCATTCCATCCTTCTACAACTCCTTGCACGACCCCGTTGTCTTCCCGGAACCCGACAATCTGCAACCTGAGCGCTGGCTGGATCCCAATGGCAGTGCGAACAAGAACCCGCAGAACTATCTCGTGTTCGGCAGTGGGCCCCACAAGTGTATTGGTCTCGAATATGCACAGATGAACATCGCCCTTGTGCTGGCTGTCGCAATTGAGATGATGGAGTTCGAACACATCAAAACCGAGACGAGCGAGGAGGTTGAGTGAGTCACGATTTCAATTTATCCTAGTTCTGTTATATGGCTTGATGCTGACCGATTCCTCTTTTGCTTAACAGAATCATCGCCACCTTGTTCCCGATGGATGGCTGTGTCCTCAAGATGACCCCTCGTGCTTCTCATGCATGAGCCAAATTTGTGTAGTCCTTGTACCATTTCTTCGATTATTTCTTCTGCATTGGCCCGATGAGCATCTAGATAGATCTTTTCTCCTACTACGCGGAATGGTAGTAGAGATATTCATTTTTTTTCGCATGGGAGTTTTTTCTTTTTGTTTATTCTCTACCATAAATTTCCTTCTACCTAGTCTTGTCCACGGGCAATTAATTATAGATGATTTCCGGATGAGATGCGCTTTGCTCCGAGGTTATCGCGCGTAGCAGTTGCTTCAACCTAATAAGGACCAACCGTCCAGGAGAGGCAGCCTTGAAAATTCAGTCAGTACACGAGATGGTATCACATGAGATGCTACGGCTTCGAGATTACATCGAAGTTGGCTGTGTGTCAGGTCGTTGTCGACCTATTTGAGTAGGCTGGAGTGCCGAAGCTTTGGGTTTGTTACTGTGGCTTGGTATTAATATGCAAACCGAGCTGCAAGCTGTGCAACCCAGCTTTCCCATCCTGCATGGAGTGCGCCGGTGGATCTAGACCATCAGTGCAACGAGCAGATGTCGATATCTCATAATTGTCTGTACTATAGCTATGCGCCTGCTAGGGTGCATTAGTATACATTGTGCCAAACATATTTTGGGGGTCTTGGCCATTAGCAACATTGACCCAGTTATCAGCACAGGACTTGATTACTTGAGCCACTAGCAACCTATCTCATGGAATAAGGTTTACTCGCGGTGATGGCTCTATATCTGTAATTTGATTGATTTCTCTAACACTGCCAGAGGGCTATTTCAAGTTACATCTCTCTCGAGTCTGAGTCTTTATCACTGTGGCCATCAAAATGCACCGGCGAGTATGATTGGAAAAATCCCTGGTTTTGATGGGGCTTTGCAAAATGATTATGTGCTGGGCGAGACCAGTGCTCGGATGAGTGTGAAGGTGATATCCTGGTGCCAGCGGACTTGCGATGATAGCGTTGATGTCTCAAGGGGCACTGGCACAATAAATTTGCCATTATGAAGTGGAATCGCTGCGTCTCGTCGGTATAGAATTTCCTTGTGTTCTCGTCTCCGGAAACCGCTATCTGATACTGGTGAGATCTAGACTGCTATAAATTCAGGCTCAGGCCATTCATTAAAGTATCAAAATGAAAACAGTATTTGCTGTTTCTTCATCAGATGGGGCGGGCAATACCCCGCCCAGTGCCACTCATTGTTAAGCTACATACATGTGTGATAATGCCATTCACGGAATGATCAAAACTTTGCTGCCAGTGGGCTGGGGTTTGTAACGCCCATTTTTTCTCACTCACTAGTATACCATGCCCTGGTAAATGCCAAGAACGCACAAAATATCCTCTGGGACTCGGTGGAATACTATGCTCAGTACTCATACTGGTAGACCATTGAATGTATAGAATCAGAACATTAATATATATCACATTCCTCAGGCTGGCGCTGCTTTCTACATATGCGCTCTACTACTAACCCGAACATTCGAGTTTGGTTACCAGCTATAGACATTTTAAGCCTCAAGTGTCGACGCCATGCATGTGTATTTTCTATCCTCCGTTTGGAAGTGTCAACCGTGACTATGATCCTGGGCCCTTTCCGGCCCTCCGAGTCTTCCTTTTTAGATCCAGTGTCCGAGAGATGCATACTAACGAAATTATTTCCCAACACTCCACCAATCTTGAAGTTACTCCACAGTACCAGTATCATGATGTCAAGGCCTACTAGTAGGGGTCTTGCACTGGCAAGTTTCAATTGCAATTTAACGATAACAAATCAAATTCGGTAAAGTATCGGCATATGTTGAAACTTCCAGCAAACCATCACTAATCGTGGGGAAGATGCACCTCACATATGGACGTGAAATATGAAGAGAAAATGAGTATGATACGATCAATGGATACTACAGCACATAGTATTCAATTCATTGCCACCAGTCGCGCCACTTTTGAAATTTGAGCCACCGGGCCCGTTCTCGTGAACCGCTTTCTGTACTATCATCATCTACACCTGTTATGGCTTTCGACCGCTGGTAACTTTGACCTAGTGGCATGACAGCAGCATGGACACAATAATATGGTCGTATCAGCAATGGTGGTGCTAGTGACTTAAATAATGAGCTGCTGGAAGTACTTGTGTTCTATCAGCGTTTTCCTCTAGAACCCAGGTCATCAAGGCGCAAGCTGAAATAACCTCGTTCGACGGACTGCTTGTCATATCAACATCACTGATGCGCCTCTTGCGGAGCATGCTGACCGCTCCCTCACTTATGCCACTCAACTCGGATATAGCCAACTTGAGCTGTGCAAACATCCTGCTAATAGCGTTCTGATTCATGGTAATGCGGGCTGTAAAATAAATAAATAAAACTTCCATAATACTTGTAACTGAGGATACAAATGCTGAAGAACTTCTTCCCTGCATTTTTCTCTTATTCTCTGAATTTCTGGCTTAAGTTTCATCGTATCAACCATCAGTTTATGAATGATCGGGAGCTAGTTATAACGAGGCTCTGCAAAACTAGATTGCAGAGACTTTGGCTCAGTATACTGGGAATGTAAGGTCGTGAAGATTCAATCGCGGCGATTCACCGACGTTGTGTCACAATATCCTCCCAGCTCTATGCTGTCTCAAACCGACAGCGCAGACGGCCGGCACCGTGCGCAGGAATCTATCCGGCTCTTTGACTGCGGCAGACGCTGGTGACTTACTGGATGCGTACTTAGAATTGGGACCGCAATTCGAGTCATAATTACAGCTGAGCGGTGCGTAGGCTGCCAAGAACATTGACACGTAGGGGAATTCCCTTCACATTGAAGAACCAGGCCAGTTTGGATCAATTTGTGATCAATGCATCTATACGACCCGTTGGCGTCCACAAATGGCGAGGAATTGTTTGAGTCTTGCTATATTGTGTCATCTACATCATGTATTCGTGGATGCTGCGGGTACGAATTAGTATAAGAAGATAGTCTGGCTTTGAGGAGACTTGTACACCCATCCACTCACTCACACGCACACCCTCTTCATTAATTACTCGAGCATATTGTTCTATAACGCTAACATGAGGTTCATTACCATCGCATCTACTCTTTTCATACTCTCTGCGCTCTGCGCCGGATTGCCTATCGCTCCACGAGGCCAAAGTTCAATTGACCAGCAACGTGTATGTATGATTGAGTCTAACCCTTTCACCCAAATTAATGAATTCCGACACAGGACTCGAACACGAAAGACACGATTGCTATTAGCATGTCATGCGATGGACACGTTGCACAAGCGAGCGGCACCTACAGCGCTACCCCAAGTCATGGTACTCACGGCATAGTTGTAGATGGACCAGCTGCTTTCATCGGCAACAATTATCGTTGAAGATGAATGTGAGTACTCGCATTCAGAGTCTTGGCTGCAATTTACTTCTATCTGACGTGAATGAAGCATTACCATTACTCTTCCATAGAACCGTCCAATTTACGAACCGCCCCAGAAGTCAGTTAATAATCGCTCTATAACGGAAGTACTTGTTACAACAGAGTCTCTACAATTCGTTCTTTCTTTCTCATTTGTGGATCCGATAATTCTTTGATATTTATGTTTATTATTTGCTTTGTTTCGTTTTACTTACGTCTTGGATTAATTTCTTGAATGTAGTTATAGGACAGTGGTCTAGCCTTGGCTGTATGATCTCGTCACATTGACATAATTGAAGAATTGTTGCTTTTTGTGCTGCGATTGGTTCTTCTATCGGGACGGATGCTCACTCCAAAGAGATATTTAATCACCAAGTCGTTGGGAGTTATCTCTAATGCCCGAGATTGTAATGAGGCTAAAACTACCTGTATTGATTGGGGTCGCCCACTAGGAGTACGGATGATGGGTTGACGGAAGCTGATGCCCTATTTACGGATCAAATATTCATTTTTACTTGTTGCATGAAAATGTAATCGCGAGTTTCTCATGATTATGGCACAATACGATTTTGTGCATGCCATTAATGCGACTCATTGTCTGGAATCCAGATTCAAGCCGTAGTTGTCAAGGACCATAACCTAAATAAAAAAAATTAATTGCTGTCCAACATTATATATACTACAATGAAATCTAGTTGACCTAAGTAGAATCACGGGCCTACATACACTATAAATACAATTTTCCACCACGCGATGGCAGTGTGACTAATATTAAGATGTCCGAGAGGTACCCATTATCAATAGATACGAAGGA
Organism: Agroathelia rolfsii; assembly: GCA_018343915.1. Lineage (NCBI taxonomy): Eukaryota > Fungi > Basidiomycota > Agaricomycetes > Amylocorticiales > Amylocorticiaceae > Agroathelia > Agroathelia rolfsii. Next base: position 3,983,772 of record JABRWF010000001.1, on the reverse strand, counting down.
AGAGACAGCCATGAATTCGTAGCATTTTAAGCATTGTTCTGGCTATAAGTGGGTGCGGGATATTGTGGTAGATCCGTGAGATTGTATGGTGCTATTGAAGGCCCGCCGCTAGTAGGAAATGCCGAACCTTGTTGTTCCTTCTGATAATCAGGGTGGTCCGGAGGTGGACCACTTGGAGGCGCATACTTGATCTGGGTGGGTGGTGTTCCACTAGGCGGCTCATACGCCGGACTGTACATCGGAGGCGTGTATGGTGGTATATAGTCGGGTTGGGGGTATGCAGCAGGTGGTGGGGGTCCAGCAGGAGGCGAATAGGAGTTTCCATTATTGCCACTGGCCTGCATGCGCCCTATCTCTGCAAGATTTTGTTGATTCCGATTTCTTCGACGGAAGCCACCAAGAACACCGAGAATAATGAAAAAGCACAATACTGATAGTCACCTCCTTGAGTGGCAAGCTCAGGTCAGAATAGATAACGACGGAAGACTCACTTCCGATTATGATACCTATGAGCGTGGATCCAACTGATGTACAATGCTCAAAGCCATAAATATCGGTATGACAAGAGGCTCTGGCGCCTTTGGATTTTGCAAGAACAAAAAGAAGCAGAGTAGCGCGGGAGCCGAGGGTGAACGAACTGGAAACTGCCATGGTGGGGAGAGACGTTAATAGATGGAAAAGATGGTACAAGATAGGTATGTAGCATACCCATGCTTAAATCGGGTTCCGAGCTTCTTCTAAGCCTCCTAAGTAACAAGGGGTAGTAATTTGAGGGGAGTTCGAGGGTTGCTTATGACGAAATTACAGAGAGCATGGGGTACGGCACTTATATAAAATCTTAGGGGCTGTGGCGCCTCATTGGATAAGCCGCGCCAGCTTCGGTTTGTCAGAAACACTGTCCTGTAGTTGTCTTGTCATGTGCCGTTGCCGCAGCATTCGGTGAGACATCGGCTTGATCCGGTTTGATTGTTTGGGCTGTGCGAATGAATGCGCCGAAACGGCAACCGCCTCTTATCCGTTGACGCGGCGGCCGGCTGTAGCCCGACGATCTCTGCTTCCACTATCATCCAGACTAGATCACAATCCCACTCGACTTGAAATGCTTATACATTGGCTCATTCACATCCGCATTTGGTTCTTAGCTCACATTAGCTGGCTCTTCACCAAGATTTTCGAGAAGCAAATCTGCCTCCGTGTTGGTGTCATTTCGATCTAGTTGTTCATATGGCCTTGAGCACATTACACAGTGATATGAGGTCCACGAGGTGCAGACTTGGGTGCTAATATACCCATCACAGTGACTTCATGACCATGATCCCTGATAGAGACAGGTATAGACATAGACAACTTATTTATCGCTATCTTTGCGGGTTTCTTCAAATGACCTCCAAGATCTCTCAGCCAATTCTAAATCTACAGTGAATATAACCTGCTCGGCAGTCTTGTTCAATACTGCAGCAAGATGAAGCCTCTCGTGTAAATTACCGTTGCGGTGCAGTGGTCCCCATGGGCAGTGTCCGTGGTGGACTATATCCGTTTCACACCGTGCAAATTCTGGCCTGGCTAAATAGACGCAGGTATAACCAGGAACGCAGCCCACAGCTCCTGCGCAAACCAGTGAGCATAGTAACTGGACATCACATTACCGTCTTAATAACGCTCAAAAATCTTGACAAGTTCCTAATCCATCAAGAATTAGAAATTGATTAAACTGTGACTTGTTGCATCGCCTTTTTAGGTTGCCGACACAGAATCACAGATCAGGCTGACACTCGCTTTCACGCGTTCCGGAGGTATTGTAATAAGAATTATGTTATTGTAGTGCTATAATACAAATGTGGATCGTAGGCAATTATATGGTCCTTCTTCCAAAGTCACAGCGAAAACGCAGATTTACTTCTTGACCTCATTTTTGAAGTCCTCAGTAGCCTTTCGTGCACCAGCAGCAGCCTAAAACAGCACAATTAAGAATATGGTTCGTGGAAGGAAAGCTGTATCAAGCATTACCTGGTTTCCTTTTTGGCCGGCGAGTTCAGCGGTCTCGTTGGCTTTCTTTGATGCGTCCTGAGATGCAGACCCTAATATGAGAAAAATGTCAGTACCAAGTTACTGGAGCAAGGATAATATTAATTGACTCACCCACTGTCTCCTTCGTCTTTTCCGTGACCTGTTCACCAGTCTCAATAGCAGAAGCGAGGCCTTCTCCAACCTTTTTGTTAACCTACAGAGTTTGCAATGTTAGTATATTATGAATAGTAGGCATGCCGGTAAAAACTAACAGAGCTAGCGACTTCAGAAACCTTCTCCGTCACTGTCTTGTAAGCAGCTGGGGTGGAGTGGATTGCGCGCGCGCCATAGATAGCGCGGGAGGAAGATGCAACAGCAGCGCGGATCATGGACATGATTATTGGAATATGAAAGAGATAATAGGATCTGGTGATTTGAGAATTTCTTGGGGGACGTGGAATGTGTATGTGTTCAGTGATGACCGCACACCCACTCGTATAAATACCAGCTTGGGGCAATGTTCATATACACTCATGACGTAGGGGTGGTTAAACGACGACGTCACTGGCACGTGCTTCTCATTCCAGATGCACCACTCCAATGAACGACTTTTATTTATGCGAGTCGTCATTTATCACAGTGTGCCTTGCCAACATTTTATCACCATAACGTAAGATTTCTACATGATAGAGTAAGGACTTCGGAAGAGTCGCGAGGATTTGTCTGAATTGTTTAGGTATTACTGTGGAATGACTGCAGTTGTTCACACTAACACATATGTCTGCAGTATCGCATCCGAGTTAATGATATGTTTTTTCAATTACATCAACCATTTCTTTCGTCCCGGGTTAGTGTAAACTTTCTGGCTTGATCGTGTGACCGATGAATTCAAGACGGTCGACTCGGAGTCAGAGCTGAGGATGTTTGCTTCCGCTGTGGCTGAAAATTTATGCGCCACAGACATCGTTTGCGACTGCGGTCAATGTTTTCCTGCCCTGGCAATCTACGAGAATGAGGCTGCCAAAGCGTGTTCCCTGGGCTTCGCTAGCCGAACTAGATCAAGTATGCTCCTGGATATACTCCGATGAGTCCGATAATGAATCTAGATTGCTCGCTGCACAACGCGTCCGTGCACTCGATCAGCTTTTTATATGCATACTTGGAGAGTGACACAAATTTTCTTGATTTTGCCAGATAGATATCTGCATGGCGTGCTATTACATTCCTTCCGCATGCGCTTGAATCTACCTTGTCACTTTTGATCGCTATCTTGCAAGATTCTCAATGGTCACCCTCATTACCCTCATCATCAACAAAACAACCTCTCCTCGTATCTTCTTTAGTGCTGAGGCAGGCCTATGCATCCGCAATCATTCGGTTAGTCAACGGTCTCGTTGATCCTCTCCAGTTCGGAGCATATGCCCGTTCAATAGCGTCTATTGCTACACAGCTGGGTTTGCCTCTCTGGTTGGTGGAGCTTCGACATGCCGCAACGCACGAGGACTTGCCTAGTTTGGAGCTGCTCCGCCAGGCCGCCAACGAGGTTTATACATTTTACACTTTCTTTTGCTCATAATGAACTGACTAATATTGCTCTCCATTCACAAAGAGCATGACATGGCTTCTTCACAATTATTTTATGCCTACCATCAACCCCTCTTCGACCTCAACATCCACAGCGACTCTCCGCCCACCCCCATCGCTGCCGACTCTTTCCCCCATCCTCAAGCGGTATAAAACACTCGTCAAGCTTACGCTACGCGATACAACTCAATTAAAACAACTCAAGGATGACATTGCAGCAGCACTGCGTGATGTCGAAGGTTGGCTTGCCGAGGGTATGGTCCATGCCGGTGGTGACGGCGGCGGTGTCCTCAGCTGGGACACTGTTTCGGGCGGCATTGATCAAGATGCACGGGAAAATTATGCTCTAGAGGGTCTGTGTGATGCATTGCTCGAGAAAGGTGGTCTTTCACCCCTATCAAAAAAGTGATTACTTCATCTACACCAAGTTTTTTTTATTCCGTCATTTTGCTAACCTTGATATTTGTGGGGACATATAACAGAAAACGGATATTCCCCACGGATTCATTTGCCCCGCCTAAAGCAGCTGTGGCACTCTGGACACCGCTTTTAGAGCAAGTTAGTGCGGACCATGACATGTTCCCCATCGTTCTTGCTCGGCGTATTGTCGCTTTCCTCTTATATGTTCCAGAGGGGGCCTCAGAAACTCTGGACACCGATCCGTCCCATGATTCCTGTCTTGCACGTTGGGTATATTGGATATTAGAAAACTATCTCTCCGGTCCTGCTGCCATTGTGGACGGGGATGAGACACGGAGGCGCATAGCGACGGAGTTATTGATCTCCCTTGCCCCCGGAAATGGGCTGCAGGCCCCCGTCGGTAGGGATAGAGACAGGAAAGCGTATGTATTCTCCTCCATCTGTTTTATCACTAGGAAGGAAGAACAGCTGTTCAACTGGTTCTTTCTCCAATTTACAGAGCTTCATCTTTATTGCATGCCCTAGCTTCAGATGACGCTGCCATCTCACAGGCTTGCGCATCCCTAGCTTTCACGCCCGGTGTCCTTATTCCTTCAAAGGTACTTTATCATTCTCATAATTTCCTCCTTTCTCCTTTTTGTTGTCATCCGTTCCAGGATAATTAACAATAATACATATTCAGGTCTGGACGGCTGAAGACATGTCCGTCATGAATGCCCGTCTGAAAACTCTGCTTGCCCTGGACCAAGCTCCGTTATCATCGCCAATGGCCACCTTGCCTTCAGCGCCATCACAAGAGCAATTCATGCCTGATGCACCGCTTAATGGGCCAGAGAATGGTCACAGCCACGACGGCCATGATGGACAGGAAAGCAGTGTAACGGAGCCCGCACCTGGATGGCGCTTGCTCTCAGGCGTAGCAGTGTCGGGTGGCTCTGCCGGTGGCTGGAAACCTTGTCCGATTGGTGTATACTACACCTCGGAATGACAATCGTGAACCGTTGATTTGATATTCAAAGATGAACCATGTCACACACCCCTCCTCTCTCCTCTTGCGCCCTGGTGTCCACCAGGCTGAACTTTGTTCAAATGAATTTTTGATTCAATGTTTAACTTATCGCTGCGAATATTTGACGTCTGCGCAATATTTGTGTACAAGTGATCGAAAAAAAGTTCAGGCACAGCACAAAGACCATACAAATTTGCTGATTGCACCTACTTCCATGCCGTTTCTTCTCAAGCAAAAAAATTATATAGTCCCTTTCAAGTGCCCTCCAGTACCCTGTATAATTAGTTTTACATAAAAATCCCATTGTTCAGCGACTATGAGCAATATATGTGTATACATGTAGAGTGTATATATGCCGGAAAACAAACTTTATAGTCCCAGTTTTTTTTCTAGTAAAAATATTTTTCCTGCAAGGTATATGATATGCTGGGGAAAAAATTCCATGACATAAAAAAACATCTGGTGAGGCTGTAGAAATTCCAGTAGTCGACGGTTTTTGCTGCTTTTGCGGCCCAGCCTATATCATTGTACGAAGAACCGTCAACTACTGGAATTTCTATGCCTCACCAGATGTTTTTTTGTCATGGAATTTTCTCAGTATATACTTTGCAGGGGAAAATGTTTTCTCTCTCTCTCAAAAAAAAAAAAAAAGCTGGGACTGTAAAGTTTGTTTTCCAATATATATTGCTCATAGTCATTGACCGATGGAATTTATGTAAAACTAACCATGCAGGACTCTGGAGGGCACTTGAAAGGTACTGCATGAATTTTTAATTGAGAAGAAATAGTGTGGAAGTAGGTGAAATCAACAAATTTGTATGGTTTTTGTGCTATGCCTAAGCTTTTTTCAATCACTTGTACATAGGGCTGAGGAAATAAGCAAGGATAGGGGGTGTCAATAGAAGATAACCTGATCGGTAAATATTACGAAGTCCCGTAATTAGTAAAACAAACAAACATCAAGGCATCCCGGGTAAAGAGAAAGAAAGGGATTACGAGAGGTTAGGAACTAGGGATAGGGGAATAACAACAAATGAAGCTAAAGAAAACAAAACAAGAAGACAATTGGCGAAAGAGGAGGATTCAGCGAGTAAAGAAAGAAAGGCCAGGAAAAAGAATACTGTGCTCAGGCTACCTTCATTATCTGTGAATGGGAAGAAACGAGTCTGAGCGAATTGAGAATTTGAGGAGCAAACACGCGGGTTATGGTATAAACTCAGCAAAGCATGGTCAATTTGAAAGATTAAGGGCCTCTTGGTGGCTTCCTAGCCTCGCCAGGCTGCCTCGTCGACCTTTGCGCTGGAGGAATCGCCCTTTGCCCAGGTGCCGGCAATGGCCTCCTAGCACTACCACCACTCATCGTCATCCCTATCTCTTCACCCTCCGCACCGAAGCCATTGTTTTGCCGTGTTGATGATACGGCTTGTTGCTGCCGCTGCTGCTGCTGTAGTTGTTGCGAGTTGGGCATAGGATCCCCCTCCCCACCTCGAGCCCGAGCCTGGTCAAAATAATCCGGAGGGAGCTCGACGACCTCGGCGCCCTCAGCCGCAAACACCGTCACGGGCGCACGACCCCCATCGTGATGCACGACATAAACCTGCTGCCCAGGTGAGTGTGGCCCAAATGGATTCGCGCCGCCGCCGGTCCCGGGAGGGCTTGCTGGTTGATGATTATTATGATGTGATGCATCGTTGCGCGCTCCCGGTGATAACGGTAACGGGCCTGCACCGCTGCTTCCACTGGTGATGGTAGTACTCGAGTCCGCACCAGCGTGGCGCCCCGAAGAGAGATGACCAAACTCGCCAGATGGTATGAACGGCTCTATGTGGTACTCATTGCCGATCAGAGCGGATGATGCGCCCTGTCGTGCGGAAGATGAAGTAGTTGCTGCATTACGTGCGCCTGTTCTTTCAGCATTAGTGTTTGTATTAATGTGATGGGTAGTTTTAGACCAACCTTGCTTACTCGACGAAGAACTAGAAAGGTGCAACGGGAACTCCTCAACCAGTGAAATGTTGTTGGTATTACTGCTCGTCGTTGACAGTTGTTGTAGTCGTGGCCGGTTTTCGCTGGCAATGGGAAGCATGTTTTCCTTGGATTCCGGAGAATGTATCCCACTATCATCGAGATGATGTCCTATGTTCTTGGCACGACGTCTCATCCAGGTGGAAGTAGCGAGTATGGCGCCGAGAGTACCAATGACAAAGGCGGCAATAGCACTGACGGCTATGACCCATGCGGAGATGCCCTTTTTACTGTAATAGTAAAGAAAACATTGTAGTGAAGAAGTTTGCGTAAGGCTTGAATAGAAAAATATGATAGTAAAGGCTTAACTGACTTTTCACCTAGGGCGAGGCAATTTGTGGGGCCATTTCCACCGCTATGTAGAGGGCCTTGAGACCACCGGTTGCCTTCTGAGTCGACAAGGCTGATGAAGAATTGAGAGGCCCATGACTAATTGGGAGTACGATTGTTAGAAAATGACGTGATATGGAAGAGAGAATACACACAAGGTCGACTGTGTAATTAATAGCACTCATATCATTTGATGTAATGTTCATAGGAGGATGAAGGGTGGGTGCAATCTGGATAAGAGCCAAGAATGTGAGTACTGGGCAGATGGACTCTTACGACCTGGTACTCACTGTGAGCGTGTATGGAGGGGTCCCATTCTTTGGAGTGACAGATAGATCGGTACACTATCAAATAAACGATATATAAGGGAATAGGTTTTTAGAGTTCCATCAGCGATCATAAACTTACCTGGTCAATCCATCCGTACTGTGATAATGGACCATTATCAACTTCCCCGTCAACATCCATGGCGCCAGCGGGGAAAGTCACATTTGGGCATGAAACATTTGACGTCAAAGCAGGTATAACTGTGTACTTGTCCTGACATCCACCAGTAACCCCTTGACTGTCGAACTACGAGAGGCAAAGTAGGTAAATCCTGATTTGCAATTTTGTATGTAAACAGCAGTGATTACCATGCAAATTTGATACTTGAGATTTCATTAGCAGGTAAATCCAGACATCATGGGACAAGATATCTTGTCTCACCTGGGTTCCTGGAGCGAATGGAACTTGCCAATTCTGGGAGAAAAAAGAAGCGTAAATCAATCGGAAAGAAGCGCGCTAATTTCGACTACAAACAATCCTCCGCACTCACAAAAGCGAGTCCGCTGCCAGCAGCAATGGTAAACGGCACAATAAATGTGCTAAAGATGCGAGGTCGGTTTTTAGAGATGGAATAACCAAGAAGCCGAGCTTACGAAGTGTAGATTAGCAGATAGTACGGAGCCGTTGGGCTGGGTCTTTAAAAGTCGAATGGGTTTAAGATGCACGAATGGATAAAAGACTGGGACAAGCATACCCAGTAGCAGCACTTCGAGACCAAGTAATGTTGATAGCATCGCATTGTGCTGTTTGAGAATGAAAGTTGCGTTAAATTGTCATACATTGCCGGCGATAGACTAGTCTATCGACATTTATCATGGGCTCACCTGTCACAGGAATGGCGACTGGGTCTGAAGATGGGGTGTAGCTGAAGTAAAAGCCCTGATAGTAGAAATGACATAAGGCAGTCGCCCAGGGCTACCACGTCAAATCCACACACCTGATCCAAGTAACCAGGATTTGTCGCTGTTACGAGAGAAACGTGGAGAGCGGCATAGAAGATTTGTATTGGCGATAGATGCATCGTTGAAGGCGTCGCGCGCTCAGGATGGCGTGTATTGGGATGAGTGCTAGTGATTATGCAATAACAAAGGATCAGAGCAGGTGAAAATTGGGAGGAGATGGACTCGAAGGCGCTTGACTGCCGTCAGATGGGGCATGTATCGAGCAAAGCAAAGCAGTGTCGCGGACGGTACCGTCGCAGCCTCAGGCCCGATAGTCACGGTGTACCCATTCCCAAGTCAGGACCAAGCCCCGACTCGGGATCAATAAATCATTTCAGCAGCTGCACTGCCTCCACTTGCAATTATGTAATCCTGCATAACTACCAGACAATGCTTCCGCCGGGCCGATCACAGCTTCTTTTGCTGACGTCGTGCCACTTTGAGCACGTGCTCTCTCCGCAGTGCCAGTGACTCCAGCTTCTGCCACTAGCGTCTCATCGACGACCACTATTAGCAAATGAAGACAAGCCCCCTACCACAACCACTTCCTAAAGAATGTATCAAGGCTGCCAAGATATGTGCGTATAGTACTCACCCTGCAATCATATTTCCTGACATATTCTTGGCACAGTTCAGTCCTTTGTTGATCGAGGTAACAACGGCCTGGACGGCGTAAGTCGAAGATTCAAAGGGCTCTTTGCTTGCGATCGCCAATCTGATGGTTATCTCCATACCTCTTTATCTCAAAAAAGGTCATTCCTCGCAGTGTTCTCGAGGGTGCCAAGGGCTTTGCCATCTTCACAATCTTCAAAGCCGGCTTTCTATTCTCCGCCCGTGCAGGAAGTGGATTAGTGATCGCCAGACTTGACGATGGCAGTAAGTTTTCATTCGTCAATACCCCAGCCAAGCTCGTTAAGATCTGATGTATATACACCAGCTTGGTCTGCCCCCAGTGCAATTGGTACTGCGGGATTGGGTTTCGGCAGTCAAGCAGGGGCTGAAGTAACGGACTTCCTTGTAGTGCTTAACACCCGTTCTGTAAGTCTCCTCTTTTCTATCGAATTTTTATACTCTAAACTTAACTCAACAGGCTCTCGTAAGCGCCTAACGCTTTTGAGAATACATCAGTCTATTTAATCACGACACTCACAGAAATCATTCATGGCCGCCGGGTCTCTCACGCTGGGTGGAAACATGAGTATCGCAGTCGGACCTATGGGTCGAAACGGCGAAGCCATGGGGTCACTCAACACGGGTGGCAAAGTGGCTGCAATGTAAGTGATGCCCCAACGTCCGATCATCCCATAGAGTGTTATAGTTTTATGTAATGACTAATTGCCTACTTGATAACAGGTATTCCTACTCTCGTACAAAAGGCCTATTTGGCGGTCTTTCCATCGAAGGATCCGTTATTGTCGAGCGTCAAGATGCCAATGCCATTGCCTACGAGGCTGATGTCACTGTCAAACAACTCCTCAGCGGCGCAGTCCCACCTCCATCGTGGGCCAGGTCACTCATATCAACACTAGAGGCCTGTACTGGCCTCCCCGGTACAAGAAAATGGGTCGAAGACGAGGGTCTGGGCTCCACCCCGCCCGTGGGTGGGAAGTATGCATTCGATGGCATCGGCACACCCGTAGATGAGAACGGGCCAGGGAATAGGAACAGCTTTTTCTCGCCTTCGTTCGGCAAGAAGAAAAAGAAGGATTCGTTCCCTCCACCTTCGTGGGGACAGCCCAAGAACGGGGGTAGCTATTTCGCCGATGAATACGACGACCAGGAGAATTTGAACAGGGAAGATCCTGTTGCGGGTGCATCATCATCTTTCGCGAACATGAAACTCTCGGACGATAGACCCAGTTTCACGAACAGTGCATCCGCGTCGAAGCCGCCTCCCACGACAGATTGGTTGACTGGTTCCTCTCCTCCCAAGGACGATGAAGACGTGACGAAGAACTGGGAAACCAAGTTCGCTTCAGACTTTTCTCCTGCTGACGTGAAAGGTGCCAATACGCACCGGTCTAGCTACTCCATGCCGCACATACCTACGACACAAACAGCAACATCAATATCTTCACATGCTTTTGGTAATGGTGGTGTATTCGACACCAACAATGGCTTTGGTGGACGCTCTTCCTCGTTCAATCTTCAACCACCATACGCCGGAGGATCCTCATTACAACCTTCCCCACAACAACCAACACAGTTTTCTCCTATAGCATACTCACTCAACCGACCTACATCCATCTACTCCACCTCGTCATCATCCAACCATCTCAGATCTCAAAGCCACGGACTCTTCTCTTCCCCTTCTGTCCCTCCAGCTTCTTCTCCATACACCCAGCAACCAATCTCAAATACAGGCACAGGAACCTACGGCGGTAGCATGGACACCTTCGCTACAGACACCATATTCGTCTCCTCGCGCAGCAACACTGCTTCGCCGCCTGTTTTGGACCGGCACGACATGTACCATAGAGCAGCATCGGTAAGTAGCAACGCTAGCAATAGCATAACACGCTCCGGGACAGCCAGTAGTAGTGGCGTGCCACATCTCGCTGTGAAGCCAGGTCTACAGAGTCCGCTAAACCCACACGAGGGCGTCGCTCGTGCGGTGGCGCTATATGATTTCAAAGCTGCCGAGGTACCAAGTCGTGCTGATTTCTTCCTTTTTTTTCCCATGTTGTTGATATATTTCCTATTATTTGCTTCTTGCAATTTAGAGCGGTGATTTGTCATTCAAGAAGGGTGACGTGATTGTTATAACTCAAAAGAGCCAGAGCACGGACGATTGGTTAGTGTTTCTCCGTCTTTGATTTGCCATCCTTGGGTTTCGATTTTCGAGCTAACACATGAACGCAGGTGGACAGGAAAAGTAAACGGCGGTATGCCCGGTATATTTCCCGCCAATTTTGTGGAACTGGTGCCTTAAAATCGCTATCGATCGATGCCAGTAACAGAGTTTTGAGGCAGATCTAGAGGGACGTGTCAGGACGAAGAGGCTTACGTAATATTTTCGGTCGCTCGGACTTCAGATTCGGTATTTTCTTCTTCTTTCTTTGGTCATTATGCTCCGTAATGCTTTGTTAAGACCTTTATTCTTGCATTCTATATGTTAAACAAGAGGATGGATGTAAAAGTAGAAGTAAATGTATGTACCTATTTATATAGTTATATTGCACAGAAATTATATCTATCGTGTGCATACAATACCTACGGTGATGCAAACAGTTAACACTGATCTTACGCTGCGTACTGCCCCCATATGGATATATATGAATCTTAACTCTTCCTACATGTATACATTTGCGGTATTATTACATTCTTGATTTCAGAGCGGTGTCTGAACGATTTGTCGAAATAGAAAATTCTTTCCACCTTTCCTAGTTTTCCAATTCATCCTTGCATGTTCTTGTAATCCCCTCGACAGCATCACTGAAAATTACAACATTAAGTCTCAAATCCAATACCCTATAAAATTGGAATCCAAATCAACACACCTTCCTAATGCGACATGAAGCGGGAGAGGTTTTCCAGCAGCCATGCCCGTTCCTGTGGCCACCTTAATGATGCGAAGCGCCCCTAGTTTGGTGTCTCCTCTCTGATTTCCGTCGACCATACGGAGAAGTCCATCTACAACTCGACGAAATGACGCATAATCATCGATTTGTTTCGACGCAGTTGTATTGTTATTCTGCTTATTATTGATAAGGGTGGTAGGGAAGTGGCCCTAAGGGAGCTCCAATCAGCAATGCAAATATACATATCGACTTACAGGTTCAGTGATGAGTACCGAATCCTGCGACTTCCAATGAGAGGCCCTTTGCAATTGCTTCCAAACAGTGTTCGGTAGCGTTGCAGAGGGAGATTCCTAGATACATCATCCAGCCAGTCAATGAGCCACTGAGGATAATCATTCCGGACCTTCTGGATCGAAAGTGGGGTAGGAATTTGGTCAGTGTGTGGTGGCAGTGGAACTTGCCGCGTGAACACAACTGGTGCCTATCATCGATATATCATCAGTCAAAATCTAGATCACATTAGCCTAGTGGTTTGTGGAATTCCAAACTCGTTCAGGGGCCTTACAGGCATTTCAGATACTATATACCATGTGGTATCTATGCCTAATCGAGACCTGGTCTTGCCTCATTTGTAACCTCCACCATTCTCTGCCCTCCACCCCCTGTCACCCCCTCTGCTCTCTCAGGCTCCTGCCCTCTTACTCACTACCGCTTTTCTGTGCTGCTTGCTTTTTGCGGCCCTTGATCTCCTTTTGTCTCCCTCTAATGCTCTTTCTACTACTCTCTGGAGCCCTCCGAAGCCTTTTACAACCCTCCATGGTCGCCTGCTAGCCTTGAGGTCACGTGAGTATAGGGTTGCTAATGGGGAGCTTAGTAGCCCGAGTATATATGTACAGCACGTTCTTGCACGCATCTGCTTGTTTCATTCCGCTTCCTTATTGCCTGAGACTGCCTTAGTTATGGAGCGTCCAATGCGCTCTTAGATTTTAGCTTATCATAAGGAGATTGCCAGGGACATTCTAATGTCACAGACGTCCCGATTGGCTCTATGACATAAATTTTCGCTTACTTATGAACAACAAGAATCCGTACAGAACTTGTGACAATTTGCAAATCAGGGGTGGTTTTTTCCCCCGCTACTATACATGAGTTATATCTTTTGTGTGTGTATCATTATTTTCCATGCCAGTAGTGACATAATTGCTATTGCGATGTTTGTCAAGCGCATGAGCTAGTTATGGCTGCGATTTGCACCACAGATATAGCAGGCCAGAATAACAGCGATCAATGATAATTTTCATGAAGAAATTTGAGGAAAAGGAAGCTGTTAGTCTCCGTAGCACCCATGTAGTAGAAGCATTGATATGGCCCCATATATTGCTTAATCGAATACTATTTCAATACTTCAAGCTCCAAGTCCAGAGTTGGTTTTTGGACGTTGAAGTATGGCACCGTGAATATATATCACTGGCATGAGTTAGGGTTGGTAACTTTAAAAAATTGTTAGACTCGTTACATATCATTTGGGGTTTGGATATGACAATATACAATAATGTATATGCGTTCTAACCTACTTATGCATACACTACAATTTTGCCAGCGCTTGTTTAATATCTCTCATCCGCAACGGGATTGCACCGGGATTTGGAGAATCTGTCGAAAGAGAGAGGTCTTTCCACTTTTTGATGTTTTCCAATTCTTCCTTACAGATTTCTTCGATCTCTTCGACGGCATCACTATTTATGATTTAGTATCACATTCCGTTCAAGATTGTACGGAATAAACTCACCCTCCTAGGGCCACACGAAGTGGGAATGGCTTCCCTGTCGCCATTCCTGTACCCGTGGCTACATCGATTATGCGAAGTACAGCCAATTTAGTATCTCCCACTTGATGTCCATCCATACTTTGAAACGTTGCTTGTACAAGCTCGCGAACCGGTTTATAATCATCAATCTTCTTGGACGCGCGGACCCTATTGGAAGTCGGATTTGGACCTTCTTGTAGAATAGAGGTGCGGAAGTGGCCCTGTGCGCTTGTCAGTAAGCAAGATTTCACGGCGTTTGATGATGCAGTATTTCGGCGTACGGGCTCGATGAGGAGGACTTTGATACCAAGGTGGGCAACCTCAAACGAGAGACCACGTGCGATGGCCTCTAAAGCGAACTTGGTGACATGGTAGAAGCTTACACAGGGATAAACTATCCAGCCAGCCATTGAGCCGTTGAAAATGACCATGCCGGACCGCCTAGATCGAAAATGGGGTAGAAATGATTTTGTGACATTCAAAGCACCAAAGAAATCTACAGTTACATGAATGTCATCAGAAGAGGCGTAGACTCATGTACAATGTGATGGCTTACTGGTATTTAGCTGGTTAAGTATTTCTTCATTGGTGCTTTCCTCTATTGTACCTTGCAACGCGTAGCTTAAGGCACAAGACAGTCCGAGATTTCAGCTTTATCGCTCAATTATGTAGCAGGAAGTTAACGTACCCCGCATTGTTCACAAGATAGTCGATACGACCAAATATTGAGATGGCCTCTTGAGCTATTTTTTCCAACTCTGGTAGAGGTTTAGTAACGTCCAAAGTCAATGTTACAGCGCCAGCGGCCCTGAGATCATCTATAGCGGTTAATTTGCGAGCCGCGGCGATTACCCGATACCCTCTTTCAAGCAGGGCCTGTAGTGTTGTTTAGCACGTGTATATGATAACACCTGCGTGAAGACAATACTGGGTCTCGTACCAGAGTTAGTTCGCGACCGAATCCAGTGCTGGTTCCGGTGATAAACCAAATGGCTGAGGAGGATGTTGTCATAGCTATCAGTTGTGGGGGTGGAAAAGGCTTGTATCATGTGTTATAACAGGGAAGGAGGCTGAACTTATATTCTGGCTGACAAGAAGGCGCTCTCTGTCATAAAGACAAACGCTTTGTTGAGATTAAGGCCTTGGGCATCCCTCGAGACGACATTTAGGGCCATACCGGACCTACTATGTTATCACGAGTATCTCCGAATAAGACAGGAATGTGTGTCCTTCAGAAGCACCTGTCCTAAATCAGTTGCAGTGGTGCATCAGCGCTTAGAAGAAAGGAGGACGTACATAAATGAAGGACAGGAACTTGGAATTTACATATCATTTTTAGAAACACCGATCGAATGAACTTTTTTTCTGCTTGAAAAACCCAATGGAGCTATAATGGCCTTAATCCTTAATTAGTTTCATCCCCCAGGGCGCTTGAGACATCCGAGTATACTTACCACCAGACAGACAGATATCCAACAAAGTGCAAGTGCACAGGGAAAACCCTTTTATGTCTGTAGTATGAAGCGTAGCATCAATCCCCCTTATACACTGTTCGCCACCATCTGTTGCTCTCATAATTCGCCTTTCCCACATACCGTTCTGTCGCAAATTCCGGAATATCGCACTGGCCCCTGAGAATTGACATCAACAACCGTTCAAGTTGAAAGCAGACGTTTGGATCATCTTGTCATAACTTGAAAGAATGATCCGAGTAAAGAAATGAACAGTGCAGCAACAACATCATGATACTCCACTCACCCGACTGTCACTCAGCATTCATTACTCCCCTTAGAAGATATGCCCAGCCGCAATTGAAAAGCACTTTCGCGCGGGCACCCTCTCATCAATCACTGCCCACTGATTCTTTTCGACAGAACTTACGACACGATGATCAGATAAGAGACAACTCGATTGTGTAAAAGACACTATTTTAATCACATGCTTTTTTTCCCGTGCCGTCTCATTTGGAGCATGGTGCAATCAGTTATCAGAGAAGAGATACATCACGGATGACAGCGCTACCAGTATATATGAGCTTCAAGACGTCAAAGTGATGGGGATGTCAAAACCAAAGAGACTGCCAGCGTCGTTGTGGGCTGATGATAATCATAGAAGGAGAGAGCTAAAGAGGAAAAGGCGGTCACGGTGTGGACTGGAGACCGCGGTGATGCAATGGATGATGTATGATGCATGATGTATTAGAATATGTGATCTATGTGATTGGTCACACAACCAATCGACTACATAGTCGACGATCGTAAAGTCGACACGACCGGCGATCGACCAACTCTGGAAACCGGCAGTTTGACTCGGAGTAAACCGGTTCTGGTTTCTTTTTTTGCATGATAGTCGCATACGTGCACATTGTATGCTTTCTGCCGAAGGAGGCACGACGCCGGCATTAAGTGTGTCTTTGGCGTGCGCGTTAGGGCTGGCGGCTCGCGTCCCTCTCTCCGCAACCGCCAGCACCCCCCGCTGGCTCTCGCTTTTTCAACATACTCACACTTCGAGTTTGAAATGCCAGAATATACTTGAAGATTTACTCTGTGTGATGAGACATCTATGATGCCTTTCTCTGTGCCTAAATCTAGGTACTGCTGCTGCTGTTTTTGCGCCTGGTACCAATACTACCATGGTTGTATTCCCACATTATTCCCAGGCATGTGCCCATGGTATTCCATACTATGGCTACATTTGCCGCTCCTGCCCATGCATTTATTACTGGGCTTTTACTGCTGCTGCTAAGCGCGCGCCTGGCATATCATACCAAGGCTATATTGCCGTTTTTCTGCCCATGCATTTATTGCTGGGTTTTGCTGCTGCCGAACATATGCCTAGTATTTTATATTATGGCTAAATTACCGTTTCTTACCTCTGCACATGCACTCTGGGCTTTGCTGCAATTCATTCGTGCCTAGTGGGAGCATCATAGTCATGCACTAATTCACACCCCATTTCTATATGCATTGAGATAATGGCATGGCTGCCTGATAACCATGGTAGGCCAGTAGCAACCACCATCTAAGGCTGCATCCCCTAGATGTTGTGGGGATCGATGCTTGTATGATGCGTTGATGCACTCTTACACTATGAGAAGTGCTGCTTACCTCTCCCCACAAGTTTCTATCTGGCCAGGGCTCGAAAAGCGCTTTGCACTTTTCCCCCATCCACTGCCGCCGCTACTCTCTGCATACAGTCCAGCCAGCCACCAAGCAATGTTAAAGATTGCATTTATCAGTACATTAGATAGAAGGTATTCAAATATATTTCTGTTTTAATCATTTACCCTACATGATTATTTTGCAAGAGCCTACTACATACAATTACATTTCAAGAAATGGCGGCTTTTCCATGCCATGCTTTAGCGGCAAGTTCAGCCGCAAGCTCAGGCCAAACTTGAAGAAGACAAGGATATAATAACATCCAACTCCACTAGCATAGCTACTGCTTCATGCTCAAGCAGAAAAGGGCTTAATAATCCCATTATATAACCTCTAACTTTTCTAACCCATCATGGATACTAGTATATGACTATGAATGCCTCGCTTTTAAGCTTGAAAGTCTTTTGATTACATACTGGTACACTACTAAATCTCAAAGTAGAGAGAGATGACACAGTAATGATGTAATATTCTTCTACAGCAATGATGTTGTGCACCTTCTGATGCCACACGAAGCAGGAAAAGCCTTCCTTCTGCCAGTCCCGTACCAATGGCTATATCAATTATGCGACTCCAAGGCGCACCCAGTTTGGTGCTTCCTAGTTGACTTCCCTTGAGCCACAAATAGCCGCGTTCAATTCCTCACAAAATGGTACACAATCATCGATTTCTCTTGATGCAGTGATCCTGTTTGACCCGTTATTTAGAAGAGAAGTGCGAAAGTTACTCTAAGAGATGAAAAATAAGCAGTAATCAAAATGCACAGATTTCATGACTTACCGGTTCAACGAGAAGGACCTTAATGCCAGGGTGAGCGGCCTTCAAGCGCCAGATTGAGAGCGATCCCCATTAGTGTGAACTTGGTTGCGTGTCGGTGGTAGAAGGTGGTTCTGGGGGACATCATCCAGTCGGCCAATGAGCTGTTGAAGATAACTATCCCGGACCTCCGAGATCAAAAGTGGGGCAAAAATTATTTTTAATCAGCCGAAAGCGTCTGTAAAATCGTGAAACCAAATGCTGAATGTCACTGGACGAGGGGAAGCGTTACGAGAGCTTACTAGTAGTGAACTAATAATACATCTGTTCCGTGGAGGATACTTCTGCTGTGCCTTGCAGCAAGTAGCTTCGAGATTTCTGTATCATTCTCATTTCTGCTAGTAACGGTGAGCGAAACACTCACCCTGCATTGTTTATAACATAATCAACTCAACCAACTATCGCGATACCATCTTGAACTATTTTTTCTAACACTGGCAAGGGGCTGGTGATATCAAGATCAAAATTGCAGCGCCGATGACTTTGAGATCTTTTATAGCAGCTACTTTGCGTGTGCAATGATCCTGAACCCTCTCTGAAGCTAGGATGTTGTTTGACGTGAGCAGGCTTTATGACAACTGGAATCTTGCAATCAATATGCCAGAGTTAAGTTGCGACTAAACCCGGTGCTGGACCCTGATAAGCCAAACAGAAGAGGAAGACATTGTTGTTAGGTAGTAATACTGCAATTAGTTCTATCCATCGCACAGAAATTGAGAGAGACCTTATATTCTATATGACGCCATTTTTTCTGGACTATACTTGATCCATCAACTAGTCGTGTGTCAGATGTATTCTCTACCAGATGCCCCAATCACGATTTTTGAGTATTTCATCATTGTGTAATATACAGCTATAATATTAGACGTTCTAAATTACTACCTACACATTAATTGCCAGCAATTCGTTATGGCTGGGCGAAAGTGTATGCATATAACTTTCAGGGTATGTTGGTTACAGGTGTAGTTTGTTAATTCCTAGGTCATCTGCTACTGCGGCCGAACGCCAATGATATGAAAAAAGTTGTTGCAATTATAGACATCAAACAACATTCAACCGGGGCAATGTAGGGAAGGCAGAAAGGAAATAAACTAGTCTTAAAAAACCTCAGCAATCACGATCATAAGGCCTAGGAATCATCAGCGGCAAAGTACTCGAGATCCGTCGATACTGAAAGGTTTCTCCATAAATAGAGATTCTGCAACTCGTCCTTGCATTTCTTTTCAATGTCTTCAACAGCATCACTATAAATAGTATATGAATACACCACACTTTCCCGATCATGAAAAACGGCAGATCGTACCTTCCCAGAGCGACACGAAGTGGGGACGGCTTTCCGGCAGCCATGCCTGTACCTGTTATCACATCGATAATACGCAGCACTCCCAGTTTGGTATCTCCAGTTTGGTTGCCATTTAATGCAGAGACAATCGCGTTTGAGCCCTCGCGAACCGGAGCATAGTCTTTAATCTTGTGAGATGCGGTCATCAAATTTGATCCCTTTGCAAGGACGGATGTACGGAAATTTCCCTATTAAATTGATGATCCAAATATCAATGAAAAACGCTCTTATGATATGCGGCACTGAGCAGTGCTTACAGGCTCTATGATGAGCACTTTGATACCAAGGTGAGCGACTTCGAACGCCAGCCCTTCCCCAATAGCTTCTAGTGCAAATTTTGTCGCGTGATAGAAGGGAATGCCTGGGTATGATATCCACCCCCCTTTTGAAGAAATGAGGACCACCATACCAGACCTTCGGGCACGAAAATGGGGTAAGAAAGCTTTGGTAACGTTCAAAAGACCAAATAAGTCTGTAATCGCAAGAATTAAATTTGAAGTTATGGGAGAGTGTAAACGCTCCAGCGCACTAGTATTAAACTGGTCGTAGATTTCTTGAGGGGATGATTCCTCTATTGTGCCCTGCAGAACGTACCTAAAGGTGTTATTTGAGTACATGATTGCATGCAATTTGTGGCAGAGCACTTACCCAGCGTTATTAACGAGATAATCAATATGTCCGTATATCGAGATAGCTTCCTGAGCAATTGTTTCAAGCAATTGGGGTGGGCTGGTAACATCGAGAGCCAAGGTTGCAGCACCAGCAGCCTTAAGATCGTCGATGGAAGTTAATCTACGTGCCGTAGCAATGACCTTATGCCGCTTGGCAAGTAAAGCCTAAAAATAAAATAATTACATCAATATGCTTCACAAATGTAAGTGAATATTGTACCAGGGTCAATTCACGACCAAAACCAGTGCTCGTTCCAGTAATCAGCCAAACAGGAGAAGAAGACATCACTGAAAGCTGCAATGAGCTGTTATCTGACAGTACAGTCTGGATGTAGAGCTTTATATGTCAGCTGATTTTCTTGTTTAACCCAAGCGGCGAGCCCACATGCATTAGCCGCATACATGGCGCAAACCAAGTGGAGACAGCGATACGGGATAATGATGATGGTTCATAACACCATGATGATACATAACAGTATTTCTCATCTGTCGGTGTGTCTTACGAAGTGAGAATCAGCGTAATTGCCATCTGACGCCATGGTGGTGGATAGGCAATTATAGTCATGTGTCGTCTTAATTGAATGTTAACAGCAATCGTGGCAGACCTGCCGTGCCAGCGTGTGAGCTAATTCAGTAGTGTGTAACCCAATGCAGTGCTTACAATTCATAATGTACTGTTACGATGCCGATGGCTGCGGGCAGATGTGGGTAATGTTTTCGATGAATGAGGCGTTAGGACCACAGTGGATATTCCGTGATCGGTACGGAGATGAGTGGGTCATCTAGCCAGAGTCTACTTGGGTTGCAGTAGCGAGGGTGGTGTGTGGCCATATCCTCTTGATGCAACTTCTTATAACTTCTATTAGTACAACCGTAGTTTTTGACTTGGTCTCAAACTAGAAATAAGATGCATGGAAACGGCCTCAGCCTCAAAAGAGTCACATAGTAAATTGTTCTGACGCCGGTATAACACTACAATCGTTAAAGACGGGGACAACGAGAGAGGACTACGGATTCATCTAGCGAAGTATGATTATGATAGGCTGCTTAATACGGTCCATTGCTCTCGTCGGGTTTGAGGGCCAGCCTAGTCCAAAATTTCGGCGTTTCTTCCTGAGATTGGTACTCACATCATGAATGCAAAAACCCAAATCACTATCCAGTACAGTTATTAATGCAATAGATTTTAGTATAGACATACACAAGCATTGCAGTAGGAAGAACAAGTGCCTGTCCGAGCCACATAGTCAAGCATCTCCCCCGCCGTTCACGATGGAACAGTCGCATGAGCTAGAAGACGCTCCGGCTTAATTGGGCCCTCATAGAGTTTTCTTTCTAACCCAGCATACGTGATACCCTTCGTCGCTGGAGGCGTTAAGGACGTTGAGTTACCTGTGCAACTCTCGCACAGGTCGTAGCCGGGACTTGGTTAAGAAAAAAAAGGAAGCGCGACGGACCGATGTGACTGGGTTGGAAGTTTGAAACTCCGACACGCTCAGATATGACATCATCTCATTCATTCAGCTTGGCTGGGCCTCTTCAGCTTCAGCTTCAGGCCTCGTCGCATTTCTCAGGTCTAAGTGATACCTGGAAGATTTAAAATAATGGAAGGACGTCTTTTAAGACGAGGCATTCTCCGAGGCCCTTCAGATTTCATTTCCAACAAGGATAACTTCAGACCTGGTAGTTTGTTATCCACTTGCACATACTACACTGGCAGCCTGAGTGCAGCTCAAGTCTCCAGGGGCTTTAGTCGACGGTCGGTTGAAGCCATAGTAAACAGAAATGTTATCGGAAACTGATCAGATGGGCCCATGGGGCGTATGATCTCATTCGTGATTAGATTCCTGACATTGGGTCATAGTTTCGACGGTGCTCGCAGCAGCGTATATATTCTCCCCACCAACTATACCATTGGCACTTCCCCCACCTTATCTCATCCCTCACGCCGCTGCAATCCACATATTCGAAACATGTCCCACACCGTTCACAACACCAATAAGGCTTGCTGCTCTATTCCTCCTGTTCAATCAAACTACACCCCCAAGGGTGAATACCGGTCGGTTGGCAGATTCAACAGGGCAAGCCAGAGGAAACATAATTCCAATTTCTCTCATCCTTAACTCCATGAGCTTACAGGTCTATGTGACGGGGGCTGGGAGCAACGAGTCGGTCCTTATCTCAGTCTATGACATATTTGGGTAAGAATCAACATGAGTTCTACAAATGTATTGAGATTGGTGACTAATACGCCCATTTGTATGTACAACTGTGTCATAGGTTCTATCCACAAACACGCCAGGGGGCTGACATCCTCGCCGAGGCCCTCAATACTACTGTCTATATGCCCGACTTCTTTGAGCCAAATGAGCCTTATCCCACTGAAAAATTCCCACCCAAGAACGAACAGGAGGGTGCGGAGTTGCAGAACTTCTTTGGCACCACCGCAGAGCCCGAGGCAAACACCGCTAAGCTAATTGAGTTTGGAAACTTCCTCAGGGCTACGGCCGGCGTGAAGAAGCTAGGTGTCTACGGGTTCTGCTGGGGCGGTAAGGTCACAATCAAGGCTTCCTCTTCTGAGGGACAAGGTACGCCGTTTGATGCGGCAGCGATCGTGCACCCAGCAATGCTCAGTGTCGACGACGCGAGTAAGTTGGAAGTACCTCTGGGAATATACATCTCTAAAGACGAGCCCGTGGAAGAAGTAAGACTTTTTTTATGCTATGTGTGCAGAAATAGCGACCGATGTTGATGATACCGTATATGCGCAACAGTACGAGAAAATTGTTGATGTGATCAGCAAAAAATCATTTGCGTCGAAGAATGATAGCAAGAAGTATACAGACATGTTCCACGGCTGGGCGGCTGCTCGTGCAAATTTGGAAGATGAAGAAAACAAGAAACAGTGAGCCTACTTACATTGATTCTATTACCCTTAATCATGTTCAATGACGACTTGCAGGTTCCATGATGTGTACACTCGGCTCGCTCATTTCTTCCAGGGGGCTTGGTGAATGGCTACTATCTTGACAGCTATCATGAGTCATGACCTGAGTATCAAAAGAAGTCAAATTTGAGTTTTGAACGGCATGTTAGAGCTCATTGTATAGTAGTATTCAAATACTTGTTTCGCAAGTTCAAGTTATTGTTCAAGTTACATGTGCACAATGGACATTGGAACAGCATAAATGACTAGCTTGCACTTGCACTTGGACGTCACGGTCATGCGCGTATATCTTCCTCCCACTTGCTTCTGCAGAACTCGGACATGCTCTATCATGAAAAATCTTGTCCTACAACAATGGATAATCACAAACCTCATGCGCAATTAACTATCTTGAATCATGTCTGCTTAAACAACAGCCGCAGAATGGAGCTCCCATTGGTTGGCACTTCCTCTGTGCCTGGTCTCTTGAATACACTGTCACTCTTGTCTTTGGTTACTATCCGCTTTGATCCAGAGGAAATACAGGACGTGATCTCCAGCAGACTTGTGTTTGGCTCTTGGCAAAGTTTGTTTTCTCTGCATCTTGAGGGCTGCGGTGCCTGTGTGTGATATTACAGTTGTGATGTATCTGAACACAGACACATTCACAATCAAAGACTGCTCTCTCTCAGAAATCGTTTCTGATTATGTTCCGAAAGTCTACACTTGGAGGTAGAGAAGGTAGACGCTTCCAAAGATTTAGGACTAATCATATGTGAATCAGGTACATATGAATTGATCATTAACTACCACTTACTGTTTATGCCAAATGTAATCGATAGTAAGTCTCCGAGTCTATGACCTGGAATTAAGTGATAGAGCTGTCCAATGCTATTCCAATTAACGATTTTTCTGTATCAAAACCACTCAGGACAACCAAGCATAACGTCAATCAAGAATCTTGTCCACATCCGACTTACAGGGTTTGAGCTGCTCATGAAGGAGAATTAATATGGATCGTTCGTAGGCTGTGACAAACTCGAGGACGTGAACATATATACGGTGGACCCAACGATTGAGAATAGTATTATTAGCGGTGCCAATTATAAACGGCTCAGTAGCAATGTGGAGAATGTAGAAATTCTCCTAACATGAATCATCTTTCACGCTTGAATATGCAGACTACCATGCTGCATGTAATACTACAGTATTTGTAACAACTTGTTGAACCATCGTATCGTCACCGCAATCATCAATAGGTGAGTGTCGATTTAGGCGTTATTCCAGGTCAGTTAGAACGCTCATGTAGCGCTTATAGTTGATAATCGATAACAGGCACACATCGGGTCACGATATAATCTATGCTAGTGAGAAATCCTACTTTAATCCGCCGAAAACGACTGGCAAACACGCACAGACCTCCTGTGGGCCCTCATCTCTGCTGATGTCCTTCATGGTTTGTTCTCTTTTTGAAGTCCATCTCCATCCATTGCCTTTGGCAACACCCGAGTTCTGACTAAGACAGGCAATGTATAGGCAATGTTTGGCATTCGAGTCCCACAGAACTTGAACTGCATCTATCCTGGGTACTTGGCACCTACTAACAGCACAGGCTCGCTCCCAACGGAAATACTTCAAAAAATATTCCGCCTTGTTTTTAACCTGAACGTCGTCACGAATACATAGCCCGCACGCAACGATAAAAGGATGAAGCTTTTTTTTCCATTCTGCATTACCTACGTTTGTTCCGCTGGAATAAGGCCTCAGGCTGTTTGAGCATTCCAGAATTTTGGACATATGTCTTTGTCGATATTGGGCATCGATCATCTTCAGCTTTGCAGTTGAGCAGGGGGCTTGAGGCATCTGGAAACCACAAGATAGACGTTTTCATTTCGAGGCGAGATAAATTCATAATGATCTAATGGCACACTACCCCCACGGGATCATTCTACAACTTCCTATCACCATCATGGTCTTCTTCGCACTTCCTTGCCAATTTCGAAGCAGACCCACATGTATATGTTGATATATATAAACATTTACATCATCAACTCGGATACCCGAAGTTCCACAGTTCTCTGCCAGCGAACTATATCTCGTCACTCTTGTTGTCACCTAACCTCGACTACCACGACACCTACCCACCTGAGCCGGGTTCAGAGATTGAGAGATAGTTTACCGCCGTCCCATCAAGCCCGAGTCGTAAATTTCTCTTGCTGTAGTTGGAAAAGTCATGGGTTCCTTTATCAGCACTGCGAGGCAGATATACAACGTAAGCAACGTGCATGCATGCATTCTCTCTCGCAGAACAACCTGCTCGTGCCCCGGCGTTTTGATCACTCATTGCAAACATGAAAAAATAAAAAATAAAATGAACAGCTCACGCACCCTCCTACGGTACCGAAGCATCAGAATGCACTCAAATTTGGTATATTAGGTGTAAGTGGCAATAATATTACTGTTTCCTGCAATAGGATAGAATAAACAATCAAACCCATGAACCATAATGGTAGGCGGCCAAAATCGCACCCATAGCATTCATCCAGCCCGCACAGAGCCATCCTGACGTGATCGTCTATGCCATCGCGGCGCGGGACAAGGGGCGTGCGGAGGCGCATGCTAAAAAGTATGGGATTACCAAGGCATATGGCGGGCCTAACGGGTATCAGGGTATGTCACGTTTGTTTTATTATGTGTACTATTGTAAATGCTTATGATAATGGTCTAATAATCACATGTTTTGAATTGCACTATAGAACTTTTGGACGATCCGGAGATTGATGCTATCTACAACCCCGTACGTAGAGCATATTCGAATTGTGTCGAGCTAATATTCTAATATTTTCTTTTTCAGCTCCCCAATGGTGAGGATATCTGACATTGTGAAATAGAGGACGATGCAGATCATCTGGATTTAGGCCTCCACTTTGAATGGACCATGAAGGCACTCGCGGCGGGCAAACACGTCTTGCTTGAGAAGCCATCCTCGAACACGGCCGAGGATACGCGAGTCATGTTTGAGTTTGCAGAGAAAAAGGGATTGGTGCTGCTTGAGGCGTTTCATTACCGGTAAGAAGAGAGATGCAAGGGTTTCAGCTGTACTAGTGCACACATCGCATGTTGATCGCCTAACAACATCAGGTTCCACCCGGCCATCCAACGTGTCAAGGCCATCCTGGACAGTGGCGAGCTGGGCGTCATTCTCAGCATTGATTCGGAACTAGAGATGCCTAGCGGTGAGTATACGGCTTGAATGCTTCTCGTCTCATACTGTGTGCTGAGCTTTTGTGTTCCAAGGTTTTATCAAGGATGACGATATCCGTTTAAATTATAGTCTAGGAGGTGGGGCCATGATGGACATGGGCTGTAAGTCAGCATGGCGATCCATAACCTTCTTTACTTAAAATCGCTTTTTATATATATATATCGTACCCAGGCTACCCTCTCAACAACATCCGCTATCTTGCCTCGGCCGACCCTACCGCTGTTATCGATGCATCAGCCAAATTGTTTGGCTCACCAAATATCGACCTAGGCACGGTTGCATCTCTCGCGCTACCAAACAACGCAACGGCGTCGCTCTCATGCAACATGCGCCGTGCGTGGAAGTATGGCGGCTTGCTGCCAGGATTCCCCAGCTCCGGCGTGCGTGTACACTGCGAGATGGGCTCAGTGGAGTTGGATCAGTTCATCATGCCGCCATTAACACATTCGATCATAGTCAAGGACGCGGGTGGGGGTGCACGTATTGAAGAGGCATATACGTTTGATGATAAAGGAGAGAAGTGGTGGTCGACGTAGGTTGCATTTGAGTTTCATGAGGCACTCGATTATGACCTTTTTTTTACAGCTACCGATATCAGCTGGAGGCGTTTGTTGATAAGCTCCGTGGACGGACACCGCAGACGTGGGTGACCAAAGAGGACTCGATTGCGAACATGAAGTGGATTGAGGAGGTGTATGTCAAGGTAAGAAAATGACCCCGTTCTTGTCGATTGAGCTGACAAGCTGCTTGCCATTTGGTTTGACATAGACTGGATTGGGCTCTCGACCCAAGTCGACGTATGTGCTTGCACAGGAAGGCGCTTGATAGGGAGATAGGCAATCAAAAGTCTTGTCTGGTATCAAGTCGAGTTGTGTATTTGTAGTTGCTTGGATATTACACTGTATTGGACCATAACGGGGAGACACTGGTGTGCTGTTATGAGATAGGTGAATGAATGACTTGCGAATAATGTTTAGCCGGTGGAATAAGAATGACGATGAATTGTAGTAACGATAACGACAAAAGTGTATACAAATAGGGAATACTATAATATTAATATTATTATAACCCACTAATACTAAGAACACTAACATCCCAACCTCGAAGAGCGACTCAACGCCATCCAGAAATCCCCCCTCGCCCGTTGTGCATAAAGAGCTCGCTGTTTACCTCTTTCACCCTCTTGTTCTCTTTCGTGTTCACCTCGAGGCCGTCGTCTGCTCGAGGACGACCACGCCTCGCCCGTCCCTCGTTTTGTCCACAATCATCTCCGTAGAGATCATATCCATCCCATCACTCTCCCTCCCTCTCCCTCACTCTCTCTTCATAGTCATAATACACACCTCCAGTGTCATACAACTCCAAGGAGCTGCTTATATACCCATAAGGCTGCACCAAGCACCACAGCACCCTCGCCGCTCCTGCACACTCAGTTCAGTTGCAGGACCAGGAGTGCTACTATTAAGCGAACCAGGTCGAATTTAAGACGCTTTCATCCCTCGCCTCTATTTCCTTCGTCTCAGACCTCCATCCGTCGTCGACGACCTATTAAAGACCAGCTGTCTCTCTCGTCATGCATCGTTCGCCGCGAAGGACGCCCATGGCCATGGACCACGCCGGCCCTTGGGCAGTCAGTGTCGCTGACACTCCACACACCATCGGTTCCTATAACCTGTACATCAAGAGTGAGTAACAACAGCCAGCAGCAATCCATTTCCAGCCCTCTCGTTGCTTGCCATTTTTCCCCCGCCTTTCTTTTTCTTTGGCTTTTTCGCTAAACGTGTCTACTACCCCACCGTTGTCATGCCCTCTAGCGCCGACGCACAATCTCACTCTCACACGAAGTATTCAAGAGCTCGTCGATCTTGACAGCAAACTGCACGAGACCCTCCCGGGTGCCAAGCTGCCCCACTTCCCTATCGATCCCGCCCTGGCATCGTCATTGTTGCCGTCCCCACCTCCGAAGCGCAAGTCGACCTTTTTCAATACACTCACGCGGCTCGCATCCCCTGCGGCCGCACGCACGGCCCGCCAGAATCAGCAACAGCAACAACAGCAGAATCACAGCCGCACAGCAAGCACTGACAAGACCAGCGCGGCCTCCAGCACCGTCTCACCCACACAGGAAAGCCCCGATCCGTTCGATGAGGCTACAGAACCCTTCAGCCATGACGCTCCCACCAATAATAATAACAATAAGGGATCTACTCATGCCACCGCCATCGCGGCTTATCTTACTTCCGTCGCCAATGACGGAAGCCTCAATGAGAGCCGAGTTTGGCGCCGCTTCGTGCGCGTGCGCACCGACGATCTCGAGAGCCGCCGTGTCGAGCGTGCGATCAAGCATGTCCGCTCTGACCTTGCTGCACACACGACGCCATCCGTGACGACGACTACGACGACTGCACCCTCCATCTCGCCATCGGCTTCCGTTTCTTCTCCCACAAAGGCACAGATACTGCTGCCGAGCACCAGCGCGAGCATATCCGAGTCGGGCAGCAGCAGCATCCACGATCTGCACGAGGCCGAGGTCGAGGTCGATTTCATCGCGCCCTCTCTGGCAAGCCTGCAGAGCGAGCTGATCCAGGAAGAAGATGAGGACGATGACGGTACAACTGCCGATCATCACGGTCCCGCTGCACACGCCCAAGCGACAGACGCTAGCGGTGCTGCTAGTGCTGCCGCTGCCGTCGAAGAAGAACAAGAAGGAGGTGCTGAAATATCCACTAATGTAACAACTTCCCCCGTTCTTAACGAAGCTGCCGAGCCACCTGCCACTGCTGAAAACAAGGCTGCAGCAGAGGCGGATGTGGCGCCGAGCACTCCCACGGCCGAAACGACCTCCTCGCGCCTGATCCGCTCCCGCTCCGCCGACCCGGACAGGGCCTCGCGTCTCTCGCGAGTGTATACGAACCCGGACGCGAACGCGTCCTCTTCACAGGCGGGCGATACCTCCTCAGTGTCCACCACCGCCGGTGGTGGCCGCAGTGCCAATGGCGGTGGCCGACGTCGTGCACGCACCACCGGCGGTAATGGCAACGTCAAAGAGCCCGGCAGCGCCAAAAAGGCAGCGGCTACCACCGGCACGAAGCCCTCCTCGCGCAAGGTAGTGATTGACGACTTTGAGATGATGCGCGTGCTCGGCAAAGGGTGTGCAGGCAAAGTGCTGCTCGTGCGCCACCGGCAGACGCAGGACCTGTTCGCGCTCAAGGCGATCACGAAGCGACACGTGTTGGCGCATCAGGAGCTGCAGCACACGCTGACGGAGCAGGCCGTGCTGAAGAAGATGTCGGCAGAGTCCAAGGATCCGTTCGTGGTCAAGCTCTGGTGGAGTTTTCATGATAAGGAGAATCTATTCCTCGTCATGGTGCGTTTTTTTTTTATTCTAAAAATTTTAAAGCCTTTATTCTTGGTCTTTTAATTCGGTTATGATAGGACTTCCACCCGGGTGGTGATCTTGCCACCCAGCTCGCGCGCTGGGGCCGGCTGGGGCGCGACCGCGCCAGGTTCTACGCAGCCGAGATCGTCGAGGGCGTCGAGGGCCTACATGCCGCCGGCGTCATCTACCGCGATCTCAAGCCGGAAAACATCCTCATCGGCGGCGACGGGCACATCGTCCTCACCGACTTTGGCCTCTCGAAAGAGTTCCCCCGTCGGACCGCCAGCGGCGCGTCAAGAGACTTTTTTGCGTCCGTGCCGGGGACGGCGACGCAGCCCACGACGCCGCCGTGGATGCGAACCGAGATCGGCGGGGAGCTCGCTACGGGCTGGCCAGGGCAGCCTGTGGGACACTCGGATATGACGAACACGTTCTGTGGCACGGCGGAGTATCTTGCGCCCGAGGTCATCCAGGGGTTGCCGTATAGTTATGAGGTCGATTGGTGGAGCTTTGGGACGATGCTCTACGAGATGCTGACGGGAATCGTAAGTGATCTCTTCGTTTGCTCGGTGTTTTTTTCTTGGTTGTTGAAGCATTGATTTCGTAGACGCCGTTCTGGGCGAATAATCATTCGGACATGTATGTTCGTGTGTTGCAGGACGAGCTGCATTTCCCGGATGATAGGGTACTCGATCATGATACGAAGAGTCTCATTCGTGGTGTACGTTATCCCAGGCACACTTTTTGGAGAGTTTACTGAACGTCATTTTGCTCCTCATACTTAGCTCCTGCAACGGAATCCGGCCTTGCGAATGGCAGAGCCGAGGATCAAGAAGCATCCTTATTTCTCCATGATGTGCGTAAACTCTTTTGCTTTGACTTATAGTTCTCGTCACAAACCTTTTCCTCAGTGACTGGACACACGTTTACTACAAACGATACATCCGTACGTCGCAGCATTCGGAGTACTTTCTTTTTTCACGCTCAAACTTATTTCAATTCTAGCACCCTACATCCCACCCATCGATCCCTCCAACGCGAGCGACACGCAAAACTTTGACGAGACCTTCCTGGACATGGAGCCCGTCATCAACGACGGGGCCGATAACGACATGACCGACACCGATCAGGAGGGCGGTGGTGAGCAGACAGACACGGACCGAACCGATGGCGATGAGTCGTCGGTGAACACGCCTTCGCAGTCCCGTAGCTCGTCTGTGGCGCGCAACAATAATAGTAATGTCGAGGAGGACGATAGTGTAGATGTGTTCGATGGATATTCGTTCAAGGGCCGGCATTCTGTGCTTATGGATGACGATGAAGAGGAAGAAGAAGGAGACGAGGAAGTAGAGGAGGAAGAGGAAGAGGAAGAAGAAGAAGTGGAGGGTGAGGAAGATGAGGAAGAGATGGTGTCGAACGCGGATGGTGTTTCGGGTATGGCCCCAAGTGAATCCACCACGGACGTCACCCAGACCGAGTCCGTTATAGAAGTCGACGATGCGGAGGGTGCTGAGCCCAAGACGCCCGAGGCGCGCCCGCATGCTGCGTTACCCGATGAGGACTACCCGGCCAATGTCGACGCTCATGTCGAGGAGGAGCCTGCAGAAGCAACTGCCACCAGCGATACGTCTGCTGCTGTTATTGCCGAAGAGGTAGAGAAGCCCAAAGAGCCTGTCATGCGCCCCTCCGTTGAGATACCGTCTCCTATGGAACGAACGGCATCCAACAAGGCCCAGACAGCCCAGGCCTCGCTCTCGAAGGGCACCGCCCCCCGCACGACCGGTACACGTACCAACCGGAATCGGCGGGAGAAATCCGGTGTGCACGCGCTGGACAAGGATTTGTCACCGGACACGGAGGCAGAAGCAACCGAACACGACGCCGAGGACGACGACTGGGACTTTGTCGAACGTGCCGATGGCGAGGATCGCAACGGCGCGCGCGGTACGAGCCTGTTTGCGCGCGGTGTCGTTGACCGCTATCGTCTGGCGGTGTTCCGTAAGGCGGCGACGCCGGCCCAGAGCACATCACGCCGAACAGCGTCTGGCATGTCCAAGTCATCTAACCAGCGAGACTCCGTGGCTACAGCCACCAGTGTTACAGACTCGCCGACGCCATCTGAGAAGACCCGTCGGGGCCGTAACGCTGGCTTACCGTTCCGCAAGCAAACGAAGCAGTTCCTGCGCCAAAAGTCGCCGCCGCCCTCTGTCAAGGCTGCTATATCGAGGAAGGCGTCGGCAAAGACGGCACTCTCTGGGGTTGCGGCGCCGCCTTCGTCCTCCAAGTCGTTCAGCCAGGCTAGCTCTGCGGCGCTCGCCTCGTCTTTGAAGCGCTCGAATTCTACCAAGGTACCGGTCTCGGCGTCGATGCCAAATACGGTCCCGCCTTCGTTAAAGACGCAGGATTCGGAGGCGTCCGGCAATGGACAGAGCCAGAGTCATGGTCAGGTATCGAGAGAGCCCTCGAGCATGGCGGACGAGGAAACGGCGCACAATTCCAGCACAGTGAGAGCTGCGTTTTCGCCTAATGCTGAAGAACCGGAGAAGACGAAGACAAAGAAGGTCAATAAGTATAAAGAGGGGGCGGAGAAAGTCTTATCGCTCTTCCAGTCACCTCGGCAGCAACAGCAGTCTTAGATGGTGGGAGAGGTGAAATAGAAAGGAGGAAAACTCTGATGATGGGCATTTTTAAGACTTGTCAACGACTGACCGCTGCTAATGAAACGACCGGTCGCGTTACATTTTTTTTCTTTTTTTCTTCTTTCCTGCCCATCATTCTATAGCCCTTTAATATGTTTCTTTCTGCGCCTGTATATTTTTCTTGGATTTACGTTCTTCCTGACACGCACCTTCAACTTCGTATATCGCCAATTCTACATTTTGCGTCCGATATACCTTCACTCCTCATTTCTCCTCCTTTCCTGTTAGCGTCGGTTGTTTCTCCCCTTATATCCTTTTTCAAAGACACCACTCACTTACATCGGAAGTTACGCTGCTTTCTCACAGTCCCTGGATTTCAAAGCCCTCTTTACCCTTCTTTTCGGATTGATTAGTTTTTTTTCTCCCTTTCCACTCACATAACCAACGTATACACTATCTCTCGTACATCTAACAAAATCACTTTCCTTATAATCTTTTCTTTTGTCCTCCATCACCATTACTTACAAGTTCCATGATTACGTTCGCTTTTTCGACTCTTTTCAACAGATCATCCAAATCGATTATTCATCGAAATATATACATTACAATACTCCTTTTTTCATAGAAAATGGATTCAACTTTTCATTCCTCCTAGGAAGATAACCAAAAAACAAAAAGGAGAGACAGAAAAAGCCGATAATAAATAGTATACTTGAAATAAAAGCGGTGATGAGATCCAATAAGAAGAAAAAAAAGTCATAAAAAAAGAGTGTGTACGTCTATCTTGATAGCTTGATTTTACTGACCACTGTCCGCTATGATAATTAATCAGTCTACCTCATTCAAGGGAGACAATGCCTCCTTGATCTGTCGTATCCGCGCCTCAACAGCATCCAGTGTCTTGACCATCTCAGCCACCTCGTCCTTGAGTTCGCCCATGGGGCCCGTCGGCACCGAGTAACCGTCAGGACCAGTACTCGCGCCTCCTGAAGACAAAGGAACTACCGCAGGCGGCACATTCTTCGCGGTCCCCAGCTCATCCCACAGTGCCGTAACAATCCCCTGGACCCACTTCTCCTTCTCCTCCGTCTTGCGCATCTCCTTCCTCCTCCCGACCTCCTCACGCGATCCCATCAGATATAGCGTCCAGAGATTACTGATAATCAGCCCAACAATCAAAAAGATCGCAATCGTCGTTGAATTTGACTGGTCCCACGCGTCGCCAACGAGCTCGAGCGCGCCACGGGCAGACTGTCGCGCGACAGAAGCTGCACCAGCGAACGTGTCGTATGCCCACTGCAGCGTGCGCTGGTTGCGCTCCCGCTCGCGCTCTTTTCCTTCTGCTGTGACGCCGCCGTCGGAGTCTTTCTTGGTTCCCGCAGCACCCCCTGCTGCAAGGCTGTTGCCGGCCTCGGTTGTGGGCGAGGCGATAATCTCGGGCTCACCGATGTCTTCCATCCCGGCGGGGATGAACTCGGACTTGTGCTCGGTGACATAGTTGCGCATGGCTTTTTCGAGTGCGAGGTGGTAGGATCGTTGCCCGTCGATCGCAGATTTTTCAATGATGCCTGAGGGGGTAGGGAGGCGAAGCATTGTTAAATCACGACACTTCAAGGCAAAAAAAAAAAAGAAAGAGCAATCACTGACCCTTGATGAAACTCCTTCCCGTCCAGTTCACCTGCGTTGTCACGATGATCCTTGACGAGACAGCGCTAGCCCACATGATACACGTCCGCGTCTCGACCGAGAATGCGTTCCCGCTAGGCACCTCGGGCGTCCTTGTCGTCGTCACCGTCGAGACGTAGTTGTCAAAGTCGCAGAAGACAGTCTCGTCGCGGAGCTCGCACCGCGTCTGTTTCGGGCCCACAGGCGCGCTCAGAGGCTTGATGTACGACATGTTGCGCGCCAGCAGTTTTGAGCCAGGCGAGGTCGGTGTCCAGTCGGATATTTGAAGATCTGAGAAGGAAGGAAGAAAAAAAAAAAGCAAGTAAGGATGAGTAAATGCTATGACAATATATTTCTTTAAAAGTAATCTCACCAAATAGCTTTTGATCCTGCGTCATAAAATCTTTGATGAACCCGCTCGCAAACATTAAATTATGTATATTCTCCGGTGTGCCAGGGAAGATCACCTCAAGCACCAGCTCGTTCAGATGTTTGCCGTCCTTGGAGCATGAGCACATAGTCTGTTTCTGTACCGCCGCCGCTTTGGTGTTGACACCTGGTTTCCCACTGCCGATGGCATCAGCAGCAGCAGCACTGGCCCCATCGCGGTTTTCCTCCATAGCAGAACGCGCCTCGTCGAGCGAGTTGCGCGCGGATACACCGTTTCCACTCCCACCAGAGCCTTCGGGCCTGGCGAGCCGCCAGATGTTGTGAATGACATCATATGTCGTCTCGCGCGAGAGGAAGGAGGCGAAGGTGTACTTTGCCGTCCTGGTCGAGACGCCGATCGCGTTGGGGATGACAAATGCCGTCATCTTCTTCTCGAGTGCTGTGATTTCGGCCATGGGGACGATTAGCTGTTGTTATATTTGATGATTATTAGTTTTTTTTTTCGTTATTACTATTAGGGCGTGGGGAATAGAAAGAGAGGGAAATTTACACACATCTGTTACCCACCCGAAAATGTTGGCGTGAAAACATAAAAAGTTCTCCGAGATGTATAGACGGCCTTGGACTAATATGTCGCGCTGCAGGGCACATCCGTAGTCTGTCAAGGGGCAGTACGCTCAGTTACCAACCGACCAACGACTGCGCAGGCAGCCCATCGAGTGCCGCAGCCCAAGAAAAGAGGCGGTGGGAAGCGTGCATACCTTCGATCAGATAATCACCCTCAGGCACGGTAGGAAACAGCTCGTGAAAATCCGCATTGCGCTTGTTACTCGCCACCGCAAACCCTGTCACCGGCATCTGCTCGCCGTGCAGGAGCTGGTGGATGTCGTCGTTCTCGCTCTCCGACGAGCCCCCGGACGAGTCGTCGTCGTCATCATCGTCACCCGAGTCGTACGAGTGCTCACTGTACACGACCGACCCGCGCCGCCCGTTTTGGGCCCCCTCAAATTGCGAGTCTTCTGGCCCATGCGCGTGTCTGCCGGTGCTGTGTACGGATGTCTTGCGTGACGAAGGCCCGCCGTTGGTGGACGCAGCGCCGCTCCCACGACGACCTCGGAGGGATGCATCGCCTGGCGGGCTCATCTCGTGGTGGCGTGAATGCTGATGATGTGGGTGTTGTGTCATGTTCACTGCTGAGCCTGCCATGGACATGCCTGAAGCGGCGAGTGCAGCAGCAATGCCCCCGGCGGGAGTCGCCGTCGCTTGTCTTTGCTTGTTGTTGTTATTGCCACTGCTACCCTTGGCGGTGGCATTGCTACTGTTGTTGTTGCTGTTGCCGTTGCCGTTGTTGCTGCTGTTATTAAACGATGGCCGTCTCCAGGCCCGGCGCTTGCTCGTTGAGCTGCCGATCGAGATTGCATCCGAGTCCTGGATGGGCTTGAGGAGCGCACTGGAGTCGGCGAGCGCGTTGAACGTCGGGCTGGAGCCGAAATCGGAGCGGAGCGCCTTGGGCGACTCGACGAGGAGCTCTTGCTCGGCAGTGGCGTTGCTGCTGCTCCCCTCGGCATGTGCGGGCATCGTAGCAGACCTGCCGTGTAGAGGCATCTCGATGTCTGACACTGGCTTCCTCTCTCGTCTACTTGCTTTTGACGGGGCGGGGGCGAGCGGTGGAGGTGAAGGCAAGGGAGAAGGCGGGGTATAGCTGTCACTTAGGTTGGTTAGGGAGGAGGAACGGGCGCCTAGGCCGGGTGTGATCGTCGTGTTCGTCTGCTGGGTCTGGGGAATGGGCCTCTTTAGGGCACTACTGACGGTGGGCGTGATGGCCTCGTCGGACCCAGGACCCTGGAGGTCTGGTGTAGGATGGACGTCGGAGTTGGGGGAAGGAGGAATGACATTAAAATCCATGCCGAGCGTGGACGAAGTCGATGCCGTCGTGCCAGAATACCTGCTCATCCTGTCCTCTGGACGGCTCTGGGCAGCAGACGCAGACAGGGAGCGTTCGCGGGCATTTTCATTTGGTTTTACGAGCTTGGAGAAGAAATTAGAGGGCATTTGCAATAGCTATGACCCCCTTTGGTGCAATCACAGATAACGAAGATGTATGATGGCCACAGGACTGATGATGCACGATGCTATACACTTCACTGGCAAGTTCCTCTAATAGTAATGGACACGCTAGTGGGCTGCAGAGACGCAAGGAAAAGATAAGGGATTAAGGAAAGAAGGATGGGATAGATTAGGCAGATCAGCAGTAGCGACAAAAACAACAGTTAGAAAGCAGGAGACAGGCGCAGTAGAGGCCAAGGCAGCAAAAGCCAAGAGAGAACGTGGAGGAGTAATTCACGCAGTAAATGATTATTTCATTGCGCATGCAGGCACTGCATAGCCACAGTAAGCTGCTACCATCCATCCATCTTTGCTTTTCTGGCAGCCCTCGTTCAGATGCTAAAGAGGTTCAGGTTATAGACATCATTGCAGAGTCATCGCAAGAGTTTCTGTACTAGTAAATCTATTAATAATAAGCAGGACAAAGGGATATGTAAACGGCAGCACGGCCACAACACAATACAAGCATGTTAATAGCCTGATTGGATTTGATCAATGATAATGGAAACTCGGATAATGGATAAAATAAAATATATATATAAAAGATTTGATATTCAAATATCAACTTTATGCCACCTCAAACTCCTCTACATTCTCTTCAAACCATTCCCAGTCGGCCCGATCCATCTCTCCAAACCTTTCCAAGATGAGCACATTGATCATCGAATAGTGTACTCTCCTAAGAGACACATCCTGTTGCTCGGCGGCGAGCAAGGCTTGAAACCTCTCACGAGCTTCACGCCGGGCAACAACGAGGTTCTTGAGTGACTCCACCGTTATCAACCCCGAGAGGCCATCCCCACTGATATCAAGCCTTGTCAGGCTTGGACTGATGCTTTCCGCAGGTTCATACGGAAAGCCCTCCTCACACATCTGCTCCACTAGCGTAGTGTTGAAGGAAGGGCAGTTGTATATCTTCATCACGATCGCGTCCATGCCGAGCAAAAACGGCCCCAGATCCTCGTCGGGGTCTTGATCTGCCAGTTCGAGGCTGCACGCGAGGCGTCCGCCCCGCCAGGACCCGAGAGCAAAGTCCGCAAGGGGGCAGCTCCTGATCGACAGCGTCTGCAGGCGACGCGGGCCAAGACCTTCAACAACCGTCCTGACGGCCCTTGGCTGGAGATCTTCGAGGTGCAAGCACTCCAGCCTCAGTAGGTGATGGCCGACGAGCCATGAACACGATCCATCTGACAGATAATCGGGATCAAAACGCACTCCAACCAGCGCTAGATGTGTCAGTGTGGGGATCATGTCCAAGGCTTCGAACATTTCCACTATGGAGAATACTAGCCTGTGTTCCTCCATCGAGCAGTCAACGTCAACGACAGTCAGGGACTGGAACGGCCGCGGGGTTTCTATCGGGCTCGGTGCAAGCCATTCGTTCGACATGTGGTGTCGGAAAATGGACGCATCCACTTCCATATCCTTCACGCGAGGGAGGATGAGACTACCTCCAGCAGAGCCCTGGTCTTGTATTTCATCGAAATCGTGGTGGACCCTGTTCATGTAAAGCGCCTTCAACTTTGGAGCATTCCCGGTGAGATGTTTACGGATGTGATAAAGAGATCGGCGATGCACAGTATTGACTCGCAAAGAGACACATCGATCGAGGTGCTGAGCCAGCAAGCGCGCAAATGCATCCGCACGACGGTGCTCCAGCTCATCCTGCGTATCGAACCCATCGCGCCGAGAGATCTGGACAACGTCCAGCGGGCGGCCCTTGGATGCCATGAGTTCGCGCCACAGCTGCGTTACTGAAGTCGCACCGGGCCCCACGTCGATGAAGATGCGCGTCCAGAACTCTGGGATGCGCAGGCAGATCTCATTCCATTGGGAGCAAACGCGGGAGATACAGTAGGGGAAGAGAGACCAGTGCGACATCTCCATGTCGCCCAGCATGGGCCATATTGTTGGGCACGGATCGTCACCATCTTCCGTATTGCCAATAGGCTGGCCTTGTTCATCCAGCGGTGCAGGCAACACGAACCCCCAGTAGAATTCGGAGTCGGGGATGTGATTCAGGTCTTTCTCAACCCTATTCAGGTCAAAGACCAGGCGGAAGATGTCTTCAAGGATTTCTGTAGGCAAGCAAACGGCTTTAGGCGTGGCATATCCAGCGCAGAGTGGCAGGTGTTGCGAGGGCTCGTTGGACGATGCTTGGGCGTTTTGAGCATCAGCCTGCGCGGGATTACCAGACATCTCGAGACTGGCGTTGTCTGCCAGGTCTTGGTAAATACCCTCCTGACACTAAGCTGGTTGAAGTTATGTTTATGCGGAAAGTAAAAAAGGGGCAGATTGATAAAGTTTTTGCCAAGAAAAAGAAAATCTGCTGGGGTGTTTGTCACCTATTGTATCCGGTCCAACGGTTGTTTTTTTGAGCTAGGGATTTTAAATTTGAAGCTTAAGGGGGAAAACTCGCCTTCAGGAAAGAGGATCACATAATATTGAGATTGCGTGTCCCTACTATGTTCTGCCCAGTTCTATCGGGATAAGAAGGTGAGACATTTGAAATGACCATGATATTGTGCCTTATTTTCGCCGATTAGATTGGAAGAAGGGCAGCAATGCGACATGTACTCGTCTCGATCTCTTGGCTAACTGGTATATGCAGCTAATAGTCTTCACTTACCATTGTATCTCTTATGTTATTCTACCTTACCTTCTTCTACTTTCTTTTATGCTAGTTAGGCATTTAGTTAACAACTACTTGATATCTTGCTGCACCATACTTCCCTATCTATCCACATTTATGTTGTAGTTTTTCTTTTATGATACATGATGCATGCTAAACAATAAGGTAGTATATTTTCAGCCTAAGTGCAAAGTTCAAGCTCCCACAGGGGATATTGTAGACTTGTTGAAAGATTGGTGTAACAAAGTTACTAACTACTTTCACTTATAGGTTTTACTTGCCTTTTACCTATACCTCAAATAGACCACAACTTTTCTAACAAGTTTGTTGTCTTTTACATAGGCAACTAGTAGACTGTAAGTAGCCTAAATTACACCACCCTTACTACTAAAGTTTATTAGGACTGAATGGCATTGATGGCTTTTGTGATCATAGAGTACGGTACCAACTTTAAGTGCCAGCTCTGAGTTTTAAACGGAAGGAGGTTGTCGATGTGTCTGGGCTTGAAAGCAGTAAGCTTGCCGAGTGGAGTTTGAATATACTGAATTGCGTTTGCTTCTGGCATTCCACTACACTCTAAGCGACTCTGTCATCGGCTGCAAAACACCTCGGCATGGATAACCTGGCTCTCGTCGTACGCGTGTCTACGAGCTTTGAGACGATAGCTAACTCGATTATGCAGTATAGCTATTGACTAAAAAATGACTCAGATGGTGTATTTCCCGTCAACGTATATATAGCTCGGTTTGAGGTCGTAGCTCTCCCCATCTCAGGCAGCTTGTTATCTCTCGTACTCTATCATCTACAACGTCCCTCTCATAAGCATCCTACATAAACCGTATTTCCTTGAGTCATGTCTAATGGACCTAAGATTGCTGTCATTGGAGGTCAACGTCGGCTCCTTTATCGTTTCTATTCAAACCACTTATATCTATACCCCACCATAGCTGGGCCCGCAGGTCTAACCTTTGCTCGTATCCTTCAGCACAATGGGGTAGCTTGTACCGTATATGAATACGAGTCCTCCCGTAATGCGCGCGGCCAAGGAGGTTCGCTTGACTTGCATGAGCATAGTGGCCAGCTTGCTCTGCGCGAAGCAGGTTCGTTTCATTGGCAAGTCTTGATCTCAACTTGCTGATTTTTTTTTTTGCTCCAGGCCTTTGGGATGAATGGCTCAAGTATCGACGCGTTGAGGCAGACGTACTGCGACTTCTTGATCAAGATGGCAATGTCCTTTTGGACGAGAACGGAGCCGATGACGAAGAGCGCAACCGTCCCGAAATCGATCGCCACAGGTTGCGCGAGATCCTCCTCGACTCCGTCGACCCCGCCTCAATCAAGTGGGGCAAAAAGCTGCTCAAAGTCGAGCCCAATGCGGAGACTAAGGACACCTACGACCTCCACTTCGTCGATGGTAACGAGTACGGTTTCGATCTTGTCGTTGGCGCAGATGGTGCTTGGTCCCGCGTGCGCCCGTTGCTCACAGATGCGAAGCCCTACTACACCGGGATCACTTGTGTCATCGTAGGTTACCCCGACGTTGTCAATCGCAAACAGGAAGTGGCCAAGCTCGTCGGTGCCGGTACCTGCTCCGCCTATGGCGACAACCGCTGTATCGCGTCCCAGACCGGTGGTGAAGGCGATGTGCTCACGTACGCTATGCTCCGTGTGCCAGAGACGTGGGGCAAAGACAGCGGCATCGACTGGAAGTCACCTTCGGCCATCCAGAAGGTCGTAGATGGGTACTACAGTGACTGGGCGCCCGAGCTCAAAGACTTGCTTCTCAATGGGGAAGACCCTGTTATTCTTCGTCCATTGTACATGCTCCCTATCGGCACCGAATGGGCTCCACGGCCTGGTCTGACGCTTCTCGGAGATGCTGCCCATCTCATGCCACCTTTTGCTGGTGTCGGCGTTAACGTTGCCATGGAAGATGCCTTCAAACTTGCAAAAGCAATCATTTCGAAACGTGAGAGCTGGTTGCACTCGACTGTATTCAGTGATCGCACGATCATCGCCACTGCTACACGGGAATACGAGGAGGAGATGTTCCCCCGTGCAAAGGAAAACGCTAAAATGAGTTGGGATGGATTGGAGATGCAATTCTCGGAAAATGCTGGACAGAAGATGCTCAAGTTCTTCCAGAGGATCGCTGAGGCAGAACCATCTGAGCATTAGCTTGGGTACATCCTTGTCTACTACTAGTACTACGTAATACTCCACTATTTATTTATGTATCCAAAATAGGATCAATATATCTATTAATACGCCAATTCATGGCATCCATAACTACATTGTGCTTGTGTAGTCGTATCTAATGCTCAATCGTATTTTCTTCTGGTACCGCTATGAGAATATGCAACTTATCAAACAGTGAGGTACGACATCAACAACAATAGGAGCGAAAATATCTCATCAAATTAAAAGACCGTTTCGTGCGAATCGTGCCCCTGCGATACCCCGAGCTGACTGATTCTAGTGCTCAATAAGTTCCAGAGAGACGAGTTTTGTTGTGATCAACTTGAATGTTATATACAAAGAATGGATCTATTTGATAATTTCGACATAGACAGATGCAAGAGCAAGATTTTTCGTACATAATATTAGTGCATCGATTAATTGTCATCCGGGTTCAAAATCAATCACTCGTGCCATGTAAATACTTAGCGGCGACTGCACCCTGTATTCTTGAGCCATCTAAAATCAACGTCATTAATGGGCCCAATTCATTCTAATCTTATATCACTGATCCTTGGGTGGTCGTCATCATGTCCCGTCACATTTAGGAAGAATCCAAACGGTTGGAATCGAGCGATTACTATCTCAATCGAGGCTACAAACACCTGATCGGAGGCACCGCTGATCGTTATGTTTTGCAGCCTCGGGCAGGTCCAGTAACTAACACTCGGGAAAGTCATTAGTGTCCTTCCCTGCAGATAATTGCGAATGCATGCAATACGATGTTCTTGACCGTCCTTCACGTAATCATGACAATGAGCAATAAATAGATTGAACGCCATCATATCCCGGCGTCCATCGTAAGGCTCAGGAGGAATTGGTTTCACAATGCACTTCCTCTGGGACTTCTTCTTTCCTTTCTCTTTTCCATGGCTCAATCAACTGTGATAAACTGGGTTATTGTCCGAGGAATCAACGTTGTCGCTCGAATCCGAGCTGGAGGGGCCAGAGTCCTCTTCCAGACGAGTAAGCCCCACACCAAGCGTAGATGTGGGGTTAATCCTGTGATGAGCTAACATAGCATCATCCAGCGGCATCTTCTTGACCTGCCCATTGTTTTCAGTGATGCGGTCCACGATAGCTAGCATTCCAACGCGCATATAGTCAGCAGTTTTGCCCAATTTCGCTTTCTTGCCTTCCGTCTTCAACATCAAAGACTCGGCCTTTGCGCTGGGCCTGGCATCCGTAGCGGTCATATCAATAAATGCTAATGCTGGATCGAAGATGCTCAAGTTCTTCCAGGGTTACGGAAGAGCCATCCGAGTCTGTGCATTAATCCGAGTAGATCCAAATCCTTAATAGGTCCATCCTTGTCTAACGTTAGCCCTACATCACCGTAATACCCCATTATCAATATTTATGTTCGCAGAATAAAGTCACCATGTTTACCGATTTACAGCTTCGCGGTGACATACAAACCTAATGTATACATATGCAATTCAAGTCCGCTGAGACTTGCAAGTGTTCCCATGCCGTAACTAATTCAAGCTTCGGTCCGTACTGGTGTAGTCAAGGTTAATTTTCAATAAGCTAAATGTATTTTTCTTCTTCTCATGCAGTCTTGGTACAGACACGCAACTTGTAAAACGGATGAAAATACTACATCGATTATACTGAATACAATGCTCGCAGTAAGCGCCGCTCGATGGATCACTAGTGGTACTATATCATCAAGGAGGATTCAACGTCTCTCATTATTTACATGTGCTTATTTTAAGAGTACGGGCGGATGCCAGATTACTGTGTGCAGATAGTATGATTAAATGATCTTAGAGATGGTTATGGTATGGCGCAACATTATATACAGCTATAGCAACTCTACCAGTGGCTCTTCTTCCTCCTCCTCCTCCTCCTCCTCCCCCTCCTCCTCCTCTTCATCATTATCATTATCATCATCATCATCATCTTCTTCTTCGTCTTCCTCTGGATCCGAACCATTTATATTGTTAAACACTGGTGGCCTCCCCTCAATATCCAGACGCCTTACATTTTCCCTAAGCCATTCAAAATCAGCATCATCAACGGGACCAATACTCTTCAAGTGTAAAGTGTCAATAGACGAAAAACACGGCGGGATGTTTTTTCCGGTTTCTGTCCTGTGGAAAAACAGTTTACGCGGGAGTCTTCGAGTAGCTATGAGCTTTTTGAGCGACTCCATAAATGCCTGATCGCAAACACCTGTTCCGGTGATCCTCAGCTGGCTCAGCATTGGAGCGCTCCAAAGAGCAACATTTGAGCCAGGGGACATTTCATCTATCGTGCGGGAGTTGAAAGATGGGCAGTTGATGACGGTCAAGGCATGTACACACGATCCACGTAGTATTGGTCCAAGGTCCTCATTGTCACTTTCGTCTTCCAGGGTTAGCACCCAAGTGGATGGGAAACGGGTGGGATCGATATTTGAGACGGGACAGTTTGTGATTACTATCCCGTTTATGAACGTAGGTCTAACAAGGTTCAAGATAGCAGAAACGGCGAGTGGCTGTAAATCCTGAAAAAAGATATATTTTGGCCAATTTACGATAGGATCTAATTCTGGAGCCTGAGAAGGGTGGACAAATGATAATGCGTTCAAAAGCGCCTCTGAATCGAAATCGACGCCTTTGAATCCCAAGCTTTGAAGCATGCCAGTGGACATATGGCGAAGCATACGAAGGGTGTCACATAGTGGAAGTTGTATCCGATTTTCTGTCTTTGATTCAGAAAGGTGCAGAACAGCCATATATTGTAGTGCAGAGGGCGCGATGCCAGTGATCCATTGTTGCGGCGAGTGAGATTGGAAAAAATAAGGGTCCAGTATGATTTCCTCAATTTGATATGCACATAAATCGCTAGAGATACCCTCATTCCGGGGCAAGGTGACCTCTGTCTGCGGGTCGTGGTAATGGCAGCAAGCATACAGCTTTTTTAGAACAGGTGCACTGCCAAAGAGGTATTCTCGCAGGTACCCCAGAGAAGACGAGTGTGTCGTCTTAACGCGTATTCCTCGAAACCGGTTGATATGACTGGAAAGAACCTTCATGAATGCCTTCATTCGGCGGTGTTCCAATGGATCGGGAGACTCATGTCCGTCTCGCCGGGAGACGTGTACAGTGATTGCCAAATTGTGTGATGCCTCAAGCTCCTTTTGAAGCTGTAAGACGGAAGATGCTTGGGACCCAATGTCGATGAAGATGCGCGTCCAGAACTCTGGGATCCTCAAACATACTCTGTTCCATGCGGAGCAGACATATGAAATGGAATATGGAAAGAGCGATGGGTGTGCCATGACCTCATCCGCTAGCACAGGCCAGGTCTTCTCAGATGATTGTGAAGGGAAATCATTGTCCATAAGCTGGACGATAATGTTTGGGAGCATGGGTTCTACGCGATGCAAGTTCATGTCATAAA
Source organism: Agroathelia rolfsii (assembly GCA_018343915.1). NCBI lineage: Eukaryota > Fungi > Basidiomycota > Agaricomycetes > Amylocorticiales > Amylocorticiaceae > Agroathelia > Agroathelia rolfsii. The sequence continues at coordinate 3,939,181 of JABRWF010000001.1, read as the reverse complement.
CAAGTCGGAATATCCGTTCGAGGATTTCTGGTGGAAGAGAGTGAAAACCACTTGTCGTGCTGAAGTGGCCGCGATCAGCATGACTTGGGGATGAAATAGTAGAACCAGACATGGTGGTTTGAGTGCAGCCTGAGGCCAGCTAGATTCAAACCAAAGTGAGCTCAGGCTGCACTAAACATCGGAGTTCGAGTCCACCCTTGTCTGAGAACTTGAAATTTCCAGGTCGGAAATAGTTGGAATGAAGAATAACCATCCTAATACATCAGAATATCATTTTGAGATTTCTATGCTCAATATAACATGTAATCAGAAATTTAGAATCAGCTACCCTTGCGTTAATAGTGTATTAGTACGGTGTCCTACACGATAATCATTCCTCAAATTCATTTATCTGCAAATATCTTACATTAGCCTTTAGCTAACTTAAATCGACATCAATCTCGCCAATGGCATTCAAGGTCAAGTTATCAACCTTGTCATGCTCTGCAAAGTCCTCGTCAATCAATGTCCGTTGTGCCGACAATGTGTCGGATAGCCGGCGTCGAGCGTCGACGACTCGGAGCTGCTTGTCACTGCAGGTTCTTGAAAGTTAGACGACTTATGTAGCACAGGCGCGTCCACTAAGTCATGCAGCTCTTGTGGTGCAAATGGACGTCATTCAGTCACGGTGACGAAGCATAATCTGGACATGCCAGTGCGGTTGATGAGTCAGAACTTAGCAAAGTATCAGCCAAAAGAAGCTTTATGTCTCTGCCCGAGTTTGAACAGGTCCAGAATACTCAGGTTCATCAAGGGTGCATCTCCATGCGATTAAAAAAGCAAAAGCGGGCGTCTATCTGGCATAGTGCTGACATGCATATTTTCGCAACGACTACCATGAGATCAAAAATCGATTTCGGACCCGGTCAACTCAAAAATGTCGGAAGCAAATGCATGATGCATGATGTCGGTCGGTTGCATGTCTGTTGTCACCGTGTTTGTCTGTTGCTCTTTGCCAGCCCAGGGTACATGTACTAGTACTGGCAATCTTGCTCTCATCTTTTGCATCATTACAACGGAATGTCTTTATCTCCAGCAACTTTCACTCTTCTCACGCATCCCTCTACTCTTTTGAGGCACCCTATTTCCAATGACTGCCAGTGTATCATCATGCCAGTGATGGACGGTAGCTTGAATTGTCTATTCAGACTGCCGTCAGAGACCATGCTGTATATATGTATGCAGTTAAAATTGAGCCATAGACCATAAAATGTCTTGACTGCGAAACAGTTTCGTTTTTGGACTTGCCAGAACTCGATGCACTTGCTGCTGTACATCCTTACCTCGCCCTCATAGCAACTGATCCTGTGCTACATCTTACACGGCTCCGTGTGATTACCCCCTCCCGCGTGTCGCATCTATTATTTTACTCTAGCACCGATAACAGGGGCACTCTACGGCCCACCCTCGGAGACCTTATAAACAGGAACATCGTTCGTGGCCTTGGCATTGAGAGGCAGTGGCGCGAAGGCTCTTACATGTACTCCGCCCATGTCTGTGTGACGTCTCCTCAGCTCCTGCAGGTAAACAACCATTCTAATGCAAAAATCATATTTAGGCCGTCAGACAATACGAAATGGCTCTGCGCTTAAAACGCAAACACATCGTTAACGCACTCTCCCGTAACCTCCGCAGACGCTCTCATCCCTCTTCTGAATCTGGCAAGGGCAACCTGGACGCATTGCACAATGCGCTCGTCCTCCCTGATGCCGAGTCTGCCCGACTTTCCGTCTCGCGTTCCCTCCTGCCTCGCATTCGTAAGCTCAAGTGGGCCATCCAGAGAGACACGTTTGCGCTTGCTGCGCGCACGGGAAGTATTTTACAACTCGCCTCGGCTAATTCTGGCTCATATGATTTACCACGACTCCGGCTCGGGAAGTGGATCGAAGCTAAGGGACAAGCGGTTGTACAGGACAATGAGCGTGTTCGACTTGCTATTTGTCCTGATGTGAGGAAGATTATTGGACATTATGAACAACTGTCCCGGTGCTCTCAGCAGGAACGGGAGCGTCACCGTCCGTGATTGGCACTTTTCATTTATCACGATCGCTTGCTTGCTGTTGAATGAGGACGATTGTACTTCTGTTCTAGGGATAATTATGACGATAATGTATAGTTTTTGTGTTAAAATCTTCGAACATACATACGTGTGCATGGCCTTACCAGGGCAATATACGGCCACCAGTACCTAGTCATCCATGATGAAAAGAGACAGAAATGAAAGGCAAGGTAAGATGCCCATGAATTATAGTCTACGTAAGCTACTCTAGAATTCTGGCAGCACGCAGCTCTGCCATTCGCCTTCTAGCAGCACGAGAATGATTATTGAGACCTCCGTTGAACGCGTGTGATGCATCAAACGGTTCGCCATCACGGATTGCATATTGGCGCAAAATTGCTGCGCCTCCAGGCTGTGCATACCATTCAGTACGGAGCGGAAAAGACACACACAAGTGGGTCACATACATGTTCACGAAGATACGGAGTAGCATCGATTACAAAGCCGTCTATCAAAAGTACGCATCTCCCTGGTACCTTGGTGAACGCACGGACTTGCTCCAGTGTCCATTCAGGCCCGGTCCATTCTTGCATTCCGTGATCATCGGCAAGATATAGCCCATGATATTGGTCGTGCTTGAATTGCATGTGCTGAATGGCCTCAGCCATGTCGTCCGGGCGCGCCCTACGAAGGCCGGTGGCAAGGCCCAGAGCGTGTAGGCCAAGAATAATCCATTTCGACGGATCCCAATCAAGAAGTGACGGTCCAGAGCGAAAGTCGTGTGGAAAAGCATGATGCTGGTAGATATGGTTAGCGACTCAGAGTAAAAACTGTGTTTGGGAGCCAAGATGACTCGCACATGCCACTTACAAAATTATGATTGCCTTCTCCGCCGGTAAGAAGAGCAAGAATCTATCAGAAAATATTCTCAAAACGTGGTCGTGACTGGAAAAAGATACATTCTACCAAGTTCCCTCTGGAGGTGTTCTCGTCGGAATACGGTTGCAAGCCGTCCCAATGTGCAAGCCTTGTGATTGAAAGCACGAATAAAAAAAATTGAGTTCCTAATCACTCCAAACGGTTGGAGAGGACATACGAATTTACAAGAAAAGTGCAATGCCAAACTCGAGGAATAAAACATATTATTCATTGCCTAAGTGTTGTTGAAATTCATATTACTCACTGAAAAGTCGTGATACAAGGCCACCATATACAAACGCTCCCACTGGGTCGTTCCAAATCATGCCCAGCATAGGTGGGACAACGAAGCCAAAGAACAACGCTAAAATTACTATATCCCCAGACAGTGAACACTGGTTTCGGTACATATTCTGCTGAGCGTACTTACTATAATGTTTATGCTGAAATCGTACAACTGTTAGCCGGTTAGCCAGATGCAATAATGCAGCAATGCAGCGCTGCCTACTCACCGGGGTCGCCTTCTAAGTCCCTCTTATCAACTAGTTCCATGCGCTCATAGCTAGGTTTGAAGAAAATCCATCCCATATGAGAATAGAATAGGCCTCGTGTTGCTGCATACCTAGTGTATGCGAAAAAAGTCAGTAAATTTTAAACAAACTTAATGAAATCAACGCACGGGTCGTGAATCGGGTCGTCTGTGAATCTCTGTATAATATCATAAATGACAAGATTTAACATATGAAGCAAGAGGACAAACATGGTGAAGCCTGTGCCGCAAGCACCTACACGAGATCACGAGGTTCGTGAGACCAATCGATTAGCATTTCTTAAAAAAAAAAAAAAACCATTTCACTACATACCACCACTATTTACGTATGGCATATCCTTAATTAGCTCCTAAGAAAACTCAGGATAATAACAACCTACTTTGATAGATCCTTGGAAGGCTGCTGAGCCTAGAGTAGCCAATGCAGTCCTGGTCATCATGCTAGCTTTGAAAGCGCGATGAGAGTACAGCCTATGATACCCAATAGTAATCCTGGAGGAAAACGAAAGCTTAGCCTTTCAAGGTTCTCTCGCGCATTTTAGTTCAAAACTACGTGCCCAAAGTCTGCTAATTGCCATGTAGCAAAACCTAATACCAAACTGGATGTTGGAACCACCGACGGTGGATAGAGCCACACGCCGAGAGCAGCAGCGAGATGAACAGACACGAAGAAGATGCTGTTAGACCACCAAATTGTAGGCCTAGATGGAGTTGCGGTCGCGGGAGGCGTGGTAGTAGGCTCAAGGGCACCCATAGCTGCGCACAATTACTCTTCTACTGACGAGCTTACAGCGAAAAGTCGCAGTCAAGGATTTGGGAAGCAATTCGAGGCTTCTGAGCAACCGATGCTGATGTTATTACGCGGGCGGGATCGTTACGTTTTGTCATCCTACATTGCGATCGAGGCTTATTAGTACAGCATTGCTACCGATCATATAAAGTCTCTGAGTTAGTGCCTTGTGGACGTAGAGCGCACAACAAAGCACTTGCATGGCGTATGAGGCATAGTTCAGAGAAGTAGATGTATAGAAATAAATAGTTTTATCAGCATCATTTGATGATCTCCATGTGAACAAATACTAATTTCATATTATTTACACAATATAACCACTTACAATAACAATTCAAGTAAAGGTGAAGGATCAATGCACTAACAAACAATTCACTGATTCTATTAGGACGCTGTCAGTGTAGCATCAAGCACTAGAGGCTAGAATCTAGCATTTTTCTTAGCTCCATAACGGTTGACTGGGACGTTTGCCATACGCCCCACTCCCCAGCCCCGCCTACACCCATACCCATCCCTTCAGGTCTATGATGCATGCTACCTTCTATCCACCCCCCACAGCTTGAATGAATCTCTGTTAAACCTAAAGGAACAAGTGTCTTAAGCACGGTAGGGAGTGTGCTAGGCTTTATGCCTGAACCAGGGAGAATCGTCAACTTGTGACCTCCCCTATGGGCTTTGTTGAGCTCGAATAAATGACTGATGTTTTGAATCCCGAGAAGGACAGTCAATGATAGTCCACTGATGGCTGATGTTAGCGCTCGAGAAGTCTCGATAAAGGATGCAATAACCTGCTGAGTATACGTGTTATTCCTGGGATGCCTGCTACTTGCTCGAACGCTGCGAGGGTCATTAGGGACAATATGAAGTCATAAACAATGTGAAGCACACCCGCATCCATATCTGCTACCATATCAAATGCACGATGGAATGTTACTGTGTCAGAGCCAGTGTTGGATTTAACCCAAGATCGGTTTCAACTTGAGACGCCAGATGATAACGATACCTTCCAACGGTGATGCCTCTTGTACTAACCTGAACTTCATTACATATTATACTCAGTCGAGGATAGATATTCAAACCTCTGTGTGTCCCTAATGTTGACACTCCCATCTGGCGCTAAAACGCCAAGAACGACGCCCATAACGCCAAGTGCCTTGAAGGTACGAATGTCTTCCAGCATGACGTCCAACTCGGCAGTCGAGTAAATGAAATCACCAGTCCGTGGACGAACCATGACCTCAAAAGATACTCAGGGTTCCCTTGGGTGCAAGAATAACTCGGGCAAACTGGCAAACCATCAAAGGTGTCAACGGCACGACGCCGATTATAGATCTGACGAGACCCAGGCTAGGTGTACAGCCACCACCAAGACCAAGATTACTGCAAACTTCGAGCCTGTTTGCACCCCCATTTACAGCACTTTGAGACAAATGAGTACATGGCTTCATAGTCCTTCGAGACCAGCTACTAACGCTTGAGCTGAGGCGACAGAGTCCACACAGACTTCGAGGAGCATGATAGTAACTGTTGTAGTCAGATAAGGGAATGGTATCCGAAGTAAGGGAATGATATCCGAAGGCCGACGGAATCACAAGATGCTGCGTCAGGTTGAGATAATTATGTAAGCCTAGCATAGGCCTCGCCAGGGAACCAGAGCAAATCCTGCTCTCCGTACGCTGCAAATTATCGCTGTTGGCCCAGTCTGCTTTGAAAGAGGCAGACCATACCCATCTATAACTGCTCTGAACCCAAGATCGAGTCATGTCGAAACGTGACCTAAATCTTTCTGTGGGTGTCGTCCATCCGGAGGGCCCGCGTACGAAACGACGACGCGAGGAATCGACAGTGAACAGTGCTCCTACGAGTCTCAAGAAGGATGCAGATCAGGCAGATGTGCTAGAGAAGAAGGCAGAAGAAGTCATGGACAAGGAGGTGGTCAAGAAGCAAGGCATGCAGCTCTGGCAGACAATCAAGGACGCGGTGGGACAAGAGTGAGTAACGCACTTCAACAAAGGCTTCGTCTCAGGCGCATGTGTCCTCGTAATATCCAGCCTCTAACTGCATATCACACTTCATTTCTCATCACAGTGGCCGGAAACTTTCTCACGATTTTCTACGACAGCCGTCAAGGCGTCTATACCCAGACTACTACGAGCTCATTAAGAATCCCATAGCATTGGAAGATATCAAGAACCAGCTCGACCATGACAACTACACTTCACTCCAGGCGGTCAAACAGGACTTTGACCAAATGTTCAGGAATGCTAAGAAATATAACATGAAAGAAAGTCAAATATGGAAGGACGCCAAATTCCTTCACGTATGGCTTGTTTCACCTGTCTTCCTCCTCACTGGCCACTCATTCCATGCGTTTAGAAACTGGCCGGCAAAGAGTTTGCTCGTATTTCGGGTCACTCGGAATCAGAGCATGTTGATGTTGACGATGAGGCCAACGATCAACAAACTGGTGACGCTGCCACTGGCGAAGACAAGAAAAGCAAGGCCCCTAATTTGACCAGACTGCTCAAAACCAGGCTACAAAAGCTTGTGGAAAAGACCGATGAAGAGTAAGTTGGGTTAATATTGCTCTTGTGCAGAATGGATCTCTTATCGGTGACAGTGGCCGAACGCTGTCTGCTCTCTTTATGGATTTCCCTGACAAGAAGATGTATCCTGAATACTATGTTGAAATCAAGCGCCCACAGTGTTTCGAAAACATATTTGTATGTTTGCAACCAATAAAGGTTACCCATCGCTCTAACACACCCATGCAGAAACATCTTAAACGAAAAGAGTACCACACAGTTGATGAGTTTGCTACCGACGTCGAGCTGGTGTTCTCCAATGCCATGCAGTTCAATCAGGACCACTCGCAGCTTTGGGAAGACGCACATACTTTGCGTGTAAGTTTTGCGCTCTTTTTGAGCTAGATCACGTTCTGAATTCGGTGATTAAGGCCTATTTCCGTAATCTCATGAGCGACCTCCCCCCGCCATACCTTTTACCGCAATACACAAAACCAAACAAGATCAAGCTCAAACTGAACGCAGGCGGTTCCAAGCTCGCCCCAGCCCCCGCTCCCGCTCAAAGTACATCCCCTGCACCCAGTACCAGCTCGATCACTCCTGCATCAGCAGCCCCGCCATCCATTGCACCAGCACCACCATCCGCCCCTGCACCTGCACAGGCACCGGCACCAGTACCAACACCAGCTCCAGTACTGACACCGGCGCCAGCTCCCGCACCAGAGCTACCTAACACTTCCGCGCCCACTTATGGCCAACCCAGTGCAAGTACGAGAACTTCCACTGCCATCCGATCCAATAAGCGTAGTACTCCTCCAGTGAACACTGCCTCGCAACCAGTTATAGCACCGCCAGCACCCTTACCTGTCCCAACTTATGACCCACAACCTATCGCACCGGCTCCTCAGCCACAGCCACCGACAGCGTATGCATCTTACTATGCCCCTCAACCACAGTCCGCTGTAGCTTCCCCCTCGTATTATCGTCCGGGGACATCGATGCTCAACGGGTGGACACAAGCTACTTCTCCACCTGTGCCTTCTCCACTCTCTCACACAGTGCCAATTGCGTCATCCGCGACGCCGGAAGCTACACCGGTGGATCCGCGTAGGATGCTGCGTTCTGTTACTGTCTCCACCTCCATTCGTGGGCGTATCCTTTTATTGGATCATAGCGATGGTGTAAAGAGCTGGGCTGCAAGGTTGGTGAAGGATGAGAAGAGCGTTCGGATAAGTGGTGTCAAGTTCATGGGGGATGATGAGGATCTGGATGACCATGAAGGTTTGGATGGGGATGAAGATGAGCATGATCAACACGATCAAGATAGCGAGGTTTCGGAAGAGGTGGAAACTCCCGTCAAGACGGCTACTCGTGGGAGGCCACGAGGACGAGGCAGGGGTAGGGGTAGGGGTAGGGGTCGTGGTGGCGCCCGTAAAGCTGTTGAGCACGAGGAAGACAAAGAAGAGTCTGTAAAGGATAAAACGGCGCCCCCCAAGGAGAGCAACAAGACGAAGGCTCCCTTAACAGAAGAAAGTATCGAAGTCACTCTGAACGGCTCGAGCGCTTCTCCGCTGGAGAACTCTAGTCCGCCTGAATGGAATTTAGACCTCGTAGCTGGTATGAACACTGTAACTGTTGGTGAGAAAGGTGGGATCGCCTGGAAGATATACCTCCAGCGAGCCAGTGATTGATTCTGATGGATTTCTGGCAATATAAATCTCTCTCAATTATTTGTAATCGTATACCTACCTACTTTCAGTTTTCTTCTTGTCTGTGCTCAGTACACGTTCGACAAATTTCTTTCATACTCTAATTACCCTAATTAAATACCAGTCCGTCTATGTAAAATGAGTATGTATAGATTCAGATAAGTTTCAGTGTGATAGGGGGTCTCCTTCGACTGTGCCTTTGCGCCAAGTTTCGACCACCCTCGCCAAAGGCGTTTCTTCATCCTCATCACGATCAACCAAGACGCCACTGCCACTGCCATCCATCGAATCCTCTGAGTCTACACCCTCTTCGGGGACATAACGATTATACCTCCCTTCCTGCTGCGCTATCTCTTCAACATGTTGGCGCAACATTTGTTCGCGATCGATTGGGCGAACCTCAAAGCCTTCCGAGCCACGACGAACCCTAGGACGTTCTATACTGGTGAATTCGCTTTCATACTCTTCTTCGTCTGAGTCTACCTCATAGACCTGTCTTGACCGCATCTGTGTATTCGACGCATGTAGGGCGGGATTGAACACTTCCGAACCGTAGGTCCATGGGGTTTCAGGGAGCAGGAAACCGGTGTGTGGTGCATCGTCTTCATCTTCATCGACAGGATCCAAGTATCTACCATCCATGTTGCTGGGAGGCCACTCAATCTCATTTCCGTCATCGTCGTAACCTGTAATTTTCATAAGCACACCTCATCATGAATAAAATGCTTCATAAGACATAGCCTAAGCAAGCAAGCAAAAAATACTATGTAAGGAATGTTCAGGTTAATAGTAAAATGTAGTCAACTATTACCTGGCAATCACGGTTCGGCATAGTATGAACCGTCCTCCAGGTCTTCTGAACGCTCATGCCCCCGGTTTAATTCTATCCACCTACCTGTGTCATGGGCAACTTCATATTTCAGTCCAGTGCCCTCCATCCTCAATGGCCAGCACCACAACATGGGGTTACTACCGAGGATAGCCGTTACATTCCTGTAAGCTCCAAGGTTCTAAAGATATATTAACTATTGCGGTGGAAGGGATATATATAAGTACGAAAATACTCACATATGGAAATTTGATCTGTGCGGGGGGAAACCAGTTTGAATAACTTTTAAATCTCGTAGTCGTAACCAACGACTCACTTCGCGCATCTTTCCGTGCCTGACTAGTGTTGCCACTTTATCTTTTTCCCCGATTTCGATAGTCGTCATGTTCCGGAGTAAGCAATAAAAGTGGTATAAACTAGGGCCTCTGAGTGAGGTTCGTGGAAGTTTAGAATACGGGCAATGATATACCTGAATAACCCAACAAGAAAAATAACGGGGATACATGCGGCATAGTTCATTACGATGAATAGCATCTGCGTGCTGGAAGGTCCATCCTGAGATTCAGAGATGAATTAGAGAGGGGGTTCAGGCGTGTACAAACAAAACTCGCTTTGTAAAAATTCTTATCCATGGTATCATACACTCTCGATGTAACCATGGCAAGATGATAGGAGCAGGCCAGATCGACATAGAAGAGAAACCTAATGAAATATCCGTAATTGAAGTGTCCAACACAGTTGTTCACCCATGGACAATGATGGTCTTGATGCATGCTATCATCAGTACTTGATGTCTTTGTCTTTGAGTTGTCACAAATGCTCACCCATTCTAAGCACGCATCTATTACAAGTTCTGCAATGATGCGAACGCGGTGGCTTGTACTGCTTACATGTTCGACAATATCTAGGCTTGCCGGTGAGTCGTTTGGCTTCGTAACCGTCCATCGAGCACACGTCTGGCTCCTGATACCTTCATGTAAGATAAGACAGCGTAATAGTAGGATGCGCGACGTACCCATTTCGCCGGTACTCGTCCAGGATCGGTGGTTACACAAAGATAGTAGTTCCACAGCAGCAGTCCAACCAGGAAGCTAATTCCATAAGTCCATAAGCGAGATTGCATCATGAAAGTAGGGTGATACAACGCACTTGAACGGCCCAAGCAATTTCAAGAGAGGTATAGAGATTTCTCGCCCATACCAAGGCCATATGATGAATATTTGAGACGAATAGGCTATGAAGGAAATGAGACATAAGGTGAATGCGACAACAAGCCTTCCGAGGATAGGTCCCATCTCGAGCACATAAAGCCTGACAAGGATATTAAGCTGTAGCTTGTAGGTGACAACTTGAACTGCTTAGACGGCCATCCCCAGCCAGAGATTTCGTCACGTTATAGGATTGTACCGCTATCCACTTTGGTCCGCCGTTTCACCAGAAAAAATTATATAATAAATTGCCAAATAGAGGCAAGCAAAAAAATTGAATAGAGATCTTTGCTAACCCCGAACACCCCGGACACTGCTACGGTAGTCCACGCAAGCTGCTCGGGCTATTGACACACTGGCAACTCCGATTCCAATTTTACCAACGCCGCTATCGCTATTCAATAATAAGTGGATTTTATTCCAGTACTTGCACGACAATCAACGGCGAGTTAACGCTGCAATGATGGAAAATGGCTCCACTATTTGGAGTATTACTGGGGTTTAACAGGGTGAGTGCTTACATATGGGCCAGTAGCCCAGAGGGTAACAAATCGTGCAGTGGACGCTCGAAAGTGAAATGAAAAAGCAACGGCCCTCCCCGGATTAAATTACGTTGGACAGTCTCCTTTGCCTAAACAGCCCTTGTAAGTACTATCTACTTATAAGACACAAATCCACTCCCTTCATTTTAGCAATTTGTTTATATGAATTTTCGTAGCGCAATATGTGAGTGGTAAGCATTTCCTGAGCATTCAGAATTTCTCACATTTCTATAGGGCCTGGCGTTACTTGGGTTATCTTCAGCCTACGGGAGGTGGTAATTGTCTTTTTGATTTATTCAAAGACCTGGAAACAGGCAAGAACCATCAGGGATATCACCAGACAGAGCCTTTGGCCCTTTGAGTATTATATTGTTTCGTGACGGTACTATTCCGCGTCTTACTATGCTCTTTTTTTCTGTCTATTGTATTGATTTTTACTAACGATTATAAGCCTCATTTATTTCTTGTGCGTGCATTTATTTCAAGTCGAATACTATGCAGGCAGTTAACTTCCTATTTCTAATAGAATGGCGGTAATTTCCTTTCTGGTCAATTCGCTCACCTATCTTGTAAGTGAAAAATCATTTTACTGTAGTGAATGATGCATCATTGATAATTTAATTTACATAGATTGAGCTGGAAAGTCTATCCTTTGCGATTATGATTCTGGCAAGCACCACTAACGATATTGCAGCCGTATATAGTACCGGGGGCGTTTTCATCGACATCTGCATGGTAAGCCCTGATAATCGTCCCGTTGTAGCATACTTATACTGTCGACTTCTGTAGTATGACCTCTGTCATGACGTTGAAGTTTATCCTCAACCTGAAAGATCATACTGGTTCTGTAGTGAATGGAAATGAGCATACTTCTCTGGACATTGAATTGTCGGATATCGTATTTCATCAACTTGGTAATTTGCCAGTAGAGCCGCAACACGAAGAATGAGAACCCGAAGCTTGACATGCCCATGCCAATCTAGCATAAGAGCGAATTTTCTTGGTAGGTTATCAGTTGTCAAGAGTCCAGATTCAATAGAGAACTCAATATCTTCCCTTTTAAAGTCTTTCTAATAGTTATAATAGCATGAATAGCATGTATTCTATATTTGACCGAAGAGAGAGTTTGAATGCGCTCAAAGGATCATGATATGATATACTTATCAGCCATAACGAGAAGTACTCCTGGCATTTTTTTGCTTGATGTCGAGGATTGAAGCTGAAGCGCTGGAGATCTACCAGCAGGGGGCAATCTACCATGACCCTGCTTATAAAACTGTTTAACCATATTTTTTAATGTCTAAGTTATCCTATTCTACGTACAAAAGTGGATTGTAGAGCACCGTCACTTATAACTTTAGGGTGGTCCGTTTGATAGGCATTTTAACTTTTCAAGGAATTTCAACCTAGGCCTTCGTTAGATTGAAGGTTTATTTGTGTGCCTACATAAATGCGGAAGTGGTCATAATTACTTCTCAGCAAGTCTTAGCCCATGAAGTGATTTCAATTGACGCCGAACTGTGAGATTGTGTGAGAAGTGACAGGTGTTTCCGTATTACGGCAAGTCATATCCGTTACCCGGGCTAGGAAAATCTAATTCATACATACGCGCCAACACAGTATACTCAAGAATGCCAAAGCAGGGTCAAACTTGACCTGCTTGACCACGCACAAATACTCGTATAGCTTACCCCGGGCTTTCCTTGCCACCAAATATTGTCATGAACACGACTGATACACCTCATATAGTCTTAGCCCAACAAACGTACGTCTTAAGAATGTGCAACTTAAACTTTAAATTGGAATGTGTGGAAGAAACTTCACTAAACGGACTGGTGACTGTTGTCCTTGAAGTGCTTTGATGCAAAGCATGCAAGTCTCTGCATTCGGTACGATGTAATATGCTTTGTATTTCAAGTTGGCATAAACCCTCAAGTATATTTGATTTAGTTTTGCTGTCCTATGATCACGTCATAACCTTTGCAAGAGAAATCCGGTTCATTTGGAGCTGGCCGCTACCCGTACTTTCCATCACTTTCCTTTTGAATCGTTACTTTGGAGTAGTTGCCAACGTGTTTGAATTCTATCCTTATTTTACACCACTACCGTTATCGCCGCAGGTAAGACACGTCAATCATCATGGTGGCTTCTTAGGCGGGGAATGACTCGGACTAACGCCTATATTCCAGAGGTACTTGCTTCTCAACTAGGCTAATGAAGGCCCGGTATATTGTCTAATCAACTCTCTCAGTTGTGCATCAGTCGGAAAAATCCGCATTGCCTGTATAATCATGTCGCAAATAGGCATTTGGGGTTGGCGAATGTTTATAATTGATTCCAGGTGCAAACTACTGAGTTAGACGTGATTCACAGGTTCCCAACTTTGGCGTGTTTCGGCACTTTACGGTCACAGCAAGACGTTTCTTTGGAAAATCCTCTTAGCCTTTGGAATACCGTTGAGCTTCGATATGGTGAGTTAGGTTATATGTTTATGTTCTATTGAGCCACAAACCTGGATCATATAGTGGGTCCTTGGAGTAAGTATGACTCGGACTGTCCTTTCTCAACCGGTTTACATTGGATGTACTGCTCTACTCCAACCACCTTCGTAAGTAATTCATCAGGGATATTGACTTCGTATTCGGAAGTTCATGCATTTTGTACTCCATAGCACATATGGTGAGTGATAGGCATTTCTTCGATATTGAGGATCCCTCACATTTAATACAGGGGCTGGTGCAACCTGGGTTGTTTTCAGTCTGTGGGAAGCCGCCATTGTCTGTCTGATTTCTAACCAAACTTGGGGACCAGCAACAACTATAAAAGCAATCACTGGACAAAGCCTTCTGAGCACTGTATTATTTCGTGATGGTGCAGTCCTACAATTCATTTTGTCTTCTCGTGTACGGCATTGATGTTTGTTGGTGACTATAGGTCTGATATACTTCTTGTTTGTATACTCGTCGATTATTCTTTATAAGCATCACTGATTCAACATTCATCATAGAGTGATGGCAGTCGCCTTTCTGACTAATTCGCTCACCTACTTTGTGCGTATAGTATGTTTACTAAGAGCTGGCCATCACCGTTTACTATGATTTACATAGGTTAACTCGGTAACTTTGCTTTCTGAGCTTGCCACATCGGTGAACGACTCTAATCGTGTATTATTTGCAGCCATATCTAGTGCCAGGCGCACTTTCATGGATCGCTGCATGGTGAGCCAATACACAGCTACTCTCTTCAATATCATGACGTTCTTCTCTATTTATTGCAGCATAGGTGTAACCATGACATCACGATTTATCCTCAACCTTAAGGAACATCTTAACTCCGGTGTAAATGGAGACGGATATACTTCTCTTGATATGAACTTGTCAAATATTGTATTTCGACAACTTGGTAATATGGAGCAAGACCATGAAGAGCAACAATCTTGAGACCTACATACTAATCACTGACACCCTGTCACGCGAGAATTGAATCCCACGGATTGGCTTGGTGGGTTATTTCTTATCCCGAGTCCAGATTGAACAAAATAAATCTCATTATATTCCATTTAAAAGCCTTTCTCGCAAACAACTCTACATTTATACTTGACATGAAGAATTACTCGGGTTGAGAAGTGAACAAACATTCATGATGAGCAAGATGATAGACTTTCAAACCATTATGATACTAGTACCAGCTTTTTTTCTCTGATAATAGGACTCGTTCGCTGCTAAAACTAAAGATTTGCCGCTTTCAATACAAGCCGATATACTTGTCCCCGCAATTAGTAATTAGAGACCACATGCAGGTCGATTGCGACCACTTCTACTCCGTTTCTCTTCAAGCAAAAATATATATTTAATACCTTTTAGATGCCCTCTAGAAGCCTGTTTAGCTAGGTATTGAAAACATATACTGGTCGATTGTAAAAGTGCAATCAGGATGCATGCTAATATATGCTAAAAACCAGCATCATGACCACGATTCTTGAGATGCACAAAATTATTTTTTCTAAATATTAGGCATTGATAGCATGTCAGAAGTAAAATTCCTGGATCAAAGAAAAATCTGACGAGGCTGCAGAAGTTCCGGAAGTAGGCCGTTTTCAGTGTTACATTGCAAATCTGTGACGAGTTAAGTCACAGAAATAACACGCACGAGAGAGAAGTGGTGTAGGTGGTCGATTCGGTTCAAGCTCAGGAACAACTGTTAAAAAAACGAGCCAGCCAGATAATAAATCAAAAGCTAGATTGTATTTCACTTGTCGTTGTACTTGGACGCGGTACGCGGACAAACGAATGAGATACATACTCGAATGCGCGGCTACTCTAAAGGCCTAGTCACGCGTGGCGTGACTGTGACTCCATCACTCCCATCCTCCGTAGCAATGGATTGCCATTCCAACAACTACGCTATAATACAGGCTTCATATATGCATACGGATAGAAAATATATAATATTTGTGCCCTCCGGGATCGCTCGTATGATCGACACAACGCCAGAGGTATGGCGGCACGGGTGACAGGCGGTCACGACGTGACGGAGCGTTACAAAATCACATCGAAAAATCACTGAGGACGGTCTACTTCCGGAACTTCTGCAGCCTCGTCAGATTTTTCTTTGATCCAGGAATTTTACTTCTGACATGCTATCAATGCCTAATATTTAGAAAAAATAATTTTGTGCATCTCAAGAATCGTGGTCATGATGCTGGTTTTCAGCATATATTAGCATGCATCCTGTATTGCACTTTTACAATCGACCAGTATATGTTTTCAATATCTAGCTAAACAGGCTTCTAGAGGGCATCTAAAAGGTATTAAATATATATTTTTGCTTGAAGAGAAACGGAGTAGAAGTGGTCGCAATCGACCTGCATGTGGTCTCTAATTACTAATTGCGGGGACAAGTAATACCTTGATGTAAGTTACGTATGAAGTATTTACCTAATTTATTTGATTCTACGTAAAAAAGTTACGATGAAACAATTCATTTGATAGAGAATCCAAATAAATCTATTTATCCATAGCGACACTAGCAGCAACTGGCAGTATCAGGCCTTTAACCTGGTCTATGCTGACGTATAGGTGTATTATACATGAAGGATAAATGTAGAGTGAGAGAGGTGTGATCCTTAGTGCGATATTATAGAAGTATGAGTGCCGGATATCTTTAGCGGTATCTGATTAAGATTTGGTTCTTCACGGTGATTTAAGCAGGCACCTTGACTCCTTGAAGTTCGAAGGTCCGTTCGGCTCGGATAAGTGTCTAAATTTCAAGGTCCGACCGAGGCTGTGCCTGCGGATCAGAAGGCCATTTAAGGTCACGTGCCTGTACACCTTCGCTTCTTGGCAAGTCCGAGTCTTCGCAACCTACCAGTGATATCTTACTTGTGAAGCGATTTCAATTAATGTCAATAAATGTCTCCGTACTGCGATCTATATCCGTCGCATGGTATTTGCTGTCAGTGCAGGGGACTCACTGGCACCAAAGCCACGACGAACTTGACCACCCACTGGCAGAGACTCGGACTGGCATCATAGTCACGGGTGCACCAGGCTCTCCTCAGGCTGACGACCATTTATTGCTATGAATCTGACTCGGACCAATGATATGCCTCAGGGTGTTGTACTCATAGCTCAACAAACGTATGTCTCAGCAATGTTCAACTTAGAACGCCCGAAAAAAACTCTAACGGTGCTGCTGATAATTGTATTCAAAGTGCTGTTATCAACAGTATCCAAGTCTCTGCATTTGGTACGACACGGAGCGTTATTTTGTGTTCAATACAAGCCCTGATATAGTTTTGTTAAGTTTTGCTATCGTACGACCATATCATAACTCTTCCGAGAGAAATAAGGCTCATATGGAGGTGGCCGTTGCCTATACTCTCCATTGCGTTCCTCTTGAATCGCTACTTCGCGGTAGTCGCCAATGTGCTCGAGCTATATCCTTATTTTACATCTTCACCATTATCAGCACAAGTAAGCCATACATTGCCACGAGCTTTAGTTTTGATAATGGTCAAGTTAACGTTTGCATCCAGAGGTAGTAATAACTTGCTCTATCAGATCAAACGCAGCACCTAATTGATGTCTTCAGTTGTGCGCCAATCGGTATAGCTCGCATGGTTTCTATAATTCCGTCACAACTAGGTCTTTGGGGTAGGCATGTTTTCCCTCGATTTTTCAGATACCAGCCACTAACATGGTGTAAAGGTTCTCAACTTTGGCGTGTGTCAGCCCTTCACGGCCATAGCAAGAAGTTTCTTTGTAAAATGATTTTATTGTTTGGAGTATTGATGGGCTTCGACGTGGTGAGTTAGATTTGATATATACATCAATAATCTACGAAGTAATGACTTAGGATACTGTAGTGGACACTTAAAGCTATAATGACGGGAGTCCACCCCGAACCAAATTACATTGGATGTTCTGCTATACTCCAGCCACCCTCGTAAGTAATTTCTACCTCTCCGTACTATTTTCTTCGCGTTTAGGAATTCATTCATATTAAATATAATAGTGCATACTGTAGGTGACTTGCATGCCATTGCCAGTGCTCGCTCATTCAATACTCATATCTCATATAGGGGCTGGCACTACTTGGATTATTTTCAGCCTGTGGGAAGTAATAATGATATGTTTGATTTGCTTCAAGACTTGGGGACCGGCAACAACCATAAAGGCAATCACTGGTCAAAATCTTTTGAGCACCATATTGTTTCGTGACGGTACTGCTCTCCTATTATCTGCTCATTTAATATGCTAATCTCAGCTGGGTAATATAGGTGTTATCTACTTTATGTCTGTTGTTCATTGATAATTCTTTATGGATACAACTGATTCGCTATCTCTTACAGAGCAGTGGCGATTTCTTTTATGGCTAATGCGCTCACCTTTTTTGTATGTGTTATATTGTTAGTGAAGCCGATAACTCGTCGTTGATCATTTGATTTACACAGGTTGACTCGGTAATTTTGCATTTCGCAATCACGCTGCCAGTAAATGTCTCTGACCGTAAATTACTTAAAGCCATATCTAGTGCCAGGCGCGTTTTCTTGGACAGCTGCATCGTAAGTTGATATTGACATAATTCCCTTGCTTCAATGTAATAATGCTATTGCCTATTGTTTGCAGTATTGCCGTAACCATGACATCACGATTTCTCCTCAACCTTAAGGAACATCTGAACTCTAGAGTGAATGGAGATGGATACACTTCCATAGATATTGACTTATCAAATATCATATTTCGACAACTTGGTAATCTGGAACCGGAATACGAAGACCAAGGACATGAAGATTGAATGCTCGCGTACTGATCTCAGCCCCATATGAAGAACTTGTATCATAAATTATCATGGTAGGTCTTTTTCAAGTCCAAACTGAGTGTAAGAAGTAAAAAATACCTTTATACCAATAGCTCGATATTCCATCCTCAACCCGAAGAAGGTTTCGGGCGTAGATAAGCAATCATGATAACCGACGAAATGCACTTGCAAGATAATAAAGATGTGTAGGGATCGAATCGCCGACGAGATATATAAGCATGAACTAATCTGACTTGGTTACGGAGTCCATGTATCAATTATTATATGTCATGAATTTGTATGTTCAGGAGACATAGTGTTCTTATTCTGCCTACATAAATAAATAATAGAGTATCACGTATGAATAGAAGATAAGGATGTTCGATTAAAACTAGATTAATGCTCAGGTGGTCCGCCCGCAGCAATCTTCTGGAAGAACGCAACCACATTCGGCGCGGCATTCTCCGAGAATTGCATCTCCAGCCCATGCCAAGTGGCTTCGGCGTTACCCTTCGCACGGGGGAACATTTCCGCTTCGTATTCCCGTGTAGCAGCAGCGATGATCGTGCGGTCGCTGAAGATGGTCGAGTACAGCCAGCTATCACGCCTCGAGATAATTGCTTTAGCAAGCTTGAGAGCGTCTTCCATAGCGACATTGACGCCGACACCGGCAAAGGGTGTCATGAGATGCGCGGCGTCCCCCAAAAGCGTTAGACCCGGTCGCGGGGACCATTCAATCCCAATGGGAAGCATATACAGCGGGCGGAGAATAATAGGGTCTTCTCCATTGAGAAGCAAGTGTTTGAGCTCTGGTGCCCAGTCACTGTAGTATCCATCTACGACCTTCTGGATGGCCGAGGGTGACGTCCAATCGATGCCGCTGTCTTTGCCCCACGTTTCCGGGACACGAAGCATAGCGTACGTGAGCACACCGCCTTCACCACTGGTCTGGGACAGTACAGAGCGGTCATTGCCAAATGCAAAGCAGCTACCAGCGCCGACAAGCCTGGCCACTTCCTGTTTGCGATTGACGACATCGGGATAGCCCACGACGACGCCAGTGATCCCAGAGTAGTAAGGCTGCGCATCTGTGAGCAACGGGCGTACTCGAGACCAAGCGCCATCTGCGCCAACGACAAGATCAAAGCCGTACTCGACGCCATCGGCAAAGTGAAGATCATAGGCGTCTTTTGTCTCGGCGTTGGGTTCAACCTTGAGTAGCTTTTTACCCCATTTGATTGAGGCAGGGTCAATGGAATCGAGAAGGATCTCGCGCAGCCTGTGGCGATCAATTTCGGGACGATTGCGACCGCTACCAGCGGTTTCGCTCTCGTCCATCAGAACTTTGCCACTTTGATCAAGGATTTTGGTAACATCGGCATCGACACGTCGATACTTAAGCCATTCATCCCACAAACCTGTAGAAAGTATTAGTAATAGAGAAAGATGAAAATTGTTGATGACACAAACCTGCTTCACGCAAGGCAAGCTGGCCACTGTGTTCATGCAAGTCGAGAGAACCTCCTTGACCACGCGCATCGCGAGAGGTTTCGTACTCGTATACGGTGCAAGCTATCTTGTTGTGTTGTAGGAGACGTGCGAAGGTTAGACCTGCAGGTCCAGCTATCAAAGGATAAAAATATGAGTAACTCAAACAGATAGAAAGAAGGAGATGTAACTAACCTCCGATGACAGCAATCTTGGGTCCGTTAGACATGATTCACAGTTCAGTTTATGAAAGGGGATATAGTGGGTAATAGAGCACGAGAGAAAGCAAATTGCCTGAGATGAGGAGAGCTACGACGTTAAACTAGCCATTATATATATCGACAGGAAAGACACTATTAGCGACATCGGTAGCGATACCGCATGACCAAGCCAGCTATCATGCCGATCTTCGTAGGGATTATGAGAGCCAGATTACCATAGGCGCTACTATGCCGAAGTAACTTGTGGATGACGATAGCGACATCGCTGAGAGTGAGTCAGTGACACACATTCTAATTTCGTTGCGCCGACTTCATGACACCGTCGTGATTATGTAGAGACAAGTTTTGTCGCCGATCATTTAGCGGATACCATAAACTTCCGGTGGTAGGAAATTACAAGCTACTTTAGGTCATTTTTTCGCCAATTTCAGACGAATAACCATGAAAATACACTCTCTTGTCACACTGTGACACATGATTGCAAACAGTGTGACTTGCTTTGAGCACTTCGCCACTGCACTCTCCTCCATGTCTTCTCTCAGACTGTTACCGCAGCGTGCAGCACTCCGGTGTACTAGGGCCCTGTCTACTGCAGCTGGAGATGCAGCTGGGAATGATGCTGCCACAACTGCAAAGCGGGCAGTGCCCATTGCGGACTCCTTTGGAGACATTTCCATCTGTACGCACTTTTGAATTCCATTATACTATGTTGCCTTTATGAATTCGTTTGGCTCATCATCATACCCTTTTGCAATGCAGCAAACTTCTCTGTTAAGAACACAGGAGATATGCCTTTCAACTTGAAAAAGATAGCGAACAGCGGCAAGTCGTCCATGTCCGCCCGACTGGCCAAGAACCGAGTCGAATTGACCCAACAGCAAACGACGACCTCTCCCAATGCTGCTGCGTCGTCGACCTCTAATACCGCCGAAAACACGCCCACACCACGAAAAGCCCAGCAGAAGAAGGACTCTCTGGCCGACGCGGCTGCCGCACTTACTGCTGCTGCTGAAGGTGCTGCACCGACCGCGACAACAGCCACGACGCCAGACGCATACGATCGCATTCTCCAACAGAGCCTGTCGCTCATGCAAGAGCGCCGCGAACATCGTGCCAAAGCGGACGCAGCCGCCGCCAAAGTCAAAGCCAAGCGTCGAGAAGAGAGCAGGAAGGTCCTCGTCGCTGCCAAGTCAGAAGCCGAGGACGCTGCTGCATCTGCGCGGGAAGCTAGGCGCAATGATCAGCGTCAGAGAAGGGACAACAACAATAACGCACGCGGGAAGTCGGCCGCTCCTGGTGGCGGCGCACGCACGGACCGTCCACAATACCAACAAGACGGACGGAGGGCTGAGAGACGTCCACGTGCCCCACGCACACTCGCACCTCACAGAAAGGCGATGCAGGAGCAAAAGATGCTTTCCGAGGTTGGCAACAAGGGCGAAGTTGACTCGTCGGCGCTGTCATCCGAGCAGTTGTACGCTCTCGCTATGTCTGAGGAGGCGCAGACGCGCGAAGCTACCGATCGTCTGCAGGTGCCGCAGACGGACTTTACGCGTGTGTTCAGTAGACGCAGTCGTGCGCGCCGCGCACAGGAGCGGTCGATGGCTACCGTGATGATTCAGGAGCGTAAGGCAAAACGCGCTGTGGCTGTTACGAAGAAGGGCAGCAAGCGTGTCACACCACCCTCAAAACTCCTCGAAAAGGCCGGCGGGGTATACGAGCGCTTCGCGCCGAGCTCAGTGTTGGCCAAGGCTGGCCAAGAAGTTGGCCCGTTGCCGTATGCCCAGCTAGCGTTGCTCAAGGTGCAGAACGCAACCCCGAAGCAGCGTTCGGCGGCATTGGAGATCATCTCTAAGCACGTTGCTGCGGCAGCACAAGTCTCGGGGAGGGTTTAAGCACCTGTTTAGCATTTAGACCTTGGGCTTGGTTGGGATTAGCGTGGTCGCACTTGACATCTTTATGCCAACTAGACAATACTTACATTTTTCAACCTTGGCTTCATCTCACTATAATTCATAAATTACATGGTATAATCGAATCACAAAAAAAACCTGACAAAACGAAAGGCAAAGAACGAAAGAATGATAAGGACACAAAGACAAGACTACTGCTGCTTCCGTCTGCTCGTCCTTCTGACACTACTCTGCACCTCAACAGGTTCAGAACCCAGAACCGTGATCGAAGGTAAAAACGGTGAAGATGTACTCTCCACAGTACCAACACCACCACCACCACCAAGAATAGGACCGTTCACATCCATCATATTAGCGTCGGCATCACCACCACTGTCGCCAGTACCGCTGTCCTTCTGTCCCTTCCGCTTCCCAACAGCGGCATTCCTCCCCGACGAGGCCCACTTGGTCTCCTTCGGCTTCGCCACTTCCTCCTTGATGAGCACCTCCATCGAGGACGGTCCCTGTCCCTGCACCACCTTCGACTGCACAATCCCAGGCAACAACGGCACCACCCCCTCCTGCATCTGCATCTGCACTCCCTCCATCAATTGCCCCTCCATCCCGCCCTGTATCCTACCCACGCCCATATCCATACCCACATTCCCATCCATAACCCCGTCCTGATCCTGCAACCTCGCCAGCGCAGCAGGCCGAACCCACTCCGGCAAGACATACTCCTCCATCGGCCACTGCGGCATCGCACACCCAAACGGCTTCTGGCCCCTGCTCGTCTTGCGCGTGTTGGCCGTCTGCTGCGCGTGCAGGGCCGCGGCCATCAGTGCGCCGGGCTGCCTTGGTGGTGGTGGCGGTAGCGGTCCCGTTGCCGTCGTTGTCGCGGTTGCGGTAGATCCTGAGGCGGATATGTGTGAGGAGGTCGACGGGGCGGGAGAGGATGCCGTATGTGCATATGTATATGTAGGGTGTGCTGAGAAAGAAGCGGACGAGGGCACGGGGATGGGGATGGAGATGGAGATGGAAGCAGAAGTGGAGGCGCTGTTGCCGCGTTGACGGGCGCGTTTGGTGCCGTGTGTACGCGGATGCACATGGGTTGCTGGTGTGGATATGGATGCTGGCGACGAGGATCTTGGCCGCTTCTCGCCAGCACTATTGTCTTCTTTACCCATGAGCACGAGTTGAGACGCGGATTTACCAACAATGGAAGGAGGAGATGGAGGCGGCGGTGGCTCTTCCAGGTTCGACGAGAGAGACAGAACAGTCTGCGAGAGCTTCGAGGATCGTTTGGGGGCTGGCGTTGTTTGAATAGTGGTGGGGGCACTATTCACCCCGTTGGAAGAGGATGCAAAATTTTTGCTAGGTGGAAGACGAAAGACAAGCTTGGGTGTTGTCGTACCATCACGGCTTTCTCCATCACTGGCAGAAGAAACCGGAGCTGAACCCGTCCGTGTGCCAGAACGTGGGGCTGTAGCCTTAGACAGAGCTTGACGGTGTGTCAAAGGTGTTGATGATGATGTAGATGCGACGGGTACCTCGGGAGTCTGAGTCTCAGATGGTGTGCTCGACGCAGTATTCGCTGACGTAGCAGTTCCATTCCCATACGCCTTACGCTCGCTGGGCAGCAGAGTCGCATACCGCTCTTCAAGTCCAAGCGCTACAGATAACAGCTCCTGCCTCCGTCTCTCGCCTTCCTTGAGGGGATCTTCCTCTTCGGTCTGGGACGTGGATAAAACGCGAGGTGGGAAGGCCGTTGCGGGCAAGGCCATAAACGCAGTGATGTCCATAGCACGCAGCTGCTCGATGCGCTCCTTGAGCTTGTACTGCTCATGTTTAAGTTTCTCCTTCTCGCGTAGACGTTGTCGCTTCTCAAACGTCTCGAATTTACGATGACGTTTTTCGTATGCGGCATCTGATGTGTCTATTGATTGCTAAAAGTAAGAAAGTAGGAGAAATTTATTAGAAGAAAATTAGATAGATAAATAGGCTAGTTACATACGTCCTCACTACCACTCCTTGTGCGCAATCGACTGCCCACGCTGGCGCCTTCAGCTAGCCTCTCGAACGAAGGGGTCTGGATGATCTTTTGCTCGTTCACGGCTCTGAGTACTTCTGGGCGGTCAAAGTATCGCTCCTTGCCAGGCGATGTTGTCTTCTGTCCCTCGTCAGACGCAGAGGAGATCAATGCGCTATTTGTGGTGAGGAGAAAACATGTTGAAGCGGGCACCAAGGGCTCATTCTCGGCTGTTTAAACAAAGGGAGAAAAGGGGCGCATAGCGTTAGTTAAGGCATACACACATGGATATTATAGAGTGCCGGAAAACGACAAGATAGGAAAGAGAACGGGATAAGGGGAAACAAAACAGACAAACATCGCCGTTTGAGAGTATCCAGAATCAGCAAGTCGGCGTCGCAGGTTCCAATGCCTGGCCCGCCCCTACGTGTACGTATGGGCAGGACGCGTTTCTGCTTCGTGGGGGCCGCTGTAGACGTGCTACTGCTGCTGGAGGCAGTGGGTCCAGAAGTGCCAGCAAGCATGATCAAGTTCAAGTTTTTTCTCGTCTGCTGGTTCAAACTTTGGTCCTGACGTAAGGGGTGGGTCCGTGGGGTACAATAAATAGCAGAGTAGGTTGGCAGCAAGGAATGAAGGACGACGGTAGCTACCCTATGTCTGTCTGCAGCGCAGGAGACGCCCAGAGACTAGGACGGACAGAAGAGGTCATAACACCGTGCAAACAACAATCTCTTGCTGTATGTATTCGACCCAATCGACTAGCCACTCGTCGTTTCACTATCTGTTTTCTGATACTCATATTACATTTTATAGTAAAATATTGGGATAAATGCATATTACATCCACGACTCTACAGGGCAGAGTATGGCCGGTATGGGGAGATTTGTAATGGGTGATCATTACGTTGTCAATCACAATTATTTTGTTACTCTTTGCCACATGATTCGCTGGCTATTATTATTACTTCCTTCCTAGCCATGACTATATATCCATTTCCATATCAGATAACTTCCGTCGCCCACTTCCATCCATCTTCACTCAATGCTGCATGCGCCTCTTGGGCTCTCTCTTTAGGCACTAGGATAAAGTCTGTGTTCCTGACATGCATGATCGACCAATCAGTATCCCTATGATCTGCTCGAATCACACGAATGAACAACGCTTACCAAGTGGATGTGACGAAAACACTTATTCCTTTCTCTTTCAGCGGTGTTGTGAAGCTATTCATGACGCCAATTAGACCTGTTAAAAAAATAAAAAGATTTACATTAGCATCTATAGGGCGCATATATTCTGCCTATAATCCTCACCAAAATCCATAGGCCCCGCGATCTGTATGCACTTCCAGGTTGACTCTTTTCCTTCTAGCTGGTACTCTGCCTCACCCACTACGGAAGTCTCCTCTGGTGTCACAGTGATGGAAAACAGTTGTCGTCCTGCCGAACCCAAGTTGGGCGTCGTTAACAAGGCTATCCATGGCTCAGGAATAGGCTCGCCAGGCTGGAGCTGGGCGACGAAGAAGTCGCCTTTGAGCCATTTAAGGTGGAGTGCTGCGTGGTCGGATGGTGGTGGCATTCTCAGTGCTAAGAGGGCTATACAGCCAGTAGTGGTGGTCACAGTCCAACAAAGGCAACTTCCAACTTAGAGTTGGATTTGTGTATATATTTTAGATGATGAGTATCAATTAATACTCGATCACTCATTTCCCGTACGCGTAAAACCCATAACAAACCAGATATATAAGGGTTAAATACATCAACTTTTTTTCTTTCTCAACACTGTTTCCTTCGAGATCCATTATCACCCATTGACGATCATATGTCACACAGCAGTCTCTTCAGCCGATGATTAGGTTGTACGTCCACTCGTGGTCGCCGCCAATATAAACCGTCTCCTGTTCACTACCGCTAGGATAGTAATCACTCGACCAGGTTGTCTCGCCATTGTAGGCCAAGAGTAAGTTGCCATCATCATCCGTAACCTATATACATTTGCACACCACCGTATTAGCCATGATGATATTAGAATGTAGCATACAGAAAATATATGCTCACAGCAGAGAAATTGTCTTCATATCCATCATCGCAATCGAGCTTGTCATCGTTGATACCACAGGTGCTCTTAGAGGTCGACATTGTGAAGCTCGAGACCGTTCCCGAGAAGTGGTATGTCGCTAGCGTCTGCACGGACCAAGTCCCATACGAAAGCAGGCCACCCATGCCATCCGAGGCGGTAATTTGTGCACTGCTGGGCAGGCTAGCACCCGTCTACGAAGGTGTTAAAAGTAAAGATGGAGAAAAGAGAGAGAGAGGGTTAGAACAAATCCAAAATTATTCATAGAGGATTGAATGTGCTCACCCCAGTCGCAGATGCACTCTATTTATATTTATCCCATCCGTTTGGAGGATATCGCAGCATAGTCAAGCACATGGTCAGTCTCATCAAAAACATCACGCGCATATAACGAGGCAGAGCATACCGTGCTCTATAATTAAACATACAAAAAACAGGGGGTACATGCAGTCAGAACCGGCACAGCACAACGATAACAGCAAAAAACTGGTAAACGAGAAGCGGAGAAAGGGGGGAGGGAGAGGGAAACAGGAGAAAGTAATGGAAGGGGAGAGAGGGAGCAAGTCTCACAGTAGATGTCGTCGTCGTCCCCGAAGTTTTTGTTTTTGATGTCGTAGTAGTCGTAGCAGCAGTGCTCGTAGTAGTACCCTAATGTTACATTTTTTTTTTCGTTTCGTAGCAAAAAGAAAGGGGAGAAGAAGAATAGGAATCAGACAAGCAGGTTCAAGTAGGGATTTAGTAAGCACGAGCGGTCATTACAGTGTCAACCTGCCGATTGATTAGATCCCATGTTAGATACACGCAATCAAGTCTTAAGGAAGAAGGGATAGTCTTACGGTAGTAGTAGTGGGGACAGCCGTGCCGGTCTTGGTTGGATAGCTGACCGACTCGGAGGTGCAAGTGGTATAAGGAGAGTCTAATCAATAGATGAACAGTGAGTATACACAATTTTCGCGATATATATAAGTGCGACTTACCAATGGCAACAAAGTCACCATCAATGACGGAGCCCCTAAGGTTGAAGTACCAGCCAATGCCACTGAGCTTGCCGTCTGAGCATGTAATACCGGGGGTGTAGCCCTATCAAAAGATAGATAATATTCGGGATGTATTCTACAACAGAGTAGTGCAATATAACTTACAGAACCCTTCTTGAGTGCATCCATAACCGCCGAGAGGCTGTACTTCTTAGACGAGCTGGGCACGATGTCTGCAGCAGCGAGCCAGTCGTAAGTGGGGAGCGTCTTGAAGAGTCTGACTACGGTCTCGAAGAAGGCAACAGCCTATACGATTGATTCCGATATGAGTTTCTGAATATATTTCACCTTGAATGAATAATGACACACCTCGGCACCCTTGGGACTGTCAGACGGCAAGCAGTCAACCTGGAGAGTGCTATAGCACGTGCCGTGGGTAGCCCACTCATGCTAAAGATGGAAAATATGATATACTTGAATTATAATCAACTCATTGTATTGGAGTACTCACCTCCCAAAGTTCCTCATTGCTGCCATCGTCGGGGTCGTTGACCCAGTACTACAGGAAGAGTACCGTTCGATTAACATATTGTGTTAAATCGGTTTGCACAGGGTACTCACAGTCTCCATGAAGTCAAGGGTGGTCGTAGCGCCTTGCTCGGTCAAAAGCTATATCAAATGTTCAGAGAGGAGCCATTATAAATGCGGGATAAAAAGAGAACATACGGAAGAAATATCCGTGTAGTCACGAGAGGAATCGCAATCCTCCTCATAAGTGCCATCACAGCTGAACAAAAACTCGTCAGTCTTGTAGATCAGCAGTTCACGTCGTGGTTGTAGTCGTACTTGTCAGGCCAGAGACCGTGAATCGTCCAGCTGTTGGTGGGTCCATCGGAGGGATCGGTGTCCCAGAACTGGGTTTGCAGGATGAGACCCTATGCAAAAAGATATCAATAAACCTTTCAGATTAGGGCCGTATATAACAAGAGCCCTACTCCTGGCGTCTCGAAGCAGCAAGTATCGGTCTGTACAGTGGTGTTCTAGAGATGAAATCAAGTCATTAGAATCTCGTTCATATTTCAGTTTCAATAATTGATCCCAAGGATACGAACGTGGCAGGAGAGCTGTCCATCAGTACCGCAGCCAGAGGAGATGTCTGCAGCACGCTTGAAGGTGGTGAAGGCGTCCCAGGGAGAGGAGCCAGCATAGCGCGCCTTAGGGCGCTGTGCGGGCTTGGCCGCTGCCAAACCGAGAAGAGCGGTAAAGAAGAGCTTGCCAGAGAGCATTACTGTCCTTTTGAGAGGCGTTGCGATATCAGACGGGATAGGATATGCGCGACAAGATAGGCCACAAGCGAGCCATGAGATCTTTTATAGGCCACTAGAGAGAGGGGGGAGAGAAGCCGCAGCAAGTTGACAAGCTAGAAAGATGATCGGTTGTGCATGCAGCCAGAGGGCACCCTGCTAGACACTGATCTTTTCATTGATCTTGACCTCCAGCATATGGACGGCGGTACTGATAGGGAGTGCACATGTATATATAGAACGCATGTTGGCCAAGCAGAGCACAGGGGGGCAGCCGACCGTAGAGAAGGATAGGTTACTGATCGTGTCCAGAGGGAGCACATGATGCTTGGCGACGAACCCCCATGCACCTCTGACATGATGACGCCGCATCCACATGCATTCTTCATCTGGGCGACGCATGCTGTGTGTCAGTTGGCGTGGATAAAATCCCGTACCATCGCACATTTATCTTTTTAAGTGCCCTAAAGAAAGAATGGCGGTTGAACGTTCAGACCAAGTTGAATGTAATAGCAAACGTTGGACTTTTGAAAATGGTTTCCGACGGTTGCAATGATTCAGGTAATCCCTGCATCTCGCTGATTTTCAATTTACCATTTGCGGAAGCATCCGAGTCCATTGGGCGGGCCGACCCGTCTCCATCTCAAGCTGCTATTCTATTCACACTCCGGGCCACTATCTTTGTCACGGTTAGACCTTATCACAATCATCCATACATATGCTTCGGGTCCACGCTGTCTCCAGAGTCCCTTGACATTAGTCTTCTGCCGGCTAGACACTGGCATGGTCACTGCTTCCTGACTTTGCTACCACTGGCAGTGTTCTCCCCATGGCACCGAGGACTCCTGGTCAAGATCCTGGTCCCACCATACTTTGAGCTGCTACCAAGGCTTTGGGCGCTGACATCAACGCAAGCAAACCACTGACACAAGGAATACAATGTTTATGTTTAACTATGACCGCATGTATAAATATAACAATCGTAGTCATGATGCATCTCCGGGTCTGAGAATGCAGAAGCGAGTGTTTACGACTCTAACCGAAAGAATCACCGCACGTGTCTATAAAGCAATGTCAAGGCTGGTTCATAATAAAGAACGTGGCTAGCCATTGCATGATATATCCGCGAAACGACAGAGAAGGGCGACAATGATATCGTCGAGATCAGACTCACTTGGGACGAACACCGCTTTGGAAAACCGAATACAGCTGGATACAACACATATACTATTTGACATGTTTTCGATCCAAAGAAGAGAAGAAGAAAAAATCCCCAGCAGATTTTTAAGAGCTGACCTGGAGTAAATAGGTTTGTCCTGGAGTGAAAGTGTGACTCTGATCAAAAGCTTCTATCCCCCTACGAAGTGTGGTATTTTTTTATTGCTTACGATATTATTGCAGGAGAAAACAGGAATATAGGGGCATGAACTAGTTGCAGATTCAGTAAGTTTTTTTTTCGCTGAGTCTAAACCAGATAAGTGTCTAATGGGACTGACTCAGCATTTGCAGTCATAAGGTAGAGTGTTCTTAGATCAATCACTGTGATGTGTGCCTGAATCGGATTGTCTAGGCGACTGTAGCCTTATTGTTCTCCTACTCTCACTTGCTCATTTCTACCTCGCTAGCACGGTGGCCCTAAGGGTTCATATCACTGCTTGTGAAAGCGAAAGCAGAAGTGAAAAAAAGGAGTAGCTCTAAAACGTAAGTACCACACTCTAATCCATAAATGATTGTTGCATAACTGATTTAGTGATAGAGAGCTCATTTTGAATTTGCAGAAGAGTGTCCTGTGCCACTGATCTGCGCAAATGTCTGAAAATGACACAATGTCTCCGGGATCTGTTCTCAACTTGAGCGGTAGCGTAAATCCACCATCAGAACCCGAGTAAGCGAGCAAGACATTTTTTGAGTCGGATGAAATGTATACATGTTGTTACCTGATGAATTAGGAATGAACGGCATTCGTATATAACTCTTTCATGCTAAAATAGATTTATACTGACCTCTTGTGTGTTTCAGCACGGAACCGGTAAATTCTAATGTGGATAATGCCGCCGTCTTGGAAGTGTCTATCAGTGGCGATACGCAAGCAAATAATTCTGACCTCACCCTTCCTCCAGATCAGTATGAGGGTCACATCGGGGGTCTATTAGACCAGTCAGGGTATTGATGCCCTCTTATTATGATCGCGCAAACAACTGACTTTTTAATAAGACAACTGGACCGAGTTCGGAATCCCGGAATAAAAAGAAAGTGTAGCTTGTCTCCCACTGTCGATCGGGCTAAACCCAACGCCTTGATTGCTGGTGCTCCGCTGCGCGACAGGCCGGCTCGCCCTCCTTATCCAGAGTACCTGAGCAGCCGGGAGAGGAATGTGTTAAGCAGCACTACCTCAAATTCCAGCGCGGGCGAACCCAGTAATGTGGTTGGTAACTCGACAACTAGTTTCATGGCAGGCAATCTCTTTCGGAAGAAAAAGACCAATGGTCATGACAGAACTTAGGAGTGACTCGAAGAAAGTTTGAGATGGTCACGGTGTACTTTAAATATGCTTTTTGACTTTTGTTTGTCTGAAGAAGTTTTGTAAACCCAGAAGCAACTAGATAAATGGAAGCATACATGTAGAGCGTATTGTTGGAAAATCCAAGACGTTCAATGATACAACTCAAAAATCTGAAAAAAATTCACAGAATTGTGATTCAATGTTCAATGGTGCTGAATCCTTGATTCGATTAGGATCTGATGCAATCGACATCATGATGTAGAACCAGACCGATGAAGCATCACTTTGTTTCCATGGTTGAGCCCATCCCTCACAGCCCTAGCACGGCTGTTCTCGGGCTCTGTGTATAAAGAGACAGTAGCTACTGGCAGTGGATAACCTGAGCGAAAACATGACCAACTATTGCGGTTTAATAAGTGAAAACTCTTTTGTGATAGCTGGTTTGCTAACTTGTACAGGATGTCTGAGAAAGATGGAACACCTGAGCTTACTTACTAGTAGTTTGCCCAACTCGCTACCCGAGCCTCAACACTCTCATGGTAGATAACCTCCAGCCCCGAGTGGCCGCGGCCATCTTGCGTTTGATTAGCTCAAGCGCCCGCTCTGTGGTCTCTCTGGGTATCACGAATTGCTCACTCTCAGATGTCAATTCGTACCATGTTCCAACAGCTGAAAATCTGAAGCTGGAAGATATTGGCGCCACTGATGACCTGCGACAGCTCCTTTGGGGGCCGATGCCGCGTTCTCCGATGGTCACCAACTGTGCCTCATTTACTTCTCAAACGATGGACAAGATATTTTCTCCTCGGCTGGCGGATCTAATAACCATTGGAGACAACACTACAGATCAAATACCTGTGGCATCGATCAGGAAGCTCCTCGCCGCCCAACTCAAAGAATTTGACAGACGAGATCGATTTCGATCCAGTGGAGTATGCCAAGATTCAGAGATTAAATTTGAAAGGGTTCAATATTATCGACAACGATGCCGATTACGAATGGCTCAAGAACAATGTGGCGGATTTTGAGGTTTCCAGTGGTTGATTTTTGACTTAATCCAAGTGGGTAATCATTCTTGTGCCAGTTCATATTGAGGTATTTACCTTCGTAGGCTAGTGGTCATCGTGATTCTCTGATATATACATAATGGGAGTGTAGGTCATCAGACTGGTCATTAATGCATACATCTACCATCACTTAATGTCTATTTCAATCAATAGCAAAAAATAGACACTTACTCCATATAAATTACAAGGTGTCTTATTTACTCTACTTTTTCTCTGAATGAGTAGACAAGAGAAATAATCAGGGATTTCCTCCTTGCTGCTGCTGATTTTGTTGCGGTTGCTGCTGGCCAGAAGAGGTGGTGGTTGTAGGCAATACCCATTGACCGCTCCAGTCCCCGCTTGGTGCAGATTGCGTAGACGGATAATGCTGCTGTGGCTGTTGTTGATGGAGGTGGGATTGCGAGAAAGATGGAAAATTCATGCCAAACGCAGCAGCAAACCGGGGGTTAATATGCGGCTGTACAAAGGCCTGTTGCTGGTGTTGCTGGTGCGAGGGATAGAACTGACTCGGGTATGGTGCTGGTTGCTGTGGGTACGCCCAACCTTGTGCTGCCTGAGGTTGCTGCACGGGCGGTGGCCCAGGCCATGAAGGCGTAGGGCCGCCGCCCGCGGAGTATGCGGTGGCAGGGACATATGCCGATGAGGCGGCATTGGCGTATGCTGACCCAGAAGGCCCAGAGGGGTACTCAGTAGCATCTACATGCTGTCCCGCCCATCCCCCTCGTCCACGCCCGCGCCCACGTCCTCGCGGGCCGGCGTCCCTTCCTCCTCCACGACCCCTATTACCACCGCTACGACCTCGGCTTCCACCCCGTCCCCGCCCGGACGACCTAGCCACGGGTCCATCATACCCCTGAGTAGCACTCGACATGAGTGACTGGCTATCTTCCCCCATGTCACGATTTTCGTCCATGGACATTGCGAGGTTGTATTCATCCGAGTACGGATCGTCGTATGGTATCGGCGCAGGTCGCGATGGGCCCGCGCTAAGATCCATATCGAATGGGCGCGAGGTCGCCGTACCGTAGAATGTGGTGCCTTCTATCATGTCTCGGTCGCGCAGCATAGAGGGCGAGGGGGAGGGCTGTCTCGATGAGGCAACAGAGCCGGCTCGTGATCCTGCTCGTTTTCTATCATGAAGAAAGGAAATTTGAGCACAATCGACCGTGTCAGTTGATATAATGATAGCTTACTGTTGCTTCCTAGCGCTCTTCCATGCTGCCTCCGCCTCATCATCGGAAAATTCGAGCTCGTCCTCGGCAGGTTCCTCGTCGTGCACGTTGCTGGCGTCGCTGCCTTTGAGCGCCTTCACGTGGCTGACGAACACGAACCTGCTCCTCTGTGGAACGTGGAACACCGCGCGCGAGACCTGGACTTTTTCCGGGTCGAGGGGGTAGACACTGTTGAACTTGACTTGGTACATGGGTTGTTGGGTTGGACCGAACGTTTCAAAGATCTGTATGTAATATGTCAAATCGCTCATTTGTAGGGACGATAGGGGGTGAGTTATGCACGTACGTAGCCGAATACTTTGCGGTCCTCAAAGACAAGAAGTGTATCCGTATCCAACACACGGTCGCTTGAGCGCATGTCGCCTTTGACAATGACGACGTTGTTTATAATAACCATAATCTCGCCGACATGCTCGAGTTGTTCATGCTCCGGAACTTCCTCAATCTCAGGTACGTTAATAGGAGCATCCGGGATTTCATTCTTGGTTTGTACATGTGCATTCTTAGATGCACCGGCACCACCTTCGCCGTCATCATCGTCATCATCATCGTCATTTTCATTTTCAGCCTCACGCAGTTTGCTGCGAATAGCTGCGATGCTGTCCTTTTCCTCCTCGTCCGAATCAGATTCGTCAGAGTCAGAGCTCGAATCGCAGGATGAGGATGAAGCATCTTGTGCGGAAGCTTGTTGTATTGGTAGTGATACAGAAGTAGACTCAATCTTGAGCCTAGTAGATATAGTCAATTGTCTAGAGAACACAGAGTCATCTTAGGCCATACATTTGTACATTTGTTGCTGTTGATGCAGCAGCTTCCTCGTGCTCTGGAGGAGTGGGCACTAGTGTAGCCTCGACCTCCGCCTCACTGGAGGCATCACTATCCATATCGTCGTCTCTTGAATTTTCATGCTTTGGTGAAGCGGTAGGCTGGGTAGATTTTACAGTGACTGGAGGCAGCGGAACAGTGGGAGACGGCGAAATGTCAGAGCCAATAAGTTCGCTGATGAAGCTAAGGTCTTGTGGGAGAGTGCTCGGTATTCTAAAGCCTGGTATTTCTTCGTCCATGCTGGTGTATGGTAGAGTTACGATACAGGCAATGAAGTGGATCAAAGCAAGTTGTATGCGATGGTCAAAATTCACAAAAAGTGGCGGCTAATTTTTATTTACTTATTTACTTATTTTCCGTTTTCCTCCTGATTTTCCCCACTAACCTCCACATCCTCCTCCAAGTTCTCCTCTCCTCCGCACCAGGCGCGACAACGACGATGTTCAGACGCTCACTACAAGCAACACGCCCACTCTACAGGGCTTACTCAACTGCAAGCGAAGCCGCCAAAGTGCCCGTCAAACTCGTCGCCGAGCTCCGCAAACGCACCGAAGTCTCGCTCACGAAAGCGCGCGAGGCCCTGTCCGCGACAAACAACGACGTCGATGCTGCACTCGACTGGCTCCAACAAGACCTAATTGCCACTGGCGCCAAAAAGGCCTCGAAGCTGCAAGACCGCGCGACGGGCGAAGGTCTCGTCTCCACCGCCGTACTTTCTCGCGGGATCGGCTCTGTAGGCCAACAGAGCCGCGTCGTGCGTGGTGCCCTTGTCGAGCTTAACTGCGAGACAGACTTTGTGGGCCGGAACGAGCTTTTCCAGCGCCTTGCGCGGGATATTGCGCGTACGGCCGCGTTCCACTCTGAGGAGCCTGGACCGGACCATACCAGCGCGGCGTTCTTACGCGCATGCGACTTGGCGTGGCTGAACGACGCGCCGCTTATGTCGGAGACATCGTTATCTGCGGGTCCTAGCGGTTCGCCGCCTCAAACCGTCGAGAGTGCGATCAAGGAGACGATTGCGAAGGTGGGAGAGAACATTGTGCTGCGCCGTGCGACGGCGGTGATGCAGTCCAATCCGGGCAGTCCCAACCACGGCTTGCGCCTCGCGGCATACGCGCACGGGTCGCTGAACAATGGTCACACGGGCCGCGTTGGTGCACTGGCTCTGCTCGCGCTCAAGTCACCTGAATTGCCAGCGCTGTTCAAGGATCCAGCATTTGCTGCCGAGGTGGAACGTCTCGAGGCTGCTATTGCACGCCAGACCGTAGGGTTCGACACACGCTCAGTATATGCGTCGGAAGAGGGTGCCGTGGACGAGACGGCACTGTACGACCAGCAATTCATGATGAATGTAGGCGGCATTCAGGATGAAACTGTCCGTATTGTGCTAGAGAAATGGGCGGAGGAACGCAAAGCCAAGGTTGCCGTACTCGACTTGGCCAGGTGGACCGTCGGCGAGGCGCTGTGATAATGGTTTCAACTCGCACCCATCCATCAAAAAATTCAGCGCCAATAGGCCATATCACCCCTTGAGCATCTAGACCACTCAGGTATAGACGATACACCATACACCAGTGCACAAACATTCATCATTTACCTTAACGCTCACCAATTATCAAACCACCACTCATTTCGTGACACGAAGAAAAAATGTATCGTAGCTCTAATGATTTAATAATTGTTCTACTGTGCATGCCAACAAGAATGAAAGAAAACAACAATAGGGAAGATGCTATACAGCCTGGTTAATAATCATAAATCCCACAACAATTATTTTACTTTTGTCCTGTTTGCATGTACCACACGTGGTAGATATAAGCTGTTATATGTTATATCGTATTTTCGGTGGTCGTCCTTGATACAGAGGGTTCTATACACAAAATGAAATGTTTCCATAAGCATATAGGACAGATGTTGGGGGAAAGGCCGCTCACAGATCTTTTTTTTGAGCCGTAGAGCGTGTTTCCATTTAGTTCTTGTACGATAGGGACAAAGATGGAATCGACTTACAGATATCTCCAACAGTCATAAGATAGCTGCCCAGCCCCTATGGTGATTTCACATATTTGAGTTATTTATATTTTAATGTGGTTTAGCGGACGTACGGTAAATATATGCCACCATGAGTGCCCTAATCATATTGAAAAAGAATTTAAGCCCCTAGTGTAGGAGAAACAAAACATATTATCTTACCTTCAAGCAAAAACGCTACAGGCCAGCCAATCGCAACCTTCCACCTTGTCAACGTACTACAAAAGATGTTATCCAGATTCCACACTAGGAAACCAAATGCAAAAGTCGCTCCGCCGATAGCAAACATGCGCGTCGAAATGGCCTTTTTCTCAGAAGGGATCGGCACGGGAGTCGTGTGTCGGTTGAGGAGGTACCATGTCCGAAACGCGGTGCTGATCAAAAGCGTGGCAAAGACGACTTGGTGGTAGACAGGGTTTCTGTAAATGAAGCTTTTTTGTTTTGAAGAGGTCTTGTCAGAAACTTTCCGCAAGAGAGATAGGAGAAAGTGTACAAGTTTAAGGTGGGAGATCGAGCAGAAATAACATACTAGCTAATGGAAAAGAGAACGTCGAATGCCAGCGCTGCCAACAGCAGGAACTGTGAGCGATGTGACGAGACTGAGAACCCAGGTGCGGTATCGAGCAGTATGAAGATACCCCAGCTGACGGAGATAATCATTGGTAGCTCGTCAGCTAGTTGAGCACTAAAGAGTAGTGTCGAGTGGAACGCAAAACTGCCAAGGCCAACGATACTGAATGTCTTTTCAATAAAATTCAGGGGACAACATTCATGTATAATATAAATAATAAGCCTCATAGTATTCCATATATGAAATGAGGGTTCAAGAGACAAAGGTATGTACCAGAAAACATAGCATGTATTGCACGGGGAGCGTACGGGCCCAACGAGCACCGTAGAGCGCGATGACGATGGTAAAAAGGTTGGAGAATGTGTTGGCCATCTCGGCAATGTGGTGTGAGAACTGGTAGTTGGCCTCGCACCAGTCGAGGGTAGCAGTGACGGGGCCCCAGTAGCCGACGTGGGTCGAGTTCATGGCGCGTGGAGTGGGAGGCAAAAGACCCTGCAACAAGCTAACAAAGGCCTAATAGAGGTGAACGACGCCAGCCACAGGACGGATCACACGCGCCACACTTCAGCCACCCGCGCGCCCTTATCACATGTAGTGGTGCCCAGCCACTTGGAGTTTTCGACTATGATTCAAGTTCCAGTGACTCGGATTGCCAAGTATGGTGCACAATCCCGAGGTCGGAGTTCAGCAGCGCAAATAAGGTGCAATTGCGAATTACGTCTTGTGATGTACGCCATGGGTAATAAAGAGCCTTAGCTACTAACCTGTGCCAAGATACCGGCTCAGAGTTCAATTTAGACCACTGAAGAGGTATTGGACTGGATGAGACTATCAACGCATCAATTCATCTGCAGTCAATGGTTACCGATCTCGCTTGATTTTCTTTTTTAGCTCGCTTACTCAGGTTTCTGAGCTCTAGAATGCTAGCAATCCAAGCTGCCAGTGGAAGAAATACTAGGCATTTATGTTCTTGCGGGGACTGCATTTGATTCTATCTACGTCTGCGCCTATCGATTACCATTCTTCTTCATTCGAGAGTATAGAGTAGCTATCCACGCCTAACTTTTCGATAGGTCGACAACTTTCTTGGAAAAGCGGATTAAGACTGCTCACGGTACACATACAGGAAAGCTACCGTAGCGACTGGATGTCCACGTTGCTATCACAGCCCAATATTATCGTCATGATCCATTACAAACCAGCTGTAAGAGTTCCTGCTGCCAATGGTTAGTGGGATACAAGCTTTTTCCAAGTTTGATGGTTGCTCGTGGCTGACAGGGTCGATGCGCAACTCTTTTTCGTCTATTGGGACAATTAGATTGCCGTCAACTTAAAGGCGGAGTGGTCCGTAGAAATCGGTGTGTCTCGGGGTTTGCGTAACAGCATAGCATATCTGTGCCTGTCCTTGTATATTGAACATGTTGAGTCTGTCTAGGGACTGGAACTGCCACGAAATGCTGAAGCCGATAAATCCCCGCATATTTGTCTTCATGCGACATAGCTGACCCTTTCCATTCCTTGCCTTCCTTCCCCATTCCATGTCCTCTGCCGGCATGGACACTGGTGCTCCGGTGGTGACAGCGTAAATATTATTTCCTCTTCTCAAGTCTCGTCGTGACGCATGTTACATGTCTATAGGAAAACCATTCAAGGCTTTTTTGTCGCTGCTATCAGTATGTGCTGCACTGAGTCGCGATAAAATCGGCTGAATCATCTGGAACAACAACCGTAGTGGTGGTCTTTTATGATTACTTTCTCACCGTTGGCCCCGAAATTCGCCTGATATGGCGCCAACCCTTTCACATGGTCACTATTGCCTGGCTTGTCAATCGTTACCTATCTTTGATTGCCAGTTTCATTCGGCTCGCTGCTATCTTTGTGCCTTTGTCATACCAAGTATTTTCCATAATTTTGTGCTGAAGAAAGAGAAGATATCT
The DNA here is from genome assembly GCA_018343915.1 of Agroathelia rolfsii. Taxonomy (NCBI): domain Eukaryota; kingdom Fungi; phylum Basidiomycota; class Agaricomycetes; order Amylocorticiales; family Amylocorticiaceae; genus Agroathelia; species Agroathelia rolfsii. The sequence continues at coordinate 3,900,620 of JABRWF010000001.1, read as the reverse complement.
AATATCAGCATATTTACAGGGGTAGTCACGAGTTTACACACTTACTACAGGCCTGGTTTCAATATGGATTGTTTTTAGATGTCGTATCGTTTCTACTACTCACAGCTCCATTATGACTATATCTCAGATTGTCATGTGGGGTACGTCAACAAAACATTCTCATTATCCAATTGATACCTGCCTTGTTACTAACGTCTTTCCTCTTGTTTTCTAAAGGCATACAGTTCTGGCGCGTTTCGGCTTTATATGGACACAACAGGAAGTTTCTATATACGATGGTCTTTTTCCCCCTAACCTTGACGGTGCTCACTTCGGTAAACTTGCATCAAAATCCTATGCTTTATAACGCTCAATTAGCTGGGCCGCTAGTGGATAGTTATTAGCTCCCTCACCGCTTCGGCTATGTCTGTGTATGAATACGGCTGCATGTCCTCATATGCACTGGGAGTACCGTGAGTACGCATTCAGAGTCATCTGTACAATGATCTTCCCCTCCCTTCCTCCGAAAAGGTCTCCCAAGTGCTATCACTGGACTGTTACTAATTCCGTCCATCTAGCATTACTGGTTCGTGTGCTTGGCTACTGGGGATCTACCAGTGTCATTTGAACCCGGCCTTAACACTCTCTAATCAATACTGCTGCTGTAGGTGCAACGGCTACCTGGGTAATCCAGCTTGTCTGGGAATCTCTTGTCGTCTCCTTAACTATCATAAAGACGTGGAGAACCGTACGGACCACACGGGACATTTACGGGAGGCCGTTCCTCAGTACTGTTCTCCTTCAATACGGTGAGTATTTTATCGACTGTGATATATTTGGTACTGACACACAGTCATAGGTGTCTTTTATTTCCTGTTGGTCGTTTATTTCGAATGCTCTTGGGTGTAAATATGTGATTATCTATGTAGGATTATATTGTTTCTTTGCCTAGTCAATATCTTAACCTTCACGGTAAGCATCTCTTTTGATGTTGACCCCCATATCTTGATCATTCTCTACAGATTACCTCGGTATTTTATTATCTAATTCCATGATTAAAAATGGAGCCTGATCTTCTTATCTCTCAATAAGCCCTATCTGTCCATAGCCTCGCTCTCGTGGATCTCGACATGGTATGTTCGCCTACCTCCCTCCTCTGCACACGCCATCCAAAAAGGAAAGGAAACGAATGATTCACACCCCGACCGACAGTGTGTCAATTGCCATGACATCACGCCTTATACTTAACCTTAGAGAGAACATGGACGCTTCAATTGTCAGTGGCGGGGATGAGCATGTCACGGCTGACATTACCATGACCAACATCATTTCCCGGCAATTGGAACTATTCAATGAGAGTGCATGATACGTTTTCTGCTAGTACGTGAACGTCTTTACCACCAAGGAACTACATGAATTGACTCAACACTTATTCTATTAATAAATTTCTCTCAGGTTGGACATATAATAGGGATAATAAAACTACTATGTGGCATGCCCTGTGAGGTGGTCGGGAGGTTGTTTCTGGTTTATGGGTATCGCTAAGATGGCATACATATTTAAGCCAGGACTAGCACGTCGAGCGATATAATCACTTGGTACTATTAAAACCAGCTGTGTATTATTACTGGCAACACTATACTATTAGCTAATGGACAATACGGTCATAGTGGACAAAAATAGCTCAGAGCGATGTCTACCCGCATGGACCTAACTTTGGAAAACGAAGCACATTCACAAATCACGTCTTTCGCATATCTGCATGTGCTTTCGGTTGCAATTTACTACATGCGTGATACTACTGGCACCGATATGAGTGACTCGAAGGATTCCGCCGAGTTCGAATTGGTGAGCTGCCGTATTAAACCCAAAATTACGGATCATCGGCGTTACTTCAGCCACTTACATGTTTGTCTATCGGCCGCTCTATCAAGTTCATCGATTGTCAGTGAATGTCGGCAGCGTAGTCTGCGAGGATCCTGGCATACCTTATTCGACTTTTTCCGCAAGATTAGTCCGATTTATATTTGTCCGGAAAATGACGGACCAAAATCCAGTAAGTCTAAATTGTGTCAGGAATATACCAAGCAAATCTCAGTTTGACATATAATTAAACTTAGTCTGGACAAAAACGGACCAACTTTGCGAGAAAGGTCGAATGCGGTATGCCAGGGTCCTAGTTTGCCTAAGGGGACTATCGAGCCAACACACCCGCACAGGTACAAGGTTAACTGTGGGGGCAGGGACCTTTCCTAGCGATCCCAACGGCTATGATGCCGGAACATGGACGCATGAACGATGACAAACATTGAAATCCGAATGTGTCATTATTTTTGGCTCTTGGTTCTTTTAATCACTGGCTGAAATTGCACTGAAACCCCGCCGGCTTGGCTCAGTCAGCGCGGCCCAAATCTGGAGTACTATGTGCACTAGTACATATCTAAAGCCGAATTGACTTCTCTTTCCAATCTTATCAGCGCGTTCAAAACTTGTTCATAAGAGCTGTGATTTCAAATTGTTGAACATGGTAACACGATCAATGTCTTTGGTCTAGCCAGCCCTGCAAGTATTACCCCTGGTCTCTTTCGAACACTATGGGATGCCTCCATAAAATCCACACGATCGGTTTCAATGATTTCCAGTCCTTCCAGTGAAGTAGCATAGATCACTGGTACGTGTATGTGGGTTCGCTTAGATTTTAGTATTCATATCATACATGAAAATCATCTGTAAGTATCAGTCAAAACTCAACATTGTTCTTATAGTTTCTGTCGGCTATGAGGGGTTACGTAGTTGGCTCCGCATAAATTTGTCTGATGGTTGCTCCTTGATGGCAGGGTCGGCGTATCATCCAGTGTAGTGGCACATTTCCATCGAGTGCTCTCTTATGCACGACAGTAAAGACCCGACAAGCTTGACAAACAGGGAAATCGCATTGTTTTGGGACTACTAACTGAATAACGGATTCGCACCCGTTCTGACTAATAGTCTATTGTACTCATCAAGCAGGACTGCCACGAAACACGAAAACCGACAAAATCCCGCCTCCTGGAGTTACGCTACAAACTCCACCCTTCGCATAAATCATCTTTCTTCCTTATGCCATTGCCATGCTCTCGGATGGTTCTAACACTGGCCTTACACCGTTGAAAGCGTAAATGATACACTTTCATTCGTGATTGCCCTCTTAATGACACTTTTTGCAACTCCAGGACTACCATAAATTACTTTTTCGTCGTTTCCATTGGTGTGTATAGACCTAGCTGTTGGAAAATATGACTATGTAATACTAATATAATCAAACTATATCCTCCTAGTTTTACTCTGTTATGACTATATTCTTACTCTTGGACTGGAAATTCGTTTGATATGGCGCCGGCCCTTCCATATAGTCGCTATTGTGTTTCTCGTCAATCGTTACTTATCTTTAATTATCAACGTTGGCCGGTTTGCTGTCGTCTTCCTGTCTCCGACATCCAGAGTATTTCCCTTCTCTATATTCCTCATTCTCGGAGAGCAGAAATCTAACAAACATACTTCTGCAGTGGTAGCGATTAGTTTTCTAACGTATTATATATGATCCGGGCTGGAACACACAATTTTCATAGGTGCCATATCGTCAATGTTAGTTATGCTTCTCTTATGTTTGTGTCACAACTATTCATGTGGGGTAAGGCGAAAAAAAACTTCTTCTTTCGCTCAACAATCCAGATTGACCCATGATTTCGAAAACAGGCCTGCAGATCTGGCGTATTTCAGCCTTATATGGACATCAGAAAAAATTCCTCCGGATTATGATTCCGTTTTCATTCTTGTTAGCATGCTTCGCTGTGGTAAGCCTTTGCAAGATTCGACGTTCCAATGCCTAACTTGATATGATAATAGTGGGTGCTTGTGGACAACCTCAATTTCCCAATCGTGTATTTATACGGATGTCTAGCTGTACACAGTGGTGCCCCGTGAGTTCACATCTTCGGTTATATGCTGGGACGTCAACACTCAAATCAAGTCCCAAAATCTGTTGTATAAAAAATCTGCTAAACTGAATCTGGTTAATACTACCAGGACAATCGGTAAGCGTACTTAGTAGCAACAGATTTGCGATCTCGTTTAACCGCAAATCTCGCAAGTTGCAAAATATTACTGGATCATTTTCATTATCTGGGAACTAGTCATTGTCTCCTTGACGATCAATAAGACATGGAAAATGGCTAAAGCCTCGCGAGACATCTACGGGAGGCCGTTTCTCAGCACAATCATGCTTCGAGATGGTAAGAGTTTTTTATGTAATCCTCTTACTATGATTTCCGATTCACATGGAGCGAAACCAGGCCTCATATATTTTTTGTTGGTTATTTTCGTTTTCTCAAATATTTAAGTGCTATTTTAAAAACTAATATTTAATCTAAATACATACAGGTCGATGTCATTAATCTTTTTCATGAACACCGTGACGTACTTCGTGAGTTTTTTCTTCTTCGAAAATAGCGTAAACTAATGCGCTATTTACATACAACTTTTTCTAGATACATAGTGTGGGTTATGGTTCAAACACACATTCCCAGAGTTTGCTACTTATTTCCGTCATTATTTCTCAAGTCCTTCCTTTCTCCTGGCTCACTCTCCTGGCTATCGACATGGTAAGCTTATTATTGTCTGTCTGTTTGGCTTTCGAAGACGGACAGAATTTTGAAAGAATCTCGGCTGGATAGTATATCGATAGCAATGTCATCGCGCATCATACTCAACCTGAAAGAGAACATGAATGCTACCATTGTTAGTGGTGGCGAAGAACACGACACAGTAGATATCACCATGACCCATATTGTTTCTCGACAACTGTGAAATTTCAATTTGGACTCACATTCGTAAGAGGTATGTAGACGTTCACATTTCAGGTAGCGACTTGTACTAATATATTTTTACAAGTTGCTTTAGCGTCTGGTATGCTACAAAGTATTGAGAGAGGATCTCTTCCCGTCTCGTAATTCATTCCAGTTGCACTTTTGAAGGCAATCTGCTGGCCCAAGCGCGCACACACACATACAATCTACTCCTACTTGATTTAGCAATTATAAACTGGAGCTTTGAGCATATCCTGTAGTATGAATAGCTCGTATTGTTCCAGTGAACTGTACAGCATTATCTACAATACTGCAGTTAGTGATACATATACGCTATTAGATGTTCCAAACAACAAAAAATTGGCATAAAGAGTACATTAATGTCTGGAGTGTCGTTGACGCTAAGACTATACCGGCATATGCTAGTGGTAGTACTCATACTTAGTCTCATAGGTAATCGATGGGTTTCACAAATCATGATGTTATGAGCTCAGATTCAGTTCTAGAAAGTTGGTAACGGATTTGAACCTACGCATTGCATACTTCTAAGCTGTTATCCGAGTCGCTGTTTGTTGGTGTAAAAGAGGCGGAACATCGCCAAACTACCATTACTATGCCCCACCCTTGAGTTGTTTCGTCGGTGGCGGTGTTTCACGCGGTTTCGTCGCTCACGCATGGTCACACATCACCGTATCGTCGGGATGTATTACACACAGACAGAAATCAAATAAAAACGGCGTTTTTATTTGGTTTCTGCCTGTGTGTTATTTTCGAGCTTCACTGGGTGTGACGACTGAACAAAGTAGTGCCACTTTGTCACTGAGCCTTATGTAATGCCGATGAGGGCGTGTACAAACCGGCCGCGGCACGCGTAACGGCTTGCCGCAGGCTGTGCCTTGATGACCTTAGGTTCTTGACCTCTTGCCGTGTGTACTCGCAACATTGCAAACCAGCTTGAGCTGAAGCATATCAACAAAATCTAACTTTGGATCATCTTATCGGCTAGCATGCCTCGGTATTATACCGCTTGCAAAGTATTTAAACGCTGACATTCATAGCTGGGCTCGCAGCTCACCAAGAACACAGTTGCTTTCTGCACCTCAATCAATTTAAATAGCCGCATGCCATCTTCGAACAACATCAAGACTGCCGTCATTGGGGGTGAATATTCATATCTTGTTCTTACTTTTGATATATTGGGAATCTAATCATTCAATACAGCCGGTCCAGCAGGTTTAACCTTCGCTCGTTTATTGCAAAACAATGACATACCTTGTACCGTCTATGAGTCTGAATACTCTCGAGACGCGCGTGGTCAAGGAGGTACACTAGATCTCGATGTTGAGACGGGTCAACTTGCTCTTCGTGAAGCAGGTTCGTTTCCTTATACACTATGTCCCAACTTTTACCCTCACCTTACGGACCTTATAAGGCCCTTATAAGGCGTTATAAGGTCCGTAAGGTGAGGGTAAAAGTTGAGACATATTCTTTGGATTTCCGGCGCTAAGGAAATAATTTACACTTCTTTCAGGTCTCTGGGATGAATGGCTCAAGCATGTGCATCCTGAGACTGAAGTCTATAAGCTTCTTGACTCGACTGGCAAAGTCTACCTTGACGAAAACATCACTGGGAACAATCATGGTCGTAACCGTCCCGAGATCGACCGTCTGAAGCTTCGTGATATTCTGCTCGATTCTTTAGCACCTAACACGGTTGTGTGGGGCAAGAAACTGCGTAACGTTGAAGCATTGGCCGATGAAGTAGGAGTATACAATCTCCATTTTGAGGATGGCAGCATCGAGCATGGTTTTCATCTCGTCGTTGGTGCAGACGGAGCGTGGTCTAAAGTAAGACCCCTTCTGACTCGGGAGAAACCATTTTACTGCGGTATTACTGCCTTTGAGGCTGTCATCCGCGACGTTCGAACCCGGTATCCCGAAATGGCTCGTTTTATTGGCTCAGGGGGCTGTCTGACCATCGATCATGAACGCCTATTGGCAGCACGAATTCAGGACAATGGTCATGCGCTTGTATACGCCATGCTTCGTTTACCCGAGACGTGGAATCAAGAGAACAGGATTGATTGGGAATCTCCCACTGCGGGAGAGCAGTTCATTGTTCAATATTTCCCTACTTGGACTCAAGAATTGAAGGACCTCATCTTGAAGAGTGACGAACCTCTCCTTATTCGCCGGCTTTATATGCTTCCAGTGGGTATTGAATGGGAGCACAAATCTGGGCGAGTTTCATCCTAATCTTCTAAACGTTAGAAACCTCTAATGCGAGGTTTCAGATTGACGCTCATAGGGGATGCAGCACATTTAATGTCGCCTTTTGCTGGAGTAGGTGTCAACGTTGCTATGGAAGATGCACTCAAGCTTGGACGTGCGATAATCTTACGCAAAGATGGATTGCTCAGTTCTGATGCAGTCGCCAGTTGTAATGCATTGTCTGTGTCCGTAAAGGAATACGAAAACGAGATGTTCCCCCGTGCAAAGCAAAACGCGGAAATGTCTTTGATGGGGATAGAGACTCAGTTTAGTGAAAACGCACTGCAAGCCGTCCTCGGTCGGTTTTTGGCGCATCACTCATCTTCGAGCGAATAAACGCCAACCCTTAATTAGCACGTTGTAACAGGTGCCACCCTTGACTGTATTGATAAAAATTGACTATGTACTACTATATTACAGTCGACTCCCTATAAAATGATCACCCTATCAGGTCATACTCTCTTAAAAAATCATATTTCTTGGCGTCACCGAGTTGGTATGCGGGGGAAGGGACGCAAGAGTCATAAAATTCATTTACTACCGGTCTAACGCTCATATATGGAGACACCACGTACTAGTAATATTACTTACCATATTGAGTAGCAAACCAACGGGCATCTTGCTTACAAGGGCCAGCAAAGTAAACGTTGCCACATAAAAGCAAAATGGCGACATAAGCAACAATTTCACTTGATAACTCTATTAAGCATACTCCCTTACAAATCATAATTCTTGGCGTTACCAATCGCCATGATTTTATAGGGAGTTGACTCTCTTATGTTATTTTGCTTAAACCCATTCTGCGAGAAAATGATCCATGTTTTTTTAAGCACGTTTGTTGATAACCTTTGCTACACTGCCCCCAGCTCGCACGGTTTATATTGAAGGGCCCTCGCAAGTAGTGGGGCACAACATCAAACTGTGCACAGGCCCAGAGGAGTTCCTAGCCAGGGTTGTGTTGATCCTGTTCGGACAACTTCGCATCCCTTCATATTCCTAGCCGCGATTTTTAGACGCCGGTGTGGGCCAATGGTAACTAAAGTGGCTATTTATCCTCGCTATCCTTGCCATGTTGCGATCCCTTCCCTTTTGTGTTCCCCATCTTCCGTCAAAGACCTACCTACTATTAGCATCACGCTGTACATCAGACAATTTAACGTTCAGTGAGAATGTCGACAGAGCTGTTCTTGGGCTCACTAGAAATTGGAGTCCTTGTTTCATCAGTGTATGCATCTTTGCTTATATGAACATCCTCAAGTATGCCACGATTGAGTTTCTAAGGTTAGAATCTACGGAGTAACATGCCTTCAATGCTACCTATACTTTGTGGAGTACTCTACCAAAGATTCGCTGTTGCTCAAGTTATTCGTAAGTGTGCATGAATCTGGAGTATCGGTTTGCCTTGATTGTGTTTGACGGCTGTCTTTAGGTTGCAGCGCTGATGTACGCGCCTTGTATTTTCAGTTCTTCCACCTGACATTTACAGTTACCAAGGGCAACGGAAACGTTTCATGCTGCACTTCTTGCCCATGCACTATATATTTATTCCGTCAAGAACTTCGGCAATGTCGATAAGCTATTCGAAATGATATGGCGGGTTCCAAATACTTTATTTCATTATCCTTCGCTGATAGCATAGTTTTTGCAGGAGTCTTTTGGTGAGTTACTGGATTCGGATTCATCATCGCTGCGCCAGTATCTGACGAGACTATTAACAGCTTCAAATATTTGTTGCAGTAAGTTTTGAGGTAACGCAGACCTGAATAATGCAGATACTCATCCTTAGACCAGACCGTTTTGAGTACTGCTACACAACTGTAAGGTTTTTTTTTTTTTTTTTTTTTTTTTCAGTTTTGAGTTCCAATGATGACACCACTTATACGTGTCCCACAGTTTCTTTGCCTTCCGAATATACTGCCGTAGGCCTTCTAAACTCCATTGCTCTTCATTGAATGGACTCGGTTGACTAATTCCGCCTGCAGTCAGTGATCGTTTCCGTCGGGTTATACCAAGTATCATTGTAAGCGAATTCCAATTGTGCAATTATCTTCAAACCGAATTAAATTCCAACTCGTCTTTTTACAATTAAGTGTGTCATGAGCCTAACGACATTGGGTGAGCCTCTGATTTTGATACAACTGCTAGCGAAGCGAGTACACATCTAACTTGGATTAAAAGGACTTGCTATGTGTTCGTGGCGCCTGATTATTACCGCGGTTTATACTAATGACAAGAACCTGAAATGTTTAGGCTTTGTAATTAGTGGGTGCGTTCTTGTTCAATAATTTACTACGGTTAGTGGCTTTTGTGTTCTTACAATCTGGCGACTTTAGTCTTAGAGCACCATCATGGTCCTATGCGAACAGTTCGAGACGTATATTGCCTGTAATTGACATTTTTCTTGATGTGCATTCAATTCTTTAGCTCACTATTCAGATCTAGTACTTAGGTGGTGCTATAACATTTTTGCCAGCCGTCTGCGATTCTTTAATAGCGGCTACGATAATTTGCCTTCTTCGGATTCACAATCGTCGATCCCCACTGGCTAGGTGCCCTAGTTATGTTCTTTCCCTCGATTAACGACTCATCCTTGTGCCTTAGAACAAGCCGAATGATTAACAGACTGATCTGGTATACTCTAAATACTGGTAAGGCTCGAGTGGTTTTGTTGCACTCCGTCGTACCAAAATACTGAACGATTAACGATCAGGACTACTAACAACGTGACTTTATTTTACGCCATTCAATTGATTACCCTTAATTTCTTATGATGATTAACGTACAGCGTCTTCGCCCTAATAGCTGGCATTATCGTGAGTATTAACTTACTATCAAGACATATACTATACTGTTTTGTGGATAGGCGTTGACTTATCCCTTCTTGAAGTTAATGATGGGTAGCAACTCGTTGGTCTATATGTCGTTTCATTTCATTTCAACTCGGCGTAAGTTTGATCAACATTAACGTCCTCTGTTTGTTATGGCCATGTTTCTAATTGCCCCAACAGTATATATGTGTTCCCTCGTTTCAACGTAGGAACGCTTTGGTCAATTTCCAAAACTGATGCTAATGCAATCTTTTCGTAGACTTAATTCTCGTGAAACAGTACAAAGAGAACTTGAGGGCGATTCAGGGATTACTGATGATGGTATAGATAATACTACTGGCAATGATGCCGTCTTTACGACAGGTGGTTTTGAGCTCACCCAGATGGCTTGCGGAACAACGATCGATAGTGCCAGCCAGCTCCATATCTATCAAGAATCCAATGACGCCAAGTAGGTTCAACTTGAAGATCGCCGGTTCAACGATGCACATTCCTAAACTAACATAAACCACAAGATTCTCTGGCCTCGATCATAATCCACTCTAACCTTTGAGAGGAAACTATCAAAATGCGTATTAAATATGACTCGCGATGATAATGCAGGCCCGCAAACCAATGCTAGGGATGCTTCCGAATCATGGTACTTTCCATTCGCTTTTGCCCAACCTGATAGTTTTGACAACATTCTATTACTTCAATCGCATAAGTCTCCCCTCCGTCGATATTTATCCGCCCACTGCATCTGTTATATTTGTCAAATCTCCCGCCATTCTTTGCACATAGTTCACTTTGGAGATCGAAATAACGTACTGTCTACCTTAATAAATTCGATATAACATTATTTTTTCCCAATGCACTTCTAACGGGTAGATTCTGACAGTGCCCATGCACCACGGATTCATTCAGTCAGTGATGTAGTACTAGCTCCAAGCTCTTACTACCGTAATAGATTTCAATCCACTATGGCCACACTCGATTATCATTGTACGTGCAACTTGAAAAGCTCCTGGCATTGGCATCATGTACGCATGCCTCGGTCCTGATTGATGAGATATCCTGAGCTTGGAGCTCCCGAGTCGCAGTCAATTGATCGAAGCTAGTGGCATCATCTAAATGACCGGATCCAATGAGTAAGCCTTCTCAAGTCGGAAGATTTGCGTCGCCAGTACGGCAGGGCAGGGCGTTGTGTCAGCCTTATAGTGTGGGGGAAGAAAAGGGTAAGCGGCTGCCCCTTTCGAGCAATAGGCCAAGCCCGGGAGTGCTCGAGAATAGCTATACCTCGACACACCCTAAAGCTGGACCTATGTTAGGTGTGGTGTGTGGTAGGGAGGTGGGCGGGAGAAACAAAACTACCACTGTGCTATTGCACAACTGCGAGTGAGCACTGAGTGAGTGCTCAGTATGAAGGGCAGCCTAAGTAACAGCCGTATCAGCGTGTGCTCTCGGATCTGAATTTTGAGCCCGTGGCTGTGTCTTCCCAATACCGAAACTCAACCTCGCAGGTAGGCTCGTACCCAGCCGTCGCTCTCCGCTCTGAGCTTGAATTGGAAGACGGTGGCGGTGAGCGGAGTTTTAAGGAGCAGTAATCCGAATCGGAGTTTGAAGCGGCTGGATCCGAGCCTATTGGAATTTAGACGAGGGCCGACCATTGCTAGCACTGTAGTGCTAATGGTACGTACCATCCCCGGCAGTTCCAGATTTTGCTCCTATGCTTACATCGTATGATTATGGAAATCATACTCAAGTATAGGTAATCATGACCGGCAAGATGCCGTATACACTCGTAAATAGGTTTTCACTTGCCAGTGGTATCATCGCTGCGTTGTCTGCTCGGCATCGATGAGGGCGCCGATATTTTGTGAAATTGTTGACCTTCGAATAATAGCGTCATTGGCATTGCATTATGCTCTGACCATGAGTATTTAAAGACTTTACGTTCACACATGAGATAGACAGCACACATTCGGACTAATTACTTTTACCCCGCATAAATATGTCTCTAAACAATACTCTCAAGAGTGCTGTCATTGGCGGTGAGACCCAAGCCTTACTCTCGAGACATGTCCTGGGTTTTGACATCGCACTAGCTGGACCCGCAGGTTTAACTCTCGCACGCTTGTTGCAAAACAGTGGCTTTTCTTGCACTGTGTATGAGTCCGAAAAGTCCAAAGATGCACGCGGTCAAGGAGGCTCACTCGATCTCCATGTCGAGACGGGGCAACTCGCTCTTCATAAAGCAGGTTTGATGCATTGCTACATCTGGCACTCAATTTTGCTCAAGTACTCATAAAACCAAGGTCTTTGGGATGGGTTCACCAAATATATGCGCGCGGAGAGCGACGTTTACAAGCTCTTCGACTCCACTGGTAAAGTTTATTTTGATGAGAATGCCGCTGGAAATCGTCGCGGGAAGAACCGTCCTGAAATCGACCGTCGGCAGCTTCGGGATCTCTTGCTCGACTCTCTGACTCCCGGGTCAATCAGCTGGGGTAAGAAGCTGCGCAGTGTTGGAGCATCAGCCAGCGAAGTAGGGTTATACGATCTTCATTTTGAAGACGGGAACATCGAACGTGGTTTCAATCTCGTCGTGGGTGCAGACGGAGCCTGGTCCAAAGTCAGACCTCTTCTCACACAAGAGAAGCCGTTCTACTGTGGTATCACGGCTATCGTGGGCACTCTAAACGATATTCCTAACCGACATCCTGAGATATCTGCATTGATTGGCGCTGGAAGCTGTCTAGCTTGCGACGATGAGCGTACTATATCAGCTCAGGTTCAAAGTGGCGACGCCGCGGTCACCTATGCCCAGCTTCGTGTCCCGGAGACGTGGTTCAAAGAGTGTGGGATTGATTGGACATCCCCTATGGCGGGTCAACAGCTTATGGAGGAGTACTTTCCCGCTTGGAAGCAAGAGTTCAAGGACTTCATTCTCAAGACTGACGAACCTCTCGTCGCACGTCCACTTTATATGCTTCCAATAGGCGCTGAGTGGGAGCATAAACCTGGGTATATTTTTATTTAATACTGTATCATGCGAGTTAACTAAGCAATGTTTATCTTAGGCTGACCCTGATAGGAGACGCGGCGCACCTGATGTCACCTTTTGGCGGGGTGGGGGTCAATGTTGCCATGGAAGATGCATTGAAGCTCTGGCAGGCCATTATTTCACACAAGGATGGTGTTCTGGATTCTGATACATCAGTGAGCTGTAACGCCCTCTCCGAGGCTATTAAGGAGTACGAAGTCGAGATGTTCCCTCGCGCTAAGAAGAGCGCGGAGCTGAGTAAGGCAGGACTGGAGATCAGGTTCAGCAAAAACGCAGCACCGGTCATCCAAAATCTTTTCAAGAGGCTTTCATCCTCCGACGAGGATATACAAGTAGGGAGTACCCCGTCATCTAAATTTCATCATGTAATTACGACACATGCTGTTCGTACTGAAGAAAGTGACAGCCAGTGACTTTACTTTACCACCTATTTACCCCCAACCCCCCTCAGTATATATAATATTAAAATCATATCCCAAGCTATTTGCTATATTTAAAACCACATTCTGTCCCGAAATCTGAAACCTATTTATAATAACAAAGCATACATTCAATATGTTTTATTATTATCGCCAAGCACAATCCCAGTAACAGCATTTTTCATTGAAAGAATGTGATCAGTTTAGCTCCAACCGAAGCGCATCGTATTGAATGTACTGTGAAGGCAAGGTCAGCATCTGCCATTCCTTTACCGTGTTTAGAACAACATACCACTGGCTGCGCATACGGAAGGGAGATCTGAAAAAAGGAACGATATCACTGCGATTAGCAGTGTCGAGCGCGGGAGTAACATGGAGAATACATACATTGAATTGATTCCAGCCTTGCTTGAGCCATGAGCCCGGGAATGGAAACTTGCCGACGATGAGATAGCAAGAAATGGCTAGAAAGACGGGTGAGCATGGTAAAAGTGACACAAGTAGGGGATATCGGACTTACCTGATCGCTCACCACAACTGCTACTCTGGTACGGCTCGATTATCCAATTTAGGAGATTGGATTGGCCATTAACGTATGTCGAGATCTGGACATGAGCGACATTAGCCATTGAACTCGACGATAAAAAAGCAGCGCATATATCCCACGTTGAAAGACGGGTCTTTTCCGGTCGCCTCTCCCGTGTTACCAGCAGTTGTCCTTGCACCGGCGAGCTGTACGGTAAATGTTGCCGTCGAATTGGCACTGGGCGCCTCATCAAGCTCAAAATTGATGTACCAGTTGTTGTATTCTATATATTCATCAGCAAGGGCCCAAAACGGACAAAAAAAAGCCGGTCGTACGGTTATATGTGTTATTATCAGTGTAAGATGGGCCGAACTGGGACCAGTGAATGTAGTTCCAGTCGTCGAGCTCATTGCTCTCCCCAATTGTGTAATTGACACCATTTGGGAATTGTGTCGGGAAATCCCAGGCGCCCCAGTAAATTCGGTATTCTAGGATTTCATAGTGGCTCAGCAAGTTGAATGGAGAAAAAAAAAAGTAACTAGATGCCTACTAGCAGGTTGATTAGGGTGGGTTAGGTCGCGTTCATAGCCGTTCTTGTACTCTCCTGCAGTCTTATCAGGGACACCAATGCGCCAGAGCTCCCTTCCTGAAGAAAACGCTGTAAGTACTTGAGGTGTCATTAGGGATAAGGGGGCTACCAGCCGACTCTGGGACCCATGTGCCCTTGAAAGTTGTCGTTTTTCCTGCTTTGACGACGAGTCCATCCTGCACATAATCCCCAAAGATACCTATGAAGCAATGGTTTTAATTGATATGCGAAATAAAATGTGCCCAATACTTACCAACTCCAACAATTGTCAAACGATAAGTTCCTTCCTTGACTCTCGAGAAGCTAACCTTTCCATCCTTCACATCAGTCTGGAAGTACTGGTAAGCCGACGGGATCGTAGAGCTATCCTGAAAATGAATATTCCATTAGAACACACTTCTAAGGCAGGAAATAAATCACATACTTGGAAGTGGGTCCCATTGGCACTGAGGATAGCAACCACCTCTGATGCGCCTTCCGGGATTGAGATGGCGGCCTCAAACGTACCACGTTCCCAAGAAGGAGCGTATCCAACGATCTAATTTGGGTCGATTAGTCATGTCGGTGAGACAATGCCACAAAAATACATACATAGGGGGAGATTTCATCATAGAACTCCGAATTCCATGCTGGATCGGCGTATGATTCTGCATCTGCAAGCAGACCTTGTATTCTATTATACATTAAAGCTGAGTAAGCGAGGCGATCTGCCAAGAAGGTTTGAGCATACCCGCTATTTCCGGTATTTAAATACAAGAACTGTGTTGGCATTGGGGTTGTGTGTTAGCGCCATCCCGCGCATGAATGATTCATACTCACGTGAGGACCAAAGGTGCGATCGAAGCCATTACTAATGTTTGGCGAGTGAGCGCCGCCATGCGAAGTTGTGAGTTTATCGTAGGTGATGCCATCTACCATCAGATCGACATGGAACTAATGTATCGGGGTCAACGGCGTTTTGTCCAGGAAAAAAAATCATGACTTACGGGGCCATTGTAGAGTGTATCCTTCTGGTTGATAACCCACCATACACCGTAGCCCGTTCCGTTGGCTTCAAAATACAGACCATGCGCATTGTTCGTCTGGTTATCTGCGAAGGTATACTATGCTACAAGTGAGTTGAATGAAATACATCGGAAATAAGATAAGTATACCTTTGTGAAATAATCTGACTCGGCGATAACGTACGGATCCGACGGCGTGTTGCCCAGATACCACGTCCTAAGGCATATGGTCAGACTCCATTAATGATATGTACTCTGCATTGACTTACGCGTCCTGAACCTGAACCTCAGCTGCAGTTGCTGCATCAGACGGCAAGGGTGCCTGTACGAAGGTCAAAATGAAAGTTGTGTAGAATGAGACTGACTCATACCCATTGCGCATTGTTAGTGATAATATCTGTCCAAGGTGCTTCCGGATACGTGGGGCGGAACATGGAACGAATTTCACCAATTGGCCCAAGGTTTGTAGCGGTATCGTTGTAGTACGCAAGGCGAAGGAAGCTGTGTAGACCACTCTCTCCGTCCTTCAAAAACCAGGATCGTTGAATCCTACATATTAACAGTATTAGTGATTTTTTTTGCAATGATACTAATTGAATGATCACAGATGTCCAGTTGAAGCATCGTCATCGGTAATCACAATTCCAGCCCAATTGGAGCCATTCAAAAGGTTGAAAGAAGTATTTCCGAGTGCATAGGTGTATGAAGGGAAATCTGGATAGCACGGGAACTAAGCATGAGCGGATGAATGACCTTTGCAAGAAATACTGGATTCCTTTACCTGAGTAGACATAACCTGTACTAGCCGTGGCATTTGGTGGACCAAGAAGATTAGTATTTTGGTATATGAAGTTCTGGATATAGCCATTTGACTTCAAGAGGCTACATAATAGCATCAAACACAATGCTTCGATTGAAAACATAGTCCCGAAATGACGAACTCAAAGATAATGAGAGAGTTTGAAAACGTATATGTTGTTGATGTTTGCGTAACTGTCACTGCACGAGCAGCAGCCGCCAACAGCCCTGACACTAGGAGCTTTTTCGTGAGCATAGTAAAGGAGTCGATCCCAAGAATTGGCTTGAATATGCAAGTGACTTGTCGCTGGGTTAAAATACTTTCAGTGTGTTGTGTTGATAGTTTTTCGAAGCAGTAAAGTCGTCAAGATTCGCAATCGTGAGGCCATTTCAGCGGCGTCTATATCCTGTAAATACGCTGAGAGAAGGCTTCGCCTACTGGAGTCATGCAGGTTTTATCACTCCTCACGAGATGAGGTCGGGCCCGGGAGAGGAGCGGACCGCGCAGAAGCTGATGTGGGAAATTCTATGTGTACCCTGAGGTCCAGGGGGATTTTCTGTTCGAGGTATGCATAATCTTCTACTCACGCTGTTAGAATAAAGCGTCTGGCCAGTGATAAAGTCAATCAAGAGATAGCCCTCAGTTGAGGATATTATCCCTCCCTGAGCGGCGATGTTGTGCATCGGACGGCATGATTCAGGTATACAGCATCATGTGTGATCGATAGGAGAGTTGGGCTACTTCGACTCGTATCACGCTTGAGAGCTAAAAACGTTGTTGCTATTGCGCCATGCGAAGTATGAATGACAACAGATAAATGCCCTATTACAGCGTTCAAGATGGATATTACCCGTTGTTCACAGGCACAAAAACAATATGCTCTCGAGGTACGATGGCGTTCAGTGTTGATAACTAGTGAGTCAGTGATGAGCACATCTATGAGTAATGAAGAGCAACCAGATTCATCATAGTAGATAATGACCGTTCAAGCTCAAGACCTTATCCCATCCCGTGACTCGGACGAGTTTATGCCAACTGACCATGATGTCAGCCGCAGCGTCAGCCACCGTCAGCCACATTGACAATGCAATTATATTACGTTCCTCACGCAGCATCACCGAAGCACACATACTAGTAGTAGCATCATCATACAACTCATGGACAGCAGCCAAGTTCATACCTCAAACACTCTCGATATAGACGATGCATTTGTCTACGGCGAAGACGATCGCCAAATCTCTCTGGGGCTCTCTGCCTCTACCATACAGCAGGACTTGGCGAAATATCATCAAGAGAACCTCGATGACCGTCGCAACGTGCTTCTAAACAGCAATTTGACCTCCTTACCACAACCCGACACATCTGTATCTTCGTTTGACCTTGATTCGACATCTCCCTACCAGCGCTCGCTCTCCCAGCTCAGCAATGAATTCTCTCAGGTATCGCTGGATGATGAACGGTCGCCGCAATCCTTCAGCCTCCCTCAAATCGAAGAATCAGTAGATAATATGCATGAAAGACAGGCTTCTATGCAGGAACACTCAGCTGAGGAGCCCACGCCATATCCCAGCGTGGTCATTGAGATATCCAACGATGCTGCGCAGACCGTGATAGTTGATCCCGCCATAGCAACGGTCAATGGAACGACCAAGTCTCCGAGTACATCCTCACTGTCTACACCTATAAGCACTCTTGAGGTATCAAGAGCTGGTCGTCCATCTACCGAAACCTCTTCTTCGCCTCGTACTCCAGAGATGGACCTTCCCCCTCCGCCTTCCCCCTCTAAAGCCTCCTCTAACCTTCCACCATCACCCAGTACGGCAAACCAAACAGTGGCTAAATTTGGGCATCGTCCCGCGCGATCTGTGGGTCCTAGCATGCTCGAGAAAGTCATTAGCAAGACAAGACCTCAACATCTTCCGCCCAAAGCACGCGCAGAGGATCTTAAGCACATGGCTGATTGGGGCAAGATGATGGCACAGAGCCGTGCTGCAGGTATATTACCATTACTCATAATTATCCAAATAGACTGAGACCTTATGAATATTCAAGAGGAGAAACGCCGGAAAGCATTTGCCGCACGCCGTCTTGAGCGGGAAAACCAAATCGAACGATCACTCCACATCTGGGAGCGAGAAATCCTCCCGGATTGGCAGGCTGCCAAACGTTACCCTCGTTTGAGACAACTGTGGTGGAATGGCATCCCAACGAAGTTGCGCGCAACGCTCTGGGAGCGGGCAGTTGGTAATGCGCTTGCTCTGAGCAAAGGTAGCCATTTTCTCCATAATGACTCCTTGTTGACTGTCCTCGAATAATCCAAGTGTATCATTTCTCTTTATGTGACAGATAACTTCCGCAATTGTTTGGCCCGTGCAAAGCGCGCTATCAATTCAGGAACTTTCCCCAGCGAGACTATGAAGCTCATTGAAGAAGACATCGACTCTACGTTGCCCTCGTTACACATATTCCATCGTGAAGGACCCATGTATGAGGATCTCAAGGACATACTCTGTGCATGGGTTGTGGCACGGAGTGACGAGCGCTTGGGCTACGTCAACGGTGTGGCCAGAGTGGCCGCTCTATTTTTGATTACCATGCCGCCACCTCAAGCATTTGTTGTCATGAGGAATATGCTGGAGAGGCATTGCTTAAGAGCCTTTTATGGTGGAGATGGTGCCAAAGATGATGTATATATACGTTCAATTTTGCTTCACGGAATTCAATTTGCTGATCAGCGAACTTGCAGGTGGAAGCTTACTACCGGTATGCCGTGAATACTTGTGCGAATTTCGTCCCCGCTCACTTTTGATAGGATATTCGATACCCTGCTAGCCGACGGCATGCCAAAAAGCAAGCTGCACCTTCTCATTTTTTTCTTTGTATATGTTCACTCATCTTTGGATCCGTTGATGACAGTTTACTTCAACTTCAAACAACACCATGTATCTCCCTCCGCTTATCTACCTGACTGGCTCATTCCCCTCTTCCTCGACCACTTACCGTTCGAAGCCTGCGCTCGTATTTGGGATGTAATCATCCTCGAGGGCGACTCTTTTCTCTATCGCGTCGCGTTAGGCATATTGGCTGTTTTAGAGCCCCGGCTATTCTTCCCAGATAAACAAGAGCTGATGGAGCTACTCAGGTAGGCGTCTGATCGTTGATGATACGATTCGCAGCATTTTCCTTATCATAGACCTACAGGGGAGAAAATAAGGCAGCAATTGAAGTTGCCCGACGCGAAGGCCAGTCCCTGGACGGAGGCAAATACGAGATTTACAATGTGAACGAGGAAACGTTATGGGAGCGGATAGACAGCATGGAAGAGTGGTGGAAAGAGAGTACTTGGACAAGGCTCATCACTCGAGAACTGCCGGATATTTGAGCAATTTTCTTTTCATTAGATTTATTATTGGGCTTAACGGACAATGCATTCATAGTATGTTATTTATATTATTTTCGTTATTCGTTCTTGTAGTGGGCGGCTATCTGTAGGTTCTTTGGCAGTACGGAACTTAATTTGTCACCACTGCAGATACTGAATATGCCCACCCCCTATTCACCTCCGCCCTGCCTCCAGGCCAATACTAAGTTGTGCAACTAGGATAGGCTATCAACATGACTGTTCAAGATCCCAATATCCCTGTTGGCGCTTTAGAAATACGTCATATATCGTAGATGACCACATAATCCAATAAGACCATCCGAATTCAACATGCATTGTTCGTCGGTCAGCGGATCAACGCGAGGTATTCTACTAGCGGTGCTTCATTCTGATGTTCAACGCATGCTGGCATAAAATTGCACCAATAATCCATCGCTTGTCTATTTGCTTGATGGTGCTTTATATGGTGGAAACCATCGGATATATATCAGCTGGACTTGTACACTATGTACACGATACCTAATTTGTTCAGCTTTAGTAGGATCTTGACGCTAATTCATGTCCATGCCGTTCAATGAGCCTTGCCAAATAATGATAGATGACCACTACCAGTCCATCGGCAAACTTGCAGTGAATATTTAAGGTGTGGGTTTGAATTTTCCGCTCAGTAAATAAGGTGCTCACTGTGATATCAAAATATGGTACCAGTTGTGTGCCTCGTCAGCCACAGTGTGGCTGATGTGGCTAGCAGCCGCTATCGTTGACTATTGCGAGCGAGATGTTTGACGTTTGTTTGCTGCTTCAACCGTCCAGATGTTGCATTCATCATGGCTAGTATCTTACAAAATCAGTCACGACACATTTCAGGCTATCCGAGCCATGGCTCCCTATCGATTGGAGCGCACTCGCTCCCAGCAGAAGTCCTTGTACAAATATTTCATCTTTTATTCGATATGAATAGAGACGACATCCCCGACGAAGACCTTGATTTCGATGCCTACTTTGCGCTTGCACTCACAGGCAAAGATCTTCCTATCGCAAAGTTGTGGCATAAGGTAAAAGATACGGATATGGAGAATTTGTCACTCTTTCCATATTGCGTGTCCTACGTCTGCTCTACTTGGAACAAAATCTGTTTAGGCATTCCGGAGTTCTGGACACGCATCTTTATCGATATAGGCACCCAAGCATCTTCCATTCTCCAGCTCAAGCAAGAACTAAAGGCATCGCGCAAACACCAAATAAGCGTTCATGTATCGAGGCGCGACGGATTTACCACTACGGACTCTTTAGAGCATCGTCGAATGAAGGCTTTCATGAAAATTCTTGCCCCACACATCAGTCGGTGTTTGACGATCTGTATCAAGACCATGCATCAGCTTTCGCTTATACCCATCCCAGATTATCTGTCTGGAAATGCACCTATACTAGAAACATTTCACGCTTACTCACATGGTCATGAAATCATCCCGTCCCAGGACCAAGTTATCATTAACGATCTCCACGCTCCTCAGGTAGAGACCATTAGAATGGATACCATGCTATTCCAGTGCATCACATCTTCCCGATGGATTGCGTCGTGTTTTCCTGGTGCACTGAGTACCTTGCATATCGTGGATCTCGGTTACTCGGATTCAAATTGCAGAATCGAATTCTGTTTGACAGACGTCTTCCGCGTGCTTAATAACATATATGACTTGCAATACTTGTCGCTATCTGGCATCCGTTTCAATCCTGAGGAGTTGACTAGCTTACCGAACCCTCCAGAGCGTCTCTTCTCACTTGCTCACCTCACTCTAAAAGATCTTCAACCCCACGCAGCCGCAGCGATCCTGCGTTTTTTTGCGGAAGATGCCGAACGCATGGAGGCTCTTACCATCACGAATTGCTCGATTTTTGACGTTGATCCAAGGCATGCTCCACAAGTTGATGACTTGGTATTGGAGAATGAAGATGTTGCGGAAGATTTGGCCCCAATCCTCCTGGGGTCAGACCCGTGCTACTTAACCATTACCGATTGCCCATCATTCACTTCCAACACAATAAATAGATTGTCTCCGTGCCCTGGGACGGCTGATTGTATCTGCCCAATGCTTTCTGGACTATCAATCAGCGGAGAAAATGTCTCCGAGAGTATATCGATAGCTTCTATCAAGAAGCTCGTGGCTTCTCGATTTGTTGCATTTGAGGCGCGCGTAGTAGAGTATCCCGAGTTATTACATGATGGATGTGGACTGATTAATTCTCTCGTCTTGAAGGATTTTCCTAAAATTGACGGTGCCGATCGTGAGTGGCTGCAAAGAAATGTACGACATGTCTGCATTTTTGATCAGATGATAGATTGAAAGTTCTTCAAAACTTGTCATTGATATTATGGATGTCATGTAGTTACCCTGGCAAATGTATTTATTGTCATGATTACTGGCTTGAACGAAATTGTGCCTCAATCTTAGTAAACAGCAATATAACTCCTTTCCCTATCAGCTCCTTTATAATGTAAGTTTCTCTCAATCGGTTGATGGATAAGTTTCATACTGTTGGGTCTGTGGAGACAAAACCTCATTGCTTGAAGTTGCGGTAGAGTAAATCGAGAAAGGGATTGATGTTTTACTTATGTCTGTTCTCAACTGCGTCTGCCTTAGCAGTTGCCTGAGAATGTGTTCAGCCGCCAGCACTGCGACGCGCGGACCAGTGACATCGTGACAACTGCGCCGGCACCATATCTCAGGCTCCTTGCGTAAAACACTCAATAGTACACAATAACCAGTACTACTCATACATCATGTCCACTGGCACTATCATACAACCACATGTCTATGATGGCTCCTTGTCCCCTGGTATTTACTCGCTCCCGACGGAAGTGCTCGTACCTATATTTCATCACCTCTTCCTTCTGAACGCACTGGAGGATCTTTGTGATTTCCTTCATGGGATCGGTATGACAGACCCGGACAAAGAACTACGGATTCCAGTCAGGAGGGTATGGACTGAGCTCCTAGATGCCAAGATGATCCGTCACTCCCTTTTCCCGTACTGCATATCTTCTGTCTGCTCTACGTGGAACAAAATTTGCTTGAGCATTCCGGAATTTTGGACGCGTGTTTTTATCGACGTAGGGCCCGGAGCGTCTTCCATCCAACGACTAGGAAAAGAACTTGAAGCATCGCAAGGCCGTAAAATTAGTGTCTACATATCAAGACGTGATGGATTCACGACTTTGGACCCTTGGGAACATCGTCGAATGGACGCTGTCATGAAGATTCTCGCGCCTCATGTCGGCCGATGTACGGAAATTCGTATCAAAACCATGCATCGACTTTCTCTCGCACCCATTGTCGAGCATCTCTCAGGAAATGCACCTGTACTAGAAATGTTCAAAGTTTGCTCCCATGATTGCCAGGCCATCCCGTCTCATAACCAAATTATCACAAAAAATCTTTACGCTCCTCAGATCGAATTCATCGAAATGGACGTTGCTCTCCTCCGATATAGCCTACCCCGTCAATGGATTGCCTCACATTTACCTGACTCGCTGGATGTCTTGAGTATCCTGGATATGACTTCCTCGGATGCAAATCACAAAATAGAGGTATCTTTAGTAGATATGTTCTATATTCTCAACAGCATTTCCCAGCTGCATGAGCTCTCGTTATCTGGGATTTATTTTTGTCCCGACGAACTAGTCGATGTACCGGACACACTCGAAGCCGACCTTTCAATCAGTCGTGTTATTTTACAACACCTTCAACCCCATGCTGCCGCGGCAATTTTGCGCATCTTGAGCGAAGCGGTCGAACCCTTGGATGCTCTGAACATCAAAAACTGTCCAATTTCTGACGTATACGAAGCTCCATACACATATGACCTAGTGATTTGTGATGAGGATATCACCGAAGATTTACTTCCACTTTTGGAAGCAGCAAACCCGCATACCTTGGTAGTCGCTAATTGCCCTTCGTTCACCTCTGATACATTGGATACCATGTCTCCGGACTCAGATTTAGATTTTTACCTCTGCCCATCGATGATTAGGCTGTCAATGAGCGGAGAAGGAATATCCAGAAGAGTATCGATAGCCTCTATCAAGAAACTCGTGACGACTCGATGGATGATGTTTCGAGCGTATTTAGCGGGTGGTCCGCAGTTTGGATCTCAAGATGGTGTTGATAGGATCGAACACCTCATCCTAGAGGATTTTTCCAATATCGATGATACCGATCGTGATTGGCTACGTGCCAACGTGCCACGTGTCCGCATTTTTGATTAGATTACAAATGATCTTGTACAAGAACATGGTCTTGGTAGAGTCGGAGTGCTCTTATACTAGTAGTTACTACTACGACATATGTATATCTTCCTCACGATTGCCAGCTCTTGAATAAAATATTTATTGTGCTATATTCTTTCCTACCAATGATGTCTCCTCAGTTGCAGGATTTCCATTTGAATATAATAGCTAGACGATGCGTTGCTCGACTCATCAACTAACTAAGATTCATCATCCTCACTATCCTGGTCCAATCCACTCTTACAAATCGCATACATCTTCCGCCGATTCGCATCCCTCGTCTCCTCTTTACTCGCTACATCAAACATCTGCTTCAAAATGCCCTTCCTCAACTGTCCCCTATTCAGCTTTTTGCTGTTGCTGCCATCCTTTCCTACCGAAGTCACCAAGCACGCATTCTCCAGTAGATTAGGATACGTCGGTAAGCTCAACCGCGGCCGTTTTCTCCTACTGCCCGTGCGCCCGTTATCATCGTCCGAATTTTTTTCCGGCGGATGTAATGCGTGTAACAACGGCTCAAACATGGTCGACTGCACCTGTTTGTACGTCGTACTATTGTTCGTGCGTGCGGCAAGGTGTAAGAACGGTTCGAGGAGCGTGCCCAGCGGTGCGGGACCTGGGACAGGAGTCGATGCAGAATCGGAAGATGGTGATTCCCGTGATTTTTTCGAGTTTGGGGGGCTGGGCTTTGGGTTGGTAGAGGGATCGGTGGCGAGAACTTTATCGAGCTCTTCAAAATAGATTTCGCATATGTGGTAGGATAGGCCGGCTGGTGTACGGATGTGGTCTGGGCTGGAGATGGCGTGTTACAGGAAAGGGGAGCAAAGATATTTTTGAGACTTTTGGAGATGGGAAGAAGGAACGAAAAGGAAAAGTACCATAATGGCCCACCAGAAGGCCTGATCAGCATAGCGTTATACTCTTGCAGAATGGTAGGGTCCCAATTGTTTCGTAACAGGAGTCGTTGGGAGGCATTGATAAATCGTCGTACAAGCATGTAGTATTTGTCCATCCTAATCCACAAGTACCTAAGATTAATCTAAAGATACAAATGCAATTTCGCAATACATACCTCAACCGATCAATACCATTCCATTCTCTAACTATGGCCTCCCAGAAGCCTTTTAAAAAATCCAATGCCAGCGATGCGGTCGAAATCGTCAACACGAGCTCGGCGAGCTCACTCGCTAGGGCTTGTTGTACCAGAGGTTTATCGGACATCCAGAAGCCTACAACAGAAAGAGGGAGATCAGAGCTAGTAGCATGCCGTATCATTTGAGGACGCTTCACTGTAAAAGATGCCCTTCCATAATTTTCTCATCTCAGGTGGAGGCAATGCATCTTCGGTCGAATTTGATAGGAAAGAGGCCAAGTTCTGGACGGCCTTGTCCCGTATTTTCTTTTCTGCAACCCGTGTTAAGCATCCGATGTTACTACCAGGTATGATTAAAGTGCTCCAGTACCATTAGACGCAAGATATTTTGCGAGCGGAGGCACGCCCGACTCAGAGGTGGAGGACGAGGACGAAGCAGCCATTTTGGTGTGCTTCTTTTTCCAACTCCGCGGACAGTCGAGTGTGTGTGACTTCGGATAACACTTCGGATAAAGTGTCGCTGTTGCCGACTAACGGGTGAGATCATAGGTCCTTTTCCTTGATCATTATAACGTAGTGCTGCTCACTGTAAATACCGACATGGCATACACCTCTTAGACAACTACCATCGTCATTATTGACCCCACTGCTACAATGAGCAAGTCCCCCATCACATGCCACGGTAATTCAATATCTGCCTCTTATCCTTTCAAATTGGTTATTATCTTATCTTGCATAGTACTCGACTCGTCTATTGGCAAGCCGGCAGCAAACGTTGACATTCGTCTGCAAGAATGCCAGATAGGCATCGCAGGAGGGACCGCCGACATATTCTCTCCGATAGGCCATGGGTATATATTCAATCCGGAAAACCATAGATCAGTAAATAGTAAATATTGAC
This sequence comes from Agroathelia rolfsii, assembly GCA_018343915.1. Lineage (NCBI taxonomy): Eukaryota > Fungi > Basidiomycota > Agaricomycetes > Amylocorticiales > Amylocorticiaceae > Agroathelia > Agroathelia rolfsii. The sequence goes on along the minus strand of JABRWF010000001.1, from coordinate 3,874,651 downwards.
GAAGGAATTTAACACAGCAAGACGAATGCCGACGGACGCTGTCTCGATCTCCTGCTTGATGAGCAGACGGGCAAGCCCGCGATAGAGCTTAGGGCTGGCGGACTGTACAAGATTGTGTTCAAGACCAAGGAATATTTCCAGAGCACAGGCAGGGAATCATTCTATCCCTGGGTGGAGGTGCGCAAGCCACTAGCCATGAACACAGATTGTGGATGTCATGTGGACTGATAATCTCGTTTTTCATATAGATAACATTTGAGATCAAAAACCCCGTGGAGCACCACCACATACCGCTTCTTATTAGCCCGTATTCTTTCACGACATACCGAGGCAGCTGAATATATGTGTAATATCAAAAATAGCATAACTAACTATGTTGCAAATACAAATCTCTCCCGTGCAATAACAAGTACAGCCCCCTCGAATGCGTCGCAAAATGCTATTGGTGTGGGATACGAAGCTGCAAACAGCCAAACAAAGGAATGAGAAGAAGAGCGTGCGCGCGCAGGATGGAGATTTATATAAGATGTAACAACAAGGCAATCATGCCTGTGGACGTAATTAATGTATGGGGTGGGGTGGTGAGTTCAAGATGTTTGCTATAGCTTACATAGCCCCAAGCTGTAAAAGCGGAAGAAAAAGGTGACTAGTAAGTACATTAAGCGAGTTATGATCAATCGTATATCCCATATGATCTCTCTAGTGGTGGGAAGATGAGGGCATTGCACAATGGGAAAATAAGGAAGAAAAGCTGGGACGACGGTATGGTAGTGACAAGATGGGACGTGAATGTGGTGAGAGCAACAGAGTCGGACGATTTCATGAAGCAACCAGCACGTTATCGTATGTTCTGCCTTTGATGCTGCCGCCGCGCATTGATGTACGTACGTTGGAGATAAATCGAGCGCGATCTTTGCGCATCTCCTCTGCGGCCTCTGTTTAAACGGTCGAAAGGTTATTGATGTTTATCACACAGACTTTGAAGTTTAGAAGAAAAATAGCTTACCTTTATTCAATGGATCATCTGCATTTGGCTCCAGGAAGAGGTATTGTAAGCCGACCATGACCGAGTTGAGATTGAGTACTGGTTTCCAGTCCTCTCGTAGAATATTCAAGCATACGTTTCCTTCTAGATCAACATTTGGATGATATATCTAAGAGATTTGTCAGCAAAGCACGTTGCACACACATACAAGCCAGGTGGATAACTCACGGTTTGTGTACACTTGACCTTTGGAGGCTCGTGTGGGTAGTTGGGGTTGATGTTGAAGGAAAAGTTGAATGCGCCGCCATTGTACATCCCTATTTGACACATCATAAGTAGCGATTCAATACGTATTATTTATGCAGAATTTGTTCACCTCCGTCGGGTGTGATAGTCAGCGTAAAGTTGAGTAGATCGGCGGGGTCTTCAAAGTGTGTCTTCATCGTTGATGGTAGCTCAAGCTCAGTCAGATCTAGGGATATACGTGGTGTTTAATCGAGAGAAGATATTTTTAACGTAGAACGCATACCCTTCTGGACTCGAATCTGGGCAGCACTCGTCTTTGGCTTGGACTTGGCCGCCGCATCCTGACTCTTCTTCATGCTCCATATCTGTACGATAGTATGAGTAATATCTCGGGTTGTGTTAGATACGGGACATACCTTGATCATGATGTCGTAAGTGGCTTGCAGAGACTGGGGGAAGGCTGTAGCTGGTTGGTGGGGATAGTACAGTAGAGAGCTGTGTGTGTGCACTGTGCACGCCGGTGGCAGCTTAGTTATGCTGTGGCGCGGAAGTCGCGTGCCTTCCATATCCGGGCCTTGTATCTCTCCAGCCATCCGGACGGTGCTCGAAGTTGAGAAGCATAAGCATTTATCGCTTTCATAATCCGACAATTACTACTGCTGGTTCACTATTTACCGCCAACATGGCCGATCTATCGAGCTTGCCTGTGATTGACCTCGATCTTTACTTGTCTAAAGGAGATCAGCAGCTGGTCAACTCAGAATGCCGCAAGGTTGCTGATTACACTGTTATCGTCTCTTACATATCTTGACGATGGGATGATAGGCTGCAGATGCTCTGATTAACTGGGGAGCACTCTTGCTACACGATTCGCGTGTCTCCGAAGAAGATAATTCTGCATTCCTTGACCTTCTCGAGGTTCATTAATGGCTATCATCTATTCAGCTTTTCCCCTCAATGTTCAACTAGTAATACTATAGGACTACTTCAATCAACCTAATAATACGCTTAAGCTGGACGAACGTCCTGAACTTGGTTATCAAGTCGGTGTCACACTCGAGAACACGGAGAAGCCCAAGTGTGCTGTCGACGAGCCATGTCTGGATATCATCGCACGCTTGGACCCCACCGAACGTCCGCTGGACATCTCTGCGCATTCACCGGATCCCAAATGCAGGTTCTTCTGGAAGATGAGCCAGCCTCCGCCGTATAAGACGGACTATCCTGGGTTGAATGCGCCGAATGTTGTCCCTGCCGGCGAAGCGGTTAAGGAGAGATGGACGCCTAGCATGGAAAAATGGGGCAAATCGATGAAGCAGGCGTAAGTGATCAGCTTTGGATGCTCCATTATCTTATGCTCAAGTTTTAAATAGTGTAGAAGGCCTGGCAGAAATGGCTGCTTTAGGTCTTGGGCTGCCACAAGATACCTTCACAGATGCTGGCAAATACGGGTAAGACCATTTCACCATCTCCGATGGTCATGTCTTTAACAATAAATAGTCCTCATCTTCTTGCCCCAACTGCCTCTGATCTAAACAAATATGGCGAAAAGGATACGATCTTAGCAGGCTTCCATACCGATCTCAATTTTCTGACTATCCATGGTCGCTCTCGATTTCCTGGGTTAAACATATGGGCTAGGAACACCGGAAAGAGGATTGCTGTCAAGTTCCCGCCAACAGGTCGATATCTTCTGGTTCAAGTAAGGCTAAAATAAAATCCTGTTATAATACCTTAATTTTTAAACCTCTGCTATTAATTAGGCCGGAAAACAGCTTGAACATATCAGCGGTGGCCTGATCAAAGCTGGCTATCATGAAGTTGTTGTTAACCAAGCTACCCTTGATGTAAGGCCTATCCCTCGTATGTGCATAGCAATCGCATTTACCCAATTGGACTCCTCTAGACTATGAAGAGACGCAAAGAGACGAACCCTGATCGTCCCTTGATTCGGATATCATCCACTTTCTTTTGGCATCTCTCCTCCGACTACTTGCTGGCTCCCATTCCTGCTTTGGTTGATAAAGCGAATGCGAAACACGTTGAAACTCTGCAGCTAGGCAAGAACGAGGTATTGCCTGCAGTGTATGAGCCAATGAAAGTTGGACAGCAGGTTCAAAAGTATGTTTCGTGTCCGGATAGATTCACGATTTATTTTACTGATGCTTGGCAAATTTTCCAGCGAGTTAAGGCATATTGCGTTATTGGCATGATTTATTTTATGTGTTATTTTCTGATTTATTTGGGGTTTCCTTACTGTTGTGTAACGATATGTAGTCTTTATATTTTGAACTTGTTGCACGCGTCTGTGGCTGAGCATTTTGTGACGAACTCAACAATGGCGCACCTTCATTCACTCTTCACGCCCAACGGCGACTTGCACACCTCTCTCATCTCCTAGCTTGTCCAAGTCACTAGGGGAGCTGCCAATCCGAGTCATGTCTAAGGCAGTAGCGGCAAGAGCCAGGCCGCCGCTCATCTCTGAAAAATATCTCGATGTGCCCGCACAGCGGTTGTACTACCTCTCTTTGGGTGCTCTTCTCCAGGTTCGCTCATACGACCGTCATCAACGACCCTATGGTGCTCTGGGTACTTACTCGAACGTGTATTAACTAGGCGGGAAAGCTCTACGACTTTGCACGTTACCAATTCGCTGTCTTCGATGACGAGGTCAGCCATCACTACGGCCTCAAATGGCTCGTACTCGATACCGCCTTTGTCTTCGGCCTCGCCCTGTTGAGGATACCGCGTTTGCAGTACAGCAAGGCGCTCTTGACGCTGTTTGTCTTGATTTCAGGCTTCCTAAACGGCTTTCTCTTCGGAGGGATCACTCTCAACCTTACATCGTCTGGGGATAGCCCGCTCAATTTGTTCTCTTTGCCATGGAGAGAATCATTGCGTAGTATGTATCTATTGATAGGTATATGGTATCTTGGTGTTCTCTGATACTAAAGAAAACCTTTTTCAGACCGCCAAAACCTCCCTTCGACGCCAGAAGCATTCTCCCTCACCGGTCTCCTCCTCTCCCCACTCGCCATCTTCACCTCACGCGATGCCAACGGCGACCGCCACCTTCTCGGTGAGCACACAATCCGCATGTCGCCCATCAGCACGGCGCGCTTGAACCCGGACGACACACCGTTCTGCCTTTCCCCGCCGAAGAACCAGGTGCTGGTCCCGATCCTGCTGAACAACACCAACGTCGTGTCCTTACGCTACTCGCTCACGCCGCTGGGCTACATCGAGGGCCAGGCGGGCACGGGCAGCATAGAGTACATCGACGTTGGCACGCGCGAGCTCAAGGCGGTGGAGACGGCTCGGCTGGCGGCGCTCCAGCAACTCATCCGACCCTCTTCCTCGCTGTCTTCCTCCTCCTCCTCTTCTTCTTCTTCGAACGCCGACGAGTGGGAAGACGAAGATGGCGAAGATGACGAGGATGAGAGCAGCAACGGCGGCGTGAAAAGCAACCTGCAGAAGACGCAGTCGGTAGCGCATATCCGGCTCTCCAAACCGGGCACGATCCGCCTTGAGCGCGTGCTGGACGCGTCAGGTGTCGAAGCGCGCGTGGCGTACCCGACTGAAGTCACCGTCGTGCCCTGCCCTACTGCGAACTTTGCACCGAACAATGCTATCGCTGGCAAGAAGGCTGTCAGCGTGCAAGAGGAAGAGATTCGGTGTGCGGGCGATGACCGTGACGTAGAACTGTCGATTCAGATCGCGGGTGTGCCGCCACTGAGCCTGCGATGGTACAAGGAGGTAAACGGCAAGATTGAGCGTTCGCTCGTTGAGGGGATCGAGACGGCCGAACATGGTGATAGGAGCAGTGGCGACAGAAAGACGAAGAAGCGAGATGTGTTTGAACGCTTAGACGTGCCGCTGACGGTACCCTTGGACGTCGTCGGTCGGCACACGTATGTGCTCGAGACGGTCATGGACGCGTACGGAAACTTGGTCAACGTAGGCGGGTCCCTATCTACGGATTCTGTACCGGCTTCCTCCTCGGCGAACTCGCCCTCTGTGCGCACGCTACAGGTCCTCCACCGGCCCGCGGTGTTATTCAAGCAGTGTGGGCCAGGTAAGCCGGCGTCGCTGTTGGTGGGCAAGGAGACGCCTTTGTTTGTCTCAACGACGGGCACGGACGGGAAGGATGCACCTTGGGATGTGGAGGTGCAGTATCAGCCGTTTACCCAGGACGATGACGTGAAGTCTGGCAAACAAGCGCACAAACCGTGGAGGAACACGGTCCATGCGCAGAAAGGAAATCAGGATGTGCAAATCACAGCTAATGCGCCCGGAGAGTATACTATTGTTGGCATCAAGGGCAAGGTCTGTCATTGTGCTATTTTCTACATTCACCAAGGGTTATGCTGAACGATATGCAGTACTGCTCAGGAGACGTACTGGAACCGCAAACGTGCAAGGTCGTCGAGAAGCCTTTGCCAGCTGCCGAGATAGACTGGAAGAGGATTCACGAATGGTACGCGGATACTTGCTATATCCCAATATTTCTCAAAGTGGCCCAACTGATTAATTTCTTCTTAGTTCCGGGGATACCGGTGTATCCGCCTCCCTCGTCCTTCACGGCACACCTCCTTTCACGGTACACTACCGCACGCAGCGCAACGCCGAGCACCCACGCGAGGTGTCCAAGATATTCAACTCTGCGCGTGGAGAACTGCTCCTTCAGCCCGAACGCGAGGGAGAATATGTGTACGAATTTGTCAGCATCAGCGATGCAAACTATAAGAAGGTGCCGTTGGAGCATGCGCCCAGGATTCAGCAAGTCGTGCATCCGCTTGCGACAGCCGAGTTCAGGCATGCACACGGTGTGGGTGCGGGCGCGAAGCGGACTGTGAATAGCTGTGGTGGAAATGTGGTTGATGTGGAGGTTGATCTTAGGGTAAGATTAAATCTCTCATCCCTATTTTCTCAAACCTCCTGGTCTTAAATTTGTGTTTGCTTAGGGCACTGCTCCATGGACGCTCGAAGTGCAAGTGGTCGGCGCTCATAGTACGGAAACGATCAAGATACGGGATATCACGACCTCTCCCGCCCAGGTCCGCGTACCTATTCCTAAGACGATTGACAAAGAAGGTGGCACTTTCGACATTGAGCTGGGTAAGTGACGTTCTACATTTGGTTTGGACGAAAAGCTCATTGGTGCTAGTGAGCGTTGAGGACTCTCAAGGATGCAAACGAAGCATCACCGTCCCCGGACTTGCTATCAATGTCAGGAGGGTGCTGGTGAGTTTATTCCTTCATCGCTATTTCTCATAATTAATTTCAACTCCTTTTACCCATCTAGCCTAGTGCTAAGTTCTACGGAACGGCCGACAAACGCCAGACGCTTGTCCTCGAGAACTCCAAGGCGAACTTGCCATTGCGCCTCACTGGCGATGGGGTAAGTAGTCGCATTCCCACTACTCTTGCAGATAGCCTGACTTTCTTATTTTCCTTTGTAATATCAGCCTTGGCGAATCAAGTACCGCCGAACCGACGACCCCGATATGGTTCTTACTGAGACACTCAAATCGCCCAACGCCGAGCTGCAGGTTACCAAGAACGGTTTATATGAAATCCTAGAGGTATGGCGCAGACATAAATTATTAGAAAAAGGATTCTCAATATTTTCTCGATAACATAGATCGCGGACTCACAGTGTCCTGGCACTGTTATTGCGGATGCAGCTACCTACCAAGTCAACTGGATCCCACGTCCCGCTGCGAAGCTGTCTTCTCATACTCAGTCCCACTACGAAGCTTTCAATGGCTCGCATATTCTTAACCCTGTTTGCCAGGGTGTCAACGATCATGTGGACCTCGATCTTACTGGTAAGTAAAGCTTTGGAATGAACTACCGCAATTGTGTGATAACATCTTTACTAGGCCGACCACCGTTCCAGATTACATATAACATCGCAGAAGGCGACGATATGCATGGCACACGCTTACTCGACCAGCCGACATTCAACAGCATCCAGCCGCACACACGCTTCCAGTTGCACACCTCCGCCGTCGGCCGCAAGTATTACGAAGTCAAGCAGATCGGTGACGCCGCCTACCCGCTCGAGCAACATCGCGATGTAGTTATCCCACGCGACGAGCGTCTGCTCTTTGAGCAACAAGTCCTCGCGCGGCCCTCGGCCTCGTTCGTCAACGACAAGCGTATGTTCTACTGTCTCCATGACTCGTTCACGCCGCAAAATGGCGCCAGCAGCGGCGAGGGCACGATCGTGTTCGAGGGCACGGCGCCGTTCGAGGTGCAGCTGACGATCAAGAGCATGGGCTCGAGCGAGACGCGGGTCGAGACGGTGACGGTGCCGACGAAGGTCTGGCAGATCAACCTACCCAACTTCCGGTTCTCGTCCGTGGGGCCGCATACGATCACCATCAACGACGTCAAGGACGCCAGTGCGTGTGAGCAGGCGCCGGTGCATTTGGGAAGACGGCGAATCTGGATCGTGGTTGCCGAGAGCGCGGCGATTGTGCCGTTTGATAGGAGGGAGCATTACTGTGTGGGTGATGTGTCTTCCTTTGTCCTTGAGGGTTTGGCGCCTTGGACGATTGGGTAAGCCTTTTCTGTCCGCCCATTTTGAGACTTTGACCATGCTAATTTTCATCCCTAGATACCGTATCAATGGTAAGCCAGTCAAGCAAGAAGCCAAGACCTCGCCCTTCTCGCTCGTACAGTCCCAGCCGGGAGAGTTTGCGATCGAGTCTATCGCACACCAGAACAAGCGATGCACGGCGTCCGTGACCGATCTGCACTTCGCTGTTCACGCTTTGCCATCGGCTCAAGTTGGTCACGGCAAGCGGGTGTACCAAGACATCCACGAAGGTACGGGGCCTCGTTTTTCTCTCCAAGTGCTCCTTTTTGTATTTTGGAAAAGGGATCACTGATTGATGGATTGTAGGTGACCAAGCCGAGATCCTGTTCACCCTCATCGGCGAGCCGCCGTTCACGTTCACCTACCAACGCTCGGAGGCAAGCACACGTAAAGGGGGCAAGCCGGGCAAGGTGCTTGAGTCGCATACGATTTCGGGCGTGACGACGAATGAGTACTCGATCTTCTCCAGTAGTGAAGGTAAGGAAGAATCAGAAGGGAATCATATACGCATCTTCATGCAAGATACTGATGATGTGTTTGTTCCTCAGGCACATGGACCGTGACGTCGATAGCGGACAAGTATTGCAGGTACCCACCTGGGCAACCGGATGGCACGGTTGACAAGTCCAAGCTATAGCCTGATTTGTACCCCATGGCTGCTTTTTGATGCTGTATGTTTTGGGGAAGTAGTAGGGTTGGCTGAGAGATGCCAGCAATGTGTTGAGATGACCGTTAGGAAAGAAAAAAAATAGTTAGACCTTGCTCATGCTCGAACAATTTATGCCGAGCTTGGTGGTTTGGCCGGTGATGATCTAGTCATTATTTACTTGATGAAATCCGATGATGATTTTACATGTCACAAGTACCAAGTAGAAATGAAACGGTTGAAATCGTTTCAGAGTCACTCATAAGGCTTCAAGCTTCAAGAATTTGACGATGATGGGCACCGTATCCTTTTCAACGAAAACAAGTTGCTTGTATGTTTGCATGAACAAAGCAGGCAATAGTGGATGATAACTGAGAGGTTGCACTTTTAGATGGCCCTCGTGCATTGCATTCTTCGCATTTATAAGCTAAAAAAAAAAAAAACCCCGCAACACCCTGAATCACCACACATTCAGTGGATTAAAGTATTTGGGTCATTTATTTGCACTTTCCGAAGAGAGAATAACTATGTACAACGAATTGAGGCCTTTTTATAAAGCAAAAGTCCCTTGATGACAAACTTCACACAATCTACATACGTACCCTCCCAAGTTTGCTTGATCAAACCTGAGCTGAGGAGATGTAGAACCACTTGGAGACTGCGGAGAACATTGTGAGTAAAAGAGAGGGAAAAAAGGGGAGCTGGGACATACCCGAGGAATCGATAGGTGCAGGCGGCTTGCGAGAATCGCCGGGCAGGTTGGCGTACTCGGGGTCGTTGGGAGTGACGTATCCGGGAGTATCCTTCTGAGTGACGTTTTTACTATAGAGGACAAGAACGAAGGGATGATGAGACGCAGATAAAGCTAGTGTTTGTTCGTAAACCTCTTACATCGAAATCTCGTATGAGGGTGTCTTTGCGGGGCTCTCGCCTTTGATGAGACTATTCCAATACCCGTGGCACTCATGGATAATACTAGTGGCGTATTTCTTGTTCTTGGCCTCGCCGGAGAAAGCGAACTGGTTCTCGGGCTTGCCATCGGGGATCTTGTAAATCCTGTATTTGAGGCCGATCAGTCATCACGGACATGTATGCAGATCTCGTTTTGCCTTACCTGAACCACTCGTTCGTAGCACGGACAAGACCAGGCAGGTGACGCTCGACGTCCTCGATGTCGTTCAGCCTAGACGCGAGGGGGTCGTTCACGTCAACGACGATGACCTTCCAGTCGGTCTCGCCTTCGTCGATGAGTGCCATGATGCCGAGTACTTTGACCTGCTTGACCTGGCCAACGTAGCCGACCTGCTCACCGATCTCGCACACGTCGAGAGGGTCGTTGTCGCCTTTGGCCTTGGTCTCGCTGTGCTGCTTCTGAGGATCCTCCCAAGTCTATAAAAATTGCAAAGAGTAGTTTAGTTTCCCTAACCCCCCAAAGAGAATGAAAAGGACAGAGAGCAGTCCTGTTAAGACCGCACATCTTTGGAAAGAGAGAGAGACGTACTTGCGGGAAAGCGCCGTAATTCCAGATGTAGCCGTGGTGAGGGAAACAGTTGCGCACGTAGCGCAAACGGCCCTTCTTGATATCCTGCTTGATAGGATTGAACGCCTCCTCCTTGGAAATCTCAAGCTTGGCATTCGTCCAGCGCGGCACCTCGACAACCATGTTCAGGATGTTCTGGCTCTGGTCGGCGAAGAGGGGAATGTCATGGAAGGGCGATACGACCTTGCCATTGTGCTCGATGTACACGCGGTGCTCTGTAGACAGGCCATGGGCGGTCAGCGGACATGTAAGGGGATCAGAGGCGCGCTGATCAGCGGCGGCGATGGACAAAGATCAAGCACGTACCGAGTGTGTTGGGTGCGCCAATCAGGCGAGTAGTATATTCTGCATGATGGAGGTGGTCGGTGCCACGTCAGCGCCCGTGCAGGACGATGAGGACGACGTGCGGGCCACAAAACTTACGGGACGACATTCTTGGAGGAGCGGTCGACAACAGACGAAGCTGGTGAGAGAGTCGATGCAGAACAGGGGATCCTCCGCGCATGGCCATTTTGTTGCCAGAAATTCCAAGGAAAAACCAAGTCACAATTGGCGCATATCATTCCGCTGATCGATATCATATCTTCATCTTTATCTCCAATCTCATCTCCGCATGCGGTTTTACATAAAAACATCATCTATTCATCATTCACTGATACTACACTGGGTTGGAGAACATCATGCCAGCCCCCCTTGGGCAAGTATACTCTCGCTCCTGGGCATGCCACTGATATGCATCGGCCGAGAGAAGGCGTCGTTGAAATCGAGACGCAGGAGCAGTCTCTCCATGTGCCGACGGACCTCTCCTTCGCCCTCCAGCCCCTTAGTGCCCTTCGATCTGATAAATGTCGTTGTGTTGTGGTACATGCTCGACGCATTGGCCAATGTCCCATTAACCATGATTGATCTTGAAGCATCACCGGAGAACGGATTCTGGAACGCCGCCTGCGATAGCTGGTCGTAGAACGAATAGAAATATCCACGGAGGGTCTGCATGTTCTTTAATATAAGTTGATCAGGGAATATAGAATTGAACCACATCTCATTACCTCACTAATTTCCGCAACAACCCCATGTCGTTCTCTCACCACTGTACCCACTGAATTGTGGTCTGCCCCACTGGAAGCTACGCTGCCCTCAAATAGAAGGGGCGGTAAAACATCTCCTCCCCACCGCTCCACCTGTGCGACAAAGCGCTCACAGATATCAAAGATGGCTCTGATAATCGCCGTCAGCTGTGGGTTGGCCAAAAGCGATCCCGTCAGGAGCCGCTCGAGATATGTGTTGTGAATATTCCGCAACGTCGTAAAGTCCAGATGCGTCGGTGCCGCTGCCGCCACTCCCTGCAACGAAGATGTACGAGACATGAGATCTGGTCCATCGCCGCCGCCACCACCACCAGCAGCGCTGGGACGATTCTGCGCCGCCGTCGAGTTATGTCGGCTACGAGCGACAAACTCCTTTACCGGCTGCGTGAGGAGCGTGTTGAGTCGCCGAAACTCGGTGTCGACGACATCAGTCATAATATAGTTGAGCAATACATCCAGGAACCACTCCATGTCGCGTGCCACGCCCCACCCACATCTCAAGAGATTCCTTCGCGCCTCGAGATCTTCCGCAGTACCACCTTCACCCAGCCCTGTCCATTTCCGCCGTGCGCGCTGCGCGTTCGATAGAGAAGTCCAGCATGTATGTATGCGTACATGCGTTTTGCGTAATGCGGAAAAGTAGGAGTAGAGTGCAGCGTACACATTCAAATCGCTAGTATGTAGGAATAGATCAAGCGGCCAGGTGACATTGTATTTGAGTACCAACGGTGTGCCCAACAATGCGTCGTCGAAGCGAGTTTCTTCAGAACTCCCAACGACGGAGACCTCTTTTCCCTTCTGGGACAAGAGGGAGGGGAGTAGGGGCCGCATCGAGCCGGTGGGCAAATGGAAGTGCAAATTAGATAGAGAAGGATCGTGTTGCGCACTCGTGCCGAGGGAAGCCCTCAGCAGGGCGATATCAAGGTCCTGCTCACGGATCATGGATGACACGGCCGAGCGCGCACTCAATCTTGACACTTTCAATCGCTCAAACTCTCTGATCATTGCCAGGCTGAACTCTCCATTGCGGAGTAGAAAGTAATTTGCTCTGTTAAAAGTCAAAAAAGTTAAATGGGGGAATTCAATCAGAATGATGGTGGCGCATTGTAACAGATCCAAAACTGGACATACAGTGTGTTCACAGCATCCTCGACATCGTATTCAGTGAGCACGTTCAGCCAGAGCCATTCGCTGACATTTGTACGGATCTGGGCGATGACGCGGTCGAATGAATGTTGATCTTCGGGCAGAACGCTGTCAACAAGCGCCGTATGCTCCGTTGCTAGCGCACGGGGCGGCTGCTTCTGCCACTTGGCGGCTTTAACGGTTCCGATGGCTCTGCCCACATACACAATCGAGTCCCTGGTTGGTGGAGAGACACAAGATGGCATAGCCCCTTCAACCAAGACATAATCGGCATTGGCAAGTGGATCTAACGTAGAGAGCGAGCCGTGCACGACAAATGCGCTGATCTGCGCTCGCCAGACCCGTTGTACGGCAGCGCTGAGACGCGAGATGAGTATAGACACCTGATGGACACCCGTGTTGGCACGCTCAAGCAAAAGATCAATCAGGGGTCCGGGTTGCCAGTCTCCTTTGCCTTCGATGTGCTCGACGAGAGACTCCAGGGCAGTCAGTGGTGCGTCCCAGACAGAGAACGTGGCACGTATAGATGAGAGCGGGACAAAGGAGCCGCTGGCTACGAGATTAGCATCGCGCAGGAGCACCTTGGCCTCAGTCTCCACCACAAGATGTTCGTATTCGTCCTTGAGTATGCGATCAAGTGTGGATGCAAAGGCGCATATGTATCTGGATTTAACACGGGCCAAGGTAAAACAGGAATATTTTATTTTGCGGTAACGAGATGCCATCCGGGCGAGTGATTCGAGACATTCACGTTCTCCGGGATGCACCAGTGGCACCAGAGATGGGCTTAGCTTGGTCCCCTCAAATAGCGAGGATGAATGCCCGGCTAGTATGAGAAGCACCTCTGCAATCATGTCCAATAATGGCCTTCGGCAAGCAGGAAAGAAATATTGAAGCAGTAGATGGGGAAAGAGGCACAGACACAGACACAGACACTGATGATGGGTGGTGGCAAAGACAGGAAGTCACATTAGGTGTGATGGTAGTAACAAATACATGAGTGTGACTAAATTATGTAATTGTATCTAATCAACTGTGACGATGCAACCAAAACACAACAAGAAATACTGATGGTCACTGCCTGGACCAATTCAGCATAGCATTCAAGTTATCATCAGCGGCCAAAGGGCCAAAACGGCGTGACGCGTGACAAGCACAGAAAGCAGACATGTGACCACGATCTTCCTGTGTCTTTTATGGAAAAAGCGCCTTGTGACACGATCAGGATAAACATGATATCACCAGGTTCTTTGTCAACGACGCTACTATTCTGCTGTACTGCCTCGCCGCAGTATATAGTACCTGCCATTTCCACAGCAGGTCTCTATAAAGTCTGCATCATCAGCGCGCCGGGGCTGATTTCTTCGCCTGGGCGGCTTACACTTGTAGGGCGTTTCTCTCCACTGGTCTAGAACAACCATATCTTTCGGTGATATACCCAACTCCTTCATCCGGGACGGCACCAACAGTAAACCCTCCGAGCCATCAGGGCCTCGGAGAATATCATAAATTAGGATCGTGTCCCAGGATAGCGCTGTATACATCGCGCCTGCCACCAGCATACTTCACTCAATGGCTTCAGACCCATCTACCTCAACCACGGTGCCGCCTCTGCCACCGCTGGATGATCTAGACCTTGGGCTGACTATCTTCACACACCATACTTTGAGTGTTAGGACGCACCCAGAATATGGTGATAACAAACGTCTCGGAGATCTTGGCAACCGCCTGCTCCAACTTGCCACAACTTTAGTACTCTATAGCAAAAGGCCTATACTAAATGCTGATCAAATAATCGTATGTAATCATTGTTTCGAGTCGTTATCCTGTCATCAACAGTGTTAAAATCGATTAAACGCCCCCAGACCCAACGCGAAGAGATACTTTCGGACGCCAATTACGAGTTATGGACTGACAAGACAGGCCTACGTAAGAAACTGATCTTACCTCCGAACTCTGGAGAGCTGGTTAGAACACCCGAAGTAGATATAAAACACGCTATTGCTATATGTCCAATCGATTAACTTGTGTATATAACAGGAAATGCGCCTACTCTTCGATTCCTATATGGGAGGCGTCTACCTCAAATCTGGCATGGGCCCCATCCAAGATTGGATCCACAAATTCGTCTCACCGGACACAGACTTACCCTTTCCTCCATCCTCCGTCTCATCCGGCCTCTCTGGAACACCGGGAGGCGGTCTGGGAGGTCCAACCACCACGCCTTTGTATCAACAGCAATGGGCCCAGCAACCGCTTGGATCCAGTGCGCCCCCTCCCTATCCAATCTCTAGCGGATCCTCGTCCATGGGTATGGCTCAACCTCAACCACCACCTCCCGGGACAACGCCGCCACCACTGCCGACAGCTCAGCCCGCTGGTTCAATCATGAACGTGGCATTGTTCAATCAAATCGCAAGTCAGCAGGGATATACTGTTCATTATGACCCGTCTTCCGTGGGTCCTTCGCATCAGCCACGATGGACAGTCAAGGTCTATGGTAAGTCATACGTCTTCTGTCAATTTTTTTTTCGGAGAAAAGGGTCTGAATATAGTTTTCCAATGATCTTTTACGTAGTCAACGGTACTCTGCGCGGGATAGGTGAAGGCAAGAATCAGAAACAGGCGAAGGATGCTGCTGTTCAACAAGCATGTATCGTTATGGGATGGAGGACCGGATATGGTACGTCTCGAGATTATTCTCTACGTCGATCGATTTCGCGCCTCCTAAACGCCTTACCTAACCCATTAAACAGGTTATTAGCACGACTCAATCACTCGCCACTTTACAATCTTGCTTCTATTTTCAAACACAACATCACACGATGCCTCCAGTCCCGGTTTCTGTCCAACGTATAATCTACGGTAAGATGCTGCAAGAAAGTCTTTATGGAAATTTTCTCTTATGAATCATGGGTCAAGGGGTGAGGCGCGGAACACCCCTTGACCTCAGATTAAGAGGGGCTCCACATAGACTTTCTTGCAACGCTTTACTAATGACACAGAGGCGCAATTAAGAAGAAGAAAAAACGCAGTTTTTTCTTACTTGCGCCTCTGTGTCATTCATGTGACATACGCAATTATACTGTGATAAGGCTTCAATGAAAATACAAATATGGTAAAGGACGTGTACGATACATTTCTAACAGGTGATGGCCTCTCGGAACAATTTCATAATTACTATTAGTATGCAATCAAGAAATAGAGATGGCACATTTTCAGTGTTGGCGTACAAAAAAACCAAGTGCCAGTGTAACATCGTTGACCGATTTATCCAGGTGCACCAGGTGTTCTAAGCTAAAGCCATCGAGTTGCTGTGTCATCACGAGTTGGTAAGTTATATCATACCACATAGACTTATCATTTCTTCAAGTCGTCGCGCTTTTATTAGATTAATATTTCGACTAGCTATCAGTGTATCGTCGTCTGATACATGTCACTCAGGCTCGTGCTCTTGAAAACTTGAATGCGTGGTGTATTCTGAGGATTAGAATACTGCATTCTTTTTATTTTATTTCATTACTCAATTATCCTGAGCACACAGCCCTTGATGTTATGACTCCCTGGGTGGTCTCCACTGAGACACGTCCCAATGCCAGGTGGACTACCGTTACTTTCTGTTGATTTGCAATAATATAACTATGGTACCCGGGCCAGCCTTGGCCTAAAGTGACTTATTACAATAAATAAATAGATCATTATTCATATAACAGGAACTACAGTATTGTACTATCGAACAAAGTCCTATATCTGAACATACAAAGAGCGAAGATAACAAACTGCAGTTGACACACAGGAATGAATCCTGTTGGTCTATTTCAGGGTAATACATTGGTATAAGTGATCAAACGAATCGAAACAACTACCAATACCAGTAGTAATAGAAACTATCCTAGTCATAAAGTTCAAATGAAATGGATCATAATCAAAATCCAGGCTTTAAGTCATTTCACCGATGATTCGGATGAATATCTTCATACTTGTCTCATCCGTGGTTTGTATATAAGTACTACTATGAGTACTAAGCAGTAGTTGAGGATTTGACTAGCTGCCACATGACATGATGAGAGAGTAGTATCATTACGCTAATACTCTTCTCATCCTCTTGATTAATTTCTTTATACTCCTATTATGACAGAAAGGAATTGGGGTCCGGGAGAGACCTGTGTGCGCACAACTGGAAATAGAGAAGGAGCAGTGTGCGAATGGATGGGTGTACTCTATCTTCGTCCAAAGTGGACAAAACCCTATATTATGTTGTTGAATATATATGCTATATATTCCTATATACGGTATACGTATTTCTATATATTTTTGTATATTTCTATATATTTCTATGTATTTCTGTATACGGATCAAGCACAATTCAAAAGCTGTATATAGAAATACCGGTGCGATGTTTCCATCAACTCGGCTAATAGGTTAGATCCGATTCCGGCAAACTAATTTCAGCCGAGCGAATTCGTCCGAAATGCATGCTTATGCCGAGCCGGCTGGACCTAGGCCTAGGTGCTATGTCTGGCAGGTTGGGTTCAAAATCGGGCAAGCTTGGGTAGGCTCAGGCTTACAGGCCTACTAGACTACCGGTCTCTCAAGTTTATTTACATCAACATTCTATGCCCTCTATATTATATATAAATAAAAATACTAATGCTACATATAATGTGACTCGCTGTGAGCTATTTGCGTGTCACATGTTACAAGCCACTATATAGGGCTTAGGCTTGGGGTTGCACCGAAACCGGCGGTTCTAAGCCAAGCCAAGGCCGGAACATTACATTAATTAGTCTATGCCGAGATTGTGCCTTGGTATATAAATATAAAAAAATTGTCCACAACGGCCGCGGATAGTACATGCTGTCAAAGCTTGGACACAAAGGTCACACCAGGTGACACATAACCTCTGGATGGGATGGTGGCTAGCAAGCTTGAAGCCCCACTACATGTTCATGAAATATAAGCCATAGTGTCTGTGAAATTGACTAGTAGTCATAAGGTGATAGAAACATTGTTGAAGTTAGAATGTATTGGTGTACCGCGACCAACTTGAAGTACAATGACGAATGGGATATTATCTTGCCTTTCATATCATTTCCGACAAGCTGGCTTGCACCTCAAGAACACAAATATCGGGTTGAGCAATAGAGGCAGTCTTGACGCTCTGATTATAGGCCTCACCATCATTACCAGTAGATTTAAGTGGTGCTGTAATTGGGGTGTTCATAGCACTGCTACTTGCAATTGGTTGGTGGCTGCCTTGGAATGGCATCTGGTCTAGCGGCATAGTATGCTCTAGGTCTGTATAACATGCCACTTCTGACCTATTGAGGCTATTATTGCCAAATGAAGTAGTTTTCATTGACGACAATATTACTCTTGCTCTTGATAAGATGGGACATTGACAGGGGAAACATTGTGCCTCACCCTTATCGGACTCGTCTATTAGTCCATGTCCGTTTGTATTCTGGATATGGTGATAATCAATATTGTGATGGACTTGATTGTTATTTCGGGTGACTAGTACTTTAGAAGGTGTCCGAGAAGTCTGCCGGCATGGTAATGCACTGTAGACTAGCACATCAGACTTCCCCATTCTTAACAGTCACTAGCACTTGTTTTAGAAGGTCTTTGGTGATTTGTCTTTTTTTGTATATAATTCTTATCTTTGGTTGTCTAGCAGTGGCGTAACTTCAATGACAGGGTATCTTGCCTGGCTTACTAATTGTACATGATACAAGTCACTATAACAGTATGCTCATGCATCCAAAGTGAATGCTAGTGAACACACAATTATAGCAAATACGAATAATACGCCACTGAATACAAAGATAATATATACAAAGTCGGACGCTGGCTTGGTGAGTTAGTTAGTTGGACACTGGCTTGGTGAGTTAGTTAGTTGGACACTAGCTTGGTGAGTTAGTAGTTAGACACTGGCTTGGTGAGTTAGTAGTTAGACACCGGCTTGGTGAGTTAGTTGGATGCTAGCTTGATGAGTTAGTTAGATGTGTGCTTGATGAGTTAGTTAGATACTACCTTGATGAGTTGAGTGATGGCTGTTGAGGTCCAAGGCGTAAATATTGATTTTTTTGCGATTTTCACGTCGGCGTTATATAGATTTTGAGAAATATTACGTAATCATATCACGTGAGAAGTCTAAATTAAGAAACTACTAATACGGTATTGAATAATACAGCCCTATAAATGGATTTGGATCCGGCTAGTTCAAGCCTCGCTGCCCGGCAACCACCATCCGATTGAAACGTAGAACGAGGTTTGGTATGATTGCCAAGCACCTGGGTGAGGCTACCTTGTAAATGATAGAGATAGACGCATTGACAAAAGTTTTGATATCAAGACCCACTTTCCTCTTTCGGAAGGAGGTACTTCTTTTGGAAGGTGGTAACGTCCTTCTGGGTAGCACCTGTGGGGCCTACATTGCCTCTCACTCTGGGGTATTCTGACAAATCCTTCTACTTTGGGTAAAGGATTTGGTAAAAAAATACTCATCACGTGATTTATTTCTTCGCTAGATATAGTCATGTGATTCTCGCTTTTACCAATCCTTTTACTCAAAGTAAGGTCGTTGGTAGAAGTATTGGTAGAAATGAGGCTTTTCCCTGAAAAACTCCGGGGTGTCTCTGCCAGCCTGGCAGTGCGACTTCCTCAGGGCGCGCTAGGCAGCGGGCGGTGGGGTGCTAGTGAGTAGCGCAAGATTTGTCACCGCGCAGTGCACAACTTTCAAGCTCTCTCCCTGTTTCAGTATAACCACAACAGTTTATCTTTCTTACTATTTACATCAGTGCTATTGAGACAACGCATTGGTTAGAGAACGTAAGCTATCCTTGAGGCAATTGGCACACCAGCACTAGCACAACAGATTTAATGCATTCATACAATTACATTTGTATAAGACTCTTAAGACACAGTTTAGACAAGAATTCAAAAGTGTGTTGATATATTGCAGGAATTAGTTTACTATCGGAACAATCGATGGGAACAATAGAACAAAATATAAATGTAAGTACAAGCTAACCACGGAAGTGACAGCTTGAAGCCGGCCAAGCGTAGGCCCTACAGACGCCACTTGGGATGACGTCACCACCTTCCAAAAGAGGAATGCGGGTCTTGATATCAAAACTTTTGTCGATGCGTCTATTGTTTCTCTATCAGCTGTAATTTTAACTGAAAATTACTTAATTTGGAAGTAGGCATAACACGAAGAATGCACAATCAGCGCTGATAAGCCCACCTACTTCATAGCAGCTACTCTGCTGCATAAGTTCACGCATCCCAACACTTGCTGCTTCATAAAATGTAAAGTTTCAATACTCGATGCCGGAATACATATACATTAACTAGGTATCGCTATAGGAGGGTTACATAATGATGGAAGGGATAATGCGTAAGGCAAGAATCTATGCGCCGAAGCCGTAGAGGGTACGTCCAGAGCGCTTCAGAGCGTATACAACATCGAGAGCCGTGACGGTTTTACTAGTATGGTCAATCAGATCCATGGGTATGAAGACATGAATGATAATAATGTACTCACCGCTTGGCATGTTCAGTATAAGTGACGGAATCACGGATAACATTCTCCAGGAAGATTTTAAGGACACCACGAGTCTCCTCGTAGATGAGACC
This sequence comes from Agroathelia rolfsii, assembly GCA_018343915.1. Lineage (NCBI taxonomy): Eukaryota > Fungi > Basidiomycota > Agaricomycetes > Amylocorticiales > Amylocorticiaceae > Agroathelia > Agroathelia rolfsii. The sequence goes on along the minus strand of JABRWF010000001.1, from coordinate 3,854,749 downwards.
TGAGATACGCTTGACACCTCCACGACGGGCAAGACGACGAATAGCCTAAGAGGACGGTAGAAGTGAGATAACATGAACAGAATGGGGCAATGAAAGTAGTGTATATACAGGCTTTGTGATGCCTTGAATGTTGTCACGAAGAATCTTGCGGTGACGCTTAGCACCACCCTTTCCAAGACCCTAAAGGGAACGAAAACGTTCAGTGTGAGGATTATGGACAATGGAAAAAGAGGGAAAACCCACCTTGCCACCTTTTCCGCGTCCAGACATATTTTAGAGGATTAAAGGCTTTGATACAAAGAGGAGTGTTGAAAGCAGGTAGACAACCGCGCAGTGGTGAGGGTATGTGATGAAGCTGGTACAGAGAGGACGTGCTGCACGCTCGTTTAATTTATAGACGCGCGACGCGTTTTTTCACGTGACTGACGCGCCACTACCAAATATGGCAGTTATATCAACAACTCAACATACATGTTCGGCAAACGCGAGCTTGAAAGGCGTGAATCATCAACGCGTCGACTCGCCATCAACTTCCTACGGCATAACACTTTCTCTATGATTGCAAATTGATTTATTTTTCTAGTCGTGAGGTACTCGTATAATATATTACTGGTCAATGGAGTCTATTCAGGTTTTATCATTGTCCTTGTTGTGCTACTCTAGCTGCTACAATGCTCTCCTTTTCAGCGACGCTCGCCCTATTTTTGAGCAAACAGTATTCGCCAAACTGATTTTCGGTTTGCCACTTAGCTCCTGGCATCCAGAGCGTCCTCGTCAAGGTCGGGGAGTGAGCGGCGTCCAAGAAAGGTTCGCACCCAACACGCTCCCAAGTTCCAATGTCTTGGATATACCGTGGCTCCAATGGAGAGGCTTTGGGGTGTAAGGGGAAATCAAGGTCGAGGAAGTAATCGCAGCTCTCAATTGGGACCTATCAACCAGTTAGTACACCAATAACCAAAGAGGAGGATGTAGAGGAGGAACAAACATAATGGCTGGGGTCTTCCTCGTTCAAATCATTCAAGCCGGACGGCACGACTTGGGTACCGGGGCGGAACCACTCTGTTGAGCGGACCTCGCTCGGAACCTGCGCAAAATGACCTGGCAACATCCCATCAAATTCGCTCTTAACGAAGTCAATCTTCACACCCTCGGGGACATAGTAGCTTCCAGGGAAGCGATACCACTCCTTTCCGACACAGAAACGCAGATCGAATTCCTTGATGGGGCGAATGTCCAGACGCGGCATGTCGTCCTCGGTAGCGTCAGGAGGAGGAGGGGGAAGGAGACCAGTGACGTTTAGAAGGCGGGGGACTTCAATGGCCTCAAATTTGTACGTAACTGTCTGGGGAGCATGGTAATACTTCCACAAAGCCATGCCTCGAGAGTAGGACAGCAAAATGAAAGTCATGATCACAGATAGGGTAAAACGACGGAAGAGTTGAGATTGAGATGCCTACGCATCTTATGAGCATTTTGCTTCAGTATCAAGTTTAAGAAACTTACGCGGTATGGGGATTTTGTCTTTGCAATGTATGCCACCTCGAACCACCCACGAATCAGGTACAAACTAACGGCCGCATTGAAACAGAGCAAAGGGTAGGCGGGATACATGAACCTCTCTTCCTTGTGTGCTTGGGCACTCATGATGATGAACCAAATGTAGAATGGCGTCAAGCGCAAAGCAAGCAGTGTGAATGGCGAGCTTTGGTCTGGGCCTGGTTTCACAAAGCCGAGCCGCTTTCGGTCGATACGATGCGTAATAAGGAGGGCCGGAAGAGCAATCAGCGCCAAGGGAACAAGGACGTTGAAGTTGAGTGCCAAATTCAAGAGGTAGAAGTACCACGGCTCGGTGCCATACAGATCGGGTCCTCTTTCAGAGCCACCGAAGATGTTGTAGCGGATGATGTTCCAAGGTACAATGACGAAGCGACCATACGCCAGGCTATCAATACCAATGACAGGCACCTGTATATGGAACCGTGAATATCCACTTCGAAAGAGACCATCCGTTGAGTACGTACGAAAATGAGAGATGCAGCAAGAACTGAGGTAGCAAAGTTCTTCCACCGGGACGCCATCCATGACGATTTGAGTTCAGGAAGAACTTTATCGCCTCCAAGAACAAAGAGCTCTTCGATAACGAACGGAACGGACAAAGCTAGGGCAAATGGCCAGCCTACGATTGCGCCCGTAGCAAAGGATACGGTTGTAACAAGGGTCCTCCGTTTGTTTCGGAGCGTGGCAGGTTCGATGGCGTAGGCAAAGGCTAGCATTGTAGCATACATAGCAAAACTTGACGGGAGGAAAGCTTTAAAAAGTATCAATAATTAGCTTGATTCCAAACTTCTGTGTTGGACAACTTACCCGTGGCAGAAGTCCACATCCCGGCGCTGAACAAAAGCATAAAGAACAAATACCGTCCGACTCTCTCGTTGATCTTCTCGACCACTGCTCTGTACAATGCAGCTTCACAGAGCGTGGAGATAACGCCTAGAAAGATGCGAACAGCAAAGAAGGAGATGCGCTGAATTACAGTCAGTACAAGGGAATGCGTCGGATATGGTCAGACGAACATACCTTGTCCGAAGCGATGAGGTATGAGGGGAGTCTTGCCGCGGGCAGATGCAACAGAATATATGCCCAGCTACGAATTGCATACGCAGGGGAGGTCTCCCAGGTTTGAAATCCATTTCCACGATCAAGGTAATGCAATGGTTCCCAGAAATTATACACTGTACAAGTGTTCAATAACGAGTATTTGTTACAAAAATGAATACGCACCTTCGTCACAATCTTGCAAGTTAGCATACATGGCTGATGTTACACGAACAATGAGCAGGATCCTAACGGCGAGGGAAAAACTTGCGTTCCATGGTCGTTTCGCTGCCCTTGAACGAAGCGTTAGCCTTGATTGCGACACGTACAACCCAAGGAGGACGAGAACAACCATACCTGCGAAGCTGGTCTTGCAGAATACCGCTGTGTCGAGCAAACGTTTGTGCTGGCTTGGGAGGCTCTTTCTTGCGCAGACGGACGTATTCCACGTTGGAGGCCATGACGGAGAAAGGTCAAGTCTCCTACCTCGACCGACGCTTCGACTCGGATCCCGGTCTCTGAGAATGGATTGATATATGCTTCGGTGAACGACGCGTATTTCCGCTGCCGGTCAAAGCGCGCGGTCACGTAATATAAGGACGCTGAAATTTCCTTGGGGTATTTCACCGTAGTAAATTTTTACATTATGGGACATGTACTAGTACATAGTAAGGTGTGGCTACTAAGACATAGCGAGCAAAGAAAGCAAAATTGAAGTTGATGAAGTAGTAAGGTATGTTGAGAAGGGGTGGGAAATTGAAAAGGAATTAATTCTGTAGCAGTTGAATGCGACTTGTAAGAATAATAAAAACCAGTCTATCTGTAGGAAACAAGTTAGATATTAATCAATGAATCAATAAATGTTTTGGAGCTCAAAAGACTGAAACATCGTGAAAAGGAGAAAAATCTAAAATGCAGCAAGAGCGCTTTGCAACTTCACACACATCTCGTCGTATTCCGCCTCTGGGTCAGAAAGAGCCGTGATAGCGCCGCCAGCCCCAATGGTCCAGACATCGACATTAGAATCGGGACCAGTGGAGTTGGAATACTCGTCCTCTAGTGTAGATCCAGTGGGCTGGTTGACGCAGCTACGGATAACAACGGCCCAATCGCCGCTGCCGCTGACGCACCAGTAACCCAGTACGCCAGAATAAATACCTCGGGCTCCATCCTCGAGTGTCTTCAAGATTTCCACCGAGCGTTTTTTGGGCGCCCCAGTCATACTGCCTAAAAAGGGTCAGCCTAACATTCTTAAAGATGCGTGCAAGTCAGACGACACTCACCTGGAGGTAGACTATGCTGCAAGACCTCCCAGCCTACCTTCCAATTATCGTCGGGGCTAGTGTTTACGGCAGGCGAGCCTTCTATAACGCTCACCAACTGCCAAACAGTCTTATATTCCTCCACGCGACAGAACTGTTTAACTCTTACGTCTTCTCCCAGGACGCCATGGAGATCATGCCTAATCAGGTCTACGATCATGAGATTCTCCGCTACCTCTTTTGGATTTCCGGCCAATGCTTCTTCAGCAACTGCCCGCGTGATTCCTGGACCCTTGCGCAAAGTGCCTTTGATAGGTCGTAGTTGACAAACAGGGCGAGACACCCGAGAAAATGAGAGGAAGCGTTCCGGCGACGCTGAGAGCACAGTCGTCTCGCCGAGACGTAGGTAAGCGGCGTGAGGCGCGGGATTCTTGTGGCGTAATTTCTTGTAGAGATCCCATGAACGGTGTTCCGGTGTTTGAAAAGGGCCATTAGGGTAGGGGCGGAGGACAGATATGCGGGTTTGCGCCGTCAAGCATAGTTCGTACGAGTCACCTGACATCAAGTACTCTTTCGCCCGTGAGATGTTGGTCGTGTACTCTGTTTTGTGTGGGATTTTCACATCGACTCCCAGTGGCCTAGTCTCGAGAGTATGAGTATTTCTGGCAGGTAAAGATGTTAAGCGGGCGCAGGTTTCTGCGATCCAGGATTCGTCATGGGTCAGAATTGATTGAACATAAACCTGCTTTTGCTGTAAATCAATGGCAACGCTGCGCTCAATAAAGATGAGATTGATATCCGGATGCCCACGTCGGGAGCTGGAGGGCAAAACAGAGAGTGATTCGAGACCACACTCATAGCTCAAATATCCAACAAGGCCACCCCAAAAAGGAACCTCAGGATCTCCCCCTTGAGCTCTTTTACTACTCATGAAAGATGTGATCCAAGACCATGCGCTGCCGCCACGAGGGAAAAAGTGTTTCGACCGCTTGTCGTTCCGGACAAGGGTGAGGAAGTTATCGCCCGTAAAGTATACGATCCTAACGGTGGATGGTAGAACCGAGCCGATGATAGACCACTGGCCTGGCACAGCTGCAGAGTCAAGCATGACAAAAGGGGAGGTTTCATCGGTGGCCCCTAAGATTTCTGCAACACGAGGGATCTCAATATCTGACAGGAAAAACTTTTTCATTTGGACCGTAGAAGAGCACGGCAATAAAACCTTCTGATTGAGCTGAGGCCGAATGTTTGGCCAAGGGGTACCGATGCCGCTTACAGACGGCAGGATTTTGCGGCCATGAGCTCTGTGCCAGTTCTGAGCTAGTCTCCAGAAATTGCTGACCACGTGCAAACCACCTGTAGTGCAGACAGATTCGGGATGGTACTGCACCGCCCAGAACGGTTTGCTCTTGTGTTTTAGGGCCATTGTAACCTTACCATTCTCCGAGCCATCATCAGTCCAGGCCAACTCTTCTATCTCACCATCGATAGGAAGTTGAACATGAAGAGAATGGTAGCGCGTCGCGTTGAAGTGACTCAGGCCCTTAAAGAGCTCGCTTCCCTCATGTTGAATGAGTGAGATTAGTCCATGTTTAACTACGGACAATCTTTGGAGCTTGGCCCCGTACTCTACAGCCATACTCTGGAGGCCCAGGCAGACACCAAAAATGGGAAGCAAGTGATCCTGGTCGATCATCCACAGGTCCTTCACCACGCCTATGTCGCATGGATCAGTTGGTGATCCAGGACCAGGGCCAACGATGATGGCGGAAAAGGAACCAAGATAAGGTAACAGCTCGGCAATCGTATAATCGTCGTTTTTGATTATTCGTATGCGGCATTTGGGAACTGCCTTGAGGAAGAGGGCGGCCAAGCTGGAGAAAAAATAGACTTATTGAAGGGAAGCCAACATAGAAATTTTCGCCACCTACTTATTTGTGAAAGAATCATAAGAGTCTATGAAGAGGATTTGCGGATGGTCAACAGCGTTCATTTGATGATGGGAGAGGACTCGGATTTTGACTCGGATATGGACGTAAGGGGGAAGGAGAAACGTGACCGTGACATAATATGTGACATCTTATTCTTATACTCGCCCACAACCACCATCATGACGTCCTCTAGCAGCCAGCCAGAGTCCAGAGAGCTGTTTAGAAGAGTGCGCTCGCCTAATCACCACTTTGTCTGATATAAATTTTGCTCATGTACCTCTCAGCTCAAGCTAATTTGTGTGCCACTGCTTGGGCACTCTATTCTTACGCCATCATCAACCCCGGTCATCTCTAAATTACTATCGGACCTGATTAACGAGCTCGCCAATGCACACACAACTCGCCTGAGCGCATCTATTGTATCATATACGTTCTTTCCAATATCTACTATCCTTCGCAGAAATGCATCTTCCGCCATCTCGGACCAAGTTCTTGAAAAGATCTTGATAGTCCTCGGTGTTCTCAGCGAAAGCTGGTGGTGGGATTGCGATTTACAGACTTGGGATCATATCTTCATGTTTTGTGGGTCTGTTGCTGGAGGAGTAGAAGGGAAGGAGAAGGAAAAGGAACGAGATAATGAAACCAAACTGGCTGCTGTGAAGTGTCTGTGGGCTTTGCTCCATCCGCGCGAAGATGACGTTGCATCCAAACGTCTACAAGAGCTTAAAGAACACACACAATCGTCAGAAATTGTCCCCATTATAGGCCAGACTATCAATTACCTATTGGGTGTCATTCCGTCGACCGACAAGTCACTTCAGCGCGAAAGTTTACGAGTTTTAAAAGCATTGATATCAATCTATGTCCCTCAATACCTTGGTCCGTCCATACTTCCCGGAGTAGCGAGCTCTATGACTCGAGTTGCTTTCGGGGCCTCTGAGAGCAAAGGGTGGGTCAACGGTGATGTTGTTGAGCTTTCCCTGCAAATATTGCAAGAGATCATTGTCATTTCAATCAGCGACGACATTTGTATCAGAGAGGGTGCCGTGAAAAGCTCTCAAACCCTGGAAGATCTCGTCGAAATCGTAACCGAAACCCACTCTCAAGAATCGTCGAATAAACGCGATATACCTCGATTTGCCACTGCAAGGACCGCGTCTTGGGTCGCAGGGGTTTCATCCCAGTTACATATCGCTCTTAACACTCTGATGCCTCTCGTTGCACATCCTAACCCAAGTGCGTTGACAGGCCTGGCTCAGTTTTCCTCCGCGATACTGGCCAACACCTCTTTGACACTACCAAAAAGCCACCCATTGCTCCTTTCCTTCTTGCTGTCGATTTCGAATAGCAACTATCCCACACCATCAAATCACGCGCGTCAAGCACTGGCCCACTTGCTAGATCCCTCTTCGAAAGGACATCATGACCTCGTCAAAATCCTCGTCCGCATCACGCGTGACAATATCTCATCCCTTCCTCAGTTGATAGTCTCGCATGCAGAAAACAAAGTCGAGCATGTCTCCGGTCTCATAGAAGCCACTTGCCGCATCCACGACGACAAATCTACCAGTCCCGCAGCAAGCGTCATCTCACGAGGTATCGGCTCACTTCTCGGGCCATCCGGCGGAATCGAGAAATGGGGTTGGGGACTCCTCTCTGTTCTCGAGTTTACAGATCTGCCCACGCCATCGATCGCTCCTTCGGCTTCCCGTCTATCACTGGAGAATGACCCTTCATCAACGGCGGACATGGGCTTTCCTGAACTTTCTTTGAGACACATCCAGTCACGCACCACCATCGAATCGATTACGCGTATGTTCCGAGCGCTAGGGAGCTGCGGTGGCGAAGAATGCCTTTACGCAGTTGAATGGTTCGCGGATGTTGGCAGGAACGGGACAACAAGTAGCTCCCCTGCAGCGCTCTGGTGCGCTGCTTGTCTTCTTGAAGGTATCGGCGCAGTCAATCTGGATGCGCAGAACAATCGAAACGCATTTCAACTTCGTGGAGGAAGACGCATAGAAAAGTTTGCTCGTGGCCTGGCTAGATCCTTGGCCGAAATATGGGATCAGCCAAATGGAGATACGGGTACGAAAATGGATGCTCAGGCAACTTTGGACATAATGCCTAGCAACGATTCACTACTCCTAGTGGAGCACAGAGTGGGATTGATGGACATCCGCGCAACATCCAGTGTAGAAACACCCACGGGTTTCCTCCGGGACCCCATCAAAGATCTGACCCCGCTCCAGCACGGTCTGGCGCTCCGCCTCCTTTCGACAACCGCGGCGATCTTACAGAGTCGTTTCACGCCACTGCTTTTGCACACGCTCTACCCCATTCTGCATTCCGTCATATCCTCGAACGGGTTTTTGTCACTGACCGGCCTGGTAACGTTGCATTTTGTGACGAACAACACGGGCTATGCATCTCCTGCAAATCTCCTTCTGTCGAACTTCGATTATGCGTTAGACGCCATTTCACGCAGGCTCAGTCGACGTTGGTTGGACGTCGACGCCACCAAAGTGCTCATTCTCCTCGTACGCCTGGTAGGATCGGACATCGTACACAAAGCGGGAGACGTTGTAGAGGAGTGCTTCGACAGATTGGATGACTTCCATGGCTACGATGTACTCGTTGACGGTTTGGTGGAAGTATTATCGGAAGTGGTGAAAGCGGTTGAATCGGACGAGTCAGCAGTGGGCGATCCGAGGACATCGGTCGACAATAATATTCCGGGCACACTACATAATGACGGTATGGCTTTGACAGATGCATTGGAGTGGTTTATTCATAGGCATGAGCCTGCAAGTGAGGAGGACGCCACCGATTATGGGCCTGCCCCCCGAGAAGCTTGGGGGAAGGGTAAGGCAAGAGACTTGACCGCGCCAAATGAAAATGATGGAGACCAAGACGGTCTCACACCGGAATTACCACCAGACCACGATGCGGAGCCTCCACCTACGCCCACACAGGCATTGACCAAACAAATCGTTGCGAAATCAATGTACTTTTTGACTCACAGCTCGGCTGTGATCCGAATGCGCATCCTGTTACTGCTGAGCTCCTCCGTGCCGGTACTCTCTGAGTCTGCTCTGCTCACTTCTATTCATCAGGCTTGGCCATTCATCATGAATCGTCTTTCTGATCCCGAGCCTTTCGTAGTTAGAGCTGCGGCGTCTCTGGTGGAGTCACTTGCACTCCATATCGGCAGCTTCATGTATCGTCGTATTTGGGAAGACGTCTGGCCTCGCTTTCACGTGATGTTGAAGGCGCTAGAAGGTGTGGACGACGCTAGTGCCTTGATGCGCCGACGCGCTGGGACGGCGGACCCTTCTTCAGCCTATACACACGCGCATCGCCTTTACCGTTCGTTATTGAAGACGATGACGGCAGCTATGAAATTTGTCGAGACTAAGGATAACACGTTCTGGGAAATAATAATCGCCTTCCGGCGATTTCTCGACAAAGCTGCACACGAAGAGCTTCAATATTACGCAAGGGCATTTTATATTTCCGCAAAACAAAAGAATGAAGATGCTGTGTGGCTAGCTCTTTCCGCGACAATTTCACAGCTAGAAGACAATAAAATGGAATTCCTCGCTACAGACAGGTGGTCCCTCCAAGAAAACGTACGAGCCATTCTGGTTGGCTAGCATCGGGCTGTGGAATACAGGAACCAAGAAAAGCTCAAGGCGAAGGAGGCGCATGTCGTCGCAGCTGTACACCAGCCTCATAAAATAGATTTGCAGAGGCGTCATCCCTGATAAAAGATCATCAAGTTCACATGGGATAATGAAATGACGAAAATGATAGAACTCACATTTTGTAGCTTAGATTGTATACAACCTCCTTTACACCAGTTTGTATAATTTTGATCGTGCATTTCAAACAGGGGCATCTTTTGATGCGATTCAAAAAGAAGTCAAAACCCAAATACGATAACATACGTGTTGCAATAGAGTACCGCCCCAGATCCGACTCGGTCTCTCCCAGCTTCAAGGAGAGCGTTTTCCTCTGCATGCAGACATACGCATTCTTGAGAGAACCCGCTGTTTGGCTTGACGTCATTACAATGGGAGCATCCGCCTTCATTACAGTTTCTCAGACCCCGTGGAGTTCCGTTGTATCTGTATCCGAATATCAACATTGCACAAACATAACATGAGGCTGATAATCATCCTTTACCCAGTTGCAACTATCCGATGGCCCCTCACTAGCACAGCACCGACACGGCGTTTCATACAATTTGATCGCTGTGATGCTAGAGATGCAAGCATCTGCCCTCCCGAGAGTGTTTCAGTCACCGAGATGGTGATGATCCCTTGTTTTCTATGAATAGTAAGAGGCTGACCATAAAATATGTATCCCATCTGTATAGATCCCAAATCCCAGAATTAGGACCCCTGAATGGATAAATAAGTATTCCTTAAAAAATAGTCCACACCCTGGTCTGAGGCGCTCCGGATTTGTAATGTCCAGTGAATCAAGATGAGCTTCAAATTGTTTGATAGTTGAGAATGAATTGAGAACGTTGAGCGCTACTAAATTATCGGGTACTGCCGGTACACCTGATCCAAAAACGAGTGCATCATTCTCTAATACAAACTCCTCCAATGAAGGACTGTCGGATGGTACCACAATCATCATATGAGTACAGGCATCACAGTCAAACGAACAGAACCGAAACAAGAACAAGGACAACAAGGAGAAGAAGAAGAAAAAAAGCTTGAACTTGCCATGAAGACCGCCTGAAGCGCGTCATCAGTGGAGCGTCCACTTGTAGCAACAAAAAGAACGGCCGTTTTACAAATGGTTCGATAGAGACTGTGCTTTGTAAACTTGTCGTGACAAAATTGGATCGCCAATTGCGAGTGCAAAAGTCGAGCATGGCCGAGAGAGACGAGAACGGCTGTATCCGTTCATTTCCATTTTGTATACCCCCATTAGTAATGGTAATGTCTTGGCTACCATTGTCTGTGCTACCCTAATGACAATCTATCCGATCAGGTCGCGAATCAGGCAAGTCTGAGTGACCATTATACGTTGCGTGATCCAGTGATCCGAATCGATGTAAAGCCTTGTCGAACGAGGTATGATTCTACGGTGGAGACCCCCGAGAAATGTGTTCCAATGACTGCAATCAACATATCTGCAAGTGGATAGTGGAATAAGTGAAACGCGTGTGATTCTGTGTGGGGATACTTGGAGGAGAAACAAGAGAGTGAGCAAGCCAGTGCTAATACTGCCGGACATAAGGAATGTGATGACGATCAGTAGTCCGGACCGTGAACAAAGCCGGTGCCTTTTTGACTCCTTGACCCTTTACCACCACCACTGGCTGGGCTGGAAGATCATCGTCATCTTTACATTCCATGTGACACTGCACTGCAGTACACTTATCCGGGGATATCTAAATCCCAAGTATTCCAAAGAAAAAGATGCTGTGACTAGGTCTGAAACTATTACTCCGACTCGCCTTGACTCGACATGATTGGGGCGCACTTTACGCGCCTTTCGTACCTCTTGCCCCTCCACCCAAAAAAAGCAAGTCCCATTGCATCGCCTATCAATCTAGTCATTCGGACTACTTATGACATGGCTGACAACAGTATGGCAATGTATGGTCATATTACCATGATCCTTGTTATGACATGACAAAAATGTTTTTGGAGAATCCAGACGTACATGGCGGGTGATAGCTCCGGCCGTCGCTTCGGTCCTGTGAATACCTTGCTATTGTGGCTACAGCCTGTCACAGTATCCAATACTGTTCGCTAAGAGATAAACTCTGTCTAGGCTACCAGATGTGGTGTTGATTCATACTTCTTTTCAATCTTACGTTCTTTCGCGATGACACATACCGATGGCCTCCTCATCTGGGTCAATCAAGTGTTTGATCTGCCTCGATTTTTTTTTCCCTGATCATTCGCCTCGGTTTGCTGTGCATTTCTCCTTTCTTGTCCACAAAACTTGCGTCTCGCATACCGCACAGCAGAAATAATAGCTGTGCATAAGTAGTATAAGACCCTATCCGAGTCAGTTTCTCTCTAAACACCAACCCTCTCAGTATCTACTTCCATACAAACACTCGCACAGTACAAGATGCCTGCTTCTTCTGCAGATTTGACCCAGGAGTTTTCCTACGTTGCTGATTCATTCACGTCTCCAAGCAATTTTCCCCAGGACCTCTGGACATACTGGAGATCTCTCTTAATAGCTGCGAACGTGCAACTCCCTATCGCACTGAAATGTCTGCATTGGGAGGAGAAGTCGGGTGTTCTCGTTTCTGACCAGCTTTGGATTGTGGTTAGAGAGCGGGCCAATGGCCCTATTCACTTTGTACTTTCATGCACGACTGGCGCCGTTGGAGAGTACCCCATCTTCATAACAGCATCACCCAAAGCCGCGTCTATGGACGATTCACGTCTCCTTCGCTATATGACCGCTCTCGTCGGCGATCTGCATCACACCGTATCCGTAACACGTGTGTATAGTGTATTCGCGCCGGACAATATCTCGGCCAGCTTTGCCTATGCATGGTCAAAAAGGACCAACATCAGTCTCTACGAGGTGCCCTATTACTCCGCGGTGCTCACCTATTGCACACATGCAACTCTCTCGCGCAGACAAGCTACTATGAATAACCAGTTCATCATGCGCAAGGCGGAACAGAGGGACATCAACGCAGTGGCTGAACTGTGCTTCGGGTTTGCCAAGGAATCAGTGAGTCATTAGCCCAGATCTGGCCATCATTGCTATCATTGTTATTATCAACCGATACTGACAAGTCGTTATTTACCTTCTACCTTATTCACAGGAGCCGTTTGTACTTACCCGTGAGCGGGCACTACATGAGGCAACGGTTATGGTCGAATCTGGGCAGGTGTGGGTGCACTACATCTCCCTGAATGAAACAGACGAGCCTGACTTGGCCTGTATCGTTGCCACGACGCGCAATTCGGACGACGTGGCCTTTATCACCAAGGTCTACACGTCTGAAAAGTGGCGCAGGCGGGGCTGTGCCGAAAGGCTTGTCAAAATGGCGTGCAAGCAGCTGCTAGGCCAGTACAAGAGCGTGGCACTGTACGTCGCTCATGAGAACCCAGCGGCTCGCAAGACGTACGATAAAGTCGGGTTCGTTGGCCTCAAGCCTGAAGATGAGTACGTCGAGGGTGTATCGTCTTGGACCGAGTACGGCTTCAACCGTGAGCACGTGAAGCTTGGTCATTGGTAAATGAACTACACAAAAGCCAAAGGCTAGTTGACACCGTACTCTATATGGAACTATTTTTCTTGGATTTCTTCCTCTTTGTAGAGCTTTTTCGTGATAATTTTTCGTTTCTTGGAGCTACACATATTCTTCTGATATACATTTTGCATTCACCTGTAGCCTTAGTATAATTTCGACTTCCACTTCGTTCCACTTTTTCTTATTTAATATCCCAATGTTTTCGGCCACTATCACATTCTATATAGATAGAAATATTTATCATATGGTTATACTTTATGGTCATATACAATAATTTATTTACTTCAATCGCTTTTGCTCGAAAAGGGAATACTACTTCCTATTCTCGGTGGCTATTCAAACGGTTCGGTAAACAGCTTCCGCCTTTAACTAACAAGACTACGGCCATCCGAGTCTCAGGGCTGTCTTTCCTATTGAAGCTGTTGACTTGTATATCTTGTTAGTGCCAGCATGTTCTCCATCTCCATGTCCTGATCTCACTGCGCCATCAATATATAACAAGTAAAATGTTTACGACCTGGTCCGGACGTTCAAGTATTGAGCAGCAGCAACCCACTGGTGGGACAAACAAGCCCCCAGTCGCGGCTGCATCCTCGCATGTTGCAACGACGCCTACTTCGAGCTATGATGCGCCCCTGCCGTCCACAGGGGGGGCAGGGGGAGTAGGCGCGCGCTCACGGACGAACGCAAACGATTTGCTCCTCCCGCACGATGCTGTCCTCTCCGAAATCTTTGCCGGGACCAGCGCCTCTGAGCATCATCGGCATATTGCGTCGGTAGGACCGAGTTCTCTACAAAATCTTGATACTACTACTGCTGCTCGACCGTCTGCCAACGCTCTTCCCGCGGAAGGCTCGCCCCAATCTTCATCATCTTCCCAGCGTGAGAGCGAGTCTGCAGGTGCTATTGCTTCTGCCACAACAGAAGCCATCTTCGACGGCCTCTTCCCTGACGAGCCAGGTTTCCCCTCTTCGTCATCGTCGTCCATGGGCGCCGCTCAACGTCTCCTCTGGACCCACCTCGAACGTATCCTCGAGCTCCAGACCGACCTGGCCGGGATGCATATGCAGATGGAGCGGATCGGGGTCGTTCCGGATCAACCTGCTACTAGCAGCGGTCACACACACCACCATCAGCGCAGTGATAAGAGCTCAAAGCTGCGGGATGATCGGTCCATATCTATGTTTATGGATGGCGGTGGCGCTGAACTTGATGGGCTTGCGGGGGATGATGATGATGATGATGATGATGATGAAAATGACGCGGGACAAAAGAAAGATAGTACTACCCTTGCTGGTAAAAATAAGAAGAAGGATGTTGATGGTATGGGCGGTGATGGTAATGATAATTATAATGATGGGGATGAGAACGCTGGGACTACATCGGATCCGAAGCAAGATTTTGCATCATTGACAGATAGTTTTACAGGGCGCAAGAAGGCGATTGATTCGATTATGGCCAAGGTGAGCTCTGACATATACTACATGTATCAACGATGAACCCAACTTTTTGGAGTGGTTTCCTATTTTTATCATTTCCCATTCTTGTTGGTTTGTTCAATTTGGAAAACTTATCACTTACACCCTGTCTCCTTTACAGCTGGATGATCTATCCCAGGAAGTAACGTGCTTTCACGCCTTAGTCGCGCCAACCATTGATCTTTCTTCGAGGGCCAACACGAAATCAAATAGTATGGGATCAACAGCTACAGCGGCGGCGGTAGACGCCCGACCTACATCCCAGGATGTATCAGCGAAACACAACCCAAACCATCCTGTTCTTTCATCGTTGGTCAAGCCAGGTGACGACCACAGAAAGAAACACATGGTAGAAAGTCCTGCGTCGCTCATGATTGATGGGTTACCATAACTGCTGCATTCGTGTTCTCATTTTATCTTATTCAGATCATTTCAGGAGGATACGCCCGTAGTCCAGAAATTGTGAACTTTTCTTTTTCCGTCAATTTTGGATATCTTGTCATAACTGTGTTGGGATTTTAATTTCATGGCATGGCTCAATTTGAGTTAAACAGTCGGATCATAGTAACATGCTGTGTATAGATCAGTATGACACTGACGCAAGGAGAGAGAGAGCGCGGATTTTAGCCGAGCTGCGCAATCATTATGAGTGATAGCGTCAGGTATCCAGGCTGTATGCGCTCAACGTATCAATCGACATAAGTATGTGAAGTCAAATATTAATTTCCGAATGCACACAGCCCAACGACCTATGTGCCGCAGGAGCATAGGAGATACATACATCAGGCTAAAGCTCAGCGTGATAGCCTAAGTACCCATATCAACCCCATCTAATGGCTCCACGCAGCTTACAACGCCACCATAATTATGATTGGTATCTTGAAGGTTAATTGAGACGCAAACTAGAGCTCAAAGTTTGCGTACACTTGAGTCCTTTGTAGTGGTTCCAAGAAAGCATCCATTCCATCGCGGAAAGAACTTTCGACAAACTGGGTCGTTAGCTTGGGCCAGTTCATGTTGAATTCGTAAGCTCTGCTATGGACAAAATGGGTGCGATTGCCTACAAACGCCGTATACCATATTTTAGAGAGTAACTATATATATCTGTACTCCGAGTCAAGTAAAATAATTAAACAATAAAAGGAAGTATCAAGGAGAAAGACGCATTTCTCGCTTAAGCTCAACCCTTAGAAACAAATGGAACCTAAATCTCGGCAAATTCCTGCGTAATAGTCACTAAAGGGGCCTGAGTTGGTGAGACAGATGGAAATCGAAATCTACGGCACAGGTCCATAATCATATTTCCGCGCGACGTCGCCCACACGCTCGCAAGAATCGGGTTACATTTGCCCCAGCCAACTTTTGGTGTCGTATCAGTTCTCGTCCGGACGAACCCTTCGTCCAGCTCGTCGGCGCCACCTGCCACCGTACTAGCGACGCTAAAATCGATTGCCGCCGTTTGCATTAACCAGGACATTATTCGGCTTCAGGATTGTTCGGCTTCAGGTCCTGATACGCGATTCCGCGCTGATGTATAAACGACACGGCGTCAACAAGCTGTCGGACCAACGAAAACGTGTCCGCCACAATGATCATGGGGGAAATGTCCTGCTATTAACAACTCAGTGTGTAGTATTGCTATCACAGCTCCCCCCCCCCTTTTTTTTTTTTTGTATGGACGGGCCAAAAATCGACTAATCGGACGGTGCGGTTATCCGTAGTCTCGATTCTGTTAAGAAACTTGAACATGTCGATTCCGTTTGATTTCGAGATAGAACGTATTTGAATACGTGGTGACCTCCATAGGAGCCCCGTGTGATTATTACATCACGATGCTGCCGAGATTTTGTTCATGGATACAGGTTAAGGGTACAGAGTAGTATTAACATGTACCATCACCCCAATAGTGTCATACCCTGCAAGTGACATACGACTCGGATTACGGCTCTGGAGGGTGTAAAAGGCTTTATTAAGAGTAAGTAAACATCCGCCTTTTTGTGATCTCTCGTCTTCTATTTCGGTTTTGCTAGTTTCATAGCCTTCACCGTCAAGAGTTCGGTCGGATGTCGTGCCCCCCCCCCGGGCCCCTTGTGAACTAGAGGGGGTGAGAAGGGATCAGACTTCTGATGTTGATTCCTTGTGTTAATCAGGGTGGTCAGGTTTGAGAGACCTGCTACAGTGTTGGACAGCGCTTAATGGAGAGTGGTAATTTTATGCACCCTGTAGATTGTTACGATATGCCACATGATTATGCAACGTTTTCAAGAGCTATGCGAATTGATAGGATCAGAAAAATTGTAGTCCTTCTGAGAGATGTGCACCGTCTATGGGTACTAATCAATTAAAGTAAGACATTGAATTTACCCAATCCCACTGACCGGCGGTGCCTTCAGGTTATTTGCCCCCATCAATTTCCATCTCATCAGTTTGGCACATGACACACTACTTGACCATCATGTTGACTGATACATACTAGAACCCGCATTTGTGAGCCATCCTTCAAGAGATATTGTCCCAAGCGTACCAAAACAAGGTATCGCATGAGCATGGAATACAAATATGATATGTATTCGAAGTTTGAGGCGTATTGTCCGATCAAATAGCAAATGAGACCGCCTCAATCGGTTCTAGGGATATCGAGAGCTTGGTTTTTCACGTCATGGACGAGGTCTCCGTGTGGGTACTCTGGAGCAAGAACAGTTCTTGGTCTTGTAGCATCTTGGGGAGGCTGGAAATCGTCAGTCCATCGATGGCCTGTATTATTTGTGATGAGCGATTAAACGAGTAATAGCTCAGGCCGTTCAGGATCCAGTAGTTGAGGTTAAGCTTGTTTGTTGCTATCATTAAATATATGGACCGCTCGCCAGGGCTACTATAAGGGAAGTGCTTGGAGAGTGTATCGTTCAGAGGTACCATATGTCGAAGTTTCGATTTCTGGGCCTTTGAGGGCCCCTGTGGTCACCCCAAAGGGAATGGGGTATTCGATCTTGAAGATATAAATGGCCTTTGGCTTTTGCAAGACCTATTAGAGGCGGGCACTACTCTCCCTGAAGTTCTATAAGGTGGCAGACAGCTTTGTTTAGGGAGGTATTGGGGAATTGAATACAATAATAACTCATGGGATCACCAAGGAGATTTCAGAAATGACTGCTCGAGCACAGTTAGGCATGTAAAAATTGGCATTCAAGCATGGTGTTTCGAGTTGCTAACCGGAGTTACGCAAAATCATGATCTGTGCCGTTGTGATTTAGTCGAGCTAGCCGGACCCCTGACTATTCACAAGGCGTATCTTGTGGGAGCCGGATAGATTTAAATGTACAACATTCGAGGAGGGATCAGCCAGTTGGACCTTTTGAAATCCATTCACTCTCACTCTGATGCAGATACCATAACCTAAGTAATGGGAAAAAGTAAAAAGTAAATTATGCAAAATTTCCAAATCAAATAAGTCACGGCCCGGCTTCTGTCGCTGGACCTGGTGCTGGTGTTGGCGCCGATACCGGCGTTGCTACTACAGGAGCACCTGAGCCTTGCTGATGCGGCGCAGCACTAGCAGGGATAGGTATGTTTCCCGAACCTTGCTGAACCGGCTGCGGGGTACGATTCTGAGCTTGTGCTTGAACTTGCGGCGGCTGTACAACATCACCGACGACGACGGCATCCTCAGCATCGTCCGAAAAGTCATCTGGCCCGCCAAGCATGGCTTCCTCTTCCTCGAGGGTGAACGCCCTATGAGAGTCCCCTCCCCGTGCAAGGCCGGCGGTTCTCTGCGGTACGCGGGCGGATGGGGACGGACCACCTCCGGCGCTCCACTGATGCGAATAGGAGTTGAGCCCTTGTCCGGACGATCGGGATTTCGTGAAGAGGGATTCTATAGCATGCACGGTGGACTCGATTGCCCATTGCGATGAGGCGTAGAGGAAGGGAAGGTTAAATTGGGGGATTTGGTCTCCGCCACGGAGGTTTAGTGCGAAGTGGTTGTAGAGTGTGCCGATGACCAGATAGGCCATGAAGAGGACTAGGAGGCTGGATTTGGTAGTCACGGTGAGTATAATTAGATCAACACGATAAGGAGATGATGTCGAACGTTACAAAGAATATGGGAATGAGACCCATGCGGCCTGCGGGCTCGTGAGTTGGACAAGCGTACTGTGTAGTTCTGTAAGTAGAGGTATAGATGTGACCAACAACAAAGCTCTACCCACATGAGTACGCCAGTTGATGTTGAAGACACAAGCCTCATCGTCCTGTTCTGGGAATTGTGAGATTACTTCTGGAGTACCTAAAGGCGGGACGCGTATGTAAGTTGTAATGGACGAAGGTGAGCATGCACCCAACAAACCTGCGCCGTAGATAGACATGTCGCAAGTGAACTGCACAACCGTGCTGGCGGTATGAGATCCGTCCTTGCATGAGGATCCACCTGTATGCGTGATGATTGGGCCTCCGCCTCTGAAGACCAATGTACTATTAGGCGCCCTAGTCTAGAGAGTGAATCAAAGGAGTTCTGTTAATTGATGCGTGGGATGTAGCAACACACCCTAAAGAAAAGTCGGTATGATCGAGATGGACAAAGCCTGCAATATCGACGGGGTGGGGTATTCCAATAGTTTCTGAGACGGCATGCTTGCATACATTCAAGAGTAGCTTGTGTCCCCCGAGGGTGGAGGTCTGGTAGTCCTTGCTGCGATGTATGATGATCCAGTCTGCGGATGACGACATAGCAAAGCAAGCCTACCTGCCCTGGAGCGAATTGAGATCGTAGTATTTTCCCTGGTCATCATATCCCGTACATGGCTTGTCTTGAGCCCATACGGGGAGCAGGAGGGCGAGGACAGGGAGGAGGATGGAGGATATGGGCCGCATGCTATTGGTCGCTGAGAGCTGCAGTTGCCGACGCGCCCCGGAAGGAAGAAAGGCCAATAGCAGCCACAATTCCGTCCGCCTTTTCACTCAACTCTCTCTCATTACACACTCCTCGCCCGCCATGCTCTGGCGTCGCCCTCTCGCTTCTGTCTCCAGGCAGTTCTCTCGTAGATCCATTGCCACCACCCCCCGCCTCGCCGCACAGCAGCTCCCCCACGCAAACTATGGCCCGGAGTTTGAGGAGGACCCTGACCTGAGTCGACCGCCGCCCATGCCAAGAGGCGGCTCCAAGCCCGCCAGCACCGTGCACACCGTAGAAGACATGCAGGCCCTCGCTAAGGATGCGCTCTACAAAGAGGGCGGATCTCGCGAGGACAGGAAGCTTCGTCACTTTACGGGTGAGTCTTGCCTCGTTTACTATCTCCAACCACACAACACTTGCTAAGTATCATATTATTCATAGTCAACTTTGGGTCTGTAGCTGAATAATATCTCATATTCTATAATACATATCTAACTCCCATCTAGTCCGCAGCATCCTGCCGCCCACGGTGTGCTCCGTCTCATTCTCGAACTCAACGGCGAAGAAATCCTCCGTGCAGATCCCGTATGCATAAACTTGAGCATCAATTTTAGCCATTTTTTTCAAACAAAATCACCTTTAGCACATCGGCCTTCTTCACCGCGGGACGGAGAAGTTGATTGAATACAAGACTTATACGCAGGCCCTGCCCTACTTTGATCGTCTGGACTATGTCTCCATGAGTGAGTTGCATAAACGTCACTCTTCACCCCAGTCATCAAACCTCCCCCCCCCCCCCTTTTAGTGACCAACGAGCAATGTTACTCCCTTGCTGTTGAGAAACTGCTCAACATCGAGGTTCCCGAGCGTGCCAAGTGGATCCGAACCCTCTTCGGAGAGATCACCCGTGTTCTCAACCGTAAGTCCGTTCCGTCCCTAGCAGTTCCTATGACGTTGCCTCCCACAATTCTCAATTTATCACCTTTTATTAGATCTTATGGCCGTCCTCACACACGCTATGGACGTCGGCGCGCTGACACCCTTCCTCTGGGGTTTCGAAGAGCGTGAGAAGCTCATGGAGTTCTACGAGCGCGTCTCAGGCGCGCGCATGCACGCCGCGTACGTCCGTCCCGGTGGCGTCGCCTTTGACCTCCCCCACGGCCTGTTGGAGGATATCTACAAGTGGGCGACGCAGTTTGCCTCGCGCGTGGATGAGATTGAAGAAGTCGTCACTGGTAACCGAATCTGGAAGGGTCGTACGATTGGTGTGGCGACCGTGACAGCTAAGGAGGCGTTGGACTACAGCTTCTCGGGTGTGATGTTGCGTGGTAGTGGTGTGCCGTGGGATATTCGTAAGGTTGCGCCTTATGAGAAGTACGATGAGGTTAGTAATATTTTTTTTTGGTGTTGTGTGGGCAAATGATAGATTGATGGTTTTATTTCTTTTAGGTCGAATTCGACATTCCTGTTGGCAAGAACGGTGACTGTTACGATCGTTACCTTTGCCGTGTCCAAGAATTCCGTGAGAGTTTACGCATCATCCACCAGGTACGCGTGTTCTGTTTTGTTTCAATCCCAGTGCAAAATATTTATCTCTTTTCTTTTATCAGTGCCTGAACAAGATGCCCACGGGTGTCATCAAGGTCGACGACCAAAAGCTCACGCCTCCTCCCCGTGCAACGATGAAGGAGAGCATGGAGTCCCTCATCCACCACTTCAAGCTCTTCAGCGAAGGTTACTCCGTGCCCCCTGGCGAGACTTACTCGGCCATCGAAGCACCCAAGGGCGAGATGGGTGTCTACATTGTCTCGTAAGCTCTTCGTGTGCAGGCAAAAGAAATCCCGAGGGTGTTCCTTACCATGTGTTTGTTTTCCTTTACCAGCGATGGCTCGAACCGACCATACAGGTGCAGCATTCGTGCACCCGGATTCGCTCACTTGGCTGGTGCAGATTTCATGATGAGACGTGAGTAATCATAACATTATTCACATTTTGTTTACCGTTTGCGACTTGTACTAATGTTTTCTTTCAGATGTATGTTCAAGCATTAACGTTAATGATGGATGGTACGGTGTTGACCTAACCTCTTTTCTCTTTTTAGCACATGATTGCCGATGCTGTGGCTATCATCGGTACTATGGTAAGTTATTTTTTTGCTTACCTCTCTTTGCGGATGATCTCGGGACTCGGGTCACTGACGATACCTCTTCATCCCATCAGGATCTTGTGTTCGGGTATGTGGTTCATTCGAAGGATGCTTTTCCTTTCCGCATCGTGGGCACTAACATCAGATTTCTCTCTACAGCGAGGTCGATCGGTAGAGTATGCTTTCTTCGTAGACGTTGTAGATCGCTTATATACTATCATGATGGAAAGTATACAATTAAAAAAAAAAATCCATTTTCTCCCTCACATATCTGGATTCAAAATGAGTCATAATCTAATGTACAAGTATGTTACGTCCTCTACGCAAAGGAACAGAGGCCGATGTGATATACTACTGACTTACCTGGAACGGGGAGACTGAGGATATGACGAGTCATACGGTGCAACTATACTGTATTTGGAGGAAGAATATCATTATACTACTACAAAAAAAAAGCAAATTCTCGTGAGAAAAAAATGTATCGTACAGTCCACTATATAATAATACCAAGAAATCTTAATCCAGAATCCCCCCCCCCCCTTCACCCTTCTCTATACCGCTTAGCAGATGCAGACCGATCAACTAACAAAGGAAACATTCTCAAGCTTCGTAGTACTTGATCGTTTCGTCAATCAGGTACATAACCCCGTTCGACGCCTCTGTCCGCTCGACGACAGTCGCCTCGCCGTCGAGCACGGCATGGTCCCATCCGTTCTCGGCCTTGGAGGGCTTGACGGAGATGGATTTACCCGGAAGGAGGGTGTCATAAGTGATTTCTTTAGATAGATCTACGGGTGAGAGCTATAGAGAGCAGAGGGAGAGAGGAGGAGGAGGGGGGGGGGGGGGACAGAGATGATGGTTAATTTAAAGGACCATTTGATGTATGAATCTGGAGGAGAATCCTACAGGTACAATGTGGGACGACACCCATTTCTCGACATTCGCCCGTGATAGATTCTCATACTCCTGGTCTGTGATTTCTCCTGCCTCCAGGGCGTTCTCAGGTCCTTGATGTCTGTTATCAACGAGGAAGAAAGGGTGATTATAAGATTAAAGTTGCTCATATATGATTAATCAAAAGGAGAATGGGTAAGTGAAAAGAAGCACATCAATTAGTACGTACGGCTTTCGAGCGAGAGCCATGACGGCCTTATTAATAGGCACAAAAAGTGTGTGCTGGTGGCCCTCTGCAGTGAGTAGCTCGCTCAGCTCAAGCCCGCGGGCGTATGAGTAGAAGATGGATGCGCTCGGTGTGATAGTGAGGATGTCTGCTAGCGTAGGCATGTCGTGTATGGGCACTTCGTCGTCGACAAGGTAGTGCGGGCGTGAGAAGACGGTTTGTTCTGCTGCGACTGCTGATAGCGAGAGGAGCGGGAGGGCGAGCAAGCTAAAGAAGCGCTTCATGATGACCATGACGATTGAGGTGAGGCAATGTAGCTGGAACTGGAGAGACCGACGCCGTTGCCACTTCTGCCACCGGAGCACAAAGTCCGGTGTGGCGGTGAATGGTGAATGAATCTCACCATTACCTTGTCGGCGTTTATTATCATGCTTGTCTTCAAGGTCTCAGAATAACATGCTACTGTGGCATGGATGGCTGGTCGTAGAACTGTAATCGTCTCTTTGCTCAGGTTGCCACCCATCATCAAGACTCTCGAACGCGCTTTGAAGTTGATCCCCCATACTCCCTGTCTTCAGTTGTTGTCTGCGAGATCTTCCTGGCGCTGGTTCAAATACGAGCTATCTACGCGTGAAATACTAACGAACTCCTAATCAAGCATTTGTGCATGTGGGGTACACCCTTGCCCCTTCAAGTTAACGATTTCTCACTGTACTATATACAATGCACGGCCCGAGTCTGTGGATCAGTGGTAGAAACAATGATCGTGAAATTTCATGATAAACACATCGACAACAACAACAAGTAGAAGTACATTTCTTCTACCATTATTCCACTTAGGTGTGACCTGGTTATCATAAGAGATGTAGCATTTCCGAACCTGGACGGGGCTTGACGTCGATCTCGTATGGTGCCGGATGACTAGTTGGGCCATGGTCAGCAAAGTTAATATAGAGGGAACCACATGCGTTTTCTCACCATACAAAACCCGGAATCATGCGCTGAACAGGCTCGACCACAATGCCATCCCTGACTTTCTTGCGTATATCAAACAATGCTATGGATCTAGAAGCTATGATGAAAATAATCTCATCAGCAAGAAGGCGTCCCGGGCACGCTCTACAGAGCACATTGGTCAGTTTTGGTAGATCGAAAGAACAATGACCATGCCTTCTGCCAAAGCCAAAAGCTATCTGACGAGGATCCCTTTCTGGATGACTGCCAAGATAGCGTTCAGGACTGAACTGCTCGGGATTAGTATATACGCGCGGATCCTTGAGCATGCAACTTTCAAGAAACTGTTAATATATCGTGCAATAATGCAGTTACAAACTCGGCAAACTGACTATATGTTGGAAATTATGATCGAGCCGCGAGGAATGAAATACCCTGCGTGAATGTCATCCTTAGACGACTTGTGGGGAACGCCTAATGTCAAAAACAAGATCGTCAGTCTAAAGAGCAACGGAACCTTTCAATGTTTATTTCACTGGCACCCACCACTGGGCGCAACGGTGTTCCACCTAAAAACCTCTTGGATAACAGCATCCACATAAGGCAAGCTAGTTCTATCCGAGAGTAATGGGAGTCTTTCATTTCCAATGACCGAGTCGATCTCCGCTTGAGCTTTGGCAAACACGTCAGGGAAGAGTGCCATGGCCAAAAAGAAGCCGCTGATGACGGAGACGGTCTGAGGCAAAACAGATGAGTCTAGCCTGAGCGCCAGGAGAGTGCATACACTTACAGTATCGGCTCCGGCTCCATAGATCTGTGCGGACACCCACTTGACAATATAAATATCTTCCGGCGTAACTTGAAGACCACGGCTCTCCAGGAATACTGATACAAACGATGGCATAGAGGTACCTGCCGCCTGGTTATTGTCATTACATAAAATAGATGCCAATTGGCTGAATAAACAAAATCCTGTACTAACCATTTGTTCTCTCACGAATTCGTAAGGAGTATTTGCGAGCTTCAGAGTATTCTCTGCAAACTTTTCACTCATTTTCTTGAACTGTATTCCAGGGAACCAGCTCGGAATACTGGCAACTGTCAATACATATTAAGTAAATCATAATAAGGAAAAAAAGGTTTTATTTACGGCTTGGTAGAAAATCTACTATCCATGTTGCAGGAGCTGCGGCAACAGTGAGATGTTCAAAGCATTTCGCAGCATAATCGATGAGTGGATCGTCACGATCTTTGGCCTTGTATCCGTATGTAATCCTCAAAATAATCGATCCTGGATAACTGAGTGCCAGAGTTAGTAGCACTTTTTCTGAGTAATTGAATGAATACTTACTGCCGGATATGACTTTCCAAATCCGAAGGCGAGTTTAATACACGTCGAAGGAAGGTGGAGCTTTCATCCTCGATTAAGTCACTAAATCGGCTAAGAGCGATGGGCGTGCCTAATAGTTGATGCACAAGCGCCCGCTGTCGTCGATACATGTATCCAGGATTAAGCAAGCTCAAAATATGACCCCAACCCGATAGCTTTAGCATAGGCGTCATTTCTCTATCGGAATAAATGGAACCCTTGGTGTCTAGCATTTCCACCGCCATTTCCACAGAGTTCAAAATAACCAGCGTTTGTCCAAAGATGGAGATGGAGATGAGGTCGCCTTGAGTCCCATTACATTACTACGTCAGACGCGCCATAGTATATGCTAAGGACAATGTATACCATATTTCCGGGCCCATTCGGTATATGCTTCCCATTGCTTAGATGAAGGGATTTGCAAGACATTTCCAATTATTGGAATGCCACGAGGGCCTGGTGGAAGCGGCGGATGAGCCGATCTTTTCCGAGTCTTAGATAGTAGATGAAAGACCAAATATAAAAATGTCAGAAAGCAAAATAGATCAAGACCAAAGACCAGTTTTGGGTGTGTCATGGATCAAGGGATGGAGGGGACGAGCTAGACGCGCAGTCAGAATTAGACTCTCATTTATACAGGCATTTCAGCCGATAGAAAATGATCTATTTTTCAATTTATTCATTTCTTCCATGTATCATGATGGAGGCGCCATCTATGCAAAGATCACGACACGTGGCCTACCTAAATGGCTCTAGAACTCATTGCGACTAAGGCGCTGACACCACAACCCGCCGCACACTCACCGCACAGCACCTATCACACCTAGCCATAACACCCCTCCCACTTTAGTTACTTACCACCGGTTTCCCTGCCCAGAGCTGGGGTTCTCCCCTGGACTCCGGTTTGTCTTAGTAGCATGCTAGTAGGAGCTATTTATATATTTATATATATCTAAATTCCGATATATGACCTATCACTATATAACTGAAAATAAGCTATCTTTGACATCATCTCTAAGAAAGCCAGCGGCCAGGTGGCGGCGTAGGCTTTTTCTTTTTTTTTTTTTTGGTGGAACGTTAACAACGTCTAGGATTTTTTTGTTTCCTCATAAAGAGGACCAGCGTAGCTGGGGCTGCACCTCCGCATGTGTAGCAAAGGGACTTCAACCCTATCTGGGGTGGAAATCATACCATGTCAATCACTTGGATCCATATGGTGACTAGTGCGGTAGAAAGTTCAATGAGCTGGTTTAGAACCCAGGACCTCAGACTGACTTACGTCAGCAAGAGTCCCCGAGCTAACCATGACGCTGCTGTTACGCTATGAGAGTTCCGATGAGGTTTTTTTCACGAATTCGAAGTACGCTACTCTGGGACATGGAGACGAGCCATTATAATAAATAAAATGGCAACTCTTCTTTCAGATGTACCAGTGTTGTAAATTTTCATAGATAGTGAGTGACGGCTTATCGATCAGCTCACTGGCAGGGCCCTTTGGATGTGTCAGTGTGGATCAATTCGTGCACTGGATTACCAGGCTGCCTTCTTGATTTGGCAATTATTTTATCTTGGGAACAACGGACCTTGATATTATATGCAGTTTTTTCTGTCGAACAAACACGTACCCACATGTGTCCACACTAGCCACAGTGTGAAAAAGAAAGCGCAAATTATACGATAACGTCATAGACCCAAGTGGGCGGAACGCTGGCCGGAGCTTACCTACGATTGGAGGAGTTGTATCCATAAACGATCCTCCAGTCCGCTAGTACTAGCTATAAATGTAGTTATCTCCGACACTGCCCCCGAACTAGTCGTTCAACTGAGACCACATTCGGCAACTACACTATGCGCAGATTCATTGACAATAACGCTTGGTCGTTGCCATCTAAGAAATATGCCTGGGCAATACTTTCACCTAATTGGCTCTCTTTCAAGGTGAAGGAGTGTGATTTCATAGCCAAACTCGATATACTGGGGAGAATCGGATGCCGTCTACTACTATCACTACCACTTCTCTAAAGAAACGCTTTGACTGGGACTCTTTGCTGACGGAGCATCTCCTTTCTATGATAGCCTTTTACTGGCACTAATGCGGTCGTACACGACGAATCTGGTCCTCACGTTGGACTTTGCTCTTAACGATAGTAACAATGACACGACAGCTTGGGGCTCAGCGCTCATCACTAGTGGTAGATCAAACTACCTGAAGCTTTGGTAGTGTCTGTTGAACGCTAAACACTACTCCAACTTGTGCATTTTTTTTCTTGTGTGCAACCCTGAGCCGTGCTTTTTTCTAAATGCAGAATTCCTTCAAAAAAAGAAAAGAAAAAGAAAAGAAAAAGTGATGTAAAAAAGGGGGGAGAGGGAGGGGGCTGCCATATAGAACCTCCGATTCTCCGTTATCAAAGCAGCTCCGAAAAACCCCGTTTACTCTTGAAATACCTCAACTTTCTGCCTTGATCTTCTACGATGCTTTTCTGTCGTCGGCGCCCGAGGCCATCGGGTTCAGGTTTTGTGGATGACGATAGTTGGTGGATTTTGGAAGACTGACATGAGGTACGCAGTTTCTTCTGTGCACAGGAATGATATACCAAAAGATAATGACGGTGTCAATCTCTCGGTGGTTAATCATTTGTGACAAGAAAGCGGGGCGCTATTTCTCGAATTCGGAAGCTTACGGTACCAGCGTTCACTTTTATTGCCTTAATTGAAAACCACTAGGCAGGCACGATGGGCATCTCCGTGTGCATGCTGCTTTGTGGGTGGATTGTGGTGGTACTGCATACGGCAGTCGGCACGATTTCGGGCGCTTACAGGGGAATTACCACAACTACTATACTGGAAGCCGCACGCGAAAGAAATCTTCGAGTACCAGGTGTGTAGAGAAGGTCCATTGTTGATTTAAAGGCTTTCCATGGGATAAGATTTATTTAAACGCCAGGTCCTCCATCTCCTCCCTTACTATCCTTTTCTTCCTCGGTAAATCTTCAACCCCCCCTGCCTGCTTGTATTGGATGTGCGCCATTTATCTTGTACCATGACGCAGATAACTTTACTTATCAGACCTCCACATTCTCTCTCAGTCGTTATGCCACCGACACGATCATTGTCTTACATGCTCAATGGTGGCATCGCCGCGCCCTCGTATAGGAATATATCATACCCATCCATCGCTCCCCAATCCACTTTTGACTACGGAGGTGCGGGAACCCACACCTACTATCCGGGTCCCCAGCAGCAGCAGCAGATGATGCAAGACTTGTTGGCGTACGAGGGCCCATTGCAGCAGCAGCAGCAGCCAGCCGAGTATACTCATTCCTACGCGACGCCGCATCAGCTTCAGCAGAGGTATCAATATCAACACCCCTTGCCTCAGCAAACCTGGTGGCAGCAGCAACAGGCCGCATACATCCATCCCTATCCGTCGCCACATCAGCTTCAATCGATGTATCAACATTCTCAGCTTCATCAAGGCCAGTGGCAACAGCAACAGCAACAGCAGCCTGCCGAGTGCGTCAACCCTTCAAACTGGCGACATCAGTCGTTGCCCGAGTATGGGAATCAGCCTCTCCAAGAGATCGCGCAGCCTCAAGTACTCATGCCTCAAGAGTCCACGCCGGCACCTCAAGAGCCCACCCCATCCCAAGAGCCCATCCCGCCGCAAGAGCTTACTCCACATCAAGTGCAGATGAGTCCCCGTCCCCGGAGGAACCAAGGTGTCAGCGAGAACCCAGTGCTTGGTTCTGCGCCTCAGATTGCCACGACATCTGCCCCCACGCTATCAACTGTAATCCCCACTGGGTCTACCAGCGCTTTCATGCGGAAATCCAAGTTTATTTCTATGAATGCGGCAGTTGAAAAGCCTAAAAAACCTCGTGCTAAGAGGCAATCTACTGGCACGGCTGGCAAGCGTACCAATAAGGTGAGCTACACTGGCATCCATGCGATTAAGAACCATCGATGGCTAATCCATTGAATTCTCTTTTTTTAGAAGAGCAAGAGCCCAGGCAAATTTCGCTGCTCAGGGCCTGATCCTGAATGCCTCAAACAAACGTTCAGGACCATAACAGATCTGAATAGGCATCTTAAACATAGTGTCAAGCATGTTCCGCCAAGGTTTAGATGCTATTATCCGGAGTGTAGTCAATCAACAAGGTATTGGATTTCATTCTAGACCCTCACAACCCACACCTTATCTTCTGTCATCCGGCACAAGCTGACAATATTTCCATTTTACTGTTTCACATAGCAACCATTACGTTCGAAGTGATTCCCTTCTTCGCCACTTGAGGGTTGATCATCCGGATGACCCGTACGTTCCAGAGGTCGGTCGTCAACTGGCAGCCAAGGCTGCGGCCCAATTTCGAGCTCAAGCCGCTGGGATGACCGCTGATGTTTGAGCGATTTTTTTTTGTTCTCTCTATCTTTGAATTTCCCATTTGCGTACTACATATCATCCAAGTTCATCTACTGTGCGCCTCTCCAACTCCAATACATCTTCGTCTTCCTCATTAACTGCGGTTCTCTCCTCATCAAAGTACAGTTTTTTGGATCCTGTTGTTTCAAAAAGGGTGAAAGGAAGAGGTGTAATACGAGTACTCCTATCGCATAAAAAGGGCAAGAATCAAAGTCTCAAGTTGTAATAACCTGTATGATATCTACTATCTGTACATATACATCCCAAAGAGTTTTAAATATTATTCAATGGTCTATCTTAATAATTTTTCGATAGCGGGCACATGAAAATTCACGAATCCAGGAGGCGGTGGCTGTTAATTTTCAAAGTTTTGTACTGGTTCATGCCGCGCGTTGTTCATTTGCCACAGTTGCCACAATTTTATTTCACTATTATTTCTCGAAATTCTATCTTCTTCTCAAGGAAAACCAAGGTATTCCTTGCTATCAGTGAGCAAAAAAGGTACTAGATAAATGAAATATTGGATATGATATGCCAATTGTTTATCGGAGGTATATAGAAGTGTATCCGGACTGTCAAGTACTTCTCTGGCCAAAAGTTCAACGTGTTCCCTCCTATAAAGGGTCCGTAAATTAGCCCAACTTACGACCGACGGCCGAGGAGTTCTTCGCACTGCTAAAGGTGTAGGATGAGGTAAATACTGACCCGCGCTCTGTAATCTGGGGCAAGAAATGAAACTCCACAGGAGAGATGAAAAGTAACCTATGTTGCTGAAATGATATAATATCCAACAGACGTCTAGCCTGAGCCGCAGCCTTTCATTGTTGTACGATCCCCAACCCCCCACTCTTAAGGATTAATGCATCCCCTGTAAGATAATGATTTGTAGATACTGATGAAAAAAGGATCTCCCGAGGTGCTTGGGGAGATGAGAGGCTGAAATAGCTCATAGCAATAGGGTGAGAGTAATAAGGGCGTTCATTCTGGAAACAAAGGGATAGATTCGAGTATCCTGATACCAGAGTGTCTTTCGAGTCCCGTCCTAGGATTATGAGGGGGGGAAGAGGTTCGGGTGTGTGTGTGTGGAGGGGGGGACGACGGTGGCATAGATGCAACGCAGCAATGCACTTTTCATATTCTCCCGGTATTATAAATTATGACTAAAGCCTGATAAGAGGACGGTAGCACGAGGCTTTTGGTTGAATTGCGAATAATCTTTTTCGTGACAGGGAGCGGGGTTCGATACTCGCTAACGAGTGCCGAGGAACAGCAGGACGAATTTATCTTGAGGTAGAATCGGAACAAGCATACGCCTGGGTAGACATTGCAAGGCGGCTGCAGATGGATCTTCTCCGCCTTCATCAGATCAGAACCATATTATATTGAGATGCAACTGCAATGAAGCAAGAGCGGCCATAGTATCCTCAGAAACGTTGAACGCGAAAGTTCTGTCAATAGGATAGGCAAAACGCATATCAGACCCCGCTATATGCATTGAGTGATAAGATTTATGAAGGCGGCAGGGCCATTCAAGGCGAGCTAAGAATCCATACATCACACCACCCCTTTGCATGCGATAAGGTGGATCACATCGTAGTCTTGGAAGTGGTTAGAAGGCGCATTGGTAATGATGTAGTCAACTGGGGGTACTACTAGCGATGTATTTCTTTTGAATCAGGAATGACAATTCAGTTTGGAGCAGCGGCGCACATGGTGTGGAGGTGGGTAATGGTCGATGGCAGAAGTGTGTAGTGCATGATGCAGGGATAGGGTGCAGTAAGTCATATATCGGCATGTCACGTGGATGCGAGTCTGGAACTGATCACTTGTAACGCGTCACAAATCACGTCGTTGTTCCTGATTTGGATGTGTCCTGGCACGTTTGTATTGTCGTTTTGCTCTTTTTATTTTTCATTGGACCTTGTTATCTTTTTTTGGGGGCGGCACGAATGCTGTGTAGAGAGCGGGAGAAAGAATGGTTTCTAGATGGCTAACAGAACAGGTGATATTGGTGCATGTTGGATGCAAAAGTTGAAGCAGCCGGATCGAGAATGAGCAGTAAGAAATGACGTCAGGTAAGAGGGACTATGACCATTGCGATTACATGTAAACACCTTGATGCGCGCTTAGGGGGAATGCCTACACAACCGCCAGCTCTCTCTGCGTCCTCTTGTCGTCTCGACCACCATCATGTCCTCAGGCTGGTCCTCCAGATGGCTATTCCTCACCTCGAAACCAAAGCCAAATCCCCAGACGGCTGTGGTGCCCAGTGTCTATCTCCAGGCATCAGACTCTCACCTCGTTGTCGAACCAGACTTTGAATTTCCATTGGGTGCAGCATCTCCCTCATCCTCTGAGACAACATCGTCGTCTTCGCATGCCACCCCACAAGAGTCGTGTAGGTCACGAAGGTCCCACTCGCAGGATGCGCGCGAGTCCAAGCACAAGTCGACGGATCCACCTACCGTCGCGCCCGGCGATAAGAAAGCGCCTCAGAGCGCCCCATTTGCACTGCCCATGGGCGCTGAACCACCCTCTCGGGGAGTACCGACATCGAAAGCTAATGAAGACCATGAGAAAAGGCAGGGCCTTATCTCTGCTCTAGCTGCCTTACCGCCATCAGTCTCTTCTTTGATACCTCGCAAATCTCGCAAGCTAAAAAAGCCTCCTCCTGCTAATGTCATGCCCCCACCAACATCTGAATTTCCTCTCCAAGATCTAACCCCTCGCAATCCATCTTCACATGATCTTCCATCTTCTCCTCCCCTTTCATCCTCGAATCATTCAACGATAACTCGTGCCCCGAGTAGCATCTATTCAAATACGGCTCTTCTGCCTCCGAGCAAGCCCGTCGAAACATTTCCAACCGGCACGCTCCAGTCAGCTGCCTCCGCATCTTCATTGCCCACACGTCCACGCAAGCTCAGCAAGAAGC
Source organism: Agroathelia rolfsii (assembly GCA_018343915.1). Classification (NCBI taxonomy): domain Eukaryota; kingdom Fungi; phylum Basidiomycota; class Agaricomycetes; order Amylocorticiales; family Amylocorticiaceae; genus Agroathelia; species Agroathelia rolfsii. The sequence goes on along the minus strand of JABRWF010000001.1, from coordinate 3,822,402 downwards.
GGCGGCCGTCCGGCTCGTATTCAAGCTTGCCCCCCTCTGCATTCAACTCGCGAATGGACATCCGCTTAGACGCTCCGCCGCCAGCATCGCTACCACACGTACCGGAGAGTGATCCGCTCCCCATCCGGGGCCGAGACTATTATACCGCGTCCCCTCGTGTGCACCATAGCCATCACCACCCTCGCTTGTTTACTCGCTCAAGCAACTTGAGGTCGGCTAGCGAATGTGGACATATCCTCGAGCGTGACGAGAGCGATTTGGGCCATGATGAAGGTAGCGTGTGCTATTCTCCAGTAAGTCAACTTTTCTTTTTCTTTTTTGTTCCACTTGGTTATCATCATCTTTACAATCATGCCTTATTTATCCAGACGACCGCCGTGTCAGACAGCGGCCACCACCACCACCATTTCACATCAAGCCCCCAACAGATATTTATCCCCGGCAATGGCGGCTACTCGGGCTCCTCAACCCCCCGCTCCACACGCGCACCTGCGGGATGGTCCCTCGCGTCCAACAAGCCACTCCCGCCGCCACCCGTGTCGCCGCAGCTGGAGGACTTTACGCCATCGGACCCCGCCTCGGAGCTTGTGCACACCGAGCGGCGATACCTCGGCGCATTACTCGCACTGCTGCGCAGCAGAGGCATCGTCCGGCCGTACGTGCCTGCGCTCGTGGATGCGAGTGAGGCATTTTTGCGTGCGCTGGAGCCCACCGAGGTAGCTGCGAGGTTGAACTATGTGTTATCTTCTTCATCTTCATCATCACCATCACCATCGTCCACGAGCGTGCCTACGTCACCCATGTCATCCCTCTCCTCTCAGACAGTAGGAGCAGCCATAGCAACAACAGCATATACCCCCGCATTCGTCGCCCAGGCGTTCCTGGACGTGGCCTCCATGCTCGAAGAAGCGCTCGTCGCCTGGTGTGGCATCATTGGTGAAGTGTTTGCAAATCAGAACGCGCTGGTGGATGAGCGCGAGCACCGCAAGCGGGACAGTATCTGGCGGCGGAGCAATAGCTCGTCAAACAACAACATAGACTGGCGCAGGAGCTTTGCGTCGATTACGACGGGCTTGAGCGCTGAACCGTTGTCTTCTTCATCTGCTGCTGTTAGTGGTGTTGGCGGTGGGGATATGAATGGGGAGGTTGTTTTGGATAGACGGACGTTGAGAGAGCTGGCGATTGAGCCGACGCAGCGCGTGGCGCGGTACGTATTGCTCTTCAGAGGTGGGTGGTTTCTTTTGTTGCAATTTTCTTTGTTTAGTGCAGCTAAATATTGTTTTTTTTTTTTTTTTTTTTTTGTTGTATAGATATGCAAGCCCGGATGTCGGCTGCTCCATCCTCCAACCCATCTGTCGCGACAAAACAAACGACGGAAGATGTTGGCATCGTCAGATCCGCGCTCGAAGCCGCACTGCGCATTGCGGCGAGGTGTAATCGCGCACAAGACAACGCGATGTTCCTCGGCGGCGGCAGTAGCTCCAGCTCCAGCTCTGGTACTACTGGCAACCGACGCAAATCCAAGCCTGTTTCACGGAGTACGATAGACGGCTCGTATACCGTGGAGCGAAAGCGGTCGCTTTGGGGCACTGTCTCGGAACTTGGTCATAGTCACTAGTGCGATGATGATTGGTTAGCAAGCTGCTGCAGGCGTGATAACCATCAGCTCTCTCTCCTAACCCCCCCCCCCTTTCCTCTCTTTCCCTTCGCCGCAGATGCTTACCATGCGATAACCGACCTGATAAGTTCATCCAATTACTCGTGGTTTATTTCCCATCTCTAAAGAAAAACATGCATCCGTTTAATTTATGCCCCCTCCTTTCTTTTCCATCTCCTTTGTTGCACCAAAGTTATTCGTATTTCTCTGGCTTTTTCGAAACCGTTACCCAGCCACTCACTCCCACCTTCTTTTGATAATTGCCACTAATATGTTCATTAAACGTTTTCTGTTATTTGCCCGGTTCTTTCTGATTGATATCCTGTGTCTTATCACTCGTTTGATTTCCCCGTCTTCCTCCTCTCCCCCTTATCGCATGCATTAGTAGTACCGGCTGCTTCCTCCTCCCCGGTGCATACCACTTCTCTGCTTGCTTGCTCTCCATTTCTGGATACCATCAAAATGATTTTACATCGCGTGTAATTTTATCTTCCCGTCTTTCTCTCTTCCTCTCTCTATCATACACATTTCAGCATTTCCCCTTACGTCGGACATGATACGTTAGGGCTTGTGCTAGTACACATACTCCCCCTTCCCCCCCTTTTATATATATATTCGTTTCCCTTACTTTCCGTGTTCTCTTTCCTGCGCTTTTGCATTATATCCCTTTTGATTTAGATGATGTTTTGTTTTAGGCCAAATGTATAGTATACGCATTATTTGCGAACCCAGTGGTTCTAGTGAATTTATTCTAGTCCTTCTCGTCCCGACGCATTAGATTACACGGGGTGGGGGGGGGGACATATATTTGCAGGGCTCGTGCGTTTGTATGCATGTCAATATGCCAGTTAACTTAGTGAAGGCAATTTGTATTACATACATACATGTGAGTTGAATCGGAATGCATCGTTGAAACCATACAGCCATCATGGTTCATGGTAAAACTATCAACATAGGTGTGGATTATTAGTATGTTGAGTCGATATTGAGAATACCCACAGAACGTGCGAGGAAGCCTTGAATCCTAGGGGCTGATTAACGACACCATAAGCAAATAGGGATGTGGCAAGATTGTCCCCTATCTAAACTGTACGCTATCGTAGGTCTTATGTGGCCCAAAGATCCAAGTGGCTGAAAGCAACAAATATTATAGTGGTGACTCATGCATACTCATGGCTAAATAGCGTTGAATCGTTACTAAGATGCGTCAACTCCCTCTTCTGACGCGCTATTTGTTCTCTCCTTCGTTTGTCTGATCTGTGCTCATTACTCTTCTTATCACTCTCCACTACCCTTCTCGACACATGCATACTAACCGCTACTTGACTTCTTTCCTGCTTTCCAGTGATCTCTTGTTTCGTAGTCCAAAATCAATATATTCATCCCAGACAATAATTATTAATAAAATCAGAAGCTGTCTGTTCAACTCTATGCTGCATCGGAGCCGAGTAATACACATATTAGAGTCACCGGGAATTGCTACGCCTCTACGACTTAATCATCCTTCCCACCTATACTTGAGTACATATGAGGACTCGAAGGGTAAATGTCATAAGGCTAACGTTAAATAGCAGTTCGTCTTTAATATTTAATCCTTAGATATCCTTTTCTCATAGTCTTTTCATGATTAGTCTGGCCTTAAAAGTATCAATGAATGAATATTAATGAATGTTAAGCATTGAACACTGAATATTGAATGTCAGTTGTCTCGGAAGACGATTGAATTCGTTATATAATATCGACGGGGTTTGCGATTCGCATGTTTTTATCCGGTCATGGCGTATTTGTCTGAACCCGGTACCCGGTTTTCCGTATGATGGTATGGCTGTGGTAACATTCTTCCAAATAGAAGAAAGACGGTGATAACCATGAACGACAATAGCGATAACGAATGTGGATGTATGCGCATATAACGTCCATATTTGAATTCGAACGCTTTATATTTCGGCTTATGCAGTGATGATCAGAAATGTAACTTTTACTTGTTGATAAGGAAATGCAATAGATATGATACAATACCTGGTGAATTATCGCAATGTTTTCTTCTTTTCTTCTTTCAATTTAGTAATTGTAGTACATGTGTATACATCATTCGGATTCAGTCGTAAATGCAGCTACGATATCCTGGCCAAGCGTAGAAGTTGTCACCTGCTTCAAAGCGAGTTTCTATGAACCAAAAGAAAAAAGTTAAATTCCATAGGAAGTATATATGTGCGTATGATAGAAGTCGGAGAATGAGAACCATGTTACAGAGAAGGAAAAGGAAAAGAAAAGGATCACGCACCCCCGTGTCACCGCCGAGTTGAAGGCCATACCCTAAGCCCGCTTCGCCGAGAAAGATGGGTGCGATAGTCAGGATGACCGTGTCTACGAGACTTTTACCTTGTTCATCCTTCTCATCTACCTTTCCAGCAGTTCTAGACTTTGCAGCCAGAAACGCAGAAATGATTCTTGCACCACCTTCAACCATAACGCTTTCGATGCCTTCATCTTTCAGCACACGCAGCACATGCTGTAGATCAGCAACACCCCCCTCGCCTTGATCCTGATCGGGTACCACCTCGATGACACGCGCTCCTGCGCGCTCCAACGCAGCTTTACGAGTCTGAAAATCGTCATACGCTCTCTGGCCATCCCTATTTACGTCTGCTATCCCCTGAGACTGCAGCACCGCGGCAAGCTTGGCCGCGAAGCTATCGGTGGGCACTGAGATGTCTGGTGAAGAAGTGAAACTGGGTTTTGGAGGCGGCGTGCACAGAATCCACGGTCTCCGCGCGGGTGTCTTCGGCGAGTTATTGCGGTAATTTTCCAGCATGCGTGCACTGGGCGGTGTACGTAGTGACGAGTCCAGGATTATCGGACGGGGCATGTGTGAGCGGTGAGCTGGATCGGTATCGCTCGGTGGTGGCAGATGACGGGCTTGGGATGACTTAACAAAGAGCAGATTCTAAAGGAACAGTAATTTGATGATTGAACCCACTATTAAGCTGGGGATTGTCGTTGATCGCTGTACCGACGCCGACCAGGATAGCATCGTGAAGTGTCCTCATCCTGTTCTTTGTAGCATTAGGATCAATAGTATCTCGGCTCTGGACATGTTTATAACTGAGTGATGGAGCAATAATCACCAATGTGTCATGATTAAGCTTTCTCTGCCACTGATAGCCAATTGCTGCTTTCTCGCACCGGCAATCTTGGCGTCCAAAGATTGGGCAAAAGTAAGTGTTACATGTGGTCTTGACGAATATCGCTTGGCCTTGGAGGGTATCTCATAGAGACCAGCAGATTTGAGAAACTCAAGATCAGCGGACATTTTCAAGAAGGGAATCCAATCAACTCAGAGCGCTGAACACTGCTGACAGTCTAGTAGTAGTAGTAGTAGTAATAGTAGTACGGTCACGGTTTGTGTAACGCGGTCCAATGTCGTATTTCAAGCTTTCAAGTTATACACTCAAAAGGAGGCAACGTATGATCCGAGTCAGCCTCCTTTACATGGTGATTTTCTCCCTTTCAGCTATTTAAGCTCGTGCTGATATAGAGCTTCCCCAATCTGGCAACAAGGATACTATATGCTTGTATGCTTGTTTACATTTGCATCTTTGTTTTTCAGTCAAAAAAAAGTTTGTTGGTGTACTATTAGTAGTAGCATTCAAAATCATTTCATATTTTCGTCTCGCAAATCTAAAGCATTTAATCCCCCACTCTAGTCTGATAGGAACTTGAAATTAAGAAGAGATAGAAAAACTAGCATTGACCACAAATTAATTCCCTATTACAATCGCATCGATCATTCTGCAATATCTACTAAAGATATCACCCATCATCCGAACAACCTCCTGGACCTTTGACATTTGCATTGGCGCAGCGAGTACGGCATAAACCTGAGACTCGGATCCATTCTTCCGAGCGAGAATCTGCTGTTCTTGCTGTAATCGTGTGCTTGTAGAGATATTCTTTGAGTGTGCCAGTGAACGCGAATACAAGAAACAGTACAATCTGGCTCCAGGTATTATTAGGATATACTATTTTTGCCTGGAAATGGTCATAAATTATAAAAATGGTTTTGAAGTGGCCAAGCGCTCTTTCATTGCTAGTATTGGTGCTGGGCAACAATCTCAGGAGGAACGCTTGAGCCCAAGTATTCATCTTCATTTCTGGCTTAGTATGTCTTGTTATCATATATAGCAAGGTCCAAAAAAAAACGACTCCGGATCGTCCAAGTATGTGTGACGAATGACCCTGTTCACCGGCAGCCAAAAGCAGTTGCCTGAGATGAATGCCGGTGAGGCCCTTGTTCCCTGTACGCTCAATTTATGAGCCAATAAAATCAATTCAGTGCTCAAGTTACTAGGACTTCTCTTACCTCGAGTAGCTCGCTACAGTTACATGTCTCTGCATGTTGCGCCTGAAGCAGTACCTTGCAGCAATAGACCCTGAGATTTGGAGAGGGGGAGGAGGGAGTCGACGGTGTATACGCAATTCAGATTCCCCTTTTCATAAATAGCCTGATTCAAGCTCCTATATCAGATCCCGTAGACAGATACTGTTTGGATTTATCCGGTACGCTCACTGGGAAATCACGCGTGAAACCGGACACCCAAGCTGACTATCCGATCCGTAGAACATTAAATCAGGACATTATAGCATACGCAGATGAGTACTTTAGGCTCCCTCTGCGATCATTATTCGGTTTTGTACTATGCAGAAGAAAAGCTCTGACTGCCCATGGTGGCATGGTCACAATAAGGGTAAATGTATGCGTATCCTACTCCTATTTTGATATTTCATTTTCATATTTGGCCCACATACTTAAGGAGAAGCATAAAAATAAGATGAATGGTAATGCTCTGTGATAACCTGAGGCATTATTTGATGCTGTCGCAGCGCAAGGTCAAAGCATTATGATGCCTTACTTCGGCAGAGCTAACATCACGTGCCATATGCTCACGTGCCTAGCGGTCCAATGACGTTATTGTCATCACGCAGCGCCATTATGATGATGGTCACACACAAGACTTGGGCTGCAGTGCCATTGAAGAGGCAATGCTTGTTTCCATATAAATAGGATGGAGAGTCCATAGCCCCTCCTCATAAATAACCACGACAAGCGATTCCCTCCCCCTCCCCCCTCAAGCTCTACTCAGCAAAATGCCCCCACAGCAAATCGACTTGAACCAGCTCCCTCCGGGCTGGATACAGGAATTTGATCCCAACCAGGCTCATCCGTACTGGGTCTGTATCAGGGCGCCTTGAGCAGCCACACATATATAATTTCTCCTTTCCAGCTGTGACTAATGATCTTGTGTCTATTAGGTTGACACCCGAGCTAACCCCCCACGAGCGATATGGACCCATCCATTCCAAGATGAACAGTTCTTATCTGAGCATCCAGAATACCGGGAGACAATCCAGGGACCATCGTCTTCGAGTCCACCTCCACCGGGATATGACGAAGCAGTAGGCGATAGTCGCAGACACTCGTATCACGGAGATACCAAGAAGAGGCCCGTGGATGATGAACTAAGAGACGACCTTGGAGCTGGCCCTTCGAAAGCGGCGGCCGCATCTCATCCTACAACACCTCTGGCACATCCAGATAAGCACCGTGGCTTTTTTGGAAAGCTCAAGGTCAGCTTAGTGTGGTCAGGGAAATGTCAATCCTTAATAACAATCATTGGTCACATATATTACATAGGATAAGGCGATAGGTACTAAAGAGGAGCGTGAGGCAGCTCGCGAAGCTCGAAGACGCGAAGAGGCTGCAGTAAGTAACATCCTTTCACTATTGTCTTCCCCCCTTCATCTCCATGACAACCCCTGACCACAATTAATATTTGACAGCTCGCCGAACGCCAACGACAATTACGCCAGGAGCGTCTGCGCAAGTTACAAGAGATGCAAGCACAACAACCTGAGCGCTTCCAACAGCGCTATGGGGGATACTCCAACTACAGTGGCTTCCCAGGTAATAGCCAACAGCGATACGGCGCTCCCGCAGGCTACCCCCGACCTTACCTCGGCGGCGCCAGCTATGGCTATGGCAGACCAGCAGGTTATGGTAACGGCGGCTTCGGTGGTGGGGCTGCTCTACCACTGTTGGGCGGATTGGCAGGTCAGTCATCATCATCATCATCACCATCATCGATGTCCGTTGCTACATGAGAGATGAATGGGTCGACTGATTGTGTAACAGGTGGATTGCTTATTGGGGATCTTATTGGCGATGCTTTTGATCCTGGTTTCGGTGGCGGCTTTGGCGGCGGTTTCGACGGTGGCTTCGGCGGCGGTGGGTTCTTCTAAAGGTCGATGCAATGTCCGACAACATTGCACTGCAATACCAGGTGGTTGCTTGGGATTCAATAATACTTCACATGTACTTATAAAAGGTTTTCTGTAATGGTGGATTTGTCATATTTGTACAACATTCAAACAGAATGGCGAATGTCTAGGGTAGACAAGTAATAGAACTTTCAAAGGAAAGTAAGATATCAAGATCTCGTTTATAATACCATGTTAATTTATTCAAAGTTTCTCCAATTGAAGTCTCTACCGGTAAAATGCACACGGACAAGCTGAGGATGTATTTCGGAGAGTCTCGCGAGGGTGTTTATGCTCTCATCTATCGCATCACTATCATGATCACTTCTCATGTCACAGGCAAAAGAGATCGATTGCAAAGGTTTGGGCATGTTGGCTTGTAGCAGCTGGTTAGCTAATTCCTGTGGCATAAATTAAGTGTAACAATAATCGTTTGCCAAATGAGAAAGAATAAAAAAAAGCTATCTCACGGGTCGCGTCCGGTTCGGAGGAACAACCTTGACGAATACATGAAGTGTTTTCAAATTCACGAAACGACTCGTCGATGCAAAAACATCCTCAGGAAGAACAGATAAACGGAGCGTAAGGTGCTCGAGAGTTTTGCATTGAGGTGCTAGGTGCTCTAGAGCGATATCCAAGCCGCCGAAAATGTTATCTTGAGTGAAAATGGGGTACTCCCACAGTGTAACATGGACGAGTTTACCCCCCTGTGCAAACATCGGGGCACAGTATTCTGGGCCCTCGTATACCTCCAGCTTCGAGAGGATTTCTGGCTGAATGTGGGACAGGGGTCTCCATGGACCTTTACCACTCGTGATGACGAGCTCGCGCAAAGCTGGGGCGTTATTGATAATATCTGTGAACAGAGAATGGGCAATGAGCCAATGCGACACGCGGAGGTACGTCAGGCGCGGGAACGGCTCCTTAAACGTCCATGAATTAGGTAGAGACGTCGTCATCTGCGAGGACAGTATGAGGCGCTCGACTGTCTTTGGATCAAAAAAAGTCAACCAAGGCGACTCGGGATTGCATTGGAAGCTCCGCAACGACAAATGATCAGAGATGTGTGCCGCAGGGTCACTAGTGTCCCGACATTGGAGCAGGTACAGTTCCTTGAGATGAGGCAAAGCACGAATGCCCTTGATGCGTGCTGCCGACATCTCCATGTCAAAAATGTGTAAGCTCGTGAGGTTCTGAGCGAGCGAGATCAGTGTCCAGATGGCGTCCAAGACATTATGGTCAGGATAATGCGGATATTCAGATAGAATTCGCAAAGCCTGGATGTTGGACGCTATATGTGGACGTGCTAGGATTTTGAGGCGTTTCTTGACCTTTCCAGTACCAGGGGGTATGCGTAGTGAGGGTGAGACAATGCGAATGGAACGGAACAAGCCAGGCTGTACGAGTGGCAGGAAAGTTTTGCAGGTTTGGCATAGGGCTCGTAGATCTCGAAGGTCATCCATATAGGAGAAGACAAGCATCCATACTTCAGTGGGCAGTTGTGGGAGCGAAACTGCGCTGCTGTTATTTATCGTCCTCCTCTTACGGGCCAACATATTGCTCAACTTGGAAGAGAAAGTGACAAGAAGAGGTTGGTTGTGATTGTGCAGGCTTGCATCACTGCCAGTGGCGACCGGCGGCGGTTGAGTGCGTCTAGCCTATCATGCGGTTCCAGTTATTAGTCAGACTAGTATACGAGCTGCAGACACCCATACATACGGCATTCATAATATTACTTATTTTATTTGATCTTTACAGGGTATCAGTAGATGCTGCTTGTTCGAGGTTAAGTGCCCTTGTACATCGGGAACTGCGCAGTTGCTATTGCCAACCACCGGCCCCACTGATAGCTGCACATGTCTACTCTCATGATGCATGTATGATGGATTAGTATGAGTGTACTAGCCTATAATTGATTTGATCACAGGGATAATCACTGAATTCTTAAGACTACGTTTATCTTGAAAGCTATGAGCCAATTGAAGAGAATACTGATATTGAATTGAGAAAAGAAGCCGCAACGAAAACAAAAATAAATAAAAAAAACAAAAAATTGAAAGTATTCACTCGTCTCCACCCAATAGCCAACCAATGCCACGCTGCAATACACGATTGGCCTGTGTAGACACCTCATGAGCATCGATCCTGGGCCGGCTACCGCTCCTCGATCTCTCGCCTTCCTCCTCCGACACCAATGTCCGTCCCCGAGCAAAGTTAAAGTTCGCTGCCACACGACTGAATGCCTTGTTCGCTATAGCGGCAGCATCAGGTGTATTGAGCAGCTGTGGCGACGGGATATGAAGGTCCTGGAAGCGCGCTGCGATCGATGACGCCGTACTAGCTGCGACTGCCGAAGCGCTGAGCGGATGGCCCTTGGGTCGCTGCGAGGTACGAGTCTCCAGTCCGCGGGTGATTCGCTCACGGCGCTGCACTACATCATCGTTTTCGAGTCGTCGCCATGCGTTGAGAGCATCGTGGAGTCGATCTGGGGGGCAGAGTTCAAGTGCATGGCCGAGCAAGAGGAGTTTCTTGTCCAAATCGGCGTACTCTGTCTGTCGACCGAGTTGGAAGCAGGATACCCAGCAGACTTCTTTGATCTGCTGCACGTTTGGATCTGCCGAGTCCGGTGTCGTCGTTTTCATGTCCCGGACGATGTTTACCATCCGTTCACATATTTCGTATGCACGAGAGAAGTCCTCTGCTTGTAGCGCCGTGTCCGCGATCATGGCAAGTGTCTTGACCTCTGCGACGATGTCATCCCTATACCCAAGCTTGTATACAAGGTCGAGTATGACCTCAGTGTGCTTGTAAGCGTCTGCGTTGCTCGACAACACTCTTGATACTAGTGAGAGGCGGTCCTGTGTCAACCGAATCTCAATCGGAGAGATTGGAACGCCGCCTCGAGAAGTAACGTTGAAGGACGAGATACGAGAAGTGGCTTCAATAAACTCCTTCTCTTTGATCAATCGAGGTGTAGGCGCCGGCACATCAAGACTGTAGATTCAGCCGTAAGATACAGGAATGATGGCTGTCCAAGAGTTCAAACCAACCCACCATTCGTACGCAAGAAGCATATCACCGAATTTGTAATTCCCAGAAGAAGCGTTGTCGTAAAGCTCTCGGGAGCTAGCTAGGCAAATATCCTCTACTGTCTGGGGATCCAATGCAACTAATCTCTTGGAAGTTTTGAGCAGCCCCTTGGCAATTTTGAATTCTATCTTTCGGCTAAGCGACTGCAATTCCGGAATAAATTGAGAGAACTTACTGCCCGCAGTAAGGAGTCCGTTGAAGAATATTTGAAGGATATCAATACGTCCCAGCAATCCGAATGCACCCCTGAGCCCATTCTCACCCGATCCACCCAGCTTAAGCATGTCGTGTAAAAGCTTATGCCATTCTTCCTGCTTCTCGAGGCCTTGCCCCGCCCGGCGAGCCATTCTGGTAGCCCAAGCCCGTTGCTCATTCACATCACCACTGCTTTGCAGGAACCAACGGAGTGGAGCCGGAACATTCCAGCGTGCCAAAATCTCGCCGGACTCAAGATGCACATCCAGAATATCCAACGCACGTGACAACGAGTTGATAGGCAAGGGGTTGAAGAAGAGAAGAAGATCGGAAGGTGTGCACTGCGGCCGATCCGTCGAAGGCGTAACGAATGCGCCAAGAGAAGCGATAGTTGTGTCCGCCTCATCTTCGGCTTCTCCTACTCGTTCTGTCTCCCAAGCGGGAAGACATTCGAAAATACGACTCATAGAAGACCACTCGGACAGGCTACTGCTTCCGTAGAGACATGCGAGTGCAACGCGAACCATATCCTCGTCGTTCTTGATGATGCGCTGGCCTGGAGGCAGTGTTGGCTTGGAAGCTTCAAAGATGGCCTCTACAGTCTTCAACGGCGCGGACAGGATGTACTCGAAAAGAAGACGCTTGCTCATCGATGGATCGGGGTTTCCCGAGCGTTCGGCGCGCGATTCTACTACGAAAAGATATGGCATGACGAACTTTTGAATGTCTCGCGCCACTGAGGACGGTATTGAGCGTTTGAGATAGGCACTGACGATCTGCGAGGGCTCCGAAGAGCGCCATTTTGATAGTGTCCAGTCATCTTCGGAGTAGACAGCGTTGGTGGCATCGTATACGAGACGAGACAGCAGACTGAGGTCCTCCCCAATCTCGTCCAGGCCAGGTATCCCTTGCGATGCGCCATGCTGGATAGTAGCGAGCGCAAGATCTACTATTCCAGTGGAAGTAAACACGTGGTCCACACGTTTTTCGTACCAATCTTTCAGCTCGGATGCGGTTAGCTGCCGTGAGCGTGAGGGAGCATCCTCATTCTCTGCGGTGTCCCGATGGTCCACGTCATCTTCAAGGACGTATCCGACAGCTTTCAAAGCAGAAAGTACAACCGGGGCCAGAACCCAGTCTTCCTGGCCTAAAACAAAAACGGGTGCGGCGGGTTCTACGTTCTGGTCTACGTCGAAAGAGGGAAGCAGATCACGAAAGTCGGAGGGTGGTGTGTGGCACGGAATAGAGTCCAATATATCTAACCGACGCGGCCAGAGGATATCGGGGTGCCTCGCCAACAAGATACGCAGTTCAGGAAATTGCTGTTGTACAGCCATATCGCATGCCACATCGACGAGGTTTGAGGTTAAAAAGTGCGATAGGCTCCATATACTCTTCACGGGCTCCTTGACCATGTCAGCATCGGAGTCAGGCAAGCCACCGTCTGCCCAAGGATCGTCATCATCATCCCATGGATCTGGTTCCTCCTCTGGTTCTTTCGAAGTCGAGTTCGACGCCGCAGCCGCCTCGCGCTGAACTTCCAAAAACGTGTTCAGCCGCTGCAGTCGTCGCAGCATAACCGTTCGGATAAAGCATAATTGTGCATCTGCGGGTACAGCTCGAAAATGCGCCGTCAGGAGCTCCTCGTCATATTTGGTAGGCGTTGATGGATTATCATCCAAAGCCGGGCTCAGAGCAGCATCCTTGCAACGTTGAACGGCGTGCGCTGTCCTCTCCAGAGCAATGTCACATAAGGTGTGTTGCACATCTTTGTCGTCAACGAGCCTGTCCAGGCATGCAGCAGCAGTCCAAATTTCAGCATTATTTATCGTGCCCAGCGTAGACCTGATTTTGTCGACGGTGAGGTCCGAGTCTGGGAGAGCCGTCCATGCAGCGTAAACGTCAGAGGTCATGGTGTCGATATAGGGCCTGTTTGCACGTGATCAGCTATGAGTTGGCTTGATTATGTAAGGGTTGTTGTAACTTTCTCGTCGAGCGCGCATTTGTGCAGTTGACCAGTTCCTAAAGCCTAAGACATATCGTATTCTCCCAATCAATTATCCCAAGAAGGCTTATAGACATTACAACTAGAGTTGAAAAGAGTTGTATTTAAGGGGCGTGTTTAGAGTGTAAAGACAGGAATCCAAGTCCGAGATCACAAATAAAAAGACGAAGAGAAGGTAGGTGCCAGCGACTATATCAAGTCTCAAAATCAAGAGAAGGGCATAGGTTCAAAAGTCAAGATACGTATGTAGCTACTTGTGTGGGAAAGGGAGAGGGATTAAGAATGACAGTGCAAGAATTGTACATTATGGCAAATAGTACTGGGAATCTTTCGCGTGGTTCATACCAGTCGCTCGGTATACTAGATTTTACATAACAAACAGAAGAAGAAAAAAAAAAAAAAAAAGGGGGGGGGGGGAGCGAGGAGCGAAAAAACGAAGGTGTAGTTGGGCATTGTTGAGAAGTCATGGGTGTGCCATGTACAAAGGTTCAGGAGTTATTCTGTGAAGTGTATACAATCCAGAGAAGGGAGAAAAAATAAATATTAATACAAACCAAGAAAAAGAGTAAAAATAATTACATGCGGAGTATCCGCAAGTAAGAAGCTCAAAAATGAGGATGTGTTTTCCTTTAAGGGCTAGACAGTCAAATATACTGCCTTGGTCGCGTAGAAATAAAACTTTTCATGATACACCGCTGAAATGGCCAGGTCCGCTTGCATTTAATCTGTCGATGACGGAATACTTGCCTTACAGTTGCTTACCAGCCGTGTCTGTCGCGCCGCTGAAGCCATTCGGTTGAAAGGCCATGTTCGGACCAGCACCTCCACGGCCGCACACGTCGCAGTATTCCTTGTCATCCGCACCCTTGATACGAAGCTCCTCTAACTCGGCCTTCAGGGCCTGAACCTGTTCTTCCAGGTCCCAAACATGCTTTTGCCATGCCTGGCGGGAAGCGATGATTTGCTCTTGCAATGCCTGGATGGTTGATGCAGGATTGTTCTTCTCTTGCATCTCCCCACCAGGTGTCACCGGAAAATCGCTCGCTTGGGTTCCAGGACTGAAAATAGGACTAGTCAATGGGGACCGCTCCAAATCGGGAACACGGTGCGGTGGTACGGGTAAGCCCATGATCTGATCCGTGAAATATGTACTAAACACCGTGGAAACCGGCCGGAGACTCAACGCCTGGAAGTCGGTTTTATCCGACGGCGCGCTGTGCGGAAGCAGAGAATTTGCGCCAGAGCTAGTAGGGGCCGATGCGATCGTAGAAGAGGATGTCGATATGCCAGGAATGGTGATCGACGGCGGTACCGGTGAGCGATGTCTAGTATTAGACGCAGAAGAGCTGCTTTTCAAAGTGCCCGTTGATGACTCAGAAGTCGACAACAATGAGTTCGACTCTCCCACAGTTAGCATTGAAGATGCAGCCGGCAGCGACTTTTCGGAAAGGGAAGTTTCGGTATATGATGGGACTGGAACACGCTCCACAGCCTTGAACATCCTGGGAGGTTGAAGCGATTGCGACGACTGCCAGCTGTTGTTATACATCAATGGGGGCATCGGAGGCGGAGGGCTCTTTTCCTTGTCTTTCCCGTTGAAAAGACCGCGCATAAACCCACTTCTCTTATGTTTCACATTACGTGGAGCAACCTGCTCGCTACCTCGTCGATCAAAAAGCGGTGGTAGTTGAGCGACGGTTGCGTTAGATGTGGCCTGCTTGGCGCGTGCACCCGCACTGACAGAGCGCATCCTAGTCTTAATAGGTTTTGGATCACTACTCTCAACGGGGGGCATTTCTGGGAAAAACGGCCTTTCCACAGTGACAGTGGGAACGGCTACACTACGCGAACGCTCACGGGCCATAGTCTGAGCCTCCTGCAACGATATCAATGCAACAGGGGATGCCGGTGGTTTATCCACCCAGCCCGGAAAGGCAGCCGAGAACTTCATTCCGTTCTCCCTGTCCTGCTCCGACGAGAAACTAGGTCGGCTGAACATAGAAGAGCCAGATATAGATATAGGAGAAGAAATTTCCTTCCCATACACCGAGGGCCTTCGAGACCGACTCGTCCGAGAATCAATCTTGGGCGAAGTCTGAATATATGCATTTTCGCCCGCAGATGCTGCATGAGATGAGCTGTGCAAAGGCGCAGTATCGACGGACGGGCGGGAAGCGATTGGTCGAAGAGAAATCGAGGGCTCTGGATGGCCAGGAGGAGCGAGTTCGGGGTTAGCATAAGGATGAATAGGGTCGTGAGGGCCTTCTGCGGATGAAATCGACGTCTCGTGGGATTGGCGGGGAGAGGGTGTCATGAAGAATTCCGAACGAGGTGGTGGTGACGTTCCAGACAAAGGAAGAGGCGGTGCGTCAGAAGTGAAGGGCTTGGAACTGCTGTGGTAAGCCTGAGGTGTCTCGGGGGTAACAGAACGAGAAACTGGTCTCTGAGAAGAAATAGGAGAAATAGCTACGCTAGGTGTCTGTGAGAGTACGCGGCCAAGGGACAGCCTGGGGCGAGCATTTGCCGTATGCTTTGTAGAGCCTTGGTAGTCCGCACTACCAACGACAGATGTAGCAAGAGCCGAAGCCTTCGCAAAAGCACTGTGAAAACAGATACGTAAGCCATCAACCATCTCTAGTGACAGTGTTAGCGAAGAAATAACTCACGCCATGGCAGTCGATTGTCCAGGTTTAAATGCATCAAAAGACTTCTTGGGCTGCTCTCGCTCTGCCTCTGCAGGCCCCTTGCTTCGCGAACGGGCTGTAGGACCCGATCCTCTTGTAGCATTGTCTCCTCGTCCACGCTGAAACATTGATGGCGATTTGGAGTTAGCAATGTCCACCGGGGGCTCGTTTTCTTCTAGAAGCGAGTCTTCGCCCGTCTCCCACGGCGCTCGAGAGTGAAAGCGCATCTTGGGCCCTAGCATACTCATGCGAACCTCGTCGTCTGAAAGTTCACCCTCAGGCTGCTTATCGCTAGCATAAGAGCCTGTATCTGAGGCATAGGAGATGCGGGGGTCTTCACTAAAGTCTACGGCACTTGCAGTGGGATCGTCAAGGATAACACGCTGGATGGCATCAAACTCGGGCCGAGGGGGACCATAGTCTGATGCTATCGTCCTGGTATCGACATCAAAAGGGGCACGGGTTTGGGGGGAAAAGAAAGCAGTGCTATACATGGATGGAGAGTCGGAGAGGTCAGACATTGAGAAGAGCCTGCTGTGGTTGGCGTGTGTGTTGGTACGAGCAGAACGTTGGCCGAGCAGGTTTCTGAGGTGCTGTTCCTCTTGTTGGGTATCTATTGCGGTGTTCATTATGGGAAGGAGCGTGCATATACAAGAAGATAGAAAAAGGATGCCTAGTAGCAAGGACGCTGCAGTAATAAGGAGAGAATGAAGGGACACAGACAGGGCCGTACTGGCCAGAGAATGGCGAGGTGACAATCGCTGCCTAACCTGCTGCTTGCTTTATGCACTGTGGCGGCTCCGTTTCGTGCCACTGCGTCTTTTGCCACCGCCGCCGCCACTTCACACTGTCACATGAAGTGAATCTTCTCTGGCCTCTTTCCCCGCTTGCATCATCGTGAGTTGGGTGCATTACATTGAGCATATATCTAGAAAATCATGGTACAGAGACATTCAACATATAAATACTGTGCTCCCCTTCCTTTACATTATCCTACAATCCTCTTCACCTGTGGTACAGCCAACTCCATCTTTTAGCACTCAAAGCTTTTCGACCACTAGCGCTCTTCATAAGTCCGTAATAGCCGAGCAGCATACTTATTTACGTCTCGTCTATTGTCTTTTTTTTTTTTTTTTACCAGTTTTGTCGAGAAGCCATGCTGGTCGCCATTTACAGCTACAATATATCCATGATTCGCAAATTCTCCGAGTCTCGGGAATACACTAACTTGATCTAGCACTGTCAATCACGCTCCAACATCATTGACTTCGCCTCCCTGCAGGACTCCAGTGTCACGAATGAATACCATCCATTGGGCGTCCATTGCAGCCATGTTGTCAAGGTATCCGAACTGTGCGTTAGATGCGTCTGATCTGGGCCAATACACATCCGGAATCGCCTGTTGTTGTTGTTGGTCGAGACCCGCTGGGCTATTCCATGACGTCGACATCGAGCCTATATTAGTCCAATAATCATCACTGGAAAACATCTGCCCAATTGAAAACGTATCTGTGCTCTGCAGATCGGGAGAAGGGAATAATAGTTCGGGCATGTCTGGTATGATGGGTATCGGGCCCTGAATTGCTCCGCCATCAGCAATGAATGAAGAATCCAGTGCAAGTGTGTTGGGCATGGCTGTGGCCGTCTGTTCATGAGAAGATGGAGCGCTAGCTCCTTTACCGGCTGACACCATGGCTTGTTGTGCGGCAGATGATTCTTTGTCAGGGTCTGATGTGCGAGCTGAATCAGCGTCAACGCGCTGTACATGTGTGTGCCCGCCAAATATCGAGAGCTGGACATTGGCTTTTGCACAAGCGCATGAATTAGTACAAGCTGGCAGGTGTTTGTCAGGTCCAATTTCATCCTTGACCTGAGCAGCTCGTTTCTGAAACTTGGCAAGCATTTTCTGCAACCACGATGAACATCAATTTGGGACAAATCGAGAGCCCGGTAGGATGGATATATCCATACCTTAATCTGGGGGCCACCAGAATACTCCTCCGGCGCTTTGGCAAAAACATCAATGGCATCATCTAACAGACTACGGGCGGTGGCTGCAAAGGACGAAGTTGGAAGACGAATTGCTATTGTTCCCATAATTATCTATAAAAATATCATTAGACTTCTAAGGAAGCTGACATAAGAAATGGACTGACAGCTGAAGAAAAGACATGTACAAAGAAGTGCCCCCATCGAGCGCATAAATCTGGATAAAGTTCATAATTGCGCTTTAGTAGCTTAATGACTTCCGAAGCCGCTCGTGAAGCTGCCAAGAAAGAAGGGCCGTATCTGCTTCGCAACGGATTGACGGGATGATCCAGGATTGCTTGCACGAAGAAACTCCTGTGCAAATAAATAATAGCTAAAACTGGTTTAATGACAAAAAGACGATAAAACAGTTTTTCACTTACAGACACCGCGTACAATGAGAAGCAGGACCTAATAAGTAGTTCAGTGAAAATATGAGCAGGGAAATTTATGGCCACACAAACTTTTTGTAGATAATGCGTAGGAGGAAAAATTGGATCAAGAGTCATAGTGTCCATGTTCAGGGAAGGTGGAATGGAGAATGCTCTAATTTTTTCGTCGAGCTTGAGTACGGAGTCATACGTAGGCGGCGTGGCTTGCAAAGTCAATTCGATGATTTGCGATTGCAGTTCAAGGGCAGACCTGTGCTTCCAGTGATAGACTTGGTTACGCATTAGAGAGATGTCAGCACGTCGTAGACTATCACTTACATCCAAATTCAACCTCTCCATCTTTATTAAGCGTTGTCTGTTCATATTCTGGGAATGCACAATCCACAAAAATCCGAGAAAAGCAAGGCCTAAAATCATTAATAGTAAAGTAGTGAATCATCTTGTCAGTGAGCAAACAGCATCATAGCTCACGGGCGGCCGGTTCCGAGAGAGTAAAAGTTGTCAATGGAGAAAATTTCCCAGAACAGATTTCGCCTTCGGTTAACAATTTTGGGTTCTATTTGCAGCACTTAACAGTTAGACTGGATGGAAATTTCCTTGCATCACGAAATCCTACCAAAGCCCCAATTTCCAGGGTCTCGGTCTAAAGAAGCAAAGTCAGCCGAAAGGATTTGGATTCAAATGCGGGAAAATGGACGTACGTAGACCCATGCCTTGAGCGATCTTGCATGATAAAGAATGCACTCTCCAAGCACTATCAATGGAGTAGCGATTTCGACTTTGGCTGGAAACGACATGGTGGTATGAGGCACACATAGTTAGTGTTTGTACCGTCGCCAGCTGTATCATATATTAAAATAGTTCGTGACTCTTAGTAACACAATTTTACCTCTGGCCTCTCGAACATATCTTGAAGCGACAAAGCCGCTCGACCTATGATCTTGCATTAGCAATGTCGGCAGTCTAAGCATTTACTGAAATTATACCAAGCAGGAAATATCCCTCGGCCTCAGCGCTTCGTGGAGACAATGTGAGATCCATCAGGGAACCATGAGCAAAAACCTGGTCCTAGCTTCAGTAATATTCTTGGAAACACTGGGAAATGGTCCAACTAGAAATATGACCGCAATTTGATGCGGAGAAATGGGCATGGTGTCCAGGGGATTATCGTTACGTCGTGCCAAGTGCTTGTATAGTGGGCCCATCAATTCTTCAAAAAGCTCTTCCCTGTGTACTATTTTTTGAGACCAGTTTGCCTTATGTTGGGTTCAGACATGATGAGGAAAAAATCCTTTTTAGATAACAAACCTGCTGGAAATATGTTTCGCATAAGGACGATGCTCTGTTTTGATCTGGTAGAAGATTGAGTATAGCGTATATAGTCTCTTTTTCGTGCCATGCACCGCCAGGAAGGAACGGGAATAGACATGAAAGACTGGAAAGATGATCAGGAAATTCAAGAGGCATTGCCTCAAAGTTTTGGGATCTTGCTTGCTGCAATATTGTTAGAAAACATCGCTTAAAGGTCTGGGACTAACTATATCCGATTCACTCACAAGAAACAGCATCTCGCTACCAGCAGATCTCCCAAAGAAAGTCTCCTCTCGGTCTTTGATCCTGAGGGATCCAAGGGCATTTACAACCTCGCCAGGATCTCGCACGAGTTCGCCAGGAATATCAATGTCGACACGATGCTCTTCAGCAAGAAGTGGATGAGCTTCGTCGGATACGCGCGATTGGAGAAGGGCCAAGGCGTCTTCTAACTGGCGTATTCTTTGCACCAGCTCATCGACTTTGGCACGCAGCCTGTCGTTCGCTTTGTGTGCACTGCATGGTTGAAGGGTTGAGAACCACAAGAACACTACAGTGATACGGAGAAATAGAAACCTTAGCGTGTAACCTGTAGGCATGGCTTCTGTTCCTATGTTAGGTGGAATTATGGATAGAATTATGGCAAAGAACACCGACTGTCTGGGCATAAATGTGTGCATCTACGACGAACACATGTGGAACATGGAACTTGTTTGTCGCATTTGAGCTTCAATCTAGGTGAAGGGTTCACATAGAATTCGAAGATTGACATCTTTGATCGAAAATATACCTCTGACATTCCGCACTACAAATACAATCAAGTTAACTGATACAGCGCCGACATATCTATTAACATGCCAATGGACACACACCAAGCTGTCTTTGCTCTCGTTCGCCTCGTCTTCTCGGATTCCGAGCCTTTGCCAGAGTGTCCTCTCGGTGCCTGCTCAGGTGACATCATTGACTTGGAGGGATATCACCAGGCCCAGTCTGGGGTGATATATATGCATTGTAAATAAACCCGCTTACTGATATGCTTATGAAGCTACAGCACGGCAGCAAACGTAAATGACTCGGCACCTTGACTTCAAGTCATGTGACCTACTGCGGCCGATTTATTTTCCTTTTCTCGTAAACCCATTTAGGGAGCCCGGCGCCGGAAGCTGTCCTAAACAAGGAAATTTACGTTGGCCTATGAGCTTTGCTTGCGACACTTATTGACCAGAGTAACACAGCTCAAAAACATGGCCTCAACAGATCCACAAGAGGTTATCCCACTTGCATCCTCATCAAACGGCAGGGTATCTGGAAAATCATGGAAGCCCGTTATGAAGCCTGCAGTGTCCGTGCAAAGACGTGCAATTTTCTGTCTACTTTCTCGAAAATTGATCTCAACCGCTGTAGACGATCACACATGCAACCTGGAGTTAAGGCAAAGAGTTGGGAAGCTCGCATGGAAAAAACAAAGGCTGAGCAGGCCGTTAAAAAACTCGAGAAGGAGCTCAAGGAGGAGAAGCAAGCTGAAAAAACGAGGAGAAGAGATATTACACTCGAACGCAAACGTGCAGCAGAGGAAAGGAGGAGGCTCGAGGAGGACAAGGCAAGGGTACGTACAAATCACTTGTGCGTGGAAATATACTGAGCTCATTCTGCCGCTCTTAGATGGGTTCACGCAAAACTGCACGACTACGACGTAGACAAGGCAGAACCAAGAAGATCAATGGTTGATCTACCCGTCATCACAGACTTGAATCTCACGTTCACTTATTCTCCGCTCTTGTCCTTGTCCTTTCTATATCTGGCCTGCTATAGCTGTTCATTACCAGAAAAAACTAGATTCTAATATACTATGATTCAATAAGCAAAAGATAGAGCATATTTCCACGGGGAATAAAGTACTAGGCACACTAGAGCTCCCAGCTGGTATCAATTTCGCCCTCGTTGACGAATGGCCTATCTAGGCCCACCACAACATTCTCGCATAATGGACATGCGCTAGCCAACATTTCATCCAATTCCCTTCTGACTTTCTCCGCCTTTTCCCCTGATGTTTTGTCACCAAGACCATCTTTCTTCCCGGCACCGCCCACGCCAGGTATCCACGCTGGCGTGCTCACCATAGCTGCCAGAGCGTCTGGCACGATCATATCCTTCAGCTTGTCTCCAGCTGACAAAAGAGTTCCACCACTCGTGGTGAGCAGGCTCCCTCCTGCAGAAATGAGATTACCACCGCCGGTCACGATGAAATTACCACCAGCGGACAACAAGTTCCGACCTAGAGCATTTGCGGCGCGTGTACCGTTTTGTAGAGGGTTGACAAACGTGGAGGAGAGAAGAGTACGCTGGGTTGTAGGCGTATGACGGCCGTTTTGGCCGAGCTGAGTAGGCAGAGGGCCAGTGATGATAGATTGATCAAGAGCGAGGGGTGTCTGGGTGTTCTTGACCAACTCAGATTGAAGGTTGACGATACGTCTCAAGGCGTGCGCTGGCAAGTATTCCTTGGCCTGGGAGCAAACAAAAGAAAGAAATAAGAGCAGAAACTTGCGACATTTACATTAACCTTACCAGACTAATAAGGCAGTCCGCATGGAACGTATGTTGACAAGGGAACACATAAAATTGCCTCGTAAATAGCAAATGTGAACAGTGTGAGCACCGTTCACCAGCGTCAATCGTGACGAATCTATTCTTGAGAGCAGAAATGTCTTGTTTGATTGCCTCTGCTGCCTTCGTTGCTTCTTCCATCTCGCCCTTCAGAGTGTCAATATGAGCCGAGTACCCTTCGAGCGCATGAGCAATTTCCTCCTTGAAATCATCAATAACAACGAAGTCAGGGAAGAACGGAAGGATATCTTCGATTTTCAGTAAATCGGCGTTATCCAGAAATTGCATAGCACTGAGCATGACGGAAGGAATGATCGTGAGGTAGTTAAAAAAAGAAACAAAGACATTACTCACGTCTTGATGTCGCCCTTCTCTTGCACTACATATCGCGCAATCTTAAGCCAGAGTTTCTTCCTCAACTGTACATCATCTTCTGGCATGTCCGCATTGATCTTTGCTAGCTCCAGGTCGCCCATATCTAACGCCAAATCAACACTATTTTCCCATAACCCCATCTTGCCATAAATATGAACACAGGGCTGTATATGACCGCTTTGTTTACAGAGTCGCAAGGCGTAGTCGAGATCATAATAGGGTTTCTGTGTTAATGGGTCCACAGGGGCGGTCGAGAGGAAACGGAAGAGGGCGGCGTCATCCGATGGAGGTGAGGCAGCGTGGAATGTGAGGATGAGGTTATGGATGGTAGAGGAAGTATTGTGCTGCTCGAATATAACATGGTTGAGATATCGTACAGCGTAGTTAGGGGAGAGTGGATCGCGCGGCGCGTGTTGCAATTGTAGTAGAGCTGGAATGAGGCGGAGTGGGTCCAAGGCAGGTTGACGCAGCCAAGACTCGGTCGTCTCTTTAGGTGCCTGACGCATGAGGACTGGACTGAAGCGGTAGTACATCTCAAGAGTATTCTGAGGAAAAAAGACATTTATTGACGACAAAAAAGACGATAAAGAATGTTTATGAATACCTGTTTGCTGACGACTTCGATCGCTTTTGTCCACTCTTCGACATCAATCCAGTGTTCGACAACTCTTTCATAGTTCCCAACGACCGAAGCATAATATAGGTACATGTCTGTCCTTCCATGTCCTTGTATTAGCTCGTAGATAGTACTGGGGTCGAGGTTGGCCTATGGAGATCCCCATGAACAAAAAAGATGCAATAAAAATCATGAAAACTTACCTTATATGTTTGGAAGAATTGCCGCAAGTCTTCCTCAAGGATGCTCCGCTCCGTCTGCAGATTCTCGACATCATTGGATACGCTCTCAGATGCGATCAAGTCATCCAACTCATTACACTTGCTCAGGTAAAACTCCACAAGCCATGTTGCGAGCATCATGCGTTGTGATAAGTCCTATGAATTCTTAGCAATTGTACAAGATGCACCTGGAGATGAATACGTACAGTTCGTTTGGTACGTTCCAGCCTTGAGATAAGATAAGATCGTAATGCATCTCGTTCTCCAACATCAAGGAATTTGAGAGTCACTTCCTCGAATGTTGTAGAACATTGAGCGTAAGATTGTGCAGCTTGGAAATATTTTCCCTGGGCAAAGTAAGCCTCTGCCTGGGCAGCCAGTACTAAGTCTCTCTGGCTTGCTTTCTGCGCGAAACAAGTCATATTTACATTATGCAGGGGAAGAGTAAACGAAAACGCTCACCTTTGCATAACGGAGGGCAATATCAAACTTGCTTTGATCGAGGTAGATCTTCCAAATATCTCTGTCCTCCTTGGTAATATCCAATTCGTAGATGGACTTGTTTGTATAAACCCAATACGTATGCCGCACTGGATCAGCCGAAATACCGATGACTTCTTCCCGCGGTTTCTACACGGCGAGTCAGGTAAGATTAAATCTGGAGAATGAGTCGTCTTCATACCAAGGGTAACAACTCGTCATATATTGTCTTTTCATCAAGAGCGCAGATGCCAACGACGCGGTTCTTAAATAGCAAGATAAAGTGGAACTCAGTCAGTGCAATGGAGGCCGGCGCTGATGATTCTTGTGAGGAATTGGGTGAAGACGAGGTCACGTCTGAATTTGGATATGCTAATAAACTGGCGCCGTCGATCATATCATCAGAGGAAGACTGGAAATTGAGTTGTCCGTGATAGATACCAAGCCCTTCAAAGACGTAAGCGTCAATCAATGTGTATTGGTATAGTAAGTGCATGAAACTACCTGTTGACCATGCGATTCCTTTAGGAAGAGACTGAGCTTGATCAGCATTAGGTGTGAAAAACTGGAGCTCAGAGTGTTGAATGTTCCCAGGGACCTCGGAAATCTCTTTTTTCATATTAGCTGGTTGCAGACACAGTGGGCTTAGTGTGCGTACTCGGTGCAATCTCTCTGTAGCTGGCAAATAGATTTGCAAACAGTCTACCACCCTCCTCGTTCTTTCTCTCAGGAGATCCAACGAACTGGTATATCCGTGAAGGAGTTGTTATGACTATCAGGATGCGGCGCGGATCGGAGGCTGGATAAAAATCGAATTTGATCCCAGTGACAGGCAAACGCTCTTGCAAAGAGAAGACAGGCTGGATATACCGCTCATGGGACTTAAAGAAATCTTCCTCCGCATCCAGCAGCGCCTCGTAAATTGTGCCGTTCCGAGCACCAATGAGCATCTCACGAGTCGAGGTAGAGTGAGGAGACGTTAACAATCCAGCCTTGTTCCATGCGACACTTTCAATAACCATTTTCCATGACTTGAGAAGACGAGGCTTCTTCCAGGTCTTGAAAAGATACCAATTCTCTCCTTGCATGGAAGTTATAAGGAGATGACGCCCTGAAGGGTCGAGATGGATTTTGTAAAGTGTGAATTCTGATTTCGTTGGTATTATCACCCTTGTCATTTTCTCGACATCGGAAAGCTCCAGGAGCATGATTAGGTTTGAAGCAAAACCCATTGCGAGCGTGTCAGAAGATGCAACCAACGACACCAAGTCAGCAGGCATGTCCATTTGGACTGAACCTAAGCTAAGAATGGGCTCAGATGCCTCATATGCGTCTGCTTCCTAGGACAGTCGTGGTAAGTGAGACAAATGGGATAGAGTAAGCACTTTGCATACGGGTATCGCGCTATCCAAAATCCCATCATGTTTGTCTTGCTCGTATGGCGTTGGCTCGAACCCCTCATACTGGACTTGGGGCAAAGGTAGACTACCTAGACCGCTAGGTCCAGAAGCATGTTCAACATCTTGATAAAAACGTTGAGAAGCGGAGCCAGCAACTTTCACAAGCACGTACAATCGCCAAACATGAGTAGATAGGAAGGTGTGCTAATGCCAGTGCAATAGAAGCCTTCAGTCAGTGCAGCCTTACATGCGGGTTTTGTCCCGTGATATACACGTGACTCCTAGCTGGACCTGACTCGGCCCAATCAAAGCTAGCTAGCACTGGCCGGCTTTCGCGGGTTTCAGACAACTTAGGCATAACTTTATCGATGTGACGACTCTCATCATCCTCTACCTCCACCATCACTATCAGGATGGGTGGCCCACCTATGCCTCGTCTCATTCTCATCCGACATGGTTACTCCAAATTTTCCATGCCTTTCAAGCTTTTCTAACTTTATGCACCGGCAGGTGAAACGGAATGGTCGTTGAACGGGTATGCATATATTCTCTGAAGTCGAAAATTATTTTAGTGCTTACAGTTCCGATTGCATACCTAGTCGACATGTACATTCCATTTTTAATTTCCAAAACTCGTTGCTTATACGGTTAATCAGACTGGGCGATCTGATATTCCCCTGACAGCTCGCGGGGAGCTGCAGATCAAGGAGAAGGCAGAGAATATTGTCGGTGACGGAAGTAAGATCTTATCTTGACACAAGTAGCCGTTTATTCTTACTTATATTATATCAGTGATTATCGATCCCAAGAACCTTGGTATCGTCTATGTCTCTCCTAGACAACGCGCACACAAAACTTTTCATTTACTCTTTGAACATGTCGAGACGCCTGCTCATGTCACCTCGGAGCTTGTTAGAGAATGGGATTATGGAGACTACGAGGGCCTTCTCTCAAAGGAAATCAAGGCCAAAAACCCCGACTGGGAGATTTGGCGTGATGGGTACGATGACGTCTGATCATCGTCTATACGGCCTACATTAATCTTTTTTTTTTTTTTTAATTAGTTGCCCTGGTGGCGAGAGCGTTGAAGAAATGCGCCTGCGTGTTGATACTGTTATTGAAAAGGTCCGAGAATATCACAAGAAATGGCTGGAAACGGGTGAAAATACTCGAGATGTGATGATCATTGCACACGGCCATTTCAACCGTTGCTTGATTTCTCGCTGGGTACAATTTGATCTATGCCTTGGCACACATTTTAATGTTGAACCAGGAGGAGTGCGTCCGATTTCTTTCTTTATGATTCTTGCGCAACCTACTGACCTGAGGTCTTCAACCATAAAATCCAGGTTGCAGTATTAAGCTACAACCACTCTAGCATGAATGAGCCAGCGTTAAATGGACTGAATTTATATGCGACCATGATATAACATACTAGAGTATCTAGATACAATTCAAGATTAAAAAAACGAATATTAATAATATTGATGCATTGACGGTCTAAATATGTATGCGAGTTCTTAGAATGCTCAGAACTTTCACTTATCATGGAAGTATTTTAGATGATGTTACGTAGCGTAAAACGTAAGCATGCCATTGAATGAAAACGTTTACTCCGCAACCGTTGCAATGGATTTCGACTTGAATAGTGGACCGGTAGGTCCAGAGGACACAAGTAACCCTAGGGGTCACGTGAGGAGAGTCACATGAGCGGTGGATCACGTGAGGGAGAGACATAGGGTTGGAGAGCTTAGCGCACATGTACAGCACGTTCTTGCACACGCATCATCATCTTCTGCTTGTTTGCATCATCTTATTCTTTGCCCGAGGCTGCCCGAGTTGTGGGAGGTCTAATGCAATAGCTATAAGTAAGCTCAGGCTAAAGCGTCGCATACGCATCATACAGCACTTTTACATTACATGCAACATACACTCTCACTCTCATATGTGCTACTGGCATATAAGATAATCTTGTTAAAATATGACGAGCGACGATGATGAACAGCGGTCGACACAATGAATTGTATTCCACTTGTCTACTTGTACATCATTGTACGTAGTCAAACGGATAGTAAACAAGAATGTAAACTACCATAAATATAAAGGCAGAATCATGTGACCCAGCACATGGATCACATATTCTAACAAATCTTGCCAACGATTTTATAAATAGCTTATAGCTAATGTCCACCTTGAAGTGCTCAAATTTCATAATCCACGAACATCACGTCTAGCTGGCAGAGGCTAGGCTGCCTAGCCCTAAGCTTGAGGGTGTCCAAGTGGAGACGGATTTTAGTGCTGCCTTAATAGCCTGGGGTAGATTGTAGCTCTTCACAATTAAATATGTTGAAGCTATTGACTCTCATGGCGTGGTATTCAAGCTAAATAAGAATAATCATTCGTGTCTGGATGCTACGTACTTGTAGTCTATGTTGCTCTTGTACTGTCTTCTTATTGAAAGTATGCAAGATAACTATTTTCGCTTTTATAAAAGACATTGACATAAACGCTATAGGAATAATGTTATTCCTGTCTTGAACGGGACGCCTAGGTCTTCCCATCACTATTGTAATTCCACCTCACCCCTTTGATTCAAGCTATGGCGTGGCACATCTATAAGTGCTATGAAATCAGGTCAAGCACAACGCTAGCCAGCGTCTGAAAAATTGGATTCGTTTGGAAAACTATAGCTATATTTCATCGGCTTTAACCTGGAGGATTGTGGACCTGAGTCCAACCGCCCCCTCCGTTCTGGTTC
Organism: Agroathelia rolfsii; assembly: GCA_018343915.1. Classification (NCBI taxonomy): domain Eukaryota; kingdom Fungi; phylum Basidiomycota; class Agaricomycetes; order Amylocorticiales; family Amylocorticiaceae; genus Agroathelia; species Agroathelia rolfsii. Next base: position 3,794,268 of record JABRWF010000001.1, on the reverse strand, counting down.
AAGGCTCATACCTTGTTCAAAGTCCTTCTGTTTCTGGATCTACACTAATCCTTGTCGGTGACATAAATGGCACCACGTCGTTAACCGTCTTTGAACCTTCAAATCTTTCTGAGATAACGTGGAATGGAATATTACTCAACGCATCTAAGAGCACTCTCGGTGTTGGTCTCTCTGGTAAAATCCGAAAGCGTCTACAGTCTCTCTACCTTCACTAAAATAAGCCAGGTACGGAAGTTACTGAATGTATTGAGTTCCTCATTGATTACGACTGCAGTGGAAGACTTACGATTCATTCCCTGGAATTTCTCCGTCTTTCGATGATAGCACCTGGATTACAGCAAATTTGACTAGCACAACTGATCCAACTCAGCCAACGGGCGGAAAGCTTCTATTATACGCTGATGCATATGGTCGGCAGTCCCTGTCGTCTCGGAAATACACACGTGGAATGCTTACTTAAATTCATTATACCAGGCTTCCATTCGGGAAGCTTTATCAATATTTTAATGGCACGGCAACCGGAGTGACCTTGACTGTGGATGGGTGAGGGAAATATGTAAATGCACCACAAATGCCGTCTAACGAGCCCTAGAGGCTTGAGTTCCAACTATAGCATCTATACCAATGAAAACTTCCTATCATCTGGAGAAGGCGACCTCATATTCTCCAGTGGCACGGTATCTAATGGAAAAAATGTGTTGACCGTGACTGCGGACTCTAATGGTGATTATGCATTTAACTTGTATTTAATATTTTCATTTTCTCCATTGTAAATCTTGATGAAGACTGGGGTGACAATGATCAATTCAAAGTGAGTAATTTTCTTCTCCTTGCCATAATTTACCCTCAATCAAGGACACAGGATTCTCGTGGGATTCAAGGACGCGAGTTAATTAGAGGCGGAGACTTTTATGAATGGAAGCTTACTGGTAATTACCTTGGCGAGGATTATCCTGACAAAGTCTGGTATGGAAAACCATATTTTCACCTCCTTCAGCATATTTCTTATTTGGTCACCTAGTGAACCAATTAATGAGGGTGATTTATGGGCAGAACAAGTTGGTAAGTTGTACAGACTCTTTAGCTTTCCTTGCTTTTTCGAACAAGTTTTCAGGCGCCACGCTTCCCGGATATCCTGATAGTGGATGGAATTCATTTACGTCGTACATAGGCATCGGTTCTGCTGACGCCCAAGTGTATAAAACTTCTTTCAACCTCTCTACCCCTAGCGTGATTGCATCCCCTCTGGCTCTTCAATTCACTCCCACCTCGACTTCGAGTTATCGGGTTCGGATATATATCAACGGATGGCAGTATGGAAAATTTGTTTCTAACTTAGGAACGCAAACTGAGTTTCGGTTAGTTTGATTTCCCCGCTAATGCCTGTGAAAGATTCGCTCATTATGGGGTAGCTTCAGGCTCCAGAGGGTATCCTGAACTATTCAAGAAGTAATAACCTTACAATTATTCTCTGGGCGCTCAGTAAGGACCTTTTCCCATTTCTCTTTGAAAAGTATCCCTGATATCAATCTATTGAATCAGATCCAATGGGTGCAAAGATTGTCAACCTCAAACTGGTCTCGTACGGCACCTTAGAGACTGGTAGAGAAGCGGCCACCGGGCCCGTGTACTCTCCAGGATATGCGCAACTGCGGGGTTAATGAAGAGCAAAAATGTTTTATCTGAGAAAATAATATAATTATCATTGAACAGGATTGCCTGGGACGTATGTACGTATGTAAAATCGCGCATATACCATCAGGCTTGAAGTAGTGCATCTAAAATATGAATGCGTTCCCATTACGTCCTGATTTCAACCAGGAACGTAAGCATATTGAAGAGGGTTCTATGCGCCATGCAGAAGCAACTTAGGTCGTCCACTGGCAGTTATATTATCCTCACGAATAAGTAAGCCGTAATATTAAAACGTATGCACACATACAGTGTACTAAGGCGCGACTTACTTCTCCATTGATACTCATCAACATAACAGACTGGCCATTTAGTATACAGTTTCAAACCTCCCAACTTCCCCTTATGCTACTACACACCACACTTCCCTTACCTTCCAAACAGTCATCACAGCTCCTTGCACCGTAGTTTGTCTATAGTACATGAGGCGGTATATAATTTTTTTTTTTTTTTTTTTTTTTTTTAAAAAAAAAAGGATAATCACATGACTAGGTTTTTTTTTTTGAAAAAAAAAAAAAAAAAAAACGTTTATATACCGTATCATGTACTGTAGACAAACTACGGTGTGAGGAGCTGTAATGACTGTTTGGAAGGTAAGGGAAGTATGGTGTGTAGTAGCATAAAGGGAAGTTATGAGGTTTGAAATTGTATACGAAATGACCAGTCTTTTATATTAATGAGTGTCAATGGAGGAGGGGGGGGATTATGTAGCCGGAAAGGTAAAACACGATTGTTGGTTATGTGGAATAGAGGAATTATGAGCATGATGGTTGGGTAGGTGAGGGTTGTGTAGGACTGGGGGGTTTAGCAAAGGCATTGGTACCTGAACACGACTAGGTCCACCAGCAAACAATAACTACCTGATACCTATTTTTCCCAAATATTTTACTCAAAGTAAATTGTTTGATATGGAGAATAGTAAAAGCAACACTTTTTTTACGGAAAACGCTGGTATGATTAGTTAATTTTAGCTCCATCGTAAGAGCCAGATCCCGATGCATTCACATTCATATTGGTACGGTGACTATGTGCATTATAGTGTCTGCGCTCAATGCGCATCAGCAATACAGTAATACCAGTATAACAGCGATAACATCAAGATGGAAACAATACAGGGAAGAGAGGAGAGAAGGGAATGAAAAATAAAAGATGCATATGCGGTGAAAATTACAATTCGGATAGAAAGCAAAACAGAGATGCGTGATATGAGATAAACGGTATAATGGTGTGCATATATGCGCTAGTTTTCAAACAATGAGATGAAACATTTGCTTGTAAGGGATATGTATGTGTAGCTTAATGAGAGTTTATGGAGAATCCGAGTGTTGACGTCCTTGAGACAGCCTAGAGTAAGAAAGAACTAGTGATGTTCGAGTTGAAATTGTAGGGGTTCGTGGAGGGGGTGTATCGCGGCTCTAGAGCTCAAATTTAGCGGTAGTGTTCATAAATAAACCTCTGCCCATGCTTGAGCGTAACGCTGAAATGGTTTGCTTTGTTTCATAAGCTGATATTCCCTGGGATGTTGCTTCTGCATGTGTGTGGTGCGGACATCTACACGACAGTACCTGTGAATATGTTTATGAGCACTCTCAACCTCATCCAACAGGTCACAGCAAGATCATACTGTTTCCCGCAGATATCGCACTGCCATAGGACTCGGTTTGGATTGCTTTGGCAAGAGTTCATGTGCCTCGTGGCCACCGATTGTGTAGTCACAAACTTCTTGAAGCACCAGGGGCACTCTCGCTCCTACATATAATACCAAATATAATGAGAGAAAGACTCAAAAACATAGCAATTGGAGACTTCGCTAACCTGCTTTGTTGCTCTCCCGTCAGTGTTACCCTGAAAAATAAAAGGCGCATCGGTCGAAGGCACGGCCCATGGTAAAGCGGAACCATTGACTTGTGGAGGTGCAGCAGTATCGCTCAGAGATGGAGAAGACCCGACAACTGATGGAGTTTTGGCTGGACTAGGAGCTTGCAAGGATGTGCCCTCAGTTGGCTCAGTTGTAGGTATACCAGCCACCAGTTCAGTTGCAGGCATGCTAGCTGGCTGCAAATGAGCAACTATGAGTTTAACCTGAGCTTCCACGGCCTCATTTGACAAAATGGGCAATGAATCTAAGCTAGTGTCGATCCCCTCTTCATAAACTGTAGAGATTGGGTGATTTATGAAAGGTTCCTGAGAGTCAACCTGAGTATATGCGGTGGGTTTGTGAGGCTGTGTATACATTGGTATGTCACCAAGGAAGTGCGCAAGCAGCTGGTCAAAACTGAGGCTCTCGAGCCATTTGCCATAACCATCATCAACATCAACATACTGCTGATAGTGATTGACGTGAGCACCAGGAGAATATTGAGTGACGTCGGTGGTAATGTGGAAGTGCTGATCCTCATTTGCATCGTGATGCCCTAATGATGAATCCCACAGTGACAGGAAGGAGTCTGTGCAAAGCGGTGTAGGGTTGAAATCCGGGAATGGCGAAACATGGCCTTCTTCCTGAAGTGGCGAAGAAATAGATACCGCTGGAAGTTCAGCAGGCATGTAAAGTGGGATCGGTGGGACTGAATTGCTGCTTTCATCAATGTTGGGCAGCGGCAACTACAGAGTACGTGATGGCCCAGATTAGTCGCGTTAGCTTGGACAAAGAGAAAAACTCAAGTACCTCATTGGCTATCCAGAGAGTGGGGTGTTCTGGGAGCGGCTCTTGAAGGTAAGAGTTTGGGGCTTCCCACTGGCAGGGTTGATCATTAATATTTTGAAAGAGGTCGTTGAGAAGGGAATTGTTGGTGGGGGTATCGTCATAAGTGCTCGTTACTGGAATATGCTCGCTAGAGGGTCTCGTCTGTTAAACACACGTAGATGAGTCAGTTAAATGAAGGTGGCATCTAGCATAGTGACGCGAAAGTCAAGTCTTACAGTAAATCCTACCGGCACCACACAGTTAGAATTGTCTTGATAATTATTGAGTGCCACATATGGATCCATAGTGTCAGGGAGGAGCCAAAGAAGAAAAGTGCGCAAGAAAGTAGTGTTGATATCGATAGAGTGAATGGAGGATAAGAATTGAAGATAATAATGGAGACGGTAGCCAATTGAGATATGATAAAAAATTTTATTTTATCAGTCACAGAGCCAAAGAGAAAAGGCTCAAAAAAATTAACGCAGAAAGGGATTCAAGGTAGAGATATGGGTATCTGGCAAGTGGTGGTTTAGCTGATTTATACCTTGGGTGAGGGCTGCGGGTGTTACAATGCCACATCAATACATTAACATATTGCTGAAAGCATGTAGAGATGTCTTTAAGCGAGTGTCAGTGTATCATGCGCGCGCTTTCCAAACCACAAATGCGTGATTACCATCCAGCCCCGTCGCATCAACCACAGCTGGAAAGATGCACCCTCTAATTGTGACTTGTTAGCAAAACAGTCCAACCTCTCCATAGCCTGCTTGTTTGCCGAACTAATGAGATAATACAGAAGTTACAGTCACTCCTTGTAGCATTCTGAGTTGTTTTGCTCAAGTACAAACAGCGATGACTTACTCTAGTATTAGTAGTAGCCACATGCATGCTTCCGATTCCGTTAAACTCAAATCTGTTTTTTAAGATATGATATAATGTGTCATCTCATTTCTAAGGCAGTACTACTGCGGCAAGATGTAAACATGAGATAAGTTTGCATTACTACCAAACAGGTTATAGTCCAGAAAAAGCAACAGCAGCACTGGTCAATATGCCAATAGTAAAATCTAGGGTGATGCGGCCGCTTTGTCGCCTTTGCATTGTTTGTTATCTACTGTATACCCTAAATGGGTAAGAGATCATAACAAACACGCTCGCTAGGTAGCCACACTTGGTATCCATTTTTGAATAAAAGGCTTGAACCACGATTGATACCACTCTAGCTAACAAAATAATATCAAGTCCTGCAGATTACTGAAGTCTCGTGGTATACTAGTACTACAAGGCATGCTATCTTCTGTGCCTAGACTCCCAACCAATCCAGTGACGCCATTGCCCAGCGTCGTAGACAGAATAGCTTTCATTGCCATATTTGCTTAGCCATTTTAGAAAGACCATTGGGGACAATCATAATCGCAGAAGTGCCGACGGGTTTCTCCAGCGCAGCAGAGTCAGACTAATTACGGGGGAAGAAATTATTGCCCGAGTGGTGACAACTCCCGGTGGTTCCGAGGCTTGAATGATGAGCCGAATTCCTAGTTGCCAAAGCACACCAGTAGGCAGTGTGCATATTTTATGAAAGAAACTCACAAATCCTGCGCGAGATTTCCATTTCTGATTATATTAAGCGCCGTGTTATTTTATCAATTTAGCGCCTGTGATTTGACACGTTGCAGAGCTTTAATAATATTGTTTGAAAATTTGTCACTAACAAACCTTGCTTTGTTCTCTAAGTAATTACTTGTTTTATCCGTAAACAGTGGTATCAGTGGACCACCAGTATAGGATAGCCCATGAGCACTGCATATCAATGAAATATGATCTATGTCGCCTCTTCATTTTTATTTCGCTCATAATACTCATATTACTTGAGTCTTGGGCAGGAAACAAAGTCAACAGTAGCAATGTGAAGGCGCACATGATCAAATAGAGTCTATAGTGCTATGATTTCTCGAGTTCCTTGCGTCTTTATATCGACACCATAAAATGACACATGCATAGCATATATATATTCATGCTTTTAGAAACATTGGAAATAACCACTATCAGCAGTGATTTTACCTACTGAATTCGCAAAATTTTGTCAACGACCATCATCCGAGTCTTCGCCGCTTTCAAAGACCTGACTCTGCCGCCGACGGTGGAGCTCCTAACGGTTCGGATCCCGTTTGTTTGACTGAGTTAAATTTCATTTTCACTCGATTGGTCACATCGACAGGACTTGAACCGTTAGGAGCTCTATACCTGAGGCTTGCTTTGTCTCTGCCACATGTTTTTAAGCGGACAATAATGCCAAATACAAACTATACAACACAATAGCCTGGCTGGAGTATATATTCCGATCACTTGTGACTAAGCATACTGATGGAAATGAGCCTGGGCCGATGGTGGCCTTGTATAATTTTCCTGTGCAGTCAATTTGTGTGCAGTGCTTCTGTGGCATTTTTCAGTCAAGCGGCTCGCGGAACCTTCTTCGGAAGCAAATGGAGTCTTCTTTCTCGAGAAGGAAGTTAGGCTATTTTCGGGATGATGATATGGCTGGCTGGCAATTGCCACATTGCGTCGATAGCGAGGTCCCAGTGGCCTCACTCGGCGTCTCGACGATGGGGATCCTCTCAGCCCCTAGTCCTCCTCTCTCCTCCACATGGCATAGTACTTGGATACTTCCGTCCCATGGAAACACTGCTTTTAAAGACATGCACAGTAGATGCGCGCCTGCCGACACCCACCGAGTGGCATGTAGCGCTGGTAATATTTCTACCAAGCCATTTGCAGTCCCCAAAGACACCCCATAGTAGATAAAACCGTGACGATGTCTTTCAAGGATAATATGGTACATTTTTGTCCTCGTTTCTCGTATCCACCTCTCTTGCGTATGTCCGCCCCCCCCCCCCCTCCCTGTCGTCTCAGATATCAGGCGCATATACTCACTGCGGGAACAACATCTGCATCATTGCTCCCGTTGGGAGCAATATACAGGCCCCTATACCGTTGGAAATGTACTATGATGGCGTCCTGTATCACATTCTTCACAATTAAATTCAATAAGACAATTATTCACATTGAAAAATAACGTCTAACTAGCTATCACGCACAAGAGTTTAAAAAAAAAAAATCAAACAATCTATGGACCCATCTACAAACAACTGGCATCATAAGAGGTAACAAAACCAATGAGTTGAAAAAAAAAAAAGAGAAGCAAAAAAGTGATAGAGTGTGTGAAAGAGTCTGTGCAATGCAGGCGGTAATAGACGAGACCATGATATATGTATTATAACGGTAGGTCATGAGCAAAGCCGTAGCAACAGCGTAAGCAAAAGAAGGACATAGTGCTTCTTTTTGCTAGGATGATAGGGATATGTGGAAAGAAATAGATGGATACGTTGAGGGTTACATGCAAGATTATGTATATGGGGGGTAAGTGCGTGTGGTGGGTGATGAGTGAGAAGCATGATGATGATAATGAAGCATTAAACCATGAAACCAGGAAATAGAAGAAAAAGAGGTATTGAAGAGCTCGAGATTTGTGAAGGGTGAATGGATAATAATAGCAGGAAAAGAAACTCGATAAGAGAATTAGGGAACAAGGAGGAGAATAAGGTTAATATGAAAAGAATCTTGAGGATTAAAAAGAAAAAGAGGATGCTTAGACATCACCGAAATCATCATCGTATCTGGGCTCTAGCCAAGGGTGATCGACAAGGTCGCGCACATCGGCACGCTGCCGCATGTCAGGCTGTAACATGGGCTCGAGGAAATCGCATACTGCAGCAGCATCACGTTCGGAATACAAATACTTCTCTCTCATAACACGCTCCAGTGGCCAGTCTTTGAGAGTCTTGATGTACCTCAGCGCGCCTATATGGGAAAGAGCCATCCATATCAATACTATAATCAATTTTGAAAGCCAAAAATAGAAACCCATACCCATGTGATCAAAAATCTCTCGGCTGTACTTGCCGCCTATCTTTGCCTCGAGCGGGAAGTCACCCATTAATTCAATGATCTGCGCCATGTGATCATCGTCCTTGCTGAACAGCATGCCCTGTCCACGAGGATCAAATAGGTACTCCGCTGTGAGCAACTCAAACACGACACAGGCAACACTCCACACGTCCGCGCGCGCACCCCAGTCGCGCCGCCCAAGGATGGCCTCCGGACACCGATATTGTCTTGTCTGGATATCTTCTGTGTAGTGCTTCCTGCTTGGAGTTGCGTTGCCCAAGTCAGCAATCTTCACGCCAATTGCTGGAAGGACGGGTTGCGGACGCGGAAATGCAGCAGCACGCTTAATCTCAACCACATCTGGTGGGGCGGTCTGCGACAAGAGCGAGCGGCCTGCAGCGGGATGCGCGTGTATTACTGGTGGGGTTGTAGAAGACGATGCGGATGCCGACGATGAGGTGGGGGTTGGGGGTTTATCACTAATGATCGAAGAAGATAGAGCGGCGCGCAACTCGCCCTCGATGACAGTCTCGGCTTCGTTTTGTACAATCGATGCCATGACGGAAGTAGTGGTCAATCCTGAGGCCGCGATGCCGTGTGCTGATGGCACCTTGAAGAACTTCTGGATTGCACTGACTGCACTACCCATGCTTGTGGGAGGCGTGTTGAAGCTTGCTGGAGCATTGGTCGCTCCCGTTGCGGTAGGCTTTAATGATGACGTAATGGGGGAAATGGATGGTGAGGATGAGGATGAGCTGGGCGATCCCCGAATTGTGTCGGGGTCAGAGCTTGGAACGGCAATTGGTTCCAGTTTATTCAGAGCTGAGCTAAAGCCATAGCTCCCAACGTTTAGCGAGGATGCAATGCTCCTAGGGGAAGAGAGAGGCTGTGAGTCGAATATCTGCACACGTCGATCACGCAGACGTGCTGTACGGGGTAATGTGCGCGAGGGCAGAGGTACACCGACATGGCGAGACGTGGGAGATGGCGATCGACTGAGTTCTTGATGAATATGTGCTTCAACATCAGGTATCGATATCACTGGACAGGGGTTAGCCTCTTAAAAGGGTGACGTAGCAATGAAGACATACTAATATTCTCCGGCTTGATGTCGGTATGAACCAAATCACACTCATCGTGCAAGTACTGCAGGCCAAGCAAGACTTGCTTGGTAATGAGCCTGACGAGACCAACAGGGACGCCGGACTTCTTATGGCGCTCTATAAGCGCAAGGAGGTTCTCTCCTAAAGGTTCGAAGACTATGCAAACATGACTGGAGTCTACTGAAGACAACGGCTTATCGGGAGATGGGATGACGAGGTGGTCGAACGAGTCGAGGAAGGATACGACGAACTGGCGACCGGGATGGTCCGGCTTGGCCTGTGCGACCCTAGAAAGGAGCTTTATCTCATCCCTTGCAGTCTCTGCGTAGCGTGCAGCAGACTTGACGACTTTGAGGGCTGAGTGGCGGTTCTCACTAAAATGCGGCAATTAAAAAAACGAAGGGAAGCGAGAATAAGGATAGATCACGTACAGTTGGTCCTTGACTAACCACACTGTCGAGAAATGACCCCATCTGCGCGAATATTGCGTAAGTCAGCCGACTGAATGGTTACTCAAGAATAGGGCAAGAAGGGTATATATACGAGGAGTAACAGCAACATCAACGCACCCCAACTTGCGAACGACAATGTACCGTTCGTCTTTAAACGTATCACCGACGCGGACGGCGAGATAACCGCCTGGGTTGTAGTCGACCGGAGATTCCTCGTCCTTGTTCTCCTCTTGGCTGGGGAGCTGGACGAGACGAGCGCCCTTCTTGTCGTTTACATACTGATACTTTTCAAACGGGAGGTTCTTGGAAGCCATTCGACCGAGGTAGGACAAAGGCAGCTCGGGGGACGACGTGGACAGGGCAGAAGACGATAAGGGCTCCTCAACCCACTTGCTCGCGAATCCATATCTGTTCCATATACAGGGGCATGTCACACTACTCCGTCACACCCGTGACAGGCGCCCTGATCAACAATTTGATGCACCAATTCTGATTGCCGCGGCTCCGCGCATGACTCGAATTGGTGCTCCTCTCCCCACTTGGGTATTGGTAAACTATATGACATATCATGTTGTTGCATCCATTAGAGACTGTCCCAGCGCATACAGACCCTTGCTTGATAGAGGCCACGCGAACAATGCATGTAGCAGAGCTGCATCTGATAAGCTTTATTAATATTTGGCTAGCGACCGTAATCGGCGTGATCTTCCGTTCTTCCGCAAGGTGCATGCGGCAATTTTTTTCTTATCCATGCTTCCAATGACAGCGGTTCTTTTTTAGACCCGGAGCATAGTTTTAGCAATTCTCATGTGCGTCAGTAGTGTAAGTAACTTGTCGCATTATGATGCTAATAACATATCACGGTAATCTCACCAAACCATACTGTACTCAAAGATCCTACCAGCGTTGATGGCGCTCGATCAGTCACATGGCTAATTATCGAATTGTCTAAAACATGGATTGCCGAGATCTGCATACATAAACTCCACTAAGTATGCAGTCCAGGCCTTCGAAGTGCTCTCCAGCCTAAAGCCCAGCCTCCGGCCCCCTGGCAATTGACTTTCTTAATTAACACAAGTGAAACACCCGATTTGAAATTTCAGACAAGGTAACCCCCCTAATGGATGGACACTCTAATGCGTCACTGGCAGCTGCTCCAGACTTGTACCCAAGAGTCGAGCCACGCAGCTAGCTACTTGCCAACTGGCCGGTAGAGTCGATAGGGGTTCAAGTTGTCGACACCAGTAGCTTACCTTTACCGATTCGCAGTAGCTTAATTTGCATCCAGATGTACTAGCAAGTTTTAGCAGTACTTAACGCGCGTAACTATTATAGGAGCTCTTGGCCATCATCTCTGCAGATTCTGTTGATGTTCAATATATCATCCAAAAGTGCTTGGATTTCTCTAAGCATATCACACAGGCGACTGTAGGCTGTCATAAACATTATCATGGATTTGTATGAACACAGAAAAATCTGAGAGACCGAAACGAAGTGATGAAAATTACATGATACTTGAGTAGGTGAGCGACCAATACGAGAAGGTGCTGATAACTTGTAGGCATAATTGACTTTGTATACAGAGGGTAGTAGAGATTGGCTTGCAAATGAATATTATGTATGGATATCTCGAGATGATAGGGTAGTCGTGTAAATCGGCGACACTGGATTTATCCCCGGGTCTTGCGCTGGCGTGGCATACCTTTCGAAACTATATGAGATGAATAAGTCTCTTTCTGAAACCATTGCTAAATAGTCGTTGGAAATATGAACAGACCTCTCGTCTATGGATAGTCTTAATGGCATCTGCCGCTTTGAACTTTAATTTCCCCCAAGCGATTGGTCAAGTCGAAGGTCAGACAAGCCTTTGATTACACGGCGCGCAGCCTCATACTGGGCCTTTCCAATGGACCTGTGATATTCCTATGCGGGGACGAGGAATGTCAGTATGGCTCACATATTGACGACTAGAAAATCAAGGAGTAAGATAATTATTACTCACAATTGACTCGTACTTCAGCCTGAGCTCCCTCCAAGCCCTTTCTACTTCTAATTCCTCTTCCGACTTGGGCTTTTCTATCTCATCAGCGGCTGGAGGAGTATTTTCGTTACCGTTCTGAGAGTCTTTAATTGCCTCCAAGTACTTCTCAAGCGCCCTCCGGTCCCGTGCAGCTCTCTCAGCTGGGTTGGCAAGTAAGCGTCTCGGCTCAGCCATCGTATCGAGAGGCTGGATAGCATTCAAGTCCGTCAAAGTCGCCGTCGACAAATTAATGAAGGCTAGCTCTGGAGGAAGGGATGCGTCATTGACACAGTCGGCATCATTACTGCTAGTGCTATCGGCCGCCGCCAGGGATTCCTGCACGACTAATGCCCCATACGCTCGCTGAAATTCTGGACTCCAGGAGGGATCATCGCAGAACTCTGCAGTGGGGGCCGGAATTTCACCGACAGTTGACATGCTAGGGCATATGAAGTCGAAGTTCTCGATGGAGTCTTTGGGCACGGCGGGGAAGAGATCCTGAACCTCGAGCGGGGGTCCGTGGAAATCCGGTTCGGGACTCCCGTAGCGGCTCAAAGGCATTAATGAGAAAGCCTTCCCAGACTGAGATAGGTTAGAAGACAGAAGCCGTCACAATAATAATGTCATTTACCGAAAGGTAGCCAGAAGCATTCAATCTTTGACCGTTGAGATGGCTGTTGGTAAAAGACATGATAAAGTTCTAGGAAATGGGTGACCGAATTGAGGAGTGAAAGCCTAGAGACTAGATTATGGTGCGTGGGACGAATACGAAAGATAACAAGAAAACGATTTGAAGGGGAATATGGTGGTGGGATCAAATGATAATAGAGGTACTTGAGTGTGTAGAGGAGGACAGGAGTTGGGTGTCGGTACGATCTATCACAGTACCAGGCTTAAATACCGGTACTGTGGGTCTGTTGGCCACATTGGACCAATGAAGCACACTGCCAATATTAGCAAATAATCGTGGATACCTATTAGCGTTGCGGGCTTTCAAAGGGCACAAAGAAACCATATACCAGTGGCATGCTCCGATCACAGCCCAGCAAAGCGGCACTGAGGCTATTTCCGGATCTCTGCCCTATTAATGGTTGGTATCAGAATTAGCCACTCTCCTTTGATAGAGCAAACGAGATAGTTCCTAATCTATGGTGAATACCTTGCGTTGCATGGAAACTACAAACAACTCACCTGATCCTGTTGTCAGTGGATCTCCTACTATCCTTTATGCCCAGCCATTTGCTCCCATACTACGACCAAGCTTGTAGATTACATGATATATTGTCGCGAGTAGTATCAGTCTACTGTAAAGGAACCCTGTCGTTCATGGAGGGTTTTCATGTGGTGTTGACTTTGACTATCGGCGGATTGTGGACTATGGTACACAGTCCAAAGGAATGTAGTGCTGAGTAAGCCATGAGCCACCGAAGCAGCCTTAGGAAGCCATGATGACTCGCATCACCCTCGTGAGTGGTCCAGGTTCATGGAGAAGCCAGCTGGTAGCTTGTATTTTCTACGCCGCTACAGTGGTTTCTCTTGGACACCTCGGAAGGCTCAGGTATACGGAGAAAAAGATTGGACGTGTCTGTACTTGTACGATCTGCTTTCTTGCTGCTTATGGAATACGTTTGGGCTGATGTGCGTCATGAGTCACATGAGGAGTGGAAGCCGCAGGAAACAGGACAACTACGGCAAACAAAGCACGCCTTTAAAGAACCAAAGCAGTGAAAATAGTTTATTGTAAGCAAGGCTCGACCCAAAGTGAAACAATGATACATGATGTCTCAGGAGAGCTTCCTATAGACACGTGATTTGGTAATGACAGGACCGAGAAAAAACATCATGGCGTTGGTACTCTGAATGCTGAGTCTGGGACCGAAATTTGTGGTTGCTCTTATTTTCCTATGTGCAGCCAAACTCGCTACAGCAACTACTTGGCAAGACCCACTACCAGTGCCCTATAGATTATCTAATGGGGGATACTTACCTTCTACAGTGGGCTCTGGAAGACAAGATATCAGGCGAGAGAAGACAACTTGGAACCCTCCTGAATGTGTCCAGAAATATATCAATCTAAGAATACTGCATTAGACATAGTAAGCTCGTCATAAGTCCCAAATGCATTATCTGGTAGCTCTGGGATTCGGCTTGAAGTCGGTTGGTGGTGCCAATCCGATCAGTCTGAGCAAATAAATCAAATAGGAGCAGCTAAAGAGCGGATCTTCGTCCTCGAAGCCAGATTCATAGTATACGAGTGCCTTTTTCAAGTTGTGTAGTCTGAGACTGACTCGGAGGAGCCCCTCCGAGTCAGTGCTAGTGGGTGGACGTATATGACTCGGACTTGACCGTGACGGCTAAGAGTCGGCCGAGGTGCTGCTGACTAAGCAAAGGCAATCTCCGTGCACGCGGCACTCACTGCATCCGGTCCGAACACTCACCAACCCGCTAATCCCATGCTGTTTCTTTCATAAAGTACAAGCATAACATTCTTTTTATAGCCGAACCGTATCTCAGTGTCCCAGTGAGTCTTTTAAAAAATGTATTATAGTCGAAAGCTCTTACATTCGAGAGCCAAGCGAAATTTCAAAGAGACACCAGGTAGTTTTTTTCTCCTCGATGATATGTACCTGGCAACTGAAATTTTTGCAGGATCACGCTTGCTAGCGTCGACTATAAAGCGTCAAGCGGAAGAAAACAATACGTAAACTTGCACATTGTAATGCTTCCAAGTCGTTATTCTTCCAAGAAGTGCTTATCCTTTCCGATCCTGCCATGTTCTTTGTAGCCGTCGGCTCAGATTGTCACAGTACATTAATGGCACGATGCCCGTCTCCAAGTTCTGGACCTCCGATACGGCTCATTGTTTTGTATTATTGTACCTACTTTACATGTTCTACCTTTGAATCAAATCATTATAACTCATCTGCACACTAGAAATTCTCTCAGTCCTGTGTTAGCACATGATACACAGCTGATTACGACAACGATTGTTACTATCAGCGTTATCATTTGAGTCCTTCTCTTTGATGCTGTAATAAAACGCCGAGTTGATATTTGATTGAAAGGAAAAATAAAATTACATGCATAGGAAATGAACTGCAACATATTAACGAGAGAAAAGTGTAAGAAAAGCTAGGGACACTTGGTAGAATCTATGCCTTGGTTACTATGAAAATAGATGATTGATGATTGTGCGAGTGAAAGATAAAGAGAAAAATAAGCATGAAATGACTATCAGAGTTTGCCTTGAGCACAAGATAGAAATTAGTGATAGAGAGAATTTGTAGAGTGTAGAAAGAAACAGAGAGAGAGAGAGAGAGCATGGAAACTGATTGAACTTCCTCCAAAATTACTTGTGACCTTAGTTATCCTTCGCCTTGCCTTTGCCTTTATCCCGGCTTTTTCCTTTTCCTTCGTCTTGGACATCTGCGATTTTTGCGACCCTCTCGGCTTCTAATTCATCCGCGTGAAAAGACTTCTCATGGCGTCTACAAGCGTCAACCCGCGCGAATCTGGGGAAAGGTGAGTTCGGGTCCGAGACTGGGGGAAAGCCAATAGACAAGAAAAAATTACATACCGAATGTCACAAAAGCTACATTTGTGTTTTTTCTCTGCGCCATGCATTTCCGTCTCTTTCATGTGTCGAATTGAGGTCATTTCATTGACAAAAGTCTTGTCGCAACCGGGGAATTTACAGCGAAACCGCGGCCCCTGTTCCTTATACGCAATAACACCATAAATCAATATGTACGCGTAATGGTAAGCAAAGAATAAATTAACAACATACCGTCTTCCTCTTTTTTTTAGGTTGTTCTTTGGGCTCTGAGGGCCCTGCATCACTGGGACCATTGGTGAAGGTAGATGAGAAAGGTAGCGGTATATTGAGCCACGAAGAATCATAGTGAGGCATCGGTGTCTCATCCGAAGTACGACGAGGCACATGATGTGAAAAGCTGAAGCTCCGTCTGACACCGGGGAAAGTCTCTGCGGGGCCAAATGTGGGCTGGGGCGTCACTTGCATCATTCTCTGCGGTTCCTGCCGCCGCGAGGGCGCACAGTACCTCTCCCCTTGCTTCAAAGTACTCGGGTTGGAGTTGGACAAAGAGGAGGGCGCATTGAACTGGCTAATATTAGCTGACATCGGGCGAAGATAGCCTGTCTGCCGGCTTTGGGATGAACTCGCCTGTTGGCTTTGAAGACCAGGAGCTTGTTCTCCATAGCGGGGTCCAGAAATGTGAGGGCGGTGAGCATAGCTTGGAACGGAGTCCACCAGAGTTCCTGCGTTTGAGGATCGGCCTTGGTGTGACGATCCAGCAGCGCGAGAGGTGTGTGTATGATTTAAGCTAGACCCCGGAACGGTTGGCGGGCCCACAATTTGGCTATCCGGGGAGGGGAAAATGGGGTAGGAAGGAGCTGCATAGCGCGAGGGATGTCCCGAAGAGTATTCCACACTATTAGCTTGACCATCGTATGAGATTTCCGCATCGGGAGAAGGAGATATATAGTCCGAGACATTTTCAAAAGGAGTTCCCGCAGTAGCGTCCTGATTATCATAGGAGCGGGCGGGAGCGCGAGAAGAACACCCATAGACTGAAGCATGCCTGGACGGGTTTTCCATATTTGTATTTGAATACCCATGGCCGTATAATGAGTTAGGAGCAGGAGAAGGGGACATGTAAGTCGGGCTATGTTCTTGTATGTCCTCTATGCTTGCGATGTGACCATCATATGAATTAGGAAGGGGTGGAGGGGGCGCGTAGCTTGAAGCATATCCCTGCTGGACAGCTGCCCCCGAAGCCCGACCCTCATATACAGAATGAGGGATGGGAGAGGGAACAATGTAGTTCGAGCCAGGCCTACGATGCACTGCTGCATTTAAGCTCTGAGTTTCGAAAGATCGGCTAGGAGCGCAGTATGATCCCTGATTGCTTGGAGTAGAATCATGCAAAGCTGTTACGTTGGAGATCTGATCTGCATAGGCTGAGCCAGGGTACTCTGCAGTAGAGTTGCGAGTTGAGGTGAAATCATGTGGAGATTCTTCGCCCGATGACTGGACTCCATACGAGGGGAAAGAGCTATCCAAGAGCGAATCGTGGCTAGAAGATGATCCAAAGGGAGTCACCTGTCGGCTAAATGCAGGTGAGTTCGTCAGACTTTCGGAGTAGATGGACGTGTCGGGTAGCGATCCATAGCTGGAAGTTGGTGCAAAAGGAGCCCGTCCCCGGCTGGGCGCAATTGGGGTCGTTGATCCTTCGTAAGATGGTCCCGAAGAGGTCGTGGAACTAGCGTCATGGGCCCACAGGAGATCAGGAGATATGCTATCCCTGCTGAATTGGTCCGGAGACGACTCCAAATAGGATTCTGGCGAGGGTGTGTGACTGGATAGCAAGGAGTGCGTGGAACTGGGCCGGGAGTGTTGCAAGTTACGTGCCATCACCTGTCGATGGAGGTTGGTATGTATGGAACGCTGGTTTGTGGCGGCAGGAGTAAGCCCATCACTGCGAGGATAAATTCCCTGCAACATAGGATGAGCATTGTCAGTCGATGAGAGATAGGGAGGAGGGTGAGTGCTGTGATGGTTCTTAGACATGGCTGAAAGTGATAGGTATTAGCGCAGATGGAGAAGTGGAGGGTGAGCAGTGGGAACGTGGTGAGATACTCTGAAGAGAGGGAAGATGGGCTGCCATTAAATAATATCCAAAAACCACGACCGCTTTGCTCTTGAGTCTGCCACCGCCTATCATCTCTTAGGGTGTAACAAAGAGGAGAGATACACGATACGATCATCAGCTACTACCCCGGAGCCGGACATTGCGCTGTCGTCATCAAGCTTCAGAACAGCCACCCCATACATAGGAAAAAAGAGTGTTCACGGTTTGCCAGCGATGGACGACCCTTCATGACAATTTTTTTTCAACTTGATCGAGCGGTGCAAATGAAGTGGTATGGTCGGTTCAAAGGCGTGGGTGCGAAGTTGAATAATGGGTGGCCCATCAGTTCGCCGCTTGAGCAAAAAGAACCCCTTGATAATCTATTCTCGTACACACGAGGCATGTTATACACTCCACGCCTATTTCCAATTCCGACCTACCTGTATCATATCAATATAATACGCATGAGAGACGAAAAACTGACAAAGGCGGCTGGCTGTACTAGCTACAAACCCACGACTTCCGTATTTAGGATAAGAGCCACAGGCAGAGAATCGAGTGCGCGAGAGCACGTGCACCATGTAGGCAGTTCCCACGCAAACTCTGTCACAGCTTCACCTACGAGCATGCAAATTTGCAAAGCATGATAGAATTGCCCAGTCATGCAATCAAACCGGCAGCCTACGGACGATAGTGATCGACCGCTCATGTCTGCATCCATTGAGACGAATGCAAGCGTTTTTGGCTCCACGCATAGACTCTGTCCGCTTTGATTAACAAAGGGTGGTACTCTATCCCAGGGAGATGCGCAAATGACGCGCATGTGTGCCAGATTAATTCTGTACCGGAGGAAACAGACGACCCTCATTGTAAGGCCACTTCCGTTGACTCGGGTCCTATACCATCCGCTTGAACGAACCCCAATTACAACCATGGACAATGGGGTCCAAAAAAGGCATATTATACCTAGATATAGCCTAATAAGGTGCTTACGATCATTGGATACAGGACATATGTGCATCATAACATAGAGGGGTTGAACAATAAAGATGAGTCGGAGACAAGTTACCAGCGTGACTAAGACTCGTAAACAGGGCAATAGCTAGGCGCTTTTTCAATTGTATAGCTTTCTGTTGTCAGACACTCCGAGATATTATTCATGAGCTGAGCTGATACTATTCTTTTTGAGAGCCCGGCCTTAGCAGTGTATCATCTCAGGCTTGTAGTGCAGTGGTCGACGAATAGGGAGATTGTGACCGTGTGACGAAGCACAATGAATGGCTGTGGCTATACTACGATTCGGAACTATGAAGTTCCTACAGAACCACTGCAATCTTCTTATCACAAAGCGGCGGGTGTCCTGGACTCGGAGTATTCCAGCAGACCATCGGTCCGACTGCCTTATGCAGAAGACAACGCGGGTCTCTGAGCCAGACGAACCTGAACCGTGCCCAGGTCAAGTATTTCGAGTTCAAATGTTCAAAACAGTGTTCACTATTCAGGACAGTGCATACACTAACCGTTCTCTTGAGGCTCACTCAAATGATTAAGCCAAAACATGGTTATTGGAAATTCATTGTATCTTACTCGCATTCATTTTTCAGTTGATCCAAAATAAAATTATTAAGATAATGCTTGGATTGAAAACAAACGAAAAGAAAAAAGATCGGTGCTAGATAACATCCACAAAATAACTACGTGATTTCCACTGCCTGTTTTCCTACAATGCACGAAAGCGCCTTGTTTAGCGTCTTTGATAGGGTAAAGAAGAAGGAAGGCTTGAGGAAGATGTCGATGTCTTCCAAGACAGGATGGTGATGGTATACGACTAAGATGCTAGATCGAAACAAGAGAAAGAAGGCAGAACCATGAATTACGAATCATCCACACCAGACTTGCGTCCAGCCCGCAAACTAAACTTGGATGGCGATCCCATCGTATCAGAGCGTTTGACAGACAACGCCGACATGGACGCGCGCGGGCTTGGCGGCGCACCGTCCGCGTCGAACTCGAGACGGAGGTTGATCTGACCGGACCCGGGGCTCAGCTCGACGGTGACGTCTGCTGCTGATGTTTCAGAATGTTTGATATGTCGCCATATCTAGTTACAAAACGAATGTCAGCAAGAGCGATCCAAGTCGACGTAAAAAATACGCACGTCAACATTAGCTTCGCCGAGTGTTTTATCCTTGCCAATAGTCTTGTGCTCATGCACGATTAAGTGCAAACGAGGCGTTCCCGCCGACGCGATAAAACTTACCGATTCATTCCTATCCCAGAAGAATCAGCAATGTGTTTATAAAAAAAGGGAGTAGAGGCTTCCTAAAAATACTCACCATTCAGGCGTCATCGTTTTCGACAAATGCTTCGTCTTTTGTTCTTTTTCACCAAGACGAACGACAACGTAAGGCTTCACTTCCTCATGGGAAATATCCTTTCCGCTAAAGATAGTCACCCTTAGCGTGCCAGGTCGCGGCGGCAACGTCTCCGTCGGTGCCGACAACCCATTCGCACTTCCATTCGAGCCCGTCGGCGTCACCAATGTTCCGTTACCATTGGCAGGCGCAGGCGCACCAACGGGCACGGCGACACGATGAGTAGGATCATCCACAGGATGCGACGACTGTCCTGATGGGATCTCCTGCGCCGCCGCCGATGCTGCTGTAGAGGAAGCAGAAGCAGAAGGTGCGATAACTGTCGGTGTCGCAGAGTGGCCGCCCCCCGAGTGGAGGGTACCAATCCTTGCAAAGTCCTTCTTGATACCGCCAAACAAACCGGTGACCTCGTGTACGACACCCTTTGTCGCCGTCAGAGGCAGTCCGCCGACCTGGGTCATGGCACGTCCCGCCGCCGAGAACGTCGACGTCTTGGTGCGATGTCTAGCGATGATCTCGGGCTGGAAGAGCAGTCGAATGCGGACTTGGCCTTTTTGTCCGTGTTTCTCGGATGAGAGCGGGACGACGAGCTCGGAGGCCTGGAAGGGCTCGAGGTCGGCCAAGTTAATAGGACCAGAGCCGAGAGACTTGGCTTGTTCGAGTTGGTTCCAGTCGAAAACTTCGACAGAGAATGCTGCACCAACACGCGATGGCTATTACAAGGCTGAGAAATCATATCATGAGCAATTGATTGAAAGGAAACGCACAACAGAGACCGTGAAGTCCTCGTTCCAATCTGGATTGAGAGTCTTCTTCTTGGTCTGCGACTTGAACACGCGCTGACCGTTGAGCGTAAAGACAGCGAAGGGATCGGATTTTCCTTTTTCAAAAGTTATATCAACGATGCTATGATGGAATCGGTGAGGGACATACCGCCACGGTCAACGCCTGTAATATCCGATCCTTCAATCAAATCTACACGGAGCACACCTTGGTCTAGAATGGAAATTCAATATCCACGCCAGATATTGGTAGGCGGAAAAAAAATGGACTTACTATTGATACTCTCGCGAGGCTCCAGAGTCACTGGCACCGGCACATATCGCGTCTCGATTACAATCGTCGAATGAGGCTTTTCGCTCTCTTCGTGAGTGAGTGTATACGTCGCTGGTCCTTTCTGCATGCATAAGGTTAGAAGATAAACATCGCTATCATCAAATCACGGCAACCGGAAGAAACACAAACCATCGTTTCTTCAAGGAACGCTTTTGCATCACCCTTCCACTCTGCAATCACATCATCTTTATCGCCCTCATCACTCTCGTTGAGCCGCAACCAGACACGACCGAAATCGAGTTCCTTAATAAAGCCCTCGCCGATGTGGTCCCATTGCGCCTTGGTGCTCCGGGCACGCACAGTGCTAAACGCAGGCCAGTAGCCGTCATCGAGCAGGACTTCCAGGCGTGCCTTCTTGCCCAGCTGTCCAGAACGTACGTTGAAGATGATGATACCAGATTCTGTTGCAAAATATAAATCCGCCAATGAGTATAAAATATAAAATAAAAATAAAAATAAAAAAAGGGGGGGGGGGGGGGAGGACATGTCAACTCACGCTCGCGCAAAAGCTCGTCCTTAGACATCGAAATACCCGACTCTTCCTCTTGTTCACTTCCAGCAGTACCATTCGGTGGCGTAGGGGAACCCTCAGAAGGCGCGTTACTCGACTCTGTCGTCGCCGTTGCCGCCGCCGCCTCATCCGCACCTACGGGTCTCTGCGCCGTAACATGATGCGGCACACTGGCGACCGACTCATTATCACCACGGACGATACCACCCTCGCTATCCGAGCCTTCACTGCCACCCGCCGCGTCCTCGATCTCGTTCGGCCCAGAATCGAACTTGAGCCCACGGAGCGCAACAGCAGGTATAAACTCCGCCGTATAATGCAGCTCGCCCTTGTATGCGTTCCCCTTATCCAGCCGAATCGGCTCCATGGCCTCCTTCTTGCCCTGCGGTGCATACGGGTACTTGGCGTCATCCGGATTATGCTTCGCCAGCTCGTCCAAGCGTAGCTCGACGTACCCCAATGACCGGTCCTTTGTCAAATGCTGATAATCCATACACTCCAGCACCAAGCTTTCCTTGAGCGAATGCACAGGGATATAGATGATCTGGTCCCAGACCGGGTTCAGGTTGTTGTTGATTACCTCCGTGCGGCCCTTAGTGATGTTGTTGACCTGCACGCGCACGTACGGGTCGCTCTTGCCGCCGAGGGCGGCCTCGACATTCTTCACATCCCGCGCCTTGTCGAGCCAGAGACGGACGACACCGATCGGCGGCGCGTACGCGTCTGCACCGGACACGCTGCCCGCGAGCGCGAGCGGCTTCCACTCGGCCGAGATGCGCACCTTGCCGGATTTGCAGCCGCTGAGAGGCCACCAGTCCCGGCCGGCTTCGCGCTGTTTTGGATCGAGCAGGTCAGTGAGCTTCACGGAGAGATAACCCACAATGGGATCCTTCAGGAAGTCGCGGTCGTCGATGGTCTGGATGGTGATGACCGAGGAGGCCTTGTCCGTGCAGAGGAATTCGGTTGAGGACTCCCAGACCGGACTGAGCGTGTGTTTGAAGATGGGTGTCTTGTGGACTACGTTCTTGCCGACAATGACTTTGGAGAATGGGTTCAAATCACCTGAGAGCGACTTGGACGCATCGAGATCCTTGGCTTGGTGGATGGTCAAACGAACGATGCCAACCTTGGTTTCAGGCAGCTCTTCCTTGCCATCAACCATATGGGGCTTCAAGACAGGGTAATAAGTGACATCATATCGGAGGGTGCCCTTTTCCTTGCCATCCCTCAAAATAGGAGAAACAATTCCCTCCTGAGTAGCGTCCTGCTCCAACAATGCCATGTCAAACGTCGCGGAGCCCAACATCGTATCCTTCAAGTGCTCGTTGTAATCAATGACGCTGAGGACCAGATGCTCGTGGAGAGAGTTGAGAAGGATGAACTTGGTCTCCATCCATGTAGGGTTGTGACTGAAAGAGGAAATAACATTAGGGTTGGAAAGGCAGAGTCACCGACATGAAACTCACGTGCTACGCTTGAACCGAGTCTTGGCCAGAGTATTCCTGTCATTAATGCTGAGCGTAACATATGCATCAGGCGAGCCACCACCAATCTTCGTGGCCGAGATACCGCGCGCGGACTGCACCGTGACCTGCAGGACACCAATAGCAGCATCCAATGGCGTTCCGGAGAGCATCTGCTCCAAGTTAAGCGTGAACACATTCGGGTGGTACATCATGGGACTCAGAGTAGCGTGGACCATATCACGAATGAATGTTGAAAGACCAGGAACATTTCCAATGTCAAAACCGAACGTGTCACCACCAACGGGCTTGAGCACATAGTCAAACACGGGCTTCTCCATGAAACTGATGTCGACGAGTTGCACGTGGGGGAAGCTCGTCATGAGCTTCATACGTACACGAATCAGGCCCGTGAATGAGATGTCCTCGAGTAGAATGGGCATCGTGCCAGTTGCAATACCCTTTCCGACCTTGACGGCAAGCACAATCTTGGGATTCACTTTCTTCGTGATCTCACGCGACGTCATGTCCGAGGTGTCGTTGGGCGTGAAGGAGAGACCCCAGTCCATCATCACAATGTCATCTTCCGTCTTGGGGAACGTGCGCACGCGGTCGATGCGTGGTGCCTTGGTACCAAGCGTGAAGCTGCTCAGACGGAGCGAGTCGAGGAACGCAGGCGTGCTCGCGCTCAGAATTTGGTCCACAGAACTGACGATCGTGGCGGAGAGCACGGGCTCGTAGATGAGCCAGAACCGGTCGAGGAAGTTGTTCATCCATTCTGCGGACTCGGTCTCGGAGGCGAGGCCGGTCTTGACGAGCTCGCGTTGGATATCGTCGCGCGCATTGCGGCGGACACGTATCAATGAATGTTCGTAATATGTGCTGCATACTGCCAACACGATGAAAAGCCAGCCCCAGCCGAATCCAAAACGAGTGAGGAAATGAGAGGCAAAAACGGCCTAGAAGAGGCCTTGATGAGAAACATGCGTGATGAAGACAATATACACAAAGTTGATTACTCACAAAAACAACAATAGCAGCATTGTGATACCATTGACCGTAATACTGCTCGGAGAGGAATTCCTCGAGGAGAAGCTTTTCCTTATCTTGGCCTTCTGCAGTTGGGGCATCGAGGCCCCCGACGGCCTTCCATCCGACCTTGTACCAGTCTGGGATGGGACCTGCAGGACCCGCCGGCATCGCACCCGGAGGCTGGGGTGCAGCAAGAGGATCATGTTCTTCCTCGGCGGCCGCCTTGTCGGCGTCTGAGATGGTGATTGTGGGTATGACGTCCGAGTGACCGGTGTCGACAGCAACCTCTAGAAAAGCGAGTGAGACATCGGCGAGAGAACAGCGTAAAGTCAAAGCAACACACCCTTTCCACCGTCTGCAAGGGGCCCAGTGCCGTTCTCGCTCGAGTAGACGGGTTTGATTTGGTCTCGCGCCTTGCCGGCAGCCGCAGCCTTTTCAGCGGGAGAAGCATTGGGGTCAAACGTGTGGACTGCTGCGCCCTTGGACTGGTCCTCACGCAGGATACCAGTGAGATGTGCTACGTCGCCCAGGATGTGAGCCATTTACTGGATGGCACTGGGCGAGGAAATAGAGGTGAGTAGTATGAGAACTGGAAGTGAAGAGATCAAACGAATGACGGAGCTGCAGCAGGCAGCGACTATAAACAGTGTCCACCAGCTGATGTCACTCTCCCTGCCGTTGCTCTCGCATTTGGCTTGGATCCCGGCCAAATCTCTTACGTTTTGGCCCAGTAAATCGAGCCACTGCCCCGTTTTAATTATAACTGCACCCCACTCATTCCCACCAAACACGTGCTATTGCCTATCCATATTTGGAAGTCGGCGGCTCTTTATCGCTGAATGCATTTTGATTGCATTGATTTTAGCAGAAATTAAGTCCAATTCATGCTCCTTCCGGTCCGGGCCAAGCAGATCGCGCTAGAAGGCTGTGATTTGTTGACTAGCATTTTTTTTTATTTTACCCCCTTGAATTAGCGTCGAACCAGTGCCATGCTGCTGCGCGGCGCATCTCCCGGCGTCACTGCCTTCCGGTGTATATACGCTCGGCTTCGGTGCAGCTCTTGACGCCTACTATGCCGGTCAGAGGAAAAGAGTAGGAACGACGGACTCATGCCCTGGAAAGGGGCTATACGGATAGGGAACGGTGCCTTGGGGAGTGTGGCCATTGAGACCGAGTGTATGTCTATTTGTCAATTGCATTGATAAGTCGTGGGTGGGTCTTGTGACAGCCAGCAGTTGATAAAGAAACGTCATTGGATAACACAGTCTATCACGACGACAGGGGCTAACGATAACTAGCGCATATATCCTACCATCTATAAACAAACGTCATCTATACATAGTAATTTTGAATAAGAACATATAAATACTGCGGTATTATAGCAAGGAACCAATAACAACAACAAAAACACCGAGAAATGAGCGAAGTATTAGTTAGAGAAAACTACTTGAAAGATGACTATTAGAGAACAAGAGCACCAGCAATCGCCATAAGACCAGTCAACAAACCACCACCATGAACCGACAATGTCGCATCAGAAGAACTTGAGGAGCTGCTAGAGCTATGCGAGTTATTATTGTCGTTGTTGCTGCTGCTGCTCGAGGCCTTGGGGCTGCTGCTTCCCGTGGCTTTGGTAGTCTGAGTAGAACCTAATGCGCCAGAGGACGCAGTAGTGTCTGAGGACACTACATCATATAAAGTATATACGTGAGTTACACTTGCTCTGTAATATACATTGAGCAGCACAATCTTACGCGAAGCGGGTGGTGGGTTCGTAGAGTTGTCGTTCAACTCAATATACGCATTCGTCAACGGCATGTTTAAGCAAGTGATAACGGGCTGGATGGTAAACGAAGGATTGTGGGCCAATGCATCAGGAAGAATGTAACCCGTAGCAATATCAACAGTCTATGTGGCAGAAAGAAATCATTCAGCTGAAGTTCCAAGCAAGGAAGACAACAACTGACCTGCTCGTAAAGATCATGCTCAAGGACGATAAAGCCCGTATCAATAGTTGAACTGTTGCCAATGATGTCCTCCCAGTTGTTCAGGACCTGTTGAACAGTCACGGTACCGCCTGCTACATCGAAGTCTAACAAGCAATGAGGTTATAATCATTACACAGTCAAGCAATAAATTCAAAAGACGTGGCTCACCGCCGGTATCAAATGTAGCCTCAGGACTAATGCGCGTCCAAATAACGGGTGTCAGGCCCATAGCTATCGAAATCGCACGAACGCGGTCACTAAATACGAAAAAAAAAAAAACCTGGTCTCGCAAAACGTCTAAAACTCAAAAAATCAGACATAATCTTACTCGATATCTCCATAAGGCGGTCTCATTGTGTTCTAGAAGATAACGAGGGGAGAAAATCAGGAGGGAAGATGTGGCAGTGTCAACAGAAACCTCCTTGCAAGGACATACAGGCGTCACACCAAGGACATCCTTGATGATCTTCTTTCCCCACCCGAGTTCGGCAATGATCTCCTCGTTGGTCAACGTCGTCAACGACGGATGGCTCCATGTATGTACACCGATCTGGTGGCCAGCCATATACTCGAGTTGTAGCGTGGCCGGGCTAGAGAGGGCGCGCGAGCCAACGACGAAGAACGTCGATTTAAGGTTCTGCTCATCGAGATATTGAAGGAGATTCGGTGTGTAGAATGCGGGCTGTGAAAGAACATATACAGTTAGTGATTGGCATCCCGTGATAGTGATGGAAAATCGGGAATGACATACCCCATCTATACATGCATATAAAAAGACAACGATACTTGCATCAGCAACCTAGCCTGAAATAACATAAACGACACCAAGTCCAACACGTACCATCATAAGTAAGCCCCCAAGTCATCTTGTCCGGGCAAGTTGTGATATCAGTATCTCTCGTGCACCCTCCACACGTCCACCAGCACCGCTCGGTATCATTGGCAATCGCGCCTGGGTTCGCAGGACATCCACCCGCGACGGTAGGCGTGAAGTCTGGGATACTCACGCCCGAGTTGGCCACCTCCTGGATCCATGCCTGCACCTCTGGCGAGTCCGTAGGTGGCGGCTTGTCCAATGCGGGGTAATTAGACACCACGATCGACGACACTGAAAAGAACACAAGTAATGGGGTGAATAAATGCGAGGGTACGTAAGCAAATACAAATAGAAATGTGGAGAGAAGCCGAGTTTATTTATATATAGCGACTATACTAGTAGGCGACAAGTAACCCTATTTCAATGATATAAAAACCAAAACTAGATCTTACAACTGGGCAATGGAGGCGCATTCGTCGCCCATGTTGGCGTCGCACCCGCCGCGGCGGTCGAGTAGAGCGCTACCGTCGCTTGAGACACCGCATTTGACACAATCGATGCCAGCGGCACTGCAGTCGGGTTCACAGACTCGAGTGTGAACGTGATGCTCGCCGCTGTAGTGGTGGTGGTCACTGTCCCCGCTGAGGTCGAGGAAGCAGCGACTGTTGTGGTAGTCGATGCGCCGTTAGCCTGCTGGCGCTCACGGAGATGTCTGACAGCCTCCAAATGAGAACTGCCTTCATGTGCACTGGTCAGGGTGATGGCCGCAAGGACCACAGATAGAATGGAGTATCGCATACTCGTCAAAAAGGAATGGAAAGGAAGGAGAAGGGGGGGGGGGGGATTCAAGAAAAAAACGAGCGACGTTGAAACAAGCCTAATACAATGGCTTAAAAGACAACAATCAGCGAGCGCCCATTCCCGTGCCAAGCAAGCGCGTTACCTGCGACCGACGCTACCGACGTTCGCCCTGATCACACGCACGGCTCCAAATCTCCATCCCTTACGACATACGTACCATTCAACCTCGCATAGAACACGCATACATGTATCACATTTACAACATAACAATTAAAGATCAAGATACATTCATGTCAGCATGTCCATCGACAGTCAAACAAATTAGTTAGATCGCAAAAAGTGTTCGAAAAGTATCGCAGGGCTCTAATTTGACAAGAGAGAGAGAGAGAAGTTTGCTCCTCAGCCTTGTTCTCTCAGGGCCTATATGCGAATTTTTTTACGCCTTCTTAGGCTTTTTGGCCTTGGGCTTTTCCAGGTCGATCTCTTCCGCGTCACTATCATCATCCTCGTCATCTTCATCATCCGAGTCTTCGTTGTTGCGGCCCTGGAAGTATTCCGTAGCCTCGGCAAAGACGTCATTGGCGATGGTGACACCAAGCTGTCGAAACACATTCATATGAGCATGAAATGCCTTGGCTTTGGAGAAGAGTGTGCGCTTACATCGTAAGGATCTTCCTTGACCTCAAAGAAGTTGAAGAAGCTTCCTGGCTCGACAACCTCATCCTCGTCATCCTTCTCTTGAGGGTACAGTTTTGTCAGGTTCTTATCGTCTGATTTCCAGTTAATTGTGATTGCCTACAAAATATGCGCGCACAAATCATCAGCAACGGCACTGGGAGCAAAGGCCTGTGAAAGCAAACAAACCTGAGGCTCGACGTCGCGCTCCCACGAGAACTCGACAGCTGAGGCTGTCAAACCATCCGCATCAGGTGTCTCATTTGCAGCGGCAGGAGGCGCAATGTACTTGTACTCCTTCTTCAGCACCGCATCTGAGAAGAATGGATTCTCCTTAAAGTACTGTACATATACCCAAATAATCACCTCGTCAGCACAGAAAAAGATGACGGATTTCACAAAAAAAAATTAACAAAGAAACAACACGTACGAATTCAATAGTGAAGCAGCGCGACTCGACGGGGTCACGCTCCACCCAGACATCCTCGAGATAGGAAAGCGCATGCTGATCCTGGATATGCTGGCATTGGAACATGATCTCAGGCTTACCCAGAAGCGCCACAGCCCAGAATTTGGGGATACCCTTGAGGATCTCCCGGCGCTTCTGATAAACAGGCAAGAATTTCTTCTGGGACTCGCGCTCTGGCGTAAAGATAACGGATGTCAGATAGTAAAAGGGGGAGAGTGCCCTCAAGGCCTGCAGAGGAAAGGAGAAGGGAAATCGAACGTACCAAGGATGAGTTCTACACGAGCCAGTTGATGCTCGATGTCAGTGAGCTTAGCCGCGTCGGCCTCTGTGAGCTCAACATCTGCCAGGGGGTTCTTTTCGCTGCTGGCGCCGGGCGAGCTACGTTTAATACCAGACATTTTCTTATGCGCTCACGCAGCGTCAAAAAGTTTTGGGGGAGTGGTATGTAAGGAGAGAAGAGGGGGATGATGCCAGATGTTGAAAGAACGACCAGATGATGGAAGGGAAAATGTTGGTTGGATATAAACCAGCTTATATAAGCCGGATACTTAAATAAAGCTATCACAAGCATAAGTCGAAGCTACCTCGCCGTCTGGGCCGTTTCGTAATTGTGATTGTAAGCCTTTATAGGATGTGAACATCAGCAAGAATGCGCAAGCTCAGAAATAATCCATGCATTGGCAGTAATAGTTACTTCTAGTTTATCCAGTCAAGGGTAACAAAAATATATAGAAACGAGCGTCCTAGTACTAGTCTTGGCTAATAAAACAAACAAATGTCAAGAAGACGAGTTCACTTGGCATTTTCCTTTCTAATCCACTCTCTTCAGCTTACCCATCTCAATCTCTTCTGATCGGCTCCCCGCACGCGCACGCGAGCCAGCGATCCACTTCGCACCCGCGCCCGCACCTTGGTTAATCTTACTGCTGATAAAACGGCCAAAGCTATCCAGACCCATACCGTTGCGTGCCGAGCGGAAGCCGGGGCCTTCGTAATAGATGATATCTGTGAGGGGAAGCATGAGAGGCCAGCGCACATAGCTGATGCCATACTTCGTGATGATGGTGAACGCAAGCATCGCGATGATGAACCAAAGACCGAAGTAATATTGCAGCGCGTAATCTGACATATGAGAGTGCATTCTATGATCAGTCTTCTGTGATCAGGGCACACTGGAATGAGGGAAACGGTACCTGACGTGCGCGGCAGAGTCATGCCGGCCAAAATCATAAATAGAGAGTAACCGAGAGCAAGAGGTGCAGCGCGAATAAGGAGCGGTCGTTCGTCTGCAAGCAGATAGGCCAAAACCGCGGGACTCTTGCGAGGAATCCATGTGCCCGTCATCAAGTCGAAAGCATCCTGATTTTTGTATAAGGAGGAAATCTCAGGCATATTATATAGATAAACCACTAACCTGCCTGGGTCCGTCGAAGTAATTATTCCGTACATAACGCAGTATCGACTTGTATCCGTCCTCCAAGGCACCCTGACGTGTGCGTTTATTAGTCCGGGTGAAGTCAGTCTTTAGAGCCCCCGAGCCGGCATAGGCTAACGAAATTTGGTCCGCATGGTCGGCCCACACTGATTGTGACGGGTTAATTAATCGTAACGATATTAGTTGCACTGAGCCTTACTCTCTCGGAAGTCCCTACTAAATTCTTCATAATCGTCAATTGAAGCACCAGGAGACAATACACCAATCGATTGGAGCTGGAGATTCAACGTGCGTTTGGCAAGGAAAGCCTGCACGACGTTTGTTCGGTCGAGATTGTCCATACAGTTCGTCCGAACTACACCCTGCTGTCTTTTGACAACACTATTTTCGTCAATTTGAAGGTAACTGGGGAGGAAGATGAGCACTGTATACGACGAATATGTTGGATAAACACCAACCCTTCCTCTTCCAGGTCATCTTGAATCTTGTCAACAAGAACGCTGATACGATCCCATCTCATATGTTTGCATTCGGTGTGGAAATCAAAGTAGTGGTATCGGACGTTAGGCATTGCAACCTAAAACTAATGAGCTGTGGTATTCAGGAAACAGCATTTGATCATTAAAATACCTCAGATGAGTATCTTTCATAGGCTTCTTTGACAGGCTTTTCATGACCCTTATGGTTGACAAGGTTTACCAAAGTCTGTTTGCCATACAGAGATGCTAGCTCTTGAAAATGACTCTTCATGACCGCCGTCTACAATTCCTTGAATATATTGAACGTAAACACAACGCAGTGGGATAATTACCGTCTCTGGAAGATCCATGACCTGGAGGTCCGGCTTATACTGAAGAGTATTGATTTCCGCCCAGAATACAGGGACGCTGCCTCGGATCTGAACAAAGCTGAACTTGAGCTCCTTTGATTTTTGTCCGTTATCTGAGGGAGTTTCGACGAAGAGGACCTGCTCCGTCTCGTTGAAGTTAGCGACATGGCCCTCCTTGTCAATTCCGCGACGGAAATAGCGGGTCCCTGCCCTGTAGCGAGATCTTCTGCTAATTAAGCAGAGCCGAACGTGATGGTTTTCAAGCACGGTCGGACGAGTATCAAAGGCTGTGCATGGTGTGTTAAGGCAACCAAATATTCAGGTTGGCGAAGAACGCTGCTACTCACTGCCGTATACAACGGGCAGGATGTAAGGACTCAGCTATAGGAGGGCTTCCAGTCAGCAGCAAGACGAATGACAGAGTAATCGATACTTACATCATGGCCCGAATTGTCCGAGCTGGATTCGATGAGTCTTGACTGTAGGAACCTGTTCCATTCAGCACTTACAGCATCTTCCAAAGCAGTGCTTCCACCTACTTGTTCCAGAAGAACCTATCATCTGCCTGCAAAAAATGAAAAGAAGTCAGCATGAAGCCTTTGTTTCCAGAAATCAAATTGGTGCATACAATCTCCCATAATGCCTTGCCCTCATCTTTCTCCCGAAAGTCGTGCTGCGCTTGCAATCGACGGGTTAGGTCAGCCCCATAGCTGAAGATGAAGTTTCCGGTCTTCAAGTGTGACCGGACGAGGCTGAGAAGGTGACCTTCTACGGGGTGTGGCGGATCTTGAACAGAAACATTCACAGACAGCGGTAGGATGTCGAAGTCGGTCGCTTTGTAGACGTTATGGCCCAAATAGCGCCCAACCTGCTCTCTACCGGTGATTATAATAATGTATTCGGCTACGAAATCACTATGAGCATAATTAAAGGATCCCGAAGGCGCCACCGCAACACGCACTTATGGAGAGTGATATTATGCCATAAATACCATAAACTGTCTTTCCGGTATTGACTGCCGTAGGCGAGGCAGGGGTATAGGGAGCTGCAATGTATTTTGAGAACGCAGTATAGCAGTCTAAGATGACCAGGCGTACGATTAAGGATGATATCTCCTGTTGTGCGATGTATCGTCAAGGATGCCAAACCTACAGAGTCGGAAGGCGCAAAGGTGTAGGCATCGTTGCCGTCCGTAAATCTATAGACAAGGCACTCAGAACAATGTCAATACAAGATATTCAATCGTCTATTGACGCACAGGTTGAGCTTCTCGAGCAATGTCTTCATGGCTGTTGTGGTGTTGGTGAGTGCCAGGTATAATAATAAGTAAAAGGTGAACAAGTCTGTGAGACTGTGACGCGCCTGAACCACGCGCTGGAGGCCGTAAGCAGCTCGACTTGCTTGCTTCTCTTTACTCCTCGACATGAAGCTGACTCCAGAGCTGCTTGCCCAAGCACCGTCAGAACTCAATCCGTTAAAAGAGCGTCAGCTCGATCTCAGAGGTGCATAGGCACACCTCTACATCGCAACATCGTCGACTGACACACAAAAAGGCTATAAAATCCCCGCCATCGAAAACCTGGGTGTCACAAGGGTATGTTCCATTTACCAAAGGCACTATATTGTTTTCCGATTTACAGCATTGTGTGTATGCTAGGACCAACACGATGCCATCGATTTCACAGACAATTCCATCGCTGTCTTGGGCAACCTACCGCTCCTGAAACGGCTGCAGACACTCCTGCTTGCCAACAACCGAATAGCATCGATCTCGTCCTCCATTCATCATTCTGTGCCTAAGCTCAAGACGCTCGTACTAACGAATAATAACATCACCGAGCTGGGTGATCTGGAGCCCCTCAAAGAGCTCAAATCTCTCGAATTTCTCTCGCTCATAGGCAACCCTGTACGGGAAAAGAAATGGTATCGCGAGTGGCTTGCATGGAGACTGCCTTCGCTAAGAGTTTTAGATTTCCAGAGAATACGAGACAAGGTGCGTCGCCTTTTACTTCTCCTACCTCGCGAACTCGACTGGTTATGGTACTCATCTGATGCGCGAACACATATATGCCTACATTACAAAAGGAACGTAAAGTGGCAAAATCCCTATTCGTCATGGAAGACGGACGGTTGACGGCACTAGCGGACACAATATCAACCACTGTCTCAAGCAAGGCGTCCAAAACCGCCATCACAATTGACGAGCCCAAACCTGTCGCTTCGCAAATTAAGGCGGGCCGTCTCATGTCCAAAGAGGATGCAGACAAGGTCCGACAAGCAATTCGCGAGGCTAAGACGGCTGAGGAAGTCAGGCGACTCGAGAGGCAGCTCAGGGAAGGCTACATGCCTAATGTGGAGGGAGTGGGCGCATAGGATACTTGTTTCTTCCATCCAAAACACTCGTTCATCGTTGTATTGTAGCGCTCTCTTACCTACCTATAACAGAGGAGAGGGGAGATGTACACTGCATACTTGTAAATATCCGATATTTGTGACTAAGGGTAAACTGTTCAAGCTTAAACGCCAACATTGCCAATGTAAAGCCCGTGGAAGATAAGGGCAAAGATTGCAAAGAGGTTAGCAAGCGAAGAAATTCCGTGAAGTGAGCCGAATCTAATTAATTATTCACAATAAGTATCATGCGTTTCTCATGATATGAGACCAATATATACGCACTTGCGGTTCAAAGACTTCATCTCTGCCGAGACCTAGTGGCTATAAGTTTTCAACCGAATTGAAGTACAAGATCTGACTTACTCCCGCGTCATTGTACGACTTGCCCTCAGCCTTCTCCAAGCGATGGCGCTGGAACATGAGCCTGATTGATTGGTTGGTTAGCCTGCATCTTCACCCACTCGCACTCCACGCTATCTGACGCACTTGCTGGTCATAGGTCCAATGACAAAGCGGTTTGATGCCTGTGACACCAAGACAAGGGCTAGTGCATAGACTTGAGCAACGTCAGCATACTGGGGGCTGGTGATGTTGTCCACAACATGCGGGTGAGAACGAGTCCACAAGACAATGAGGCCGCCCGAAAGGACAATGGACGATAGGAAATACACGGGGAACGTTTTATGCTGCAAAGCGCCGAACTGTTGTCTAGCTGTGAAGCATTATGATATATACAAATGTTTGGGACCTCTGTATGATTCGAGAGCTTACGCAATGCCTTCAGTGCAATAATTCCTGTTTACAACAATGCTTAGTTCAAATCGGACATTCCAAAACTGAATTTCAACCATGATACAATCTTACGACGGACCTCCAAAGAAGGATACCCAGATGGACATGCCTAGTAGCCATGAATAGCCGATTATATACGCCGCCTTGGTTGTGAAAAGGTTGAGAAACGATGAGAACGTGAGGACTTCGAGATGAGCCATGGCCGTGAAGATAAGTCGTAACTCAAGGATGCAGTCTTGGGGAAAGGCCGATTCCTACCAAGTTACCGGGCGATGCGGATGATGACGTACTCATGAGTGCGTCATCCGACTTCGATGGACAAGCCCCACCAGTTCACTACCCAACACAGGTCAAAATCTATCTCAATGGAATGCTGCTTGCCTAATCACATTATGATGACAGCTAGCACCGGTTATGGCGCTTGATATCCTTCTCGACCACGCTCAGGTCCCCGGGCAATAAAATAAATCCGTGCTTACACAAGAAGGAATTATTTAGTATAACCTCATCGTTTGGGGGTATTGTTCTTGCCGCATTCTCTTCAAATGTCCCCTGCTGTTGAAGAATATCTATGCCTGACAACTCACAACTGACACTCGCACATATTCATGTTTCTAACCTAATCTGTTGGGCATATCATCACCGAATGCCTCGAAGATAGCGATAGTCGACTTGATGACACCCAAGGTTGAGCCTGCTGGACTTCAGGTCCATTAAAGTTGAAAGCAGTTAGTAGTCCCGTTTTTCGGAGGAGGTTCTTTTGCTTTTTCTGCATAAATGCTTTACCCCTCGTATAAATATGATCTTCAAGTATTTCTGCGAATTTCACGGCCACAGCCGACTCAGATACTTGCCTACTCCGGATATTCTCAATCTGCGCTATCTCAGGTTCAATATCGGCCATGTCTGCTTGTATGACCCAAGTTTTTAAGGGTCAATTGACGACAACCTCTCTTTAGTATGATTAGCCGCACTGTTCATGTTCTGGCCGGGTTCAATGTACGTCCGACGGCTGAGCCTTGATCCTTGGGAGTCGGTTGTTATCTGAGCTGCAACCTATATCAAAATTTCACACTGAAAAAGACGTGGTATTAGTTAATCTCTACATTGAACTCTGGGTCAAGCTTGAGATCTTGAGAATTTGACTCGGCCAAGTTCTGATAGTTCTTCGTGTGGGTCAAGTGATCGACGCCACAAACCGAGTACGGATGCTAGTGTGGCAAAGCTTCGATGATGCGAAGTCGAGCCGGGATCCCGCTACGAGCATCAAAGTATACACTTGCTACCAGGAGTACAAGGTCAGATAACTGAAGTTGAATAACGTGCGAGATAATGTTTTGGTGGACGAGAGAAAGTGTCCCATAACAGCCACATCTCAGCCACCACCATCGAGTCAAGAACCATTTCACTTTGATGGCCGAGTTACCGCGGCCGTGTTAAACAAATAGCTCACCTAATCTAGCATAAAAGAGCCTAATTGTAGTAACATAGTCATCCATTAATTAATTACTCTGGGGTTTTCAAAAGAAAAATTTCGTTTTTACCAATCTTTTGACAAATCCCTCTACTTTGGATAAAAGATTCGGTAAAAAGGTCTAATCACGTGACGTAGTTTTCTGTCTAGATAATCACGTGAGGAAAGTAGGTTACGTGATCGGACCTTTTCATCAAACCCTTTTTCCAAAGTAGCGGGGTTTGTCAAAAGATTGGTAAAAATGACATTCTTCTTTTGAAAGCCCCAAAGTGTAATTGCATTCTTGATCGTTTTAGTTGCCTTATAATTTATAACCCTTATTGTATTGGATACATACGAACTTATCATATTCTGTGAGCAATTATAGTGAGAAAGAATGCAAATAATAAGGGCATAGCATCAAGCTTCGAGTTCAAGGAATGCAATGTAAAAAAAAAAAAAGGAAAAGGAAAATACAATAGATATCAATTAGGATCCCTCGATTTGCCTTTTCCTTTCGAGCGTTTCGAGCTTGCTCGGCGTCTATTTGGGGGAGATCTTGAAACACTGGCATTGGCCTCACTACTACCTTTATCGGCTTTCTCCTCCCTCTCCTCCTCCTCCTCCTCCTCCTCCGACTCGGATTCAGGTCTGTCATCAGATCTGTCCCCTGAGCTGGTACTTCGCGCACCCGCACCCGCACCCACACTGGTCCCAGCCTGCTCTGATCCTTGCAGCCTAGGAGGAGGCATGAAATATTCCTCGCCGGGAATTGAGGAACGTTGTAATGTACGCCCTCTCATCACGATGATTTCTTTGAGCCAACCGTTCTCCCTTCTCAAATCGGCCGCTTCACGGTTGAGCTCTTCCGCACGGCCAGTCAAGTCCGCCACAGATCGCTCAAGATTGACCGTCCGCTGTTTCTTCTTCATCCTAAATCGGGCTGAGGGCAAGCATGGTTATCAGTACTTTGAGGCCTAGCATGTTATCTTGTTCTGAAAGTAAGAGGCTTACCAGAAGCGGCTGTATTGCGTCTGCGTTTGTCCTCAGCGTCAGTTATAGTGTCAGCACCTTGCTGCTGTTGCTGTGATGCCTGTGCAGCGGAGGACGACGATGGAAGTGATGGAGAGCGATGGGAAGTGGATCCACCCGGCTGTGGTTGTTGGGAAACTTGTGCAGAGAATGAGGGAAATGCTGGGGTCTTTCCAGTAGATTGCTGAGAATAAGGCGAAGAGGATTCATAAAAGAAAGACGAGAGATTAGGTGGGAGCTGGACTGGCTGCTGTCCAAAGGGGTTTGGAAATACAATGGGCTGGGAGCTTGGGTCACTTGGTGAATATCTGTTGCTGCCAGAGATCAACAATCTATCGAGACTAGTCATTGGATCGTCGTGAATAGGAGGATAGGGCTGGGGACCGGGGTGGTTGCCCAGAAGTGGTGGGATGCCGTGCTGCGATGATAAATATTGATTTAAAAAGCCGCTGTATTGTGATTGGAAGTCGTAGAATGAATTTATTTGGGCGGGCAAATGTGGGTCCTGACTGGGCAGTCAGGAAGGGGCATATGACAACAGAAAGCGGAGCAGATAACAATTCGTTATCGGGCTCTAAAACACTCACCGCTTGCAATATAGAAGAGTCAGACGACGCCTCTCCTTCTGAAGGACGTGAATGAGATGAGGACACTTGTCTTTGACTATTCGAGTTGCGACGCCGACGCTGTTGTTGCTGCTGTTGGTCTTTCGACGACGCTTTATCCGCTGGCATGTCAAATGTGAACTGCAGGTCCTTGAAAAAGTCTAGCTCAGGCTGGGCAAACGTGAACTTATCAAGGTCCTCCGATAGGGTGAGAACCATGATGGGCTTGTCCTCTTTGTAGTAGCTGTGTGCGGTGGAGAGCCGGTGAGACTACATGCAGACGCCGTCGATAATGCTGCATGGTCGCCGCCATTTGGAAATCGTGTTTGCGCCATCGACCTGCTTGATTGCAACATACAGGCTTCTCCATGCGTTTGAGTGGATCACCAGCGCCCAGAAGAAGCCCATCTTCGACTCGGATTCCTCAAACTGACGTGATAGAGGCGTGATCATAGCAGATCACGTATTTCTAGAGTATGCGCCTTGTTTAATGGGAATGTATGCCCATGTACACCACGCTGCCCTGTCCGTAAGCATGCGGTCTGATGCAGATTTCGCTTTTTTGTGGTATAATCGTGGAAGAGTAGAAATGAAACCAAACGACCGCGATGCTTCATTGAAGTCGTCAACTGAGAGTACACTTGCCCAGACCAGTGGGTATATTAGATGCCGTACGTAATACGTCACGGTGCTGAGCGTGAGGTAATAACAGCAAGGATATGGCATAAACTTCCGACTGGTTCTTTACGACCTCATCTGGTGGTATGATCTCTAGGCTGGTCTTGGTTTCTTCAAATATCAATACATGTATATGATAGTGGTATAGAATACTCCTCAGAGCAGTGACAAAGTGTCTATTATCTGGAACAATGATTGTCAGCCTTAGTATGCCCATGATTTCTAATTTCCTTTGGACCCAAAATTTTGTGCTTAGGCTACTAGTACGACACCTTCAAAGCATCATGTATATACCTAAGGTTATTAGTGCGCTAGATTGCTCAAAGTACAAAGTAATATAGTCCTATGCGTTTCTCATCGACCATTTATCCGTTGCGTCCAGAATATTCTGCCAACCGAGGCTCGCAGGGCGACTATCATGTTGTAATGCACCTATTTACAGGTGACCAACTAAATTCATGATAAAATTCCTATCTATTCTCCACCATGAGAAATATACAAGCGCTCTCCATATTGCATTACTCATCAGCAGTAGCCGAACTGAGGTCTTCTAGCTGTAGACAACTTACGGTATCGATATATCATGAAACCATCATGATTGCCCATGAAATGACTGATAGAATTCTGAATGCTAAACGACTTCATTGTTGCGCGAGTGTACACTATTGATATTTCTGGGCATACTTGTATTATTGCTACTGCTGCATCTTCACACTTGCCCCACATGATCAGACTCTTCCTGATATTATCAAGCTTTGACGGGATTGTGTTTAGCGGTAATGTACATGTGCATATGGCATGTTTACTCGTGTCGGGGAATATTTTCGTCTTTAGAAAAAAAGACCTTGCCTTAGATGAGATCACAGTGTTAAAATACGACAAGCGACGACGATGAGCAGCGGTCGACACAAAGAAATGTATTCCGCTTGTCTACTTGTACATCGTTGTACGTAGTCAAACGGATAGTAAACAATAATGTAAACTACCGTAAATATAAAGGTAGAATCATGTGACCCAGCACATGGATCACATATTCTAACACACAGAGCCATGGACAGTCACTACTTTTATTAATTGCTAGATGGGCAGAGCGTTTCAGCCCATGTATCAGTATCAACCTTCATACGATAATAATATTAGTAGCCGCAGCATTTACGATGGCTTTAGACACTTGCCATTGTCTTCTTGGCTTGTCTCCTCAGAGTGTCATTGTTACGATATTTATTAGAACATGTTTATCTCAAACGGACACAGAGGGTGTTTATCATATGCCGACTCATACTCATCAATACATATCCTTTAAAAATGATACTTTCGACACGCCGGACAAGCCACTGCTATGTTTGGGCCCTGCTAAATAACTGATTGCGTCAACGGCTTGGTTCATGACGTGTTGTTTGATTATCTTTTTTCTTCTGATCATTTTCTCGGTCAAATGTAAAAATAACATAATTCCACCATGGGAAACGTTGATATAGAGATTTTAGGCCCATTCCTGGCATGGCCTTCCTGATGAACACGTGATTCAGAGAGCTTGAAGTGCAATATCTGACTATATCTGGAAAGCCATTTGCATGTGATTTGATTATTGCTTAGCATATCCAGCACCTAAGGATCAACATTGAATACAGTAAAATCATTGAGTAAAATGTATGATATTATTAGTAGTTGTATCCATTCAAAAATCGATCCATTATGAAAGAGTGACAATGGCAATGTGTAGGTCGGTTGATATAACAGAGCAATATGATCACCCCTACATAGTAAATTTTTGATGTAGTTAAAACAATGATGGTCGATACTAAAACTATAGTAGGTCGGTTATAATTGGTTTTAGCACTATGATATCGTGATTACATGATCTATTTTTTTTGATTAATTTGTTTTAACTCCTATTACGTTGCTAAGGCAAACCCGAATACAGAGGAGGACCCTCGCTCTAAGCGGGTAAGTGATTAAAGTGGAAATCACCTGAAGGGGTATGATTCGGTGTGGTGGATGCTGGGCGATGTGGACGTCGTGATTTCAACGCCTCTATTTCGCTTCTAAAGCCGAGTAGGTAGCAGAGGGTGGAAAGTAAAAAAGGGGGAGAAGAAAAGGAAGAGCAAGGGGAATATACAAGGATCGCAGACGCAGGAGGCAAGGAAAAATAAATAAAAGTATAATCACACAATATAACTTATTAACATTGCGTGCCAGTGGGATTTCACAATGTGACTAGAGCAATCGACGCGCATGAATTAATTGCAGATCTCGACGTCGCACTATTGGTGAATGAATACATGAACTACCACAGTACCAGCAATGTTATGATAAGTGCACGTGGCTATTACGTCATCCCTCATAGCGCGTCGCATACGCGTCCCAATGCAGCTGTTAACATCCATTTCTCATAAGTTACGACCTCACTGGATCTTGTGTCTATTATTTGCTCTTGAATCTAGGGGCCGTTTCAAATGGTAACTTAACGCTGGGTATAATACATTGGAGGAGAAATTTATGAAATGCATAGATCATCCGATTAAGATCAAGAGATGGCAACTTTCGCCACGAGTTTCAGCCTACCTCTACCGTCGCTGACCTGATTACGAAGGTATGAGAATTTACCCAGAAGATAAGCGATGCTATTGCTGAGCACCTGATAGATACTTGAGGATTCACCTGGTGCCGATCCCGCTACAATCACCATCTCGAACAAACCACGCGGGAATGAAACTAACATAAAGAAACTCCGGAGTAAGACGTTACAAGCATTAGGGCTCAGGTGAGTTAGATTTCCTTGAACGCATTCCACATGTTTCTGATATTGGTCATAGACATGGTGACCTCATCTTTATTGGCTATCAACCCAAAGCGGCAGACTCTGCCCCCGCCGCTGAAGACAATGTCTCTGCTCCCTCACAAGACACGTCAAAACGGCCCTGGGAGTTAGTTACGGAAGATCGCGTGGATGTCTACTGGAGATCAAAAGACGGGAAGATACCTCGCTCGCGAGATCCTCTCTTTTGCAAGCACAGTGCGAATGGCATGTGTGA
Source organism: Agroathelia rolfsii (assembly GCA_018343915.1). Lineage (NCBI taxonomy): Eukaryota > Fungi > Basidiomycota > Agaricomycetes > Amylocorticiales > Amylocorticiaceae > Agroathelia > Agroathelia rolfsii. The sequence continues at coordinate 3,753,219 of JABRWF010000001.1, read as the reverse complement.
CCACTGCATGCCCTTGGAGCCATACGACGCCGCATACCACGCAGAACACAGCATCAAGCACTTGTCTTATCATGCTCACCTCCGCAAGCTTGATCCCAAAGGGACTGCCCCTCTGCCTCCCCTGACTCCAGCCAGCTATAAGGTCAAGGTTCCATGTCCAACTGGAAACCATCCCTCCTGGCCAGCAGGAATCTGTACAGCATGTCAACCGTCCGCAATCACTCTCCAATCGCAGCCATTTCGCATGGTGGATCATTTAGAAATTGCTTCACCTGACATTATTGACCGCTTTCTTCAAGCCTGGCGTGCGACGGGAACACAGCGGTTTGGTTGGCTAATTGGGCACTATGAGCCTTATGAGGAAGTGCCCATGGGTGTCAAGGCTGTTGTAGAGGCAATTCACGAGCCTCCGCAAGAGGGGGAATTGGATGGCTTGAGCTTGGGACTGCCATGGGAGGATGAAGCGCGTATTCGTGAGCTTGCCGGGCTTGCAACAGTTCCATTGACTATCGTGGGATACATCTTCACTGATCTCGTTCCCAACCCGGATGATCTCACCAAGACGGTCTACAAGCGTCACCCCAACTCATTTTTCCTGTCGAGTCTTGAAGTAGTCTTTGCCGCGACGCTTCAGGCTCAACATGAAACACCATCACGCTCCAGCCCGACTGGCAAATATGGCTCACGGTTGGTGACGGCAGTATTGACTGCCACGGCAGACGGACAAGTCGACATTGCTGCGTACCAAGTTTCTGAGCAGGGCGTGGCCATGGTCGACGCCGACATGATTGAGGCAAGCGTTGACCCGAACACAGTCTTGGTTAAAGAAGAGGATCAGACACAAGGCTCTGCGCGATACGTTCCTGACGTGTTTTACATGTACAAGAATGAGTATGGGTTACAAGTGAAGCAAACAGCCAAACCAAGTTTCCCCGTCGAGTACCTTCTCGTGAATGTATGCACATTCTCTGCTTTTTTAGTATCACCATTATGATAACTGATAGTTTGTCAGGTCACACACGGTTTCCCCCAGAACCCCAGCCCTATATTTCACTCTACCAAGTTTCAGATCGAAAATAGACCCGGGCTTGAAGACCAAAGAATTGAGAAAGTCCTTTCTGCACTCTCAAATCTCGGCGCGACAGCCGAGTCGGGCGTGTCAAGCTCAAAGCACATAGAAATTGCTAAATGGATTAGTGACTGGCATCTGCTAGCATTCCTTGGGACTACAGGGCTAGTGTCTCCGGTGTGTATATATTCTTTTGATATATATAGGTGTCTCGTGTATACTAAACTATTTGTTGGCGACTAGAGTGACATGCGCGTTTTTATCAAAGCGGCATCTTCGCCAACACTTCTCGAGAATTCGTCCCAGTTGCAAGCCCTTTTCTCGACAGAAGGTTGGCAAACGCTGATTACGTTCGCTCGGGAGAATGGTAGGCTTTATCTTCGTTCAAGATGCCTGTCTTTTCCCCTCCAGACTCACTTTCCCTTCTCCCCCTCTAGCCCCATCGAGCACATCTGCCCCGAGCGGATTTTCTTCTACAGCGGATGACGAAGTACCTCAACACATTCTGGACGAAATTGCGGCGCAGGAGGCTGAGTCGAGAGGTGACAGTCGCGCATCTTCTGCGAATGTCAAAATTTGTCAGTACTGTACGTTCGAGAACCCAGTCAGTCATACGGATTGTGAAGTCTGCGGTCTGCCTCTTGGATAATAATGTATGTACGAGATAGAAGTTATAGTCTGTGTGCTGTATGATGTAGGAACTTCTGAAGCCAAGCATTCTAGTTGTAGTAATGCTCCGTAGCCGTGTTGGTAAACCTGCTGAGAGAAATCATGTTTATTGATTCAATATTGATAATTTGTACCACTAAATATCCTTCCAGTATTACCATAAGCGCAACTCTAATAACGTTTCTATGAGTTTTGCCGGGAGTCGAAACCCCAAGCCCGAGACCGAACGCTGTTTCAATCGGCAAGGATATTAAAGACTGGATGCATTTACAATTAAACCATAATTTCATACCCTATTAGTAAGGCAAGTATATAATTAACAGCTCTTTTCAATATCCATATGAGGGTGTTCTACCTCCTCCTCTTCACAATCCGAGTCAAGAAAGATGTTTACTGTGGTATCGTAGCACTCGGACATCTCAATATCGTCGGTCAAAGTATCATCTGCCGCATCTTGCTCCGAGTCGAGAAGATCCTGTTTGGGAGCAAAAGACCATCCTTGCGTAAGAAGGATACGTTCTTGCTTGAGCTTGAACTTCATGACTTGTAATGCCTCCATAACGTCCGATTTAAGACGGGTGCGTCGCTTGGTGATGGTGAGGCCAGCGCTCGAAAATACTCGTTCGCTCGGGACCGACGATGCCATGATCGGTAGATAGTCCATGGCCAGCGAAAACCATGTCGGGTAACGATACCTTGATTTCTAGAATGAAATTCAGATCAGAACTGCTATGGTCCTTATCGTGAGAATGGCGAAAACAAAAACATACATGCCACCATTGAAGAATGTTCTCCGCGTCTTCAGGCATATCAGAGTCCGTATGTAAATACATGTTAAATTCCCTCTCCCATGCCAAGGTTTTGTTAATCCCATCGCCAGTGAGTCCGATATGAGAGGGATCATCACCGGAGGATATCGATTGATTTTTATTTTTACGGTTGAAGCGACTAAATATCTTGTCTTCGTCCAGGTTCCAGTCCTTCTTTGGTGTACTCGAGAGATCACCGTGCAACTGGATATACCTAGCTTTGAACTTTGAATACAATTAATATCAGACCTACATTTTAATCCAAGAAATCATCCTACAATCTTTCTCAGGTCATTCATGACTTTGTGTTGACGAGCTGCGCTCCAATGGTCAGAAAACTGTTCCAGCTTGTCCTTAGGCCGCAGGACTGCATAAATTGCATTGATTCAGAATGATTTCGTTTTGGACGAATATAGAACAGTATTATCGGCGACTTGATGATAACGCACCCATACAGATATTGTAGGCTTGCTTTTCGGTTATTAACCGGTAATATTTCTCGATTGTTGTGAGGCCATTGGTGAGCGCATTGTGAAAATAGCTGTATTTAGTGTTTTCGCGAAGGCTTTTCCATTCGTGCGAGAGCCATTCAAGAGTAGAAACAGCATAAGCAATGGTCGAGTAGTTTCCTAATGAGAATGGCTGCTGAGCATCATCCGCGTACTATAATCATGTGTTAGTGTGGATTCCCATTGCTTGAGTGCGCATTTTGTAGGCCCATGCCTTTAGTAGCTCTTTGAAGAGTTCTATTTGCTGCCAGTCATCATCCGAAAGTTGCAAAAATGCTAATCTTTCATTAAGTTTGACATTTTTCTCCTGCAGAATGAGTTCCACAACGAATTGATCAATAGCCTTTCGAAGCTCGATTGCGCGATTAAGCATCTCGTAAGTCGACGACCATCGTACAGCCATGTCTAAAACAGGCCGCTTAGGCTCCTTGATATTCAGTTTGGTCCTCTGTATTTCGTCAAACATATCTTTTCTCTGGCTAGAAGACATTATCTGAGAATTTTTGCATTAGCTATGAGTTGATGCCGGCCACCATGGTTTACCTTGGCCGAGATGACTCGAATAATGCCGATAAAGTCTTGACGTGTAAGATCTGGATCATTAATATCGTGTGCATTTTGATGTTTGGTTTTATTCTGCGTTCTGATAACGGCTTGTACGGCCAAGTTGATACAATGGGAGATACAACTAGCAAATTATGATTATGAGTAGATTGCGAATGCTTGGAGGAATCTAGTAATTTACTGCATACGGTGTTCTTTTCCATTATACTCACTCCTAGAGGAATTAACGAGCGTTGCAAATTTGTCCATCATCGTGTCATTTTTTCCTATGTTATCGCAGGTCACCCAGCCAACCTATATGATGCCAGAAACATTAGATAAGGTGTAAAGTTAAAGAAGAAAGAGTTCACTTTTGGTACAAGACCAACGCGATTGCACAGTTCGAATAAGCATTCTCCAAGGCGATCTCCGGTATGAGATTTATTCATCTGGGTAAAGCCAATAAGTGCGGACCGATGCGCACGTGTATTGTTGACGATGTCCGACCAATGCGCAGTTACTGCAAAGTAGGAATCAACATTAATTGATTTCCATGAGTCACATGTCAGGGATACTAATCCAATATGGTTTTCCTTTTTAAAAAAAGATAAGGGAAGAGCCACGGGATATAGAGGCAATTCCCTCACATTGAATTGCTGTTTCAAGTCCTGTAAATGCTGATAGAAGCCACTGATAATAGTTTGTCGATTCATGTGGGCATTAGGGATCGTTAGTGGAAGGTCGTTAGGCTTAATGCTAGTAGCGATGTTGATCATAGTCTTAAAGGATGGATGCTCTGTAGCCGATAGAGGCTATTGTATTATAGCAACAGAGAATTCATCCGAGTCTTAGTAGCTGGCCAAAATATACACTATACTCATACCTGATCAGTTTGTACAACCCACGATGCAACTGCGTTATTAAAGTTCGATGCAGTGTAGAGCTTTACTGTCCGAGACGAAGAAGAAAATTGCTCGGCGTTGCTATTTGTGATGGATGACCGTGGTCGCATGGTACGCTGTTCATTAAACTGTCGACGCTGTTTAATGTCATCCGGCAGCATGCTCTGGAACCCAGCCTTGTCTGCCCACGTGTGATAATCACCCTATGCTACCAGATCAAGCAATCACAATAACAAGCAAAATGTCACCATATTACCTTGTGAAAGGACTCGAGATGACGACGGCGTACTAAAGTGTCTTGTGAAAAAAGTATCTTGCGTGCTTTGGCCTCCCTATTGATATAGCTCGGAGTGTTAATCACAAGATGGAATAGAAAAGTGGTATAACACTATTTACCGGCATAATTTACAAACCTGGCCCTCAAAGAAATGATAAATGTCAGCAGTTAAATTTTGTTTTGTCCTTTTTCCGCCCATATCACTTGAGGTTTGTGAAAGGGTGGGAAGACTCTCAAAGTCAGCGGCATTTGGATTAGGTACAATGCCAGCTTTCCGAGTCTGCTGTTCTTGTATCGACTCAGCCTGCATAGGCGTGTCATTATTGAGTTTGAGCGTAATCCTTTTATTTGGAGGCCGATGCTTCTTGGGCACTATTGTGAAATAAATCAAAGTGGGCATCGTAGGATTAATACTACGCACCTTTGAATACATGTGCACGCTTAGCTTTTGTTTCTTTTCCGGAATATTCTTTTGAGTCAGAGCTCTTTGACTGTGACGGTGATCCATTCGTTTGGTTATCGTGGGCTGTAGAATTCGATGGCCCATTTGCTTCTCCCTCACTTACACTAACATCAGGATCCGTCATTTCAATCTTTCTTTTCCTGCTAGAGCTGGAGAATCGCGGCATAATTAGCTTTCCTTCGTAGACGCCAAACCAATGCAGAAAAAGCAACCTTTCAGCTCTTTCTTTGGGTAGCGCCTGGATTTGAGTCTCAGTATTACTTCGTTTACCAGTCTTGCGGTTCTGGGATTCCTGGGAAATAGCATTGCGGCGACTTTTGCGAGCTACCTGAGATAATCCAGGAGACATAGTCAAGCCCTAAAAAAGATATTTGTGGTATCAGAGGGTTCAACAAGCACAGCAGACGGGAAACTGTTATCGGTAAAGCCTTTCAATTATCGACGAAGACACTCAAAGTTCAAGTTGTTACCAAAAAATAAGCGCCGGAGCACGTGCCAATGTTCAGTAGTACACCATGAACCAGCGCACAAGTGTTGCGGGACAAAGCTATCATTCTTACGGACAACGATTTGTGCCATGGTCGTCCATCGATTAACGATGGCATAGCTAAGAATACGAGGCCAAGTCTCCAGAGCTGGTGCTGGTCTTGGTTCAACACTGTTTAGAGCACTACCGTGACATTATATAAGAAACAAAAAGTTACATAAATCAGGAGGTAAAGGTAATGATCTAAAAAGAAACGTGAATGGAGGCGCTAAATCGTAGTGGGTCCGTTATCATCATTAAAGTAAGAGGGAAAAATAAAGGAATGAAAAAAAATTGTAAAGAAGAAAAGGTTCTGCCATTGAGTTACATCACCAGAAGATCCACCAGCCAGCTAATATGACGCCAAACACGATGGCGATAGCGCGAAGGACGATAACGACCACGAGGGCCTTGCGGATGGCGGCATAGAATGTGTTCAGAGCAGCACCAGACCAGTTGATTCTGTTTTTTTTTTTTTTAGAGTAAGCAAGATTGCTTTTGGCATGTCAGTAAGTTAACTCACCGCCTGTCATTGACACCGCCAGAGCGAACACTAGCTTCCCATCCGCGAACAACCTCACGGTAGCGCTTGCCAAACACCCTGTAATGGGAGAAAAAAAGAATTAGAATTACTTTGCCTATCCCTCTGAAAAAGTATGAACGAACCAAATCCAAAAGTTGACATCAGGATAAGAGAATCGAGGGAACACAGAGATCAAGCTCGGTGCGACAACCTCCAGCTTGACCCCACCAGTGACATTATAAAACGGGATCTGTACCGCCGTAGACAGTGCCGATGATGAATGCCTCGTCGAATTCGTCCCAGGCGGGACCATGAACGCGAGTAGATCAAGCGTCATACCCAACGAAAGACCCCAAAGCTTCAATTCTTCTCTTTTCCGCCTTGGGGCCGGAATACCTTTCTCCACTGCGTTCGAATCGGATTCAGCGTTCGGCTCAGAGGTTGAGGGCGAAGGGTCAAGGATGATTGCGGGGAATTGCATACTGCCAATGAGGGCACGTACGAGGAGTCGCAAGACAACGGAATGACGGGGTGCCAGACGTGATGCCGCGTCGACGGTTACGTTGGACCACCTAGGAATATCATAGGGTGATACAAGGGAAGATATGGGTGTCCAGTGCAGCGCTGTCTCGGGAGCGGGGTCGGATGGTGGTGCGTTGGGTGTGAGTTGGAGGAAGACAAAAGGAGAGAGGATCATAAGCAGGCGTTTTCCGAGCGATGTGGTGATTTCTCGGTCGTCTAATTGGCCTATGCACATGTAGTCCCGCTCCGCAAGGTCGATACCTATCTCTTCCCATGTCTGACGCATGGCTACGTTGCATTAAAACGTCAGAAAAGTAAGACCCTAAAAGAACGTTTGTTACACACCGGTATATAATCCACCTTCATCACCCTCCTCCATGCGACCACCTGGGAATGCCACATGTGCTTCGCGAGTGTTTCGTAGTCTTGAGTTTGCCAGTGAAGGGTCAGTATCACCACCTGGGTTCTCTCGTCGTAGGAATAAAATCTCTGGTCTAGCTCCTGGATCATTTACCCAGTCGAGATCGAAGAATTCTCTCAATGTTGGAGGTGCAATGGGGGCTGGCGGCGTTGGTGAGTTGGGAGAGGGAACGATGCGGATTATAAGTGCAACGGCCGCTCTTCGAGGTTCTGAATGATAAAGCAAGCGGTGATAAGTAATATCACATAAATATGCCATACTGTATATACATACGGGTTGGTGGAGATGTGATAATCCTTGGCGGTGTAGATCGTATACGATGAAGAGCCCGTGAAAGGAGGGTCACAGCAGGTGTAGCCTCTGAGAAATCAACATCAACCATGAATAAATATGATAAAACATTGTAATTTAACGATATTGTGATTCAAATTTTCACCTTGGGACATGGTCGTGGTTGTGGTACAAAACAGGCGTTACTCTGCACGAGACTGCCAATAGGCTAGGCCTCGGGATTGAAAACGTTGGGGAAGACGTCAGTCTCGGCGTCAGTGGCACCGGAATAACTATTATGGAAAGTTATCGCCACTCTCATTCTGTTCATTTACAAGTAAAAATAAAATAAAATGAATACAAAATGAAATAAATATTGGTATATCTGATTTTTACTTGTAAATAAACAGCGTCTAAAGACAAAAAAGAAGGCCTTGGCAGGAGTCGAACCTGCATTTCGAGAACCCCGCGCTAATGTCAGAATCTCACGTGATAACCGCTACACTACAAAGCCGTGATAGTATGTCCTCCCTGCATATTTATATTACATATATTTTTACCTTCATAAATCCTGCTATGTCAAGGATTGTCTTTGTGTTCACCATGATCATCATCTCCTCATGATTCCGACCCCAGACCTTTCCCATTTAAAACCGAGCGATTACGATCTCGTCTATGAGCCCGCTGGTTTGTTTGTGCATCGTCTTTTTACTCTAGTCATGCACCCCAACGAATTTATAAACAGAGGATACATTTTTGTTACTTGATGCCCTTGAACAAGACGCAGAGGATCTAAAAAAGCTGAAGCCGAAAGTATGCCTGGAGATAGGGTTAAGCCGTACAGTTTGTTCCCAGGCGAGATCCTTGAACTCAAGACGCCTGTCTTTAGGTCTGGCTCTGGCTGTGTATCCTCATTTATAGGCACTATCCTTGGCTCCTGCAATGCATGCAAGTTGTGATCGCTAACCACTCCGTTCTCTCCCTCTCTCAACGCATTCTTTTTCTTGCTTAGTACTACTTTGCACTGATATTAATCCACATGCGGCGCGGTGTACACTGGCTACCGGTTCTCAGAACAAAGTATCCATCTCCTCGCTTCTGGATGAGGTCTACGACCATTGACTTGATTCTGCAAAGTAGATTCCCCTTAACCCATTGATAGCCTCGTTAGATACTCCGCTTAGATCTCGGCTTGCCCATTCTGTCGATTTGCTCGTTTTCAACCCGCCTTATGTTCCCACATTTGACGAAGAAGCCGCTTATGCGCAAGCTGGCGCAGGAATTGCTGGCGCATGGGCAGGCGGTTCTATAGGCATGAATGTCACTGGTCCATTCTTAGATTCTGTAGAGGTTGATGACTGTCTTTCTGATTCTGTTTCATGTCTAATGCGCTCACTGAAGGGACTATTGTCAACCACTGGCCGATTTTATCTTGTGGCCGTCAAAGAGAACAACATACCTGGAATAATTTCCTACATGAGGGACAGGCATCGATTAATTGGAGAGGTATGAATATTATCATTGTTCAAGTATGTATAATAAGCTAAGCATTAGATTTAGGTATCCCTACATCGTAGAGCAGGCAGGGAACATCTGCATATCATCCGTTTTATGCGATAACAGCCTATTTTCGAGTAGTGTATTATATATTTGACATGAATCATAATATATAGTTTGTTTGGTTGAAATTTCGAGCTAGTCTTGGTTGAATGAACAAACACCGACTTCGGCCAATTGCGTCAGATTCCGATACATGGCAATTGCACAAATACATGACTTCAGGCTTGTTAGCTGACCATGAATCCAAGTCGTCTTCTCCGCTCTCGAGTTGCTGCTCACACTTTCTCTCCATCTAAACCTATCCTCTCGCAAAGATGCTTTTCGACCTCTAGACGTCTGTTTCAACATCCCGAGCCCAATAATTCTCCATCGATCCGAGAGCTCACACAAGCCAAATATGCCGAGCGACTAGCAGCCAAAGCAAAAGAGTAGGTTACCAAAACATGCAGGTAGTGAAGGCGATCAAATGTCTTACAGGACGTTGGACCTATGATATTATTTAAATAAGGAACGGTGTCGGTATTGAAGAACTCAGAGCGAAGGCTATGGAAAAGCTCAAAGAGAGAGAGAAACTTAGGTCTCAAGAAATAGCGGCCAAAGCTGCAGCCATTTCGTCCGAGGCACAGAAACATACGCCCATAGAGGGCGAGTCTGCGTCAAAGGCAAAACCGGCAGCAGCCCCTCAGCCTGCAATACGCAAAGATGGCTCTCCCATCAAGGTATGTGCTGGCATGCCTTTACATTCGTCAAACGGTCAATTCATTTTGCGTAATATATACAGCCTCTTGACACTATCTTGAACCTTCAAAAACTCATGACGACCTCTCACACACCCGCGCAAATTTCTGCCTTATGGCAAGCATACCATGCCTCCCGCTCTGGCGGCACAGGCGCGGGTTATATTTGCGCATCCATCCCACTCGACCTCTACAAGCGCATGGAAGAAGTCGCATCACGCTACCCCGCCTTTGTATTCCCTCTCCCCCGTCAGGCTCCCGCAAGCACAGGTGCACAACCAGACGACGAATCCGCTGCACACGAATTCTTCTTCATGCAATGGGACTTTTTCGATGCTCCGCCTACGCCCTCCGCATCTGAGCCAGACTTGTTCGCGCCTCCCACTGCGTCCAATACGAAAAACCCACGGACGTCGGCCATCTTGTTCACCTCCCTCGAGGAGTACAAGCTCCGGGGGTCGTTTGCAACCCCTTACCTCGTGATCACAAACTACACTGACTTGGCTGAGTCGCACGGTGTGGTGCTCCTCCGCGGCGAGATCACGCCGTCGAAGAATGGTCAAGGGTTCATGCTTCCTCAGCAGGACGCGCAGATCCTTGCTATGGGCTTGCAGAAGTTTTATTTGTGGAATCAGGAAGGGGCCAGTGATGCTGCTACCCAAAGGCTGCTCAAGACGTTCCATGAAAAGCCGGAAGAGTTCAAGTGGGAGGAATTGCTAGAGCAGTCTAAGCTTACGGCATAATACTAGGTTTTTTCTTCGTGAACTATACGTCCTTGGATGTTTTATTCTTTGGATAACAACCTCGGGCAACATCAGTAGAATTGCTTCCATGGCTTAGATTATATTTCACACACGATATAGTAGTCATATAATACTGCACCACTCCAAAATGCAGCATACGTATCAATCAAACGCGTACTGTCTATCCAACATAAACATTCGAAATGGTACAATTTATAAAATAAGAAGCCCAGCTCGATCCCCGTGTTCATAGGTCAAAAAAGAAAGTTAACAGTAATACAACTTATTTAAGAAGAAAAGAAAGCCAAGACAGGCTGAGGGTATCATTGAATGTGACAAAACCGATAAAGTCTAAGGATCATAAAGCAATATCTTAACAATACTTCCCAGCCAGTCCACACACAGCGGGTGCAATGCTATACCCATAAAACAGCTATCCAGATGCCGTACCGGGTCGTATAGTGCCAGTAGGCCCATAGGCGGCATACTGCGCTGCTTCTGCCGTAGACGAATCTGCCAGGGAGCTCGGGGACGCCCCTGCCCCTGCCGACTGAGGAGGCGGGACGTAGACATACGAATTTGTCGACTCGGCGCTGCTCGGCATCATGTAAGACGAATCCGCGCGCGCCATGGCGGCCCCCTGGGGTGGCAACCGCAGATCCCGCGTGTTGATCGTGGGCGGGTGAGGCGCGCTCGGTGATGGCGAGGATGAGGATGAAGCTGTGGACGATGAGCGTGGTGGCGAGGAGCCTTGCTGCTGTTGCTGTTCTTTGTCTTGGCGCTGACCAGGGGGGTTGATGCTCATGCTTATGCGGGATGAGGGGTGGATACTATGGCTGGGACGTGGTGGCAACTTGGGTGTAAAGTCTTGTGCAGACGTGTCTGCGGTGGCGGGACCCGTGGGAGGGGGTCTGGCCCGTGGGGGTACGGTAGCTACTTTGGTATGGGTCGAGCCGTACGAGTAGACAGGCACGGGTTCGTCGGCAGGAGCAGCCGGTAGAGGTGGAGATCCCGGAGGTGTAGGACGATTGTCGTATAGCAAGTGCGAGTAGATGATGAGATCTTCCATAAGTGTGTCCTAATCAACCGAGATCAAACAAGCGTTAGGCACAAACAGCGAGTTTTGCCATCAGGGTGCCGGAAATACCTTTGTGGAGGGCAGATTGAGCAGATCTCCGTTTTTGGGTATATCATCCTCGCCAAAGATGACTGCCCCAAAAATGATAGCTAGGTTTTTGGGATCCATCTTGTTCTTTTCAGAGGCAGCGGCGACTTTAGACAAATGTTCAAGAATCGCTTTCAATGTCGCCTGGTGTACATGGGGAAGGCGGCGCATCTTTGATCTCAGAAGGGTAAAGTTATCCGCCACACGGTCCTCTGAGGATACGGAGATAGGTGATTAAAAGGCGGGGAAAAATAGAATATAGATGACACCTACCCCTATCTTTTGAGTGTTGTAGCCTTTCTTGTATTGGGAACCGAAAGAGCGGTTCTGGAAGTTCCCGGAGATATAGCTGTTGGGACTCATCTTCGTGAGAAAGAAGCATATATAAACGTAAGGAGCAGAAATAACCTTGAGAAGTGAAGACACAACGTATATATCATCAGTGTTAGGATTGAACCGGAAAGCTTGCTCATTCCTCTCAATTCGTTGCTGCAACTGCAAAGAAGGTGATGTTAGCTTCAGTAGGGCAGATAACTGGATCGACCATGGAGACAAACCTCTTGAACAGCAGCATGCCGGCCGGAAACCTATCATAAGGTTAATGCCTGGTTTTTCTGCGTAATAAGCCAATGTAATATACATACCCGATAGATGCCTTCTGATTCGAGGCCGCGGCGTTCGACCTCGTCGATACATAGCTGCACAATCCTTGGAATATCGCCCTCGGCCAGGTTTTTGGACGTGGCGTAGTCGGTCAAACCCACACCGAAGATCAGATCCTTGCACTCTCCTACGTGGTAGTTGTAATAGTAAATTGGATCTGGGATTGCGCTGTCGAGCCAGTTGGGATTCTTTTTGACCATTATGGAAGCGTCCCTTTCGGGAGAAATTTTCTCGACAATACCGCGTACGTGGGTGGTCAGCTGTGTCTGGGTTGTTGTCGTGGCCCTTGATTTATTGATTTTAATGAAATTTTCCGGAAAATAGCCCAGGAAATAGCGATGCTTACGCCATGTTATCAGTGTATTTCTCAAGAACTTGTTTGATTGTCTGTGTTGATTCCTGAACCAATGTTTCCAAGCTCTACGAATTGGATGTCAGAAATATTGCGAAAAAGAGTGTCGAGATAATGATTACAGTATAGGCCGCTTCCATGATCTTGATTTTCCTCAGACGTAATGTCTCCAACCAGTGCACACCACGGCGGTATTCCTTGTCTGCTTCGTCGGCCTCACGCTTGGAGCGCACAGCGCGTAGTGCACTGTTGTCACCTCTACCTCCTAGATCTTTGACAGTGTTGCTCTTGTCCAGGAAGGTTCTGAGCTGATTCAGCTGCTTCTTTCCTACGAATGTATGGATCAAATTCAATTCTGATAGATGAGTGTTTCTTCGTCAATGGCGCACCTTGATGAGCCAGATCGGAAAGTGCAGTCGTCCCTGAGGGAGAGCGATTCCTGGCAGGCATGCTTCCCGAGGGTCGTCGATCAAGAGGCCGCAAGGGTTGTGGTGCTGTAACGGATGGTCTCCCAGCGGATAAATCCTTGTGTCTAGATGTGGGCGAGGTGACTTGTTCTGATGATTGACCTGGCGCTGCAGGAGGTGCCATGGCTGCGTGGGCAACAGAGGCAGATTTATGGTCCTGTATTTGGGTTTGGTGGCGTAAACAAATGAATGCAATGAAACTGACAGACCTCGACGTCTTGACATTTCTTGAGATAAGTACGCTTGAGCTTAGGCAAGACATTGTCAGCGTAGTCATTGTAGTCTGCAGATGACGACTTCAGATCTTCTTTGATCCGTTTTCGCGTGCGCTCCTGCGTTTCCTAAGCAACGATGCACGTCAATGGTATCATGAAAACCGATTTGATATCTCCGCATACCGTCATTTTTGACAGTGGATTGACTACATCAATGGTCAGGGTGTTGATAAACGCCTGCCGTGTCTGGACCTCTAAGATCAAGGTGAGTTGAAAGCTTCTGAAAAAAGTGGTGGTTTGAGAAAGTGCACCTCGTTCAACGTTATCCCGAACCTCGCTCCACGCTGTACGACAAGTGCTGGGACGGCTGTTCGTGTCAAAATACGCATCTGTGGCCTTTATTTTTTTGTATAGCCTTGTCAGAGAGTCCACGCTGGAGTAAATAACACGATGCCATTTAAGGACAACGAAGAATGCCAGATGAAAGGCAAACACACTATGCCTCCTCTATCTTTCGTCTGCGATCTGTCGTAAGAATTGAACTGTGGAGTTGAGATAAGGATTTACTTACCTTTCTTCGAAGAAGCTGAGGTAAGAGTTGGAAAAGATCTTGAGATGTTGATTGAATAATGGGATTATAGGCTCCTGTTGACTCGGAGCGGTGTCGCGAGTTTCAGAGAGGGAAGGCCTGGACGAGGATGGGGTTTCATCGTCCGCCATGGTTTCTGTTGATGGGCGGTCTAATTCGTATGTAGAAGAATATCTCTTTTTGTTGTCCGAGTCGTGTAAAGGTGAAGTGTGTGTACAGTCCCAAGCAGTGCGTCGTAGATGGAGCTATAGCAAGTCGCCCCAGGAATGCACGAGAGGCGCCAGCGTGATCGACCACCACACGGCCATCCCATATCCGGAAGTAGCTTCTCCCGGAAAGAGCACCGGATCTGCCTGAAATAGTACTTCTCGGGCGCCCTAATCTCCGGACCAGGGAGACGGAGTTGATACAGAAGTTTGATCGTTTGATCTCAGGCACGGCACCGAACTACAAAACTCACGCGTCTCTTCCTCCTCTGAGTCAGGCTTGAACCACAACAGCAATCACCGTAGTCTCTGTCTGTGCGTTAGTGACCATGGGGCACGACGCCTTTGCTCAGGTCATCTTTAGCGATGCCCCCCTCTCAGTATTTGGCAGAACAACAGTGTATGTTACTTATCGTTCATATCTTAATATCCACGTCGTTCTTATACCGGTATCCTGTGACCAGGGACAGCAATATCTGGTCAAGTACACTCATCATACCTGCATATGTGACCGCTCTCTCTGCCGTCTCGCTACTCTTGCATGTCTTTGTGACATCCAATTTCCTTCGCAACTTTTTACATAAGCACTTCCCCTCCCGTTTCTCCGAAGTGCAGGATGATGACTTTGACGAGTCATCGGACAGCGCCTCTGGTTTCTTCTCAGATGTGAAGCATCACGTTCACCGTCAAGGAGGTGCCGTCATATTCGTTTACAAGATTATACGCCTCCTCAGTGTCCTGGCCTTGCTTGGTTTTTCCATTGCGACCTTTATTCTTGAGGAAGAGGGAGTCATCACGACGTCTGGCAAACAGAGCAAGAAACACAAAGGCGCTATGCCGGGAAGCAATGCTCGCTATCTGAACGCTGCCGAGTGGCTGCAAGTGGCGGTGATCTTCGCCTATGTACTTATCATTAACTTATCCCGTTCAAGAGTTTTACTAAACTCATATTGCAGACCTATGCCTCGTTACTCGCATCCTTCTCTATCATGCTACGCAAGCGGCTCAACGCACTCGTATCGCGCCACCTGGCTTCGGTTCTGTTCATCACATGGGCTGTATTTGCCTACCGCGACATTTGGCCCCTCTGCACCTTCACGCTGCAGCCGGCTGATATTAAGGAGGGCTGGATCATCTGGGCCAAAGTTGCTATCCTCACACTTGCCGCTATTGTCGTACCACTCTTTATTTCTCGGCTATACGTACCTGTTTATCCGACGGTTAGTACCGTTCGTATTGAATTTGAGCTAGTTCAGTACATCTAACGTTAATTGCAGGATCCCAAGGAACCTAACCCCGAGCAAACAGCATCCCTGGCCTCCTTTGTTTCCTGGGCTTTCCTCGATGATATTATCTTCAAGGCTTATCGTCTTCCACATTTGCCTTATGATATGTTGCCTCCTCTGGCAGACTACGACCAAGGCAAATGGCTAAGGGAAAGAAGCTTCCGTCACATAGATCCCTCACTCCCCGGCAAACGCAAGTATCTTCTGTGGGGCATCTTGACTACCTTCTCTAGGGAATACATCATTCAAGCAATCCTGATTTCCTTCAAAGTGTGTACGGTATTTCTGTTAACAAGATAGGCCATTGTAACCTTGTAATAGGTCATCATGGGCTTTGCCAGTCCAGTTGGGATTAACCATCTTTTACGTTACCTCGAACAAGGTGGCGAAGGAGTTGTCGTTCGTCCTTGGGTCTGGATTATTTGGCTCTTCCTTGGTCCGATGATCTCTTCCTTCTGCTGGCAAATGTATATCTTCTTCAGTACCCGTACCCTCGTTCGCTGCGAATCGATCCTAACTCAGCTGCTTTTCGAGCACTCCTTGCGCATTCGCATGAAGGCAGATACCGGAGATTCTAAGCCGAATACCCCTAGCTCATCTGTGGCTACTACCCCAGACACGGCTTCCATCGCTGAAAGCAATACTGTGAATGACGATGGTGAAATCAGCACAAATGACGAAACCGTTCAGGGCAGCTCCCAGAGCGTCACTTCTTCTACAACTGCTAAGGGAAAGCAAAAGGCGGATAAGCCCAGCGAAGCGCCTGCTCCCAAGTCTATTGACTCCCGAAATCTTGTCGGAAAGATCAACAATCTTGTGTCCAGTGACTTGACAAACATCACAGAAGGCCGCGATTTTCTCATTGTTTGTGAGCGTGGAGCCTGTTTCCAGTTGGCCTCGTTATCTCACGCGTTATTGTAGTCCTCGTCACACCCCTACAAGTGCTGCTCTGCATTGTCTTCCTTTACAGTAAGTCATCTCATCTCATTAACATCGAACGTTGGTAAACTTAAAGATATGTGATAGGTTACCTCGGCTGGAGGTACATATCTATCGCATTTCTGCCGATAAGATTACTAACCCTTGCAACTTGCAGCTCCTTCGTCGGTATGGCCGTCATGCTCCTCTTGTTGCCTGTACCGGGCTGGGTAGCGAGTCTTCTTCAAGCCACTCAGCGTCAACGCATGCAAAAGGTAAGCCGTTGGCTTGTTCTTTAAATGTTAGTTTCTCCATGAGAATAACACAACCTAGACCGATGCTCGGGTACAAGTTGTGACCGAAAGTCAGTTATCTTTATTCTTTCAAGATGACTACCTTGTGACACCAATTGCTTCACAGCTATGAATGTCATTCGCATGATTAAGCTCTTTGGTTGGGAGAAAAAGATGGACGAAAGGATCCGGGAGAAACGTCAAGAGGAACTAAAAGTACTCTGGAAGCGCCAACTTCTGGAGTTGGCGAACGGAAACATCAAGTAAGGGGAGCATGTGTATATACTTGGCTTTCCCAAAACTAACAAGGGTTTCAAATATTCTAGCTTCCTTATCCCGATTGCTATCATGAGTACGTTGGATTGATCGTTATTATTTAAGTGGTAAACTGATATAACTATTGCACAGTCGCAACCTTCGCAACCTTCGTAAGTTAGATGGTTATGTAAGTGGCAAAGATGGATACTGATTATATTTTAGACCGTCATCATGAAGCGTGAATTGGCAGGTAAGCGAAGACACGTGCATCGGTCAATGAGACCTCATTTCTTACCTGCATATCATAGCATCGATTGTCTTTTCATCCATGGCTGGTATGTCCCTTCCCTTCCTTTTTTTACACAATAGACTTGTACACATGGTCGTCGCTTTTACCCAATCAGAAGCCGATATGGTCATGTGACCTCTTGGTAAGAGCGACGACTGTTTGTGTCCAAATCCATCGTGCTTGTAGCCCGTGCTGTTTAGTCTCAGTGTGCTCATCAACAATGTTATCTAGTATTTGAAATGATGCGTTCACAAGTAATCCAACCGATCCCTTGTACCCTCCATTCATTGCTTATATCTCTTTTCAGCTGTTTATGCTCTTCTACTTCATTCCTAATATCATCAATGGTATGTCCTTATCATTTTCCGAAACACGGACTCATATTTTCTCCAACAGCCAAGGTCTCCGTTGATCGTATCGATGAGTTCTTGCGGGAGGTGCGCTTCCTTTCCTTTAATTGTCCACAGAGGGGGAGAAATGCTGTCCAGTTGTGGTGGAATTCTATCCCATACCCGGTGCTGTTATTGCCAAGCACTGGATATTCACCTTCCACGTCATTCTCAGATATATTTCCACCACAATTGGGTAGCATTGTGCCCGTGGTGGGATGGCTCTCAAACAATTTTCTCATCTTTCCTATAGACTGAACTCTTAGACGAGTTTACTCCCACTGTTAACGACGAGGCCATTGAAAGTCTGGCATTTACCCCGCCCCAAGACGAACAGAGGATTGGCTTCAGCGACTCTGTATTCACTTGGAGCAACTCAAGTCATAGTGGAACGGTCACACCATCGAAACGTCGGTTCACCCTTCGGATCGATGGCGAGCTCTTCTTTAAGCAGAACTCCTTCAACATCATCATTGGTCCTACTGGTACGTAGGCTGTAGAGAGTGTTTAGCTTGCATGTTGCTCAATTACCGATAGGATCCGGAAAGACGTCACTTCTTATGGCGTTGCTGGGTATGTTATAGGTTGTTTCTCAGTCGGTTTACAGCAAGGTTTTCATTCGATCCATTAGGTGAATTGCATTTTGCGCCAACCGGCCCTTCGTCATGGTACAATCTTCCTCGCAAGGGCGGTGTTGCTTATGCCGCCCAGGAGAGCTGGGTTCAGAACGAGACCATCAAGGTAAATATTGCAACGAAGTCTCTCCATTCCTAAGAAAGCTCATTCATGAACTATTTTAGGACAATATTCTCTTTGGCTCACCATATGATGAAGCACGTTACAAGAAAGGTGGCTCGATCTCAGTTTCGTATGATCTTGACCGATTTCTGAATTTTATATAGTTCTGCACCAGTGTGCCCTGGAGCGTGATCTGACCTTGTTCGAAGCTGGCGATGCTACTGAGGTAGGGGAAAAGGGTCTTACACTCTCTGGAGGGCAAAAGGCTCGCATTACTTTGGCTCGTGCTATCTACTCTTCCGCTGAGATCCTTCTTCTCGACGACGTAAGTCTATGTATATGTTTCTATATGATTGCTGGGCAAACATATTCTCCTCTGAAGGTGCTGGCTGCCCTCGATGTCCACACCGCCAAATGGATTGTGAACAAATGCTTTGCCGGCGACCTCATTAAAGGAAGGACTGTCTTGTTGGTCGTAAGTGTTCAATAACCATCCATTCCCTGAATATCATATTACTCAACTGACGGTTTGCTTAGACACACAATATTGCCATGGCCAGCAAAGTTGCCGATTTCGTTGTCTCTCTCGGGGTTGATGGACGCGTCCATGGCCAGGGCACTGTTTCCGACGCCATCGCTGACGATGAACAGCTCAAAGAAGAGGTTATGGTGGACGAGGAGATCACTGAGAAAGCTGATGAAACAGTCGATGGAGATCAAGATGATGAGATCGCAAAAGCTGTTGATAAGAAGAAGAGTGATGGAAAACTTGTCGTCGCTGAGGAAATAGACGAGGGTCACATCAGTGCATCTGCTAGTAAGTGCTCTTAATTGTACGTGAAGGGCGAAATCGATAACTATTGCCGTAGTCCGTCTGTTCACGTCTGCGGTTGGTGGCAATCATCCTTTCTTGTTCTGGTTCATCTGCCTAAGCTTCCTCGCTGTGACGGAATCTGGAAATACCTTCCAAGTTTGGTTCCTGGGTATGCACATCTTAACAGCAGACTTTTTTCCCTCTTACGTTCCTGGCTAATTTTCATTAGGATACTGGGCTAGACAATACGAGACGCACGATCCTTCCGAGGTTTCCGTTTTCTAGTACGCCTTATTTGCTAACCATAGCAATCAAATTATTGACTAAAGACGCAATAGCTACCTTTCAATCTACGGCATT
Organism: Agroathelia rolfsii; assembly: GCA_018343915.1. NCBI lineage: Eukaryota > Fungi > Basidiomycota > Agaricomycetes > Amylocorticiales > Amylocorticiaceae > Agroathelia > Agroathelia rolfsii. Next base: position 3,733,674 of record JABRWF010000001.1, on the reverse strand, counting down.
ATCCTAGTCGCGATGGTCATTCTGTACTCCACTTCTAATGCTATATTAGTCTGGGGTGCTCTCCGTGCTGCTGCCAAAATCCACGCAATGCTGATTGAAGCCATTCTTGGAACGACTTTGCGATGGTTGGATGTCACGCCCACGTCTCGTGTCATCACCCGTTGCACTCAGGATATTCGTGCCGGTACGTGCGTCTTATATGCCCTGATTACCATAACCTGAGGTTTTTGTTCCAGTTGATTCGCCTATACCACAGGGTGTCAGTGCACTGTTGGAGATCACCATTAGCATGCTTACTCAATTTGGTATGTTGGGCTTGTACAAATCATGACTTGCAGCTTACTTTGGGTAATAGGTGCGGTCGTTGTCATCACGCCTATATTCCTTTGGCCCGGTCTCGTCGTCGCGTAAGAAGGGTTTAATTCACGTTAGACATTCTATACTCACTTCCTTCATATAAAGTGCGATGGGTGCCTGGGTGGGTCAGATTTACATCAAGTAAGAAACAACTTAAATCACGTGTGAGAACAATAGACTGATCATGTACTAGGGGTCAACTATCTGTCAAACGAGAGATGAGTAACGCGAAATCTCCTGTCATTGGACACTTTGGCGCAGCGATTGTTGGGTAAGCCATTTGTGGAACATGAATTTCATTATCATTATACTGAACCTTCTTTTAGATTGAGTAAGTTGTTATTATTGTCTTAATACTACGAGCTTTTGATGATTGTGTAGCCTCTATCCGAGCATACGGTGCTCAAGAAACCTTCAAGCAAGAGTCTCTCCGTCGCATTGATCATTATACTAGGGCTGGCCGTGTTTACTACAATCTCAATCGGTAAGATTTCCTTATGGAAGGTATGATATTGTTGCTCACTCTTCTCGTTTAGCTGGATTTGCGTTCGTATCGACGCCTTCGGATCTGCTTTCACTGCTGCTCTAGCTGGTAGGCAAAATGGCATCCAACTCATGCGACTCACTGATCATATTATCTTTCAGCTTACCTCATTTATGGGCCGTCATCCACTCACAGCTCCAATGTCGGCTTCAGCTTGAACATGGCAGGTAAGCTCTAATATAAACCATTCAAGATTTCGCTTCTAGATGTTGAATTTTTGTGTTTAGTCAACTTCACCACTCAGATCCTCTGGTGGGTTCGTATCCTCAATCAGACCGAAGTTTCGGCGAACAGGTAAGTGTAATCTAAGCACGGAAGCTTAGGGCCAGCTAACTAACTTAAACTCAGTCTCGAGCGTATCCTTCAGTACATTGAAATCGAGCAAGAGCCTAAGAACACTCCCTCTGGTATTCCTCCTGCACACTGGCCATCTAGCGGTGAAGTATCGGTTGAGAAATTATCTGCGCGCTACTCGCCAGTGAGTCGGAATAATCATAAGACCTAATTTAAACGGCGCTTACGTTCTTTTCTTCCAGGATGGACCTGAGGTACTTCATAGTCTTTCGTTCCACATTAAATCTGGGGAACGTGTCGGTGTCGGTATGTGGATTCCTTGGACATTATCTATCAACCAACATGACTAAACGACGCCTTTTCAGTCGGTCGCACTGGCTCGGGAAAGAGCTCACTCACGTTGTCTCTACTTCGTTGCATCTTTACCGAAGGCACAGTGTACTACGATGGCATTCCCACTAATAGTCTCAACCTTGACGCTCTTCGTTCGAATGTCACAATCATCCCACAAGTGGTATGTTCAATCACAGATATCTCTTTTTTTTTTATATCTTTCCTTACTCACGCGAAATTACTCTCATTGCACCCAGCCCGAGCTCCTGAGCGGAACCCTGCGCCAGAACCTCGATCCCTTCGACGACTATGACGACGCCACGCTAAATGATGCCCTGCGTTCTGCGGGTCTCCAGTCATTGCAGAGTGACATGGCGGACGACGATGATGGTCGGATCACACTCGACAGCGCCATCTCCAGCGGTGGTGGAAACCTGTCCATCGGACAACGCCAAATCCTCGCCTTAGCTAGGGCACTCGTGCGCCAGAGCAAGCTCTTGATCTTGGACGAAGCCACTTCTGCTATCGGTACGCCAAGCCAGTCCAAGTAGGCCAAGTCTCAATCCCAAGTGCTTACTGCCTTTACCCCCTTTTAGACTACAAGACCGACTCCATCATCCAGACGTCTCTCCGCAATGAGCTCCGTGATGTGACCTTGCTCACGATTGCTCACCGTCTGCAGACCATCATGGACTCGGACAAAATCGTGCGTATCTTCTGGTAAAATCTTTTTCATTTTTTTCTTATAAACTAATCCATCTTCTACTATAATACAGATGGTTCTTGACGCCGGAAAAATTGTAAGTGATCGCAATGCTTGTTCTTTGATCTACAGAGTAGCCCACTGATATATTCGACGCTTCTTCCCTGTGACAATAGGTCGAATTTGACAGCCCAGCTGCACTCCTCCAAGTCGACAACGGCGTCTTCAAGTCCCTCGTCGACGAAAGCGGGGACAAGGATGCGCTGTACGCCGTAGCGCAAGCCAAAGCCGCAGGCAAGGCGTAAGGTTCTGCTACCAGTAAAGTGTAAGTAAACCGACGACTAGAAGCAAAAAGGCCTCGCTGAGCGGTAGTTCGACGCCACCATGGGACTTTAGTTTTATTGTCATTTATTGACATCTGTACATAAACATTATCATTTCTTGGTTTTATCCATCATTAGACCTCCTTTTTTTTATAGTTATAGTCAACAAGTAACCAGAAAAACCAATTTAGGAGTTATTTAATGTTTTTAAATACATGTTTTGTGTTCCTTAGAGAAACTTGTTGATCGCATTAGACGTTTGAGACACTTCGGGGCGTAAATGCACCATGATTTGACACGATGATCATAAAGATATTCAGAGAAAGACCTGCAGCTAGTGATCTGTGCAAACCGCACTGGCCTAGGGCATAACAATCATCGCTGAGAATTTCAAGCGTAGTAATAGGATAGTATTACTGTCAACGAGTCGTGAATAGGAAACATATGTGCATTAACTTTCGAGTGAGTAACAGAAGAGAGCGAACGAGCATAGAACAGACAAGAGGGCAGCTGTAGAATTTCGATGTGATAGCCATGTAACTGAAGGGTAGTCGTGTGATGAAGGGATAAGATATCGCCGCGCGTGCAAGTTTACTAGTAGTAGTTACTTGTTGCTGCTGCTGCCGTTCATCAAGCTCTCCTGTAAGGCGGTACAGGTGGCTCTGGGACATCGCGACCAGGGCGTGGGACATAGCCAGGGCCACCACGAGCAGCAGCCGGAGGTGGAGGACCAGACGGGCCGCCAGGATAGCCATTACCAGCAAAGCCTTCACGAGGACCCGAGTAAGCTGCAGGATCATATGGAGCACCCGTCGCACGAGGAGGGCTGCGGGAGCGACGACTATAATATACGGGGTGATGGACATAAGCAAGAGTGTTATAAGAATCACTAGCCTTCAATCATCCAAGCTCACCGATAGGAAGGAGAAGCGGGTCCTGCACCATTACGGTAGTCATTGTAACGGCCAGGGGAAGGAGGTCTTCCGCGATAGTCAGCCACCGGAGGATAGTCTCTGAAAGAACAGTAAGACAAATTGCTCTGAAAAGTCTTAGGGAGAACCAGCAAACCGAGGAGGGCCGTCATCACGTCCACGGGGAGGTATACCCGGAGGGGTGCGTGGACGGGGAGCATAAGGTCCAGCGTTAGGGGGAGGTCGACGGTCATAGCGATCATAAGGATCTCGAGGAGGACCTGGATAGCCACGAGGTGGATAGCCAGGAGGACCATCAACAGGATACCCAGGTCTATCATAGCGAGAGTCGACGGGAGGCGGTGGGGGTCCCCTGACTCTGCTGTAGTCATCGTAGTCTCGAGGAGGGCGTACAGGCGGAGGTCCACCAGGATAGTCACGATAATCACGAGGAGGCGAAGGCGGCCTCCTGTAATCACGGCCCGAGGGCGGAGGAGGATAATCATAGCCACCGCTATAGCGAGGGTCTCTCGCAGGAGGATACCTACCAGGAGGGCCGTAGTCATCACGGAAGGGTGGATATTCTCTAGGAGGAACAGGGGGCACAGGGTAGTCACGAGAGGTTTGTAGTCTATCTATCAAAGGCGCCTCTGAGTGTCGACGATGGCCATGTGGTCCACTACTTAAAATGTCAAAGGGCGTAAGCCGTTACGTAGAGACGACGCATGGAACCGTCAACGTACTTAACAGGCATATTGGGGCATTCTCTATTAAATATTTATTTAGAGTTGTTATTACAAAAAATAAATCTAATACCCACCTCGCCCAATGACCTACTTGTCCGCACTTGAAACAAGCGCCAGGGTCACCGTTCATATGCTTGTTACGGGTACCACCGCGCGACATCTCCACTCGGATTTTATTACCCATGAAATAGCCTTCGTGATACTTGGCTACACTCTCTTCGGCAGCTTCGCGAGAGTCAAATTCCTGTGGGGGGATTATTTATCTCCGTTCGATACGACTAACGAAACAACTCACCACGAAGCCATAGCCAACCCTAGAAAAGAGAAAAAGGAAACGAGATAAATAAGCGACTGTTGTATTCAAATACGCAAGATCTTAACTTACTTTAGCTCAATATTAACAATATTCCCAATCTTTCCAAAGCAGCTCTGCAAATCCTCAGGACGAGTATGCTCGGGTAAGCCACCCACATAGACTTTATTCGGCTAAGCAGGAGCGATCAATATCCAGACAGGCAAGGACGAGTAACGATAAGCGCTGAAAGGGTAGGAGTAGTGGAAGTAGCGATGCATAGCCATCACCAGCAGACAAGGCCGCAGAGTTCACAGCAACAAGGTGACAGTTAGAGTGAGCGCTATGGAATAGGGGATATATCATGACACGTTAGGCACGCGTCCATTCACGCAAGACACGGTCGTGCGGGCGCAATGAATTCTCATACAGATAAAAAAAGCGCTTGCCAATAGACCATGATCGCCAACGCTTAAGCAGAGAGAGGGGGGTGGGGAGAACAAGGGGAGAGCAGAAGTACAAGACCTGATAAGCACCTTGGGTTGTTTCTCGCGATAGCCGTGTTCTTGCTTGCTGTGAGAGTCGCCGCCGTCGGTGACCATAGCATCCACGCCGCTTGCGGGAGCGCCGCCGCCCTGGAGATGTCCACCGTCCATGGGCAAGGAAACTGAAGAAGTGTCACCGTTGGCGCTCATGGGTTCAAGTGGTTGATTTTCAGCAGGCTGACCCCAGTTGTCCTGAGAAGGCGGCGCAGTGCTGTCGACCCCTAGAGGAGAGTTGACCATATTGGATTTTATGTTCTTCGACGAGGTCGGATTTCTGGTGGTTAGAGAACGAGAAAAAGAACGAGTCTGGCACTGGCGATGACACAACCCCAATTTGAAACTCCGATTGGTGGTGGCACAACACAACATCATTCAAGTTACACACACTTAAATTCTGCATTCGTAGTATACCAATTATTACCCAGAGTAACTGTCCGAACAATTGCTGGAATGGGAAAATAGAAAGACAAATGTCCTGGTAGCACTAACATGCCATATCAACTGTCCATCACACTAGCGTGTACAAGCCACCAAATAAAGCAAAGGCACCGGCAAACACAATAGAGACGACGTTGTGAGAGTCAAGCAAGGAAACAGCGCTGCTGCTGGATCCACTGCTGCCACTGGACGAGCCCCCACTGCCAGAGCTAGAGCCAGAAGAGCCTGTGGCCGAAGCAGCAGTCGTCACGGCCACAGAGCTGGGCACGAACGTCGCAGACGGGCTCGAGATACAAGAGCTGGCCGCAGATGACGCCGCAGAGGTGCTCGATGGTGCGCTAGAGTTGACGACGCCGTTATTGCCGAAGCTGCAAGCCGAAGCCTGGTTGCCGTTGGCGAGGTACCATTCGCTCATGGCGTAGCCCAGTTTGATACCTATTGGTCGAGTTCAACATAGTAGAATAAATGAATGACAGATGGAACATACGAGGGTCACACATGGCAACAATACCATAAGTCCCAGTGGTGCCGTTGCTGGCAATGTCGTTGCAATTACCACCCTTCTGAGCAAGAAGACTGCATGCACTCCCGGTGAGTGTACCAACGGTGTTCGTGTAGTTGTACTGGTTCTTGAATGTACACGATAAGCTGTTCTCGAGGCAGGAGCATGCTGCATCGTTGGGTGTAGGAGGGAGAGTAGTAGACGCAGCAAAGGTGCTGTTGCTAGAAGGGCACGAGGGATACGACGTAGAACCAGCGCTGGACTGGGAAGGCGTGTTCGGTGGCGAAACAGCACTGAGCTGAGACGCCAAGTTGGCGAAGTCTTGTCCGGTCGTGATTGAGCCATCAGAGGACACATTAACCATGCCAAACTGGCCTTGAGGAGAAGTAGCCGGGAAATACGAGAATGCAATTCCTCCGGACCACACATCGCTCATCTGGCTGCTGTACAAGCTAGCAACCTCGGTCCAGGGTCGGGGCGTGCCGGCAGTGATGCACCCAAATTCGCTGAAGTAGGCGGGGACGTTGTAGTTGGCAAAGTCGGCCTCCAGTCCGGCATAGGACTGCTCGAACGACGAGTTTCCGCACCATTCACTGACGAATACATATATCTAAGTATACATATCAAGCGGAAACAACAGGGCACTTACTAGTTATTCAACCCGAATAGGTCGATAGCGGTAGCACCAGAATTCGAGCTGGAAGGATCGCAAGACAAGTAGTCGGCAAGAGGACCACGCCAGTTTTGATCTCCGTCAATGTCGGCATATCCAACCAGGGTAGACATGCTCTTGGAGTTCCTAGGGAGAAAAAAAACTTCAATATCCATACTCTAATTTAAAAGGGTAGGCAGTTACACACAAGTATGATTTGATGTCACGAGCAGCAGCCTTGACGAAAGCAGCAGAGCCTGTTGTCGTTTGCGTGACAACCTCATTGCCCACGTTGACAGCAAGCAAGTTGTCATACTTGGAGAAGACCTCGATGGTTTGGATATACAGGTTAAGTAGGTTGGTGGACCAGTAAGGCTCCGAGGAGTCAATTGAGCCGTTGACGGGGAGTGAGAGGTCGATGATTGTGTAAATTCCAGCGCTGGAGAACAAGCTGCGCAGCACATGACGAGCGTCAGATGCATGGGCCCGAACATCGGAATACATCCACTCACTTCATACAGTCATCGTGGTTTTGCGTGTTGTCAACACTGTAGGTACGAATGGTGTTGATTCCAAGCTTCTGCAAGTAGGGCAAATCGCGCTTGCAGTCGGTACCGTTGACTAAGGGGTCCGTAAACGTCGACGGTGTGCCGTTGGGGTTGTCAGGACTGGAGATGACCGTGCCTAGTAAAAAAAAAAAAAAAAAAAAAAAAAAAAAATGAAAAAAGAATAAATTACCCCTATCCCTATCCACAAGTACCACCCGGACGAACCTTGGCCTTGGTATGCAACACCTATGAGTTAATAAAGAATTTGGTAAAGATACGTAAGTCAGCGACTTCGTGTGGGGAAACAGCTGCAGGCGCTACGTGACGCTTACCCTTGATGTAGAACCGGTTACCGTCGGCTGTGTAAAGGTAGCGGCCATTTCTGGAGACACTTTGGATGGCGTTCGCTGTTGAAAAGAATGTAGCCGCGATAGCAAGGGATGCGGCGGCTCGCATGATGGGTTATTCAAAGTAGAGAGATGGAAAGAACTAATGAAGGTGATGGTCTTAAATAGAGTGATGGTCTTGCCGAATAGTCCTAATGGGATATTTGTGCTGCACAGCCAAGAACATCACAGAGAACAACTTGGACGACGACAACAGCAGCAGCTGATGATGTATTCTTGATATATCACTGATCATGATCGTTCCAGAGAACAAACTATATAACATTTTACAATACACAGTTACACTTCAATACGCAGAAGAACCGCTTCCTCAGTGCATCCTATCGAATGAACCCCAGTCTGTCGGTACATTCTGCCTGCCCCCAAAGCCCATACGACGTCTCGGTCCACCAACCATACGCTCATCCCTTTGTTGAGATGAGGTGAGCACGTTGTGTTTGTCGACAAGCTTAAAAAATAGATCCATGAGTTCCGAGCATTTTCCACATCACAAGAAATAGAAGCCCACTCACATTGTTCAACATGTTGGCCGACTTGGTCAGAGTTGACAAGAAAGCTGTAAGCTGGACATTCTCATATTCCTGGTGCCTTGACTCAGCGCCTATAATAATGTGGAAGCTGATAGCAATACATACAGTATCAAACTCTTCCCGGAAACCTTTGCTTTCGCTAGCTGGCAGAGAGGCCATCAAAGCGCCTACAGAACGTATGACAGTATGATCCTTGGGCGCTTGTCCTAATGATAGCTAATCAGTGATTAAATCGAGATGCCTACGCATGTCGTACCTGATAAAACCTGAGAAATGTACTCCTCAATCACCTGAATCCGTTCGTGAAGCATGGAGACAGCCGTTTTCTGATTTTGCAAATGCGATTCTACTGTCGTTGAATTGTCAGTTAACCGATGTTGGCGGCGGTAAAATCGCTGCACAACCCACAGCTTGTTCCTTTACTGCCTCCGTGGGCCGTCCAATCCACAGCAATCCGCTCCGCTTCACCCGTTTCGACATTAAAGGGTACTTCAATGAACACTGAACGCGTCTTGCGGTCCCTAATCTCCACAGTAGGTTCGTAAGCCCTCAAGGGAAGATTTTGTCCGGCCACGCTGGTAGATCCCACGGCGGATGGTTGCAAAAGTAAGAGGAGGGGTGTAGAGATATACGGTGTAAACTGCCGATAGATTTAGACAGGGGGGCATTATATGACAAGGCATTAATACACACTCACCTGTTCATGAAGGGCAACATGTCTAGATGTAGGCTCCTTGGCTACGCTATACCACCCAATAAACTCGAGCGAAGGAAAAACCTGTTTATCTGTACAAAATCAACGAATGAATGGTTTGTGAGCGATCATAGGCATACATTGACTTCTCCGTAATTCGAGGAATTCGTGATCCACAAGCTCTCCATCGCCTTCCGCCATGGCCAACTCAAATGTGTTTACAATATCGACTTCACGACCGTTCTGAGTCCCCAGGAGTGCGCCCAAAACTAGTGAACACAAACACGCTCAATAATGACGATCTTTGGTACAAAACGTCAAACCGAACCAAAGGGCGAGTTGGTATCTTGCTGGAGCCTTAGCCTTGTCAAGTGTTCTGATATATTTAGAATCGGGAGTGGATGTCTAGACAGGCACTGGTCATCAGTTGGGGGCCCGTCAGGCACTTTATCGCTGTGGTGGTGGTGACGGACAAAGAAAGAGCCAGACCAGAGGTTGTGCTGGCAGGCAAGACGACGGACAATTCATCTGTATCCATAGGCGCTGCACTCATGGTGAAGATCCTAGATTAAACAGAGCGATATATGGTACACAGCAATACAAGGAGAGCGGACTAAGAGTCTGAAGTCACGGTGGCAATCGAGATGTTGACTGCCACAATTGCCACTGGGTAGTGGCGCAAAATTCGAATGGTGGTTAGGGGCTTTAGTATTATAAGGTGCTAACTATTGTTTTATTATTATTATTATTATTACCCTATCAACATGAGTAAAGGGGTCTCAAGAATATTGAGAAATACGGACACTGATACAAGCCCAGATTTGAGTCCGGAGCAATGATCAAATAAGCCAATGAGGCAGCTTAGAGCCTAAGGTATCTTCAGAAGCCAAGCTAGGAATGAATATACGATGAATGGTATACTAACTTGATATTGAACACCTGAATCAATCATTTCGCTTGTTTTCATATAAAATATGAAATCAGAACAAATTCGAATGGTATTTTTGTACCTATGCATAAGATATGCATAAGATCCCAGATACTTCGTACTTGCCAGTGGTACTGCGCACACACTTTACAGATTCGCACTGGCAATTGCACATTAACAGTCTTCTTCCATGCGTAAATCTTGAGACAGCCCGACATTGAAAACTGACTTCTTCACTTACGGTACTCCTACGATTTTCGTTGCACGAGGAAATGGATTATGCATTGTATCTAACTAGTACCTGCCAAACCGTACGTAGATAGTACATGAATCGCTTCTATGATTGTACCCATACCCAGTTCAATGTACTCATAATATCATCAGAGCTTAGCCTTAGCATAGCCAACGGCCGGGATAAAGTTTTCAATATCCCGATACTTGTAGTACAACGCCAGACTCTCCGGATTCGCTACTGTACCCGATGGCTTGAGGCTCGTTCCAGAAATGATCTGTTTGACGGCTATCTCGATCTTCTTCCCATTTATGGTGTACTGAAAGTAAAAATCGAGAAAAAGAACGAAAAAGTCAGTATATGCGCCTCATTGGGAGTCATCGACGACATACAGGTATATCCTCGATCTCAAACACCCCTGCCGGCACATGTCTCGCGCTTAATTTGTTCTTAATCGCCTGCTTGATCTCATCAATGAGATTCGGTGTAAGCTTGTGTCCAGAACGCATTTTGAGGAAGAGCAGCACACGCTCGTCCCTGTCCTTCTGTGGCCTGCGCTGGCCCACGCAGAGCGAATCGTCCACAGGGCCCGAGAACGCCTCGAGTACAGCGTAGATTTCCGCAGAGCCAAAACGTACGCCTGATGGATTGAGCACACCGTCGCTCCGGCCGAGCATGAGAGTGCCCTTGGTTTTAGGATTGATGGCGAGAAAATCGCCCTGGTGCCAAATTCCTTGAAGGCCTGAATGTTAGATAATACTCGTCTTTCTTTTCGTTTGAGCACACACCAGGATAAAATTCATAGTAAGCCTTGCGATACTTGCTCCCATCCTTATCACCCCAGAACATGACAGGGAGCGATACATGTGGGCGCGTGCAGACCAGTTCACCAGGTTTTCCCGTATCATCGATAGCTTTGCCCTCTGGGTCGAACACTTCAATTTTCATCCCAAGCGCTTTTACTTGTGTCTCTATTTTTTTTATCCGGTTGAGATAAGGGTAAGGGGGTTAGGAGGAGAAAGGAAAATAATAGAGTGCGGTATATACATACCTCCGGCATAAACAGGCAAGCTTGGGCAGCTAGTTATAACTACCAGTGTTCGATCGAATCATGTTCATCAAAAAATTCCCCTTCAAGATTGATCAGGACTTACAGGCAGTAAACACATCTGTTCCGCCGGCCCCACTCCCTATCTGTACCTCAGGCCCGAATACGTTCTGAGCCCATTCAAACATCGGCGGCGTCAACACGGCGCCCGTGCTAGTCAGGAAACGGAGGCTCTCAAACGAGGTAAGCTTAGCTGCAACGTAAAAGGAGAATGAATATTATGAATCAACATTACAGCTAAAGAAAGGGAAGGTGGCGTAATACTTACGAGGCTCAATTCCTCTTCCCTGTAACTCAGTTAAGAACCTCGGACTCGTACCCCACACGGTAACCCTACCAAGTTTAACACATTGCAATCAACCGATTGTAATCGCAGGAAAGAAAGAAAACTTACCCTTGCTTGCCAACGAACTCAATGAACGCCCTCGGATCTGGGTGGAACGGCGAACCGTCATACGTCACAATTGTCGCTCCGCATGAGAGTGCGCTGAGCAGAAGCGGCCACATCACCCATCCCGTTGTTGTGTACTGGAAGAACGTGTCTTCGCGTCCGATGCTGAAAGCAAGGCTAAGCTCTTTTTTGGTGTTGAGTAGTGCGCCGCCCTGATAGATATTGTCTACATGAGTATCATCCTTGGGCGATAGTATTAGGGGTTTCGAAGTGGTATAGCAGCTTACCGCACTATGGACGATGCATTTCGGCGGACCACTCGTCCCAGAGGAGTAAACGATATATAAAGGGTGGTCAAATGGGAGTTGTTCAAACGTCAACGGCCTTTTATCGTCTGTAGCTAAAAACTCTGCGAGAACCCGACTGATACATTTATTCTTTCAGCAACTCCGTTCCTTGCGTTCGCCTCTCATAGCCAAATAATCGGCTAACCTTTTGGGTACCTCATTCGGTCGTGCAATATCGTGTTCCGAAACGGTGCTCGGTAATAATACAACCTGTTCGAGTTCGTAATCCAGTAGTCCGCTAACAACCTCGCGCACTTTCTGTAACAGGTTGATTTGCTTTCCAGCATATAGAACCTCGGTATCGCAAAACAAGAACTTTGGTTTGACTTGCTGGTAGCGATCTAGAATGCCCTAATCAAACATAAACGAAAATTTAGTATGCTTGGAGAGGCTGATAACAAGACCACTCATCGTAATAAATGGAAGTTTAGTAAACTTACCCGGGCTCCCATATCCGTTGCTGTGCTAGAGTACATCGCACCTATGCTGGCAGTCGCCAGAGCAATCGTGATAGCAGTGATGTTGTTCGTGACAATTGCTATCCGAAGAAAAAAAGAAATTGTCCTCAGCGCCAACACTTGACCATTACAAAAATAAGCACCCACCAGCAACCCGATCACCGACTTGCAGCCCGTTAGCCTTCATTGCAGCCGCCATCTGCCTCACCATCTCCCTCAACTGCCTGTATGAATAATACGTCACACGTCCGAACTCACCGCTGGCAATTACAGCCGTATGGTCGTCGTTGCAGTGAAGCAGGTTCTCAGCGTAGTTGAGCCTTGCACCGGGAAACCATTTGGGCGTTTGCGGGTTAGAAGGGTTTGACTGGATTATGCCCTCGATTCCTGGAGTGGGAGGGATGGAGGAGACGATGCCTAGAAAGTCCCAAAGGTCTTGCCTGTTGAAGTGTTTATTCGAATGGATAAAGATGAATGCATGAAACAAGAAAGAACAAACGGGAGACAGACCAGAAGGTATAATCCTCGACAGAGTATTTGTGCAGGTCATGGTAGTTCTCTATACGTCATATGGTCGTGTTTAAGATATAGTGAAAGACCCCCCGGCCCGGAGAACACGCACTCAAATGAAGACCCCTATTTCTGTTGATTGTACGCCTAAAGACCTCTATACGAGTGTATCGAGCACTCGGAGGTGTCCAAAGCAGACGAGAGCCGGAGAACAGGTTGTTGTTGGCGCTCATCCAAGTCAGCAACTTGAAGCTAGCACTCAGGTTCGTGCTTTTCGACTTGTCATCAACCTTCTAGATGCATCGTCATCACATGATTTTTTTTTTTTTTTTTTTTAGTTTATTTATAGTCCTATCATGCTACTGGACTCCAGAGGATATCCCGGCTCTGGGCGACACATACGATTTCTCATTTGTGTGTGAATAGCACTCCCGTAGTAGAAACGGAGAATTCGAAAAGCACTCGGCAACCAGTGACGCGCGTTATCTAGTGATTTCGTGAGGGTCGTGAAACACCGCCAAATTACGATGACTTTAGAGGTTTGAAAAACCCGTTTGGCAAAATTCGTAAATACCGATATTTCAAAAAAAAAAAAAAAAAAAAAAAAGATGCCCGAAATATCGGTTCTGAAAAACACCCCTGGAGGAGTTTTTCGCCAGATAATGCAACGAAACCACAGCTGCTGGCAACCTTGGATGACTCGGATCCCTGAGTTGTATTATGTACTACATTTCATTATTCTTAAATTATATGCTATATTACTGTGTTTCTCTAGGTCTACCAAGTGCTTAATGTTTAATAACAATGAAAATATAGAAAGATACCACTACTTGAATCAGGCTCGGCGTAACTCAGAGGCTTGGAATATATCATACTGGCTCTTGATAATTAAGGAGGAACTTTTTTTTTTTTATTTTTTATTTTTTTTACTTGATGAAAAGAGCAATAACAAGACTGTATAATCTATCTCCCGTCAGCCGGTAAGTTTGGCCTGCATCAACACAGGATGATCATTGAGGAGCCTGACCGGTCTGACTCCTTAACCCAGGTTCTTTCAATGTAATGCCAATGCATACCGTGGAGTTTTCATATATGGAGGGCCTAGACAATGACTCGGGATGATGCCACAAGAATGTTATGTATGTGTCATATCAATCACAATGCCAGTGTTGGTCCATTGTAATCAGTGCGATTTGAGCCTAAGTTAGTATATTCAGTTGCTACATTTATATAAGAAAAACAAAACAACTCTACGAGCCTAAGGCTGCGCTCAGCAATCAAGTAATGCAATACATATATCGGTATTTCGTACGGGTCAATCTGACCGCATCGTCAAGATGTTACGGTAAAGCATGTATTGATAGGTGCTCAGCTTCTTAAGTATACAGTCGAAACTGTATAAATGAACACGCAAAAAAAACCACCTTTGGAAGCATCGGTCTCCTCTTCCATATGTGCAATGGATTGTTAACTTTCGGGTCAATAAGACTAGGTGTATCCGCAGCATAGGACCATAAAAAGAAAGTCCAGAGGTTAGAGGTGAGGGGAACGGGGGCCTCTAAAGATTTATTCAGTTATGCGGTTTTGACTGTATACTACATGTACATCTTTATTCACTAGACCACGAGCATACAAATTGAAAGCAGTCGCGCGATCGGCCGCGGCCAGTGGTATGCTCAATCAATCCATACGTTCTGGTCCGTCGGGGCCATGACCAACTTGGGTATCGAGTCAAATCAATCCTAGTAAAACATGCCAATATATCTGAGCCAATGTTGTGCAGCAATAAACAGCTTGTTCACTTGCCATTTTAGTTTTCGCCATGGGTGATATCCAATCAGCCAGGATTCTGAGTGAATATAAACGTCAGTCTGTATCACCTAGTGTACACGATGATACCGCAAGATGAGCATCGCTTTATTTACTTTTGTATGAGCCCGTTCAAGCCCATTACCGATATCGAAGCGAATGCCTTTCTGATCAATTGCGAGAGCTGGCGCTCGGCGTTGGCAGCCAAGTCTCTCCCCAGTGCATTGCTCAGGTGTGCAATGACGCACGATACAATGCCCGCCGCCAAAGTATTAAAAAGAGTCTCCTTTGCAACTCGGCTGCGCGAGAGGCCATCAAACTCGGCCTTTAGCGCCGGATCGCTGATAAGTGTTTCCTTGAGCCACTCCTCCGCTATGATCGCGAGAAAGGTGGACAGCGCCGCGCCACTCATGGCGCCCAGTGGTCCACCGCCGAGAGATCCAAGCAAAGTGCCAGCGGTTAGGATGGTCGAGTTGGTGCATCTGGCGAAAGCGCGACCTGCATGATCCTACATGTTTGTTGTTAATACTACTGGTGCCGCTAGTACTTGTAGTTTCAAGAAGAGGAGGGGGGGGGGGGGGAGAGAAAGTTACTAACGTAGTTTCCTGAGCTGTAATGCCAAGCAGCAACAAAATACCCCAGGACAGAGACTGTTTCAAGAAACTTGGTTAATTTCCCGTCACGCCCAAGCCATCCGCCTCTGTAGGCATTCACGAGCTTCAGTTAGGCGCTAATAGCGGAATGTGTGTGTGTGTGGGGGGGGGGGGGGAGATGAGCGGCTTACCCCAGTTTGAACGACAACCAGCCCCGAATGGAGATGAAGGGTGCAAGGAGTTTGGCCATTGTCCACCTTACGCTTCTGCGGGGAAATGACGGTCGAGCATGCAACAATATGTATTCATTCTTTTTTAGGTGTCGATGTTTGTATAAGATATCTCACCTGTTGTTGTGATACACAAATGCCATGACGAAGCTCAAATTTATTAGAGACCTGTTTCGTTAACTGGGGCACTGGTAGACGGTGTAGTATTGCTCAACCTGAGGGAGGGTAGATACAATATTTTATAATCCTCGTCTCAGGACAGAGTGCAGCTCAAGTTACATGTACGGATAGTCGACGATCTCTGCCGCGTGTAATCTGGACAATATTAGAAACTTTGATGATCACATTTGTGGATCGTCGATTGTCCTTTGATGTACTCGGGAAGACCTCCGAATGAGTCGTATCAGTGTTTGGAATGACACAAGTCGCGTGTAATATATGAATAGCTGACGGAATGATCAAACGCGACTTCTTCCGGGTAAGTGAAGCAGATTCTCAGTGTAGTTGAGCCTTGCACCGGGAAACCATTTGGGCGTTTGTGGATTAGAAGGGTTTGACTGGATGATACCCTCTATTTCGGGAGTGGGAGGGATGGAGGAGATGATGCCTAGAAAGTCCCAAAGGTCTTGCCTGTTGGAGTGTTTATTCGAATGGATAAAGATGAGTGCATGAGAAAAGAAAGAACAGACCAGGAGGTATAATCCTCTATACGTCATATGGCCATGTTTAGGATAATGACCGACTGGAAGACCTGTCGGCTTTGGGGGGGAGGGGATGCACTTGAGCGGAGACCCCCTGTTTCTGTTTATTGTACGCCTGAAGACCTCCAAAGGAGTATTTCAAACACTCGGGGGTGTCCAGAGCAGACGAGAACCAGAGAATAGGTTGGTATTGTCATTGTTAGCACTACCAGTAAGTGCATCTCCGAGTCGCACTTTCAATTTGTCATTAATCTTCCAAAAATATCATTAACAAACCGCGATCATGACATGGCTAGAATTTTGACTACGCGCAGTACTTGGAGATTTACAGCTAATCAATTTACACATATCTCTGGATCATTACTAGTTTCGCATTGGTATTCAATCGTCCTAAAAAGGGACTTACGCCTCAGAAAGCCAGCAGTCATTAAATCCGTCATACCTTGTTGTCGAGTTTCCCTTCCTTGATAAGCTTCCTCCAGTATTCAGCAGATATGTCCTGTGCATCATCCATAATTCTGTAAAGGGATCTCTGTCAGCCAATACTGCTAACTTTGAGACGACTAAAAGGATTTTTTTTTTCTTACTCTCCCGGGCTCATCTGCAACATCATTATGCACATCCTGACCGCAACACCAAACAGCTGTGAACCCATACGTCCAGCCGCCATAGTAGCATCTTGTGCGACCGTGCTGAGATGCGCGGCCATCGCTTCTACGGCGCCAGCGACAATGCCTGCTACCAGGACATTGGCAAGGACCTCGAGTGCCACACCCCCGGCTGTAATGTCTTCGAACTCGGCCTTGAGCTTCGGGTCATCGAGTAGATTCTTGAGAAAGTTCTCTGCAACAATACCGAGAAGGGTGGCTAAACCTGTACCGACGAAACTCCCCAACGGCCCGCCAAGCAGAGAGCCAACAAGTGCCCCGGCGGTGACAATCGTTGATTTAGTAGATTTCGCGGCGGCTCGTTTTGCATGTTCCTGTATCAGTTATATGCGACTGTTAATTATCGACGGTAATGGTTGAAATTGACAGAAATAAGCTGACGGTGTCGCCTGTAATCCAATGGTAGAGCGAGACTAGGTAACCAATGACTGGCAACTTCTCCAGGAACTTGGTCACGGCGCCGTCTCGGCCGAACCATCCATCGCTAGCAAACAGAAAAAATACCAACGAGTCGTCGGTTACAGAGGGGGGGGGGGGGGGGAAATACACGAGTGAGTGACTTACTGCCGTTCAAATACAAGTTTTCCGTTGCGATTCAGGACGCATGGACTAATGTCGATTTCGGCGTCCTTCCACTGCTTGTTGCAATCCAATAAGCGGGCACGTAGTATCATTTTTTTTTCTGGTGTGATCCTCAGAGAGATGCTGTCCAGATCCGCAAATTTGGGATTGTAGAAATGGCTGCCTTTCGATGTGAAAGAGCCATTGCGATTACCGTAGTGTGCATTGAGGTCAATTGATGAGATGTGGTATTCTCCATCTTGTCCGCGGCAGAGGGCGTATAAAACCGAACCCTTGAGACGAAAACACGCGCAAGACACGGTAATATATTCACTCGTATATGAGTCGGAAGAGTTCTATTATAGTTATTTGATGTAGTGGTAAATAAACAGCTAGTGCTCCAAGTTTGATAGACCACATGAACAAGACTTGACGTACATTCCCGGCCATATGTTGCAGTACAAAGGTGCAAGTCAAACACAGGCTTACACACAACCAGTGGGTCTCATGCGTGGGTCTTTATAGACCCGCCAGGTAGCACATTTGAGGGCATTCGACGATCTCCGCCGCGTGTACCGAAGCTTTAATGTGTGGATCGTCGATTGTCCTTGGGAAGACCTTTGAATGAGTCGTACCAGTGTTTGGAATGATCACAAGTCACGTGTGATACGTGAATAGTTGACTGAATGAGACTTCTTTCGGGGTGAGATTGTTATTTACTTAAGCGGGAATGGTCCCTTGCATCGATGTGCAATCAGATTATCCTTGGAGCCCGAGCCTGGCGTGATGCGCCAACAGGTCCAGGTTCGCCTGCTAATTTTATGGCACGAGAAAAAGAAGAGCAAACCCGGCACATTTGTGAGGTTACAACAATAGATAGAATCCACAAATTAGAAAACATAAATGCGTAAACAAATGAAAAGCTAGTGAAGAGGTGCGTGTAACCAATCACCAGCTTGCCTGGCCTCTGTCTCTACCTCTTTGATAGCTTGGCCAAGCTCGCCTTCGTTCTCTATCTCCATAGGGACCATATCGCGCTCAAACAGTCGCCCGAATGTCTCGACAAGCGCCGGCATCTCGCCCTCGACCGAGACAGACTTTTCACTGGTAGCACTCTGTATCGACCCGGCGCGCACATCCGCCAGACCACAAGCGACGACGCGATCGAACCAGGCCCTCGGCTCGTCCGTCACGTTCAGCGCGAACCCGTGCGTGGTGAGCCGATGGCGGACCTGCACGCCAATACTGGCCACCTTGGTGTTCGCATCGAGAAACACGCCCGTGTGCTCCGAGTGCCCGGGCTGGACACCGTGTCTCTCGCGCAGGAGCGTGTCGATTGTCTTTTGCATGCGGCAGATGTAGTCGCGGATGCCCATCGCAGGCGTCCAGCGCGAGAGGTCGAGCAGGGGATAGCCTACGATTTGGCCCGGGCCATGGAAGGTGGTCTGGCCTCCGCGCTGTGTGCTGATGAGGTCTGCACCGAGGCCGCGCAGACGGGTGCGTTCGTCTGCGAGGGTGTCGTCGGACTGGCGACGGCCGCCGGTGTAAACGGGACGGTGTTGGAGTAGGAGCAGGACGTCCTTGTGGGCGCCTGGGGATTGGCGACGGAGGGCGAGCTGGAGTTGGTGGATGTGTTCCTGGAGGGCCAACGTGCGTGCATAGGGCAGCGGGTGGGAGAAGACATGGAAGAGGATAGGAGGCAAGGACATGGTGATGATAGAAGCACACTTGCACGAGGTCAGGTGATCCGGTGGGGCAGACTAATGGCGTTGATCCAAGAAACCGCAACACTTGTGTTTTTTTTCCAGCTCAATTCCGATTGATAACTGTTGCGATTCCCAAAGGCTTTCGGCCGTCTCTAGTGTGAGATTGGCATATGTGAGAATGATGTGTCTTTGAGGGCAGTGTTCCACAGATAACGAACGGACTGTAGCGTCATGGGACTTGGTGACAATGCACAGCACTATCACTTATCTCTCGGTAAACAGCCATGACGCTCATCCGCACGTCAGTATTAGTCCAGAGTGCAATCACTGGCTGAATACTGCAAAGACTGGACAGGGATTAGACTGCCTGGCACTCGTCTTGGCTTTGCTAGCGGATGTTGTCGTCCGAAGCTCGTCTCTTGCTCATTTATCCGCAACAAGCCAACACCCACTTCCCCCCCACAAACATTTCCCCGATCCCCTCCGTCTCTCTCCTCTCCAGAGCTCTCTCTCTCTATATATATTTCAGATACCAAAGAGAAACCTGGTAGATCAATGTCGACTCAAGGTCAGCAGGCCTTGCTTTCCTTTTCCATTGACATTCTCCTCATTTCGATTTTGCATCATAGGGGATCCAATCTCGTGCGTCCCCCTCCCATCGACTTTCTTTAATATGATATACGGAAAACTAAGCTAGAACTAACTATTAGATCGTTCGACAAGGGCGATGTGTCCTTTATTATCATCGCAGGCGCCATGGTATTCTTCATGATCCCTGGCCTAGGTACTACCCACATCCTCGCCTTTCTTGCCAACTCTTTCTAACACGAAAAACACACCCCTACCCAAGCCTTCCTCTACTCCGGCCTCGCACGTCGCAAATCTGCCCTCTCCCTCATCTGGGCCGTCTCCGCCTCCAACGCAGTCGTCATCTTCCAATTCTACCTCTGGGGGTACTCCCTCGCCTTCTCCCCCACCGCCACCAATGGCTACATTGGCAACCTCGCCCACGTCGGCCTCCGCAACGTCCTCGCAGACCCCTCCCCCGGCTCACCGCTCATTCCCGCCTTGCTTTATGCCTTTTACCAGATGGAGTTTGCCTGCGTCACCGTCGGCATCCTCGTCGGCGGCATCGCCGAACGCGGGCGTGTCCTCCCCGCCATGGTCTTCAGCTTCGTGTGGATGACGCTCGTGTATTGTCCCATCGCCTGCTGGGTCTGGGGCCAGAACGGCTGGGCGTTCAAGTGGGGCGTGTATGACTATGCAGGTTAGCCACAGAAGAGCTTTTGTTTTATTTGATATTGTTAATGCTTGTATTTGACAGGCGGAGGTCCCGTCGAGATCAGCTCTGGCGTCGGCGGTCTCGCGTATGCTTGGGTGCTCGGCAGACGCAAGGAAAAAGAGCTAATCAATTTCCGACCCCACAACGTCTCCATGGTCGCCATGGGCACTTTTATGCTCTGGTTTGGATGGATTGGGTTCAACGGCGGCAGGTAAGTAAACAGAGGGTGTATGTTGTGTGTACCTCGGGTGCATTTCGGTGATATGATTGTTGAAAACTGATCACATGTACCCTCTCCTCTCTTAAAGTGCATTCGGTGCCAACCTGCGTGCTATCATGGCCGTATGGAATAGCATGATCGCGGCTGCGTTTGGAGGCATCACTTGGTGTTTGCTCGATTATAGGATTGAGAGGCGGTACAGCATGGTCGGTGAGTAATTCCTTCCCATGTCTTTTGTACGTGATAATAATGGATCAACAGGCTTCTGCAGTGGTACCATCGCAGGCTTGGTCGCCGCCACACCCTCTTCGGGCTTCATCCACCCTTGGTCGTCGCTTATCATGGGCATCGTGACCGGCGCAGTGTGTAACTACGCCACCAAACGTCCGTCCTTCTCCTCTCTCGCTCTCTTACTCTCCTCACCAACCTAACCAACCCAATCCATACCCACAGTCAAATTCCTCTTCCAGATCGACGACGCCCTCGATCTGTTCGCCGAACACGCCATGGGCGGCATCATCGGCTTGCTCTTCAACGCCCTCTTCTCCTCCTCCTCCATCATCGCCCTCGACGGCATCACCACCGCTCCCGGTGGCTGGCCCGACCACCACTGGAAGCAGCTCTACGTCCAGTTCGCGTACGTGTGTGCCGTGGTGGCGTATACGTTCGTTGTCACGGCGCTCATTGCGCTCGCCATCGACCGCGTGCCCGGGCTGAGGTTGAGGACGACGGAGAGGGGGGAGGAACTCGGGTTGGATGATGTCGAGGTGGGTTGTCTTTTTTTTCACTTTCTTCTTTTTCTCATTTACGACGTGTATAGATCGGCGAATGGGCAACGGACTACATCGAGGTGCGCCGCGACTTCCAGGACTGGACGCCCGTCGGGAACTATAACGGAAATGACAATGGGTACGATACCAGCGACGGGACGCAGAGCAACACCACCAACGTCGGTGGTGCTGGTGCTGGTAGTGAAAAGTACGGCGCGACGGTCACGGAAGGCGGCGCTACCTCTGCTAACGGTAGTAGTGGGAATGGCAATGGGTACGGCATCGCGGGTGATCGCCACGCGCGTCCGGAGCGGAGTGCTGGTGTTGGTGGTGGCGCCAACGGTGGGGCTGCGTCTGATTTGGATGTGATTCACGAAAAACATGAAGAGGGACTGTAAAGAAGAAGAAAAAACATACACGATCAGGTTCAGACCTTGGGAGCCAGGGCTGGAAATGGTGTTTTGGGGGCACGGATGGGGATTCGTGATCGATAGGCGAACAGGGCAAGCCAACAGCGTCTCTTTTCCCGTTCTTTTTTTTTTTTTTTTTTTTTTTCTTTTTTCTGGAAAGCTCTCTCTCTCTCTCCCTCCTTTAGGATGTCTCTGGTTCTCTCTCTGGTGTCTTCCTCTCGTTATTCCCCCCTTGGTTGTTCATATTATGCCTTGAAAGTTTCACCCCCCCCCCCCCTCTCCCTCTCCCTCTCCCTCCTCCTCCTCACTTTGGGTCGACGACAGAAAAAGTAGCTTAGACTGGTAACTGATCAGAGTTACTATTTACTATTTAGCTTGGTTGTCCTGTCCTTTGTTGTTGTTGTCGTTTTTTTTTTTGTAAAAAAAGAGAGGCATGTTGTACAAGGATGGTAGCAGTGCATATACGTGCACTCATTTTTGTGCAAATCCCATCGTGTTTGTGTGCTGGTAAAGATGATACTATAGTATATGCTGGTTGCAGCGCACCATGCCTACAAGTCAGCGAGTGACAAGCAAGTTGGGTTTATTCGACGAGTTTCTTTCTTTCTTTCTTTTGACATGTTAATGAAATAAAGATCTAGCATCACATCGTGGTTGAGGAAGAATATGTTCACAAGATGTATATAGTACCAGTCAGGTAGTAAGCTACACACAACCAGTACATACATACACACACCTACACCGGTAATTACCTACTTTGACTAGTAACCATGATGATGACGATGACGATAATGATAGAAACAAGAGAAAAAGATTACTTATTAGATAGTAACAAAGATCCACCGATTCATTCGTTTTTTTTTTTGAGTTCGCCTGTTCGTTGTGTCATTACAACCGATCGACAATTCTTCCACATGAAGACAGACGAAAAGGCCACACACAAAGCCAAGCCTTACTAGACCTTTAGGTTTCAAGGGCAGTCCCATCCGTAAACAAACTCCTTGGGCACAGGCTTCTCCTCCTTGACCTGCCCGGTCGTCACGCCAATCACCTCCGGCTCAGGCTCAGGCACAGCGGTTTCAGTCTCCTTGTTCTCCTCAGCCGTCTCCGCTTCCCCAGTAGGCGCCTCAGGGGGAGCCTGGAACACGACTTGCTCAGCTTCGGCGTTCTCCGCCGTCGTAGCAGCAGAAGGCTCTTGCACCTCCTCCAAGCTAGCTGAGACGCGCGATCCACAGATACCGGAGCCGAACTTTTCGTCGAGAAGCAGGTCGACAACGTTGCGGGCGGAGATGGTCTCAGTTTCCATCGTCGAGATGAATCTGGATATCGAAAGTAAGACAACAGGGTCCGGCGAGAACAAGAAACGTGAGATACGTACGGTTCAAATGCGTTGACGTAGTAGAACCCGTCTTCCACCTTCACCGGCGGGTAGGTCGTAGTGGGTGGTAAGCGGGGGTATGCATCCCACTGGAAGATAACACGTCAGAAAATGTTTTTTTTTTTTTATCAGACAAGAGAATCTTACCTCCTTCCTGTACACCCATCCAACGTTACCATCAAACACCTGCTCCAACCACTCATCGCTCAGATGATGATCCGAGAAGATCTTGACGACCCACTCGTTGCGGCCGGGAGCCACCTCGCCGTGGTAGGTGAGCGAGTTGAACTCAGGCTCGGGTCCGCCGAGGCGCGCGCCCTCGTATGTTGTCAGCACGGACCTTGGCACCTTCTCCGACGAGGGAAGGTTGAAGTAAGTCGAGTTGGGCGATGGGCTCGTAGTCGTGAGCAGGGTGACGTGCAGGTGGACGTACGGTACCGTGGGGAAGTGTGCACCAAGCGATGTTGGCAGGGACACGGGCGGAGAGGAGGTATGGTACGGCGCGGCGAGGATAATGCCCGTGTAGTCCGTCGAAACACCGGAAGAGGTGGTGAGGGTCCATTGGCCCGATTTAGAAGAGGGAACTATGCTGGAGACCTAGAGTGGATCCAGTCAAAAAGGGGTCGATAAAGGAAATGTAGAATTTACAGCAGTGTTGAGGTGAACGTTGGCACCCGAACGCTCAAGGAATTGCTCGAAAATCTTGAAGTTACCACTCTTGATACCAGAAGCGCTCTTGGCGGCCAGAGAGCACAGGCCCTCCAATGCGTGGATGCGGTCAACATTCTAAAAATTCATGAACGGATAAATCATGTGGATCAAACAATCATGATGAAAGAAGCTCACCTGACCGTAGTTGACGCGCGTGGCGGCCTCAACCAACTCACGAGTGAACTTGGGCGAGATAGATTCCGAGTCGAGATACTCGGCCATTGTCTGTGCAGTGAGATATTCCCATTCGAAGGAAGCGGACAAGTTGGCGATGGAATCCCACTGCATTTGTTCAGCCGCGTAGAGTGTGAGGAACTTCTCCAAAAGCTTGTTGACGCTATTGAAACGTGAGTCTATGGGAGCGAAATGATATATCAAGTAAAAGGGGGCCTACGATGCATTGGTCTTCACAGGCGAGTTCCAGCCATACCGTAGAATGACTTTGACGGTACCCCACCATTCTCTCCAAAATGAGCCACTGGAGACCTGTAATGCACATGGTGAGGGAAGAGGAAAGATTTATGCACAATGCCTACTCACGGTCACTGGGAATTTCTCGCCATCCCAGACACCCATTCCCGTGGTCTCCTTGTCTTCGTCAAAATCCTTACGATAGAGTTCAAACTCCTCAGACGCGCGCCAAAGATTTTTGTTGGCAGCGACAAAGATGGAGGCGCCCAATTCGACGGGGTCCAGCTCGGTATCATTATATGGATAGACGACAGTACTGCCTGTTTTGTCCTCTTCGTTACCACACAGACCAGGAAGGGACACGGAATCACGTCGCGAACTCACGACCGCCAATGTAATCCTCCTTCTCAAAGACATCAATCTCGAAATCGAGGTTGAAACGCTCCTTGGCCTTGTTTAGCCAGAATGCAGCGGACGAACCGCCAGCACCAGCACCTATCACGGCTATGCGTGGCGTCGTTGGCACATCGGGGATATTCACGTTGGCAACCTCGATTTCAATTTCCGGTGGGATTTCGAGGGGAGCTTGGTGGCTATCCGTAGAGAAGAAAGGGATGTTCCAGGGTAGCTGGAAGGCCAACGCAGGGCTCAGAGTGACTGCCAAAGCCAGAGGGCGTAGCATGATGACGATGGTGGTGGTGGTGGTCTTGAACCTGGACGCGACGCAACTGGAATGTGCGTTGGCACGAATTATATCAATTGCTGAGATCCTGAGATGTTGCATTATTAGATTTACCATCAATTTCCCATTGGCGACCACTTTCACCTGCCATCATCAGAGTCGCCAGTGCTTGTCATATCTTCACCTATTCACTCTCGAGCATGTGTATAAATCAACATAGTCATTGTTGCACCCACATGCTTGGAACTTGAAGGGTTTGACATGTGATGCAGCTGCGACAACTCCTATAATTAACACCAACAACTGTTCCCGCCGGAGTACTGACTGGTTCATCTCAGCGCCGGCATTACTCTTTCTTCACAAATTACATGCTCAGTGGGCAGGTTTCACCACTGGAGAAATGATCAAAATATATTTTTGAAACTGACGCCTGGCCGGCCCAGGATTATGTAGTCGATATAGTGCTATATAAAAGTGTCATCAGCTAACATGGGGCATATATGGCTATGTAAATTCACTCTGAGGCTCAGGTTCGATATGTTTTTTCAGCACTTTCTATCAACTTTGCTGGTAGCTGTGTACCAGTTGCTGTGAGTATAACATAATCTCAAACACAAAATTCACAGCCAAATGGCCATACAACAGGCATTTAAAATCATCGAGTAAAAATGTCGTACAAGTCACCACGCCTTAGCTCTTCCCTGCCCTTGAGCTTGAGTATTCTGCCAGTGACCGCAATGGGACTGTCACCTAATAATGCTACTTTGATATCTATTTGCGCTGAATCCATATGTTATGGTACTTCTCACTGTTTAGTTGTAACCGCCTGATCATATCGTGCTCACTAATATCATACGTCCGGCTTCGCTAGGGATTTATCTAGTATTATTTTGGGGTCGCATCAATGTATTAGTACGGAAATCCAAGGACTTGAGCCTGAAGGGTCAAACTGGCCAGAGGCATTCTGACAGGTACCTCCAAGTTATTGTAGTTTCCACTATCATGTTTACTATAGCTACTTTGGTAGGCTGACTCGACATGCCTGGATATGGTGTTTTCACTGAAGTTTCCTTGGCATAGCATATCATCGTCGATTTGGTACTTGTTATCAGTACATTCGTCTTCCATGAAGGCTCAACTATAGGGTACTTGGAGAACAAACAAAGAACTCTACAACTAGTGAGAACGACAGCATATACTATGCAAACTATTATTAGTGATGGGTTCATGGTGCGACTCGTGATCAATTCTCCTCTTCAGTAGAAAATATTTATCCATCTCCATTTCTCAGCTGAACCGTCTGTATCGGGTTTGGAACAAAGACAAGCGTCTCATTGCCTTCATGTCTATTTTTTTGCTGGCTAGTCTTGGTAAGTGATGCTCACTCAATATAATATTATCTTGGGTCAACTCGAGTTTCATAAACCTAGGCATTGCTATCACTATCTTGGTATTTGGTGCGACTGTTACGGCGGCTTCTTCCGGGGTTGCTGTTGACTCTAAGCAGCGACCATTTGTACTGTCCTTTATTGCTCTCACTCTAGTTATCAACGTTACCTGCACGTGTAAGTATTAAACCTATCATCGCTTTTTGTAATTAATACTAAGCGATCTTGCTCAAACTTGAAGCACTTATAGCTGGTCGCATACGGTATTCAAATGCGCAAGTTATGAACCATATAGTCGAGATCAAGGGGAGGACAAACGTGCTTACCGCGCTTACCTTGTCTGGCGCAATATATTCAATCTTGCTTATCCTTCTTATGGCAACTTATGCAAGCTCCAGCAGCGCGCGGTGCATATTCTTTGATGCAGTATGTCACTATTTTATTTGTGCATCCATGGCCAAAATAACCACAAGCTGACTATTTCTGTTGGTACAAAACCATTCATAGGCGCCGCAAGTTATTGTACGTTATTTCGCTGAGATATGATACAGCATGTTTTGTGCTCAATTTACTCATATCACCAGGGTATTGTGGTTTCAGTAATTACTACCCGCAATTATGTTCACGCCGATGACCGATACACTGATACCTGTAAGGTGTCCGGTAAAGCAGGAGGGGTGAGAGTGCTGATTACTATGGAGAAACTCTGTACCGTTGATAATACACAAAAAAAGCATGAAACAAGAAGATTAGATAATCTTGGATGCGACTTGGAGAGGGATCATGATCTTGTAGAAGGTACCACCAGTAGTAACATAGTCGTTTAAGAGGACCATGAGGGTTGCTATCCCATGTGGTTTCTTTCAAGTCTTTTTTGTTGATAAATAAAATTGAAGAAATAGAAAACATTATGCCAGTAAGACGAACGGTGCCAGAATCGAATGGTATATGTGCTCCTCATCATTACTGGCGATCGTACGTCTCTCTACATAGATAATGCTAGCAATATAGTAGAGAAGCACTACTGGTCCATTCAGAGAGATTCTGGACCTGATACAAACGAAAAAAAAAAAAAAAAAAAAAAAAAAAAAACCATCTTGTTACGGTACAAGTAAAGACAGAGATACATGAAGTAGCCGCATAAACTCGAATACAACCTTTCGTCAGTCCACAAACAATAAGCTGGTGCTGGTTGTTTCAAATATTGGACGAATGCCACCTATATATGTGCATACATAAAATGATCATTTAACGCACGAGTAAGTAATTTACCATGTCCCTTCGAAGTATTTCACCAGGCGAGTGTATACATCTTGGAATCTTGTGATCATCTTTAACGGAAAATATAGGATGAATGGGAGTTTTTGATACGCACTCTCTTTTATTCTCTTCATCTTTTAGGTTCGCGCGAGCAGCTGCCCAGCCATGGAACATATTGAGATATTTCTTGTTGTCGCACTTGGATGCAAAAGGTTTTTTGCTAAGCACGTTTATAATCCTGTCATACTTGTCTATGTTTCAGCGATAACAATCATCGTATATCCTAGAGGAAGGTCAGTCTCACCTCATCAACAGGTTCGTCTTTAGAAATATAGATTGCCAAAGGCACCGTCAGTTTGATCGCATCATCAGCACTCAGCATAGCAGGATGTACAATAGCTGCTGCGCTAAATGGGGTATTCTCTCCAGCAGCATTAATAGTTACTTTACCACCCCAGCAGAATCCATATACGCCCAGGTTTTTGACACCAGCAGATGTCTTCAGGAAGGATCCAAGCTTGGTTAGTTTAGCAATAGCTGCGCCGGGTTCTGCGGTAGTCGCAAAGAACTTCTGGAGCTCATCGCGCTCTTCATCTGTTTTAGGTGGTAACTTTTCCTTTGGGAAAGGCTTATTAGGCTCAAAGAAATCCGGCATATAAACGGTAGCGCATAAGCTTTCAGAGAGGATATCGGCCCCTTGGCATGTCTGCGACCAGAATCTGAACATAGGAGCTGTTATGAATCAGAAGAATTGAGTTACAAACGTAAAACATGCCCAAAGATATCAAAGACACATATAAGTGCCCTTTCTTCTGTTCCTTGTTCGACTACATAAACCTGGGCCCTATCAGTACAAACAATAAAAGCGAGAGCTGCCGCAACCGATTATTTACTTTGTCGAAGTCTCCGACCTTCTTATAGGTCCCTTTGGGAGTATAATCCGATTCTACGGGTGGAATAGAGCAGCATGCTTCATTCGTATTGTGAATAGTCCGGGACATGCTGATAAGTATATCGAGGGGGTCGTAGAATGGAAAGTGTGAGTCGTGAGAAGGGCTTATGTGCACGGAAGGCCACTGGCACTCATTAGGGCATATATACGAGTTTCAGTCCGTGACGATAGCCTGAGTGTCGTCATGAGAATCGAAAGAAGACTATGCACGTAAAGATAGTGCTAACTATTGTTCCGATTAAGCAGCTGACCAGCGTAGTTGTTACTACATTTATAAATCACGGACGGCGTCCAAGTGATTCCAGCTGAAATGGATACATTTCTGATATCAACGACTTGGAGTCGGTTCTGAGGAAATAAGGTCACAAAATATGAAAAGTCAAAGAACTAATGTTATTTCAGATTCCCGACGCGCCGAGTTATTGTGCTTTCCCGTAGAAATCTGTACACGTACGGACGTACGGATTTCAGATTTCAATAGTAGACAGACATGATCGGAGTTGGAAAGTCTCTCCTTCGGACTTCAAAAATATGTACGCCAGGAAGGCGCCCAATAAGCTGCCAAATTTAGCATAGGCATCTCTAATTCTCCATCACGATTGTTCTGCTTCCCGGTACTCGTACAGACAATCGTGTAATAATTCAGAAATTCTTACGGGTAATATCTCTAGAAAAAGCTGCTGCCACAAAAGAAAAGAAAGAAAACGCTGCTTGTAAAATTATGACCGAAGACTTTGACATTGAAAATCTCGTCCACCTTGAGCAACAGTTCGCCAAGCATCTTATTTATTCCAGATATTCAATACGAGAGTCTCATGCTACTTAAAATATAGATTCTATGACCAAGGATGGGCAGAAGGCGTCTCGAATGGCCGTGCACAAGGGCTAGAAGAAGGTCGAGATCTTGGCATCCAAAAAGGTTTCGAGATGTGGGAAGAGATTGGATTCTATGAGGGCTTTGCCCGGATGTGGAATGCAATTTACATTAAAGAAGGCAAACAGGACGAGTACGTGTCTTCAAAGCCTATCTTTCCCCCAAAATCCCATTAACGAAAGGGCGCATATATCCACAGGCGTCCGGTACATCATATCAAACATCTCCTCGAGCTGATCGAGCAGTTCCCTCTCGTTAACCCCTCTACCGTCAACACTTCGTCCGATCTCGACGTATCCCGACTCTTCCGCCAGATCCGTTCGAGATACAAAGCACTTTGTGCTACTCTTGGTGTTAAGCCTAGCCTTCGAGCTCAGGCGGACAGTGATAATACCGATGTTATGGATATTGCCGAAGAAAACTCTGGCATTAACGCTAGCACGGGCAATAATGGTGCTGTTGCACATTTACAACCCAAGGTTAGCACAGTCAAGCGCGGCAAATTATGGAAGCTTGAAAACGACCCTCGTCCGCCAATGGAGAGCGATCTCAATTTCTAAGATTGTAAGAGCTGGGAACAATCACCAGATTAGCCTTGACTGGCCAAGGAGCGCGCCGCGACGTCAAAGAGAAGGGCAGGGTATTTGGGGGTCGACATGATTTTATTCATGGGCGGGATTATTTCCAGGGAAGATTAGTCTCACAAATTCTCTCCCAGTTATCATGTAACTGACAGCCTAATAAAATTTACAATCAGTGCAATAGCTTTCTGCCAAGAAAATTGTCGTTGCATTGTGATTATACAGTAAAGATAGTAATAAACGTTAGATACTGCCTAGGTAGCCTAGATATACGCTGATATGTTTTCCCTCGTTTCAATAGCTGAGGGAAATTAACAGTGGCATGCATGTCCATTTGTCGATCCATTCGTACCATTCGCATGTGAATCAGAGTCGAATGCATACTTGCTGTGCTTGTCGTTCGTACCCGGAACGTCCATTGCAGGGTTGATGTCGAAGAAGTTGTTGGGTTTGAGCAGAATGCTGAGGTGCTCAACAGGCATTCTATATTTTTTCCAAAGAGTTAGCAAGATGCAAGTTGTGATCCATAATCGAATGAACACATACACTGGCCAATCCTCAGGTCTGGGTATATGCGTCGTACCCACAGTGATATAAACGAGAATATCTTCGTTCTCAATCGATCCCTCCTCTTTCGCCCAGCTGCCAAGCGAATCGGAAGGCTCCTCGCGAGTCTGAGGAACGTATTTGCCTGCAGGCCACATACGGCCACCCTTGCCATCCTCGACATCACGGATGCACCAAATCGCCTTGCTCCCAAACGCAGCACGACGACCAGCCCAGCCTGCCTGCTTAGCAAGCATGGGTGTCATACCTCCCTTGACATTCAATGAGTATCCAACATCCTTGCCGCTCGCGTAGTGTTTGCGACTTGGGTTGATGATCCTCCACCTCCGCTCCTTGTTCCAGTCATACTCACGCGCGCCCTCAAGCTGGCTCTTGAGCACCGTCTCCGTGGTGTAGAAGCCGTTTCCGGCATAGTTCTCAGCGGATCCCGCGGGCTCTGCAAGAGGATGTATGTCCGTCTCGACGACGGAGTTGTGCAGACCGTCGATCATCGGATCCAATCGTACGCTGAATATGTGCTGGTGGTAGTGGGCGTTGATGTTGGGGGCGACAGTCGTGCCGTATTTGTTGGCCTCGCCATCCTTGATGACGTAGGTCTGCAGGATACCGGTCAGACGAACCTCGAGCTCGATGTTGCCGTCCTGGTAAAAGTGGTAGTTCCAGATGTATTCTATGCTTTTTGGTGAGTTTATCCATATCGCGGCAGTTCAAATATTTAGAACATACCGTAGTTGGCCAAGGTGCAGACCATGCTGACTACCAGACGGCGGCTACGCACAGTTTGGCCACGTCCTCCAGGTCGGTAATCAGTGTGCTTCCAGAGGACACCGTTGTCTTCCTCGTGAATGCAGATGACATTCTTGATGACTACTGCGCTACCGTCACCAGCGACGTACGTGCCAGGCTGCATTATCGTAAATTGTGAGCAACTGAACAGCCTGAAATTCAGATAAGACTCACCAGATAGTGGATTTGTCCAAGGCAATCACAGCCAAGGGACAGCTCATTAGCCATGGTTCCCATACCGTATTCACCACTGGACGCACATGCATCAATACGGACATAAATTCAATGACAATAATAAACAACTAACGAGTCGAAAGCAAACTTCCTAGGATGAGGATGCTCAGGAGCGCCATATGGAACGATCATCTCAACCAATGAGAGTCGGTACAAGACTGGGCGAATGACACCATTGTCGTTGTATGTGATCGTCGATAGCGCAACGCCCTCTCTTTGGGTAAATGCTATATGTTTGCGTCCCATCAGATAGTTAATCGTACGCCTGGATGATCAACACCGACTTACAGATGTGCATCTTCCACTTCTGCCACTCGAGTACATGACCGTCCATCTTGAAAGACACACCCTCGGGTTGAAGAATGTGCAGAGGTTTGACAGGCTCGCGATGCTTAAAGTCTGGATCCTCCTTCTGCAGGTCTGGCAAGAAGTCAAACCGTTTCGTAGGCATCGGCACGCGCTCCCGACCTGACGCCTGGAGGGAATCATTCTGGATATTTGGTGGCTGAGTTGTAGATACGGATAGCTTTCCCTCGGGATTGTAGTGTGCCGGGAAGTCGATATGGATGACTTTGTTGAGATTGGCATCGATGACGGGGATGAAGTCCTGTCATGGGATGTAAATAGAAGATCAACCAGCGCAGGTAGATTGTAACAACGAACGAGAGGGTGAGCATACAGGTTTTCATGTTCACTGTAACGACCGAACATGAGAGCCTGCTGCACGCGGGTACTCTTGGGGAACCGTTCATCATATCCAATAGACCAACCATCAGCGTACTATGATAACTCATAGGTTAGATACTGTATTTACATGGGCCAAAATGACGCACGATTTGTTCTGGCTTTAACCCTTGATGGCATAGTGTTCAAGTAATGCTTCTCTTTCCTTATTGTCGGGTTCAACATACCTAACTCCTTGGCAATCTCTTGGATGCGGGGATCTTGCCTCACAATCACTTCACATAGAGAAAGCTCCTCCACTGAGATCTGGGGCTGGGTTCCTTCAGGAAGCTTTTCCAAAGTCTCAACTGTCCACCTGCCATGCGTCAAAGCAAGTATAGCACTGTATGTATCACCAGATACAACGTCGATTATCTTGATCGATAATGTTAATACATCTAGTGGATTACAAAAGTGTGATGACGTACGTCGACCTCTGCCTTACGTGTAATAGGGGCAGGATCTTCAGGTTTCTCCCCCGTCGTCAGGGGTATGCCGAGATGAGCCAGCACAGCACGCTTGGGCGGCAGGAGAAGTGAACTAGTGATAAACTTGATAGCCTTTACGGACGTCTTGGTTGCGACATATTCGCGAACGGCCAGTGATACGGCGACGATCTAACAATCGAAGATGACGGTGTCAATCCTGTATGCCTCTTGAAGTATGGATCATGTACGATCAACATTCGTACCTCGTCGGGCGTAAGTGGATCTAATGGATGAGAAGACGAGTCGGGCGGTATGTGGATAGACTTCTGCACATCTGTGGCCGTTGCTGGTACCACGGGCGGCTCATTAACGAGGACAGAGGGAGACATTGGGTGTGGTTGGGATTAAAGCAAGCCCTGGCAGGATTATAGCATCTCAGTATAAGTACTGGACTGCCGGTGATTGCAATGATTCGGCCGCAAAAGCGTGGGTGGAGAGACGGGTATCCGTCTCGCTTAGATCCCAAGTGGCTAAAGAATGCTCACGTGTAGAGATAAGCGAGTTTCGATATTAATGAAAAGCCACACAATTGAAAGAATACCAGTAGTTCAGTCATGAATCAAATTCCCTCAACACCGTAAGTATTCACGATGCCAATAGGCATGATATTGCTTACGTTGTACGCCAAGAGGCCCACTCAGTCTAAGCCGGTTCATTATTCGCTAACAATTATCAGACACAACGATTTCAACGTCATCGATTTGGGTTATTCGCAAGCCCCAAATTTGTTATCAGCTGATCCCTGCGGAATTCTCCAGGAATGAAGTCTAGAAGGGGTCTCGTGGATGATATGCATTGATGAGGCCGCATTTACTCAACGATATCGTTTTCATTCAAGGCGTCGAATCGGCTCGCTTGTCGACACATCACTGGCATATGCCCTGGTTGATACAGAGAAGTACTGATAACGTCAAATACATGGTAAGATTATTTATCTCTATTGTCAATACAGTCGTACCTCTATAAAACAATACTGCTTGGTAACACCAAGACAATATCAGTTAAGATGGGGAATGGCATTACTCCTACCATACAAGATGGGTCCTTTGCGGTGCTTGCCGTCTTTCTCGTCGAATTGCTATACGGGGAGAGTATCAGTGAACAGATATATAGTTTAAGAGGGGTGCGACTGTACTTATAATGTACTCGTTTCTGTGAACCTGTAATCGTTATCATGCCAGTGCAAGTTCAAGTTGCAGTTGCACAGCGGGGTTTCTCAGGGAACACTGGAACTGCTGCTTATTCTTTTTTACTAATCCCACTACCATTCTGATCATGAGTAAAAGAACGGTTAAAAAGGGATAATCACATGAGCCCTGTTCTCCTCTTACCACCATTATGACCATACGTTATCACTGCTACTGATGTAAAGCAGCCATCGCACCCCCCTCCCCCCCGTTTTCAAGTTTAGGCTGCTTCCATCACGCCAATTCTTTTTTCTTTCTTCGAGATTGCCCAACCTTTATAGTGTCATCTATGGTATGATGGTAATACTACATAGCATAAATCCTATAGTCACTCTAAGGCTATAATTGTACTATAGATTAAGCCATAGGTATATATTTATAAATTATACTTCTTTATTAGTCTATAGTTATTTTTTTATTATTATTCTATAGCCCATAGCCTATAGACCTGTGATAAGTATAACAGTTCAATACTCTAGGGTTTTCAAAGGAAAAACATCATTTTGACAAATCCCTTCACTCTGAATGAAGGATTTGGACAAAAGTGCTAACTACATGATATACTTCTCTGCTAGGACTTGGTCACGTGGTGCTCGCTTTTATCGATCGTTTTACTCAAAGCAAGATGGTTGGTAGAAGTATTGGTAGAAATGAAGAGGGGGGGGGGAGAGAAACTCTAGATTGCGAGTTAATGCGGCTTTTTCTTTTATTTGTATGTGTTGCCGTTTTCGCGAAAAGGGCTACAGTAGAGGAACCGTTTTCATAGGCCTAGGTACCTCGTCTATTCTTCCTCCTTCAAAATCCTCTCCCTCACCTCCTTCACAACTTTTCTACCTCGCAACCTTCATAATCAATTACTAATTTTGCATCTTCCGATGCACCCTATCGCAGAGCACTTGAGCCTTCATAATCGTACTAAGAACCACAGTACACTTACACTACGTGCACTTATATGTATTAAAAGTGGTAACATAGGCTTTTCAGGCCTGACACTGCCACTTTAAATAAATAGATTTATGTATTTATATTGACCTAGGGAGGCACGCCAGATTACCCAATCACAAGGTCTATCAAAATAATAGTCACATTATCAAAATGTGACACTGTGACATTTCCCCTCTGACGACTCAGTTCAGTAACAAGTTGCAACAGCTGAAGACAACTCCTGGCAATTTGCACAGATTTCGTGTGCTCAATCCCACGTCGACACTCAGCCTATTCTTAAATCAAATCAGAGGGAGCAAGTTATTATGACTGCCACCCCATCCTCCGCATCTTCACCAATGTCCACTTACTCTGCTGTGCCAAACGAAAATATCGAAATTTCCACTGCAGCGACATCACCTGTCGACAGTGATATACCCCAGGAGCACACAGAAGCCGTCGTAGTAGATGTCGTTAACAAGAAGAAGAAGAAGAAGAAGAAGAGTAAAAAGACTGACAAGCCTCCAAGTTTGCAACCGGGGTCTGGTGCCAACAGCCAACATCGCTCACATGTCCTGTGCATCAGTAGGAATAAGCACTGGCGATATATTAGTGCTTACCATGTCCGTCCGACTATTTCTTTGCTTCGTAGTGTCGGGTTGACCTCCGAATTAGGGACCATGGCTGCAGCTACCTGTTGAATTGTTGCAGTCATTGCTTACCCTCAATTTGGATCCTAATTCATGGAGCGATGAGTCCCAACGCATACATAACTCCTTCTCATCAAATCCCGCTGATTCGTACCGCTCGCTCTCGTCTCGTGAGGCCTCTCGACACCGACTTCCATCTATCGAACAACATCCGCTGGATCCTACTTATTCATTGCAGGCTTTACCTCCCATACCTCCTATACCTGTGAACAGGCCAGCACCACCCCCGATCGATCCTGCAGTATTTAATGCTGTTGTTGGCATTCGGAGGCTGATAGACGAGGCTGCCGAGCTGGCTGTTCGTGCATCGTCGGGTCTTTCGAATGCTGCCTTGGCTGCCAATACCCTTGGTTTAAACGACTTCCCTCCCACGAATAATGGTCGAATGCAGACCATGTCTCCTGCTCGCGTGCATAGACTACGTGCACTGGCGGTGCAAAAGCTTGCTCAGGCATACAAGCTTGATGAAGTAGCCTCCAGTGTCATGGTCATGCAAGGAGGAACTGTTTTTGATGATATCGCAGAGCGCGTGCTCAAATATGGTATGACAATGTCTTTAATTGCGCCTACTGAGACGAAGCCACTCATGCCTTAATAGATCCGAATAATATTGATGCGAAATATGTTCATTTCTTCCATGAAAAGATACCCTCTCGGTAAGACGCTCCTTTTTTTGTCTGCATCGATTCCCTAAATTGCTTAAACGCTATCACAGGCATCTGGCCGAATCTACGACTACTCAATGTCTGGACGAATTAATTACCGCACAGCCCCATCGACTAGAGTTCTATCGTACGCGAGGAATCGTACACGGTTTCTGCGACGATTATCCATCCGCAGTGCGCGACTTTACATTTGCGTTACGTGAAGCTCGCGCACATCGACCCCCTCCCAAAACTGTCACCTCAAACAGCAAGAAGAAGAAAAAGAAGAATGCTCAGATGCCATTGGTTCCATCGCCATTTGATGGTGTTGACGAGGCCCAGACTCCCTCATCGCTGGGGTATACCCCCGACCCAATGGAACCCCAGCTTCTTTTTCTCCGTGCCGGAGCATACATGCAACACGCGATCTATGTTATAGAAGATGCGATACTAGATCTTGAAGACATGCGCCGACTCCGCGGCCACGAAGTACGGCTCTGCGACCTCGAAGATGGCCGATACGGCGGTCTCCACTCGACTAAGCTGCTTGGACCGCGCCAAGGCGGAAAACATATGGCCTATCGTGCTAACCTAGCGGAACCCTCCCTCCGCTCACGCGTGGACATGCTACTGCGCAAGAGCGTGCGTGATTATGAGCGCTTCCTTGCGCATTACGAGTCGGTAACCGGACTCGAGCCCTCTATACTGCATGGAGCCGACCTGGCTACTCGAACGGCATACGCATTCCAGCTTTCTGAATCCATCCGTCCCGGCAACCCGCGCCCAGCTGAGACTCCGGCGGTCTACACTACGTACCATCCCTTGCTGGTAGAAGCCCACTTCAGTATTTTGCTATGCCAACTGCTTCTTGCGGAATTTTCAGTTCTTTTAAACGGCTTGGCCACCACTGCCGCACTCGTCGATGGCTTGGAAGGATACCCTGTGTTCTTACCGCCCCGTTCGATGGCCCAGGCTGAGTTCGTGGAAGTACTAGAACGCCTGGCCGTCTCGTGGGAAGCTGGCGTCCAACCCCACTCTCAGTCCCATCCAATCGACAATCGCGCCGCATTAGCTACCGAATACTCTAGTACCACGCTCTTACCACCCGCCCTCAGCCGCGCCATCTCGTCGTCGTCGTCGTCTTCATCCACACCCATTCCAGGTCCGTGCTCAGCCTCGGGCTCCAGTACGCCTCTTTGTGTTCCTGAAATACGTGGCGGCGTCGAGCTTGATTGTGCGCGTATGTTGCTCGCCCCTGTTGCGCAGAGACAAAAAGAGCGTGCGCAGGAGAAGAGTTTGGCTACTGCCGGAAATCAGAACGCGACCAAGGGCCCCAAGGCTCCGTTGAACATTAATGTTCCACTGCACGGTCCCAGAGTCGATGTCATTTTGGCCTGGCTTGAGGCCGTGCATTTTCCCGAGCTCGAGGGCATTGTATGAAGGCGAAGGGATTGTCAACAAGTTGACTAATATGGGCTGGTCTTATTTATACTGTGAAAGGACCACGTAGATATACCAGGTATATATTGTGCGGGATTTTTTCGGATACAATATTCGTATTCTATCGCATTACTATATCACTAACTTTTTGTTAGTCAAAACGCTTGTAACATTGAGAAGAAGAAAAAAACTATATTCTAGTCTTGTTTCATGTTATGATAAGGGGGTATAACGGATTTGGCTACTTTTGTCAACTCAAAGTGGATCCGTCCAGCAGCCACAGCTGCCAGTGCGATAATGACAAGAAGCGCACCGATCACGGGAAGCAAAGATACTGGAACGAGACCCAGATAGAGTGGTTCAATGACGAGGATGAAGGGAACAGGATCAGCCACTGTCGTATGTCTATCAAGTTCCGATTTTGAACTTGAAGAGGATGATGCAGACCAAGGTGTCCGGACCCCCGTATCGACAACGCGAATACGCAACAACCCCGTACGGTCGGATGCTATGTGTTCGGGAGGGCTGATAATGACCATATCAAAACTAGCCGGGGACTGGAATGATATAATGGATGGGTGAGTGAAAGATATGAGTGAAGCAAAAAGAAATAGCGCAAGCGGCAAGTGAGCATTCCAGAGAAGAACGAGAGAAACATACATACGGAAGCGGGCCATGATATTCGTGCGGTGAACTTGTGATAGCTGCGCCAGTTTGGGTCCCCGAGATTAACCAAGAGCCACGCCTCGTGGGGGCAGGGGGTGGATAGGTTGAGCGCCGGTTCACAAACGGCTGGAAGAGGCGTGTTTAATGGTGCAGGAGGTATGCTGAGATGATGTTCATAGTGTGAGATGTCTACCACCGGCCTTGATATTATTATGATTTAAAATCGAGATGGACGCTGCGTTTTGGTCGAGTATTTAGTCACCTATTTCGAAGATGTAGTTGAAGAGTATTGCCATCGAAGGATGGACGCGAGTCCTGCGACAAAGAGTCGACCGAGAAATTAATTATTTCTGTGTTTCCTTGCACCAGTGCAGCGAAGTAAATGATGAGCCAGACAAGATAACGCAACATTCTTGTGTATGTCCGCAACTAGCAGCCAATGGTGTGCACTGATTGAGCGGTAAGAACATGTCAGCCTTCTCAAGTTTCACGAGACGCGTCGGCTTCATTTGAGTACAAGTGCATGCATCCTTGACCACAATTGAGCACAACTTGAAGTCAACTCATAACTCCTTTTTTTCGACATTCAAACAGGGGACCACTCTCTTTTACAGGTAAAAATAATATTTGCGAGTCTATAAGGGATTACTGACGCCCTCGCTCGCACCATCAACAACCATCTTATTACTGCCATCCTCCGTATTCGACCCTTGTAGGAGGCTCGATGTCTGAGCGTCAGATGGAGTTGCGACATCCTCGTCACCTATCTCAGGCACAACTCGGTCCGCGTCTTCAGCATCGGTTTTTTGGCGCTTCGAGCGATGCAGTTCATCACGGAGAGCATCAACCGATGATGCTTGAGGATTATCGTACACCTTGATTGCGTGAAGTAGGAAACCGCCTCCACCTGAGGTATTCATCGTAGGATGTGTTCTTCCCGGTAGAACCTATAAATAGGAGGCGACATTCTAGTAAATGGCGATCCAGCCTAGCTCATAAAAGCGCCTCTGACCTGATATCGGCGAAGAAAAGATTCGGTGATGCTTGGACCAAGGAAGCAAGACTGATTACGCATTCTTGCTTGCAAGTCAGATAGCACCTAGAAAACATTGTTGAATAATGACAGGACCATGAGATGCAAACTTTGATTCACCGATAGATATGGACTGTGGATAACTATGTTACCCGAGCCAGCGACATACGGGAATAATTTATCAAGAATAGATTGTGGATCGTATTCGCTAGCTATAAGCAGGCTGGATTGTTGCTGAATAAGTGAAAAGAATAGGTACGAGAGACTAAATATTCTCACGCATCAAACTCGCCAGCAAAGAGTTCTTCTCGCAATTGCTGCAAATTTTGAAAAGTAGCCTTGCGTTTGTTGACGCGCTGTTCTTGGCGGTCATTTTGTGTCGCACCAGGATCTTTTCTGTTGTCCAGGGCTGCAGCTAAAGTATGAGTTATTGCTAAATAGATGGTGTTTGGGCAAAGCTTACGAGAGATGTAGTCTTCACGGACTGTCCACCAATTCAGTGTTGACATTGGAGCCGAGACCCCAGGTTCGAAATTCATATGCTGCAGAACAGGATATGCCGGAGGCGAATCCACGTCGCACACTGTAATTAGTCTACCTTGTCCTGTCAAAGTTCATTCATCACATTAAATCATTTATCCTATCAGGCAGAAATCGTCTTTACCAGCCATTCTTTCCAGTATCCCTGTAACAAGCATTCCCGAGGCTTCATCAACAGCAATGTACCGTCCTCCCGGGTGGATGTTGGCCATGTTCAGCGCTTGGGACAATGAATCAATGCGGAGGTCCCGTATGCGGTCTTGGTCCTTGGCAAACCAGTATTCGCAAACATTAAAAAGTGTTGGCGGGACGGTCGTGAAGCACTTCAAGTATCTGGAAGAGCTGTTATGAAATATCCAACCCTAAAGCATAACTAATTGCGTACTTGTTTTCCTTCCTCTTCTTATATTTCTCTTTACTGTACTCCGTCTTCAGCGAGTAGTTGGCATGTTGTTCGATTTGCTTCTTGATTATATCCTACTTGGGGAGAGAATCAGGATCTAAATTCTTTGGAGATAGAAACAGAAACCAACTCCGTACAGAAGCATGTGCGCCAGATTTTTTCAGTGTCTCAATCTCCTCGACTGTGAGCGGCTGTACAAATTCGCCGTCATTGATAAGCTCATTGGTTGCATCCGTATCCTCTTCAGATAGACGGTCAGAGTCTTAGAATACATTCGAAAAAACTGTCCGCACACCTAGTTCTTCTATGAGCCGCGCGGGCATGACCTTGAGTTTCTTGTCTATAATCTCATACGAGACTCCATACGATTGCCCAATCAGCTCGTTTGCGTGGAATGCTCCCATACGGCCAATAGATACAGTTCTGTTATTAAAAAACGTTGGATTGGTTGTTATGGTGCCTTATAATGCAGCAGATTTATCCAACATACGTATTGGGCTCAATTTTAACACTGCGGAGGTCGCCATTTAAAAGTTTGACAAGGACTAGGTCGCCTGATTGGATCGCAATCCGTTGCTTCAGTATGAATGGTGTTGTAGATGTAGACGGCGCATCAGCCATTATCAAAAAGGTGGGGAAGAGGGGGAGAAGTAGAGGGATTGGCGTTGGTAAGTGCAAGAGCTGTAACCGAGAAAGGATGATGCGGGTGCAAAAATGAGGAGCCACTGGCAGATGGTAGAGAATCGGAAAAGTTGCTATCGTCTTCTTGTGATCGAAGATCCCCCATCCCGATTGCACAATTCACACCTTGGCAAATCTCACCAACAAGTACTCCAAAACGAAAATCCATAAAAAAGGGCCCTGTGAGAGCTCCCGAAATAGTATTACTTATTATATGGTCTAGACGTATTCCAAGGCTATCTATAATGATCCTATCTAAGTACTATGAATCTTGACCGTTCCGTAGCTTTTTGTAAAAGTTGATGATGATGTCGTTGGCAGTCAATGTGATGATACTATGATCGGGATGCGTAAGGCTTGACGGATCATTATAGTATGTAACCGAAGATTACTTACGTATGGGGTGCAATTCTCAGGAAGTGTGCGGTAGAGCCTGAGCGATATAAGTTCGATAATTCTTACTATGTAAATGAGTGGGGGTTTCTTACCTTTGTACCACCCAAAAAAGCCTTCTGTCCGTAGAGTCTTCCATAGACAATCAATAGGATTTTTGTATAATGTTCCGCGCAATTTGCCATCCGGTCCTGGAGCAAGAGGCTGATTATACATCCGGGTCAAAGCCTGGAGTATAATTGAGAAGTTAATGATTATGACAACGGAATTTCTCAAGGATGAACCTACCGTATCAGCGGGTTGCATGGCCAGAAGCTAAAACAAAGTTTTGATCAAGTATTCCAAAATATAAGAAACCGTAGAACTATTCATACCACGCAAAAACCAGATACAGAGCTACTGAGGAGATAAGTCAGTACACTGTTTGCAGGCAACAGTCCATTGGAAACAATCTGATTTTTGGTCCAGTTATATGTTGGTAATTGAACCTATATGAAAGTTCTCGTCAACCTCCATCAATGTGGGTTATAAAGTATGGATTGCGTACAGATGAACCCATGGATGTTCGCAAAATTGCAGCATCGATTCCCCGCACAAGCCCGCGTGCGCCCTCCGCTTTGAAAATAGTGGCTAGAGCAGAGAATGAGTTCTTATAATAGTGTTGTGCACCCACGGGCAGCGCTGGCGAATAAGCCTGCATCCGGGCTTTGACCAGAAAGAGAGGATTTCCCAGTGAAGCTGAATGGTTGCTATGGCTTGAGTTATGGAATATGATGAGCTGAGGATAAACTGACCTCCAATAGTACCACTGGCTGCCCCTGCAAAAACAGATGTCCCAGATATCTGTTCACTGGGAGAGAAACCAAGTGTACGGTTGGTAAATTGTCTTATAGGTTCGTAGAAGCCTAATTATCCGAGCTGAGTAGTGATGCAATTACAATATGGTTTTTGCTAACATACCCAAACGTGATCCGTTGAGCAAAATCTAGCATAGAAGTGAGATAATCATAAATGCTGAGACATAAAGCTTCCCACTTGATATGCATACTAGAAAATCTCGGTGATTAGTACTGAAAGTGCCGCGTTGTATATGACAAAAAACTCACTGCTGGAGTTAGGCCCCGCTGCACACCTCGTATGCCTTCGTTTTTCCAGGTCTTCTTGATAGCATCCAAAGCACTGTTGTAGACCTTGACACCGCCATCCTTGGCAAGTTCGCCTTGCAATTGCAGACGAGTCTTGGCGACCTCCATTGGATTGGAGACAGTTACCTGTAGGAGCTCAGGCAAGGATATACATCAAGCGACATCCGATAGGCTTACTGCAATACATGCAGCAATACCACCCAGAACAAAACCTTCGGCAGTGGAAAGTGCACTAGGTGTGGGGGTCTTTGTTTGACTCGAAGTGGACGCCATGACGAGATTAAAGACTAGTCAGAAGTAAAGACACAGAGGAGAGAATCAACGATGTGGAATCAAGGCCTCGAGTCCAATACCGGCAGCGCACAACTTGTGACAGTGATGCGTGTGCGTGCTAAGCAGAGCACAAATGGGAAATACATGCTAGTGGCCTCGGTGTATCTTCGGCCGAACTAATGCCATGCGTCTTTGATCCGTGGAAGCCAGATAGTTACACAGCCACCGTAATAGTCACGACGTCACGTCTCCTTCGAACGGCCAGTCAAGTCACGCAGGCACTGCGAGATCGTCCACAGCTCCGAGTTGTACGCCGTACGGTGCGCATTTGCACCGTGACACTGACCTCAGGCTCAGGCTGCCGCTTGCCTTCATAGCTTGTCTAGCAACACTGTGGGATGTACCATATGGATCTCAGCTGCCTGAAATAACTGTAAATTGCATCACGATTATCCTGACTACCAAGCCTCTTCCGTGTTACCTGACTTGTTATGCTTCTGTTTACTGTTCGTGCGACCATTATCTCTGCGATACTCCTCATCGCAGTATCCACC
This sequence comes from Agroathelia rolfsii, assembly GCA_018343915.1. Classification (NCBI taxonomy): domain Eukaryota; kingdom Fungi; phylum Basidiomycota; class Agaricomycetes; order Amylocorticiales; family Amylocorticiaceae; genus Agroathelia; species Agroathelia rolfsii. Next base: position 3,690,303 of record JABRWF010000001.1, on the reverse strand, counting down.
TTTCTTCATATCATATCTTCGCCCTGGACATTGATCCTGCTATCCCCATTATTTGTTCTCACATCTATCCTTGCTATTTTGCTCTCCAATGTCGTATTCGGCTATGTCCTTGATTTGAACCGCAAACCAGAGCCACGAAGGCTTTACTCAATTGCAAGACCACTCGTTTTCTCCACCCCTGCAGCCTGGCAGGCTGTTCTCACACGTTCCGAATGGACTCAACAGTCTTTACAATCATTCGCACCCTTATACCCCGATTTTCCCAAAGTGTCTGCAGGTCTCGACGACATTATTTCTCTTATCATCCGTGATTTTGTTGTTTCCTGGTACAAAGATATCTCCAATTCCTCATCATTCCCTAACGCGGTCTCCGTGATCATTCATGACTCATTGGCCAACCTTGTCTCTCGCGCAACCAACGTAGACCTCGCCGCCTTGGTTGTCAAGCGTCTCGTACCCAAGATTACCACGCATATTGAACAATTTAGGCAGAGCGAAATTGCTTTGCGTGGAGACCGCCTCGAGCGTAAGCTAACGCAAAGTGAAGAACTGGACCTCTTGCTTGCCAGTAGGTATGCAGGCAAGGGTTCAGAGCGGAGGCTTCATCCAGCCATCGACAATCTCTCTTCTACGTTCACGAAACACAGTGAAGAAGCTCATTTACGACAGATGATTGACAAGATTCTTCCTATACTCTTACCTGAAACCGAGGCTCGGAGCCAAGCACTTCGAGTCGTCGTTAGGGAGATTGCGGCATGCGCTGTGCTTTATCCCATTATGGACATGATAGCAGACCCTGATTTCTGGAACAGGATTCTTGACCAAGTGGCTGGAGAAGCTATTCATCAGCAGTGAGTATATTATACACAACCGTGGGCAGAAAGACTGAAAATGTGGGCAGGAAACTCATCACCAAGGTTCGGCATGTTTTGGAGGCTCAGTCGTCGTCGTCATCATCCAGAAATCGCCTTTCAACAAGCATCACAGAAATTCCTCGGGCTGAGAACATCACTATTCGTACTGATATTAGACAATTTGAGTCCTTCTTACGGAGTATCAGCCGGTGCTCATCTCTGCTGGATGCCAGGCGGCTGAAGAATGATGTTATGGGCGAGATCCGCCGTACTCGAATGCTATTAGGTAAGCTGTCTATAGAAGATTCTATGGCTGCGCTAAGATTGACGTCTCCAGCAAATCATGAAAACGAGGATTGGATTAATGGAGAAAAAACTGAGGATGTGGTAGCCTTTTTGGACCGACTTTATACCGCTAAGCGCAAGGTCGAGGAGCGAATCGTCATTTTGGGTGGTGGAGAAGATGGAACAGTCAGTGTTGCTATTTGCCTGCCTCTGCTCTACGCATTAATAGCTTATCATAGGATTCGCCCTGTCCTGACCCGCCTCCCACTAAATCCCGCGTGCCCCTGCGCGACATTCTCCGTAACCCAAGCTCATTGTCATACTTTATGGAATTTATGGACAGGCGAAATCGGTCTCTCCCAGTCCAGTTCTGGCTGACCGTTGAAAGCTTCAAGAATCCCTTGGAATCTGTAGATTCTGATTCATCAGCGGACGAAGCTGATCCATTGCCACTCCCTTCGTCCCCCGTCAGTACGGCAAGGGAGGACATCACCATGATTTACGACCTCTACTTTTCCGGTCCTGCCCGCCCCCCTGCCCTGAGTGCCATCTCTCAAAAGCATATTGAAGCTATCCGCGCGTTTGCCATAACAGATAATCCGCCTAATGCAGCCGCAGAGAGGAAAGTTCGACGAAGTGTCCTTTTGGCTCAGAGGCAGATCGAACGTGACATGGAGCAACAAGACTTTGAAGATTTCGAGCGCTCAGAACTCTGGTTCCGTGTCGTGGGCGACATCGTCCACCACCCAACCTCGACGAGGGAAGAATCGGTCAAGATGGGTTCTTCTCGCTCACCGAACACATCCATACCCCGCTCTGAGTCTACACCTGCACTGATCGAGCAATCGGACAAACCGGCAAGTGTGAAATCCGGAAGATCCGCTCGTAGTGCCATGGCAGGTGTACAGCCAGTATTCAACCCTCGTTCGCATCCCTCACTCGGATTAGAAGCGCTCATGTCGCCAATTGAGGAGCCGACACGTGCACCCCTTTTTGACGACCCGGACGATAGAGCAGCTATCAATGAAGAACGTGCCCAGATCCAGCGCATGGAAGCCATCCAGGCCGCCTTGACAGATATTATTGCGGGAGAGGAGGGGGTCGATAAGCGAAAGAGCATAATGTCACAGTCGGAGCCCTCTAATCTCTCAGCTTCTGTTGGACATGGGACTCGTCATGGCTCGGAAGACCGCCGCAAACGACGGGGAGTCTTTGACGACTACGATGAGATCGAAGAACAAGAACGTGAGGAGGAGGAAGCCGAGAGCAAGAACTTACAAGCTGCTGGAACGTTCACTCTGGCAGCACCGGGAGACCTCCATCTTTCTTATGAGATTGCCCGTCTGAGCGGGAAAATCACCCATTTGGAACGGCAGGAGACCATTCTTGATACGTTAATTCGCAAAGCGGAACTTACCGGAGATGCACAAGAGCTCCGACTGCTGAACAAATCTAAGTCGGCCATGGCTCGCGACTTGCGGGAGCTGCGATTCCAGAAGGCACAGTATGAGCAACAGGAGTCTGCGAATCGATTGCATAGTGATCGTACACGCGTTGCCATTGTCAGCTCCACGGCAGGCGAGGAAGATGGAAAAAGTGTAGTGAGATATCTAGTGCAGGTTCAGCAGCTGGGACTTGATGAGAGTGTGGCGTCCGGCTGGGTCGTTGCTCGGAGATATAATGAGTTTTTGAGCATGCATAACAAACTCAAGGAGCGATTCACGATGGTTAGACAATTGGATTTTCCTGGAAAGAGGCTTGTGACATCCTTGTCGGGCAATTTCGTTGATAATAGGAGACAGGCTCTAGAAAGATACATGCAGGTAAGCTACTGCCCTGATACTATTGCATAATAGCTCGCTCATGAGATTTATTCAGAACATCGTTGCTATTCCAATTGTCTGTGAAAGTAATGAACTACGTGCCTTCCTCTCGCGTGACTCGCCCTTTATGGCATCCGAGCCCCCGCAGCCTATAGCGAAGCAAAGTTCTGCCAGCGCATTCGGCAAGGACCTCGTACGCACAGTATACCGCTCCGTCACCGAGAGTATCGACGATATGTTCTTCGGTCCATCAATGCTTGATGTTATGATCCTCCGCCTGACGCGCCAAGCAGCAGAACTGGCGGGCATCGTTGGATCTTCCATGATCGACGAGGACCTCGTGGCGCAGGCCCTCAAAATGGCTGGGAGGTTGAGCTCTGAAGACACGCTGATGCGCATGACTGGCGATTTGAAACCGCTAGAGGGAGAAACGAGCACGTCCTCCTTCTCTGCGCCGATATGTGACCTTGTCCTTGCTATTTTTGAGCTGAATAAGAAGAACAATTGGTTGAGACGCCAGGCTATTGTCATCATTTTGCAGCAGGTTCTTGGTGGTACGATTGAACGGTAAGCATGGCATTTTTGGCTGTCCCTCATGCTATAACCAAACCAAAAATATAGCAAAATACGTGAAAATGTAAAGACGTTACTTGATGAGTCTCGCGTCATGTCGGTCGTGGCCCTGCTCAAGGAAGGGTTGTGGCCGGGCGGCCGTTTGAAAACGGAGAACGTCGTCAGGACACAAGAAGAGAAATTGCGTACTCGTGATGATGCCAATCGCAAATTATCAGCCCTGATTCCCGGTATGTTTTAGAACAGTATCATATAGAGCGCATTCTCACGATTATCATTAGATCTCGGTGCGAATATAATTGGCCGGTCCAATGCTCGACGTGGTGCACGCCGAATATTTGCCGTTCTCCAAAACCGACGCTTGAACCAACATATCGCATACACTATCCTTGATGAGGTAGGACTTTATCTATTATTTAACCCTTAGAAAGCCATCGAATTGAAAGTGTTATAGATCATTCTGGCCTTGTTCCCTGAGACAGCCCAGCAGCAGTCACAACAAACTCGTTCTTGATTGCGATTTCTTGACGACCCTCGGACGTCTATCATGAATAACGAATAACATAAACGGGTGTAATATTTATTTTAGTTTAGTTTCGTATTTTTTTACTGTATTCGCATTTGTGCAATGGTTAGACAGTGCTATCAGTAATACCCTGCAGAGCAAAGTTGAGTGTATGCGTCAGATGCTTACGAGCTTGAGCTTATTACTGCCCGCTTCAACTCTTACTCCGACAACGACAACGAACAATCCCTCCCTGATTGCACTTTGTCTTTATCTAGACATCGATTAATATGCATGTCACTGCCTCTGCGGTAAAAATGACCCAGCTTCCAATGATTCGTGTCATCCTTGAACGCGTTGGCAGAACAAAAAGCGCGAAGAGCGTCTGGCAGCTCTGCAAGCAGAGACGGAAGAACTACAGTGCATCTTAGGGTATCGACCTGGTCGTTTTCATTCTTCGAGACGTTGAATTTGTTTCCTACAGAGAACATGAAGATCCTGAAAAGATTGTCGCAAAACACATCAAGCTACTACACAAGTATAACGAAGCCAAGGACGCTGCACAGGCGAGTGGCTCGTATCTTCCGACGTCCATGCGAATTTGCTCATGCCTCGTGTAGATTCTTATAGGACGAGTAAGATCGGAACATACACAACGTGATGTCCGTTGACTCATTCCTTTCACAGCTTGCAGCAATCAAACAAACAACAGTGCGACAGATACATATTGATATGGATCTGGAACTTGTTGATTAGCCAACCAATTAATCATGCCCAATGGAGAGAAATTGGACTGAGGCTCATTCATACTGACAAATGCCTATGAGACTCTATTGTATACTCGAGAAAATAGTATTATGGTTACCCCAAGCCTGATGAGTACAATGCAGCGCCACCGAGCTGAGTATCCGCGTCTTCCGCGGCTCGTGACAAGGCACGACGCATAACGAACCGGTATGGTATGAATGCAAGAAAGAATCTTGGTGAGCATCTGAATGCGGATGAGACCGATATAGGGTGTCGGATTACGGAGAGGCGCCCGTCGACTGCATTGAAACACGCGGAGCACTAAACCGGGTACAATTCCAGGGAGAACTTTGGATGGGTATTTGGGACTCAATTCCAGTTCAAACATAACCTCAAACGCTCAATATGAGAAGGTATGATTTACTGGAAGCGGAAATGTCCGATGTTATACATTGAAACATAGAATACCTTCGGATTCTATTATATGAGCACCATTCTCTGAGAGATGCATATTAAGGACAAGCTCACCAAGAGAGGCAAATAGATTAAAAGGGTGAAAAGGATATGCAGCTATATACAAAATAATGCGGGCCTCATGACTCATGTGTCGTCCGTCATGATGGCGAAGAATTCTTGCTCATTAATTTCACCATCTTGGTCGAGGTCGAATTCATCAATCATCGCTTGGCTAGAACAACTAGTCAGGCGAAAGGAACTAATGAGCGGAAACATGGGTCTCACAGTTCATCATCCTCTAGTCTATCACCAATCTCCTTCGCTACTCGACGAAGATTCCGCAAACTGATTTTCCCGGTGTTGTCATCGTCAAACAGTTGGAATGCTCTCCTGATTTCCTCCATTGGGTCTCGGGCCAGTATCTTCTCCGTCACTTTAAAGAAGAATTCGATAAATGGGGCGTCAACAAAATCATAGAAGGAAATGTGCACATACTGATCTTGGCAAAGTCTTCGAATTCCATAAGACTATGCCCAGACTTGTCATGGTCTCTGAGAAGCTTAAGCACTTCGGCCTTCTTCAAATCAAACCCAAGAGCACGCATGGCCACCTTCAGCTCATGGTAGTCGATGGAGCCGTCCTTGTCAGTGTCAAACAGTTCGAATGCCTCCCGTATTTCTTGTCTTTGCTCATCAGAGAGTTCAGGACGTGAGTGAGTGCGTCTTTTAGCCTTCTGTGCTGCAGAGGATGTGTACATGTTGAATCCTGGCTTTTGCTCGGGCTAGTCTGTGTGTGTGTTTTAAGTTGTTGTTCAGAAGCGCGATCCGTTACAGCGTGACACTGGAAAACGCGGTTGGTCACGTCACCTGTTCTTTCCAGGAATATAACGGCGGCCTGATAGTCTAGTAGTGTAGTATGATACTCCCTTCGGGCTGTTACATATCCTTACGCGCGGTGTAATTTAGGAATTCCATTCCGCCGAACAGAATCAAATCTGGCCCCGGTCTCAACTCCCGGTCAGGCCTATTTTCTTTTTATTTTTCAGATGCAACTAAGAATATATAAAAATTTAACATTGAAGCATGCGGCACAAAGTAGAAATAGTTCCGAAGCCCTCGACGCACAGCTGTGTGGTAAGTGCACGGCACCTGGCAGGGTTCTCATCGATCTCATCAACGACATATAAACGTATCACTTGAAAATCCTTGAAGTCATTTTCATCCTCGCATTAACCGCGATATGTGCAAATCGTATTTTCCTTCCATTCTCAGAAAATAGTATGAGAATTTAACAGGCTTATGGCCTAAGTCGCCGCAAGGGTTAGAGGAGTAAATACATTATACTACAATTGCAATTCCTTGCAACGATGGAGTAGACGGAGATAATCGTTTACTCCATTTGATCCATGTGTTATCAATGAACCTTCAAAACAGATTGTCGCTATGATATCGATTTCAACAGGCAGGCTCAATAGTTGCCATTGTATTATGGAGCACTCGTGCCTGCCATGTGATATTAGTCGTAAATTACACGGAAAGAATGGTCCGGTCGGACCTTTATTTACACTGGGATGCGAGTAACACAGCAAACCCAAAAGAAAAATTACAGACAGAGAAACTGTAATGATGAAAATTGTATTACGAGCGTCAGATGTAATGGCACCGTGGGACTGTGACAACTTCCAGTTTCGGGACCCCTTGGCTGTGTAAGATCAAAGTTATAAGCACATGCAGCATCATAGACAGAAACACGAAGCTTGTTCGCCTCGGGTTTCGAGCTTGCATGAGAGGATGGGCGCAGCAGTAACTTGTCGCATATAAAGGGAGGACGGATACATTTATACTCCAGCGAGTTTAAGCCCTGGATGCTGCCGATTTGGCTAATATCAGTCCGACGAAGAGCGATAAGATGACTGGCCAAAAACGTAATTCTCGGTTGGACCACAATGGCTCGTGGTAAACATGCGAGCGCATCTTTCTCCAGCGTGGTAAAAATGCATTCAATAATGAATAGAGGCCGTCAGATCGCAACTGGTATTCGGAGCCTCGGGGCTTGAGATGTACTACAAAAGATACGATAAAAAAAAATCATGGGCGGGTTATTACAGGAAGAGAAGGGTCATGGTTGATCCTTCTCTGATGGAAGCAGCCGCCATCATGTTAGAATATCGGCAACCCGGGTCGTTCAACCTAAGCAAGTATTTCTAGGTCCTATAAACAGCGATACTGGTTATGTCAGATATTTTGGTCAAGGGGATTAGGATCTAAGCCGTAAGAGAGCCTGGGTAAAAGCGAGAAAAAGATACGGGGGCTTCGAGCTGAGGCTTGTCGAGGCATGATTCGGACGGTGAATGTGAAGGTTGCCGGACTTTGAAATCGCATTCTGTATTCTTTCCCTTTATAACCAACGAAGACAGGGGCTTATCTTGCCTGTTATTGGCCGATAGACTTAAATACAAAGTCATCCGCCTGCCTCGGCTTGTGGAGATAGCTGGTATTACCATTCTTGCAGGGTGGATCTCTTCGCATTGAACTGTGAAAAAATCTGCGTGCATGGGCAAAAAGACGATGGATGACGTGGCTTCAGATCTCCAACTCTCTGAGACTGTAAATCCCGCCACAAATGCCGAGACCGTCAGTAAGAATGGCGACTTCTCGTGGCTGGGTCATATGGCTTATCTGGTTGACACTGTAATATAAGCACAGGCTGCCACTCAGACTGATGGTCCTTCCCTACTACTTACGCCCAAACGGGCGCCTAGGTCTGTGGACAAATCTGCTTTAGTTACTGCGAGATATTCATCGTGCAAGATAGATCTACGACGACCACAACTCGCAGGAAATCGCCTATTGCTGCTGAACGCACTTTGACAGTCGAAAGCTCCTCACCGATCCTGATTACTGCGCAGCCTCCGATGGAGACAATCATGTCACTTGATATCCACCCCATGCCATATACCCAGCCCCCAAAGTCGGGGCAATTCACTTTTCTTTCAACTTCATCCAGTGAACCACTTTATGAGCGTCGAGGTCCTCGCACACGGACTGTTCAGCCAGTGCCTGTGCCTAATCTTACGAAGAAGAGCCGAGGAAGAAGAGTACCTACCTCGCCCGCCCCTAGTCAAGCTACAGACGTAGCTCCAGATAAGCCCAGCGAGCGAAAACCCAGAAAGAAAAATGGGCGGGTTTACATGTGCGAAGTAGCAGACTGTGGCAAGTTTTTTGTTCGAGGAGAGCATTTGAAGCGCCATGTTCGCTCTATTCACACTCATGAAAAACGTTTGTTTCATTTTCTTCCGTTCATCGGGCCTTTTTTCTTCCCTAACTTTTAAACCAGCCTTCCAATGCAAACATCCGGGTTGCTCGCGCTATTTCAATCGTCATGATAATCTCCTGCAGCATCAGAAGGTACACAAGGACCCGTCCTATGTGCCTGCTTCAGATAACGAGATGCAGGAGATGCCACCTCCCACTTCCAGCGGTCCAGAATTCATACCGCCCCTTCCACCTCCGCCATTATCACCGAGCTCACATCATCACGTCTTTCGAAGCGACTCATCCGTTATCATGCCTAATGTGACCTACAACGCCTTTCCTACTTACGTCAATGGGCCCATGCCTACTCATGAATATGTAACAAATGTGGCTATTTCGGATATGCGAACGGCGATGCCAACGTCATCGCATATTCACGGCCAGACTCACCCGGAAAATCTGAGGCATGATGAGCGCTTCTTTCAGTATGGCAATCCGATTGGACCACCGCCGATGCAAATTTCTCATCATTTTACGAACAACACCAACGAGCATCCTGGTCCAATCTATTTCTCATGATACAATTATAACGACACCGAGACGAAATGCTTAGGATTTTTATTACCAATGCTTTTCTTTACTGGAGGCCTGTGTTTATGCTTGTGTTCAATTGTATTAAGTTCGAGTAGGGTTTTGTTATTACGTTGTAGTGTTAGTGTTGCCAGTGAATAGTGATATGATTTATGGTCCAAGTTCACCTGAATCCGAATTTTTGGTGGGCATAGATGTGGAGGTCTTGCCCACTTCCATGAAAACAACATTCTATTGTTGCTAAAATGTCCGTGCTAGACGAAATAATCATGGTCGACTCGATTGGCAGCGGTGGTCGCGCGCCACACTCGCGTCTTACGTACGATTGATAACGAGCCTGTCAGCCACCGCCGGCTTCAAGTCCGCTCCATTCGTTACGCTGCTTCTGCCAGTGTCTGCTTTGCAGTCAGCCTCTGGAAATCGAGGCCAGGTGTAGACTCTTTCAGTCAGCCATACTAGCACGGTATATTTCTACAAAATCACGTAAACGAATTCTGCAGCGTGTGTTGCCCAGCTTGCACTAATACCGCCAACACGTCACAATTGGATACCCATTAACGACCGGGCTATAAACTGAATCTGGACCAGACTACATCGCAACTTTCATGATCTGAGAATGGAGGCTCACGTCAAGGCAAAGGTGCCCTTGCCTTGAATCATATAGCCCAATTCGTTTTGACTGAGCAAGGACGTTCAGGTGACTGCTAAAGTAACTCCTCCATCACCACGTCCAACAGTGAGAATCGCCGCTCCACGCCAGCTGGCGAGTTCGCGCTCGGCTTCTCCTACCAAATTTTCGTTTTCGCAGGCCTCTTTACGCCACCCCGACGAGAATGTAGTGAAGCCCAAGGCCAGGATCAATGGCAGCGCAAAGATCAGCGTTCGCAGTCGTAGCCCCACCGGTAGCGCCATTGGCGTCGAGAGCAGGGTCAAGTCACCTCGACTACGGCCGACATCACCTCAGAAGACAGTGCCTGTAAACACCAAGAGCACAGCTGCACCCAAGCCCAAGCCATTCATCAATACACGGCCTTCTCCATCTGTCGTATCTTCGTCGCCCAAGTCGTTACTTTTATCTCCAACAGCAGCCAGTGACGTAGGATTCTCGCCAGATAGACTCGGTGTCCAACTTCCCAGCAGATTACATCGCACGGACTCCATTGGCTCCCTTTCATCCCGACGACGGGTGTCTGAGACGGCTAGTGCCGTCACATTGCCTATATCCAGTTCACAACCCGTGCGTGTCAAGGCCAAGGTCACGAAACTAGCAAGACCATCAGATTTAACTTCCCCCGCCACTTCGCAACCCTCTTCTCCAACGCTATCCGCATTTGCTTCAGGTCGACCCTCACACCGAACACGAGCTGGGTCTATATCATCTCCCCGTGGCTCCTTGGCAGGCTCTGCTCCTTTGCCGCCTCCTGAATTTTATCCTATCACGACATCATCACCTGCCGCTAATCCTCATCGTTATGCGTCACCACACAAACCCTACAACCCATTTGATCCCAAACGACCCTCATTACCAGACACAAACCGACATCCTTCGCCTCCTCAGCGAATATCCCCCCCGGCATCAGCCGTCTCGTATTCATCACGTTCATCAGTATCACTACTCTCCCAGAACGGCAAAATTCGCAGATCCGGCTCAGAAGCACCTAGTGAAGAAGACATTGACACGGAGTGGGAGCCTCGCCGTTCTCCGCCTCACGTACCTGGAGGGATGAATGAAGAGTCGCAGAGAAAGGTCAGCTCTGGCACAGCAAGACGGTCCAGCATCGTTGAGCCGCGGTCAGGGGCGGTCGCGGCTCTCATGCAGATGGCTGGGGAGACGGTATCGGATGGTGAGGCTGAGAACGATGATGCGAACACTTCTGACGAACATGATCCGGAGCATCGCTTCAAAACGAAAGCCAAGGTGGATAGAAAGGTGATGCCATAAATAATTAACTTGCTTTTGTTTTTGTGTTGACTCGATATCTACGACATGCTAGATTGCGGATCTTGAGATTACTAATCGCTCATTATTGGCCATTAATGCTGCGTTGGAGACTACCAAGCATCGTCAAGCAAAGGAAATCCGCGAGCTGCGACGCAAGCTCCGTGAAACGCGACTAGCTCTCTCCCCAAGCCAGTTCCGTCAGATATCGAAAGCAGAATCGGAACCCGAAGCATCAGATGAAGAGGGAGATGAAACGGATGGCGAAAAGGTTCAGGACCCTGCATACGATAGGGTCTGCGGTATGTTGGACGCACTCATGAACAGCGCCACGGCTGCTCTGGAGGCGACGATTGCTACGTTTGCAGAGAGCACTGGTGGAACAAAGGTATTACACGCCGATGACCTTGCGCGCATGCGGCGGCATTCCTCACAGAAGCATATCAAACCTGATGATGATGATGACGAAGACGAAGACGAATTTGTTGATGCTAGCATGGTCACTTTGCCTGATGATGACGACGACTCAGACTCGCTGGCATCTGAGAACGAGGTGGAAGCTATGACTACTTTTGACTCAGATCGGAGTCCTAGCCCAATACCGCCCATCATGATTACTTCTCCCACTTGACTTCCTTGACTTTTATTATTAGCACTGTTAATTTCTCGTTGCTTTCTATCATTTGCAGTGTACATATTGCTTTTTTTATTATTATGGATCTCATCCCTGTTATATATCATTTACCATCCTGTATACCATCTTTTGGACTGCTTTAGATAGTCTCTCTCTTGTTTCTTCTTCTTCTTCTTCTTCTTCTTCTTATTTACTCCTCTTCGGATGTTGGATGTAGTTATGTAGTTGGATTTACCACAGCTCATGTGCACGTAGAAATCAAAGCAGACCAATGAAGAGAAATTATAATAATGTTTACATTTACTTGCCCATCGGAGGCAACTTGGCATGTGACCCAGAAAGGAAATCTCCAAAAATCTCATTGCTTCTGCAGACTCCGAGTCGAAGCAGCTTCAACTCAGGTCGTCTGTCTGCAATCCCAGCCTCGACTGGCGTTGGGTTGTATATTCATCGTTTATTCAAACAAGACAAAAAAGAGGCTTTCTTCGATTCACATCTCGAGTGCTGAAATCATGACCCGTGGACTACTGTTGACGAACAATCTTCCACAATTACAAAATCTCATCAAGCGAGACCCTGCTGGCTACAAAGAGGAATTCCTACAGCAATGGAACCATTACAATAGCATTCGCCAAATATTCGCATTAAACCCAAATGAGCAGGCAGATCACTTTCGGGAGTTGGTCACATTCATATCCCAAGTGTGTATATCATAACTCCTCCGATTGAGTCTTGTCTCATCAACTCGTGAACGCAGGTTGCACAATGTTATCTCAAAGAAACTGCTGATTTTCCATCTCAACTATCGGAGCTACTACTTGAGAGCTATGGCTCATTATCTCCTGATACCCGCAAGACATTAGTGCAAAATTTGGTCATGCTTCGCAACAAGAATGTGATACCATCAACTGAGTAAGTTTTTGGGTCTTGAGTTATTACTCATTTAGCAGAATAAAAACATATTACGCTGCAGGCTACTCAAGACCTTGTTCCCTCTTCTTCCACGTACTACATCATCTCCACTCCGAGCATTCATCAGAAAGACGATCCTATCCGACATCCGCAATGCAAATCTCCACACCAAAAACCACAAGCTCAACCGCGCAGTACAAGCTATGCTATTTGGTATGGTTGAGAGAGGAATGGATGCTGAAGTTACTGGAGATAAGGGCAAGTTGCGTGTGAATCCTGATAAAACATCCGCAAACGGGGAAGAGGCTATGTGGGCGGTGGTCTTAACGAAGGAGCTATGGCGCAAGGGAATATGGACAGATGCGAAGCCAGTGTCTATAATCGCACTTGGTTGCTTCCATCCTAACACCAAGGTTCAAAGTGCTTCGCTACACTTTTTCTTGGCTAGCGAGGAAGACCAAGAGGATAGTGATGATGAGGAAGAGGAGGTGCGTTTCGTTCATAGTCTTCTCAGGGAGTATCGTTTTCAACCATGCTTGCTTTAGATCGCAGACCCCAAATCACTACAACATCGCGCAGAAATCAACAAAACGACTCGAAGTGGGACAAAAAAGCTGCAAAAACAGTTAAAAAAGATTAAAAAGGTCTGTACATCTTGTCATCAACCTCGCTTATGATCTTCTAGACTCAAACTGCAAATTTAGAAAAAAGCCAACAAAAAGGGCCCTGTTATGCCCAACTTCCCCGCACTGCAATTATTAAACGATCCTCAGACTTTCTCAGAACGCCTATACGATCTCTTAAACCGCTACGACAAGCGATACTCCCTCGACCACAAAATCCTCTTGATGCAACTTACCGCCCGTGTCATGGGCACACACAAGAACACCGTCCTCGGCTTCTACACTTATATCCTTCGTTACCTCACCTACCACCAGCTTCGCGTTCCCGCCATTCTCGTCGCGCTGGCTCAGTCCGTGCACGAACTAACACCACCAGACGCACTCACGCCTGTTATCCAGAAGCTTGCGCATGAGTTTGTTCATCCCGGTGTGGGCTCTGAGGTCATCGCTGCGGGTCTGAACGCTATCCGTGAGATATGTAGACGCCAGCCTTGGGCGATGGAAGAGGATCTTCTAGGCGACTTGATTGAATATAGGAAGAGTAAAGAAAAGACTGTGATTGCGGCTGCACGAGGTTTGCTGCAGCTTTATAGGGAGGTCAACCCTGGAATGCTAAAACGACGGGAGAGAGTAAGCCATGTTTTCTGAATCCACATGTGTTTATATTCTAAATTTCATTCTATTAGGGTAAAGAGGCGACCATGGGCGTCGCTAAAGGCTCTCAACCCTTGCCTTTTGGCCACAGCGCCGATGCTGCCGTTGACATTGAGGGCTTATCCGTGAGTTTGAACCCATGATTACTTATTTCTCTATTTATTTAACCTTCTGAACTGACGTTTGCGTTCAGTTACTCGAGGACCATTTCAAAAAATTGCGCGAAGAGGAGGGTGGTAGCGAAGGCGAAGAAAACGACGAGGAAGCTGATTGGAAGAAGTGGGAAATGGAATCCGATTCTTCGGAGGACTCATCCGAGTCCGAAGGCTGGATCGATGTTGAGTCGGATGGGGAAGACATCGACATTAGCGACAGTGAAGATGAGGGTGATGAAGCCAAGGAAAAGGACGGTACTAAAGAAGAAGGCGATGCTCCAGAGTCGTCAGAAGCCCGTATATCGACATTGGCAACGACCAAGGTAGGCGCGTTTATTAAATTCCGTTGACGTCAACTATTCAAGTAAAACAACGTCACCCGCAGATTCTTACACCCGCTGACTTCGCCCTGCTCAACGATCTACGCTTACAAGCCGCCCGCAAAGCAGTAGAGAATACTGGTGGCTCGAAGGCAAAACGAAAACTGGCCGCTCTCGAAGCAGAGAAGAAATTACTGGCTGAGAACCAGGAAACCACGTTTGTCTCCGAAAACGATATCCTGGGCCCACGCAAGAAAGCCAAGGCGGACTACGCGGAGCGCATAGAATCAATCCAAAAGGGCCGTGAAGGCCGTGAAAAGTATGGTTCTCGTAAAGGCAAGAAGAATAAGGATACCCCGAGCAGCTCGACAAACAGGGAGAAGGCTAGGAACAAACCCATTATGATGATCCTCAGCAGTGGCGCAGTGCGCGGAAAGAAAAAGGCAAGCTTACGCGAGAAGCAGCAAAAACTGCGCAAGCACATCGACAAAGCGAAAAAGGCTCATCATTAGATTTGACAACTGATCCCAGCCCCCCAGTCCATTTACAACAATCTATTTAATTTCTGTAATATTTACAAATGTAATTGCGTATACATGCTGTCCCTTGAAGAGGTATCAATGTACCGAGAGCGCTCTTAAAGCCTCGTAATCACTCGTCCTCCGCGATTCTCTGAGCACGTCTTGCCAACTAACAAATAATATAAGCATCACAAAAATAAGCATGACAAAAAAAAAACTTACAGCAGCAGCCAAATCCATCTGTCCTCCCGGAGCAGCGGGCGGTTTCGCACCCCCTCCTCCAGGACGGGGCGGTGCTTTAGGAGCCCCTGACCCAGGTCGTGGAGCACTCGGCACAGGAGGCTTCGTGCCTACTGCTGGCTTGGGAGCTGCACCCGGCTTTGGCGCCGTTGGCGGTGGCGGCTTTGGTTTGGTGGCAACTGGAGGGGGAGGCTTGGACGCTACAGGAGGCACCGGCCGTGAGGTTGCTGCTGATTCTGTGTTACTGTCCGAGCTGGCGGCCTTCTTCCACGGCGTCGCGGACCCATTAGCGGAAGCCATGTCGGGGAAGACGGCCACAGGTTTGGCATTTACATTGGCCGTCAGTGGGGTAGTAGAAATGGGTGCCTTTACTGGGGGCTTGGCTGCTGGGGTGACAGTAGGAGGCTTGGGGGCGGGTGGAGCAGCGGGGGCGGCAGGCGCGGCTGGGGCTGGTCGGCCACGTGGTGGCGGGGGTGGAACAGGGGCAGCCTTGGGCTTTGGCGGGATAAGCTCAAGGTAGTTGTGTGGTGCCCAGCCCTCTTCATTGCCCTTCTTGACGAGCCACCAGCCATCATCGTTGGTACCCTTATCAACTAGTGTGACGATATCATCTTTCTTGAAGGATAATTCTCCCTCTTGACCGTCGAAGGCGTATTTGGCCTTGTATTGCTCGACATCTGGCTCTGGCTCGGGTGCAGCTTGTCGACCAGGTGGCGGTGGCGGAGGTGGCGGCACAGAGCCTCTTGAAGCCGTGGATGCTATGGATGGAGTTGCAGCTGCTGCAGGAGCTGCTGCCGGCTTTCCAGGTAGAGGCTGGGCCACAGGTTTCGGCTTCGAGACAGCCACTGGTTTTTTCTGTGGAAATGTTGGTGAAATAGGGCTCAACACTATCAGTCAAGACTCACATCCGACGGTCCGCCTTTCTTCAACAGCTTTCCCGCTGTAATCGGACGTACCACGCCTGCTTTACGTTTGGCGGGTGGTCGCGACAAGCTTCCAGCTGGTTCTCCGGATGCGACAGTAACAGTGTGACTCTTGTAATTGTCGTCCTTCTGCACTGTCTCATCTTTGATGAATTTGATCTGGGCTTTCTTTTCCTTCTTCTTTGAATATTCAAGTCTAAGGCTTGGTTAGTTACTGGACTAGCGGAGTTACCAAGGCAGACTGACACGGAGGCGATGTTGACGGTGATGCTATTCGAGGACAGTTCAACAAGATTAGACGTCAATTCTGTCTTGAAGTAGCAGTGCATAACCGGATCGCCTTCTTCCGAAGCGTTACAGTTTAATATCTATAAATAACTTGAGAATGGGAAGAAAAAGGAGGAGATCAATTTTTCGTACAATCCAATCATCCCGTAAGTTAGAGAGACTGATTGATTTGATGGTGACTATTGGGATCTTGCGCTCTAGGATCATACCTTCCTTCGTATTCGAGAGAATGTGGACGGCTTTCTGCGTCTAAGAAAAGCATGGATGAGTCGATAGTTCAAACTGGAGTAACATGTAGCTCACCACAACGAGGTATCTCGGACTTCTCAAAGCCGATCGGCCTGTTCTGGAGATGAGAACTTCTATACGAGAGCTGAAGGTTACGCTATCGGCTGCATCCATCCATTCACGAAGTGAGCACGAGTTCTATTGTAAATGACAAAACACTCACATCCAATACCACACAGTGATCCGAGTTGTTCTCCTAGTGCACTCTTCCCATTGACATCCAAGTAATCTCCCATGTACCGACGATAACTTAACAAGCTATATCGCCTGCGTTCCTTGCGTCCCGCGAGTACAGCATGACCTGCATCTCTCTTCTGAGCATAGACGATAGCCTCCTTATTATTCTTCCAGAACCGCTGTATACGCTTAGCACACTCGATCTTGTATCGGTAATAGTTCCTGAAGGCTCGTTGGATGCGGGCGGCCATATTATGCCAGTAGCGATCGCGCATAGTTTCAAGGGCGAAAAGCTAGGGAATGAAGATTAATGTGCCCCCCCCCCCCAATGAAATCAACAAAGCTAGTACTAACGGTTTCAGGATTCTTGATAAACGCCTTGGTCACACCCATTTGCCATTCCTCCTTCGCAATACCAGTGTCCTTGAGAATACGCTCGCAACCAGATTTAGAGTCTCCTTGCCAAGTATAATCTCCAGCGTATGACGTCGCGGGTGACAGCAGATAGAATCGTTCCACCATCTTCTCGAATGTGTTTCTGTACGCAAATCCAGCTCTGCGAACACGAATGTTCTCCTGGAGACCAAGGTACTTGATCTGATGGAGAATAGCTTTGGAGTCATATTCACTCCAGCTGCGGTTCTGGTTGGGCTTGATGGTTCGGATGTATGATGGCTGGGCCTTCATCAGGTTATCAACGAGCGCACCTGCAGAGGCCTACAATAGCCATCAGCATTGTCAAGAAAGTAGCGTACCAGAAACATAAAGCACCTTAATCCTGTCTCCAGCAGTGGGTGGCCTCTTCTTGCTATTAGGATCTGGCCGATCCGGGAAGAGAGTTTGCAAGAACTGGTTACTACTCGCGGCGATGAGATCTAATAGATCCTTCACAAGCGCATCCTTGTTCTTGTCGGTCATGCCCTGAACATTGTACGTCACGTCTCCAGCGTAGTGCCTGACAAGGAACTTCTCTCCTCTGGCCTCAAAGTGCGGATTGGACGCCAGAGCAGATGTGCGCTGCATGAAGCTGTTGTCCGCAGCCGTTGGATCCGCATGTGCCGTTGCACAGGCGTCATTAAGAGCCGCAAAAATACCGGGAGGACGCTTTTCCTCAATGAGATCACAAACAATTTTGTTGTTGAAGTACTTGATCGGCGTCCATTGAATCTGCTCGCGCACGTATTCCTCTTGCTCGGTCTTTAGAGTCAGCTCAATGAAGATCTGTTGGAGTTTTTCGTTGACATAGTTGATACATAGCTGCTCGAACGAGTTATCTTCGAAAATTTCAAAACCGAAAATATCCTAAAGAATGATATTCAGCATTGGATTATTTGCACTATATAGATCACGAACTGACCAAGATGCCGATAACCTGTGCAGTCGCACCCCTAGCTTTCATGGATATATTGATGCGAGACACAATCCATTCGAACAAGTTGTTGTAGATAGCCTTGGCGAGTGCATCTCTGCCTGAGCTTGCTTGAGCAGGATTGAGAGGAACATCATAAACAGAGCCACGACGACCGCCACGCTGCGTCTCCATGACTTTCTGTGTCAAGGCTTTCTGTACAATGGCGCCATCTACGTCCATCAAATATGCTACGAAATCGGTGATACTGGTGTCAGCAATCTCGGAGTTCCCGGAGTCATTCTCAGCAAACTGGACATTGCCAAGCCAGAGGATGATGGCAAGCATACGCAGGATTTCATTTTGTTCGCCATCTGACAATCCGATAACACTCATTGCTTGCTAGTTGGGATTCAGTCAACTAGGATGGTGTAATGCATACGGTACATGTACTCACCAAAGTATCCGCAAACTCCTTCTCGTCGCTCACGTCCGGGACGTCAAGGCATCCACTGGCACTGGTGTAAATATACGAGTCAGGACCCTGGATACCAAATGACTCTGATAGCTATGATTAGAGGGTTCTCAATGTATGTCCCGAGTTTTAAAATACCTCGATGGGCATCAGAAGCGGCCTTGGTAAATTGATAAAATATATGGAAATTCCGCTCGTTTTCAATTTGACCAACAACACGGCCTTTTTCTAGCAGATAGTTAGTGATCTGAGCACCTACGGGCTCCCCGTTGGTATTGAACATAATCTCGAGGTATTTCCCCTGATATCATCGATTAACGAGACTTTATTCAGGAAAAAACAAATACGTACATGTCGACTAGAATTGTTGTTACGTAAAGTCTTAGCACACCCAAAACTTTCTAGCAGAGGATTTGTCGCAAGAACCATATCCTTGATCTCTTGGATGCTGCTATCCTGACCTCCAGATACGGCAGCAATGTACTGCATAATGCGTTTGGCTGCTTCCGTCTTGCCTGCACCAGATTCGCCGGAGATGATGACACATTGATTCTCATGATAGGCATTCATGTTATAGTATGCCGATTCAGCAATGCTAAACACATGAGGGGGTACTTCGAGCCTGTTTTTGCCACGATAGCGCTGCAAAACCTCGTCGGTGTAAATACCGAGATCTGCGCACAAACACGTCAATATTTATCTTGAGATCAATTAGGACCATATACGCGCCTCTGAACGGGTTCACTGATATCAACACAGACCCGATATACGTGTATATCTCCCCACTTGTCCATCGTTTCTGAAGATTCTCGTTTATGCTCTCGTTGCTGATTGTCGTCAGGAGAGTCATGTCGGACACGCCGACTGTTTTCTTCTTAAACCCCTCCTTCCAGTCTGCCTTTCAAGTCTTCAGCACCTCATCCCAGATGAGACTTTGTGTTTTGTGATGTGCACCTTGACTACTTTGGCTGCGCCTCCAGATTTCTTGGGCGTTGCGGCGGCAGCCTTCTTACCCGCCTTCTTAGACGGTGCCTGCAGAGAATTGAGATTTCGACAAAGCAGTATCTAGTAAATAAAGTACCATTATGATTGCTCAGGTCAAGATATGGTCGAGTGACTGTTCGAGGGGCCAGGGTATTTCCAGTGTGCTGTTGTGATCAAGGCGCGGTGAGGGCCATCATCACTCCGGCCTCCGAAGCGCGTCCATTTGCTTCCGCACCCATGGTCGCTGCCAGTGGGATTTGGAGTTGTTAACTTTTAGCGGCCATGGCCAAGTCAATCAGAACAACAAATGAAAAAACATTCCTTAAGCCAAAATCACCAGACGCTCTCAGACCACCTTTGGAGAATGTCGCAAAACGCCCTATAACTCAACGCAATATATGGGAGTCTTACGCAGGTAAAGTACCACCCCTCACCCTCTTGAAGACACAAACTTGAAAAGGCCTTTATTCTTGCAGTCCTACCGCCGCGGACACGACTCATGTTCTCTCTCGGAGTCTGCGCTGTAGCCGTTACCGGTCTCTTCGTCTCTGACTATCTTGAAGACGTAATACCCCAAACGACAGAGGGACAGAAATGACACTTGCATGTCAGTCTGCATCTATTGCTTGCAATATGCAGCTGATCCTCTTGTGGGCTCTTGGATTGCACTAAACTATCATCCTGTACATGAATTCGCATTAGAGACGCCAGGTCCCGAGTTTATGGGCGCCTATAGAGAAAAGAAAACATTTATCCTGATCCATCCTACAGATTATTACTAGTACCTCGCCCCCTCTTGCCTGTAAATCATGCCAGGCCTAGTCGGTGGCTGGTAGCCCTCGTAGATTATATGACGCTGTTCATACTCCGATCCATAGCCATAGCCAATGCCATACGAAAGTCGGCCCGTCGTCGGGTCTATGGTCTGTGTCAGCTTGTACTCTTCCGCGAGCCTTTCCTTGGATGGGTAACGACTGAACTCCTCTGTGCCCTCCACAAGCTTGTGTTCCCATTCGTGTGTCTTCCAATCGGGATCGGGTACGAGATCTGGCTCGGAAAAATTGTTTTTCTTCCACGGGGACAGTGCGTGAGCCATATCATGGACGAGAGACCACCAGGTGTCGAAGAACAAGACGGAGCATACGATAGCAGCTACAGCGGCGACACAGATAACCGCGATTCCGATTCGCTTCCAGGATTTAGAGCTAATGAAGACAGTGTTTGAAGTCGAAACTGTTTTGGTGGGTGCTGGTGGCGAGATGCTGGTGGCGGGCATGCTCAAAGTCGATGAATTGGTAAGCGAAGGTATTGTGGGACTTGTAAATGTAGTTGGCTCTAGTGTCTTAGTTTCTGGCTTGGAAGACGATATAGAGCTTGTTAAAAGTGTTGTACTAGTGGGCAGATCTAGGCCGGGCAGGAGTCCATTGATGATGTTTTCCGTCGACGTCGCAGATTTGCTAGACTCAGAATGTGCATGTGAAGTCTCGGTTGATGAGACAGATGATGTGAGTGGCTCGTCCGCAGGTTCATCAGGCCCGAGCAAGCCTCCGAGTTGGCGAGGGTCGAGGAATGCAATTGTAGTGCGGCTATGAGTAGGTTCGACAACCAGTGCCGGAGCTGTAGCTTGAATGTATGCGTGTGAAATGAGTAACAGAGCTGCAAGTTTCGCGGCCATTGGATGAGGCAGAGAGGATTTTCAGCGCTACTAATGATGGATTTACAATGAGAACATAAATTGACGGGAAGAATGCGCGCAAGGAATTGAGTGCAGGAAAGAGATGGACAGACTCTCGGATGGGTGTGCGTTATATGCTGACGAAATGTTCAACTTCGATGTTTCTGCTTCCGGATGCAACACACACAAAACTCACACAGCAATAGAAAGAAAAAGAGAAAAAGAATTCAAGGGCAATATTTAGATAGTATCTATGTATCGAATGAGATCTCATACTGTCTTGTTGTCTACTGCTGCAACCAGGAGGGACCAATCCGCACTTCGTTTGCACATCTCCCTGAATGCACTTCCTTCTTGTCTAATCAATGTAGCAGGGCTGTCGAATTCTCTAACCTCGCCCGCATCCAACACCAGGACGCGATCGTAGTCAATTATAGTCTTGAGACGATGTGCGATGGTTATCACCAAGGCTCCAGACAACTCTTCGCGAATGGTTTTTTGAATCTATATGCCTCGTTCAGTTAGATAAATTCCCAGAGGGGAATTAGTATGAAAATTCATACCTGATCATCAAGGCGTGAGTCAATTTGCGAAGTCGCCTCGTCTAAAATGATAATGTTCGTTCTCCGCAACACGGCTCTTGCGAGGGAAACAAGTTGTCGTTCTCCAGCACTTAGAGATCCGCCTTGGCTGATCAACATGTCTAGTGAAACATCCTGTGGCCTTCCGTCGTCTGTAGAGCGACGCAAGAGGTTGGTAAGATGACAACGGTCTAAAACATCCCAGCATTCCTGATCTGTATGTTCTTGGAAGGGATCCAGATTGCTGCGAAGTGTTCCAGAGAACAACGAGACATCTTGACTAACAATAGTCTGTAAACAAGTCAGTATATGATCGGACGGGCTTACAAAGGGAAACCGACGATTTTTGTCCGTAGATCCTCCAAGCCGATCTTCGATATATCTATACCATCTATACTGTAAAAAGATTGATACTTGTTTGCTCAAGTATTTAGAGAAGCCAAATATCTTACATAATTTTACCCTTATCAGCTTCAACCATTCTTAGTAAGGATAGAGCGAGAGTAGATTTCCCAGACCCCGTTCTTCCAACCTGGGTATGATCTAGTTAGTGGCTACAGTAACAACCTCATTTTGGGTCACTTACAATACCAATCTTCTCTGCAGGCTTGACAGTGAAAGACAAATTCTTCAGGATCACGGGCAGATTCTCTGCATATCGAACAGCAAAATCCTCGAAAACCACAGTGCCGCTGCTCGAAGGCCAATATGCAGGCGGTCGGCTTTTCTCGATGATTGCGGGTGCTTCTTGAGGAACACCCAGGTATTCTACAATACGCTCGACTGAATTAAAGTCTAACTCCATCTGAGCTAGTACCCTGGATTATATCGTCGTCAATTTGGATCGAGAGTTAAATAAGAAGAAAGACGAACCTGACAAGCTGTCTCGACGCCTCTGCGAAAATACCGGCTTGAACGATGACCACAGCAGCGAGCCCACTCTTCGTGTGATTTAATAGCGCGAAGGAGGTAGTCAAGAATACTACGACCGATCCAAGACCTATGACATTGTTAGAAACAAAACTCCGTGCATGTGCATTTCTTACAATCGTATCGCCATCTAAGCCAGCCGCTTACCAGCCACTGATACCAGACACAATCAATATTGGCGCCAAGGCGGATAGAGATGGAAATAGCCGCACGTATACGTGATCAAAGGTTTGGAAGGTGTCAACCCTCTCGTAGAACCTATCTTGGTACCTGCTTTCCATAGCAAATGCTCGCACGTGTGGCAAGCCCCTTAGTAGCTCATCAAAGCCCGCAAATGCCGGAGATAGCGAAACCGACTCCAGACGTCGCAGGTCTCTGGAGGCCCTAATGTACCGAGGCGCTAAGCGTATGTAGAGGCCTGCTATTATGAGCGCAAAGGGCGCAAATGATGGGACAACAGCCACGATAACAATGAAAGATGCTATGAAGTTAAATACACCCGACAGGGCAGCGCGAGCCGAGTTTTGTAACGCTCCATCGACGGTGTTGATATCGGTAGTGAAGCGGTTGAGGATCCGTCCGATAGGTGTGACGTCGAAAAACCGTGCGGGCGCTCGTACGAGTCTGTTTAGGAGCTGAAGGAACAGGGTACGGGATGCCTGAAGACTGGCGTAGTAGCCTAGAGCAATGTACAGCAGTACTACAATGGCACCACACAGGGAAATCAGGAAATAGATGAATATCCAAGGCCTAACATTGACAGCAGGAGGTGGAAGACTCCAACTGTCGTCAGAATACGCCAAGAGATGGGAATAAGTAGGCTTGAGTAGTGCAGGTTGATTATACGCTTCTCCCCATTTCGCCAGATAGAACTGTTTAAAGATTACGTTCAAAGATACGACCAAAATTCCAAGATGTTATAACGTACTTGGTTTCCGATGTTGATAACACGTATAAGAAGCAGGAATATGATTGTCAATATCCATGAGAAGATTCCCGCCGCCTTGATATACGTCCAGTACGTGCGGAAAGAAACCCTGCCCTCTGCACGGGCCTCCGCCTCAATGAGTTTTCCGTCGGAAACGCGTTTCTTCGGCTCTACGACTTGAGTGTTCCTCCTTGATTCAATGTCCGCCTCATTCTCCTGATCTTCAGGTGGCGCAAGTTCTTCAAACGGTTCATCCTCCGCTTCCAAAACTTTATCCAGTTCTCCAAGATCGGAGAATTCTGATATGAGACCCTGTCGGGAAACACGGCCTTTTGAAAGTTCGATGATGTATGATGCTGCGCTTAAGCACATGCGAACGTGATGTGTTACCAAGATGATCGTGCGGCCCTTTGCTAGGTCTCCGGAGAGGCAATGAGTAACGATGTGTTGGGCTGTGTGCATATCAACGGCCGCTAAACTTGAGGGGGGTTAGTATCTTCGGTAATTATTTAAATCATTAAATTGCTTTACTTACGGATCATCAAGGAGAATAACCTAAATACAAAGCATCAGTTAGGGATCTCTGTAAGAAGAGTGAACCTACTGTAGCCTGAGAATACATGGCCCTGGCCAGTGCTATACTAAATTAGGCATCAGCTCGGATCGTCATACCAATAGTTGTGGGAGATATTGTATTACCGCGCTCTTTGACCACCCGACTAGCAAATTGACAAAAGAAAGCTCCAGTTTATACTTGATTCAAACCAGATATGCACCATGGCTCACCATTGTTATACCCTTCTCGCCGATCTCTGTGCGAGTAATCAGCGAATCTTATTGCAAAGCCGAACTGCTGTTAGATACCTGTTTCATCTCCGGCATCGAGAGCATCCAGATCCTTCACCAAGGCACAAGCTTCCACAACAGCATTATAACGCGCTTCATCATATCCAAACTCGGAACCAAAGATAATGTTATCTCGAATTGTCGCGTGTTCAAGCCCTACCAAACCCGTTTAATTCTGTAGCATGTAGGTGATGATATCAGCTTACATGGATTTTGCGCGCAAAACGCAACTCTGTGGCCGAATTTATTCAAATGAACTTTGCCCGATAGACAGTTCATTTCTAGAAACATATTGAGCGAACACCATTATGTGCAAAATAAGACGACATACCGCCAAGCAAAGCGGCTAAAACGGCACTTTTACCAGATCCGGTGGGCCCCTAGAGTCAAATCATTATTAATATTTATAATCGACGATTTTGGAATCAGAATACATACCGTTATCAGCGTGAGCTCATTTTCTTGGAACTCGATGTCGAGAGGTCCAAGTAGGAACTGTGCCATCAAATTTGCACTTGAGTCGCTTGGTAAACCGTGCCATTCAAATGATGCGCCTTCGAATGCAACTTTTTCTCCGGCCTCAAACATCTCAGCTGAGGCTTTGAGGGAGGACGCCCAATCCGGTACTTCGGGCTCAGCTAAAAACTCCTCGATACGTTGCATAGATACATAAGCTTTGTAAGAAAAAAAAAGATCAGGTCTGCCTCTTGAAAGAATAATTGAACGTCCTACCATGCAACATAGCGAAAATTTGTCCTGGTAGGTCTGTCATAGGCCCCTGGAGCTGAGAGAAAAGAGCAACTGCCGTGAAGGCTTTGTCAACTGTCAGCTGTTGCTTCGCGATGACTGTGTAGCATGTGAAAGCGGCTAAGGCAGTGGCAGAGGGCACCCAAGTCCTAAGAACATACAGTTAAATCGGTCGAAACTTGAATGATATTAAATGTTTTCAAACCAAATGAAAGATATAAATGTTGAAACAATATTTTCCCTGACTCTCCAAGATAGCTCCTTTTCACGCCCTTCGCGGGACTTTTGGGCCCAGTGGTTTTCTGAGAAAGGATGGAACAATTTGATATATACAATAAGCGTGTACGAAGAACTCACCCCATCCATAGAACTTGAGGAAACGAATGTTTTGCAGGAGTTCATTGACAGTATTCATCCTTGAATCCTTTGCTTTCCAAGATTGGCGAGTGATCTATTCATAATGAGCAAATCTCCCGGAAAAGCATAGTTGATACACTTACATGAATGTTGTATTTTGCTAGAGGGTAATTGAGCAACATGAAACATAATAGTACGGCGACTCCGGCAAGAGCGCTCCAACCAAGAACACTGTTAAGAGAGTCAATGAGATTGGAACAAGTCGTAATTAAGATAGGCACATACTTGTAAAGGAAAACCATGGCGATAATAAGCTTAATTGGCGACTATTTTCATACCGATAAGTCAACGGATCATCCTACCGAAAGTAGATTGCATACCGAAAATATGCCAGAAAACTCCCAGAAGCGTTGCGAGACCGCATACGCATCTCCTCTAGATGAGTAAAGTAAGAATATGTATCATCGAAGAATATTCCGGTTACATACTGCATCAAGTTGACGATTTTCCCAAGGTCTGCGTTTTGCTTCCCATCCGTCTCCTTATTATCTGTGGCAACCTTCCCGCTTACATCTTGTCTCATCAGCGCTTTCCAGTGTAAGGCACAGAATAGCTGGCCACGTGTACGTTCGTAGCATCTTCTGGTATGCCAGCTTTGCCAAAGATCCTTCTGAGCATAGGAGAGATGTGCAAGGAAAGTTATGACAGTCCACTTGAATGCCGTGATACGCGCCCCCGGTGCCTCTGAGTTGAGGGAAGCAAGGATTGTCTGTAATGCATAGGGGGGAATGAAGCCCGCGAATGCGGTGTACAGCTCTAGTGATACATCGATAATCAAGTCAAGCGAGTTTGAGGCCAATAAAAATCGTAAGACGGAATGGGTAGGATGCCTAAATCTATCGTCACTGTGCTGCTTTATGTGGTATGGTAATATCAGTATACCTTTTACGATAATCAATCCATTTGGTGAACAGATTCTTGTGCTTGAAATAAGGTGAGAGACGCCAGACATCAGAGTCATCTAGGCGCTTCAGGGACGCAGCAGCAAGTATGGGCTCCACAAAAGAGAAATTGCACCACGTCCACAACGTCACAAAATCCTCTGGCATCGTCAATTTATCGGAAGGGATCTTAAGTAAAGGTAAAACCTCGAGTCATTATCTCATATAATCTTTCCATCCAATAAAGCTCTTACATCGTTATTCTCAGCAACGTTGGTGGATGGCATTTTCACTTGTAAGGGATAGGTACCAGCAACCCATATGAAAAAAGTGAACAGTGCAGCCAATGCAATGTCAAAGATGATGGCTCCGTTGATACTCCAACCCCTTATATCATAATACAGGTCGATGCATTTGGCAGCCGCACTCGTCAGTGCAAATATGATGAGGATGTAAGGAGGCGTCACGGGAGGTCTTATAGCCAATCTTAATGCAGCGGCAGCCTGGCATTTGATTAATGTGAATGAACGCTAACAGTTATCCTCAATATTTCTCATACCCAACTTGCGGATTGCACTGCAGCACGAAGAGTACCCCACCGGTCCCCAGCAACAACCATATATGGGGGAGCAGACATCCAGATAGCAGAGCCCAGGATAGACACCAAGATCAAAGCACGGTTCTTCCATAGAGGGACAGCTAGGAGCTCGCCATGTTGCTCGTGCAAGTCTTCGAATTGTAGAAAGTCACGGAAAGGTCGACCGAGAACAAGGACATGCTTCGGCAGTGGAAGAGTACGAGCAAGACTCCATAGAATTGCCAGAATGATAAATCCGCCGGGTATTGCACTCCCAACAATGACCAGTCGAACGAAGTCGCTCGACCATGATACCAACATGATGGTAAACGCGGCTTACATTGCCACCAACTTGAAGGACTGCAGTTTAAAGATGTAACACGTGACCGTCCCGATGATACCGAAGAGCGTGACGTAACGCCTGAAGCCGCGTGTGACGTAGTGCGAGCCGCGCTGCACCACGGAGGCTGACTACCACGGGCTCAGGCTGCCAGTGTCGGAATTGCTACTTCTTGACTTCTACCACGACTATACCTACGATTGGATTTCACTTGATAATTAGGGACATAACATTTTTTACTGCTTACAATGTCCTCTCGAGAGCCCTTGTGGTATTGCTACCAAGTACGCATATCTGCATTACTAATTCTCGTGTAATGCGTCATAGCTTAAATTATTGCTGCTTGTTTCATAGTGCCATGCCGAGATGAGACCCTTGATGGTTAGCGCTCATCCCCAAATACTGTATAAAAGCAGCTAAAGCTATTCCATGTTCAAGATGCCCGACCCGCGATGTGCCTCATGTCGCAGTGATTTTGTAGAGAAGGTATACTGTCATTTTGTATCGAGACAAATCACATTGGTAGCTGACCAGGTCTGCAGATGGAGAATCCCAGCGATAATCCCAGAGAATTCGGTCATGATCCTCTAGAGGATGCCTTCGGCCGAGGTGGTGCTGGTAGCCCAGACAATTTCTTGGGTGCATTATCAGCCCTACTAAGTGGACTGCCCGGTCCCAGATCTCCAGGATCTCCAGGATCTCCAGGATCTTCTGATACTAGTCCCTTTGGCAGAGGATTTGTTTTCAGTAGTCATGGACCAGTACGTTATACATTACAGATTGTTTTCTCACCGCTCTGAAATATTGGTAGAACCGCCGCATACAAATTCAAGTCGGCGGCCCTGGAACAGGTCAAAGACGACCCGTTGTCGTCGGTGGCTCAGATGATGGCAATTCTGACAACCCCCCACTCATGTCTGAGTAAGTCGCACGAAATTTACTCTTTCTGACTATCTAAAACTATCTTAGATTTATGAGACGTGGTCCAGCAGAGAGCGATCGAGAGGATCGCATCATAACTGGGCCCATGATGGCTCAATATTTGATGATGCTAATGGGACACAGGGCTGCCGGTGGCACAAGAGGAAATGATCCATTTACAACCCTTTTCGGTCTTGGAGGCGATGGTCCAGAACCTAGTGGTCGATGGGGCGACTACGTGTTCGGCCAGGAAGCCCTAGATCGGATCATGACGCAATTAATGGAGAACGCCAATGCTCATCGTCCCGTCCCAGCTACAGAGGAGATAATTAATAATCTTCCCAAAGACATTCTCGAAGAAGGATGTGAGTTAAGCATTGTCTTATAATAATCATTCCGCGCGCTTATGCTTCCTAGCACCACTGTTAGAGAAAGACTGTGCGGTTTGCAAGGAACAGTTTTCCCTTCAAACTGAGGATCCTGATGAACAGGTTGTCGTAACGTTGCCATGCAAACATCCATTTCATGAGCCATGCATTATTCCATGGCTCAAGTCCAGTGGGACATGTCCGGTTTGTCGGTGAGTTTTGGTCAAAATCGTTATAGCATTCGGCTAACATATCTTGTGATTAGATATGCTCTAATAGAGCAACCCGACCAACATCCTCCCGCTTCTGGAAGTATTCCATCCTCCGGCTCTGGATCACGACCATCAAGTCCCCCCGGACGTTCACAGAGCCCCAATAGTAGCAATCGCTCTACTGGATCGGGACTTTTTAGCACTTTATTCAGTGGTGATCGCCACGATTTTTCTAATCCTTCAGGAAGCCCCAGTCAAAGCAGCAATCCACAGTCATCGACAAGGCCTCCTACCCATAGTCCTAGCAATAGCTCAGGTGGAGGTCAGCACGTACCAGGCGGCTGGGGGGACGAGCTTGACTAATATACGTCTTCACTACTTCCATAGGATGGCTAAGACGACTTCTCGGCAGACATCGTTGAACCAATACTCGTTATTTTTCGCGCATACATTGCATGTATATTTAGGCTACAGCGGAGTTTCTTAATACATTCGATGTTTCACTCGTCTTTTTTCGTGGCAAAAATCCAATGGAATGTTTCGTCAAAACCGCCAACTTTCTCCACCACAACCTCGTCCTCAATAATCCTCAGACCCTCGCCATCCGTCTTGAGCATTTCCCTGTTACCATCGACGCCTAGCCCACTTGAGAACATACGGGCACCCATCCAGTCATCCATCCATACATCACCTTCCCCGGTACCTAGATTAGCGAGAAACCATCCTCCAGGTTTTAACCAGTGTGTAATCCGACGAATCATAACGCCCTGCTCTTCGCGTGGAATATGAAAAAGGGAGTAAAATCCCATGACGGCATCGAATGTGTTATTGTCGAACTCCAGCTTCATCATGTCGGCATGCATTAGGATGGCTTCGGGGATGTGCTCACGTGCAAGGTCAATCTGGGCGGCAGAGATATCGACTCCGGTAACGTCCAAGCCGGCTTTGATGAGTGCTTGAGTGGTAGGTACGCCAGCTCCGCATCCTAGTTCAAGAACGCGAGCCTTGGCCGGTAGGAGAGCAATTAGCTTGGAAACGTATCCCGCACGAGTCGTGGTAGGCCTCGGGGAAGACCAAGCAAAGTATTTTGGAGCAATTTCATCGTAGCCTGTTTCGACGATTGTCCTTTTTGCGGCAGCCTCACTGGGCTTCTCTGACATTTTTGTGTTAGAAGACATGATAGGGTACTGAGTGTAAGTGTATAATATACTTTATGTGCACATCCAGACCACTTTATATATGGGTGTTTATCCAGGGGAACATACCATGTGGTCGCTGTTCAAATCAAAACTGAGTGTTGTTCGAGTCATACTACGATGCTTATCTCGTAGTTTTGACAACAACATCAAAATCAAATGGCTGTACGGCTATTAGGCTTTCCAATCGCGGAAAAGGCACTTAAAATCTGGCGTGCATTGATTATATGTATGGAGTCGGATTGTAAATATGACTGCATGACCATCAGGCATAGTACACTAGTATCATAATAGCGGCGATTCCATGCATGATATTCAAGTATCAATCCAACTTCTACTTTACTCATTAAATTGGCATTTTTGTCATCTGAGATATAATCCCTTTTCTCTTCAGCACGTCCTCCACAACCTTTTCAATCAAGTTTTTCATGTTATCACTAGTACCCTCGCCTCCTAGTGTGGCAACAACACTTTTCTGGACATATTTGCCTACCATATCTACCTCAACGTTGACTTTATCGCCGATTTTCTTGCGCGGGATTGTAATCCGTTCTTGTGTATGTGTGATGAGCATCACCCCGAACTGGCGTCGCTCATCATCGACGAAGGTAATTGTTAGCGAAGCACCATCAAGTGCCACATATCCCTTGGGGATGATAAAGGGCAGCAAAGATGGACGCTCCGGGGTTGGTTCAGGTAGTTCGAAAACAATTCTCAAAGATTCTCCATCGGGGGTTGAAGAAACGATTGTGGCAGTCGTATCGACATGAGCCTGTGTGATCGGTGAGAACGAATCTTCTCAAAGGAACGCTCAAAGTCGAACAGACCTGAACGAAATGTCCACCGAAGCGTACATGTGCACCCATAGCCCGCTCAAGATTTACCCGATCTCCAACCTTGCGTTCTCCTGAATATATTAATCCGCGTTAGCACTACATGGTATGTAGTTTCAGGTGTGCTCACCGAGATCAGTCCTGTCAAGTGTTTCGTTCGCCAACCATACTGTAAACCAGCCGCCTTTATCCTCCTTGTGAAATTCCGTAACAGTGAGACAGGCACCATTCACCGCAATTGAATCACCAATATGACAATCGTCGAGGATAGGTGCTGAGTCACCAATGGTGAGAGTGCATCCACCTTCATCTAGGGAAATGGCAATGACGGTGCCCAGGTGCTCTATCTATTCTTCCAGTATTATAGAAGTTTCAGAGCTGTTTGCAGCGGATTGTTTGCAAGTAAAAGCATACCAGACCAGTAAACATTGCGTTCGTGGGGGATTGAGATCAAGAAATAGTACTTCCGAGCATCTCGGGTTCCGACTTCCATACTGGCATATTGCTTGACTCTTTGTTATGCATAACCATCATAAACCTCACTAATATTACATAAGTGCCAGTATTATATCCAATAATCAACATATACTCATTTCTTTGAAGCTTCTAAGATCCATTTTGCAGCCTCCATGGCAGGCTGTAATACTGCCGGATTCCCACCCTTTTTTATGATCCCGATCAAAGCAGTAGGTAACCCTACTTCTTGAGCTTGCTTTGCCACTTCAGACTTCTGTCTATCTTCAACGGCGAATAATAGATTCGAGACGCAAACCACCGCTCGATGAACTAGCCCCGCGTCTTCTTGTACTTCTTCCACCTCTTCCTCGTCTTCGTCTGCCTCGGTAATCTTTGGAACAACAGATGGATCGATCAGCGTCGTTAAGACACGAAAGACTCGACTCCTTTCGTGCTGAAGCTCTAATAAGGCCAAACATGCGCTTTTCTCCGCTGTCAACGTTGCTAGCGCTCCTGAGGCTGCACTCCGCGTGGGCAGGTCCGCTACATCCGATAATGCTAATAAAATCTGCAATTTTGATTTGGCCAAAGCCCCCATCGACTTTTCGGACCCGCTGCCCGAATAGCGTTGGAAGACCGAGTCGGATCCAACGATCAAGTTGCATATGAGCTCGACAGATGCGCGGCGCACGAGGACATGGTCCTCGAGCATGAGCAGCTCGACCTTATTCATGAGGCCCGGTGCGCTGGCGACGCGCTCTGCGGCTTGAGGAGAAGCGGATGAGACATTTGTTAGCGCCATGAGTGACTCGAAGCGCTGAAGTAATGACGAATTCGGATGAGTGACCGAAGCAACAAAGGCAGGTATAGCGGAGAAGGGAGTGGTAGGATCAGGACCGAAAACTGCGAGCGGCGGCGATGTAATGGTCAGTTTGGCGAGAGCTTGGATGCATTCAAAATCCCCTGCGTCTAGTGGGAGTATGAGTTCGGTGTTTGCCTTGGGAGGTGCTTGTCCTTTGGATTTGATAGATTCCGACGCTTCGGTCATAATCTTGTTTACTAACGACAGCAAGGCTTTGGCTCCTC
Source organism: Agroathelia rolfsii (assembly GCA_018343915.1). Classification (NCBI taxonomy): domain Eukaryota; kingdom Fungi; phylum Basidiomycota; class Agaricomycetes; order Amylocorticiales; family Amylocorticiaceae; genus Agroathelia; species Agroathelia rolfsii. The sequence goes on along the minus strand of JABRWF010000001.1, from coordinate 3,657,740 downwards.
CCGTCTGGAGTACTTTGCCCCGAACATCTTGATTCGTTACTAGGCTTAAATATGCTTTGCCTATGCTAGCACGCACCGCACGACTATCGGTCAGGGTTACCGCGGCAGATAGTGCATCTAGCACTCCAGCAGCGATCAGCTTGACACCGCGTGCCTTGACGTGTGCATCATCCTCGCGCGGATCAATTTCAACGTTAGATGAAGATCCAGGACCTTTAGCCATCTTGCGCAGTTTTGCTATCTGAGCTTGCTCTTCGTTCATGCGAGGAGGATAGGAAACTAGGTTGGTAATGATTACCGTAGTCCCATAAAGCACAGTGGGATTCACGTCCACCATCGGTGTACCGCCCACAATGCTCGATCCTCTCTTCCTGCGCGGGATGAGACTAAATAATTTGGTCAAAAAGGCGGGATCCGATGCTAAGGCTTCTTTGACCGATGAGTCTGTGCTTAGATAAGCCAAGCCCTCGATGGCGTCAGCGACTGAGGAGAGCGGAAGTGTCGAGCTTCTTTCTTCGGATGACAAGGATGTAAGTACAAGTGTCCTCATAAGGTCTGCTAGCTGTGAGTCCGCAGCAGCAGAGCTAGCGGAATCGTCTGCTGTACCAGTAACGGTAATCTCACTCGCATCTTGTGCTGATCCTCGAGAGAGCTTGACAAGTGCGACCGCTGCAGCAGCCTTGAGTGATAAATCCTTGCTCTGGTTTGATTGTGCCTCGAGCCATGCTTTCGTTTGAGATGGAAAAGCCGACCTGGTTTTCTTATCGCCCGCAGCCAGCGCCAGAAGATGGGCTACGGCCAGATAAAGTTTTGGATTGGTATAGGTGGGCATGTCAACAGCATCCATCATCGTATCGAGAATCCCATCTCCATTTTCCACAGTTAAAACGGATGCAGCAGGGGTATCGACTTGGAAGAGAGCGCCGAGGAAAGCTGCTGCACTAAGAATGTCATGTTCCTCGATAGATGTCGAGAGATTGGAAAGTGTACGTGAGAAAGTCTGAGCGATCTCTTTCGCACCCGGGTCCGCCTCTCCAGGTACGGTTTTGGTAGAACGAATAGAAGAACGAACTCCTTGGGCAAAAGCTGCCAGGGTTATGAAGCCTTTGGAGCGTATTGTCACATTATCCGCCTTCGATAACGAGGAGGTAAGGAGACTAATCTCTCCCTGAGAGAGAGAAATTCGCGAACTAGGTGCTTTCTGGATCTTTGCTAGAAGCGCGTCCAGTTGCGATATCATTTCAGACTCGGAAACTGGTTGTTCCTCGATTTTAGCCATCTCTCATTGACCGGTAGTGCCAGCGGGTTTCCGGGACTATGAACACTTGTTCTAAAAACCGTTGTTTCCATATGCGATTTCGTACTTCTGCTAATAAAGTTTGGTTGACGCACGTCGTACAACCCCTTGTCGCCGTTGAGACAGCGTGAGTAACTCGAAGTATAGATTGAAATCCTCAATCCATCGACTTACATAATCAAGCCGCTTGTGCAAAAGCGCACGTGATTGAAAATTCCAGGCTACCAAATACAGGAAAATAAATTATCTATGTCTAGTACCAGCGCTACCGTATTGTCCATATTCACTGCGTACTTTCAAACTTTGCTTGGATGCCTGGTCGTTCTATATGCCATATAATGTATGGCTTCTCCTAAGCAAAGCTTACTTTCTCACCAGGTCGTCCTTCGCTCAACAACACGACCGCCTGCCAACATAAACATCAGCACCATGGCTCAAAAATAAACATTCGAATAGTCAACAATTGAAACTTACGTATTTGCCACTAATTTTCCAACCTGGCTCTTCTTCGTCGAGTTTCTCCGCAATCTTGTCACCATCTTCTCCTAAACCTACGACAACATCGCTCTTGATTGTGCGCAAACTAGCAACTCTGGGTGCTCCTGCGGCGGAGGCCATTGGCCCAATAGCGACGTCAAACGGAGTGGATGCCGGAGCCTCACAGTCATACGTTAACTTGCGATGATTGAGGTCGCCTTTAAAGATAACAAGATCCGACTCAGAGAGATGCAAGAAAAGATCCGGAGCTTCGGAGTGTAACTCCCAGTATGTGTAGCCAGTGCACCAGAACGGATGTTGCTCATATACCCATCTACCCTCTTTCTGATATTGCTGTAGATCGATTTTTTTTCTAAGCAACTGCAATCCGTATCTCGTAAAAACATGACTCGTACCTTCCAGCGATTTCCCAAGTGACGGAGAGATTGCATCTCGGCCTCGCTGGCATGCGGGAACAGATGCCCATAGATCATCGAGTTCAAGAGCCAGTTCCAGTCTTTCTTCGTGACATCCGACACGAACCATGGATATCTCTTGCCGTGGAAGCGCACTTGCTTTGCGAGCCCACTTTGGATCAGGAAGTCCGCTGTATGATACATGAATGATCAGCTATCTGAGTATGAACGGTAACATTAGTAATGGAAAATACCATAGATGCAATCGCAGTAAAGCTCGAAGCCTGCATTATCGAGGACAAAGTCTATCCTTCCACCTTTCTTACTCCGGAGTGCCTTGACTGTCTCCCACAGCTTGTGCATATCGTTGCCGAGGATGTTCTTTTCCGTCGCAGCGAGAGCCTCTCCGCCCGTTGACTGCAGGGACTTGATCTGCTCCTCAGTCATATTGATGAGAAGCGAGAGATCGGTTGAGTTGCCCCATAGACAAATCTGAGTCAGCTCCATAAACACACGACGTTCCGCTTCTTCCAACTGTCCCGATAACCCGCTATCGCGCTTTTGTAACGGCTCGGCGAATCGTGTAGACAGTTCAAAGACGGCTTCAGAAGAGCGCGAGAAGGTATCACACTATCAAAAATTATTAACATTTGATATAGTCGATGACATCATGACATACCTTCTGGCGATAGAAGACATCATAATCAGACCAATATTTACTGAGGCTAAAGCATTCACGTAAGCGGCGGTATTTGTATGCTTCTGCAAAGAGCCAAGGTGCATTCATGAAATCTTTGCCTAATTCAATGCATTAGTATCATTTTGCAATTCCTATACTAACTTTTGCTTTACCCTTGAAGTGCTTCGCGATTGCTTTGTTCCAGAGAGCGACATCCGCTTCACCGTCATCGACGATGGGTCTGAGTTTTGCATTGCCCGACAAGTCTTTCATCAGGGATGACATGTCGTTGATACAGTTCACCAGGTCGACGATGCGGTCTTCATCGTATACCTGGTTGAGGGTTTGGATGGTATCTTCGATGGCCTTTCCCAAGATAGTGGGAAGGCGCTCTCCCATAGTAGCGTAGGCGAAGCTAAATTTGTGATAACCACGGAATGCAGGCCATGGAGGATGATTTGGGGTAACCTGCACAGGAGACACATCGATAAATGTTGGTGGTTACTTATAGGAGAGGACGCACCATAGAGGGCTGCAGCGGCATCTTCACTTTGTGCTTGCTAGGGAGATGCTCAACCGAGAGGGTGACCTTAGATGGGCCCCGATCGAGTGACGGGATGCCCGCTTTATTTGAAACAAGATTCTCGTTGATGGACATAATACGAGCGATACCACGAGCTTAGTTTACTGCAGTGAAGAGAGGAAGAAGGGGTGAGAGACGATATGGCGATGGACGATGAGATGGAAGGACTTTTATACTTCTGCACGTCTCGACTTCGAAACTTGTTTTGGGATCTGGGTCATTGCGCTTACAAGCCGATGCAGAAACGAAGGTGCATTTCCATTCGGTTAGATGCTTCAGCTCGGTCACATGACGTCAGCGTCAACTACAGACAATCTAATCTTATATTTCACTCTAACCTCATTCGACTCTAGATGGACAAGTATGATGGACGCACACGCAATTGCAGTGCAAGGCTGATATCATGCTATCAGCACATTTACTGTAGCCATCAAAACATGTATCCAGCACAGGAATAAGGCACAATAGATTAAATGCAGAATCAATGCTAGGAGACAAGCTCTTCGATTGAATTATCGAGGCCTCCTGGGGCCGCACTCCTAGTTGACCCGACATGGAATGTTGTCGGTAAATTCCTCGACTTTCCCTCAGGTACTAAAGCCAATAACCCCCTTATACTTGGGCATGCACTTTCTCCATCCAGGACGCGACACATTAGCGTAATAACAAGATTCGCCTGCTTCACCAGCTTGTAACAGCACTCCGCACAATGGAATGTCGTTAATATGAAAATCCAGAACTCACTTAATTTTAATAGATATAGTACAAGCTAACGATCTTCCCAAGTACATCCAACGATCTGCATGCACCAAACGCCCAACTGAATGCTATCAGTGCGGAGCATCCAAGCAAATCAAGAATGTTATGCCAATAGTAACTCGAAAAGTGCAACTCTATTCCCAGTTCTGTAACTTCCGCCAGCCCTCTACGGACTGCCCGGAAGCGGCAAAGCGTAGTATATTCAGTCGCTTTCGCTAGCAGGCGGTCGCAGGCCTCTATCAATATATCAATGCTTCTGCCACTTTCTGTCATCCATTGCTTCTCCGAATGTGTCGCATGTCGCCTCTCCTCCTACACTTTCTGGTATTCCATATGTGACAGACGTTTTCCCTATCATCTCTCAATCCTCTCTGTTTCTAACCCTGTTGTCCGTATTGCACTAGTGAGTGATAAAAGTTTAGGCGCAGCACAAAATCATGAAATTTGCTGATTTCACCCACTTCAATGCCGTTCCTCTTCAAACAAAATTTTACACAGTACCTTTTACACGCCCTTTAGAAACCTGTACAGTTAGTTTTGCAAAAAAAAAAAAAAAAAAAATCCCATTAGTTAGTGTTGTAGATCACACGTAGATAAGTAATACGAACAACGATTTTATTTTAGAGTAAATAGTTCAGTATTTATACAAAATGTACAAGATATCCGTGGGGCATCCCAAACCCTAATGTGTGCGCAATGAGAGACAGAAAACAATAAGGAAGACAAATATATGTGTATAGAGTGCGTATATGCCGGAAAATAATCTTTGTGATCTCCATTTATTTCTGACCGAAGCCATTTCTCCTGTAAAGTATATACTAAGGACATGAAGAGAGAAAAAAAATCGTGAGATCAGAAACATCTAACGAGGCTGTAACATTTTTAGAAGTCGACAGCCTTAGTGCAATCATGCAAGCTAGGAAAGCGACAGAAACCGTCGACTTCCGGAATTTTTACAGTCTCGCCAGATGTTTTTTATCTCGTGAGTTTTTTTTCTCGTCATTTTCTTAGTATATACTTTACAAGAGAAATAGCTTCAGCCAGAAATAAGTGGAGATCACAAAGGTTATTTTCCGGCATATACGCACTCTATACACATGTATGGCTAGTAGTTGCTAACTAATGGTTTTTTTTTTTTTTTTGCAAAACTAACTGTACAGGTTTCTAAAGGGCGTGTAAAAGGTACTGTGTAAAATTTTGTTTGAAGAGGAACGATATGGAAGTGAGTGAAATCGACAAAATTGTATGATTTTATGCTGTACCTAAGCTTTTGTCGCTCACTAGTACCTGTTGCCTGGCCATGCCCTCCACCTTCTGATTACTGGCGCCTACGCTATATCTAACATCAGAGCTGGCTAATCTGAACTTAAATCACGTGACAAAAATATTACATCTAGGTTAGTGTTCTCAGAGATTGACAGAAAAGAAAGAAGAAAAAGGTCAGAATTTTAGCACGGTCAGTTATGATCTTAAGCTTGAGTACTCCCGTTGCTCGCCGTCATTACAATTGTTATTGCGATATTTGGGCTACAAAAATTGTACATACATACACATGTATCATATGTAGATATTTCATAGACCTGAAAACCAAGATACCAAAAGTGGACTGATAGTTTGATAGTTATGGTAAACTACACAACGTCCGAAAAGATGCTAGTAATTATAAGTATATGCGTGTATGGTTATAGGCTGTGATTGTGAGCTCCTTGGCTGAGCTACGTCGTAAACTTCAATCTGCTAACGTTAACTTTTTAATTTTATACAAATGGGAAACAGAAATTAAAACCAGGAACACCAACGACATCCATATGCGACGAAGGGCAGGATCTTGTATACCGGTTGTCCCCAGGCTGACTTATCTACCGTAAATTCTGCGCTTCAAATGTCAGTAGCACCATCGTTTATCCTGTCAAGACGCTGATGCTCCGTGTATGTGTCTATTATTCTGACCATTTATCTTTGGGTTTTCAAGTGTTGTCGCTGCCGTCTCCGACGCTTGGCCTTTCTATACGGCGTATTTCCCAATAATGAAACTCTTAAGCAAAGTGTACCTTCTCGCCAGGCCGTCCTTCACTCAATAACACGACTGCCTACAAATTTATATGTCAGTGCCATGGCTCAGCGCCCAGAAGTAAACTGTTCAAAGGTCAGCAACTAAGACTCACATATTTCCCGCTAATCTTCCATCACGGCTCTTCTTTGTTTAGTTTATCTACAGTCTGGTCACCGTCCTCTCCTAGGCCTACGATAATATCGCTCTTGATTGTGCGCAAACTGGAGACTCTGGGCGCCCCTGCGGTAAAGGTCATGGGACCAATGGCAACGTTAAACGGAGTGGATGCCGGAGCCTCACAGTCATACGTTAACTTGTGATGATTGAGGTTGCCTTTGAAAATGACAAGGTCCGACTCAGAGAGATACAAGAAAAGATCCGGAGCTTCGGAGTGTAACTCCCAGTATGTGTAGCCAGTGCACCAGAACGGATGTTGCTCATATACCCATCTACCCTCTTTCTGATATCGATTTTTTTTCTAAGAAACTGCAATCCGTATCTCGTAAAAACATGACTCGTACCTTCCAGCGATTTCCCAAGTGACGGAGAGATTGCATCTCGGCCTCGCTGGCATGCGGGAACAGATGCCCATAGATCATCGAGTTCAAGAGCCAGTTCCAGTCTTTCTTCGTGACATCCGACACGAACCATGGATATCTCTTGCCGTGGAAGCGCACTTGCTTTGCGAGCCCACTTTGGATCAGGAAGTCTGCTGTATGATACATGAATGATCAGCTATCTGAGTATGAACGGTAACATTAGTGATGGAAAATACCATAGATGCAATCGCAGTAAAGCTCGAAGCCTGCATTATCGAGGACAAAGTCTATCCTTCCACCTTTCTTACTCCGGAGTGACTTGACTGTCTCCCACAGCTTGTGCATATCGTTGCCGAGGATGTTCTTTTCCGTCGCAGCGAGAGCCTCTCCGCCCGTTGACTGCAGGGACTTGATCTGCTCCTCCGTCATGTTGATTAAGAGCGAAAGATCAGTGGCGTTCCCAATAGACAGATCTGCGTCAGTTCTATGAAAAGTCGACGCTCCGCTTCCTCTACTTCTTCAGGAGATGCGTTCTCGTGTTTTTGGAGCGGCTGAATAGATCGCATACACAACCCAAAGACGGCGTCAGAAGAGCGTGAGAAGGTGTCACACTATCAAAAAGTAATTAGTATGTGCAACATCGAGGATACTATGACGTACCTTCTGGCGATAGAAGACATCACAATCAGATGTTTTCTGAGGCTAAAGCATTCGCGCAAGCTGCGATATTTTTATGCCTCTGCAATGAGCCAAGTTGCGCTCATGAAATCCTTGGCTAGTTCGGAAAGTCAACATCATTTACCGATAATTTGATAATTCATTCGTTACCCCTGAAGTGCTTCGCAATTGCTTTTTTCCAAAGAGCAACATCCGCTTCGCCATCATCAATCACGGGTCTGAGTGTGGCATTGCTTGACAAGTTTTCCATCAGTGACGACATCGCATTAATACAATTTACTAGGTCGAAGATGCGGTCTTCGTCGTGTATCTGGTTAAGCGTTTGAATATTATCTTCAATTGCCTTCCCCAAGACGGTGGGAAGTCGCTCTCCCATAGTAGCATACGCGAAGCTATATTTGTGATAACCGCAAAATGCGGGCCATGGGGCATGATTTGGATCAGCCTATCAAAGCAGTATGTCAGGAAAAGGTTGATGAAGACAATAGCTTACAGGAGATCACGCACCATAGAAGGTGAAAATGGATAAACTGCCTTCATATCGTGCTTACTGGGAAGAGTCCTGAGCAAAAGGGTAAACCTGGAAGACTCGGGAGTGTCTTGTTCAAACGATAGAATATCTGTTTTGTCTGCGACGAGGTTCTTAGTGACAGACATGATTAAACTAGTATAAATGGAACCACAAGTTTAGTCCGCAGAGGTAAAGAGTGGGAAAAGGGGTGAGGAATGAAACACTGATGAACAATGTGGACGAGCTTTTATACTTAAGCTTGAGATTTCTTTTTCGAATACCTTGTAGGCAACAAGAGGACCCATTTTGGAGCCTGGATTGCGTTTACAACTTGAAAGTGCAAGAGCAAACGCGTATTTGCTCAAGCTACATGATGTCAGAAACAGCGTTGGTACATCAACCTTCAAGCCTCAAGTCCCTACTCAAATCTCGATGACGACAATAAATAAACCCGCCACAGATCATTCATAACTTTGCTACAGATAACAATCGAAATTGGGTCCAGAACAAGAGGATATTATGGGCCAAATGCAGAATCTAAAGTTGGGAAGCAGGCTATTAAGTGATTTATCCAAATCCCAACATTGTTAATCGACTTGAAACAATGATAGAGTACTAGTTATTGTTGATAAACTTCTCACCTTGAACTTTTCCAGGTGAAATGTGCTAAAAGTCCTGAGTTGACAATTTTGTAGCCGTCCTAGGCAGGTATTAATGTACGTGACTATAATTGATCACATGTATATACTACCTAGCGACAGCGACATGGAGAGATACGAGCCTTTCCACGAATACCATAGTGATTAAATAAAAAATCCTGATGGTGACAGCCACTTGGGCCGCCTTCAATCATGGGCATTCCTCCACTGGCATGGTGTTATCCACCTGTGGTAATACATTATTCCATCCATGGCTTTGTATGCAAGTAGACGATCATTACATACCGTAGATACCAGCGGATCATGTCATTAATCATGGAGTCTTAAGGGGTATAGTCATATCAGGTCACGCAATAGCATAGCTGATGATCGTTGCCAAGCTGAAACAACTTGAGTCTGGACAAGCGACTGGCAAAAGCTCCTGTAACGGATTTGACTGATACTCATGGAACAATCTGGCTGAGCTGGGGCCACATATTCCCAGAAACGTTGTTAGGACCTTTGACGGATAGTCCAATTGGTTGTGCGTAGTGCTATTCTTGCATGTTCCATTTTGGCCTCAGCGTTATGATTCCAGCCCACTCATTCCCAGCCTGGTAGTCTTCTCTTTCGGTATGTGGAGTCCAAGTAGTGGTGCATTTCTACCCCAGCATCAGATGTGTAGTATTTGTCGTTCTGGCAGCATTATGATTGCAAGTGCAAAATGTGCTTGAGAAATTCTCAGGGCAGACAGACTGCTTCGTCTTGCAACTTGGCTATGCTGTGGGAGAAACCGGGGGTCCAGCTTGTGGGACGGGGGATAGAATTGATTGGTTTGACATGCCGGATGGTTGGGAAAGCATGGAAGAGCTTGTGTAAAGGGGAATAGTGGAGGCGAGGGAGGTGGCGAGCGCATTTGGTGACGTATCTACTGAGTGGGTGCGGGTGGGGCAATGACGCTAGGCGTACGGTATTGTTGAAGGCAGCTTGGTTTAGGTGGATTCGTATAGGCAGGAGGAAAGCGAAATCCCAGTAGGTCTTGCAGTAGTGCGGAAAGCGCCAGTGATGAGCTGGGCGGCTATCCCCTGGATACGTGCCAGGTGGCGGGCTAAGCCTACCGAACCGCATTTCTTTCTTGTGCCTTTTTTGATTTAGGACTGGGGTATACCATACTGCGATTGAATACTCTATACGTGGCAGCACTACAGAGATGTAGAGCTGTCTCATGTACTCAGGGTAGTCTCCTTGAAGCATAATAAGAACAAGCAACAGAAAGGTCCGACGGCCCGGACCGTTCATATTTTCTGATTGTCATGTGAGCTGCCACGTGATAACATGGGCTCGTCCTGCTTTCCGTTCTCAGTCTAATCCGAATCCTCGCAGTCTGGGACAGCCAAAAAAGACATTTTTACGTGTCACAGTGAGACTCGTTGATACCGGTGTGGCTACACTAGTAACTTAGTAAGGACTGAGTACCGCAACGTGCATACGGATATGTGTATTGAATCGCTATATATGCATATGTCCCTAAATACTTCAAATCTTACATTAATCAAGAGTCATTCATTCTATAACTATACAACGGTTAAGCAATAACTTTGAACTGAAGGCATAATCCATGTGAGCTGTTTGGTTTCATTTTATTTTATCTACTTACATTCGTATGATGCTATTGCGCTCGGAGTATCTCTGCCAATTATCAGGCCCGGGGGCTATCCACGTCATCCTGGCGGCTACAGTAGCCTGAGCGGATCAACCGCCACATGCAAGTAACGTTAAGCGTTGAATCAAATTCTACGTAGTCGGCTGACATTGATTGATGCTGAGCGCTGACCTTTTGATGTTCTAAGCCGAAACTCCCGAGCCAAGCTTTATTTTTCTTTCATACGTGAAGCCTTACTTTGGCAACTCTACTTGCGTATTAGCGAGACTGGTTTGGTTCAGGACGGCAGATGATTTATTTTCAAATGGAGTTAATGGCATTGCTCTTCAAAGGCCTTGCTTGTCATTGGAAACAAACACATCTTAGATCTGGCATAATGGACTGCGGCTGCATGCTGACCAAGGGATTTACGTGTGATTTGACAGAGACTCGATAGAGTATTTTTGGGTTGTTCATATGCACAGTCCGCTGCAGATTCAAACCGGCCTGGTCGCCTCCATCCGACGTCACGGTGAAAGGATTACTACCTCTCAACGTCTCGTATATCACCTACAGCTCACTTCTCGAGTTATTGTATAGATTATTCCGCCTATTGCTTCCTGTGTAGCATGTCGTAGGTCTATATTTATCCTTCTCGTAGTTATCTCCCCCTTACAAGTGCGGTTTGTTGAGCGGACGTCAGACCTTCTCGTGATGATGATTATGTTTCTAAGCTAGATGGTAGGTATATAAGCTGTACAGCTATGATAAACTAACAGCCAGCAGAAGCATCCACTCAATTCCATCTTTCCTGTCTTGTCTTTTATCTCCAGAAGCTATTTGTATCATGATTCGTACCTCTACTCTTGTTGGAGCGATCGCTCTTGCTTCTGTTCTTTCGGTTTACGCCACGCCTATTTCATCTGTTGAGGAACGTAATATTGGCAAGCGTTGCACAGCGACTATAAACTCTGCCTCTGATATCACTGCCGCAAACTTGGCATGCACCACCATCAAGTACGTGTTTCCTTCTGAAAGCTACCAGCTGTGCACTTAATGAAGCAATTTAAGTATCAACTCATTCACGATGACTGCTGGCAAAACGCTTGATCTTTGTAAGACATCAACTCAAGGCTGATAAAAATGCAAAGCAATTCAACATTGCTTTTCTTTTGTTTAGCTGGGTTGGCCGATGGCACTATCGTCAATCTCGAGGGAGAAGTCACGTTTGGTTTTGAAAATTGGTCTGGCCCTCTCCTCGAGATTGGCACCGCAAGCTCGAGCGGCACCTTCACTTTCAATGGCAAAGGTAACATTCTCAATGGGTGGGTAACGCATGGTCTATGTCATGCATGATGTAACACTAAATTGAATTCGCTCTAGCCTAGGTTCCAAGTACTGGGACGGCAAGGGTACAGATGGTGGTGTCACCAAGCCTCATCCCATGGTAAAGATTTCCAATGGTGGAGGATCGTTTAATGATGTTGTAAGTCTTAAATATATAAATCTTTAGGATATAAGTTATCTGAGCGTTTTTTATTATAAAGACGGTTCTCAACGTAAGCATACGGGCACATCATCATCCTGAATGTTTCATATTCTTACAATTTTGCTTGGCAGAGCCCCGCTCAAGCGATCAGCGTTGGCAGTACTGCCCGTGTGTTATAATTTCCCTCTATACTTCCTTCTTCTGATTTTACTCATCGGCTTGCTCAGAATTCAAGATTTCCGGTGTCACCATTGATAACGTATGTATCCCAATTCCGATTTTATACCTTCTCTACTTCATCGCTAAGTCTTTTTTAAAGTCTGAAGGCGCATCTCTCGGCCACAACGTATGTTCCATTCGTAGTCGAAATTGCGAGAAGCTATCAGGGTAAATTAAGCTAACTCCACCACAGACCGATTGTTTCGATGTTTCTGCCTCCGATGTGACCATCACTGGAAACACTTGCAAGAACCAGGATGATTGCTTGGTTAGTCCTACTTGGGGCACGAATATAAATTGTCATTAACTGCCTTGTATTAGGCCATTAACTCGGGATCTAACATCAACTTTTCCAACAACCAATGCTCTGGAGGTATGGTAGATACCTAAATAGCTTTCCACGCATCGTCATTTATAATTGCCCATAATTTAGGTCACGGAATCTCCATCGGCTCTATCGTCACTGGGAAGACTGTTAGCGAAGTGACCGTCTCCGGTAACACCGTTAGTTCCTCTTCAAACGGGTTGCGCATCAAGACGACATATGGCGCAACAGATGCGTCTGTTACGGATGTTACCTATACCGGTAACACCATTTCGGGTTAGTGGTATCGTAGTAAGACACTAGCTTCTTTTGTTTACACTTTCTTTCTGTCATAGGCATCACAGACTACGGCGTCATCATTCAACAGAATTACGAGAACACAGGAAAAGAGCCCACTACCGCTAGCAATGGCGTTACGGTAAATTCCACCTCTTGTGTCGAGCTTAGTTATGGCGCGACTGTAGCAGGCGGTTTGAGCTGATGACTCGGACGTTGTTTTTCTTTTAACCAGTTGGGCCCCGTCACATTCTCGGGGACGAATACCATTTCAGTCGAATCAGATGCTACAGAGGTATACGTTCTCTGTGGCACCGAATGCACCGGCACCTGGAACTGGTCTGGTCTTAAGACTAGCGGTGGGAAAGCTGGCACCTCTAGTATGTTCCATAATGTCTTCAATTTCACACCCTGTCTGACTCGCTGTTGTTTTTCTTCAAAAGATTACAAGAGTATCACCGGATACACTGTTGGCTAAATTATTAAAGAATATTACTGCTCTGCATAGTGACGAAAACACTCTTTCTCTCTTGTCGGTTGCTTCGAACTAGGGCTCTCGGTTATTTGTTGCGGCAGTACTGGACTTTAATACTATAAATTATAAACAAATAGGAAGTTCCATAAATCAACTTTGAGATTTGGTATTTAAAAGACTGTCTGAGCTCATGCAAAAGACCGAATGCTGTGAAAGAAAAAAAAAAAACAAGAGATTCTGTTATGGGCAGGCACCATGTACAGTGGCATTTGTGCATTCCCGACGTCAAGTCATGTTATGCTCGGATTGACACGAGCTTAAATGACCAATTCAGTAATTTTATGAAATTCTTTTCAGCGGTATCATCTTCAAAGCTCAATGTCATAATCAAGGCCTCATTGTTGTTGTTGTTGTTTTTTTTTTTAAAAAAAAAAAGTTAATATTTTTACATTCTCGATTTCTCATTTTTTGTTTTTGTGGAACCTGCAATTCCCGAAATTGTAGTAAACAGCTGCTGACAAAAGCCACATACGTATGCTTCCGATGCCCTAGGATTAGTATATACAGAGATTCTTATGCCAGTGTATGCGATGACTTCAGACAAGTACTATAGCACTGTTAGTTCCGATCTGCTAGCTTTGTCATCCCTTCAGGAGCTCTGACCATAATGCTTTTTAATTTTGCGTTCAAAGCAGCAATTTAATTTCAACGGAGTGTATCGGAGCATGCCGACGGGCTCTCCAGATGATTAGCATACGGAGTAATATGAAGGACAGAATAATAAACGTGTCTCAGAGCTTCCCTGATATGATCCATTTCATTCACACCCCACAACATCTCCACGTGTATAGATGGCCATGGCTAAGTTTGCTCCCCTCGAGATCTAATATTTGTCAATAGCCAGTACCTGTCATTTTGTATATTTCACTTTTGACTAAATTACCCTTCGAAGTAATGATTAAGAATGGAAAATGATCTGATTTAGAATCTTGATTGCAAGATGTATGGCCACGTAGCAAGCATCTCCAGCACTCGCATCTTCCGCGTGTCTATACATACGTTCGGCCTTGCTGCTTCCGCAGGGTGAAGCCCTTTCCACGCTGTAGGGATCATTCAGTTCTCATATAAACTATTGCTAATAACCAGGAAATAGGGACAACCCTGATCCCGTTCTATTCGCTCCTTGTGATGCCTTCACACAAAAAGCTCACGAAGAAATCACCACCACAGCAGATTCGGTTTACATCCCATGGGGTCCCATATATCCCTGAGTTTGAGAATGTCATGCTTCGAACACAAGAGAAAACGAGGCATAAACATGACAGCGGTCCAGGCGAATACCACTATAACAAGGCGTCGGCTTTGCGGGCTGCTGGCTCGTTCTACACCACTCATCGGGCAAAGAATTTGAATATAGGATCAGCATTCAAAGTTCCACTACCAGCAATCGTCGTTGATGACAGCCATATAGTGGTAGAGCCTATACAATCTGGCTGGCTTGAAGTCAAGTTGGTCTCGTCCTTTGAAAAAACCTTAATTAACCCCATCGTCTTCTCGAGGCTATCAATATATTCAACCAGCTCTTCGTTGAGCGAGACATCGACATTAGTTGGCGACGACAACATCCCAGAGTCTCTTGATGCATCGTGCTCAGGAAACAACAGAGGAATGCTCCTCTCATTCCAGGGCTCTCAGCCCACCCACCTGGACCGACGGGGCTCTGCACGCTCAGCAGGCACTAAGTTTGAATACAATTCCGAGAAGCAATCCAGGCCACCGCCACGTCGCGCCTTGACAGATCCACTACCACTGGCTACACCGCCAGACGCCGTTTTTCACATTCGCTGTGCAATCGAAGAGGCGATGCGAGACGTCGGTATGATACCTTCATCCACCAATACAAACCATACTATTCAGAATACCGACGCCTCCCCAAACCCCGTATGCGAGGCAAAAAGGGGACTCTTTAAAGGCACGTACGGACAGGTGACTTCCGCGCTGCAGGCAGCCGGAATTACGGTATCCTCGTGCTCAGAAGATGGCGTGGCTGGGGCGACATACTTAGGATGCATGTTGTTACATCGCAGCATGGAAGGAAGAAGAGATGGAAAAGTTGTGCTGGATAGGTTTACCTTGTGGGCCTGATACCTGTTTCGTTTGAGATTGTATATACCCATTATGATTATGATCACCTGTATCGTATGATAGCCCACGCACTTGACATATCCGAAACGCAAACGTCGCAATGTAATGGTTTTTTAATATGATAAATTGGGTATGCTGCTGTGCTGCAATTATGTGCCAAGTGAGAACGATGACAGCACCTTAGTGGTCAAAATTCATCATAAGACAACAATCTTGAAAATGGAGAACTAGTTACTAAACATAAAGCTTTAAGGCCAGGCCGGTCAGGTCTGAGGCCAGAGTTTAATTACACAGTCGGTTAGATTAATTCTTAAAGGAAACAAGTCGTTGGTAATCATTAAGAAAATCCGAAAAAAAGTCAGTTTCTATGCATTGTGATGGTTTGTATGAAGCTGTATTAATTCGAGTCATTGCCAGCGAGAGAGCATTGGTTTACCAATCCTGCTGAGTTTCAATATATGAATCCGATTTCGTCAATCCACGACCACGAGATCAACATCAAGTTCCACACTCATGGCAGCCTGCTGTGACAAACTAGCTGATGATTTGATAGCTCGTTCTGATAGATCCGACAAACTGCCAAGCATAAGTCAATCACTGCATATGTACACTGTACATGGCCTAACAGCTTTTCACGTACAAGCCATACTGGAATCAGTTTCACCAATTCAAACTATCGACTCCTGAGATTTGAGAACCCTCAATACTAGTTTGCTCATTTGACAGCTTCGATACTCTCCGCAGAGATTCCGAAAGCCATCAAATCACAAGCCGTAAGATAAGCTGCGCGTCAAAGGCCTACTTAAGGGTTTCGAACTTCCACACCCGCCCCACCCAACTTTGTTATCCTCATTGAAAACAAGTCATCTCATTGGGCATTCCTATTTGAAATAACTGAATCATGACTCTCATCCCTGCTAAGCCACGCCATGTCTCTATACTGGGCTCAGGGGTCATTGGACTCAGCATTGCCCATGTCCTGACTTCCCAGCCCAATGCAGCGGAGAGGTACAAAGTTACTATCATGGCCCGAGAGCTGGTGGAAGATATGACTTCTCAAGCATGGTCATCACCCTGGGCAGTAGGTACCTGAGATGCTATTGCTCAACGTACATCCGAACGAATAATTGTCAGGGCGCAAATTGGTCGGCCATCGGTGGTCTTAACGAACGGATGCACAGGTGGGAAAAAGAAACTATGTAAGCGTGTTATGAAACATTCAGTATGCTTTCTTACAAGCAAAACAGCGATAAATGGTTCTCTATGGTGCCGGATGGACTTGCTATGGTCAGTGTTCCTAACAACCGATCAATTCTTCCATAATAACACGGCGCCAACAGGTTCTCCCAACTAAACAGTACTCCAGTGACGAGAGTGCACTGGACAAAATTTGGTATCAGGACTTGGTGAAAAATGTAGGTATTCGAACAATACACTGTAGAGTTAATGACTCACATTCTATGGACTTCCCCAGTTCAAGGTGATGAATGCCGACGAGGTCTTGGAGCCCTTCAAAGTTGGAGTTACCTTTGACACAGCTTCTGTCAACCCAACTATATACCTTCCGTTCTTGCAGAAACAGTTGAAGGATCGAGGCGTTGAATTTCAACGGAAAACAGTCAAGTCCCTTTGGGAAGCCTTTTCACTTATGGATGGGGATGGTGTTTTGGTCAACGCAACCGGTCTTGGTGATCCCATCATGATCGATTGAATAATTTTCCTTGACTGAGCCTTTAATCAGGTGCGCGCTCGCTCTTGGGAGTAGAAGACAATCTTGTCTATCCTGTTCGGGGCCAAACTATTCATGCGTATGCACCAGGCATTAAAGGATATTACTCAGGGGACAACCATGGTGCTTCTCAATATTAATTCCTCTCTTGTGCTCAAGGCTTACCATATGCTAATCTCAAAAGATACTAGCGAATCGACATACATCATACCGCGTCCTGGTGATGATACCATTATCATCGGTGGCACCTACCAGATAAATAATTGGGATACTTCACTGGACCTGAACATCGCAGATAAGATACTGAAGCGCTGCGCAGCCTTAGAACCCTCCCTGCTGACAGACCACAGAGTCAGAGTGCTCTCACATAACGTTGGGCTAAGACCTTCCCGGGAAGGCGGCCCTCGCGTTGAGGTTGAATGGGTGGTTCCATCAAGCACTGACCCTATTTTGCCTCCAAAGATTGTAGAAGCAAGCAAACATATTATTGACGGGAAGAAAAAACCAGTAGTTCATGCTTATGGTTTTGGGTGCGTTCATCGTTCTCCTAGTGCATCATTATTCTGAAAAAATCCATCTATAGTGGGGCTGGGTATCAAAACTCTTGGGGAGCCGCAAACGAGGTGGCTTCCTTAATTGAACAAATCGTTCAGAATTTGTCTGATGGTATAGAAAACCAAGTGCCATGAATTTGTCGCCGCAAACTTTTTGGAGTATGAGAGCTCATGCCTTATAATAATTCCAAACACATGCATACTGCCTACCCAGTCTAGCAACCATCTCTAAAGAAAGTTTTAGATTATGTATTTTCAGGTCGTTGAAGCCCTAAAATCGACGTGCGTAAGTCCAAAATAAATCACGAGAAAAAATGATGCGACCCAGGTTCGAACTGAGGACCGCCTGTGTACCACGTGATTATCCTAAGGATGCTCAACATGTTAGACAGAAGTGATAACCAACTACACCATCGCACCGTTGGCACTCTTTTTTGATTTATTTATATATATATTAAAAAACATGCAGGAAATATGGTGGACAGTTCAGCCGTTATGCGACATTGTTCACATTCATGATCTTCAGCTCAGCTCAGAGCCATATCACAGTATGTTACAAGCTTAACGATTACAATCTGGTATTTTCTCTAATTATGAAAGTATTGCATGATGCTTAGGCTAGGACTATATAATTGCTTGCTACTAAACCCTTCCAGTAGCGTATTGCAATAATACTAAACTTTGAACTTGAACTTCAGAAGACAAGGGTCGTAATCAGTACATCACCGACCATGAGCTAGAATGCCGCCAAGAAAACTCCAAGATGTAGGTCCGATGGTTTTAGGAGCCGCCGCCTATACCTGTATCGCTTGCTTCCAATCGACGCATGCGTTGTAATGCTTCCTCTGCGTTTCTCCTCAATCGAGCTTCATCCTGTGCCAATCGCTCCGCCTCCTGCCTCTTCTTCCCTTCGTCCTCGAGAAGCTTTTCCATCGTCTTGATGACAGCTCTAGACCTTGTTACATCTGCTTGAGCCTCGGCAAGTTGATCCAGCATGCGCCTTTTCATCATCGCAGTGTTGGACGCCTGCCGTCGCAGGTCAGCCACCTCGAGTTTCAGTTCTTCGAGCATACGCCCAGTTTCTACAGAAGTCCCTTTTATTGGTCCACTCCCTTCCATACTCACTTCCTTTGGAAATACGGCTCTCGAGAACGATTGGGCATGATATACGGGCATGTCGTAGCGTGAATCGCTGCCGAAGGGCGTTTGACCATGATAAACAAAAGATGTCATTTCATCTTCGCTTTCGTACTCGTCATCTTCTTCTATCTCGCTTTGATTATCAAATTCGTCGTCCATAGTGTTGACCGCACCTGACAGAACAGAACTAAAGGAAAACGTTGGCTTGGGCAGATCCATATTCAGCGTTGACCGACTGGACGATTCTGGTATTGGAGCGTTTGTAGATTGTGACGCCAGAGGCGAGACTATACTCGGTTTTACTTCGACTTTTTCTATAGGTCCAATAGTATTTGCGACATTGCTGTTGTTACTTTTGTTTCGTCCACGTTTGCGCGGGCGCTTCGTCCCAGGCGGTGCTTCGAGGTTGACGGTCCAGTATGATCCAAAGCCTGGATCCGTTGCCGGCCTTGTCTGACGCTCAAACAGACGGTTTAATGACAGATGGTGGCGAACGGATTGCTTGAGATAGATAGTGTGCGTAAATACCGGGGATGTACTATCACTTCTGGGTTAGATAGACATACGACGACTCACTTTCCATGTTGGTCCAGCAGTCCTATAGTATGGATACTTTCTCTCCATGGCAGCATATATTTCTCTGATAGTTAGCCTCTTCTTGGGGCTGCCTAGAATGGCACATCGTAGTATGACTGGGAGTGTATGTTGGGGCCGTCCATCGGTTGCAGGTAGACAGTCGAGGGTGTCGGGGCAGTTGGGGTGGGTTGGATGTTCCCAGTGTTTCGCTTGATCGATTTCCTGGGGAGTTTTAGGTACTTCTGGATAGTGTAATATCCTGGATGTGGAATAGGAGTCGTCTATAGGATTTTTTGAAGATGAGCTGGGAAGACAAAATGCCCAACAACAATTCAACTCCACATTCGTATATTATTTCGGCTGGCTTACACACCCTTGAGATTGCCCCCCATCTTTTCTAGTACTTATCATGTCTTGAATTGACGACATAAAGAGACTAGACAGCCAACAGTTCTGAAAGGGGGACGGATTAGGACTGAGGACCTACAAGAACACATAGGATGCCGTCGGCAAGTTGATCGCTGAGACTTCTCGAGATCGATGCGCCCGATCTGGGCGACGCGTCCTCCTCACGCAATTGACGCGTACACCGACCCCTACTGGATCAACTCATCTCTTTCACTTGCTTCTACCTTGCTCATTCCTCTTGTTTCTCAGCCTCGTCGAACGAATTTAGCCAAAATGGTGTGGACTCTGCTTGTCTTCGCTCTATTCTGATATTAATTCTATATCAGTCTATCATGGAACTAAACGGCGGCTCCGTCATAGCCATGGTCGGCAAGGAGTGTGTAGCTATCGCCTCAGACCTGCGATTGGGAAACCAAGCTTTGGGTGTAACTGGGAACTTTCAAAAGGTGATCAATAGCAGGCCTAGATATGATTGCAATGATTGACGATGCTATTAGATCTTCCCTGTCACCGATCGCCTCTTCGTCGGCTTACCAGGCTTAGCTACAGATGTCTACACCTTGTCAGTTCCCCTCTACAAACCTTAACTTGACCTTCTTCTCAAGTCTTTTTAGACATGAACAATTCCGATTCAGAGTAAACATGTACACTATCAAGGAAGAGCGTGAGATTGAGCCAGAAACCTTCACACACTTGGTATCATCGACGCTTTACGAACGGCGCTTTGGACCATATTTCATTGAGCCTGTTGTCGCTGGGATATCAAAGACACCTTCAGGGAAGATCAAGCCGTTCATTGCTGCAACGGATCTTATCGGATGCATAAATTTTGCCAAAGATTTCGTCGTCGCGGGGACAGCTAGCTCGAAACTCTTTGGTGTTGCAGAAGGACTATGGGAGCCTGATCTCGAGCCAGAGGATTTATTTGAGACGATCTCCCAGACGATGCTCAACGCCGTAGATCGTGACGCATATTCTGGCTGGGGTGTGCAAGTACATGTAATGTGAGTATCACGGTGTACATGACCTTAGTCTAAGTTATCTGATGTTTAGTATAAACAGAACCAAGGATAAGGTTATTTCTCGCACACTGAAAGGACGAATGGATTAAGACTAATATTTCATCACGCCTGTATAATTTCATTTTTTTTTTTTTTTGAAACATCTTTCCGCATCGCACCGAACGACTCGAGCAAAGACTACTAAGTAACTTGTCGCATTTATATATTCGAACAGTGACTGTACACAAAAATGTCAAATTTACTTGAGGGGGCTAAAAGAGAGAGGTGCAAGTATAAACGAGTCCATTTCCGTAGCCAACTGGGACGTCTACGTGTGAAGGAATTGGTGACCATGTCCTTAATGGAAAATGAGTGTCGGACATACCTTGGAGACAGTCTCTGCCCAACCATCCACCTGCCAGGCTTTCTCTCGTACTTGCTTCCTCGTCTTAAGGTCGCTGTACATTGTGTTGAGGTGATAAACTCTTAACAATTAGGTAACATAATCTGGACATACGGGTACTGCCACATGTGGTGGACTTGATGCAGACGTCCGATCTGAGAGTACCAGGCACCCACAGGTGCGGTGAACTTACGGCGAGCCTCAATGCCCCCACGCCTAGAAACGAGTTTTAATTGCGGGAACATAAAAATAAAGAGACAAAACAATATACCATGTCTGTTCCCACTCGAGTAGTACACCCGGTTTCAACTGATATGTACGCAGCTCGAAGATACCGCCTACGGTGTGAGGGACAGCAGTAGGAAAGAAAGAGAATTCCTGGGCAAGCTGGTTGGAACGCGAAGTCAAATATGGTAAAATCTTCTGGTACGATTGAAGGTGCTGTCGTGTGTATTATTATCACCACAATTCGGAGATCTCCATGATAAAAGTAATCCAACCTTGGATCCGTCCTTGCGTATGAGGCCTGTAGTCCTGTCATAACCACCCCATTTCTCATACTCGAGGATGTGGTCTTCATTTTGGTTAGCCCTGGATAAGAGCGTAAAAATTCGAGGACGCACAGAAAGTGTCTTGTTGGCCGACGACCGTTTCCCAGTTACCGGTGAGCTTGACGTTTAGCTCTGCATCCTGGATTAAACCGGTATAATATTCTTCTCTGCGTACGAAATTTCAAAAACATTGCACACAACATGTTTTCAATTCACCTACGCAGCCTTCTTGTACGCCTCGACCTGGTCGGGCTTAACGCGGTGAACTGACTTCAACCATGAGTATGCCAATAACCTCCAGCTCAATCAACAAAATCCTAAAAGAACGCACTTTCGATCCCGTGAACATATTTGCCTCTGGCAACCAGCTTTGAGTGCTGTTGAGTGTCCAGGTCGCCAGCTTGCTTGGCCGCAGGAGAGCCATGGAGAAGGGACTGCGCGATAGCCAAAACATATATACAAGGGGGAAAAAAGGTTGGCAACTCAAGATATGACCAGCAAAAAAGAAGTCTGATGCGATGAAAGTACCTGAACGACGGACATGTTCCGTCTGCTTTGGACACCTAGCCTAGACGAGAGAGACTTAGAGTGTGTCAGCGCATTTTGCAGGCTGCGCGTCTGAATCTGTACGAAGGACATTGTCGAGATGAGTGCTGTAGGGCGGCCCAAATGCGGGTGTGGACACTTATAGCGGTGGTAGCCATGACGTAAGCGGGGGAGCTAAGCAGTCATTTCCGCAATCGTCAATTTTCCTTTATTTATTGCCACCAAGCCAAGCACATTTTTGGACAATAATCGATAATCCCACGCAGGAAATTCAAATACGACGCATATTGTCATTTACATATAATACATGTGAGCCAGAGATAGGAATTTACATCGCTATATATCAGGCTTCGTACCGGTTTACATTACCTGACGCACCCGGATAGTTGCTGTAGTTTTCAGAATAGTGTCCTCCAGGGTTTATCCAGTTTGGGTTTGGGTTCCCAGCGGACGGATACGTTCCAGGGCCAACAAGTAATTGGGAGTGCGTCGCTGCCGACCGAGAGGATGACCTTGGGTCATCGCCACCAGGTGCCGTCTCGGGTAGGGACACATGTGGTCCTGCTGCTGAACCTTGCGTGGTAGGATCATGTGCCCACCAATCCACGTTATACATCCCACCAGTATTGTATGGAATATACGAAGGGTTTAATCCCGGCATGTTAAACCCTAACATGCGTGCTATCATCAATCCTCCAGCCTCCTGACCACCAGAGGACTCGCCACCCCAGACGTTTTCCTGGCCGAATGCGTTCCTGGCGTTGCGCTTGGCAGTGCGCCCTAGCGTATCTTGGGAAGATGCAGGGGGCTGTTCAAGGAAAACGTGAGTACCCCTGAGCAGTTCCCGAGATCGACGAGCGCTGGGCCAAACAATCTATGAATGGGGTATGAGACAATGCATTTTCAATTGTAGAATAATTCTTATTTACCTCCATATCCTCCATGGCTTCTATACATAGCTGTAAGCCACGAGACGCTTGTACATCAGATGGTCTCAGAGTCACTATAGTAGTTACTTGTTCAACTAGCTATCGCTTTAGTAAGGAATGACGACTCACAGCTAACGACATGCATCACGCTATAGAGAGCATAAGTCATTTCCGAGCAGACAGCTATAAGAGAGACTTCAAACCACTCACGCGGCATTCATAATATAACTATTTATCATCGGCGAGCATGTCTTCAGGGTATATGCAGCTTTGTAGTTTGTCGCTATTTCCAACGAAATGCTTAGAGTAGCTGATTAGATGCAAATAATACCCACACCCACCGATTGTGCCAATATGATTTGCAGCTTGCTGGCACATAGCAAAACATTTAGTAGCGAGTGCATCGCCTTCCATCGCTTTTCTGAGCTCATCAGGAGCACTGGAGAGATACAAATCATTAAAAAAAAAAAAAAAAATTCAAAGATTAACGGAGAAGATCTTTACCCTCCTCGATTGGGAATACTATTTTAATATGTTTATTAGACACAGTTGAAACCTCCCGTATTACCAAAAAAATAATACTTACAACGCGCGATACAGAAGAAGAAAAGCTGTCCAGTATCGGATATGCAGAATAAATATATGAGGGGGTGGCGGGGGTGTTGCTTGTCGAGATAAATCATATTGCAAGTTATCCGGTAGTCCGTTGTACCATTTTCCTAGACTCGTCTCTATCTTGTCGAGTGATGCCTTGCGTTTGGTCGTTGACAGCGGTCGCACAGCATACAAATCCGACAGGATTGCAGACATGATAGTAGCTGATCATTTCCGTGAGTCACTCCCTGTGTAGCCGGATCTTATGGAAGGATTGGCTTACTTAAGATGCTGGACACTCTGAAACAACTGGAGAAGAATCCCTGAACACCGATATAATTTTTTGTGTCACGGTGGCCATGAGGAAGAGCCTTCCACACTTCTTGGTCCTTTTTCTGCAGTATACAATGAGAATAGGTACGAGCATCATCTTCATGATACTTTACCTCATCAATATCAACAAATGATGTATTGTAATCGCTCTCGCGGATGGCCATGGGACGTCCCAGAGTCAAAGATGCGCAACTATGGAGGGATCAACTTGCAATAAACATACTCAGTACTTAGTACTCACTTATCCACATAGCGATAAGTCCACCAAACATACTTTCGGAGCTGATTAGCATTAGGGGAGAACAAATCAACCCCTTTGAATTTCCAGCCATCCGAAGAATGATTTAAACCAAGGTCATAAGCCTAAGGAAGCGATTTAATTGAAACCTCAACCTCAAGCTCTTAAAGGATGCGCTTCTTTACCATTCGAATGCCTATTCCTATATATTATTCTAGTATTAGTAAATTAATATTTTTTGAACGCTCCTGGCACATACCAATATTCAACCATGCGCCCTCCGTGTTTCCTATCAAAGCCATGAATCACTGGTGCTACGAGAGGATAAACAAGCAAACCTATTCCAAACTCGCGAATCCCGAGTATTAGAAGAGCTTGACAAGTAGGCAAACTACTGCGGTGCCCCACTCGAGCTACGTTTCAAAGGATGAATTTCGACATCAAACACAAGTTTGGAACATTTTCATACAAAGAATTTCCCTTGCATCGTCGAGGTAATCACATCCAACCTCCCACATCCTTCCAGGCTCAAGGTTGGGATCCGGGTCTTCTGCAAAGCGCGAGGTGGTGGAAAAGATGGAGAGTAAAAGTAGCTTGGTGACTTCTTGGACCACTTCCCCTCTCTTTTGGGCAGATACAGATGCTGGGTTACTATATGGTAGCATAAATGAGAAGTATATAGCTGCACCCAAGCTATCAAGACTGACTTATAGTTCCTAAAATGTGGCGTTAATAGCGAAAACTGGCTGAGAGAAAATTCAACTTGCCTGCGCCTAAACTCATCCATAAATGCTTCTTTATGCAACACAGGGAACTGAGGGTGGATAAAAGTAAAATATAGATCGATCATGCGTTCCTGCTCAGCCAAAGGCGGTAGTTTCACTTCAATATTATCCTCAGTCCAACCAAGCCCTTGAGCAAGCTGCTCTTCGGCACGAGGCCAAGTTCGAGCCATGGGCAACTTCCTGACAAGGATTGTGAGATCACTTTCAAACAAATGAATAATACCAACCATATTCCATCTTCTTTTCTCTGATCTATGCGTTCGTTTCTGCCTAATAGATGCAGCCCGCTGGCATCTCCGTGGTATCTGATCTGCTAATAGGTGAGCAAGACATGCTTTATGCAATAATCATACTGCACACCTCTTTGTTTTCGTCCAAGCTCAGACGGTTTATGCCATCAGTGGAGCTAAATGCTGAATCGTAGTCATCCTGTTCCTCTATAGGATGCATGGAGGTGAGGGTGTGTACCATCGCTACAGATACAATACGGTGGTGAGATGCCTACCTGGCTCCATAGTATATAAGCCGTGCACACCAGGGGGGTCTGGAATATCGTGCCTACGCCTCTGCAATATGGGCGTTCCGTGATAGTCAATGGTGGGGGATGTAGAAGGTAAAGGCACACCGTAAGGTGATGATCTATTGGACGATGCTGCAAGACGAGCGCTCAGGAGATCTTGCCATTCGGAAGTGGGTGCTGCCAAGACCATTGGATCTGAGGAACATGCGCTTTTATAAGAAATGGAGCATGAAAACAAAGGTAAATGGAAAACCTTGCACAGAGGAGACGATCTCCCTCGAGATGCGGGACTGCCTTCTAGACCGAGGGTTTTCGCGGCCACTAGCTTGTCTGGAAGATCCTTCGAGTATGGAAGAGAACAAATCTTCTTTTGTCGTATTGTCACCATAATTCATACGGCCTAACGGCCCCTGAGATCCTCATGTAAACACAGTTAATCCTGTGTGTACCATGAAGTCAACACGAACAAATGGGCCAGCCTCCACTCGATGGATAATCTCTCTTGCAAGCGGATCTTGACGGAGATCGGAAAGAACGGACTGGGCGCGTGTATCCTGGCTTGCGATGATAGCACCCAGGATCGACTCGACTTGATGCCAACGTTGTTCAATCGCGTGAATGTACCCTTTGGGGGGACCACGCTTGAAGCTCGGACCTGATACGCATTAACATATCTGATAGAATCATGACTAAGAAAGTTCCACCTTCGTAGGTGCACACTGGGAAAAGCAATCAGAATAGAGGAAGAGCTATTGTAATGGATCGCTACTCACTTAGGCCCGCCGCGGCACAGCTCTTACATTGATCAGCATGTGGTGGGCTCCGTTCGCATTTACTCTTGGTCTTCCGGCATTGGTCACAAGCTATATATCATATGCACGTTAGACTCTGGGTGGTTGGGCGAGAAAGGTTGTGATTTGAACCTCTGGTGCTGCGTTTGCGCGCGGCCATGTCCTCTTGCTGTTCCTCAGGCTGCTCTGCCTGTCCATCGTCATCAGAAGCGCTTGCTTCAGGCCTTTGAGACCGAGGTAGTGGGATTGAGGATATCTGCATGATGAGTTAGATGAGAGACGCATTACGAAATTAGCAACCATTGCGATCAGTACTGGTATAAGTTGAAGCGGAGACGTTCAATCGACGTCATCGATGTATTGATTATGACATATTAGTATACCTATGTATGTATGTGTATGTACATATATGTATGCAACAGGCTCCCTCTTTGCTTCCGTGTTAATTACATTACCGCTTGGTACTATTACTACTACTAGTAATTCTATCACCGTGAACAGTATACTTCGTCTAACCCACCAAAATCGGTGATCGAGGCAGCTTTTTTTTTTTTTCAAGGATCCAACTCGTCACCGTTAATGACAAACTCACGCTACTTTTTTCTGTCGTTTTTGGCTACAGTCATCCTTGCTGTTCTCTGGTACCGGTACTACTACACTGATAGCTTACCAAGCTCTTCAAATGTGTTCAGACATGATGATCCCGACGTGTCGGTGAATCATTACACTTCGTTTACACATGAACATCTTAATGGTGGCTTTCCAGCTTCAGCTTTGCCCAGCTCCCAGGAAGGCGGCCCAGACGTTACTGCAATAGTTTTGAACTGGTCTCGTTTCCCCAATGTTATAAAAATCGTTTCCACTTTATGTGACTCTAGTATCCGAGAGTCAGTGATTGCGGAAATCATCGTATGGAATAACAACCCAAATCCTGTATCCCTCGATGTAAGCTTCATATGCTGTACCAATGACATTTTCATGCATCTAATATTATCACTAGGACTTTGGAGAAGCGGAGTGTCCCACATCAAAGCTCACTATCTATAACTCGCCTTCCAATGCTTATTTCCAAGCTCGATTCCTGGCATGCGCGAGCTCCACAACGCCTTACTGCTTCGTACAAGACGATGATTATCTTGTTCTGCCAGAAGTACTAGCAGCATTACATTCTCGTATCAAAGACTCAGCTCATCGTAGCCATGGCATCCACCTTTTGCCGCCGCACGAGCATTTAACTAGTATACTACGGACCTCGGTCAATAATCATTTGGGCCTACACACTTCTTTTGCTTGGCTCGGTCATGGCGCTATGCTGCATAGATCACAAGTGATCGAATTTCTGGACATTATGAAGACCCTAGACGTTGGCGATATCGCAATGAAGATGGCTGACAATTATTTCACAATTCTTGGTTTGCATCGGTGAATTTGAAAAACTGATGGATATTGACTAGCATGATTTACAGGCAACTCCATCCCCGAAATTTGGCTTGATCAAGGTATTGAACTGGGAGGTGGCTATGCCTTTACCGTTGGAACCGAAGGCGACGAGAGGAACAGACTACACGTAGTTCGTCCATCCGATTTCTCTCATTCGAGACGAATTCTTGACAAATTTATTTAAGACGCAGGCTACAGAATACCTTGATAAGCTCTTAAACTCTTCTTCGATCCTTGTCGAAAAGGACACAATAGCTCATGCAAACCATAAATCAACCACACCCTGCAAGGACAGGAGATGCGTGTTTGAGACCAACATATCCCTCCTCCCTGAGTCAGTCCACGACTCCCTATTCACCTATCAAGCTGCGACCGCACACGATATGCTTGAACTTGAATCTCGGCGTCGTAACCTCTTGAGCTCAGCTGATGAACAGTCATATTTGACCTTTCCACCTTCCAATGCCGTCGACAATGATCCGACCACAGCGTTCAAGAGTTTATATTGTAGGCAAACGATCTCTTTGTCTATTAGTATACACTCACTTATTTTTATGGAATGCATACTGTTAGACGCAAGAAAGGATGATAGTATCACCCTAGATTTACTAAAAGTTCAACAATTCCGACGAGCCGAGCTTATATTACTAGTAGACTCAAATACGGAGAGGATCCTTTCAAAGGCCACAATCCAATATTCTACAAGACATGGCAGCTGGGTAAGTACAGATGCACGCATCATTTCTCATTCCATCTCATGAGCCCGAACTAGATAAACCCCTCTTCTTCCATATTTTCCTGCTTGGATGCACCTCACCAAGCCTTACGCCTGTGTGGATTCGACTTTCATTCACAAAAGACCGATATGGACAGAATCAGATATCTGAAAACCATTCTAACGACGGACGTCCTCGGAGAGCACTGGTCTATCCACGAGATTTATGCAAAATTGACATCCTAATTACTTAAAGGGGCATACATGGTGAATTGTGTAGATTTTTGGTTTATATGCATGGATTATTTAGGATCTTGATTACCTGGGGTTAGCATCAGCGATGGATTGCATCCATGGATCCCACTCTTTGCCAGAGAACGTTGATATGACAGCCGGTATATACGTTACCAAAAGCATTTTCGACATAACGTAACATTCATTCGACAATGTAACTAAGCCTCAAAACCGGTATACATATTACAATTACAATCTTATCCCAGCTAATTTCATGACCGGACAGTACCAAACACTTCAAATTAGACGTCAAAATGATTCTTGGCCTCCTCTGCCAATTCTTCCAATGTACTAAACTTGACTCCGAGGGCCACCAGACGTGGGTCCGGCACTTGAGAATGAAGGTACAGTCCAAATTCACTTTGATATGCATACTGAAGACGATTTAGTCCAAGTATTAAACAGCTTGAAAAGATGTGAAAGTCAGGACGAAAAGAAAGAGCTCACCATTTCGTCTAGCTCATCATTCCCAGAGGCTTCAGCCGAACGGAACGTCACCTCCTTTCCGAATACTTAAAAGTGAAATATGAGTGCCAAGAACGCTCAGAACGAGTTATGATAGCTACCTTGAGTCAAAATCTCCGCAAGTTGAGGGTATGTTACACGAGCGGTGATAGGGTAGAAAATTTGGTTAAGGATCTCATCGGGATGGTCCTCGTAGTTTTTCATCAAAGCCACAACCGATGGCCCCAGATCGCGCGCGACGTAGGTGATGCTCTGTGGCGACTCTGCGCTGTAAAGTGGAATTGGTATTTCGAACGTGCCATCCTTCTTTTGGGCGAGGCCACCGAAACTTGGATTATGTTCCTGTAATCAGTGTCGAAAATTACAGTGTTAATATGGCACTCACGTCCAAAGATTCTCGCCAAACCAGCCTGAATAACACAGAACCAAAACCGATTGGTGAGGGAGAAATCGTCAATTTCTTGCAATCTGAGAACTTACCCGTTTGTACCACGGCGTGGGGAATGCCAGACTCGATCAAGTATTGGTGAATCTCGTCCTTACCTAGTGAGATGAAGATTCCTAAGTGATATACTGCATAACAAACTCAAAGGCCCTGCGCTCTACCATCGAAGTGAGCTATTTTAGTGTATTTTCCCTCAGAGTGTTGTTTGGCATTGGGCAAAGAGCTATTAGAAATCGATAGCCCTAGATCTTCAACAAATCCATGAAACATAATGTTGATATGCATACCTCCAAACAAAAAACTTGACATTCGCCTGCTTTGCAGCGTCTACAAGAATCCGTCCTTGCTTTACCTCGCCACCAGTATCACCACCATGAACAGATGGGTCCCAGAAATTCGTCACTCCAAAGACGATCTGGGTGCCCTGCAAAGCTTTGACGACAGAATCTTTGTTCCACAGATCTCCCTGGACCATGCGCACGCCCTTACGGGTGAGATGCTGCGCAGCCTTAGATTCAATGTTACGAGTAACCGCATGTATCTCAAACCCTCCATCTTCAAGCAGTGCACGGACCACGGATGCGCCTGCACGACCCATGAGCTGATTTTTTAATTAATTACATATACAAGAGAATACGGGACAAACCTTGAGTTCCGGTAGCTCCGAATACTGTAACGATAGGAGACATTGTTGTTGTTCAGGAAGTGGTGGGTAAGCAGGTTGAATAGCCAGAGGTCGCTCAGTATAGTGCTGGATTTATAGGCGGATATCGATGACCCGGATGATATCGTGATATTTCTAGAAGGCCGACCAACGGCAGGCACATAGCTCAATGAGGGTGTTGAGTGTATTTGGAAACTTTGGGCAGGGGTTCCGAATCTTCTATTGCCAGTTCTGATGCATTATGAAGTCATTGGGTGGCCTGTTACTATCCCTGACGGTCATTTCAGTCAGTGATTTGCTGCATGCCGTTTCGATCATAACGGTCAGTCACGGATGAGTAAGCTGTTGGAGTATGCCGGAGAAGTGTTGGAG
This sequence comes from Agroathelia rolfsii, assembly GCA_018343915.1. Lineage (NCBI taxonomy): Eukaryota > Fungi > Basidiomycota > Agaricomycetes > Amylocorticiales > Amylocorticiaceae > Agroathelia > Agroathelia rolfsii. The sequence goes on along the minus strand of JABRWF010000001.1, from coordinate 3,627,046 downwards.
CCCATAATATCTGACCCCGGGCTCGCTTGGCTGCCACCTCATAGATTGTATAACCAAAACATCAACATTCTCATTGTGAGCAGTGCAGTTTTTTTTACGTGATTACACTCGGAGTGAGTATACCAGAGTACATATATTTGAGGCATATGAAAGCTGACAATAGTGTGAAATAGGGGTTTGTTTCTACATTGACCGAAACGACCGTCAGGGATGGTACTACCGCCAAGTAACGACACATTGATAACGAATGTATATGTGAATCCACCTGTATAGAGCAACACTATGTGAGCCACCTTGTCTAAAGCCAAAAAGCATATAAGGCAAGATGCATAGGACAGAAATATCTACGTGATTAATCACTCCGGGATTTTCAAAAGAAAAAAATGTTATTTTTACCAATCCTTTGACAAATCCTTCTACTTTGGATAAAGGATTTGGTAAAAAAAAAAAAAAAAAAGTGTTGATCACATGACCCACTCCCGGGCTAGAATATGGTCACGTAATGCTCGCTTTTACCGATCTTTTTGTCAAAGTAAAGTGATTGGTAAAAAAATAGTGCTTTTCCCTGGGTTTAGTATTGTTTTTCAAATTATTTTCCTGTATAAAAGGATAATTACATGGCAAGCCACAGTCACATGAGAGGTTTCTCCAAGTGACATCTAATCATGGATGATGACAAATGGATGGCGCCCTGGAGGACCAGTCCGAGTTTCCAAGCGTTAAAATAGCACAGCCACTGTAAATTGTTCAAATATGGTTATTTTAGGTCGTCCCCACATGTAAAGGATCCATTACTTACACCGGCACCAGCTGTGACCATGTCAACCTATGATACTCTTCATCGCGAATGCAGAACACTAGAAGCTCTCGTGGACACAAAGCTCACCACATATGGTCGCATGGCAGTGGCCTCTACCAGCTCTGCAGATCTCGAGTCTGGATCTTCCAATGAACGCTGGCATGACCTTGAAGGAGAGCTGGATGACCTTCTCGAGAAGGCATGTGGTGCTGCTACTTGTTACACAATCTATCTTAACGGGAAATTGACACGAATCGGTAGTAGCTAGGAGAGACGAACTCGTCTCTAGAAACTCTCTCGTCCGACACGGCCACACCCCTGTCGCAGTCGATGCAACGCGTCATACAGCGACACAGAGATGTGTACCAAGATTATCTGAGAGAATTCAGACGGACGAAGGATAATGTAAGAGCAGCAGCGGAACGAAGAAACCTGATCAGCGGTGTGCGCAATGACATAGCGTAGGGACAATTTTGGCTGATGTTAAGCAATGGTAATGCTAATACTCGTATCATCTCACAGTGCCTATAAATCATCTGCTGCGGACTCACTGCTGGCAGAGAGGGGGAGGATTGATAACTCGCATCGAATGGCCGATGAAATTCTGGAGTATGTGACACGATCATCACACCTCAGCTATCCCCTGATCTAACATCATGGCTTATACCACCTTTAGTCAAGCATATGAGACACGAGCCGAATTTGGACGGCAGCGAAGTGCGCTTGGGAGTATCAATACTCGCATGGCAGGTGTTGTTTGTATGTATACGGCTTTTCATATTTACATTCACACGTTATTGAACCAAATCCACTGTAGCTACTCTCCCTGGCATAGACAAACTAGTATCGATGATCAGATCCAGAAGACGACGAGATGCTATTATTATGGGAACGGTAATAGGTCTTTGTGTCCTGTTTATTCTCAACTACATCATAAGATGATCTCCCTATTTTTCGCCATACGATGATTTCTCGGATACAATTTTGGACTTGACTTTTTTGTTTATTCATGTACCTAATATAAGCCATGATTTACTTAAGGTGACCCAGGATCAGGCTAAACAACCGCATCCTGAAGACTCAACTTGTGACGTGTTCCCAACTTCAACCACGTTAATCAGATATATGGGCGCACATAACCATAACCCTACTGCGCATTCAATCACCATCTACAATTCCAATCTTCAGTTGCGAAAGCTAAGTACTAGGTAAACTAGGCAAGGTTCTGACCTTGGACCTACGTCATGCGATTTGAGTTTAACCGACAATTACTTGAAGTGGAATACGTCATGGACCGTGACTCCGAGCATGGTGTTCATGATGATTCAGACGCACAACAAGCCTCCAGTTCTTAGTTGCTTTGACGAAGAGAAAGAATATTATCTCTTGCTATGACACTCATATCGCACCTCACCGATGCCCACTGCCATCCCACTGAAACTTCCAATCAGCCCAGCGATGCAGAGGTAGAGGCGCTCCCATTGACTATCGTTATCATGTCCAGCCGACCATCAGACCAAAAACTGGTTGCAGATCTCTACCTTCGTGCTCCAGACAAAGTAGTGCCCGCTTTTGGCCATCATCCATGGTTCTGTCATACTATAGCGCTTTCCCCAGATGGTGGTGCTGCCCTAGACAAAGAAGCGCATTACAGATCGGTATTCTGCCCCAAGCCTCAACAAGCAGACGTCTTTGCACGCTTGCTGGATAATCTCCCGGAGCCTATTCTCCTGACGCAAGTACTCGAAGCTCTCCGGCATGACCTTGAGCGCTTCCCGTGTGCTATGCTGGGTGAAGTCGGGCTCGACCGTGCCTTTCGCATCCCCTTCGGTCCAATCTCGTACGATGACCCAGACCCGACTGATAATAACGAGAACGGCGACGACAAGCGCCCCCGGCTTTCCCCGTTCACGACCAACTTCGACCATCAGCTGACCGTTCTGCGTGCACAATTGGAACTTGCGATTGAGCTTAGACGCCATGTGTCCTTGCACAGCGTGCGAGCGCCAGCAGCGACGAAAGATCTTCTTGATGATTTATACAAGACCCATGGAGAAAGATTTTGGGATGTCAGTGTTGACATGCACAGCGCCGGTATAAGCCCTGATCTATGGCGTCAAATAGAGGTGAAATCACATCTTTTTCCAAGTCGTATCCTGGACCCCAACCACCGGCAGGGGCAGGGGACTAAATCTTATCTGCATGCCTTGACCATTTTTTAACGTGAAATGTGCTTTTTTTCTTTTAGCGCACACATCCAAACGTCTTCCTATCGCTATCCACGGCTATAAATCATCCGGACGCTTCTCATCCGCTGTTGAGCGCAGTGACAGACGAGACGAGGCTGCTTGTGGAATCGGACTTCCCTCGGATCGAGGCATGCGGTCCGCGAACATGGGATATGATGTGCATCATGGCCCAGGCACGCGGATGGCGCATCGAAGAGGAGTCGGAGGAGTGGAGTGATGTTAACAGGATTGAGGACGCTGTGAACGCCCATGGTGAGGATTGGGGCGCTGTACAGCGCCTGGAAGCCAACTGGAAACGGTTCGTTCGAGGAGGACACAGAAAGAGAAAATAAGCGTCGGTTGCGCGACATAATGATGTCATTTGAAGACCAAGGAAGAAGCGGATTTTCATTGAAAATAGCAATTTATAACAAATACAACAAAGTCTCGCGAGCGTACTAGACTACTACTTGATTACTGACTTTCATTCACTCGACAAAACATCGAAATCATATCGAGACAATTCAATGGAAGAGATGAACAAGAACAAAAAAAACTAGGCTTGGTGGCAAGTTTTTGTTAATGATCATACGAGAGTTTCACCAATAGCGAAATGGACATGATCACCTTCACCGAGGGTGAGGCGTACAGTCAACCTGGGATCGATGCGCACTGGTGCACTGGTGCCGACGTAGAAGTCGCCTCTAGTAAAGCCTCTAGTGATAGCGGCAGTCTCTTCTTCGGTAAGTGCACGCGGGCGCTTGCTGGGGCGGAAGGTGGAAGAAGTAGCCCCGGTCAACTGCCCATTGTAGTCATAGTACTGCTGTTGCGAGAGGTTCGGTGGCGACGAATGGGCCATTGAGACATGAGGCGGGATAGTAGAAAAGGTCGATGTACCCGGTGTCCCATAGACGGTAGGTGTAGCGGCGAAAGTCGTCACTGAGTGGGCTGTGTTGGGGCGATGATCAGCCACAGTCTCCCACAAAATACAGGACTGTAAGGTGTGAGACGTACGAGGAATTTGGCTGGTCTGGTTGTGATGTTGGTCTGGTGCATCGGGGTCTGGATATTGACAAGAGTTGCCTAATCCTCTTTTAAGACAGCTCTGTACCAAGGGGGGGGAAAAGTTGCATGTCAAGCTCGTGCAGCCTAGTACATTCGGAAAAAATTGGCAACCGACCTGACAGGGCAAGACCTCGCTACAGCGAGTCTTGCCAGTATGGCAGGCGATACATGCTCGACGGACGGAGGGTGCTTTGGCTAGGAAAAGATAAGAACCATCGATGACGGTGAGTTCCTCGTACGACGACAAAAATGACGACAATAACAACGCCAAAAGCGATGAGTGCCATACTGACCTTTTCTCGTCGTGTCGACGGACTGCTGCTCGTCACCGTCTTGCTGTTGCTGGCCGGGTGGATGATGCTGCTTGAACTGAAGCATTCCCGCCGAAGGCGTGGCCGGCGCCGGTGTAGATGTGCCAGGGTCCTCGTTGGGCGCCGACATTTGCGTGGGCTTTCGGTCGATGCGATCGGGGAGCCAACGCCGGGCCTCCGTCCATATATATCCTTCCCGGCCTATTTCGGAGTCCGCTTGGCGGAGCTCGCCGCCTCCACCCGTCCAGACTCCGATTGGAAGGCAATTCGCCGTAGCTCGTCCGTCCAGAACGCATACGTGCTCCTTCTCAGCACAGTAACAGCTGTTTTTAATCGCTTATAGGTATTATACAATGTAATATTACAATTAAGAAAAAGCTGAGACCACCAGCTGTTAGCCTCACGGGTCGTACTACTTATTGAACGCATGGGTGATATCTGCAGTCGCCTTCTTGCGATATTCATTCAGCAATCCAAAGAAGCCATCCTCTCCAGTTGTTACTTTCTTGTGCTAGAACGAGAAAATAGCATAAGAGAGGGAATGAGATCGCAAAAGAAAATTGGTACTCACATCCCACTCTTCGATATGAGACTCAACCTGGTTAGAGCTGTTGATCTTGATAGTGAGAAGTGAATTCACGGTCTTGCGAGCAACAACGTATATGCCAAATATGCGCTGCGGTGAGCTTTGCTTGGCGTAAGTAGATTGTATACACAACACACCTTCGTAGGCGTAGAAGCCTTGGGATCACGGAAGTATGCAACGTCCTGATCAATTAGCAGAGTCGATGATGGAATATTGGAGGGATTTTCAAGCACTCGGAATTTCGGTATATCAGCGCGAGGGAAGAGCTGTAGAGTACGATGATGCATTAAGCCCCCTATCCACTTGTTTTTCTTTTTTACCATATAATTACCTTGACCAAAGCAACGAACTGGGAGCGAATCTTATCACGACCATTTGCGATGCCGATTGGGTCATGAAACACAGCATTCTCAGTATAAATATCAAAGGTGTCCTAAGCCAGTTTCAGTACATGTTTCTCGCTGTGATACACGTTTTGATTGACATACCTGCTTGGGAGAACAGGTGTACATCTATTAAAGCCAATCAACCTCTCCACATATGGAGGACAAGCTGAAAGCAAATCACACCTGTTTCAATGATCTTATAATTCTTTCTTCATTAGATGTTGGAGAACGTTCCTTCAGAGATCGAGTTTGCTCAGGTGTTAGGCCTGAGGTGTTTGTGTTTGATGCCATAATAGTTCGGAAAGCAGTGGGTTTCAAATGTGCGTATACACGAGTGAGACGGGGTAACATTAAGTTGTTCTGTACTTTCTGGAGGTTTATATATTCACCTGCGCAAAGTCAATTCGTCATTGGATCAGTATCTGGCGCTGACACCATTCATCGACATCGAGAGCGTCATCGAAAGGCGGGGGATCGAATTAGAGTGGAGAACGCCCATGACTAATGGTCCAAACAATGTTCCTAGCATGATAGCCTAGCCTGGAAGGTCACCCAGCAAAACTTTACATTGTATTTCAAGTGAAAGACAGCTCTGTAGAGTGCGATTAGTCGAAGAGATGATGCAGCCTGATGCCATTGGCTTACAAGTGGATTGCTTACACAACCTCCGGAGCCGCACAAACGCAATCGGCTAATTCTGTATGGAGCCCGGTAATACCGACGTTGTAATCAGAATATGTCGATGACTAGGAATCCTGTCTATCTCTATCTTGTTCCAGTTCCATCCAGCCTAGCTCGTATTGATTTACTACTAGGATAATGGCTCCTCATCTAGGGAGAGCTCTATCATGGCGTTTCTTGAAGTGTAATTCTCAGGCTAGCAGATCTATTGCCAGCCTTTATTCGATACCAGCAGTTCCTCGCACGTCCGGAAATGTCGACTACCCAGGGTCATATCAGCGTCGATATGTTTCTCAGTCTTTGAGTCGGACTGCTCAGAGTGAAGCCATTAGGCTGAAGGCTAAGGCTTGTCATTATATCCCACATATATATTAGCATTTTTTAATGTCAATTCCTCAGGCTAGAATAGCGCAAACAGAACTTGAGCGACCTTTCAGCCCATTTCTTATCGACACTTTTCATAGAAAGCATAATTATCTTAGGATATCTTTGACAGAGCGTTGCAATCTTCGATGTCAGTCTTTGCGATATCACATCAGCAGCTGGTGTCTCATGATGCTAATTTACTCCATAGGCTTCTACTGCATGCCCAGCGAAGGCATTGAGTTATCACCTAAGGATCATATTCTGACAGATGACGAGATCCTGCGTCTTGCAACACTCTTCGTTAAGAGTGGTGTTACAAAAATACGCTTAACTGGTGGCGAGCCTACTATCCGCAAAAATCTTGTGGAAATTTTCAGTACAGTCTATACGTTATTGGGCTTTTTGTGAACCGGAAACTAACTATGACTGTTATCTAGAGGGACTGAACGGATTACGAAAATATGGATTAGAGTCGATTGGAATGACAAGCAATGGAATATCACTGCACCGGCGTTTGCCAGAATTGATTGAAAATGGCTTGACCCATCTCAACCTAAGGTACGGAAACACCTTACTCTCGAAATAATCTATGTAAATATAACTTATGACATGTTAGTTTAGATACCCTCGACCCCTTCAAATTTGAAATTATGACCCGTCGTCCAGGTCATCAAGCGGTCATGCGTGCTTTGGATGTAGCCTTGGCTTATCCAAAACTTAAGTCACTCAAGATGAATGTCGTAGTGGTGAAAGGTCTCAATGATCACGAAGTATTCGATTTCGTAGAAATGACCAAGGATAAAGATATGTCTATTCGCTTCATTGAATTTATGCCCTTCACAGGTATACGTGATTAGTTTTTACAAGTACGCTTCTGACCGAACGTGGTTTAGGGAACAAATGGGACAAGGCTAAAATGATTCCCTCGGAAGAGCTACTCTCTCGGATTTCTTTACACTACAGCTATACGAACCTTCTTCGTCTCAGCGACGAAACAAATGATACCGCGCGTTCTTGGAAAGTGCCAGGATATCGTGGCAGTTTTGGCTTTATCAGCAGCATGTCGGATCACTTTTGTTCATCGTGTAACAGATTACGCCTCACTGCGGATGGTCAAATCAAGGTCTGTTTATCATTTTTGTTTTCCTTGTACGCACAAGTACTTATGTTTACATTTATCCTTAAATCAGGTCTGCCTGTTCGATGCCAAAGAGATATCACTTCGGGATCTTATGCGCAATGGTGCCTCTGATACCCAACTACTCGAGACCATTGGCATGGCTGTCCAGGGCAAGCAAGAGAAACACGCAAACATGGAGGATATTGATGTACAAACAAACAGACCCATGATTTTGATTGGTGGGTGACGACCTTTATGTAAGAAATTATGTAGTGTATAATGTGATGAACTGTTGATCATTGTATATACATTCTTCTCTTACCTTCTCCATATGTACTATTTTACAATGCGATTACTAGGCCCTCGTCTCTTGCCTCGTGCTCTCCATACTACTACTATCCACCATGTTCAATGCACTACTCCTCGTCCCTTATTTCCTGTGATGAAGATGATGCACAATGTCAATCAGACAGTTGCTGGGTGTCGATACAACTCCTCCTCTTCATCCTCTTCGACAAATTTTGTGCATCAGTTAACGCACATCGGAGCCGATGGTCGGCCAACAATGGTCAACGTATCCGAAAAAACTCCCACCAAACGAAGAGCAACAGCCAACGGACGTATATATATCCCTGCCATTGCCTATAATCTCATCACCGACGTGTCCGAGCCACAACACAGCAAACATAAAAACGCCGATGTAGACGAGACACAAGAAGCAGCAGAAATTGAAAAAGCACGTGCCAAAGCCAAGGGAAAAGGCGACGTCCTTACGGTCGCACAGCTGGCAGCAATTATGGGCAGCAAACGAACAGCGGATCTGATTCCCCTCTGCCATCCTCTCGCATTGAGCCACGTTTCTGTCGAATTACGGCCTCGCGTGCATCACCAAAATGCAAGCGGCGATGATAATCATCCTATTTTCGTCAGCGGTGGCAGTAGCGGTGATAATGATGATCAGCAGCAGCCCCAGTATAGCATCGAGTGCGAAGCTACGGTCTCGTGTGAGGGTAAGACCGGTGTTGAAATGGAGGCGCTTACAGCGGTATCTGTCGGTCTTCTGACTGTCTGGGATATGCTCAAGGCTGTTGCAGGCAAGGATATGAGGATCAGCGACATCATGGTCACTAGGAAGGAGGGCGGAAAAAGTGGTGATTTCATCAGAACAGAATGATGTGGTGGTTAGCATATTGACATCGCACATCACATCTTTCGTGATAAATAAAAATTATAAATATCTTTTATTGTCTCTGTCGTCATTACCACTATGAAACCTGAGAAGATGAGTTTGCAGTCTTTATGTTTCAATCCTCATTTTTTGATCTGTCAATCATTTAGTTTATGAGCAATGGGTTGTTATGAGCTAATGATCTTATCCGTATTCAGTTGCATGACACAGATGAAAAACACACTACATGCAATCTTCTAGCGAATGAACACAGCTTTACAGTGTGAGTAATGTTCAGGACTTCATTAATTTTCTACTGATCCCTGGGTTCAATTTAAACCGCAACTGACAGTTACGATAAGAGTGAGTCGCGTGATAAAATTCAAGTTACTGATAGATGATTTGAACGGCTGTCTCATTCCAGTGTTGTATTATTAGTACATTGCCAGTTCAAATGCCAACCCTCCTTTTCGCATGCGCGCTTCAAATGCCGGCTCAATTTATGCACCCTTGATAAAGGCGTCAAGTTTATCCGCAAATTCGAAGTCGTTAAGCCGGGCAGACTAATAATCCACAACATCAGCTCGTCACATCCAAGCCAAACTTGCCGTACCAGATGGTATGATCTATACGTACATCAGATCGCCGGATGATACAAGGTACACTCGTTACGTTCCATGGCTGGTCGCGATAAGGATTTGAAGGCTGTCTCCATCTTGAATTTCATGTTATATATTTCCGAATACGACCAAGAGCGAGAGATTGGTAAACACATACTCGGGCCTAAGACCGACATAAGCGATCGTCGCAGATGGACCGTCCTCTGCGTCAAAGACGGTGTGTACGAGAGACTCTACATCTCGGCAATCCTTTCAAGTTGCAATGCACGAATTCAAACCATCATTATTATTTCAGTTGAAAAGCGCCTGATTTATCGTGATGCGCCTGAAAACTTACAGGGCACCACATTTTTCCTGTCTCTGGCTCGATCGAGGCATAAAAGATGAGATAGTCATCCTTGAGGTCTGCAGGATGCACAGATTGGTCTGCGATTTGAAGAGGCATATCTCCTAGTGTCAGGTAGTGAAGCTGAGTTGGACGGTTGTCGCGAGTGCTGAAGCAAAGTTCGAGTTTGTTCGGCGATTTATGTATAACTGCGAGTTGGTTAAAGAAATTCAAGTTACGGTACACTTACCAAGCTTGATATCTTGGTAATAACACAACACCAGAATGGCGTCACATTTGTGCCATTTCACTCCCAGAATGCTTACTAGTTGACGCAGACGAAAGAATCACGACTTAGATAGCAATCCATCCGTAAATTGCACCAGAAAAATTATGGTGTAGTAACATGGGTAGAAGAACCAGATTCGGCTCACTACCACCAAGCCAAGAATCCGTCTGCCCTTCAACAAATAATATTAGAGGAGAAATGCAAATGTGCAATAAGAAAGCATGGCAGCGCAGAGTAAAAAAAAAACAGCAAAAGAAAAAAGTTTTGGGAAAACGTAAGGTAAACCCCCTTCCAATCACGAAAGAGAAAAAAGCGCAAGATGAAGCACAAAAAAAAAACACGGTCGCTACAAACAAGCGAACGTTGTATGCACAAAGAAGGCGGCCATGAAAAGATAGTCCACGGTGGTAAGGTCCGTCTGTGTCAGATTTACAGGAAGAGATTTATATTACGACGTGAGATATTCAGTCCATTAACAGATTGGTACACAAGCTCGGAATGAAGAAACCATGAGAGCATGGGGGGCTGCTCTAATAGTAGGATGACCGAGTTGATGTGGCTGCAGCAGCGTAGGTGTTGGAGCTATAACCTGTGCCGTACGAGAGACCCCAGGTGCTCTTGCACTATAAAAGTTCAACCGCAAATCATCAGTCGTTGGTAAAGAAGAACAGGAATTAGTTTCAACATACGTTTCCAAGACAATTAGCTAGGGCAGTGGCATCGGAAGCCTGAATTTCTGTCGTCGTAGCCGATACAGTGGCAGTTGCAAATGCCGTCTGTGTCTGAGTGGCGAGGATCGTCGACAGAATGGTCTGGTTCTCGGTCATCGTAGCAGTGACAGTATTCTCTACCGTTTGGGTCTGCAGTAAAAGTTGTCAGCTCAAGCTCAGATGACCCTGAGATAAGAAAGGTCCTACGTTGTCGATGATCGAGGTAGACACGTAGGTGGAGACATAGGTCGTCGGCTGCACGTACGTGCTGACTTGAGTCACGGTAACCATCTCCGTCTGTGTGGCAGTAGCCGTCTTGAAGTCCGTCATGATCTGTGTCTGCACAGACGTCATCTGGTCAGTCACAGTGGCGGTTTGCGTCTGCAAGACGGTCTTGGTCTGAATACCAACGTTTCAGCAAACAAGCCACCTAAATCTTTCCAACGAAACTAGTAACTTACGTTATCGATGACTTGGGTGGACACATAGACGCTAGTGTACGTAGTCGGCTGAACAACAGTGGAGAGCATAGTGCGAGTGACGAAGTCCGTCTCGGTGACACTCTGAGTGGCAGTGAGAGTGTCAGTTGCCGTGGCCGTGGATACGAAGGTCATCTGGTCGGTGACAGTCGCAGTCGCAGTCTGGAGCAGAGTCTTGGTCTATAATTATTAAAAAAAAAAAAAGTTCGCTTCAGCCGCGCATCCAACAGTGCGGATAAGATCAAACCCTTACGTTATCGATAACCTGGGTGGACACATAGACACTCGTGTAGGTCGTAGGCTGAACGATGGTTGACAGATAAGTCCTAGTCACGAAATCGGTCTCGGTCACGCTCTGAGTCTCAGTGGCGGTCTTAGAGACGGTGGCAGTCGCCGTCGAGACCGAGGTCATGAAATCCGTCATCGTAGCCGTTTGGGTCTGCAAGACTGTCTTGGTCTATGATAGAGGCTAGGTTAGCAATGGTTCGGGAAGAATAATGATTGAATGAACATACGTTATCAATGACCTGAGTTGAGACGAATGTGCTGAAATATGTTGTCGGCTGGACAATCGTTGACAGATATGTGCGGGTGACAAAATCGGTCTCAGTGACGCTCTGGGTCTGTGTTGCCGTCTCAGAAACCGTAGCGGTAGCTGTTGAGACTGAAGTCATGAAATCAGTCATTGTAGCCGTCTGGGTCTGCAAGACTGTCTTCGTCTGTGGAAAGAAAAAAAATAAGAATCTTGTATGTACAAATGGACTGAAACTCACGTTGTCAATGACCTGAGTCGACACATAGGTGCTGAAGTACGTCGTTGGCTGGATGATTGTTGACAAGTACGTGCGTGTAACAAAGTCAGTCTCAGTCACGCTGTCTGTCTGTGTGGCCGTCCTAGAGACTGTTGCGGTGGCAGTCGAAACAGAAGTGATAGCATCGGTAACAGTGGCAGTCTGCGTTTGCAGAACAGTCTTGGTCTGGATGAAGAAAAGGATTAGAAATAGTATAAACCATGAAAATTATTATAGAACGCACGTTATCAATGACCTGAGTCGACACATAAGTGCTGAAGTACGTCGTCGGTTGGATGATGGTCGAGAGATAGGTCTTGGTCACAAAGTCCGTCTCAGTGACGCTCTGAGTCTGCGTCGCCGTCTCAGAAACCGTGGCAGTCGCCGTCGAGACCGAGGTTAAGACGTCCGTCATTGTCGCTGTCTGGGTCTGCAAGACTGTCTTCGTCTGTAGAAAAGAAACAAAAAGTTAGAAACGGGAATCTTGTGTGCACGATAGGTTGAGACTCACGTTGTCAATCACTTGCGTCGACACATAGGTGCTGAAGTATGTCGTTGGTTGGAGGATCGTCGACAAGTACGTGCGCGTAACGAAGTCAGTCTCGGTCACACTATCGGTCTGCGTGGCCGTCCTGGAGACTGTTGCGGTGGCAGTCGATACGGAAGTAACAGCATCAGTGACTGTAGCGGTCTGCGTCTGCAAGAGAGTCTTCGTCTGGATGAAGAAGTAATCAGGATAACTCATGAGCTTCAGAGCAGCAGAGAGAACACACATTATCAATGACTTGCGTCGACACATAGGTGCTGAAGTACGTCGTGGGCTGGATGATCGTTGACAGGTACGTCTTTGTCACAAAGTCAGTCTGAGTGACGCTGTCGGTCTCAGTAGCCGTCTTAGACACAGTCGCGGTTGCAGTCGACACGGAAGTGATAGCATCTGTGACTGTAGCGGTCTGTGTCTGCACAAGCGTCTTGGTCTAAAATAAAGTAAATTTTAATTTCCGCGCTTATAAGGAGCTATGGAGAGAAGAAAAAATGATTACGTACGTTGTCAATGATGTCAGTAGAAACATAGACGCTTGTGTAAGTAGTAGGCTGGATGATAGTCGACAGATAGGTCTTGGTGACAAAATCAGTCTCCGTGACGCTCTGGGTCTTGGTTGCCGTGTTGGTAAGGACATCCGTCTTTGTGTAGGTATTGATCTGAGTTTGGGTATCGGTCAGGGTGAGGGTATGCTCTTGGGTGAGGGTACTGTCGATGACTTCCGTGGACACCGAGACGTATGTTGTCGGGACGAATGAGGTAGACAGATATGTCTTGGTCGATGTGACGATATCCGTCTGTGTCTGGGTGTCCGTGCGGGTCTGCGTTACATAGATCGTGGTAGGAACCGTCTGCGTCTGTTGATTTATTGTGAGCAAACATAGAAGGAATCACGTCAAAAAAGAAATGCCATCTTACTGCAGTAGATGTAACGGTGTGATCATACGTCGACGTCTCAGTCACGGTCACTGTCGCCGTCGACCCTCCACCATAACCATAGCCAACGGAGCTGCAGTACGCCGAGCTAAGAAAACGTAACAACCAATCAGAAAAAGAAGCATATATGCATCATATTCTAGCAAGCTCACTGGTTGATGATGATCGTTTCCATGCAACCATAGCTGTTATCCGTATACCAAGATTGTGTATGGCAAGAGCCGTCGTCTCCCTTCGAATAGCCGTAGCCGCAATTCATGCTCTTATATCCACCGTTCATGTAAGAAGAATACGGCATGCCAACCGTCTGGGACTGGTAATCTGACGGAGCCGCAGTGTATTGTGATGGCGGAGCACTGTACGACGAGCTAGGAGCGCTCGTCTGAGCAGGATACGAGCTGCTCGATCCTGAAGCAGCGGCTGAAGACGTTGGGCCAGCAGCATACAGATCAGCGACGACCAGGGATGACCCCACCATCGAGATGGCCTGAGCAGATACGGACGCCGTGAGAGAGAGACCGAGTAATATTGACTTCATCATGATGATTGAACGAGAGTGGGGGTAGGACTACGAAATCCCAGGCGGTGTGTGTGTCGTGCCAAATAGATAGACAAAGAATGGTAGCGCTCTACGCTTTTGGGGCAAGCCCTGTCTAGCAGAAACTTGAAGAAGAGGATGTGGGGAGAGCGGGACGCTCTGGAGGTGCACATGGGAAGCAAGGGTTAAATATGGCCATCATGATATTAACATCTGATGTGATGTATGCGCTTACCGAAAAAAAGAGAGAAAAAGGAAAAGAAAAACGAAAGATGACCACAAGCAGAGGGATGGAGGGGTGAACAATTCCGTCTGGTCTGCGGGTGGATATTTGAGGCAGGAGTTGATCACACCACGGGCCAATCAGAGCCCGCATCAGTTTCTCACGATTGGCTGATCCTGTCTCTAAGGGGACTTGCTTGTGGATTGCAACACCGTCCGAGGCCACCAACAGTCCATCACGCTCAGGCTATGCCATGCTGCACATGTTTGTTTGTACGCGGAAATGATGCAGTGCAGTAGTAGTAGAGTATATAAACATTTCTATTCCAACAAATCTACCATAGTCCCAACTATCAAGAACTTTTGTTACTAGGAGAGGGCAGGAACGGCAAAGGCGTAGACGCCGCCCTGCGGCCAAAATCACCATGCACATCCAACAGGATCTTGAGCGCATTCCGTGCGCGAATTCTCGACAAGTCATCTGGCCTCGAAGTCGTGAGCGCGGTCTGGACTTGAGGCGGTTTCTCCTCCCATGGATACTGTAAACAAAATAATCCCGGGTCAGATCACAGCCCGAGCGTGACAGGCCAATCAGAGCCCAGAGAATAGTAATGATAATGCTTACAGGCAAGTACTATGCGGAGCGTTGTGATACGTCAGTCAGAAACGATCAATTTTGATGAGATGGATCCGTGCTAGAAAACTCACTTTGTGTAGATATTCATACGCGAGCAGCGTAAACCCGAATTGCGGGCTACTTCTGACGATACGGGCCGGTCCGCCCTTGAATAAGGCCTTGAAGCCCTCCTCCTTATCTGGTGGTTTTATAGGGTGATTTCCCGTCTCAGTGTCCATTATACATAATAAGCACCATGCCAACCACTCACAGATCTTCACGAAGGCATCAGTAAGACCCTTGTAGTGGGTCTGCCCTTGGCGCGCTTCCACCTGCAGACGCGTCTTGACGACATCTAACAACCGCATAGCAAAGAGTTAGTCGAGTGTAATGGAGCAAAGGAGATAGAGCGGTGTCGTACCAGCGGGAGTTGTAAGGTACGCGGCGGGCATGCCACTATGTCAAAAAATCCGAGAAGATGAGTTTCATTTCTTCATGACGACGGGTTCAATCAGAAACTCTTACGCAATGGCTGCTGCACTGAGCGTCTCCCAGAAGGCAAGCTGCTTTCCGTTATAGCCCTCCTTGAACACATCTTTCTTCAAATGGGAGTATGCAGGGAAGTAGATGGCAGAGAAGGGAATATCTCGGAGCAAACAAGCACTGGCACCCTTGTAGAGACCCACAAGACCAAGTTGTCGCACAATGTGCACGGCACCCTTTGGCGCTATACCCTCCAGTCTAGCAGCCTCACCCTGGATTTGAAGACGGATCTTGCTTTGGGGCAGATTCAGGTCATGTACCCAAACGTATACAAAAACAGAGCATTGCGTACACGATTTCCAAAGGATTAGTAAAGACCTGGAGGAGTGTAAGTAACGGGACATAAATAATTCCAATATCTGACACGCACGACTTGACATCCACCGGCAGTGCCACCAGCAATGAACTCCCAGGGCAGAGTAATGCGACCTGTCTCCGGATCGGTGGCCTTGCCTCGAACAAAGTCATTTACTGTCAATTTGATAGCTTTTTCGGGGGCAACACCCTGTATTGGATTGGATGAGAACTAATGTGACAAGCGAATTTAGACATGAAATTGACATACGATCAGTTGCGGACCGAGGCCGCGGTAGAAACCAAGAAAGCCTTCGTTTCTCAGAATCTTCTTCGCACAATCAAGACTATTCTTGTACAACAGCTGACCGACGACAGTGCTTCTCTGATTTTGCATACTGTAAATTGCCTCAGATCAGCTGTAATCTTTTGATATAGATGTCATGGATACGTACCGTGTCTATAAAACAACAAACAAACGCATTCGCATGTTTGAAAAGAGCGAACAAAATGATAGGGATAGATGGATGACACAAACCTTAACTACAGTGATGGTCAGCCAAACAGATAACAAAAATTATATTTCCTGAGTAACTTACCCATGTCAATAGGGTAGACAATAGTGGCTCCGAAGGCACCGGCAATACCTGTGAAGCATGCCAATGAGCTGTGAATAGTGATGGAGAAAGAAATATATGCTAACCTCCTTGAACAAAGTTGTAGGCACTACCTAGCAGAGCAACTCCCCACGAAGCCGACGAAGCCTTGACAACTTCTGCTGTTGATTCGTCCGCGTCATCATGTGGTGCACGCCAGCGAGGATCCAGCAGTTGAGCGAAGTCGATCAGTGCTAGACGTTGCTCTCCACTACCACGCGATGCAAAGTGGAAGATGATGGAGGCCTCCATGGGCGTAAACAATGAGTATCGGGCGTTGGCTTGTGAGTAGTTGAGGAAATCAGATTGGGAAACACGTCCATCCTTCGATTTGGCAGTGGCCTCGCGGAGAATACGCTCGACCATGTCCATCTCTGTAAGAAATGTTAAAAGAGAACTATTGATTGAATGGTGGAGGTTATCCTACCTCGGATGACGTTGTGGAAAGCAATAACCTCAGAGTATGTTATGCGCCCACCAGGGGTCAGTGTAGTGAGTGTAGGAAGACGCTCGATGACAGCGTCCGAAAGTTTGTGACCGGCGATGTCCTATAAACCAGTCGGCCACAGCTTCAACGGTAGCCATGAGAAATACATACCAAGATGATTCTCTTGAACTGATCGGGGGTGATGAATCCATCCTCGTCCTTGTCAAGATGGTGGAAGGCTTGCCGCAACCTCTCTCCTTGCAGACCCTTCATAAGTTGTGTAAACTCATTATCTAACCGAGAAATCAAGTCAGGTATAGAGAATGTATTTTCTACACATGTACTTACATCCAAGGACGTGAGACCCGTTCTTCTTGCCGAGGTAGAGCTTGATCCAGTCGCTATAATCACCGAGTCAGGATCGATCAACGCAAATATATTGCGAAAACATACCAATCAAAATCGAAGGGAATAGAGCCGGATCCCACGTTGGCCGTGAATACATTCTTAAAGTTCTCGTAACTAATGGTTCCTGAGCTATCACTAAAAATAGTTCGTTTCAATAAGAATTTGCACCATAACATAACCAAGAAATCGCAAATGACAAATACAACGCACACGTCAAAGTACTGGAATGCAATCCAATAGTCGGCATCCGGTCGCTTGAGCATCGTCTCGAAAATAACAAAGTCGTCCCACGAGATGAGCCCCCGGCGGTTAATGTCTGCGACACGGAAGAGGATTGCAAACTGAGCCCGCCCGATGCGGGTCAGGTCTCCAGAGGGTGCAATAGCATTGACAAAGTTTTCAGGATCCAAAAACCTGCAGGAAAACAAGCGAACAAAATTGTCAGTGTGCTGTGTCGATGATGTTAGGACAAGCACCGAAAAAGCACGACGCACCTTTCTCCATCCTTTTCAACCTTGGCGTTTGTCTCGAAGTTGCGCTTCCAGCGCTTGAGCTCGCTCTCCTTGACGGAGACGACGCCCTTAATGGCGCTGATTGCGCTCGAGACTTTACCCGAGTCATTGTTAACGGTAGGGAGCGGCGACATAGCAACAAAACAAAAGCCTGTATAATATGTCTATGTAGGTCTATATGGAGAGGGCGCCCCGTCTAATGGAAATGGAGGCCAAAGGAAACAAGAAAGAAAGAGAGAGAGAGAGAGCGATGCTCAGGGTATGCGGTGCTGATCCTTGAGTAAACAAGAGGAGTGCGAGAGAAATACAAGTCCGTCGTACGCCGCTAACTCCCTGCGTCCGACTGCTCTAATGCGCCTGTGTTACAGCCGGTGGACAAATTTGCGGGGATAAGCGTGGTCGTGCTTACGTCACGCCTATATGTCACCGGTTTGCCCCGATACAGTCTCAACCGTGAGGTATATTCTCGTCCAATCCCAACTTGAACACTTGTAATATATTTACAGCCAATAAGATGCGGATATACTTTATTTTGAGTGTTTGTGGGAAATTCTGTAATCATAGCATGCCGTAGCAAGGACTGCTAGAGACAAGCACGCACATGCAGTGTATGCACGCAACGGGCACTCCCGCCGAGCAGTAACTAGCCACGAGCACGACTAGTGTCCAGGCACCGTCATGACACCTCCCCCACATCCCGATACGCCACGGACGCCGGAAGTCTGAAGCTGATGCAGTACATGTCTTTGTTTGGTGCGACCCGTCGAACCCAATGCAAATCTTCGCCAAGTCCTCCTAGAGGAACATCGAGCGGGGAACCAAGCCTTTCCTCTACACGCTGTATGTATGCACGAAATAATCAAGGTCAGTCAAATTAAAGGAGATAGGGGCAATAGCACGGACATTGCGGATATCCACTTCAGCGCCTTCTCGCTCCAGCTCTCGCGTGAAGCAGTAACAATGCACCATAGGTAGCGCCCTAACATCTGTCGTGTCGCAAGCGTGTGCGAGCTCGTGTGACTTGGCATACAAGCCGCGGAAGGCATCCAAGAATTCGATGGCGGAGTCAGGCAGGTTCATCACCAAGTGATCAATTCGATTCCGATTCGATGAATTGGTCTCGCTCTGAGGATCCACTGATGGCTGGAGCTCGGACGCATCACCCTTGCTCTGGGCCTTTTTGGCTTCTCTCTCCTTGCGGCGGCTGATCTTTGGCCCAGTGTAGGGTGGGAATGGATCCTCCGCAATCCTCTGGGCAATGGTAGCAATGAACTGGCGTCCATCTTCGCATGAGACTCGGATATCGTCAGCAACCTTGAGTGCTGTCAACAACAGCCGCAATTAAGACGTTTGAGCGACGTACATGGTTTGCTTTGGCATTGTGGCGAAGCCACCGTGCACTTTCTGGGTTTAGGTCATTGGCTAGGACTGCACAGCCATGGTTTTTCGCTGCCGGGACTGCAAACGGGCCTACACCAGCAAAAACATCTGCAACTACAGCTCCAGGAGTAAAGTATCGAGCAGGAAGCCGCGCGTGCTCCGTGCCTAGACGAGAGTTCCAATATACCGTTGAAAAGTCAAATTTAAAGGTACAATTTGATTCCGCCTGTTCGAACGTGAGCAAAAGGAGAAACGGGGAAAGCCATGATGCGCATGTACATGTTCAACGATATAATCAGGATCTCCGGCCAGAAGCTCCATTTGAAAAACCCGGAACTGATTAGAGATGGATTCTAATTTGTTGACAACAGTGCGAATTCGCGGGTTTTTCTGTCAGATGATGAAATATCTCAGATGAGGCACGTCCGGCGGACTATCTCCTTACGTACGTCCATGATTACTTGACCGATAATGTATTTGTAGGGTAAATAAGGTGCATTAAGGTTGAGATGCGCTAGGAAAGACTTCAGATGACATAGTGATCAGCGTAAAAAAAAAAACATACTAACCGAGATGACCGGTAGCAGCGAAGCCTGCTGGCGCACCGTCGCATAACTCCTCAGGTAAGATGGCATGAAGTATATCGTCTGTCCGAGACCTGAGTTGTAATGTTCAAATATTGACGCCAGAAGACAAGATGTACACACCAGCAGTCCAATAGTCGTAGTCTAGCTCTAGAGTATAATCCGTGAATTGTCCTTGTCCTTCTTGTAACACAAAGTTTCGAGCCTCAGGCGACAGTTTGGCTTCCTTCCAAATCACGTTAATCAAGTAGATTACTATTTCATGGGGTACGCAAGCATACCTTCATCCGTGACGCGGAATAAGACCAGTCGGTCGTGAGGGCTGGAAGGGTCGTAAACAACATTTCGCATGCGTGGTATCCCTAGTAAGGAGCTGGCAGTGCACAAATGAGGTGTGTATGCAATACCGGGGAGCAACCTTACTCACGAGCCAACGACTTTCGAGTTGATCAGCACACCAGTCTTGCTTGTGGGAATCTTGGCAGCAAGGATGGGGATGCGCTTCTTGAATACATCTCTATTTAACGCATCCTTCATCCATCTCTGAGGTGGTGGTGAGAGGTCGAGCCCTTGCATGGTCGTCTTCGCGCGTGAAAAGCAAAGAGTGGAAGAGCAGTGTCGCCAATGAAGAGGTGTGATTCGAAGCTTTGCGAGGATCATGAATCGTGACTTGACCAGGACTTGAGAATTTGGAAAATACTTTTTAGTAATTATTTAATTACTTCCGACCTTCGATGAGCCCCTCCGGAAGCTAATGTTACCGACTGCCGGGCGCAGCTGCCATTCGCCGCCATCTGGCACCCTCGCATGGTGGCACTCAAGAGATCAGACAACTTGACCTTGAACACACCCTCTCCTTTACAGCAGATCCGCACTCAGCATGTCACGAAGTCGGCATGATTTCCAATTTGATTTTGACCCGTCTATACATCCTAGCCCGTCTAGCAGCATGATACCTCCCTCAGCAGCGCTATTCTCACCCACCCAATCTAGGAGCATGCTTCCTCCATCTAATACAGAACTCCTGACAGAAGAGGAGGCTACGAATATATTCAACTTCCTTGATGATGTAGATATGAGTCTTGATGTATCATGGGAAGGTGACGTAGCCCAATATATGCAGCATACACACAGCAAAGCCTCATTCGGGCACTGAACAGCAGGCATGGACAATACATACTTCCAAACCCTGGCATATTCCTCATATCCTTCGTACCCACTGGCGGCCAATGAGACCCATCGCGATCTGAATATACCATCATCCGCCGGCGGGTCCACATCATCGAACGATCACGAGCCTCATGAAGTGGACCCTACTTCAATAACGACGCCACACAGTCAGACACAGGCGCAGACACAGACACCGACTCCCCCCAAACCCAAAGACGAGCGATATTCACCGGTGGTGTCGTCTAGAAAGGCTTCTATCTCCAACGGTACATCTTCGGGTAGCAACGCAAGTTTTTTTCTTCGCACCCAATCGGAACAAGTGTGTTCTCACGCTATACAAATATAGAAACGGCTTAACCACATTCTCTCTGAGCAAAAACGCAGAAACACAATCAGAGAAGGATATGCACAGCTACTGGCTCTCCTTGCTCCCGTTGGTCAGGATCCCAGTCTTGGTATGCCAACAAGGGGTCGACCTAAAGGCAGTGGTCGGAATGGTAGTCGTGCCAGCAACAAGCGGGGTAAAGAAGAGCAGGGTAACAGCGGTCCGGGGACTAAAGGAAAGAGTGGCGTCCTGTCCAGGGCTCTTGAATACATAAAATGGCTCGAGGAAGGGAGAGACGCCCTAAAAGAGGAGATTGCTGCTAGGGAGAAACTATTGTCGCCAGAATGACATGACAGACAGAAGCAGGCTCGCCAATGATTATCATTGAGTTGCTCTAGACAATGACAGATCCGTGCTGTTGTCTGCAATTCCGAGCCATGGATTCGTCAAAGGATGGCTCTTCTACCGTTTCCCCTCATGTTTTCGGCCTTGTTTCCTATCAATCACTCCAGCTTCGGTCCCGTCACACTAGGAGGTCAATTTAATATTATGTCTGTGTGGCTTCCCTCTATGTATATTACTTCAACTTACAAGGACTCGCTATACAATAATTCCAAGGTTGGTCTCAGTTCTCAAATTGATAGTGCCCCGAACATGTCATAATCTAAGATGCGCGTGTCAGCACCCCTAATGATTGTCCAATTTGCCAAATAGGTTCTAATGGTAATGGTAAATAGATTATGATAGACTATGGATTGGGCTGATTATCTCTACACGATTCACCTATCGATCAGCAACCGATACTTTGGCGCCTATCTATACTAGATGGGATTGGGCTGGGTCAAGGAAAAACTCGAAGAAGAGAAGGCGGGTAAATCAATGCGCGTGTTTTTTTTTTTAAGTGCTGACTGTGCGTGGTAATGAGCTCACCTAACTAAGTGGGTATTAGAATTCTCGGATATCACACACACATGTCATCGCGACTAGCGTAAGCGCTTCGCTTACAGGCCTCGCCTGCCACCTCATACATATTGATCAACACGATAAATTCCAAGCCTTCAAGTTCATCTTCGCCACTTCTCAAAAATTAATGAATTGAGTTGAGGGATACTGGCTAGCCACATGATTGATGGTTTCATAAAATGAAAATACCCCTCAAAAGTAATGGTCGTTCCAAAATGAGGATTATTAATCGACGAGGCAATGTAAGAAAACCTTAAAAAGAGAAAAATGAAAATGACTGATGTGATAGAATTCCTTCCTCCGCCGACAGATCCTGCAGGTAATCTCATGTCTCGCATGCTGTGTGCATCATGGCTCGTCGTAATTCAGTCCATGTTGGTGTACATATGCGAATGATGATGGAGCCTTGCCACATGATCGAGGTATGGACGCGCCATCTGTCTGTCCATGGACAGAGGACTAGGTGTCCGGACGTCCGTCATTCGGGAATTCATGACCTTCATGACAGAAAGGGTTAGCAGGAAGTACTAGTTGGGTGAGCATGGTCGTCCTTTATCTTGTCTCCCATCATTTATGTGAGTAGCGAGTCAATGCTCATTCGCCTGTCCATTTTTTGCGTCTGTGTTGTGGAT
This sequence comes from Agroathelia rolfsii, assembly GCA_018343915.1. Taxonomy (NCBI): domain Eukaryota; kingdom Fungi; phylum Basidiomycota; class Agaricomycetes; order Amylocorticiales; family Amylocorticiaceae; genus Agroathelia; species Agroathelia rolfsii. Next base: position 3,604,372 of record JABRWF010000001.1, on the reverse strand, counting down.
GCCGAGGGTAGGGTCGAACTAGACTCAAGCATAGGGGAGCCCACGCCGCCTGGCTCGTGCCTATCAACCATCATCGACGTGTTGCCTGAGGGTGAAGTCGGCCTGCACTTGCTACGGTGCGCCTCCCATGGGTACCAACAATAACTGCTGTCCTTACGCAAAGCAACCCATTTACCGCATTGCTTGCAAAGGACTTGGGAGGGTTCAATGACCGAGATGAGTGAATCTGCTGCTAGTGCATCGTATCGCGCTTGTGCCGCCGCAGTTCGAGCGGAAGAACCCGACATCGAGGAAGGCCCGGGAGCGGAAGTGTAGGATAGTGGCTCCATCGTGCTTAGATCCGATCCCCCGGCGAAGGGAGAGGGTGCTGCTAATGTTGTCGACGTCAGAGACGGGGTGACGTTCTTGGCTCCATTCCTGACATGCTCGATTTGGCAACTCGATTTGTGTGTCTCCCAGGTGGCTAGCGCAACGTTATGATCCGTTGGGGATACGGGGATCCAGCGATCACACATAGCGCATAGAATACGCTCGATGTCGAATTTTCTGGCCAGCTGGTCCGTCTTCAACTTCGCATCTCTGGTGGAGAGACCGCTGTCCATTCGCGTCCTTTCGTGGAGGGCAGTCAGTTAGTATGGAGCGGAAATTTTTCCCATGATGTGACAGATATCTCGGGTCTCAACTCACATGGTCTTCAGAAGGCAGCTCTTTCTATGCGCATCCCAAGGGATGCTGCAATAGGTTGAATTGGGCCTCAAACGTATCCATTTTCCGCAACCGGAACAGAGTATGCGATAAGGCTCGACCTCGGCCGCGTATGGATCCGCTCGTAAAGAGGCGTAACGTTCCATCTCGCTTCTCTTGGCACGACGCCGACGCAGGGGAACGACATCTGGTGGCAGTGATGCGACTGCAACAGCCGAACCTGGTGAGAACGACGCATCGGGAGGTGTTCCAGAAAAACTATTCGAGATTTTAGCCATTGATTTATTTTAATGGGCAAATCTTCCAGCGTTTACCCACCTGGTGGCTGTAGAAGGTAGCGGTGGCTGCTGCGGCCAGGTAACTTTTGTAAAAGAGTACGATGGAGAGCGGTCGCTGTTAGTCGAACTCGTACGCCCACTGTCTTCATCATCTTCATCGTCATAGGCATCCTCTTCATCTTCATCTTTCCATTGCTGGTTTCTCTCAAGGGAAGGACTGAAATACGGTAGTGATCATTATGGCCATACTGCCAGACACTGTCTGAGCTTAAGGGATAGGCAAACTTACGTGGTGAGTGGATTCATGTGGGAGAACGGCATACGGAGGGTGTACAGTCTATCACCCAGCCCATGGTTGAGGGTGGTACATATATGTCTTCTGCGCGCTTCCCAGGCACTCGTACTTGCGGCCGAGGGTTTGTACCAAGTGCAAGTGTAACTCAGTCACGCCTTGGTGACAGGCTGAACCTGCCTCATTTGGGACTGCACCCACTGTTCTGTCAAGTTCGATCACAATTCAGTCTATTTTTGGCATCGTGGCAGTCGCCAAACAGGATAAATCCGAACTTGTTGTTGGTCCATGTACCAATCAGGGATTGTTGATGATGGATGGTGTGCAAATGAAGATGACCAATGTGGGTCCCATCTGCCGTAGATGATTCGATGTTCGATACCCAAATCTATGGAATGATTCGTATGACGCGGTGGATGGGGTGAACCGTACCTAGCAGACAGACATAGAAAAGAAATTTTATCGATGATTGAACAAGCAAGACTGGATATTGTTTCCGTCGGAAAGTCGCACCGTTCTTGGCGGCCCTATAGTTGTGGCGAGTCGGAAGTGGCCGACGGCAAGTCAGGGCCCCACTGGTCATTATTTATTTACCTTTCGTTTACTATCATCCCATTTTTCACAATTGTGTACATACATTCGTTATGTTTACATGCTTCGACAAATGGGAAAAACTATTGCGTCTAGCCGAACCCTAGATAGCGCCAGAAGGTCAATTAGCTCTCCAATGATCCATTTTGATCATTCAATGTCGACATATAATCTAGGCTACATGGTATACGCTTCAGGCAAAAAAAGACGCGCGGCGGCCATCACCGTAAGGAAGGCATGGAGCCTGCGCGGCATTCATCTGACCCGGTCGTCTAGGAGTCCATATGCCCTCTCTCACCCTCAAAGTTTGTGGACTCGCCTTTCGTTTTGTTTTTTTTTGTTTTTCCTTTAGATCCCATCGGCCTTCTTTTTCTTCTCAGCAGTGAATATCGCCGGTACATCTTTCTCTGAGACTAATCAGGGGCGTCATTCTCGTGCTATCACATACTAGTCGACCGTGTTGCCCAAGCCAGAATACGGATCCCAGCACTAACCACAGCATGCTTAGTTGCATTGGCAGTCCATCTGATCGCCTATGTAAATTGTTTATTTTCAAGAGATCCCAGTTCTAAGCGCCAATACATAGTACGGTTCCAGAGTGGGCATAGCTTTTCCTTCATTCTACCGAGATGCGTCTTCTCTGCCATCACATAATCGAGGATGACTAAATACTTACACAGCTCGTTTTACATCCGCATGTCGTGTCCTTCAATCTTTAACTCTCTCACTGTTCATAGTATATCTGGCTTCTGTCAAAACCTGGCTCTATGTCCTTGTATAGTTATTTTCAACACAGACACGTAATATAATCGCTTATAAGTCAGAAGTGTACTTGCGGCGTGCTACCCGCCGACGGCCATTTGAGCAACAGATTGTGGCCAGTGGATATAAAACCCCGCTGGCAGGCGCGACATGAATAATTATGCAAACCTTCCAGCCACTAGATGCGTGCCCTGCCATCACTCCTTGCTTCCACCACAAGGCTCGAGGACGTTTGTACGGCCCACAAATACATAACACGGTGTTTTGCCATTGTTGACGTGGATCAGGAGAGAACCCATCGTCTTACATGTTCTTCCGACCGACAAGCCCGGTAGTGCCAATGGAGGCACGTTTTCCACATGTGTATTCTTGCGCTCAAACCGGACATGAGAAAATTGTCCGGTATGTTTGCGACATCAGGACAACGTAACTCATGATCATGATAAGGGAGAACCTTGCGGATTTTCGTGCCCTATTGGACTGTTCCCATGATTGACGGCTTATGTTTTTTCTCGGGGTCAAGTCAGTACCCTTCCAGGGCCCTTTTTGTACCGTTCTTGATTCCGATATTCATCGCACAGCAAAACACTCGCCGCCGGAACCCCTTGGAAACCAGCTCAAATCGATGATCACATGCCTAAGCCCGCTGATAGCACCGAATGGGTTTTGATCTCATGATATCTCTTCTTGTCGCTTTTTATAGTGCTCGGGCCTTCGCGCCACGTCCACAACTGAACTTAAATTATATATGCAGCATGCATGACGCCATAGAGTATCGTGGCCGTAGCACTAGTGGAGCAAAGCGGGCCGTCCTCATATCCCATATCTGGGCCTCATGACGGGATTTATACCTGCGTATGTTCGGAAACCTTTAGTGATCCCTCAGACATATGATACGGGTACAATGATTCGGATGTATTCACTATGTGGTAACCTCCTCCCGCCTGACCACGGTCTATTCTCGCTCAGAATATTGAAACGTCGTCGGGTTTGCTAGCGATGATAGTCCATGAAATGAAGTGAGATTAAGATGTGTCACTGTGGAATGTATATATATATATGTATATGTATAAAGGGTGGATGCAAGAGATAACTTACAAACACCTGTCAGTTGAGAATTATCTTCTGCAACCGATCCAGAGAGGAAGGAAGATGCTGTCCAGAGTTGCATTCCCCGTGTTAGCATCTGCCGCTATGCTCACCCAATATGCCTCCGCGACGACGGTCTACACGGCCGGCGATTCTACTATGGCCTTAGGCGGTGGTGGTAACGGAACACAAGGTGTGTCACCGACTTACCTTTAGGCCCTTTCGGCACCGAGTAACCCGTGGGCTAAACTTGGCTCGGTTTTCAGGCTGGGCAGAGTATCTTGGGCAATATCTCACCATCGATGTGGTGAACAAAGCTCTAGCCGGCACGAGCGCTCGGAGCTATACCTATAAGGGCCTCTTCCAAAACATCATCAACACGGTCCAGAAAGGCGATTACGTGATTATCGAATTCGGACACAATGACGGCGAGTCGGGCGCTACCGATAACGGGAGGGAGGATGCATACGGCTCTGCATACTCTAGTATCGCCACGGTCACTGAATCCAAGTGGGTATTTCTATTCTGTTTTCAATGTTGATGCGTCCATTCAATTCTTATTGATCAAATCCATGGATTGATTGTCTTGAATATAAATTCCAATTGCTTTTGTTAGTGGGACAACCGATGTGATCCATACCTATGTCTATTACAGTGAGTCGTTATTGAACTTCCCTTCCTCGCCTCCGCACTTCTCGTGTATTACAAGGCATCAAAAAGTCTGAAACCTTGCTCCATGGCTGACACATACGTATATTCATAGTTCAGAATGCCGTAACAGCCCTCCAGTCCAAAGGCGCCATCCCAATTGTTTCTGCGCAGGTACGGAAAATGGAAAAAGCATACCTACTTTTGTTTATCCCATCACCTACGATAACAATACTGATATCATGATGACATGTTCCTTCCCCTTGCAGACACCTGACAACATCTGGCCATTGACCATTGGCGATGGACCGCGATTCGTGGGATACGCACAAGACGTCGCCTCTGCCACGGGCGTCACATACGTCGACCACTACGACTACGTCGTGCAGGCATACAACGCCATCGGCGAAACAACCGTAGACACTTACTACCCCATCGACCACACGCACACGTCGCCCACGGGTGCCAATGTTGTTGCGGAGGCCTTTGTCCGAGGCTTGCTCTGTGGATCAAGCAGCTTGAAGTCGTACGTCAATACTGCGGGAAAAGATGTGCCCAGTAAGTTTGTTTACTTCTCGTTCTAGCTATATTTGCTCTTTTCCTGGGCAGTTGTGTATAGCTCTTTTTGTCTGACGTTCTCTTCTTTTCCCTCTTTATAGACGGCTGTCTGTAAATACGCTCCTCGTTAGATTTAGAAGGTGGATATGATATATGCGCGCTTAGGCATGAGAGGCATACTAGTCAATAGTTCTTGATGACAGATAGCCAATTTGGATTCGTAGGTGCTAGAACACGATAAATATTTGACAGTAGTGCGTGATTATAGCTTCAATGATGGGAATCAAAAATAATGAATTCATTCCAATCTTGAATGGCGCGACGAATTTTTAATGGAGAAACTCCGGTACATGTTAGCTTCTAAGTAAATAAACAAATGCGTTAATCAGAAAAACGACGACAATGTCACACATACGAAAGCATTCCACACAAATGAACATTCGCAAATAATCAAGCTAAATTCACAACATAACAAGCTCAAGCTTAAAAAAAAAAAATACATACATAAAGTCCTGTACCACCCTATTAGATCGGAGGGCTGAACAACGAAAAACGAACGACAGTAGGTATATGGAAAAATGGCGAAGAAAAAAACAAGGAAAAATTACAAAAGAATGGATCAAAACGAGTCTTTTTTGATGAGACCAGGAAATTGGCTAAGGTTAAGGCTATCGCTATCACTGCCCCGTTGACGGGGCTCATCAATTTCACCGCGGAGTAGAGAAGCCGCTAAGATTGATATTGGATCGAGATTTGCTGAGGACCTCGGATGCAACGTCCGTTCCATACTGGTCTGCTAGTTGACTGGGGATGAAGACGATCAACGGACGGATTCAAAGAGTAAGCAAAGGAAACAGATGACGTACTTGGCATATTGCTCCATGATAAGGGCCATACTATTCATGTTCAGGCGATAAGCTTGGGGCATCATGCCTTTACCAAAGCGGTAGGTGATATGGTTCGAGCAGAGAAGGGCAATGACCATGATAGCTATATGCAACGGTACAAGACAGAACGCAACAAGGTACCACCTGCCAAGCACGAGACGTTCAAACATGAGGTAGTTCTTCTTGCAACCTGGCAGTGTGCTGCGAGAATAGCATGTCTGACTGACGGTAGCCTCGATGTAAGGAGAGAAATAGCCACAGCACTTGAGTTGGTTCTGGATCCGAAGACGTCCCTCGGCGCCGAGATCACGCGACCACTGGGCGTTAACTTTGCCCTCGAGGTTGAATGTGCGTTGTTTGTACGTGAGGTAGCCAGGCGTTACTAGGAAGGCAAAGCAAATCCATAGCATGAAGGTATAACTGGCAAGGAAGGCACGGTTGTTGAGGAAGATGCCTGCCCACCCAACCATAGACGTGAGAACGCCTAATGCACCAGCGACGGTGGACAAGATAAGCTCTGTGCGATTGCCGACCCGAACGACGTCTGCATGGTCCCAGACGTTAAACCAGGTGATGATGCAGAATATCAAGGCCACTAGGGAGTATGCAGTAAACTGTTGTCCACCCAAGTCCGTGTGAGGTGTCATGGCATGTCTATGAAATCGATTTTGAGGAGACTCACGACAAGGTTTGAGAAGAAAAGGATCCATTTGAAGCGATTCCATCTCGGTTTTCTTCCCTTCAAACCCTTGCTGATATCCACGCCATCATAATCATCATCGCCCTCTCCCGGCATACGGGCCTCATTGGATTTGAATGCTTCTCGTCCACCACCTTGCTTTGGGATTAATGGATCGATTAGCTTTCCGCCCTTCCGGCGTCTCGGGCCTATGGGCGCAAATTTGGAGGGTAAATAGTTGATGCTGAGTGATGCAGGAGGACTGTTGCTCCTGGAGAGCAGCGGTGTCTGATTGGGAGAGGCATTCAAGGACGTGCTGGACATGTCTTGTCTGACGTTTACGAAAGGGGGGACGGGCGGGACGAGATGCTGCGCAGACGTGGCTTGCGAATAGACTGAATGTGCGCCCACTGTCGAGGCTGCGGACGGGTGCCTATCGTGACTTGACGGATATTGAATTTACAGATAGTGAAAAGTGAAAAATAAAATAAAACTCTTACGCTCTCCTATCTAACTGAGAATGCCGGGGAACCTTGCAACGGTGGTAGTGGTTAGGACACAAATGAAGTCATCAATTGGTTGACCAATCAAATAAAGCGATCGTACCCCAGCTTGGCCTGGCCCGTGCTCATCAGGCGGAGGGGGATCGAGATACGTGCTCCAAGCTCGGTGCATGTTCCTCTCTTATTACTACCACTACCAGTAACTGTTGTAGAGGTATCAGGCAGTAGGCAGTAATACTAGTACAAGTACAAGATGATGCTCTCTACTCCCCACGGTTCGCGAGTGATTTAGCGACACAAATCCCCGACTTGTTGTGTTGGGCCCTGTTGGCTGTCTTCTAGGGCTGCAATCAGCTCTAGATCCACAGAACCCTGCCGGCTTACAGCCGCGAGTGCAGCATGCGACGCCAGCCAGCGGCACAAGTCGTCTCGAGCAACTTCTTGTAGTTCCTATCTACATCCATGTTCACTGACAGGTCCCCCCTCTAGTGGTTGTTGCTATGCATTCTTAGCGGGGGTACGGCGCGGCCGCGCCGTGACTTCAGTACATCACACAGGCCATCAGCATCGTAGATCAGCAATGCTCGCTAATTACGTCGACGAATATAGTAATCGCGAGTATAATCAATGACTGGTACCACAGGCACAAAAAATGCTTTCCATTTTCAAGTTCGCAAATATTAGTGCCTAAAATGTAGATAAGAAAACAGGGATCTGATGGATTGGGTGGTTTAATAGTTCAACTTTTTTTTTTTTTTGACTTGGAGGTTTCAGCCTCCATGTTTACTCAAAAGCATCACGTAACAAACAAATTTTTTGCGATTCAGAAGTTAGATGCTTTGATGATGTCCCATCGGTTGTGTACTCGTACTACCACTGCATGTAACACTCCGGTCGTTTACGGCGTGTCCTATTCTTCTCTGTCCCTGTCTCTCTATACTATGAATTTGAACGACATCTTTCGGTCAAAAAGCTGGGAGAATCATGATATCTGGTGTCGATACACGAGGCTTCATCATGTTGGATGGAGCTCGCCTCCATGCGGTTACGACTGGCAGACATTCTTCTTTCTTCCCTATTAGTCTTGTGCCTCCCCAACCACCTGCCTCGTTCGCTTTCTTCAACCGACCATATTCCACTAGTGGTCCACCATGGCACCTTATTTTGAGACGGTCAAGGTAAGAACCAGTCCCTGGGACTCCCTTGTGGACCGATGTCCGGGACTAGGCGATTATGTATTCAATGGCGACTTCTCCACAGTCTTTTGCAGACGTGCCCATCCGAGAAGATGGAATAGACACCGCCGCCTTTTTGGAGGCCTCGGATGGCCTTATGAATATGTTCGGTGAAATTGACTCCTTGACACATCATGCATCATGATGGTCCTTGGCTAATGGGGTTACGGAACGACAGATCTTCTGGGTTCAGGCGTTTTTGGATTCATCCAGAACGATGTCCGTGGAAACATCTCTGTATGTGTGGATCATCAAACTTTTTGAACTATTCATTGTTGCGTTTTTCTTTCTTTCTATATTCTGATGACTGTGATCTGTTGCTGTACAGGGTGTGCGTGATCGATATGAAGCCACCAAAGAGAATTCAGCTACCTTGGAGCGGCTCGTCGAAGGTGAACCACATGGTTATAGTACAGGCTGCATGGTTCGCTTAACCAGGTGGAACTATATACCTCCTCCACGCCCATAGCTACTTGACTGATCATGTGTTAAGGGGGTTGTGGCTGACCTGCGAGGCATTGCAAGAATTGCAAAGGGACCGAAATGCGGAGTTGCATGTCTGCTTCAAGCGTTCATACGATAAAGTCCTAAGGCGTCATCATTCATTCGTAATCAGATCCGTTGTTACTGTTCGTAGAAACATACTTATCTCTACATCCCGTATGGGGGCAGCACACTGATTTATTTTATCGACCTTTCTATTAACATGCTTATTAGGTTGCTATTCGTGCTGTCCCACGCCGGCACGATTTTTACATAAAGATTGCCCAGGGTGGGGACATTGACAAGCTGGATCGTGAGCTGGCGAAGTGGCTAGAAGGTTTGGAAGCTGTTGTTCAGCGCATGAAGGACTTTTTGGAGCATGGGGGATACGGGAGCGTCTGATTGCCTGTCTAGCTGGGGACCTTACACGACTTCTTCAATCTATTCATTCTTTTTGTCTAGGCCAGCAGCTGGTTGATTCAGGGACCCAAATTCGATGGGGAAAGGGAAGGAGGGAGGACACAAGACGGAAGGATCATGACTGGGACCCATCGTCCCCCGCTTGATCATCGCCACTCCCAGGCTCGGGGCAATGTATGCATTTGATCCTCGGGTAGGTATATTCTGGAACGAGGAACGAGAACTCCTTAGAAAGGGATTCTGACTAGTGGTTGTTGTGTGGATCATCCACATTTCGGAGAGCCATTCACTTCATATTTTGTACATTGCCAAGGGTTGTCCTAGTGACATCTTATTGTGAAATGTGTATATTTATCTTGCACTGTATGCCCCGAGTATCATCCATGTCCATCGTTGCAATTGCAATCTGCAAACGAGCAAAGTAAGACAACGAGGTATGCGCGGTACAATAATATGCCAAGTAAGCATCGTCACAGAGGCGCGCGACACTGTCGCCCGCCGCTCGCAGCGCCAGTCCCAGTCGTTGTTCATCGTCATCATCCTGGACCTGAACCTTTGTTGCCAACCACGAGTATTAAGTGCTTGTTTGTACACCCCTAGCTCTCTGTCATGGCTGAAAGCGCCTCGGAGCTCTTTCTACCGCCCACGTTGCCGTACCCAATCAAAATAGCCTCTCTCGATGTCGCTGCTGGACACTCTGTGACGCGTGGAACTCGTCTGCTGAGCTATTCCTACATCCATATCTCACAGGACGCTCAGCGTGAGACACGCTATGGCACCTGGGACTGTTCTATAGAGGGCACTGTGGAAGGATGGCACGTTAAAGCTGGAGAGGTCATCAATGCTAACAAGGCCAAAGACCGCTCTGCCATATCTGTCCTCGAACCATGCAAGCACGGTATGCAGATCGGTGGGCTCTGCACTTACTGCGGCAAGGATGTCACTGGGTAAGTTGGGAGTCGCTGCACTCGTTGAATAATTCCCATACTCTCTCTTTGTCCTCTGTTTACATCACACATATTTCTAAATGCCTGAATGTTTTAGCTATGATTACACCGGATTCTCAGATGCCTCTCGTGCCACAATACAGATGACCCACTCTGCCAATGGGCCCACTGTCTCTCTGGAAGAAGCACAGCGTATAGAGCGCGAGACGGCACAACACCTGCTCAAGTCCCGCAAGCTCTCGCTCATCGTCGATCTCGACCAGACAATTATCCACGCCACAGTCGATCCTACTGTAGGAGAATGGATAAACGATGGCGAAGCGTGGGAAACTAAGCATGCTGCCAGAGAAGCGCATCGACATGATACTGACAGTCCCAAGGGGTCGGACGATAGTGACTCGGACACCGACGACGACGACGATGATGATGAGGAGGAGTGTAATCCCAACTGGGAGGCTCTCAGAGACGTCAAGAGGTTCCGACTCGCTCACGAAGCGTTCAATGCACCTTCGTACCGTGGCATGTCTAGAGGAACGAATCGCCCATCGCCTATAAATGAGGGTTGCATGTATTATATCAAGCCCAGGTATGTGGATCCATGGTAGTCTGACCGGAGTGATATATAACTCATCGTCTGAGACAGGCCCGGTCTAGAGGCTTTCCTGAAGGACATGTCTGCCAAGTATGAGATGCATATATACACCATGGGTACCCGTGCTTACGCCGAAGAGGTTTGTGCTGCCATCGATCCCGAGGGCAAGATCTTTGGTGGCCGCATCCTGAGTCGCGATGAGAGCGGAAGTGAGCTTGAACCAATAATACTATTATATTCACGCCCATCCTTACGAATCCTCCGTACGCAGGTCTCACTCAGAAAAGCCTGCGGAGGCTTTTCCCCTGTGATACATCCATGGTCGTTATTATTGACGATCGAGCAGACGTGTGGGATTGGTGTCCGAATCTATTGAAGGTCGTACCATGTACGTTTGTATCCCAGCTGTCGTTCGTTTCTCGCTCAAACTTTATTTCAGACGACTTTTTTGTCGGCATTGGAGATATCAATTCGACGTTCCTGCCTAAGGTGCAGCCCCTGACCGCGGTCCTGCCACAAACGCTACCAGGTATCGCCTTTTTTTCATCTGTAGTACCTGCCGTGCCTAAGATCCGGCTCACACGAATGTAAACAGAACCTCAAGATACATCCCCATCTACGGATATGTCATCATCTTCGTCCGTACTACTGTCCTCTTCATCTGACCTGTCAAGTGGAGCCATCGCGGCGGGGGAAGAAGACCGCACCGAAATGCGGAACAAAGCCATGTTAACACAGAACTCGATGGAGCTCGTTTCCCAACTCAAGGAACGGCCGCTTGCGAAGAAGCAAGACGCTCTAGAACATTCCCCCAAGGATGCCATCAGCGACTCATCATCATCACCACCGCCTAGCGAGGATGCTGAAATAGCAATAATAGCTACTTCACCACCATTGTCCTCAGAGACCGCGTCCAACGGCATCGCATCTTCCACGCCGCCGCCACCACCACCACCACCACCACCACCACCACCACCTCAGTCGCCCAAGCCGGCACGTAAGGCGCTTCTCAAGAACGATGATCGAGAACTTGATCGAATACGAAATGTAAGCACATGAAACCGAGGATTTTCTTTCTCTGATAGACCAAACATTTCTCATATTCATTAACTAAATAGCTCTTGACGACAATTCACAATTCCTTCTTTACGGCATATGACAAATTTTCGCAAGGCGACTCGCGTCCAGGGGTAGACCAAAAACGAAGCACCACGCCTTCGCCATATGATGTTACGGTATGTACATGTGACATACACTTACGATAAAATCAGCGTCTGAAATACAGGCTTTTTTTAGGCCATCATTTCGAACATTCGCGCGGAAACCCTAGCAGGCGTACATCTACTGTTCTCGAGCGTGATACCCCTTGATACGAGGCCTGAGATGACGGAGATATGGCGTATGGCTACCATGTTCGGTGCTATATGTCATAATGAAGTCAACAAATATATCACTCATGTGGTCACCGCCAAGGTCAGATAACTTCCATCTTTTTGTGTGGCTGCAGCTATCCATCAACTGACTCCGAGTTCATTCTCAGCCCGGCACGGCTAAAGTCGACCAAGCGCGACGCAGAGGCGGGATCTATATCGTCTGGCTTTCATGGTTCACCGACTCCATCGCGCTGTGGCAGCGGCAGCCCGAAGAGCCCTATCTACTGGAGGGCCCGCCATTGATGCCGTCGACGACGACACCTCCAGACACCCCGACAAAGGACCCAATCATTTCGTCTGATCTCGAGCCGGACGACGATGAGTGGGATACAGCGGCGATGGACGTGTCCTCTCCTGTCACTGCTGGTGACACTATTGCTGGTGCTTCTGATGATCAACAAACAACAACTTCGCGTGTGGGGGAGTTACAATTGGATGATATCGACTGGAACGAGATTAACGATGAAGTCGAGGCGGCGATGAATGAGACAGATGACGATGAGGATGAAGATGACATGAAGAGCGAGGCGAGCGTGATACAATCTGACAATGAAGGAGGTACGGACACCAGTCGGCCGTCGACGCCCCATCGTCATAACCAGCCAACGCGAAAACGCCTGCGGAGCGTGACACCGAGCACGGTGGATTTGAACTTGGATGAGAATCTGCGGTCGCCGTTGTCAAAGCGCAAGAGGCTCGCTGCCGAGCGTGCTGGCTACTCAAAACTTAAAGAGGGTACTACTGCCGCTGATTTGGAAGCTAATGGTAAGAATGGCTCTGTTGCGGCTGCAGCTGCGCCGGAAGTGAATGAGGAGGAGGATGGCAATGATGGCGATGATGATGACGAGGGTGATGAAATCGACGACGACTTTTTGGCTAGGGAGCTGGCTGAGGAATGGAGCTAATATTCATGATAACCAATCTCATACAACCTTTCTTCGCATTCCTGGCTGCTCACCAAGTTTAACTTTTTCACATTTGCCATTTACATAGTTGATTTGTGGGACAGTATCCCGCTGGGCTCCTTTTATTTTATTAGATAAATGTTCTCAACGATTATGTATTTTTCATGAGACAGGATCATGATGTAATATAGTTTTTCGTCATTCATGCTATGCACCATTCGCTGGAATGAAGTGATAGTGAATATTTTTGGGCATCATTTTGAAAAGTGATTGGTATGACCATCGATCTATCAACAGGCTAACCAAAGCAGTTGTACCTCATTCATTCATGATTCGGTTTTGCATTTTCAGCGGCGAGATCCCATTTACCAAACAACAGGCTAGTAAAAAGAATGAGAACTTAGCCCACTAACATCGTTGAACTAATGACTTACTCAAACATGGCCATGATAGTCCATTTCCTGTTATCGGCCTCTGGGAAGACCAGCGAACGAGGTCCATAGAAAACCTGCTGTCTACGTAAGATACCAATCATCGGAGCCAGAATGATTATTTCTGACCTCGTCGTCAACCTCATCGGGCTTTCGTGGTAAACAGTGCAAGAACTTCCAGTCTGGGTTTGCGCCACCTTCACGGCACATAGCTTCGGTTACCTGGTAACCCTGGAAGTCGGCGAGACGTTGTGCCTTTTGCGCTTCCTGACCCATCGAAATCCTGGTTTTTTTTTTTTTTTTTTTTTTTTTGCCATTAGCTAAACAGTCAAAGATGAAATGACAATCCATTTTTACCATGTATCAGTCACGACAACGTCTGCACCCTTGACCGCCTCACGCGGGTCAGTTCCATACCAAATCTTGTCTTCGATATTCAGTTCTTTAATACGGTCCCAGACGGCCGAAGGTGGCCGATAAATGGACTTGTCGGGAGAAGCTACGCGCATTGTGTGACCAAGTCGGGGATATGTTACAAGCATGTCGTGTAGGACGTTTGCGGAGTCTCCCACATATGTGATTGTTAACGGACGGAGAGGAGGCAATTTATCGCTGGATTTGGATTGCTTTGCTGCGTTGGTACCAGGGGCTTCGAACAAATGGGCATGTTCGTGCAGGGTGAGTAGATCTGCCATGACCTGAGTGGGGTGCCATAGCGAAGAAAGGGCGTTCAAAACTGGTACAGGAGAGTATTTCGCTAATTCCTATATAACAAAATACATTAGTGTTAAAAACAAAAGGCGTTAGCTCTTAAAACTAGCTTGCCTCAATTTCTTCATGCTCTCCCACCCTGGCAAAGATACCTTGGCACATGCCACCAATAACGCGAGCAGAGTCACGCATGTTTTCGTTCACACCGAGCTGAATGTCATCCTTGCCCAAAAATAGTGCACGGCCACCAAGGAGAGTAGCAGAAGTCTCAGCAGCCAGACGCGTGCGTGTGCTACGTTTTGAGAAGAGGAGTGCAATCGTTTTGGAAAATAGAGACTGAGATGGCATTCGCAATTTCGAAGAATGTTTGCGACTCTGCGGCTCTAGCCATGGCTGCGAGACTTGTTTTAGTTGATGGGAATGGTTCAATACACGCCTAATCTGTGGGACAGATAGGTCCGCGAGGGTCATAAGATGGGGCACTGCGCGAGTCATGGTGAATGAAGATGACGAAGGTGGATTGTACAACTCAACAAGCCTGTCTGTGTATTCAGTTGGCTCTGGTCGATATTTATGCCAAGTTGTCACACTGTTGCGTAACGTTGACTCGTGTCATGCCCGAGTCATAGTCAACTCGTCAAATGAATCCTTCCAACCAAGCGATTTAGTTGCAGGACAAATCAGAATATAAATCAAAACACTGAAATTGCGTGGAAATCGACTGATGAGCATATTGAAGGGTAAATTTTAGCAATTGCAATAGATTACTGGATATACGAGCGCATATACTCAGTATCACGCTGGTCTAGATAAGTTAAATGTTTACCGGGACAACACAAAATGCTTCAAGTACTTTGGCTGATGTAAAAGGAATATGACCGATTGATAGCATTATCCAAATGCTCTTGGATCATCATGTCGCTGGAGGGTGGGGGGCTTCATACAGCATAATGTACAAATCTACATAAAAGTACAGTGTATAGTTGTGGGTACATGGCTAGCAATTATTCTTAATTTGCATCTGCCAGTGAACTACTATGAAAATCCTCAAGTCATCGTGAGGTTCGAGAGTGGGCTTCTGAGCTTTCGGCTTCGACTTTCTGCACCCAGTCTTTCAATCCACCCGCAAGCTTCGACATGCCTTTCCATTCATGGTGGGCCACTGTACTGCCCCCGGACCCAGCTTCCCAGCCTACACTAAGCATCACCGGTTCTTGGGAATGCCAGCTGACATCACGAACACATACGGTACGACGACGACCCGTTGTTCGCTCAAAATCAACATCCGTTGGATCAAATCCAAATGGTTTTGATGCAGAACGATCAAGGATTTGAGCCACAGTTCCATCGAGATTCCATATCTAGTCGAGGGCGGCTCAGGGAAGCGTTGAAACACATGAACAATGTAAACATACGTGAATACGTCCATCGGCAGACCCAGAGTAGATGTATTGACTACCTGTTGTTGCAGCTGGGCTGAAGTGACAGCGAATAAGCGTCCTCAGCACAGCGTGGCCAGTGTATGTCATAACACTGCAGTCATCCGGATGTTTCAAATGTTTAGGCTTTGGATAATATCCATCGCTGTAAACACAGTCAGCAAGGTAGTGCCAGCATCCCCAAGCGACTTACCGGTAATCAAAACCTGATATACCATAATTATCATCTTTGACTTTGTCAAAATGAGAATCACTATGCATTTTTCGCAGGTCCCAGAGCCGCAGGGTTTGGTCCTTCCCGTTGCTAATAATATACCGTCCGTCACCTTTTGCGCTCACATTAGTGATACCTTCAGTGTGACCTATAAGAACGCCCGAGGGCCTCTGAGAAGATCCCAAAGAGCGACGGTCCCTGTAATGAGGGCGAATAAGACATACTTCACACCAAGAGTTGACCACGGATGCATACCACACTTTAATGAACGAGTCGTCTGATGCGCTGATTAGAATGTTACCGGAAGCGGTATCTGCCCAACAACAACTATTCACGTCATCATCGTGGGCATAGATTTTCACTGTCCTCTTGTTCGCCAACAGGTCATAAACTAAGTCGAATTTTTTAAGGGCTATGCCAAATGATGAAGGATGGTCGCCGTGCTTTACCAAAGATATGATGGCTACCGCCGGCAATGACTTCGTTCCCGTCTGCTGAAAACCTGCAAGACCAGATTCTGAACCGCTCTTCGGTTTCCCATATACTGCGTCTCGAGGTGTAAGGTTCCGAGAACGGAATAGGAAATTGGGACTGGGAACCATTTTCTGATATGGATGTCATGAAAACCGTAGATGACTTGGGGAGGCTCAGCGACTGGTCGCAAAAAGACAAGATTAAGGCCTGACCATGTTAGAATATATCATCCTATTGGTTATCTATCAGCTATCACGTTATGCGTTCTTTCAGTGTTCGTGATTACCTTTCGTTATCGGGGCTCAGATGCGAATCGGTAATAGTCCAATAACCTGAAGAGCCTTGGATAACGTTCTTAACTTTCATCATTGAAGCCTCGTCTCCATCAACATTTCTAAAAGTATCTTGAGGATAAGGATTCCTTCGCTTTCCACTATCTGTCATAAGCGGGGCAGTCGTATCGTAAACACGAAGGCGAAAGTCTAACAAACCTGAATTCATCGGCTGAAACTAAAAGGCTACAAGAATGCTTTACCTTGTGCACAGGTGTAATAGAATGAAGAATCTACCCCGTTTTGTGAGTTCAGCAATTTCCTGATATGTTGATAGCTCATACCAGTAGAATATTGCCCCGAGTAGATATTGGCTCCGCATTTCGCGACCACCGAGCCATCTGAATTGGGAACAAGATCCTATAGAATAACGTCAGAGGAATATAAGATGTCTTATGAAGTTTGCTTACACTAGCAAGATCCTCCTTGTGCACCAGACCTCGGGGTGAGGTAGTTCGATCGAATATACGCCTTGAGATATTTATTCCGTGTTTTTTGGACCGCATTTTATGCCCGATACGACCGAATTCACCGCTCATTAGAAGTTCAAGGCCGGATTTTTGGGGAGCCGTAGTTTGAGGATAACGCCACTCTGCAGGTGGTCCCGACATGAACCTTCCTGTCCAATTGTCATCATCATCATCTTCCTCTTCATCGTTATCTACCACTCGAAATGAAAGAGAACGACGCCCACCGTCAGCTAGGAGGAACAATCGCCTCAGCTGGCGTAACGTGATATTTGAAATGCGCAGCTCAGCTGGATTCTCAGAGTCGTCCCCTTCGACAGCTGCGGCTGCTGCTTCAAACAACACAGTAAGGACAAGTCTGAAAGGATGACGACACTAAAGTATCGCACCATTTGATTCCTCTTGAGCAGAATGAACATCGAAGCGTACTGCGTTATGAAGTGCAGCCTCTTCTGCGAGACTCTCGATATCTTGCTCCAGGTCATACCCTTCCGAATCCACCTCTTCCACGGATTCTTCGTCAGTGTAATTGTCATCTCCATCGTCCTCGACTATAGCATCGGGTCCTGTTTTGCATACAGTCAAGGTTAGAGCAAGCAAGAATGTCATTAGAAGATTATCAACCATCAAAGGCATCGCTGTCCGTGTCTTCGTCGTACATAGCTATGCTGTAGTGCTGAGAAGGCATGGTGGGAGATGATAAATGGGGGAGAGAACCCAATCGGTGCAATGTGGGTTACTAGTTAGCCCGCCCCGCATTTATTGATTGGCTACAAAAGAGGAAGTTGTGGCTGACAGCCAATCTGGGCTTGAAATCCAAAATTCCATCATCCTGTCACGGTCACGGTCACGGTGGCAGCTGTCCATTGCTCAACTCTGCCAGAACAAGTGCTCTTCCCTGCTCTCTCCGATTCATTTA
The DNA here is from genome assembly GCA_018343915.1 of Agroathelia rolfsii. NCBI lineage: Eukaryota > Fungi > Basidiomycota > Agaricomycetes > Amylocorticiales > Amylocorticiaceae > Agroathelia > Agroathelia rolfsii. The sequence goes on along the minus strand of JABRWF010000001.1, from coordinate 3,586,378 downwards.
CGACACGATGACGGCTAGCATCGTAATTTCTGCAGATGAGGTCAACTGTCTTATATACTCTTATCTTGTGGACTCTGGTAAAATATTGTCTACCTTGTTGGCTTTGCGTGTCTCCGACTAAGATCGACTTTGGCTACTTCTACTAGGCTTCAAGCACACGGCATTTACCATGTGCAACGAGAGCCACCTGAAGGAATCACAACACTTTGAAAAGCATATACGTCGCGGGGAACTCGTAGAACTTCTCGCCAAAGCATTGCTTTACGTTGAGGTTGAAACGCACTGGAAGGCTGATGAGCTCTCAACAAGATGTCAAACCGGGTTTAGTCTTCTCCAACCACATGTTTGTTCAACAGAGCCACCTCCAACACGCCCTGCATGGAATGAATCATCTGTAGCTCCTTTGATTACTGTTGAGACACACAAACTCAATGGCTCGTCCGAGCCAGTTTCATCTACAAAACGCAAGGCCGGCACAGCCTCACCTGCTGTAGAAACTGATGCTCATGATGAAAAAAGGCAGCGGCGCGATGCGGATGCCACAGAAGCCGATTGTACGCTATTTGTATCTAAAATATTACTTCAATTCATTGAGGCCTCTCAGTATCCAAAAAAGCTGCTCTCGTAAAATCTGTATCCTCTAAATCGAAACCAAAGCCAGTTACACCGGATCAAGATGCGATGACACTCTTAGTGTCTCATAAAAAAGAGGTTAGCTTTTGGTATACAAATACAGGAAACTACCACCTCACATTATTCAGGTCTTTAACTGTGCTTGGAATCCCATTCATCACCAAGTACTTGCTACAGGGTTAGTGCATCTTCGGACTAGTCATAATCCACATATATCTCAATATTCCCGTGGCATATTTGAATAGCTCAAAAGATGGTGTTGTTAATATCTGGGAATTACCAGAACGCCCCTCCAAATCTGTTGAATACCCACCTCCCAAATCATACACGGACTTTGCCAAAGATGACGACTCGGATGTTACGGCGTTGCAATGGAGTCCTGATGGCTCTTATTTGGGTATCGGCTCCTATGATGCAGTCCTACGGATTCTATCACCGTCTGGCGAACTTTATTACTCTGGAGAGCGCCACGAGGTATGTGTGGTTATCACTTTTCGGAGGTCTTGATACCCTTGCCGACAGTTTTGCGTAGGGTCCTCTGTTTGCCGTTAGATTTTCGCCAAATAGCCGTATGGTTTTGACAGCAAGTCTGGACGGATTGACTTGTGTTTGGGATGTCCTGAATCGAAGGTTCCAGTCTTCATGGAGATGTCATAGAGGCACGTTTTGTTTCTTTGTTCAAACCTTCTATAACTTATATCTGTCTTTAGAGTGTGTTCTGGATGTAGCGTGGATAGACGACAATACATTCTTCACCTCGGGTTCTGATGGCGTCATCAACATAATGAGGATAGACCAACAACAGCCATTGACACGCTTCACGTAGGTTCCCTTTGCCTACCGGTTGTATATTGTTTTCTGAAAAATCGATAGAGGACATAATCCCAAGATGGATGTAAACCAAGTGGAACTAAATCACGATCGTACCAAGTTCGCAACTTGTTCAGACGATGGTACAGTAAGAATATGGAAACTTCCTCCAGCCTTCCTTCCCGGAGCCGATCCTACGGCATCTACCGACCTCCAGGGAAGACCAATCTTATGCATTGGCCATTGGGCTGCCGTTTGTGGTATCGCATGGCGGCCAAATACACCTGCTGGAGCTAATGAGCAGGTGGGATCGTGAGTACCTGTTTCATCTGATTAATTGTTTTTACAACTAATGCGATTTTATTTTGTTTAAAAGGGTTTCATTCGATAAAACCGTAAGGTTATGGGATTCTGAGACCGGGCAATGCGTAAAAACGTATGGCGATCACACGAAACCAGTTTATACACTTGCTTTCAGTGATGACGGGAAATACATAGCCGCAGGTGGTGGAAGTGGTTGGCTATATATTCATGAAGTTGAAGTGAGATTACTAGCATTTTCTGAAGACTAGACACCGAGCTTGACGCATTTTCTTAGTCTGCCAAACAAGTTTGGGAGTGGCATTCTGGCTCACAACAACCTGCTATATTTGAAATCGCATGGCAACAATCTGGTGGATTCAACCGTATCGCGGTAGCTCTAGAGAACAACGATGTTGGCATAGTAGATGTCAATCAAATACCTGGCCTGTCTGAGCAGAATTGATATGAATATTGGTTTTTTCATCTTCGTTCATACATGCATAAATTATGTTTTTTTTTTCAGTCGGTATTGGTTGTATTTCTACTTGATTTGTCCAGACATCATATTTCTTTCACCTATGCTTGCCTAATCTTTTGCAATGATACCTATTTGTTATTTCTGAACCTTACCTATGCCAGGTCTTTTATCTACGTACCTGCTTTACAACAACGTCTCCAACAAATTGAGGACACCAAGTACTTTTTCCTCTTGCAGGCGCCTCCCGACTATCTGTAGACTAATCGGAGCATTCATGTAGGTTTCAGCATTCCATTGAGCACTGATAAACTCTTCGGTCGCATTACGGGGCGCGTCTCTCGGGTATGCACTGAGACTCGGGACGGCTTCGGGTGTCAGTCGTCCAACAGGAAAAACCACCGCAGAATAGTCAAGGAGGTTCCAATACGAACTAATTTATCTATTCACTAGCGTTTCAATAAAGCAATAACTAATAACGTACGTATAATTCAGCCATCGACTAGTATCATGGGGTGCTGCCAAAGTAGGCGCACTGCATATGTATCGTGTATCAGTGCTTGCTAAAGAGCCCAGGAAGATTTTACGTACGTTGGACAAAGAACAACGTCCACAGGTTTTCCTGAAGTAGTCCTCTTGCTTGTGTTATTCCAATGCTCCGCAATTTTTGTACGGAACGCCTCGCGGGCAACATTGATTTTGAAACCTTCCTGTATAGATATGGTTTTACCGCCACCGAGCAAGTGCGCCAGGGATAAAATCCATTCTGTCTGAGGTATTGCAGGCTCAACACCTGCCATAGCATCCCTATACATACTCCCACTTTCGGGAAAGTAAGATGCAATCTTCATAGTTTTGACACATTCGCATGAGATGTCCAAGATAAGGATGGTATGTAACACCTACAATAAGATTTGAGGCGTACAAATGATCTACGGGCTCCCAATCAATTACTTCGTGCCCAGAAGCGACAAGGGCTTGCTGCATCTTGCGCATGGCATCATAGATAGGAGGATGAGGAGCAACAACACCATCATCCCTTTTCAAAGATTCAATGCATAACCCCAGCAATCTATGAAATCCAAGGTCTTACCATAAAATAGCAACTGAGATCTTGTGAGAATCATCAAAGGCGTCAATGACAGATTGCTGCCATGGCATCGGGAGCACAACAGGCTCTGCAAGCCATGGCTCGCCATCGAGTAGAACCTGCGCATATAGTGCAAGAGAGCGGGCGGACGATGCCATTGGACCCAAAACTCCCTGCACAAATTCGTTACCCGGAGTTGTCATACTTATGCCTTCTTTAGGCAGCCTGCCCACCGAAGGCTTTAATCCGTATATGCCGCAGTAAGCACTGGGAATACGCTTCAAGCCATATAACTAGGTATTAGTAGTTTTTACAGTGGGTGATATAAACTTACAACGCTACCACCAATATCGGTTCCCTGTCATCTCAAGTTCATAATTAACGTTCAAAACAACAGCACATATCCATGGAAAATAACACTTACAAGCCCGAGTGGACTACCACGGCAAGCGATTAGAGAGCCTTCTCCCCCAGTACTACCTCCAGACGATAGATTTCTGTTATAGGGGTTGACCGTCCTCCCAAATGTATGATTATCGCACTCTATCGACTCCATATGGAATCAGAATGTCAGTGGCGTTCTGAGAATTTTATTAGTAAAGCCAAATCACAAACCATAAGTGTTTGCGGAAGGTTTGTCTTGACGTAAAAAACTGCTCCGGCTCTGCGTAATTGGGCTATGACGGGCGCATCTCGATCTGAAGGCCCGTCAGACGCTGATTTTATGTACATTGCAGCCATCGATGATCCTTTGAGGAGGATATGATCCTTTACGGAAATAGGAAGACCATGGAGTGGTCCTACGACCTGACCAGTAATCTCAAGATGCTTGTCTAGCTCTTCAGCACGTCTGAGACCCTCTTCAAAGAAGATATCCGTGAGACAGTTAGTAGTCTCATGAGCCGCCGTCGCGACTTTGCAGAATGCTGTGAGGACTTCGACGGCAGTGTATTCACGATTTTTGATACGATCCACGAGGTCCACGGCATCATAAGCAACAATTTGGCGCTCCCGATCTGACAATCTGGAAAGTACAACAGTAGAGATGTCCAACATGTCGGGAGAAGTGACCTCGGGCAAGCGCCAGTCCGGGAAGCGATTGAGGATTGACTGTTGCTCTGCTTTTTTGCGAGCGCTCACGCTCTCCCACGAGAGCTGGGGGTGAGAGCTTGCACCGGCAGTGGGCTCAGGAACGGTCATGATGGAGCAATAAAGATGTGGCAAGGGGGTTGGTGTGGTATCAGCAGCCTCTTCGTAGAGCTTTAAGTAGTATTTTGAATGATAGCAACCTAGATAAACCCTCGTGTAAGCATAATGTCTCCGAGCCAACATCCCCCGGATAACCACCACAATCACCCAGTGTAAAAGGCGATCCGTCAATTGACAGGTCGTCAGTGCATGAGATCTCAAAGCTCTTAACTCCCAGCGATGCTGTTGTTTGCTTCTTTTGGGGTCGGAGAAATAAGCGCCATAGAAGCGATTCCAGTTGATACGGAGTAAAAAGCCCGGCCTGTAGAAGATTGGGTGCGCCAGTATGAATATTTATATTTTGCTGGACCTGCTCAGACGAAGACGTGGGGGGGGGGGGGGGCTCACTAGCAAGAGTCGAGACTTGAGTAAAACTGGCCCAGGAAATTAGAAAAAAAAAATTCAAGCAAGGCTATTCATGAAAAGAAATATAATGTATCAGCACTGATTATTCTTTTGTATTGAAATATCTGAATGTGTTTAGGGCTATAATGCATAATGTCACCGTGAAGGTCTTGGACACAAGCCGTGGCTATTTCAGCCTCTCTCATTCCAGTGAGCGCAGCCAATGTCGTCGTCTACCCACGGGAAACTATTATAACTTCAACATCAACATCGGTAAGGGCGTGGCGAGCGTACTGGCGACAGCCTCGTAACACGAGGATAGTGATACACTACTCCTCATACTCATACTGCACCTCCTATCTATGACTAAACCGGGGCTGAATGTTGCCAGGCGGAGTATTAAGAACTGAACACTTGCGAATTATCGTTCTATACTTCGAGTTCTCGGTTTCTCATAACACTATATCTAACTTGTGTTTGCTCACTGATACGTACGGATGCTACTACAAATGGCAGTGGCTGCGGCTCTGTTCGTTGTGTTCCTTCCCCTGCAACAATGCCTCCAATATGTTGAGTACGCCAAGTACCTTTTCCTCTTGCAGACGTCTCCCAACTATCTGTAGACTAATCGGAGCATTCATATATGTCTTTGGATCCCATTGGTTACTGATAAACTTCTCGGTCTCATTGCGAGGGAGATTTCTTGGGTAAGCACTCAGGCTTGAGAGACTTTCAGAAGTCAGTCGTCCGACAGGGAAAACTACTGCAGAATAGTCAAGGAGGTTCCAGTACGAACTAATTCACTCGATGTTATCAATATACCTCAAATTTCAAGAATCTAAAATTTAACATACGTGTATCCCCACCATCGAGTGGCATCATGAGGTGGTGCCAAAGTAGAAGCACTGTAAACATATCTCAGATCGAGTACTAATGTCGTCATAAGCCCAAGAAGACACCACTTACACCGGGGAAAGAACAACATCTACGGGCTTTCCGGATGCAGTCCTCTTACAGGTGCTATTCCAGTGCTCTGCGATTTTTGTACAGAATGCATCACGAGCTGCATTTAGTTCGAAACCTTCCTGCATGGACAGTACTTTGCCGCCATTGGGAGCATGGGATAATATCCACTCCGATTGAGGAAGTATGGGCTCAACACCTTCCATGGCACTTCTATACATTTCCCCGCCTTCAGGGAAGTAGCATGAGGTCTTGAAAATTGTGAGTCGTTTGAAGAGAGTATGGAATGTAACACGCACAATGAGCTCCCATGCATATTGATGATCTAGAGGCTCCCAATCAATCACATCGTGTCCAGATGCAGTAAGAGCTCTTTGCAGTTCACGCAAAGCATCGTAGATTGGGGGGTGTGGAGCAACAATGCCGTCATCCCTTTTCACACTTTCAGCATGCCACCCCTAGACAATCCTTGAACTTACCATAAAATTGCAACCGAAATCTTGCAAGAAGCATCAAGGGAGTCAATGACGGTTTGCTGCCATGGCATAGGTACCATAAAAGGCTCGGTGAACCAGGGTTCATCTTGTAACAAGACTTGCCCATACAAAGCAAGAGAACGAGCAGATGACGCCATGGGACCTAGGACTCCTGGCACAAATCCATTCCCTAGAATAGGTGCAACAGCACCATCTCTAGGCAGTCTGCATGCGGAAGGTTTTAACCCATAGATGCCGCAGTAAGCACTGGGAATACGCTTCAAGTCGCTTAATCAGACAAAAGGCATACATAATGACACTGAACAAAATGAACTCACAATGCTACCACCAATGTCGGTGCCCTGTCATTTTCATGGTTAGTGCCCCAGAAATAAATTGCAAAAAGGAAATCCTTACAAGTCCGAGCGGACTTCCATGGGAAGCAATGAGTGCACCTTCTCCACCAGTGCTTCCGCCGCATGTTAAGCTTCTATTGTACGGGTTCACCGTTCTTCCAAACACATTATTATTGCACTCAAGTGACTATAGATCAAGTTGAGACAAAGAAGAACTTTGAATACGGCAAAGCAAAATCACAAACCATGAGAGTTTGAGGGTTGTTTGTTTTCACATAAAACACTGCCCCAGCCCTTCGTAACTGAGCTACAATAGGTGCATCTCGGCCCTGAGGTCCGTTGGATACATCTCGAACATATCCTGACGTTGCATGATAACCCTTGAGAGAGATATGATCTTTGATGGATACTGGAAGGCCGTGAAGAGGCCCTACAACCTGGCCGGTAGTTTCAAGATGTTTATCAAGTTCTTCAGCACGCTTTAGGCCATCCTCGTAAAAGATATCCGTAAGACAGTTGGTAGTCTCGTGAGCTGCCGTTGCGGTTTTGCAGAACGCTGTGAGGACTTCGATAGCAGTGTATTCACGCTTTCTGATACGTTTTACGAGATCCACGGCGTCACAAGCAATGATTTGGCGTTCTCGATCAGATAGCTTAGTGAGCACGATAGTGGAGACGTCCATCACATCGGAAGGAACCTCGGGCAAACGCCAGTCTGGGAAACGATTGAGGATTAACTGTTGCTCTGCTTTCTTGCGAGCGCTCACGCTCTCCCACGAGAGTTGTGAGTGAGATGTCTTAGTGTGGTCGGAATTAGACATGCAAGGGTAATGGAGATCTGTAGCTTAGTGTAGGAAAGGGCTACAATACTCTGAGCCTCTATACCAAGCTTTTAAGAGCACTCAGATACTCAAGACTATTATGATAGAAAACTTAGACTCTTATAATGCAATTGTGGTATCCTAGTGTTAGCATTTTACCGGTTTGCTTGGCACTAGATATTTTGACAGTACCGCCTTTTGGATGGAAGGAGATCATGTAAACTAAAGGAGAAAGGTGCTTGGCCAATTTGGGCCGTTGTAATGGACGTGCATCGACATTATTTCTTTCCCCGTTTTGGGAACTTTATTACCATAAAGATGAATGAGTCAACCCCATCCCATTACATTTAATTGAAACTGAATTCTAATTGAATTTGCTGATATGTGTCGCTTCTCATCAAATTTATGTTTGATTGAATCAATATTCTTACCATTCACCAGCACACTATTCGGATTAGCTATTATTTAATATTTCACTGCCAGTGACTTTCGTTGTATCATGATAATGATGTCATGTGCTGATTCCGAGTCTTAGCTACCTATATTACGGTTGCCTAGACCCCTGTGGCATCTGTTATATGCTGATATTTTTTTCGTATGCATGTTTATTTATCCCTTATTGTCGCAATTAGGCGCACGTATACAAGGGGTTATCTTGCTTTTCTATGGATAATGGCGGGAATCTGTGCCCTGCACGGAGGAAAAAATTATACATTTTGGCTGCGTTGCCGACTGTTAACTCGGGCTGCTGCCTGCCCATGTTTATGTGTCTCTCAGGCTGGAGGCTTCCAATAGTATTTTATGTCCAATAACTGCATTGCCATCTCCCGTTTCTGCCTGTCATAACGCCTACATGCTTCTGGACACTGTCGCCATCTGAAGTTTTTCTGCCAAAGGACTTCAGTCCGCTTAACTGATTCAGATGTGATTTAACTTGTCTTATCAACAACTGAATCTATTTTGAATTGGTTTTTTGAGCGTTACTCAGGTCAATTGCTCTACCACCACTGGCGCCGCCGGCACCATCCGAGTCATCATCTCCGCTATTTGAAACTTGTCTTGATTAGTTGATATCAAGATTTCACACTTTCAAGCTATATGCATCAATGATGCAATGGCTCTGTACTTAGATAATGGCACACAGTCGTACCTCTATAAAACAATACTGATGGGTAACGCCGAGACAATATCAGTTAAGAGGGGGAATGGAGTTGCCCCTACCATAAACCGCTGACGGGGACCTTCTTAGAATGGTTTGAGCTCGTCTTCTACCGGCAAATTGCTATACGGGGAGAGTATCAGCGAACAGACGTTTCCTCATGAGAGCTATCTATTTTAACCTAAATACCTCGGAAAGGCTCAACCTTCGTCCGCCGATTGCAGACATTGTGATTCAATCTTCTGAAAAACATTTCCCCTTCTAAGTAAAACGTGTTAAACCCTCTACAAGTGGTTGGTGCCATAAAGGTTCATAATAATATATATAGTATTACTCATATTACAACACACAAGTTTATTAATACCTTTTTCAATAGCATCATGGCAATACAGCTTATAACCAGTATGACAGCGTCGACGTCTTTGTTTATGCCAATAATGCATCTCTATACTTATAGCAATCCCTCCAAGATGTTAAGAACACCCAGTACCTTTTCTTCCTGAAGACGCCTACCCACTATTTGCAGATTAATTGGGGCACCTGTATACGTTTCGTGGTTCCATTGAGCGTTGATGAATTCCTCGATATCGTTACGGGCCGGATGCCTCGGATGTGCACTGGTAGTTAAGAGGATTTCAGGCGTTAGTCGGCCAACGGGAAAAACTACTGAAGAATAGTCCAGAAGGTTCCAGTATGAACTATACCGCTTGTTAGTAGTTTGACTCAGAAAACAGTCATTTGTAACTTACGTATAGCTCCACCATCGAGTAGTATCATGAGGTGGCGCCAGAGTAGGAGTACTGCGGAGATGTAAGATATTACCAACGCTTATCATGAGTACAGGAAGATTCCACTTACGCTGGGCAAAGGATAACATCCACAGGCTTTCCCGAAGCGGTCCTCTTACTGGTGTTATTCCAATGTTTGGCAATTTTTGTGCGGAACGCCTCACGAGCCGTATTGAGTTTGAAACCTTCCTGGATCGAGAGCCCTTTGCCGCCATTGGGGGCATGAGACAAAATCCATTCTGTTTGAGGCGTCATGGGTTCAGTAACAGGTTCAATACCACATATGACGTTCTTGTAAACTTCTCCGCCTTCAGGGAAATAAAGTGATGTCTTTACAATTTAATAAATGAGCCTGGATAGCGTAAAGAGCATGAGATGCGAGACGTACAATAAGATCCCATGCTCCCTGATGATCCACAGGTTCCCAATCAACCACATCATGCCCAGAAGCGATGAGGACCTGTTTCAGTTTGCGCAAGGCGTCATAGATAGGAGGATGGGGGGCAACAACACCATCGTCCCTTTTCACGAGTTTAATATTCAGCTTTATTAGCTCTTTAAGTTTTCGAGAACTCACCATAAAATCGCGACTGAAATTTTGCGTGAACCGTCATAGCTATCAATGACGGACTGCTGCCACGGCATGGGTAACACAAAGGGCTCTGTAAGCCATGGTTCGTCTTCTAGTAGTACTTGTGCATAGAGAGCAAGAGAACGAGCAGATGAAGTCATAGGACCCAAAACACTCATCACATAGTCGTTTCCCGAAATTGTTGCGTTTAACCCATCCTTAGGCAGCCTCCCCACAGAAGATTTTAACCCATAAATTCCGCAGTAAGCACTTGGAGCACGCTTTGTATTCCCGAATCAGACGCCAAAGCCATGCAAGGGCTAAGCAAACTCACGATGCTACCGCCAATGTCAGTGCCCTGTCACTTCATAGTCAGTATCCTAATCCAAATTCAACCATAGAAAAATATTCTCACAAGCCCAAGTGGACTGCCATGACAAGCAACGAGGGCACCTTCTCCTCCAGAACTACCCCCGGAGGTCAGACTTCTGTTATATGGATTAACTGTTCTTCCAAATACGTTATTATTGCATTCCAGCGACTGTAACCAAGCTCTTATTAGATCATAACAAAATTTAGAACAGTCGGCATCCAATTCACAAACCATCATTGTCTGGGGAACATTTGTCTTGACGTAAAACACTGCCCCGGCTCTGCGTAACTGGGCTATGAGAGGCGCATCCCGATCCGCAGGTCCATTAGACACCCATTTTGTGTATCCTGCCGTCATGAAATACCCTTTGACAGAGATGTGGTCCTTTAAGGAAATGGGAAGGCCATGGAGTGGTCCTACGACCTGGCCTGTAACTTCAAGATACCTATCCAGCTCTTCGGCACACTTCAGGCCATCTTCGAAGAAGATCTCCGTAAGGCAGTTAGTAGTCTCATGAGCCGCCGTTGCGACTTTGCAGAACGCCGTGAGAACTTCGACGGCAGTGTATTGGCGCTTTTTGATACGTTCCACGAGATCCACAGCATCATACGTAACAATTTGGCGCTCTCGGTCTGATAGTCTGGATAGCACAATTGTGGTGACGTCCAGCACATCATGAGAGGGCAGTTGGGATAGACGCCAGTCTGGGAAGCGCTCGAGAATAGACTGTTGCAGCGCCTTCTTGCGTTCACTCACGCTTTCCCATGAGAGTTGTGAAGGAGTGATTTCAGTGGACTGGAAAGCGGACATGATGAGATAACAGTGGTATGAAAGGACGTTGTATGTGGGATCAAAGGCCTCTTTGCTGAGATATCAATAGCGTCTTATCAGTTGTTGCTTCTTTTGGGGAAATATGATTAAGACATGAATCATGGTATGGAGACAGATCTCGTGAGGTAGAGCTGAGATATAACCTAGATGTGCTAAATTAGGGGCCTAGAGAGCATGTGAGATAAGGGAGGCCAGAGCAGGACAACTCATGTATGCTAGTAGTACACGACTTGGATGTATGAAGGTTGGAAAAGATAATTCAAAATCGCAGCATAAGCTGTGGCTGTGGCTGTGCGCATTAGCCTGCCAGTGTTAGCGCAACGTGGTTCTCAGCATTCAAGTGGTTGTAGGATCATTACACCGTCGTATGTGCCTGTGAATACAAGGCCATGTCCAACATCGCAGCCAAGGTATCGCCTAGAATGACACATCAAGTCTTATATATGCTTGCTAAATTGCAACTAGGCGGTTACTATCACTTCTCAGACGCTGCAACAGGCACAAACGAATGCCTTGCTTCAACTACTGAATCTCAATGAAATTGTAGAGAATCCTATACCTGGTACACCCCAGAAGGGCAGCAAGACGAGTACCATTGCAAAACCCTCGGGACCTCTGGTGTGGAAGGTTCTTGTGCTCGATCAACAGACACAAGACGTTCTAGCTACTGTTCTACGTGTACAAGACTTGAGAGACGTCGGTGTCACTCTACATGTGTATGGAGCGTTTAATGTATTAAAACCTGCTTTAAGACTCAATCATGCCTTGTAGTCAACTACATTCCAAACGACCAGCACTTCCAGATGTCCCTGCCGTCTACTTTGTCTCCCCCACACTCACCAATATCCAACGGATCGCCCAAGATTTGGAAGCATGCCTATACGAATCGTTCCACCTGAACTTTGTCGAACCGTTATCAAGACCCCTTCTTGAAGAGCTGGCGGCGTCAGTAGCGCGAGACGGGACAGGCGACCTTGTTCAGCAAGTACGCTTTCCAATGCACTTGACGAGGGACATACCCTGACTTACACAGGATAGGTTTTAGATCAATATCTTTCCTTCATTGCGCCTTCGCCCTCGCTGTTTTCCTTGCTATCACCACCGCAGCCCCCTCCTGTACAATCATCACCGGGACAACCTGGGTCGTCCCAGCCATCGCAACCACGGCATTCGTACACATTACTGAACTCCCCTTCATCTACGGAGCAACAGATCGAGGAAGAGACTGAACGGATCGCCAGTGGACTGTACAGTGCTGTAGCTACCATGGGTCAGTGGCGCATATTGCATCCTACATATGCACGATCGACGTCTCATTATGTGATAACTGGTTAGGTCAGGTACCGATTATCAGAGCACAACGCAATAACGCAGCCGAGATGGTTGCCCGCAAACTCGAGACCAAGATTCGAGACGCGATTCTGTCTGCATCACGTTCACCGCAGGGCTCATGGACATCTCCTTCGCCGGACAATGCCCTTGCAAATTTGCAACGGCCATGTAAGCTGTCCTTCTCTGCTTTCTGTGTACTCACCTAAAGATGTCTCTCCAAATTTCAGTACTCTTGATCCTCGATCGAAATGTCGACCTCGTCTCGATGCTATCCCATGGGTGGACATATCAGGCCCTTGTCTCCGACTGCCTCGACATCAAGCTCAACCGTGTCACCGTTCCGGGCGCGGGTCCGATGCAACAGAAAAAAGCATACGATCTTGATGCCAAGGACTTCTTCTGGGCCCGCAACGCGTCGCAGCCGTTCCCACAGGTGGCGGACGAGATCGATACCGAGCTGAACAAGTACAAGGAGGACGCGGCGAAGATCACGCAGGCAACAGGTGTGAGCGATGTGAATGATGTTAGCCAACTGTTGAGTTTTTTCTTCTTCTCTTCCTAGCTGATACTGTTAGCTCAACTCTTGTGACTACACGGAATAATTTAGTGATCTCAGCGCGAATGCTGCACACCTAAAAACCGCCATTACGCAACTCCCAGAGCTTCAGGCCCGCAAGGCGACTTTGGACACCCATATGAATATCGCAACGGCTTTGCTGGAGCAGATCAAGCGTCGTGGTCTGGACGAGCTCTTCAGTACTGAAGAAGCCATCGGAAAGCAGGTCCATCAACTCCTTTCTCCCTTCCTTATATCCCTGCTAAACATACATTCCCTACAGACCCTATCCACCATCCTTGAGACCCTACGTGCCACGCGCGCCGACGGCGACTTCACACCCCAGGATAAGCTCCGGCTCGTGCTCATCTTCTACCTCTCCTCGGCCGACAATGCGCTCTCCAAGGATGATATTGCCGAGCTAGAGAAAGAGCTCAAAGCGTGCGGCGCCGACGTCGCTGCGTTTGAGTACGTCCGGCGCACGCGCGAGATCACGCGAATGACGATGTCTGCCTCTACGGGCGGTACGGCAACACCCGTCCTTGGTGGTGGGGGTGTGGGCGGTGTGGCAGGTCAGGGTGGAGAGTTATTCAAAGGGTTCAGTGCACTTGGGAACAAGGTAAGCTTTCATAATTATTTTTTTTCCTCACTCGTTCCCGTTATCCTCCCACCTGGAAGAACTATAATGATAAAAAAATCAATTATACAGCTCACCGACCGCCTGAAAGAAGGCGGCCTGGAAAACCTCATCTCGGGCGTACGCAACTTCCTCCCCACTAACAAATCCCTGCCCGTCACGCGCCTGACCGAGGCACTCATGGATTCCTCTGCGGCCTCGAACCAGTCCTTGGCGGAGACGGACGACTACCTCTTTCTTGACCCGCGCGCGCCCAAGGCCTCTAGTGGCTCTGCGTTCAGCACCGGTGTTGGTGCCGGAGGAGGGGCAGCGACGCCGCCACGCGCGAGACGGATGGCGTTTATGGAAGGGATCGTGTTTGTCGTCGGCGGGGCGGGCTATGTCGAGTATGGAAACCTGACGGAGTGGGCGGCCAAGACGGGTAAGAAGGTGACGTATGGAGGGACGGAGATTGTTGACCCTGGAGGATTTTTGGGTATTTTGGAGAGCTTGGGGAAGAGTGCTGTTTGATTTTTGAGACGGATGGATGAATGGATGGATGAATAATGGGTTGGTAATGTGGCTGTTTTACACGCGCCGCGGTGTACGATGTATGGCCGTACTGCTCATGCTTATTAGTCATCCTCATACTCATATAGCATGATGAACACGAATTTCATCATTCATTCATACTGATTTGCATGTCGAAGGCATCTCCTTTTGTCCTTTTTCGCCTATTTTACGAATGGAAATAGATTTTTTGGAATGATATAATACACATGAATGAGTGGTGAGGCCTAGTAGATACACATGAAACTATGAATTCGAGTAAGGATAAAGCAAGACAAGTCCTTTTTGCACCTATTTACTTCTTCCTGTTACCTTGCATGGCCAAGATCTGAACCATACGGATGCTATATATATATATATAATAGTCAGAAACACATGATATTGTAGCTCCAATAGAAAAACATAATACATACAAGATGTTGATCATATCCAGCTCAAGCGAAATGCTCTCCTTCAAAGTATCGCGTGGGATACGGCCCTGTTCCGCCAGGCGTGCGTGATGGAGAATTTTTTGAACACTGTATGAAGAAGAAGAAAACATTAATCGTCGAGTTTTGTTTAGCACAAGTAGGGTTATAGACGGAAACGCACTCATAAAGAACGAAACCACCAAAGACAGCAAGGCCACCGTAGAGTGAGATGGCCTCTGTGATAGCAAGGCCGCGCATGCCGAGGGGCAATGCCATTGGGGCCAGTGAGCTGAGTGCGACGACGGTTACGCCGGCGAGGAGGGGGCCACCCATGTAGAGGAATTTGTCATTCCTAGTAGAGACAACGCCAATTAGCAACTGAGACATGCACAGCGAGATGTGTTGGGCATGTTAAGACTTACCTAGCTGTAGCACCAACATAACTCAGAGAGCCGACAACACCGCAGGTATATAGAGCGGCACGCGAGAGCAGAGCAGGGTTCAGGAAGAACAGAGGACTGAGTGTTGCCGCTTGGCATGCGTTGAAGGCCTAATAACCAAGGCATGTAGTTAATCAGCAATTCAAATGCAAATATTTAAGATAATAAAGGGATGACTAACCAGCCAGAACATGTGCTTCTGAATTGGCTTCTCAGGTGGTGTGTAATAAACACCCAACATCGAGCCGATGCTGCCTACAAGGCTAACGCCAAGAACGACCCCTGTGATCCGATGAGTCAGAAACGAATCAAAAAATAAACATTAAACGACGGTTTACGCACAAGGATTAGCAGACATGACTCTGAATGCAACACCCGAGCGGAACATGGTGCGTGCCGCGAGAGCAGTCAGAGCAAGACCGCCGCCGGTATACATAAAGCTTTCATGGAGATAACTCTGTTCAGCAGGCGTGAGACTATCGCGTGTCTCACGGTTGAGGAAGCCTTGTACGAGAACGACACTTCCAGCCACGGCAGCCTATATTCGTAAGGTTAGAATGAGGATCTTTTCTGGGTATATAGAATACTTGCTGCTGTGATTCCAAATCGCTTCCACGCCTGTTGGTTAGTACCCGGCCTGACTGCAGCGGTGTCCGTCATGAACCCGCGCGACGCATTTTTTATCCACAAAGGCTGTATCTGCCATGCAGACTGCAAGGACGAAGGTGATGCCTTGAAAGTGCCTCTTGGAGTGAAAAGGCTGAACGAACGCAGAGTGTTTGGTGTGGATCCAAGTGATGCACGAGCACTAGCAGGATATGATCGAGCGGCGAATGCTGAAAGCCTTAGCGCCGGGCGTGCAGAAGATGAAGCCAGAGAGAGCATCTTTATTTTTGACTGGTGATGAAATAGCTAGAGGGTCAGAGACGATTGTAGAATATGGATGAGGTGTGGACGAGTGCAATAAGTAGTCGGATGAGGAAGAGGCCAATGGCCGGTAATCCAATGCGTCATGCAGCCGGCGGCGGAAGATTCCGCCCCGATCCTTCTCGTCACTTCCATCACGTCATTCGTGGGTTCACCGCCAACAACAATAGTTATTATTCATCTAAACCGCTAGCCCATCCACTCGCAAATATCGCCATGTTGTTCAATTGCAGTTCATGCTTTATAATATAATGATCAGCCCTTTAGTCATCAAATGGTGATTGATTATTACTTGGCTTACGACCGTCGCGATCTCATCATAGCTGGAGACTCTTCAATCAGCCTGAGATCAAACTCAAAAACCCTCATGATAAGTGGGCCTCGTAGTATTCAAGTTATGGCACCAGTCCTTGCCCATCCTCTGCCTTGATACTTGGAATTGGCATCCACTCGGGCTGCTATCATTCTCATCCTTTGATCTTTGAGACTCAGATTCAGTCACACGTACACCGTAAATATGATATTATGTTTCGAGACTATAGCTAACACTCAACAGCAGGCGTCACAGATCTCTACACTCGAGCATCATGGGTTGCGTGTCTAGCAAAAATCCAGCCATAGACAATGAAAAAGCCTATAGTGTGCTGTCCCACTCAAAAGCTCAACAGCGTCGGTATCGTTTTGGCACTATGAACAGGGAGCAACAAAACCACCTAAATCAACAACGCCCGAAAGGCCCTCCATCACCCGTGGTAAACGAGGAAGACGCAGCGCCATGGGTGAGACCCAAACAAGTTTTTGTCCTCCACGATGATGGTCAAGGAGAATTTATCGAACGGACATGAATATCTACCTTCTTCTTCTGCTTTCAGTGAAGAGATTATTATTGTGGTCGCTGATTTTCACATTTGTACCAACCTTATCACACGTCATTATTTGTTTATTTTAACCTTGTTTGTAAACATTGCGCAATCTGTAACTGCATTCCTCACGCATCTATCCCCACAAAAAGTGAAACCAAAATACCCACAACAGTCCCGCAAAACGCCGGGTTGTCGATGGGCCCATGGGCTCACACGCGTGGCCCACGGCACAAAAACGGAAACAAGTGGGATAGGTTTACGTAAACAGCCATGAATCACCGAGAAAAGGCAGCGCGCGGCGTGGCTGTACAGCGCTCAGCCAATCAGAGCTCCAAAAAGTGAGATGGAGGGCCCAGATCGCCCGGGGGCTGGCTGGGGCTGCAGGCCTGGGCCAGGGCCAAAGAGACCACAGAGAGAGAGCGAGAACGAGAGGGGAACGAGAGTGGAAAGAGAAAGAAAAGACATATAAAATCAGCAGCCAAGGGTAACATTGCTGTTATATATAATCACCCCTCCTCACCCATCAGCGTCGCCCTGGGTTGTTCCCCGCCATCATCCTCGTCAATGGCCTTCGTGTCTTGTCTTCTTCACTCTGGCTGACTGGTCAATGCTATACGTTGTTATTAATACTCGAACCTGACCAGCTTGGGCTTATTCGGAACAAGTACTGGGGTGAAGATCTGAGTCTGCACTAGCAGTTAATTCTTTTCGTTCCTCGATCCCGCTGGCAGACAAGTTACAAATGAACATCTAGTGAGAAAGAGAGAGCGGTCCGCGCTGAGAACGGATATAGACTCGGCTTCAGCCCGGTGGCCTCTTGTTTCCGGGGACTCTGTCTCGAGCATTTTTTCCGACATCAAAAGCACACTTCACATCCTAAATAGAAAAGCAGAAAAAACTATACACATGTTGATTACTCGAATGGATATAACAAACCATGGACGAGCTCGATAACAATTACATACATATATGTGAGTGGCTTGTATATATCTCAAAAAGAAAAAGAAGAAAAAAAAACGGAAATAATAAACTACTAGACAGAATACGAGAGGAGAGAGAGGGAGCGAAGAGCGTAAAATGAAGCGAATATAATATAGGTAAAGGAGAGATAACGCGGCGATGGGAGGAAAACGTCAGGAAAAGACGAAAGGTGATGGGACACATTACGCGGATGGTCATCGCCCTGATCCATAAATGGATACTTGGGGGATCATGCCGAGAGCGAAGAGGTATGTAAAAGCCCATTATCGCTGGCATCGATGCCATCCCGCGCAACAAGAACGAAAGAGGGAAACAGGCCATTGATGATGGATGCTGCGAGCTGGGTATTCAAGATAAGGAGGAGAGAGAGAGAGAAAAAAAGGTGCGGCATTGTCATGTTTTGAGCCAGGGGTGAGATGGGGTGGATGAGAGTGCTTTCATGGGTGTTCATGCATGGGAAAGATGATTAACGAAAAGGGACAGGGACGATGTTGATGCAGAAATAGATACGATCGTGGCGGTTCTATAAGGAGGAAGGAAAAGGGAGACAAGGTCAGTCTCAAGTTTTCTTCACGAGTCACTGACGACGGCACCCTCGATTGCCCAAAACGCAGACGTACCATGGAAAAGAGGAGAGACTTTAACATTATGATGCTTCTATTACGTCCTACACGCCGAGCCACCACCGGATCTACTCATGCTGCTTCGGAGAACAGGTTGGAGATGGCATTTGCTGCTGTGTTGGCGACGGTGTTGCACTAGGGGCACTCGGCCCATGCGCTGCTGACGACGACGACGACGACGATGATGATGATGACGAGAAGGAGGAAGACGACGAGAATACGGAAGAGCTAGGTAAGGACGACATCAACAGGTTTCTCCTGCGTGACTCCAACTCGCGTTCACGGCGCAGCCGCTTCGCACGAGCCTTTTCCTCCGCTTGTCGGCGCGACTCGGTCCAGAGGTAGAGGGTATATCTGTGCAGCGAGCGCGAGTAGGCCACGAACGGATCTTCGTCGTGTGGGATGCTGCTTGCTGCCATGAATGCCGCCGTAGTAGCTGCATGGGCACTGCCAACGCTGGTGCCTGTGATGGCAGGCGATTTGGACACATCAGACATCATGTTATGGTCGTCGGCGGTGTCGGCGGTGGTGGAGATGGTGGTGGATCAGTGAAGAAGAGCAGAATCAGATGTTTTTTATCCGTCGACAACGCCAGCTTTCAGCTGGTCTGTGCGTGGTCAGGGTAGGTGGTAGGGATGGGTGCTGGTAGTGGTGGTGGTGGTGAACGAAATGGATTCCGTTCCGAGGGGGTGGGTTGTTGGCAAGCAATTAAAACACGCGACGATTGAGCAATGGCAATGTGTAATGAAAGTGACTTTATGATGGATGGTGGTGATGGGTGATGGGAAAGGGTACTGTAGCAGCAGTGACACCCGGGGAAGGGAACAGTATCGATAGCCCAAACGGACGACAGGGAATGCTCCTAAGAAAGTGGAGCAGAAAAAAAAAGAGATTGTTCTCTTAATGCTTTTGCCCCTTCTCCTCTTGCCTAACTATTTCACACTACCGCCCCTTCTTTGGATCAAACAAGAATGAGCAGATAGGTCAACAGTGGCTACGATGGATGCAGAGGGAGGCAAAGGGAAGCAATAGCAAGAACACCGGTCAGGCAGTCAGCCATGGGATGGCCGACGGCTTGGGGGAGGGAGAAGGGCACCATCTCTCTCTTTCTCTCCTACTCCTCTTCCTTCTCTCCGCGGCCGGCCGATGGTCCGATTAGGCGCCTCTTGCTTATTTGGTTCAGCATCCCTCCCTTCGGAGACGCGTATGGGACATGATATCCCCATGTCTCATTATTTCTTCATCACATAATGAATGTGAAAATGCTTTATGCAATCAATATAAGCGACTCCATTTTCCAAAACTGGGGTGTTGGATCCTCTATCTTGCCGTGCATATATAAATAAGAGAAAGAGTGGCAACCCTCGAAATCGATAATGATCCCATGAAGAAGGGTTATAGCTAACAAGCCGGTGACGGGTAACTTAAAAGGGCACAATGCTATGCTCAGTTGTATTTGCGGAGTAGCCTCTCCAAACAGCTGTGCAGCCATTTGGTAAGGTCCGAGCGGAGAAGACGGAAGGAAGGGAGAGAAACATCACCTTTTTCTCCTCTTTGCGACGGAAGGAGTGACGACGATCATCGGACGCGCGGCAGCTCCACGTGAGGAAGGAGAGAGATGGAGATGGCACAACAACACCACTCCCCTCTTTTTTTTTCTCTTGTTCGTTCTCCGAGTCATTCCCCCTCCCCCCAGCCTGTTCCCAATGGAAATGCGTGTATTTATTACCCAGCTTCGTTTCTAGTTTACTGATACACGTAGCTTTGCCGATGGCGATAAATGAATCGTAGAAATAGTGTAATTGGAAGACTTAGAGTTGTGCGCGAACATGCATGGTGTTTGTATTGATACGTATAAATAAAGAAATTGATGCTCCGAGGGTGGTGTGGGGAGCGTCACTGTAATAATTGAATTTACTGCCCATATTCGGAACCCAAACGGGGGATCAGATCAAGTGACAGCGTCCGAGTCTTTCCCCTTTACTCCTCTACCTTATAAGTAGCTTATAACCTGCCTTGTAATCAAATTGGTCACCGATGACATATACGAACGAAACGCATAAACCCTCTACGGCTGTTTCCCTTTTTTTTTTTTTTTTTTTTTTTTCTTTGTCCGAGCCTTACATGCTCACGCAAAAAGCTTGCATTAATGTACAACTACTTCCACTGGCACTGTCACGCGTCTTCCACGGCAGAAGCAACCGGACCAGTGCCCTTATCAGCGACTCTGGCCGTCCTGCCGAAATTCCCCACCCTCGCTCGGACTGACGGGCCTGGTAACCTCCCGTCACGAAGGATGGCACAAAAAAATAGTCAAATGGACGGCTTCTGTGACTGAAAGGCTTCTTCTTCCACTTTCGGCGTTGCAGGTCCGGGATTCTAGTTATGCGCGTGCAGAATAAACTTGCGGCACATTTCGGGGATAGAAACATATCATCCAAAAGCTCCGATTACGGGTCTGAGTACTATGGCGTTGAGTCAATTGCAATACGTGTGTGATCCACACATTTGTTTCAACTTGTGTGTATGCATGCAGTCGTATCTACATAAATCCCACAGCTTGGCTTGTAACATCTCCGCTTCAGTTCGGTTTTGGACAAGTTTTTTGGGGTGCTTGCGTCATTGCATTTCGAGTATTACACTTTAGATTACTCAATGTTAAGCGAAGAGTCAAATGGAACAGTGGCATTGGAGACAACATTTGAAAACCAATCGCAGTTGATGGATCGAGTAAATAGTCTGCAAAGTGCGCTTTATCCGAAATTAGCTTGTTATACTATGTAACCATGAACTATGCGACATCACAGCGCGAAAACAGAAGCAGAGCAAAAAAAAAAAAGGTGAACGCGAGAAAGCAGAACAAGAAGACGATCGGTCAGTCCATTCATTACGCGAAAACTGTCAGTCAGTATCTGTCAAGAAAAAAGAAGCACAAATAATAAAAGAGTGGGGTAGAAGAAGTCGTGTGTGCGTCCGCCGACGTAGAACATTACGCTACAGATAACCGAGAGAAACATGACAAAGAAGAAATCAGCTAAAAAATAATCAAGGATTAGAACAGCCCTTCATCTTCCCTGGGGTTATATCTTACAAAGCTCTGCCCACTATCACCTTCACCTCTCAGTCGACCGCCTTCTCGAGTAGGATGAGGGCCGGGAGACATCCTCCCTCTTACGAACATCCAGCACAGCCTGCAAGCCATGGTACTTTTGCAGATCAAACGCCTCCGACTTGGCGACGCCAGCCGCATCGTTTGGTAGCCAGATCATGGGCGGTGGAGCGATCAACTCAGGCGCATACAGAATCGACGCCATCTCCTCCGCATGGTCACTAAACGGCAACGGTGGCAGATGCGGTGGAGCATCAGGATGTGTGCGTGCCGCGCGCTCTGTGGCCGTGAGGTCATCCAGCGTCTCCGTTGCTAACCCGGTGCACATAATGTATCATAGATGATGATTTCCGTCGAAAGGGGCAAAGGGTATAAGAGTGAGGAGGTGGTGGTGGAAGAAAAGACGAGTCAGCAGACACGTCAAAATAAACATTTTAGATTTGTTGCTGCTGATACACTCACGTAACGGGACAGCACCCCGGCGACCCTGAGATGGGGGCGCCACTGCTAGTGTCGCTGACATCATATCCAGCACAGAAGCCATTGACCCGCGCGTGCGCGTGCCAGTCCCACCTTGGGAGGTGACAAGACTCGTTGCCTCCTCATCGCGATCAGATCGGTTAGGGGGCCGTGCTGTCCTCCCAAAAGTCGCAAGCGAGTCCCGTGTAATGGGGCTGAGCGATTTGATGCCCGGCTGGCGCGTCTTGAGGTGAGCATAGACCTCAACGAAGATGATTACGACCACTGCGGTGCCGACGAGAACGCCACCTTCGACCCATAGTCGTCGCGTGAGCAGAATGAGGCCAAGCAAAAGGGGTTGGAGTGCGAGCAGGGTCGCAAAGCGCTTCAAGAGCCAGATCCACAATAAACCTCCCCCGGATTGGATTCGTGTGCGGGCATAGACATACCCCACGAGGTATCGGTGAGCTGCATATGTGTAACGTAATGAAATAAGCCGAAAGATAGGCATGTAAGCATAACGTGTAATATATCATTTTTGATCCATGGGTTGTATTTACCAATCAGGGTGAGGATGATCAACAAGACCACCGGTACGCCAACAAGAGGGAATATAAGCGAAAATGTGGATGCGAACATAACGGCCAAAACGCATGCACTGACGGCAAATGTGGCATTGTAGGTCGTAGGATACGTAGCTGAAGAGAAGAACGAACGATTCCATCAAACAGTATGTCAGTCCAATCGTAAAGCGAACGGATAGATATCAAAAACCCTAGGACAAAATGACGTACCGCGGAACCGCTGACGGGGTGTGATCGCATGTTTTTCGGCCCGCAACACCTTGCTAAACCGGAATGGTTGAAGCAAGAGGAGTCCAGGCGCAATAATGGCGACGTTCATAATCATAAACAGAGCGAGGACACTCGTATAGATAGATCCGTCGGCGACCGTTTGGCTCTTGGTAGGGGACGTGCTAAGGCTTTCCATGGAGAATAGTACGGATCCGATAGCCAAAAGGTACGCAAAGGATACAAGAGCAATCACCCAGAAGGATATCTTGAAGGCCAGTCGCTCGCCAGCCGAGATAGACACCGAGCCTCGTACTTGGACAACCCCTGTGGCCGAAGCATTGAGCGAGGAACCAAACCATCGAGAAAAAACGTCAATTTACAATTGATCACACCGATAGTGGCCGCAATAGCTCCTGTAGCAATGATGGCCGGCACGAGACAGGTGACAATTGCATACCCTATGCCTTTACGATCCAAGGTTGCCAAAAAGGGAAGCCAATGCGCGACGTCCGGGGCAGTGGCCAAGAACAGCCCAGTTATAGCAGTCACTAGTAAAAGATGTGATTCATTAACAAAAAGTAACCGGCCATAAAAAAGTAACTTACGAATCGCCAATAATATGACAGACATGAGGACGATCAAGGTCCACATAGCTGCCGAATCCCATCCAGTTCGCTCGTGTTGCAAGACGTCCCATCTGATGTCCTCTTTCGATCTGCCCTCGATCATGACGATGCCAGGGATGAACCTTATGCCGCGACCGACCATAAGCCACCCTTTGATCCTGTTACCATCGGCAATGTCGACATAACCCTGCTGCTGCAAATCATTGATATCGGCATTGATCTGCTTTAGTCTCGTTCGCCACTCTCGGATTTGTGTGTAGACTTCTCCTAGATTGTCATGGTCCAACCCGGACAAGGGGCGCACGAACGGCTGCTGAGGCTGAAGACGGAGATGTGGGGGCACAACAGCACTGCTCTCACTCGAATTGGGCACTTTTGGTCGCAGGGGGAATGTTTCACGTCTGGAATCCGAGTATTCCTGCTTAACACTAGGCCTTGGGCGTGCCGGAGGGATTATTGGAGACTCAACGGCCGTACCGGAGCTGACGACGCCAGACCCCGACGGTTGCTCGCCTTCGTCGGTGAATATGATGGGTGCCTCACGCATGACGTCAACCCAGTCGCCTTCTTCATCTATCGCTGTGTCTTCACCTGACCCCTCTTTAACCCGACGGCGATTGTTGAATTCGTCCGTCTCTTCGATACTATAGTTAGGCCCTCGAGAGAAATTGGGTGGGGTGCTCGTGCCAGTGGGCGTAGAGGGCCTCAGCTCGCCCGCATTATCCAAACGCACATGGCTACCCAAGGGCAAACGACCGTAGGCAACAGAATTCCGGTTAACTTCTTGAAAACGTGAGCCAACGATGCGTGAGTTGACGGAGTCTGAGAAAGTCGACTGTAACGGGTCAAAATCACTCAGTCTCCCGTCGTTGATGCCCTGCACGTTGCGCAGCTTATAATATTGAGAGGGCGCGACAAATGAAGTGGGTGCGAGGGAGGAATTTGCGTAGGCAGGATTTAAGGCTCTTCGACCACGCCGTCTTCGCTGTTATGTATGATATCATAGTCATGAGTAACAAGGCGGCATTGATCGAATACAGACGTACCGATGTTCCCGTCAAAGGTTTTGGGCGGCTGATAACCGGTCGTCCGTCTTCTTCGTAGGGACCTAGTGGGACGGGTGGTTCGTATGTAGCGATGGAAGGATCGGGAGTAGAAACGCGGAAAGAAGCAATGTAGCGGGTCTCTGCTATCTCAAGATTGTTCAAGATCTCGTCTCGCTCGTCAATTAAGATGGCAAGTCTTCGCGTCTCTCTGAAGATATAGGTAGTACTATTAGCATTAAGTTAGCTGATATTACACGAATGAAAACTGACACCACTGAAAACAAGCTTTGAACGTCGACCTCCAAGTTCACTTCCTCTTCATGCCTCAGAGGCGCGTCTCTCTGGCGTCTTCTCCTACCGCCGGATGCATCGTTGCGACTGGGTTGCGAGTCCAAGGAAGAGCTGAGGCCAGTTTTTGTGACGAATTCCTTGATACGTTGTTCGCCCCAGCCTCTAAATCCGGGGGCTACACGAGCGCCCAGCCAGCCCATCTCGAGTCCATCGCAGTGAACTGACAGCCATCGCTCGCGGTAGGCGACAGTGCGAGTGAATTCTTTTAAGGTTTTATACAAGGCAGGCAACAGTGCCAGAACGATGGCTAACACAGTGAGAATGATCAGTCGTATCTCGATGTTCCTGCGCGACGAAGAATTGACATCGCGCAAGAAGAGAGATAGTCTAATCGAAGTGCTGGGACCGTCATCGAGAAGCTGAAGGAGTCTCATCAAACTCAAATCCTGGAGCACAGAATAAGCACCAATGTAGATCGCTGCAGGAGCGGATTGTGCCAGACAAGGAGTGTAGATAAGGTACAAGGGCAGAGCACCTGCTAGGCCGAGAAAGGACCAGCCTGCTACGATGAGGAGTGTCATCCATAGTGTTCGTTGGCTCAGCTGTTCATCTGATGGAAAAAGCTCAGCATCCGTAGTAGGTGATCTTCCGGCATTCGAGACGTCGTCCGGCATCGATGGGACCAATGGAACATGCGGCGTAAGGAACGCAAAAAAGCCTGAACCAAGTGGTTTAGGACGTAATCTAATAAACTTTTTTTAGTGGTATGAAAGCCACAAGTTGAATTACACTTACCCTTGAGGCGCGAACCATTCTCGTATTCCGTAAACTTGTCTAAAGCGAGGGCGAAGTAGAGCGAATAGAGCCTGGATGTTTGGTTATACAATGTTACTGACAAGGGTAGTAAACGTCTCACCCATAAAATTAGACCCACTACACTGGGAACTATGAGTGCTGACAGGAGACCTATCGATTGGATGTCTAAACCATGCCCTATGCAAACAGGTGGGGGATCATAATTGGCGTTAACCTGAGCAGTGGGCGTTGCATAGATCACGGAAGAGCTAGTATACACAGTCGTGGAATAGGACGTGAACGTAGTATCCGAGCGTGAAACCGTAGTAATAGGGTCTGCACTAGTGGATGTGAAAGTTGTGGTATACGAAGTACTGTATGATGTATGGCTACCGTAGGACGTCACAGAGCCTGGCCGTCCGCTTGTGGTAGATTGCAGCGAGCCAATAGAAGAACTTGAGATTTCTTGACCGGAGGGACCACTGGAAGCAATAGGAGATGTTCCATCAGAGCTACTAGTACCCGTAGTACAAATCGTCGAGGAGCTGGGGGTGGGTGGTGGCCCAGTGGGTAAATAAGTATAAGTCGTTCCGCCAATGGTCGTTGTGGACCACCAGAGTTCGTCACGGATGCGTGTCTGAGGTCGTGCGCTCATGAGATCGTAGCAGAGGGTCGTCGCAATGCCAGCCCAGCAGCACTGGTGGAGTATAAAAGATGGGCCTCAATGTTGGGTTGTTCAACTTTGGACACACTCACTGGTTACGCCGGGCCCGGGGGCTGTTGGTTAGCAGACTTCTGAGCCATGCATAACCCTGACCTCATTGTCCAGAAACGGAAATAAACTAGACTTATTGCCTATTCAAGGAAAATGCAGTTATAATACTACTTTCCAAGTTACCGCCATGCGGTACTATAGTGTAGCGGTTAGCACATGGGATTTTGAAAATAATTTCCCATAACCCAGGTTCGATTCCTGGTAGTACCTTTTTCTTCAGGAATCCATGCCAACCATTCAACCTATTCAAGGTCATCCCAAAAAGAAGCCGGAAACCGTTGCGATGTGTTTACGTCTGTTGCAGGCTTCGACCAACACAACCAACTCTCGCATCGCCCATGGCTTCTCCGAAATATGCTGACCCATGGCCAATACCAGAGTTCCGTATTGAAATCGCTGCTCCAGAACATGAAGGCGCTGCCCTTTTGTGGTCTATGGATCTAAGAGAGATCATGTACACTGCAGCTTTGGCGAGCTTCCAATGGCTTTACACTCCTTCCAACGTCCCACGCAAGTGCGCTGCTTTCGCTTATTGCAGAAAGCTCAGGAACAAGATCTCACATGAGCCCGTTACATCAGCGTTCAACAAATCCATCTCATATGTCGCCAGATGGATGGCGTAGCTTACACCACCGGGTCACACACTCACAAGGAGATTCATCTTTCCCTGGAACATGTTTCACGTTCTGGCCATCGTGCTGAACACGAAGTCCGAGGTGTCCTCGTACATGAGGTTGTTCACTGTTATCAATACAATGGTCGAGGCACAGCCCCTGGTGGGCTTATTGAGGGTATAGCTGGTGAGGGATAACTTTCCTAATTGACATCATCTCTCTTTCCCTCTAACTTTATTTCTGAGATTGGGTACGACTACATATGAATCTTGGCCCTCCACATTGGAAACGGGAACCTGGTAGCAAATGGGATGCAGGCTATCAGTCAACTGCCTATTTCCTTGACTGGATTGCTGAACACTATGGCCATCATGCCATACCGCATCTCAATGGCCTACTTTGCTACAATGTCTATGATGACAATATCTGGAGTGAAGTCTGTGGTGATCGACTCACGATAGATGATCTCTGGGGGACCTACAAAGGAGAGTTTGGAGGAGAATTCGTAGAAGAATTGGGAGGCGGAAGACTCATCTGGGATTCCCGAGTTAAATACCTGGATATATCTCCTAAGTCACCCAGTATCCCGTAGTAAACAACACGGCCTAGTGGGTAATGCTCGACATTTGACATGCACTTGATGGGATTATACGCCGGAAATGCATACAGCAAATGTAACCTGTATCATTTTGATTAAAACTGTACATTTATGTATGCTAGAGGTGTAAACAAATGTTATTTAAGTTATGTTATTATCAAAGACATCAAAGTTTACAAACTGATGCGTACTCGTAAAATGTTTGGATCATTGAACGATCACTATGCCATTAGACATGGATTACGAACGATTTAAACAGGGATGCCACAAACCGGAATCGTGACATAGCTTCATCTTGTGCCAGCGTGCTGTGCCCGCAGTCATTGCCTTACCTCTTCTGTTTCCGAGTTGAAGAACGGTGCAACTGTGCCACTTAGACATTGCGCACTCTTTCTGCAACTCACACCAACTGTCTCGCATACCCCATGATTATCACAGACTCTGATTCTGAGCCGAAGACCCCCACTGAGACATCATCATCCCACATGGAGTCAACAGATTTTCCGCTCGGATACTTTATCATTCGATCTGTTGCAACAGGGAGATTACTAGATGTTAGAGGCGGGCAAACTGCGGATGGAACAGAAATAATTTTGTTTCCAGAGACTGACAACTCTTTAGTCGATAGTTAGCTGATTTTCTCAAGCGCCTGTTGTGTCTGCTAGTGTTCTCATGCTCTTGTGTGCCTATAGATTTCCGCCGTCCAGAGGCCAATAACCAGGTCAGATGAATGATGTCATATATTACGGATGTCTCATTAACATTGAACTGATCACAGGTATTTTTCATTGATACCTCAGGTGCACTCTGCTCGCGCCAGTCTGGACATGCATTAGATGTTGAAGGTAATTTACTCAAAAATATTCGACTAATTCCTTGCATTGAGACGCTTATAGATGGCCGCCTTGTTCTACGTCATCGTCGACCGATAGTACCGCCTTATCCTAATGCCTGGTCACACCCTCTTCCCACCTTTTCTTATGACCCTCGCACTGGCAACATTTCCGTCAAATTCGCAACGGATCCATCATACCCATCATCTCCATCTCGCAGTAACGCTTGGAAAGAACCTCGCTACTTGCTAGCATCTGTCCCTCAGAGACGTCTGAAGAACTTCATCGATAATGCATCTGAGTTTCTGACCAGCTCCTTTTCGGCGCCATTTATGTTACTGGGCAATAACATCAATAAATCCCCAAATAGCCGTCCTGAAGATATACACAATGCCGGTATTGATCTCGATGAAAACGAAGTCTTGGATCAAGAGCTTGGCGAGGAAAACGAAGTGGACGATGATCCTGAGCCAAGTCGCAAGGTGCGCGTGCTAACTCTTTATGATTACGATTTGGTCCTGCCTCCCGGGAAAAAGAAGGAAAGGCGAATGTGGGATATCATTCCTCTAAGGACACAGAGGCGACAGACTGGGCATATGTAATGGATTTATGGATATGATAATGAGCATTGCCACGAGCATCTTTAATGCACATACTTCGTTGTACGATATTTCTGCAGTTATTTATTAACAAAATGATAAGATTTTGGGGCTGTATTTACTTTGCATATCGAGACTACAATCTTCTATAATTCATCCTTCTCGGGGCGAGCTTTCTCTGCGCCCTTCATGAACAAAGATAAGAAGTCGTGCACTAGATCTGCCGCGACAATGCCTGTGACCTCGGCATGGTCATAGGCGGGAGCTACTTCAACGATGTCCGCACCACTGTGATATCCGAAAAAAACTCAGTGGAAAAGGTATGTAATTTCATAGAAAGGAGGACATACACAAAGTTTAGACCTGCCAGTCCACGAATGATGCGTTTCACTTCCCGAGTTGTCCAGCCTGCTGCTTCAGGAGTACCAGCTGCATGAACGTGGTTTGTCAATGAGAAAATGTTCGTGCACTTGTGAAATCTGTACTCACTCGCAGGAGCCATACCCGGATCTTTAATCACAATCAAATTGATTTTGTTAGTCGAGAGGGACTCTATACTAGTAGTATCGTTTATGCCTTACCTATGACGTCGATATCAAGACTCAAGTAAACGGGCGAATCCCCAATTCTCTTCCGGATCCGCTCGATAATTGCTGGAATACCAATCTCGTCGAGATCATCACCGGTGATGACCTGGAAGCCAACAGAGTTATCGTTTTCCAAGTCCTCCAACCCCTGTATTCTTTAGCTTAGCATGATTGACATCGCTAAAAGGACTCGGAATGGGCGCATACACTGAGTTTGCAACGTATTCCGGCGTGAATACTGGTATTGCTCAGTAAACCTTCTTCCTTTGCGAGGTAGAAGAAGGTACCGTGGGTCACGCGCGACTGCTCTGTGTCCTGACCAGGAAGAGCGGGGATGGCGGCCCACGAATCAAGATGAGCATCGAAATGGATGACGGAAATCTGGCCGTAGACTTGATAAAGTGAACGTAATATGGGCAGAACTATCGTATGGTCTCCTCCAAGACTATCAAAGACAGCTGAGGTTACTCTGAATATATCGGCCATGAGGCTGCTCTCTCACCTGATGATCCTTGGGTGCTCTTTTCCATCTTTAGACAAAGTCGACGTAAAGGCAAATTCCTTGTTTGCAACTGGCCTTCCCAGCAAGGTTGTGTACGCCGTTTCAATCTGGTCTACGGCTAATGCATTGTCAAAGGGTGTGACGGGGACCTTGATAAACTTTGGGTCGGCAAAGATGATCACTGGGAAGGCGTTTTCATGATTCATCTTACATCTCCGCAGTCGATAAAACTAGCTCCATAGTCATAAGGATTTAAGCCCCAAAATTGAGTGTATCCTCTGGGCTGTCTTTGTCTACGACTCCCAGAACGGATCGCGTGAGGGCCGAAGCGTGCGCCTGGACGATAGCTCGTCGCGGTATCAAAAGGTAGTCCAATGATGCCTACATCATAGGCCTTGGTTTTGTCTTCTAAGCACAACACATACGGCATATGAGAAAAGCTCATCATCCCTGCACAGTAGCATAATAAAGTCAGCCTGTGAGCCCTAAGGCAAGACCATAGCTACCTGAGAAAGCTTGATCCGCCTGTGTTTTGTATTTAGCCTCCCAAGGTTCGAGCGGAGTGACAGGGCCATCTTGGACTGCCCCAATCTGATCATGGCGGAGAGTAGCTTGGCTCTGACCAAGAATTCCTTGGATCAAGCCAAAAGAGAGAACAAGACCGAATGCATGTACCATCATGCTGGCGTTGTTACCGCGATGGCTCTAGAATCCAGCTTGTACTTGCCGATGTAGGCTTTATATCAGGATTTAATGCTTATCTGACTTCAGATGCAGCAGAAGCGTCCAAGAACCGTGATGATATATATGCGCTTAACATATGCTGATATCCTACTGATATGCGATACTCCTGATAAGATAATAGCCCGAGTCCGCTCTCCTAAGCTCATCGGCCGAGGGAAACTCCGAATTCGATTTTGGACTTACAAACGCTACTCCATGTAACCTGACTACTTTTCTTATGCATATACTTGTGATTCACTCTTACAGCTTGTTCGACTGGAAAGACATACGCTTAATGTAACGGCTCAGGCCGCTACACCTTTTCGATGACAGAACTTAGTTTGGGATTGGGCTCGGTAGCTTTTTTCCCACAGGGTTTTGACGCACCCGAGCCCGGCTTGAGGGATTTGGGTTGTTACATTACGTAATGTAGTTTTCACTTGGTGGCTTCATGCCCTCAACGTTTTCCTTTCTCTTTGTCAAACCAACTCCAGTATTGGGTACTCCTGCTGTTCTCTCTACATACCTGCCCTTGCTGTCTTGCTCGGTCTCTCATTAATCCATCCTTTGCTTGTGCCCGTTACATTTAAATCCAGTGCCATGTAACTGACGCTTAATATGACTTGACACTGAGAACTTTAGTTCCCGGCTGAGCGTGGCTGTCCATCATTCGAGTCACGGCACATGCAAGATGACTTGTTCCAACTCGAATATCACTGGTATATAAGAGTCCTAGCATGCACGTTCACGCATCGACCTCAGCACACAGGCACCGAGACCCTACCGCCATGACTTCCTCTACTAAACAAACAAGCCGTAAAAAAGTGCTCCAATACAACTCTAAGACCAACGAACCCTTTTTGCAGCTTCGCATCCCAGGCATGAACATCATCCTTACACCGACTCGATTCGAGGATGTGCCTAGTATGGTCAAGTACCTCAACGATCCTCGAGTTTTCGAAGGATTGTCTAGTCCACCGAATCCTTATCTTCCCGAGCATGGTGTGAGTTGGGTGAAGAGAGTGGTGGAATCCTACGGCAAGCTACTCGAGCAAACGAAGCTGGCTGAGACCGATGACACGATTATGGTGGATGGATGTCCCGTTGGTGTCATTCGAGAAGTCAAGGAAGACGGGACAGATGAGTTCATTGGGAACATCGACTTCCATCGTCATGGATGGATGCAAATAAAGGATGAAGAGAAAAGAAAAGAATTAAGCCAGGTGGAGAATGGCAAATCTGTCGGTGATCCTACCATTTGCTGGGAACTTGGTGGTAAGAGACAGAGACTTTTCAGAATCATATGAGTACTTAAACATCAACGAACAGATTGGCTGGCGCCTCAATATCATGGAAGAGGAATCATGACTGCCGTGGTCCAGGCGATGATATTTGATTGGGGTGTATCATGGATGAACTTACGACACGTTCGCTGTACGGCGTGGAAGGAAAACATTGCCAGCGTCAAGGTTTTTGAGAAAAACGGGTTCAAGCTTATTGAGACATCTGAAGATTGTATCATGGTTCGGGGGAGATTACGTTCACTTCACGTCATGGAACTGTGGCTGTAGGTAGATCATATGTGCGATTATGATTGATTCTTCAGTTGAGGATCAACAATATTTATTGTATATATTTACATGCAAATATAGGAAGATGCGGAACTTAACTTCCTTCTACCGACTGAGTCATGTAATCGCCGAGTCGGCAGCTCTAGCAACAACGCGCCGTTACGCGTACGGTAGTGGTGACTCGGATTCTATCACAACATCTTTTCTGAATTCTTCCTACTGCGTCTCATAACGTTCACCTGCCATGACAGAGCTAGCCAATTACACATTATGCCAGGCCACGCCTGCTCAAAGAACAGAATTTTGGACGAGGCTGTATACTGGCTGGAAGTGCACAATTCCTATTGATCGGCATCTGTCGAGGTTCAAGGAAATGTCAGAAAGAGAACATGCTGCAAACGGAAAGTATACCGTTTGGTGAGTTTATGTAAATATCTTACTTTACTATTATAGTGTTTTCATGAGATAATTCGTCTTCCAGGGTGCTTGTTCCCAGGAGCGACCAGGAAACTCTAAAATTCGTTACATCATGCGCAACGTGAGTTTCATCAAAGCCCCAAGAATCGATCTTGCTCACCCAAAACTTATATTAGGTATCAACGGAGTGCATTGTTTGTTCGCGGTCCAGATGCTGACGTAGAGACTGTCACTGGATATAGCATTGGATCTGTTAATACTCCAATCGAGTATCGAGGAAAGGGCTACGCTAAGCACATGATGCGCCTCTTGCATTACAAATTCTCCCCACCATCTGCACTGCCGCCTTTTCCAAGTTCTTGGGGATCTGCCTCTCCAAAAGCAACCATCGGGGGTGATGCTAAATTTAGCGTGCTTTTCAGTGCGATTGGACCCCATTTCTATAAAGCGACTGGAACGGGTATCGACACTGATGACGGCTGGATTCCACGGCGGACGACCGAGACTTCTTGGACCGCCGACCCATCTCTTGGCAAGCGCATTAGGCAAACGCACAATTGGGAGGAACTAGACTATGGCGGATGTCAAGCTATCTGGAGTCTCGATGCACAGCTGCTGAAACAAGATCTTAAAGCAAAGGCTAAAGCCTTTGATGGCAAATGCTTGGTTGCTTTCACGCCTGACCATGAGGTCGCGGCTACGATGATTCACCGCGCCATTGTGTATATTCCGAGCTTCACATCCAAAGAGCCATGGTCGGTATGGGGCATCCGTTTGGATGATGCAGGGACCCCATCCTATGCAACATGGAGTCTCGACCTGAATGCACCTACTCTAACCCTGATAGTGACACGGCTTCGAGCAACATCGGAAACCTTATCAGGCATGCTGAAGCATATAAATGGGTTTGCATTGAAACAGGGAATATCGACTGTGGCGATATGGGATATGCCTCCTGATCTAAGTGCACAAGCACAAGCAATACTCGGTGCAAGCACGGAGGAAATGGAGGGGACTGTACCCGCCATTAAGTGGTACGGCGACGAAAACGAAGTAGATTGGTGCTTTGTCGAGAAGTTCTGCTGGTGTTAGCCGTCGATGCCTATGTGAAGTCGGCATTATTACATGTACCATTTCCTCGTGATTTGACTGAGTTTGTACGATGGTGAATTTCAGTTTACTATGCATCAGGATCGACTGGCACAGGACCTTGGCATACCCCATTCGACCTTTTTCGCAAAGTTGGTCGGTTTTTGTCCAGAAAATGGCGGACTAAGCTTAATTACATGCCAAACTAAGATTTATTCCTGACACAATTCAGGCTTATCAAGCTTTTGGTCCGCCATTTTCCGGACAAATAGGAGCAATCTTGCGAAGAAGGCCAACTTGAATGTGCCGGGTTGGCAAGTGTTGGAGGGCAGTCTGAGCGATAGGGGGGAAGAAGGGAGACCGGCTGGGGACAAGCTTAGTCAGCAGCTTGAGAGCGGCCAGCGATAGACTGAGCCGAAGGAGTTTGAGAGCTCGTCGACAACCCAACCGACAACTCAATCGACTTGCCTATGTCGGTGTGAAAGGGAGGCGGGGGCGTCGAACCTACCTGAGAACTAAGGTAGTAGACGGAGTGTACACAAGTCGTTCACCGATCCTATCTCTAAGTCTGGAGTAGAGTCCTGTAAGAAAGTCCCTACTGAATTGCAAGTTAAGGCACGTCCCTTTACTTACAATTCAGTTTTTTCTTTTTGGTACTTTCTTATAGGACCCTAGTCTGGAGGGGGTTGCCGCCACAGCGAAGTGTGAATGCAGAAAGCCTATGGTTGTCTTCCCAAAGCCGAAATAAACTCAGCCTCGCAAGCTCGGGATTGTTTAACGGCCAGGGTCCTGCTAGCACTGCTGCCGAATCTAGACATCTTTCCGGTGTCACCGATAATACTGATGCTTCTGGGACATCCCTGAACGAATGTTCTTATTTTGGTATTCAATTGCCAGAAAAGCGGCAAAAGCCTATATGGTGCATGTTATTGGTTGCTCTCAGCATTGAAATACGCTGATCTTCGTTATCCTCTCTCTTCTTTAGTTCCTCTTTCCTGAGCAACGGTGGCCTCGCCTAGGAGTCTGTTACACGATCTCTAAGTACAATGGACCTAGAAATTTCTTATGTTATAGGGCCACTTCTGGCTTCTGTTGTTTTTAACGCTTTCCTCTTTGGGGTTTGTGCCATGCAATTCATTAGCTACATTACCTCAGGATTTAAGGACCACTTGGCTATAAGGTATATTGGTAATCAACGCAATACTGGGAGAGGGTAAATAGGAATTAATCGCTCTATAGATTCATCATCTACTGGTCTATATTGCTTGATACATTCCACACTATTAGTGTGACCTGGATGCTCTGGTTTTACGTGGTCAACGATTACAACAACTCAGCTACACTTGCTATTACTCCTTGGCCATTCCCGTCCATTCCTATAGTCACTGCCTGTAAGCCGTCTGCTATGATACAGGAAACCTGTTTCTAACATGTAGCTTCCAATAGGGTATGTTTTCTTTAATAGCAGACGGCTTTTAAACTCAGACGTACCTTCAGTACCTCCATTCCTATTCAACACTTCCTTGCCTGGCGTATCAAGGATTTTGCTTCTTCAACCAAGATATTCGTATTTCTGTCTTTCTTATCTTTGACACAGGGGGCATTTGCGATCGCTTCAGGCTCCCTGGCAATAATGGAATCAAAGTCAGCCGAATTGCTTATGCCTTTCATATATATACTGCCATTCATATATTTCTTAGTATCACAAGCTTCTATCAGATCATCCCTCCAATTGACGTGTGGAATGGAGTAGCTATCATTTGCGATGTCACCACTACGTATGAACTGCTTTACCCGGTGATTATTTTCGTCTGAGATGTACAGTAGGTACCTTCTTGCAAAACACTTGAGAAGGAGCTATACAGAACGTCGCTGTATGTATCCATATCCCCATGTTCAAGTTGGCCTCATGTTAACATTGTATCTCATTGACTCAAACAGCGGCTACGAACAATGCCATTACGAAGATCATCATACGATCAATTGAAATCGCAGCATTCCCCATGATATTTTGTGTGAGCCAACTCTAATCTTGACGATCATATCAGATTTACGTCGATAATCATTATTTGCCTAGATTATGGACTTTATAACATTCGTGGGTCATTCTGTGTTATGTTAGTGTTAGTCAACAGTTAACACGAAGACAGACGCTATTACAAGACACGACTTTTCATTTAATTTTTGCAATTGTAGGTATAATCCGATCCTTCGACGTAGCGCTTACTCATTTGTCACTCATAGCCCATGGGTCGAATTTATACGTACGTCTGTGCCGTATTTGGAAGCCAGGATTTGGTTGACGTTTCTGCGTCAGAAATACCCTTCTTTTAGTAAGCTTTTGCTGGTCTGGTACCTGCGATCGATGTTAATAAGGCAAAAAAGACTCTTAACAGTCGTGCTCAAATCAGAAAATACTTGGGCAATGGTATGCGGGGTACAAATTTACAGCTGCCTACACTGACCGTAATGGTGAGTTCCATGATTATTCCCCAGCGCGGTAATCTAAAAGGCGTATCATGTCATTGCTGGGTCACTAGTACTCGGTACATGAGGTTGAAAATGGCGCTGAACTCGAGAACATGAATATTCTTCAGCCTGAAATTGCAGCTATGAAATCAACTCACAAGGATTTTTTACCCTCTGGTCTAACATCCTCGCGGCGTCAAATTTCGTCTTGACTTAGTACTGTGCAGCCCTCGTGGTGTCGTTCTTGCTTCCGC
Source organism: Agroathelia rolfsii (assembly GCA_018343915.1). Classification (NCBI taxonomy): domain Eukaryota; kingdom Fungi; phylum Basidiomycota; class Agaricomycetes; order Amylocorticiales; family Amylocorticiaceae; genus Agroathelia; species Agroathelia rolfsii. The sequence goes on along the minus strand of JABRWF010000001.1, from coordinate 3,549,667 downwards.
TTTCTCTCAAGCTTTCTGTCTGCATCTCCTCTTCCGTTATTTTACACGTGCTATTTTACTCTTTCTTTCCCCTCACACAAACTCCTTCCTTTACTCGTTTCCAATTACCATTGACATTTCCGTTTCCTTTTAGTTGTACATTTATTCGTTTATCTGCCTCTAAGTCCGAGCTGAGTTTGTATATCCTTCTTTTTAATGGACCAGGGTCAACTATCACTGCTGCTAGATAATTGTGTTGGACACCTTTCCAATAGCGACATCGACGTCTCAGGGGTTCCTCTGATCCATACTTTCTTGGAAATTAAGAGCCTATGTGAATGCATCATCAGAAACTAGTCGTCTCCACCATCTTTGTCCTCGCTCCCTTCTTCAGGCCCTCTTTCTTGAACATTGATCACTTCAACTTGAACCCGTCTACCACACAATTTCTGAGTACAATGGACCTATAGGTTTCTTATATCATAGGACCACTCCTGGCTGCTATTATTTTTAACACGTTCCTCTTTGGAATTTGTACGATGTAATTTATTAGCTACATTACCTCTGGATTTAAGGACAACTTAGCCATAAGGCATGCTCATAATTAGTCTGGTCCTAGAAAGTCAAGAACTAACCTAATCGTTCCGGAATCCACAGGTTAATTATCTACTGGTCTTTACTGCTTGATACATTCCACACCATCAGTGTGATCTGGATGCTATGGCATGGAATACGGTTGCCATCATTTGTGATGCCACTACTACATATGATATCTCATCACCTAATAACTCTTTTATAGCTCAGGAGATTTACGACCGATACCTCCTTGCCAAACATTCAAAACAGAGCTGTAGAGGAAGTTACTATAAGTATTCTAGCACCTTTGCCTATAACTCATTGATCTTATGCCTCTGGTTGCTCATGCTCATTAATATTTTACAACGGCTATGGATAATGTTATTATGAAGATCATTATACAGTCAGTCGAAATTGCAGTATCCCCAATGACATTTTTTGTGAGTTTAACGCTGTTCAGCCTATTCTTGACGCTTAGATCCAAGTCTGACATACATGGGTTATTGTTTACTACCTAGATCATGGACTTCATAACTTTCGTAGGTACCTCTATATTCTTAACGTTCAACATCTAATTATAAAGCCAGACATTATTGCAAGACACGACCTCCCATACTAGTGTAATTTTTGTACTTCAAGTTGTAGGTATTATCTATTTAAAACCACTAATACAAACGCTCATTCGTCATTCATAGCCCATAGGTCGAGTTTATACGTAAGTTGGTGCTATATTCAAAAGCCATTTGGTTGAAACCCCTATGCTAGAAATACACTTCTTCTGAGATTTTGCTGTTACAGCAGCCTGAGTGCCGCATTGATGTCAACAAAACAACGAAGATCCTTAACAGTCGTGTTCGGATAAGGAAGGGTTAGGGAGAGGTATGCGGGGCATCAATCTACAGCTGTCTACACTGACTGTGATGGTGACTTCCGGTATAATTTTCATTGGCATACTAGTAGTTCTGAAAATATAATGTTCTCATTACTAGCGCTCAGCGCATGAAGTGGAAGATAATGTTCATCTTGGATCTCAAGACGTTCCTCAGCCTGAAAATGCAGCTATAAAACCGGCTAACAAGGGACCCGTACTTCCTGGTCTGATAGCTATGGCGCCTAGCAAAACGCAAGGGATATGTGAAAGTTAATGATGGAACCTGCTGCTACAAAGGGTGCCAGTGGATATTCTCCCCTGCTCACCACTGCACAGTGGCATCATCTCAGTGGGGTTTATCCATTAGTAGTTATTATTCTTCAGCATATCGCCCATATAGATTCTTGATTCGTTTCTCTAATGCTTGAATATTATCACCCTAGCATCGTATGCATAATGCGAATGTACTTTTACTTTTGGTATTGATTCTCAAACTGCCGAATCCAGTATTGACGGCGATAGGTTTTATCACAATGTACTCTAGATTTTCCTCTGGTATGCCACCGAGGAGGGAAATGGCTTTGATAGCTAGACATTGCTAGGGAGGTTTTGAAGAACTTCAATATATTTTGCGCCACCATGCAATTCGGAAGTTAACGTTACTTACCCGTGACGGCGTGACCCGTCCGTCTCGGCCGTCCCAGACTCATTGGCAGTGGTTTCACGACATCACCCCAGGATCGAGCAAATACGGAGAAATACTCACCAGAGATCATTACACTGTACGTGATTCTAGAGGAGAAGGTTAAGGAAGAAACTTTATTCACGGTCGATTCAAAATACAAATTCAGGTTTGAAGCAAAATGCATAGCAGGCCAATTGTAGTAGGCGACGAATGTTTTTAGCTAATTTGCTTTTAACACGTCCTGATGTTAGCTTTTTGGGACAAAAGCGATTAATCGGTCTTTATCATTATTCACGTCTACTTGGGCCATTACCAGAAGTGATTGTATCGATGAATAAGTTTGGTCCGTACTAATCATGAAAATGAATGCGATTCAAATTCAAACCCGCTCTTTTATCTGTGCATCTACCTTTTCGTCTCCATCGCTATTTTGGGCAACAGCCGATCCAAAGCTTCCTTCGAGCGCAAGACGTTCTTGTATCTCGTTCATGCGTTGCAATTCTGCCGTACCTTGTAAAGACCCGAAGGCAAAGTCCTGTAATCCCTTCTCGTCAGAAAAGCCTCATTAAATGTTGTAACACTAAGACACAAACCATTTCCTCCAAGGATCGTCGGTATGTTTCGGGAAGGACCCACTTTACGTATCCCAATCCCATAAGCATAAAACACAAGAACACTAAATAGGTGCCGTATGTGATATTCTGGAGCATGATCGGCACGATTATCGAGACCACAAAACTTTCGAGCGAGATTAGCGTCAATAAGATCCGAATCACGTAAAGAAAACGTACTTAATCATCCAGTTTGTTGATGCACCTAAAGCAACACCATAGCTTCTTACTGAAAGCGGGAATACTTCAGAGATTACGACCCAGCTACAGGGGCCCTTTAATGCACTATATAAGTGTTTGCGTAGCGAATAAGAAAAAGTACGAACCCAAGAGAACCCAAAGCTAGTTACATAAATCCAGATAAACGCAGCTGCAGTCCATGCAGCGCCTTGATGAGTGGACCAAGACGATTGGTATTGAGCGGTCAGTGCAGCGACGATGATTAGACATATAGCCATCATGATGCCCCTGGTAAAGTCGAGGGCTTTCATTACCACTGAAAGGATCGGGGCACACGCAAGTGAACGTACCCAGTGAACAGAAGCGGTCGTCTTCCGACCTTGTCGATGAAATATAATGCTGGGACCATAGAGATAACAAAAACAACTAGACTTGACGTATGAGAGAAAGGATGCCTCGTGGGATTAATGGATACCACTCACCGCCAACCACCCCTGATGCTAGGAGGGATACTTCGTTACCTTTCAGCCCAAGGCTAGCAAATATGGTAGGTGCATCTGCTGGCAGCTGAGAATTATTCTATATGTAGGAGAAATGATGTATACACACAGTAAACCTTTTATGCAAACAGGTAATCTTTGTTAATTGCATGTCATCGTTATTCGTTTATTTCTTTACTCACAATGCAATCGATGCCAGACATCTGCTGGAAGAATTGCATCAAACATGCCGTGGCTGTGCGTCGGAACATGTGTTTGGAAGAAAACAGACTCGCAAAATGCGCCAACTGCATTCTGAAGCCGTTGAGTCCTCCCTTCTCCATGAATTGAGGGAATTTTTCCCGTGCAATCTCCTCCTCTGTATCGAATGAGTGCATGTTGTTGCAATGGAGGTGAGAATCGCGAGCTGACCGAAAATTGCCTCGGCCTGAATTTCCATGAATTCCAGTTGGACCAGTTCGTCATCGACGGTGGCATTACGAAGATACGCCAGGTTTGAAATGGCTTCATCTAACCTTCCCTGTTTAACAAGCCATCGCGGCGTATATCTATAGTATTTCATTATCGCTCGCAATAGTCCACTGTAACCAGAGTGAGAGGATCCTTACGGAATGAAGAAGCAGAAGAAGCATAGCAGTAACGCCGGGACACCCTGAATGGCCAAGGGAAGTCTCCAAGAAACCGAATTTGTGTCTGAGATAAAATTGGTTCCATAACCACTAATGTGTTATTGTTAGCAGTAAGCAAAACATATATAGCGGAGAGTCGCATACATCCAAAAGCTGATGCATATTCCCCACACTATGGCTATAGCGAGGAGGTCAAAAACTGACAGGCGAGAGCATGAAATTTACATACCCAATTGTTGTATGGCAACAAGAGTGCCTCGCAATTCCGGAGATGAGATCTCCGAGTTGTATAATGGGACCGCAGCCGACAAAGAACCAACCGAAACCCCAATAAAAAATCTTCCTACGAACTTATTGTATGGTTTAATGAAGACTTGTGTTGAGATGACATAACAAGATGATTTACCATGTATACAGTGTTTTGTGCTCCAGTCGTCAATCCAGTCCCAAGAAGACAGATCAATCCCGCAACAAAAAGCGTCCAACGTCGAGAGAGTCGGTCGCAAAGATATCCGTTCATAAGAGCACCGAGCCATCCACCCAGTCCAAGTGTGGAAACCGACCAGCCTAAGCCCAGTCAGACTGTGAGAATAATTGATCATGGCGAAAACGAACCTTTGTATGTCGCATCATCAGCGATGTGCTTAAACGCCGGATTATTCGTAAAACTCGGCATGACAAGCACTTGAGAGTATGCCCCCTGCTCATAGCCTATGTGCCAACTCCGTTAATTAATGTAAAGCATGATTATCATGTAAAATGAGACAACGCGCCATAGCAAAACCCTCCCATGCTGTATTGCTATTGATAAGAATCCGCCATTCAAACAATCCATGTCATGTACACAACTTACGATACGCAACATGCTATCATGGTTAGTCTTAGGTTCCGGACTAGACCAGGTATACCAGAGGGTCCAGCCAATGCTGCTCGTCTTGCTGCAACATCTGCCACTCGATCATGCTGTGGCTGACCAAGGTTGTCAGACCCATCCAAGGCTGGAGTAGGCTTCATGGCGCCAGTGGTAGGTTGAAATCAGATGAGGTGGGCGAGTGCTCGTAGCCTCGTACGCGAGCTTTGTCCTTGTCATTTCGAGCTTTTAAGCGTCTAATACTATATCATATATCGGCTTCGACATCGGCTACAAGACATATCCGCAAGGCAGGAAGGCCCAACGCATGATGCGTGCACCAATGAGACAGTAGCTCGCAGGTCAGACGACCAGGTCAGGTAGGTCAGCACCATTCCATTCTAATATTCAGTTCCGGCAGACCAGGCACCATAAGTACCGATGATGCATGACCGTGATGTGACGAATGGGCATGTGATGTGTGACAGAGCCTATGACGGTAACTCCGCTGCTAAGCGCTAACCCGCCGTCGCGGCCTGACTTCAAGTTATCCAACGTGTCTGTTCTCTCTCAGTCAAGCTGATTGGGATAAAATATACTATCACAGATTCTGATCGTCTCTACTTGAGTCTATTTAGTTCCTGTTTCTTGTAAAGGCTGTGATCGACCATCATGGCCAGCCATCTCCTGCCAGTAGTGGGCCACTGGCAAATGCCACTGCCAGAAATTTTGTCAAAGATCTTCCACTTACTCGAACGCGACTGCGTAAATTCAGGAAACCCCTTTATATGGTTAAAAGCCACATATGTTTGTTCTCAATGGCGAAAGATAGGACTCCAGACTCCAGTTCTGTGGACGGGTCGCATCCCTATGAATCCTAGACTTGCCGCTTTGTTTCTTGAGCGATCCCACGGAATGCCTCTCAATCAAGTCGTCATTGGGTCGTACCCTAAACGGGATTTATTGATAGAGGAAGCTTGGGATGATGCTGTCTTACCGGAAATTCATCGAGCAAAGGCACTCTCAATCGATTCTTTGAACTCTTCCGAGAGAATGGCACGGATTATTTCCAGCATCAGCAGAGTCCCTATGCCATACCTAAAATCACTAACGTGCGTTGCTAGATATAGCCCGGAAGGAGTATTCCCCGACATGTTTCCACACCCTCTTCCGGCACTACAGTCCCTTTCATTGTACCGATGCGCCTTAGATTTGGAGCAGGCCAAGCTCTCAAATCTGATATCTCTAAACCTCATACATATACCCGCCAGTGGTCGTCTTTATATGTCACAAATTCTCACCCTGTTGCAAAACTCTCCTTACATTTCCATTATACGTTTCAAACAGGCCATTTTGGATAGAAGTGATGATACCATGCAACCTATCGTGCCACTTAGTGATCCGCTCCAACATCTCCAGTCGGTGTCTTTTACCCTCCAATCCTGGAACACCTGTATCCTCCTTGATTCCATTGCTTTGACAAGTAGATCCCAGATTGTCATAGAAACCTTGGTGGATGAACAACCAAATAGGATCTTCGATATTGTTGCCGGTGTCCAGAGGCTTCTTCGTCGGTCAACATGTGCCAGTGCCATCAAAGCCATGGATGTAATGGCACAGTTAGATGGTATCGAGATCATTCTAAAGGAAGAAAAAAACTCTCCGTCGTGGATTGCTTTAGTGATCCGGATTTCTACCTATGAAGGAATAGAAAACATCCTTAGTCACACTCTGATAAACTTAGCCTCCGCTACTGGCAATCTAACCCATTTTACTTTTGGAATTTCACACTTTAGCTGGGGTTACTCGACCAGGAACTGGGCCGATATGTTCTTACAAATGCCGGTTCTGAACACGCTAGTAATTCCCTATCCTGAGGTGGCGGGTCGCATACTTCAGCTCCTCACTGTCCCAATTCTCGGCTCTGCACGTTCCTATCTTTTACCTCGGCTCGAAGAAGTTATTGTGGGGGATGAACGGATGTACACGGGCCGTCTTCCACTGGAATATAGGCGCCAAGAGCTCCCGCGGATACTAGTCCAATTCGTATGCTCACGAGCGGCAGCAGCCACAAACAACAATGATGGAGAAGCTGCCCACCAGCACCAACTGAGAAGACTTAGCCTGTTAAAGTTGAAGTCGGATGCAGATGACTCTTATTTCATTCGCATTAGGGAGCTCTTGGATGAATTTCATATAACAGAGTAATTGGCAATGCCCGATATCAGATTAGTCAATACAAGTACCGTGATATTCATGTACATTCATTGCTTGTTACGCTTTTGAGACTACAAGGAAGGTGTGCGTAAGGCACATAACGTCTCATTTCTTGGGACTCGAGAAAAGATCTAATAAATCATCCCAGCAATTACGCAACGTTATAGAAATTTACTTCCACGGAGATCTGGTATCGACCACAAGATGGGATCTGTTGTTTGTGTAAAGCAACATACTCGATCTACAATTTTATCAAAGCAGTGTGATAGTGTTATACCAGGTCAAGTATCCTGGAGTGGGATTGGTATGTTGACTGTTGGATTAGTAAGTGTTATCACTGAGCCTGAGATTGCGAACATAATACCACCGCTACTAAGGATGCGGAAACTGCGGGTGTGCCGACCTTACAGCTGAAATTTGCACAACGATGTTACACTGCATTACACTGAGAACTCGACAACGATACCAAGGATTTGAAGCCCGAAAGTCAATCGGATGCGATTATAATGTTGGAAATGATTGCTTACTAACTTGACTAATAGCATAGCATTTGCAGGTATATGTATTATTCGGAGATGTCTGAAACGGCGATGGTGAAGCCGCGACTAATGTCACGCGATTGGCTGTGCCATTGCGGGGAAGAGACACAGCCACTAAAGGTTGGCAACATCGCCTTGGATCGCAGCTCTTGGCTCTTGCTCAAAGGTCAGCGACGACGACAAGGAGGTGCATTACGCTGACCTCTCAATTTTACCCTCATCTATTAGCCCACCGAAGCCATTAAAATCGTATAATATCACTGGTTTCGGGCGATTTTGAATCTATCATGAACTGCATGCGTCCTGCTACGCCTGGCTTCATAGTCACCTTCGTCGCAACCATCTTGCTCTTGGTAGTGACTTTCTCAGTCCCATGGTTTAAATCGGTGTACTTCCTTAAGGCATCTCTCTCTGTTGAGAATATCAGGCAAGCTCTTGAGAAACGCTATATCTATGCACACACCTTATCGTTTTTGTCAGTGGAAATGTCACTTTCGGCACCTTGGGTTATTGTCTTCAGCTTTCTAATGGCACAACATGCTCAAAGCCATCAGTAGGCTATCAAATAGGTATGCATCACGCTGTGTGATTTCTCTGTCATAGAATGTGGACTTAACTTGCATCAGATATCAACTCCCTTGTTGGCGATAAATTACCTATCAAGATCCCCGAAGTCGTAGTCAAGTGGATAACTTATGCCCTCGTTCTCCATCCCGTTGCGCTTGTCCTTGCGGCTATCTCGGCAATATTTGGCCTCCTTGCCCATGTTCGTGAGATGAGCATGACTTGCATCTCCTCCTGCGTATCAGGGTTCGCTGCGACTGTGGCCTTTTTCGCATTCATATTTGATATCGTGCTATTCTTCACTGCACGGTCGCGAATGAACTCGGTGTCAGGGGGGTCTGCAACGATGGGAAGCGCTATATGGCTTACCCTCGTTGCTTGGCTATTGCTATTCTTCAGCGGATGTTTCTACTCGATCGGAAGATGTTGCATCAGACGTCGCCCCTCAGGCTTCGGTCGACCACGCAATAATGATGCAGAACGCAACGGATACGAGGAGCAAATGAGGTTGGATGCTGTTAAGGCAGAAGCTGACCGTAAAACGCGTCAGAAGCAGTCCGAAGTTGGCCTGCCCGCTTTCAACGAATTAGCACGCGATGACCCTACAAAACCCCTATATGCGCATATTGATGGTGAGAATGTGTATGATGACGAGCATGCGCCATATCAAGATAACGCTACCGCAGCTACAACGCCTCCGACTACAAATTCGACACAACATGCAGGTTACATGCAAGCACCAGCAGGCACTCGCGCTGTGGACGAGTATTACAATCCAACCCAATCTACTTATCCCCCTCAGCCGAGGCGTCAGGAAAGCAGTTCGACTTACGCACATTCACAACAACCAAGCTATAATCAGCCCAACTATCCAGCGCAAAATTCTATGCCTGCTCCCTATGGGCAGAGCTCGCATATGCCCATGCCGTCATCTTCAACTGTGCCTCCTGGACAGTCGTCATACATCACAACTCCGTACGCCGCCGCCGCAGCCACTGGATACGTTCCCGCTCGGCAACCATCACAAGGTTATGGCGTTGCTCAAACGTCTTATAGCCCGCCGACAACAACACCTAGCCAACCATATGGACATACTGCTGGGGGAACCTCATGTAAGTGTTCCGCATACCTTCAGCTTACCTTGCGCTCATCATCCAAATAATACAGATCATTCGAATTTTGAAAACCCCTATGATGCGCCGCGTCGTCAGGGATCATACAATGATCCCTACAGCCAAAGTCCTTCCCCAGCTGCCGTTTATCATTCCGGCCTATCCGCTTCTCCCCAGCCACAACGCATGCCATCTCCAGGTGCAGCTTCTGCTCATCCGTCTGACCGATCTTATACCCTCGGTGGCACAACGTATCCCAACCCTCATGATCAACCGGAGAGCTACCATGTGAGTTCCTCGGAGACACCATACGCTGCCGGCGCATACACTACAGCCATTCCGCCTATAAACACTGCATCCAGATCCGGACTCGTGGGTCAACAAAGGACCACGTCGCCCGAGCACAGGAGTAACCTGACAAGCCCTATACGTGGCCCACGGACGCAGCAGTCGCAGCATGAGGCAGTGCCGACGGATGAGCCTCCTATGTACGATGCCGAGCCGTCAGCATACGAGGCACCTTGGCCCGAGAAGCGATGATTGCACATCATGGACTCGCGTATTGGTAATGCGATACCCTTTCCCCTTGTTCAAGGCTCCATGCCTATGCTTACCATCTTCATCAGTGTGTCAATGCGGAGAACAATTCCAGTTGTTTTGCTCTACCTCTTACTCTTACTCTTTTTGATTATTTTATTGTATATTTGGACATTTTTTGATATGACTTTGATTGTTGATACGTCTTCACGATGTAATCTCCACACCCGAACCATTATTCTCCAACATAAAATTCATTGTGCGACTACCTCGAGCTTTGACACTATTCAAAAGGAGTCATTAGACAAGTGCTATACAATACTCAAATAAGTTAGGTAACGGTTTCATCCGTGTGTAACTGAGACCGATATATGTTGATGACCATCACCGATTATCAAAATTGTCTATCGCTTGTTATGCCAATAACGAGGGTCACTGAAAGTATACACAACTAATGTAAAATGTAATAATACAATTGTCATCGCGTTCTGTATGAGTAATATTAGCCAAGGATTGTATTCGACATTAAATACCATTGCCGAAAATGAATCCGTCAGTAATCCAAGAAATCACTGAAACGGAGCATGGTCGAAGTCTCAGCTAACTGTGCTGGATGTTGTTTGTATTCCCGGTTAAGCTCCTCATGGACACTGCCAGTGGTCATGGCCTCACGACTACGCTCTCGAGATAAGTAATATCGGTCTGCCCTATTTGCAGAAGGATCGCTGAGCTCGTAAGGGGACTTGTATATCGTAAGATTCTGATAAAAAAAAGTTACAGTCCTGGGTTATACTAGTACTCACTGTCAAGGTAGGCAAATCTATATTTGTGCCACGCATTCCACGACGTAGCTCTCTTCGGATCCGAGCACGACTGTTGAGGTTCTTTTCTTTTTGTCATCATCCAAGGACACAATCATGCTAGCAAGAAGGTTTACCAAGAGAAGCGTGTTTCTGGAGCTAAATTGTTAGTCAGGCTCGACATGATGGCACATATATTATGTACTAACGTGTAAACCCGGGCCATAGGCTAGTATATCGACCCAAAAGTGAACTTGAACAACGCTCATATAGAAGGTCAAGATAACGCTTACAATGCCGAAAATTAAATGGATAGTAGTGTCCTTGAATACTGTCTGATCTTGAGTTTAGCAAACGAAGTTGGGTTGATGAAAACAGCTATACTTACAAAAGTAATGAAGTCCATTATCTAGGTGATTGTTGATGCCGTCGATGAATAATGTGAATCACACCATTAAGTTCGAGAAATAGCAAAGGACAGAGTGGTTACCATACTCACACAAAAGAATAAAGGAATTGCCGCAGTTTCGATGGACTTGATTATTATTTTTGTTAGTACATTGTCCGTGCCTATAAAAACAACGTTATGTTCGTACGTGACATTGAAATCAAGCAGATACACCGTACGATTATGCCCGGTACGACTCATTCTGAGATGTCTTATGAGGAAATACCTAACTATCCTATGAGCATCGGAATACGTGTGTTGAGTAGCCGGACGTACGTAATACAGACGTCACAAACTATAGAGGTTACATTATACGATATGACGGTGGGGATGATTTTATAAGATTTTGAGATACTGGGAGCGCATGAGCATCTGACCTACAGAAGTTTGGATAGCAATGCGATACTTACTCACGTTCCAAAAAGGCTAGTACCCCTGATGTAATAGCCAACGCCCCCTGTGCCAAGGACAAGAAAGACAAAACTATGAAGAGCTTATTCGATGAAGTAAAATGTTTGACACGCCAAGCAAGAAAATGTTGTATAGGAACAGAGTTGCTGTCAAGGATGTGTGTAAATCTCCATTACTTTGATACCCATAGTATGGCAACATACCCTGTCAAAAGCAGCTTTATAGTTAGTGGGATTCAAGTTTTCATAAGGAATGAATGACTCACAAGCATTGACAATGGGAATCAAAGGAAACGGCCAAGGAGCGGAAGCGACAAATACGGCCGGATTATTAAAATTGTCAACGACGTACACCCAAAGCATCCAAGTCAAACTAGCCGTCTGGAATAAGTCAAGAAGAATGACCCAATAGATGACGAGCCTGTTGAGGAGTCAGTAACCTTACATTGAAACGAACTGCTAATTCAGTCGAAAACAAACTTTGTGGCCAAACGATCCCTTAATCCCGAAGTTATGTATATGACAAATTGTACTATGCAGATTCCGAATAGAAAAACGTTAAAGACCGCACCGGCCACCAAAGGGCCCACTATGAGTTGAATCTGCATAGACATGGTCCACAGTAAAATGTTTATCACAGCCACTGAATTCAAGTTTAAAGCGAAGTAAATGCAAGGTTGCCAATGAAGACAATCGTAGAGAAGTGAGAAGGTCAAAGTTATAGTCTAGTTATCGATTGCGTGGTCCTATGCGCTAGTCCTTTTCATAACTGGATATGCTCCGAATCTAGAGTGGAGTCAACAAAAAGCCATTAAAATTTGTTTCGATGTAAGCTGAGCTCACCGGCAGACACGATCGACCCTGGAGTCTGGATGTACGTTGCACCGCTGACGGTTCTGATTCGGAGTAATTCATGGATTAGGCATTTAATATTTAATATTTACTTATTGGGAGGTGCCCAGCCCACTCCGAGTCGGCGCTTTATTCGAGCTCGAATTCTCAAACCAGTTGATGTATAAGTAGGGGGAAAAGTGGACAGGATTACTAGTCCAGATTCCCTATACTGCGTAACTTACACTACAGCCTTTATGACACCGTAGTTTGTTTTTAGTACATGATGCGGTATATAAACGTAAAAAAAAAAAAAAAAAAAAAAAAAATTACTAGTCCAGAGCTCGGAGTCCGATACATACATGTAAATTATGATACACATACCCAGCCACCGGAAGATCCCCAGAGCTGAGAGCAGAGATTGGCTCAGGTTTGGTAACTGAAGTTGCCAGGCAGTGAAGTACTGAAACCCGAGGCGTACTAGTACTGATATTATACCACCTCATGTAAAAATAACACCGCAACAGTACTAAGTAGTATCCGTTGACTCCGCCAGCCCGAGTGGAATCAGCCTTCGCAGACATCCAAATTTTAAGCACAGGTAAATGAAAATATTACCTTTGATTAACCTAAACTTGGCAGAAGTACTTGATTGATTCAATGGTACTGATATCCAGTTAATGGCATCCCTATCGTAGACTATTTAGTATTTCATGAATTTGAAGGCAATGCAACAACGAATTCGCTTTCAAAATGCGAATATGCTACATAGAATGATATTATTACAGTTGAAGACATAAGGTTTGCTCTCGTTATAAGGCCTCAGGATTGTTAGCTATGTGCCAACCAGTCGTATTGAGGTATCCCGGGCTCTAAGGGCACCAAGGTCAAACTTTCGTACAACTGACTTCATAGCCACGCTTTCAGGACGAGAAATGTGCTCATTTTTGGTGCTGCTTTCGAGTTCAGAGGAAAATGGCTGGCGAAAATAACAAAGATATTGATGAATCGAGAGGTTGGTTAATTTCGTGCACAAATGTTTCAACTCACCATTAAGTTGGGCAGCTATATATCTGTGCCACGCATACCACGGCCCATATATTTTCGGAGCCAAGCGCGACGATTTAGTGTCTTTGTTCCTTTATTATCACTAATGAAGTTGGAGATATTAACAGGAAGGTTTACTAAGAGGAGTGTATTTCTAGTGTACAAAGGTTAAGCTGGATTATGTTTATTGAAGACGTTAATAGCTCATGTATAAATTCGACCCATGGGCTATGGGGGAGCGTAAGAATGTCCTGTATAATCAAAGTAGGAGTTCATGCCAATACTTGCTGCGCCCAAAACTAGATAAAATGTTGTGTCCTGAAAGTATGACTAGTGTGAATTTAGCAAGCGGTCGCGATCAGCAAACATAGTAGAAGTTACATATGCAACAAAGCCAAGGACCTGGATAGATATTAGATATTCACTGTCAGTATAAAACGAATTTCACCGATACTGACGCAAATCGGTGGTACTGACACAATATAGCAATGAGAATACAGCAATTTCAATTGATTGCACTATAATCTTTGTGACGAGGGTGCTGGTAGCTGTCAAATAATCGATATCCTCGATGTTAGTTGCAACCATATCAAGACAGAAGATACACACGTCGACACCGTGTGCGGCTCCTGTTCAAGTTCGTGGCTAAAAAATAACTAATACAATTATTGTGGTGGTGGTATAACTTACTCAAGTATTCGACACACGTAATAGAGACGTCGCAAACCGCCGATATCGCCATCCAAGCATCTATGGCTGTGATTATTTTGTAAAAGTTTGTGATGCTGAAAAGGTAAGAGTATGAATGTTTAGATCGGAGAAGCATAAGTACCAATACTACTAGTAGTGGTAGCGCTTATTCAAATTTCCACACTACCAAAGATCCCGAAACAATACTAAACGCTCCTTGCGTCAACGACAGGAAAGATAAAAACATAAATTTTTTGTTTGACACAATGAAACGTTTGATACGCCAAGCAAGAACATGTTGTATAGGGACAGAAGTACTGCGACAAAAGTTCATTCGTGAACTCATGGCTAATGCCCCTGAGCAATGTAAGAGGAAACCCACCCTATTTAAAGTTGGTTCATCAGTTAGAAATTCCTTTCCAAATGAGAATGACGTACAAACTGTTATTATACCCACGGCATAGAATGGTCAAGGAGTTATGTAGAGCATGACCAGGTTATCGAGGTTTTTAACGACGTATACCCAAAGCATCCAGCACAAGCTGATCATATGAAACGTATCGAGCATTATATTACCAACCTGTTAAGTGCCACAGCTCCTTAACTCTTTACCGTATGTGTTGCTACCATACTTTATAGCCAAACGGTCCTTGAATCCTGAGTTCAGATAAGTAATAAGCTGCATCATGCAGATTCCAAATAGAAACGTATTAACAACTACGCCGGCAATAAGGGGGCCAATAATTCCTTGAACCTGTAAAGCCATGGAGGGCCTGGCTAATGGTAAGAGGGCTCAAATGCTCAAGCCCTTAGGCAGAGTGATTGTTCGGGTTGAAGAGTTGTAAATACAACTTGAGCTTGAGGCCTTGAGGAAGGATGCGAGGAAAGGTGGTTTGTGGCTAAGACCAGCTGAGAACGTTGAGAACTCCTTAAACTTGCTTTTGTATGATTGTGAACCAACGCGCACCAGGCTTATACTTATGATTGGCCCTGAATTCAGTTGGAGCCGAGGCGTTCAAGCACACACCTTGTCTGTTTGGCTTAATGCTGAGTAATCAGGGCGTTCAATAACTCAATCAATGGCCATGGATCTGACCTGCTGTATATGTATACACCCCCATAGCACATTAAAGATCGTCCAAAGAGTGTCTGAACAACGAGGACCTGGAATGGTTGTCACGGTGCTTAGTGCTTGTGTTGGACCGCTGTTGTGTCGTCTTGAAGAGTTGGTATACTATAGATCTAGCACTAACAATGACTAAAGTGGGTACAATGTGTACAATGGAGACTGGAGCGTCTGAGTCATACACGGCACCTCAATATTGCCTCAATGCTCGAATGGAGAAATTGCAAAGTGTTAGACTCGAAGTACATGTATTTGCTGTTTTCAGGGCACTGTATACATCCTAAACAGACACAGATAAGTAACCTAATCATTGTTAGCAGTGGCGATTGAAACAAAAACGAGTTAAATGGAGGGCTGGTGGGTATTAGCCACAGCTTGGGCCCAGACTCGAAGTCATGTACATGTATTCGCTTGGCCCTCCGGGGTCACCGCAGTCCTAACTGTCCTATGCGAAAGAATTAGTTTTTAAAACAATGGCAATTGGTGGGCTTAAGGGTATTGAGAATCAAGTGTAAAAAATCATGAGAAAGGAAAGTCCGTATCATAATTTTCTTGAAAGATATATTCTTGTTGCGAGCTTGGATCCTAAGTCCAAACTGTGGCCGTAGCTTCAGGGCCCACAACTAAACTACATGATAAATGATTTATCAGTATTAATAGCCAACTAGGGCAACAACGATTTACAGTGCCCGCCATTAGAAGATTATGCCAACTTCAAGTTCCCCATATCTAATTAACGTTCTCATTCTGTACACAATTCATTGTGCACCAACGTCCAGGGTCCTCATGGCTATCAGCAGTCACTCACAGTCCTTCCAATCTGCATCCACCAGCATCACCCCCCGCCGAGCCAAACGCCGACGCCATTCCCGCATCTCACCCTGAACCCCAGCGCCCTGCGCATGAGGCGTCATGCCTCGCCGAAGCCAGCGCACGTCACGCATGCGAACCGCCCTGAGGTAAGGTAGACGTGGCAGGAGGTCTTCAACAACCCTTAGGAAATTTGTTTGAGGTCGGGGCAGGGAAAGGAATTGGAGTGGATATGTATGTATAGTCAGGTCAATAAGGGGCGGTGTAGTTGTCATTTCTTCGTACTCTCCGATTGACCATGGCGAAGGCGGGGACTGAATAGACGCTCTAGACATTGCCGATGGCTGGGGCGAAGATGAGGGTAATGACGGTGGTGGTGACGACGGAACAGCTGCTGGGAGGGATAGCTTCGGGAGTGGCGTTTCGAGTGATAGATGCCACAAGTTAGGACACAATTCCATGAGCTTGTCTGGTGATGGGTGGAGTCTAGTAGGCCATGTCCTAGGTGTATAGAAAAATAGCTGTGTGAGGGCCTTTCCATGAATCTCAATCATGCGGGTGGAGTACGAGAAGGGGTATAGAATATCATTATAGGGTGTAAGGGCTAGCTTTCGCAAAGAAGGCAACGGTGTGGATAGAAGGGCGAGCATAAGTGGAGACCTGTGCATTGAAAACAAGACGAGGGTACGCAATCTGGGAAGTCGCAAGGGTGAACAGGAAGACACGATTGAGTTTTCGCTGACTGGATCGGCTTCTGTTTCTATGAGAGGCATAAGAGGGATTTCGTAGTCGGGATCAAGGCCCGACCCCATGACGTCCAGTACCTCCAAATTTACAGCTCTTTGTAGCAGATATACAAATGGGTCGTCCATGATCGAAATATCTTCGTTTACGTTTATGCTATCGGCGTAGCAGTAGCCTATTCCCTTCAATACTCGAAGGTGAACTACCTCGCTCCTATCTGCTAATACCATGATAGTGCGTCGACTCATGATATAGCCAGGATTTAGTGTGATAGCAGCTAAAAACGGCGTTACAGGGAATAGCTGCGTCAAGCATGTATCCAGCGCAAGGGCATTTTCCCCCTTCAGTTGAGAAATCTGCGAAATATCTAGAGATACCATCCAACGACCAGGGAATGAGTAGGGTGAGCGTCGGAGAGAGTCCCATTTTGAGTCAGCCGCCAACAATTGCGCTGTGAGGAGTTCCAACGCGGTTAACTTGCGAAGATAGACGTGGGAGTAGAATATGGGAAGGATGATATCCTGTATGCGTATAATTGTTTGATGAATAGACGATGTTTATTTGTTTCATGACTTATGGCTACCTACGGTAAAGCCCTTGCATATGAGAAGCAAGTTCAACTCCCATGGGTTAGATACATATTCATGAACCTCGGCTTTTGCACCGACATAACGATATTCCGATGCCTTCCGTTCGAGGTCAAGCGCATAGAAGAAGATTAGAGACCAGATTTCGGCTGGAAGCGAAGGATATGATTTTCTTGACGGGAGTAATGGTAATAGCAATAAACGACCAGGTGTGTGTTCAAAAGGACGAGGAACCAGGAGAATGCTACTCTCAGGCTGAGTAGGTATATCCATGGATGTCTTGGGACAAGTAAAGCCGTATTGGACCAAACCGGATCAATAGACAGGACGAATGTGAAAATGACTCCATGGTGATTGTGAGTAAAGCCGAGTCGGAAGACCGTCAAGACACACAAGTCACAAACATGAATTGCAGTCGCAATCGGAATGCGAGGGTCATGGATATCGGCATTCAATTTGTGTCTTATTACAGTAGCTGTACATTAATAGAATTTATCCCAACAAGTCTCCGAGCCCTTCCTTGAATTTTTCATAATCGTCCTGATCTTTAGCGTTTCCAGTTCCCTTCACCGGAGCAGGACCAATACTCGCTCCAAATTGATCTTTCAACGTCCCCAATAAGTCCGGCCTCTTCTGACTCGGACCAGCTTCATCACCTTTGCCAGTATCGACCGATGGAGCACCGTTTACTTTTGTTGGTGCCTTCTTCTTTCTCATTTGACTTGGCACAAATGCAGTCGCCTCTTTCTTGAAATCACGGAGTTCAGGCTCCGCAGTGACTGTTGCGGCTAATGTAACGGCCTTCGACGAGGAGGGTGAAGGCCGTGGTCCAGGCGACTGTGATGCGTATGACATCGAAGGTCCAGAGACGGTCGCTGACACAAGCGGATCCTGGATGTTTCTGTGTCGTGGGAAAAACCCTGGCGGTGGTGGCGGCGCAGGGAATGGTGATTGGGTAAAGGGAGGGACATGCATGGGCATTTGAGGAAAGCCAGGCGGTGGAGGGGGAGGAGGTACTCCCATTGGAGGAAAACCGGGAGGCGGGGGTGGCAGACCAATCATAGGCACGTTGAGAGGAGGGAAGCCCGGAGGCGGTGGCGGCGGTGGAGGTGGAATGGGACCGGAGACTATACTAGCGGGAAGTGGTAACGGTGATGGCGAAGGAAGAGGTGGCACTATAAAAACCATGAGTGATACACTGTTGTCAGTTTTGAATAGAACGTACAAGGAGGCGCCCCAGGTGGTGGGCCGTCAGGCATAGGTATGTCTTCGTCGCTATCGACCTCTTCTTCATCAGGAGAGCGAGTGGCGCCTGGGGGTGGACCCTCGGGCATGACAATATCATCATCACTATCCTCGTGGTCATCTATAGCTGGGAAGTGAGTAAATGGATGGCATTTAATTTATGAAACAATCAACCTCCGTCACTTTCAGCCCCACTATCAACTTCACCAGGAAGCAGACCTGTACAAGTGTATCCATTTGAGCTGCGGTGTCAAGTCAAGAACTATGACATACCTCGTTCAACGTAGGGCATTCCAGGAGGTGGAACACCAAACGGATTCATGACGGGATCATAGTAAATACTTCGTTCAGGGTGTCTCGGGAGGCCATTCTTGTCAAATAATTTCCGTTTCTTGCCAGTCATGGCCTCTTTTCCCTTGTCTTTGCCATTTTCATCTTCTTGCCGACGTCGCTGGCGATAAACTAGTTTCCGGTGCTCTGGATGTTCTTCGACATATTCCTCCTTCTTTTTGTTTATTTTTTCAAGCTGTGACCTGAGCTCCTTCAAGCGAGCCTTATCAACAGAGGTGGGTTCGGGTTTGGCTTCTATTTGGGCGACTTCATCCTCCATATCTGTAACACGGGTGGATTAAGACATGGTAGAATTATGAGTGTTAAGCAACAAACCTGCAGTATCCTTCTTTACGAGTGCAAAGTCACGGGCTTTTGCCCGGTTTTCCTTGTTCTACTGCACCAACCGTAAGAACATAAGTATAGCAAAGCGACATGACCTATGCCTGCCTTCTTAAGCTCCTTTTTACGCTGAGCCTTCCCTGTACGTTAGATATGAGGTAGACGTCACCCGCCACTGAAGGAGATGACATACTGAAGGCATCTGCTGGATTGGCACTTTTACCCTTAGCCATGGCTTCTAATTATTGAGGATAAAGTCAGCTCAATGTAATATTTGAAGCAAGCAGTAGTAGTATTGATGATGCACGTTAATGGCAAACGTTCCCAGTAAGAACGCTGATTGGATGGGGTATGTGGCAGTGCTCTACCGAAGACGGAATATCTTGAGTCATAGGGCATGATATGATTATGGTCCCGCGGCGCTCGTGCGCTGCCGCTATCATCTCCAGCGGTAGCCATAGTGTGTACTACCTCTCCGCCTTTCTATCCCATTATCAGCCCCAGGAGTTTGCAAGAGAACCATGAGTGCTCAACGCACCCCAGCATCTCAGCACTCCAATGGCTCGGGTACCCCGAAACGGGTGCAAAAGAGCGCATCTAGCCAGAATCTCAATCACCTCCTCAACTTCACTTTACCTCCTCGCCAGGCCCAGCTACATAGCATTCCAAGGAGAAGCAGGAGGACGGGCACAGGGGGTGGTTTCTGGAACAAAGAGCGTGAGTATTCTCGCTCAGCTCCTAATTATCGAATACTGACATCATCCCATAGGCTTTGTCAATGCACAGTATCGGTTCATGATGAATCCAGCGGGGGATTATACTGTTCACTTTGCGGACCCAGACATGTATGCAGGCATCCATACTTTAGCCCAAGTTCCAGCCTCATAAGCTGTATGTCAGATTTTTCCAGTGGCAGGACATTCTTCAGGTCATCATACCCCGTACTTCCGCATTCGCATCGGCAACAGCCAATGGCGAATCCGCAGAGGGTCAGACAACGTGTCCTATCTGCCTCTCCCCCCCTGCAGCCCCTAGAATGACTAAATGTGGTCATGTACGTCCCCTGAACGTCTATGACGTGACTGGTGAACTCATTCATCTGTAGATATTTTGTTTTCCTTGCATTCTTCATTATCTGAGTACTTCGGACAATCTCAAGTGGATACGCTGTCCTATTTGCTTTGACTCAGTCAACGAGCGTCAACTTAAGCCCGTGAAATGGTTCAATGGCTCCAGTCCCGCGGCCACAGAAGATGAAGGGCTTGAATCAAATCCCAAGGGCGAGGGATCCTCCACTTCCAGCATGGGGCTAGATAACGCTACCGCTCCGAAGGTCGGGGACACCCTACGTATGCGACTCATGCAGCGTCCCCAGATAACCACCCTTGCCTTGCCTCGCTCATCGACATGGCCTTCGGACGTGCTCCCACCACATCAAGCACCATTCCACTTCTTACCCGATGTCTACGACTACGCCAAATTTATGCTCGCCACGCCCGGGTATCTGATTGCTGATCTCACTCATGATATAGATGAGCTTGACACGGAACGTCGCATGCTATCTGGCATGAACGATAGCCTGGGGATTGGATTTGTCGATGCCGCAGCGGAACGAATCAAGCGACAGATTGCCTACGCTGAGGCCTTAGAACTCGACCAAGGCGTTAAGATTGCGATGACCAAGGCACATAGAGATCTACAGGAGGCACTGAAACGAGATGTCAAGGCCCAGCAACGTAGACGAGATGCTGTAGATGCACCACCTGCTGAGGACGGCGCCCCCGATTCGTACGTTGCCTCGCCCTCGCCTCTACCAGTGACATCACAGCAGGCTCCCTCTGGGCGTAATTTACGCCAGCGCAAGAATCTTAATCCGCCACCACCCTCAAGCTCATCGTTTTATTATTACCAGGCTGGGTCAGGCTTGCCCATCTTCCTCCATCCACTGGACATCAAGATCCTCTTGGCTCACTTTTCGGCATATGCGTCATTCCCGGACACTGTCACAGTTCGCATTGAAGCCTTTAGTGAGGGCACCGTGGACGATGATCTCCGGAAGAGGTGTAAATACCTGGGCCACCTTCCCGAGGGCACCGATGTAGTCTTTATCGAGGCGGATCTAGAGGGTGTTGTCGGCCCCGATGGCATGAAAGCCTTTGAGAATGCGCTCAAATCACGACGATCAAGACGACGAGAGAAAGAAAAGAGAGACGAGCGTGCATCAAAGAGGGCGGAGGAGCGTATTCGGGAGAAAGAGACGGCGATCGTGAGGAATAACAGTGGCTGGTCGGGTTCGTGGACTGCCGCCGCTCCGGCTAGCAGCGACACTGGGATCGGTGCTGAGTCGTATTCGTTCGAGCGGACAGAAACACCTGTGGAGGAGCTTGTGCCATCCTCAACGCCTCCGCAGCCAGTGCAGGTCTCAGGCGCATGGGGCTCTAGAAGTTTTGCTTCTACAGCACGCAGTGCACCAACGAACGGTGGCGGAAGAGCCGCCCAACGGCCGACTCTCAATGTAGATGATGATTGGGACGTTGATGAGGCCTGGCACGAACTTGAACAGCATGCAGTTACTGGCGGCCGCCCAGGTAGCAGGAAGAAGCGTACCGCCAGGATGGTTGTATTGGGCGGTGGTGCTGGCGGACGTAGAAGGTGAACGGATATCGATAATTGGTCTTCCCGGTGTCAATGTTCTATTTCAAATGCCTCTCATTACATACACCATCAATAACACACGAGCACTAACGATAACCATATATAAATAATACATTTTGTAGTAGCAATTCAGATCAATGTATTTGTACGTTCACTGTCGCCAAGGATAATACCCTTTGTAAGGCAGGATGATATATTGATCATGTATAGACAACCGTATCTTCGAACGTATATCAGAACTGCAAACATTTGAAGCCCACAAGCTTTATACATCAGACCATAAAAGGTTGAATGTCTCCAACGATTTCGAGAGTTTCTCGATCATCGTAACACCAAATCCTGTCTTTGGGTCCAAGACTGGATCAGATGGATCCTGGATCACAGTCATTTTTTGCAACTGGCGTCGATAAGGACCGTTGTCCAAACCCAAAACCATCGGAATCGAGCGTGCGCCTACAAACTGGACCAGAGTCCAGATAAACATTCCCCGCTCGCTACCTTCCCATGAGTGATCTGGACGAGTGCGGTGACTGCCAATGGTTACCTCTCGAAGCTCGGGCAACAAGAAACTTTGGCCCCTTCGGAGGGCTAGGAACGCGTTCGCGTCGCCGGGATGGTGGGAAATGCCAGCAGGAGCTGCAAGGAGTTTAAGTAGCAGCGCTGATCTCGTCATATTCGTTATTTCCAGCGTTCGCAGAGACGTCATGTACGAAAACATTGTTGTCCACCGTTCTGTGTGATGTAAAAAAACTGAATTCGAGAGGTCCAACTCCAAGTGCTCCAAATTGGTGAGCGATATGGTTTCGAGGATAGTGGCGACATCAAGGAAACAATAGGTTCGCATGGTAATCCAGCTTTTGTCTTTATCTCCGTATCTGAACAGGGAAACGACCGTTCCAAGTAGGAACGAAATTGAAACGACCTTGACAGACGCAACGGAGTATGGCGAACATTCAATTAGATCGTGGATACGAAGGACAAGTGTTTCGGCCCTATTCCTTGGATCGATGGTAGACATAAATATATCAACTCGAGTTTCGTTTGTAAGGAGGATTGATCGAAGTAAGATAAGTGTACTGTAGAACTGGATGAGGAGAGAAACCTCCTTGAGATATTTGAGCTGGTCGCTCAAAGGTAAAATGAGTTGAGCGGCAGCCTCGTCTATTGATTTGATTGAAGATTCTATCCGTAGTATCTCGAGACGAGGTGTGGCCTTCAAAAAGGCGAGAAAGTGCTCTAAGGAAGGGAGACTCTCATATGGCATATTTTCAAGTTCTAGGTGTCTGAGATTGGGGAATATAGCATGCTCCCAATCTATCCGAGGCCCATATCCGTGAAAAGAGATGTGTTGCAGCGAAGGCGGCGGATGAAATATAAAAGACTTGTACGCTACACTTTGTTCTTCAGGCGAAGTATCTTTGAAGAAGGCCAGCGATTCCAGATGAGGCATCGGAGTATTCTGTATGACCGAGAATATTCTTGGTATCTCTTCTGATTTAGACCGTAGCTTCACGGATATTTCCTTCGCTCGATGGATTTCTGGCAGAACTGTGTCAAACCAAACTAGTAACTTCTCTGGGAGCATAGGGCCCGGACGTTGAAGTGACAGGGGAACAAAAGACAGAGGTACACCTCTGGATCGTTTTAGGAACTTCGCAGCTAGTGTTGGATGAAAGGGAATGTATCCCGCCCACAACATAGGTGTCTGCAGCGCCACTGTTCGCCATCGAGAGCAAACGCCATTTACACGTATCCAGAGCAGCGGTGTTTCCGAGTGAAAGCATTCGCGTTCAAGCCACTTGAAAATAGTGGATAAAATCTCCGACGGTAAAGAATGGATTGGAGACAGGGGGCTCAAACCTGCTCTATAATGAATACTAGTGGCAGAGGCGAGCTTGGGGTCCAGTACCGCGAATCGATATGGCATTAATTAGATTTAGTATATCCAGGCAGATGAGCTCTTACATACATGTTGATTCCTACCGGCAGCAATCCTTCTCAGACGACTTTTGACAAAGGTGTGGATGGATAAGTATTTTTTGCCAAGACGACGTGCCAGTGCCAGTTCCTCCTTTCCATTACCTAACTCTGTCTCAAGTTCCAGGGTCGCCATCAGGATGATGCTCAACCCCGACTCGAATAGAAATACGGGTCTCGGTCTGTCAATACAGGTTCTCTTTTATATCTATTAGTATGAATGATATCTGGTAGAGTGATACTGGGAGGAACCAATGGCGAGCGGATGCCAGTTTACCAGGGTTCCGAAATTCAGGCTCAGATTGTCAGAAGGGACGAAGAAGCATTGTTGCCATTATGAGACTTTCAAAGATTTATAAACGAGCACTACAGCAGATCAAGGCGACACATGACATGTATTGATTTATCATTTTGTTAGTTGATATCTCAGGTTTGATGGATAGAAGCAAGGGCCAACATGCAATGCCTCATTTAGTGATGAAACGTAAATAACCTGTATGAAGCCCCTGCGAGGGAAAGGGAAAGTTCTGGATAAACCTAACGGGCTAGTTCACAATCACGCATTCAACTGCTGAATATAGCGCTGAATCTCCGAGCTACATCTAGCCCTGTAGTTGAGCAGAACATTAAAAATCAGTTATCAGCGTGGAACAAACGTGCAAAAAAATGCTACCACTTTTCTAGTCAGTGTATTTTCAGTAGGTACAAGCCTTGTCAATCAATTTGTTTTTTTTTTATTCCGAAAGGTTGACTTGACTAATCCATATCTAAGCAAATTTGAAATATAGAGACGAAATTAAATTAATTATAAGTACAGTCAATAAAATATGATAATATAGCAAGTGCTAGCCAGATATGTATTTAAAATAAATCCATCCAACAGCTCACAGATGTCAAGGGTGTACTCCTTGACTAAATGATGTTGGGCGTGGAGAGCCTACTTGTGCACTTAACCAAACAATACCCTTCTTAACACTAAATCTAAGTACCTATACAAGAGTGTTCCCACTGATATCCAACCTTTATTATATTGAAGGTGGACCGGGTACTTTCTTAGCTCTTATATATTCGTTGCTCTTAGTTCACGCACACACACGAGGGGATTTGCACCGCCTCCTAGTATATAGAAAGAGAAAGGGGAAAAGGGGGCTAGAACGTGAGGCCTAGGCCTAGAGAGTATACCCTGAAGGCAAAGTTTTATTAGCAATCTACTTAAAGGGAATACAAACTTTTTGTTACTTGCCTGAAGGCGAAGAGGTCGAAGCTGAGCTCTTCAGGACAAGTTACATGTGCTATATATACTACTATTGAATGGTCCGTGCGCAGCAATAATGGTCTGTGCGTAGAGGGAGATAGAAGCATAGTTGTGGCAATGCAGGGGAAGATCTTTTAACCTAACTCCACCGGGCATCCGTGTGGAGATCCGTTTCCGGACCGGTACCGGTAACCATTAGGAATTGATTAGGGAAGGAAGTCTGTGTTCCTAGGCTATGCGTGATGATGAAATGGAAGTTCGTGCAGCCCCAAGATTACTCCTGTGACATGCGGCTTGGAACACGTGAGGGCCAATCACATGACCACTGTGTGAGAAAAGCAAGCCAGCCAGTAATATGTTAAAAGCAAGATAGCATTGCGCTTGTCCTTGTACTTGGACGCGGTACGCGGACAAACGAATAGAGTAACTACTACAAAAATCCGTAGCTACATATTACAGTCACGCTCCGCGTGACTGTGACTCCGTCACTCCCATCGAGGCATGGATTGCCTATTCTAACACACCCCCTCAATCCTTGCAATCAAACCCCAAGAAAATCCCACCAGAATAGAAGGAAAATTCTATCTAGGTAATGTAGATGTGTAGGTAGTGTAAGGTGTATAGTAAGAGATATGAGTGAAGAGAAATAAAATGAAAAGTGCAAGATACCACTTGCGCCCGAAAATCCAAAACAGAAATCGCGGCAGCCGTGCGCGCGCGATTGGGCCGTGGCAGTTAATTCCTGCATGTGCCGGCACCTTCTGGTTGCTGGTGCTATGCCGGACTTGTTGTTTGTGTTGAGCTAAATGCGGCGGGTTTGGTCTTCGCGCGTTTGGCTCGATAGCCCGGGGCTGGGTGATGTTGAGCAAATGAAAATTATTAGCACAACGACGGAATGGCCGTCGCCATTGTGCCTGGCACCCCCTGGTGTCCGTGCTCGTCCTATGGGTCGTGATCCATCGCGGTGTTGTCCCATTGCTCGTCTTTGCGGCTGGGACGGTCCTCGCGGCTCAATGCCTCTTGACGGCGGGTTCGTGCTCATCCTGGGGTCGTGATCCATCACGGTGTTGTCCCGTTGCTCGTCTCTACGGCTGGGATGGTCCCGTGGCTCAATGCCTCTGGATGGCGGGTTGCACGGCATGGTGGTGGACGTGTTTGCCGCCATTTCGTGCATGTTTGTTGGGTGGTGAATTTGACTATGCTCGTGCTGAGCCCTTGGGTGAATGAACAAAGAGGTAGGGTGCATCGGCACCCCCCTAACGGCATTACTGGTGTGCGAGTGTGTGTGTATGTGCGTGTGCGTGCATGCGTGTCGAATTCGTCGCCCTGATTCAGGGGTCTTCCTGAATCCCCGTGCGAATCCCCTCCTGTTATGCCTACTCCGGTGGGTATGCCAAACCCTACACTGGCTCCTCGCCAGCTCCGACGACGCCTTGTCGTGGCGGTTACCCGTCCCTCCGAGATTCTCTCATGGAATCCGGAGGCTTGTTATCCACCGACAGCTCATTGCTGCCCGGTTTGCGCATGTTGTCGTGAGCCTATTGGCCAGTGGCCTGACGCCGGGTGGGTCCTTAGATTTCAATTGCGTTGCTGACTTCGTGCACATGAGAGAGCTCCCCAGGAGCTAATGAAAGCCCGGGGCTGCAGAAACTCGCGGCTTGCTGCCTGGTCAGACGGCCGTTCGTCTATTGAGTGACCAGGAGAAATGCAATTTTACGTGCTGCTACACGGATTCGTTTGTGTGAGAAAAGCGAGCCAGCCAGTAATATGTTAAAAGCAAGATAGCATTGCGCTTGTCCTTGTACTTGGACGCGGTACGCGGACAAACAAATAGAGTAACTACTACAAAAATCCGTAGCTACATATTACAGTCACGCTCCGCGTGACTGTGACTCCGTCACTCCCATCGAGGCATGAATTGCCTATTCTAACACACTGCACTGCCCACAGTCCACACCCTAAAGGGTAATTTTTATAAGAGAAATAAGAAAATAAAAGGAAAGGAAAAGGAAAATATCATAACTTCGTAAATACTAGTCCAAATATTACAAGAAAATACTCGAAAAATCCGCAAAATTTCCCTTCTCATGACATTACCCCCTTCCTAAGGGGATTTCCTCCGGAACATCCCAAGTTCCCATGTTCCTCCAATCTTTTCCATGGTTTCTGTGAAGTTTTCTATTGGTCGAAATGGGAGATCCGCAAAGACTGCAGCCGAAAGGTGTTTAGGTGCTTTGGGGTTTTTTTTGTGGAATTCTTTGATTAGTTTCGGGGCGTTTGTGATGTTTGCTTCCTTTTCCCACAAATCTTCTCCTGGGTATCCTTTCCATTCAACCAAATATTCTAACTTCTTTGTCCTCGGGCTTAACCGGCTGTCCTTAATCCATAGGACCTCATGTTCTTCTTCTCCTTCAACTTCTCCTACTTCTGGAATAGGTGCAAGGGGTCTGGATTCAACCTGAACATGTGGCTTGATCAGTGATACGTGGAAAACATCATGTATTGTCCATCTTTTCGGGATCGCAAGTCGTACTGCCCGGTTTCCAACAAGTTCTGTGATCTTGTAGGGACCAATCCATTTTGCAGAAAGTTTCTTCGATGGCTGGGTAAGCTTGATGTTCTCCGTGCTTAGCCAAACCTTGTTGCCAACAGCGTACTTAGGGATTTCTGCTGCGTGTTTGTCAAAGAAGTACTTCATCCTGCTAGCCGCGTGGTCCAAGGCTGCTTTAGCATCCTCCTGGAGTTCCTTAACTTTTTCCGTCCATAATTGTGCTCCTTCGTGTTATGAGTTGGACATTTTTCGCATTTTCTTTACGTATCTGTACATATTTTTATTATATTTTTACGATTTTTATTCATGGAGTTATGGACAAAATACCTTGCAGGCAACATCTTGATGCGTGTGTGACTGGCTGTGTTAGCCCCACGTGACAGGAGTGCTCGTGACAAGAGTATATTAGGAAGGCGGAGTCTAGATCATTCTTTTTCATCAAAAGGTCTAGACTCAGGAACCAGGGTCGTTCCGATCAATGTGCGATTACTAAGGAGTACTAGACTCATCATTCCGATCGGATGCTCATCGGACTTAG
Source organism: Agroathelia rolfsii (assembly GCA_018343915.1). Classification (NCBI taxonomy): domain Eukaryota; kingdom Fungi; phylum Basidiomycota; class Agaricomycetes; order Amylocorticiales; family Amylocorticiaceae; genus Agroathelia; species Agroathelia rolfsii. The sequence continues at coordinate 3,521,431 of JABRWF010000001.1, read as the reverse complement.
GCACAAAGCACTGCCCCTGCATTTGACATGTTCCTGCTTACGAACCCCGGCTGCGCACAGACCATCAAGGCTGCACACGGGCCCTTTCACTTATGTATAAATACAAGCATGTAGCCCTTACCTGAACTCTAGCTTCGACCTTCTCGCCTTCAGGTAAGGGCACCCCCATTCTGTATTTCCTTACATAAACTAATATATTATCTCGCCTTCAGGCCTACACTCGTCCTAGCCCACTCTCTCTCTCTCCCCTCCTCTCTCTTATTAAGCATAAGGCCTCAAGGGCAGCTTAGTAAGCAAATAGATAGGCCTTAGTACTAGAAGGCAGTAAGACTACGAAAGCCCTCAATACACAGAGGCAATTGCGCGTGAACAAAGCCCTATTCATTTAGGCCTAGGCAGTAATAAGTCCTAGCGAGTGTTAGTTGATCACGGAGGGCTAAGCCGCCTATCCTGAGTAAGAAACAGTTTGAAGATTTATTAGACGCAAAGAGAGCACACGGGAAATCTTCGGATTAGAGTACCGACCGCGATCCTAGCATAGTAGATCCAAAACTGTTCTATTACGACTGGTAGCAACGGGAGCACGTGAGCACTCGAAATATACCAAACTAGTAGTGAACGTAAAACCCGGCCTTACAGCCCGCCTGCGTGCCTTACAAGCAGGTTGTTCCTTTTGGTATTGTCAAGCGCGTAAGCCTTGACACTTCGGTAGTTGGAATTCCTGCCGTGGTGAGGTTCATTCTGGGTGAGAAGCCATAATTCATTTCAAAAGGAGAAGAACCCGTAGAGGCTTGTTGTCAGTTGTTAAGCGCGAATTCTGCTAGCGGAAGAAGGCCTGCCCAGTTGTCTTGGCGGTGTGACACGTAGTTTTGAAGATACACTTCTACTTCCTGATTAAGGCACTCCGTTTGGCCATCTGACTGCGGGTGATAAGCGGTTGAGAGGGATGTCTTGATTTCTAACCGTTTATGGATTTCCCTCATGACCTTCCCTGCAAACTGGGGTCCTCGATCAGAAGTCCACTGGTGTGGTAGGCCATGTAATTGGAACATATGGGTCAAGTAAAGGTCTGCTATTTCTGAGGCCGTAATTGCTTCTACGCACGGTATTAAGTGGCACATCTTTGTCAGCCTATCTACAACCACTAGTATGGAATCGAAACCTTGTGATTCAGGCAGTTTGACAATCATATCAGATGTGACATGTTCCCAAGGTCGTTCAGGGGTAGGCAGAGGTGCTAGAGGTCCTACTGGCATTGATCTGGCTGTTTTAGAAGCGAGGCAATTTGGGCATGAGGCAACATAGTCATTGACGGACTTGGTCAATCCTGGCCACCAATAGTTCCTAGATACAAGTTCGAGTGTCTTGTGTCGACCGGGGTGACCGGCTGATGGAACGTCATGGTGGAGTCGGATAATGTTGTTGCGGAGTATGGTATCGTGTGGTACATAGACTTTTCCGAGATGTAAGATTAATCCATTTTCCTCATTCCATTCTTCCAAACCCTTTTGGAGTTTAACCGGGCCAAGCTCTTTGACTAATCCTAATGCATTTGCAATTTCTGCGTCCCTTGCTTTGCTTCTGATGCGGTCTAGAATGTTCTTTTCCCCTTGTATTTCTACGTGACCTCTTCTTGCGGCATTTATCCGGAATAGCTTAGGATCTAAGACTACTTGGTCAAGGTTATCTTCTTCGTCGGATTTTTGGAAGTCGGGTCGTTGGGATAAGGGGTCAGCGTGGCCGTTTTCGGAACCTCGGAGATAAGAGATGGTAAAGCAGAATTCCGACAGAAATAGGGACCACCTGGCTTGTCGCCTTGTCAGATTTTGGGCCGTCTTCCAGTATTCGAGATTTTTATGGTCGGTGCGGATTTTGAAGGGGTGGGGGAGTCCAATAAGGTAGTGTCACCAGGAGTCTAGTGCTCTGATGATTCCTAGCATTTCCTTGTCCCAAATGTCGTAGTTTCACTCCGTGTCATTCATTGCTTGGGAGAGGAAGGCAATTGGTCGCTAGGAATTATCTTCCTGTTTCTAGAGAAGGACTGCTCCTGTCGCGAAATTAGATGCATCGGTTTCAAGACGGGTTTCTGCTGTCTGCGAATAAGCCCCAAGGACTGGTGCCGAAGTGAAAGCTTTCTTTAGACTGTCGAACGCTTCTTGTTCTTCTTTTTCCCATTTCCATTTGACTTTTCTGGTTAAGCGGTCCAAAGGTTTACAAATTTGCGCAAAGTTCCGAATGAAGCGTCGGTAATAGTTGGCTAAGCCACGGAAACGCCGGACGTCAGAGACCTTTTGGGGTATTGGCCATTCCAGAACTGCTTTGACCTTTTCCGGGGTCATGCGAATTGAACCAAATGATACTAGGGCTCCCAGGATGTCTACTTCGGGCACGTCATACTCGAATTTTTCAAGATTGGCGAACAGATCATTGTTTTTAAGGACCCCCAGCACTTCTAGTACTCGTGCGCGAAGTTTGGTTTTTGTTTGTGCACCGATAATGATGTCGTCTATGTAATGAACTAGCCATCCAAGCTGGTTAAATTTGTAGAAGAGGTCGTCCATCATTGTCTGCATTGTGGCTGGTGCGTTACATAAGCCGAAAGTCATAACCATTGGTTCAAACAGCCCCTTGTTAGTGATGAAGGCAGTCTTATATTTGTCTCCTTCTCTAATCCGGATGTTATTGAAGCCCCATCGGAGATCAATCTTGCAGAAAGTTCGGAACTTAGTCATTTTATCCTGGAGTTCAGAAATAAGGGGTAGAGGGTAGGCGTTCTCTATCGTCTTGGCATTGAGCTTCCGGTAGTCTTGGACTGGTCTAAGGGATCCGTTCTTTTTTGGGACAAAGAACATGGGGGCAGCAATAGGGCTTTCTAACTTTCGGATGTATCCTTTCTCTAGGTTCTCTTGGAGGTAATCAATGAGGGCTTCTTCTTCTTTGACAGATAGGGGATACGCCTTGCTTCTCCGCAGCTGGGCTCCTTCTTTGAGCTTGATCTTGTGATCCCAGGGCTTTCTAAGGGGCATTCTTTGAGAGGCTTCTTTAGAAAATACGGAAGTAAATTCCGCTGCCCAATTTGGTAAGAGGCTGGAGGAGATGGTCATGCGGTTGGGATGTGCAACTTTTCCTGCTGACCAGTCTATTACCGGGTTCTCCAACCGAAGCCAATCGATTCCCAGGATAACATTTTCTTGCCCGATGTCCGTAACTAAGAACGGGAGTTTCTTTCTTATTCCGCCAATGCTTGTCTCAAGAATAGCAATTTCTTCGATTTTTCCTTGAGCGTTAAGCGAGTTGTCTATATTATGTACAGGTATTGCATGAGGAAGTTTTTTTGTTTTTATTTTATTTTCTTTAATAAAGCGGGAATGGACAAAAGAAGAGGATGCACCAGAGTCTATCATAGCTAAAGTTACAAGAGAAAGGAAATGTCCATGGAACATAATTGGGATATGGAGGTGCTGTCCATGCGCACCAGAAATAGAGACTGAATTGAGGGAGAGAAATGAGGAGAAACGATTCGAGAGATAGGGGTCGGCCGAAATGGCCCTTTCCGTCGACCCTTCTAAAAACCCGCCTTGTCTTTGAAAGCAGCTAGTGCCATTGCTTGCTGCTCAACCAGTGCTTGTAGGTCGGCCATCGTCATTGTTGAAGAGCCTTTGTTAATGTTGTCGGCAGCGGCTGAAGCGCCTAGCTGGTTGGTAGAAGGTGATGCCGGTGTCGTCGTAGCCTGGACCCTGGGTCTAGAGCCCTGATACCTCGAGACTCGAGGGTTTGTGCAGTTGGAGGCAAAGTGCCCCCATTGTTGGCAATTGTAGCACTGCACAGTGCTCAAATCTCTAGGAGGGCAGCAGTTTGCTTGAGGTACTGCCGAAGTTTGGGTAGTTGGTGAAGCCTGTGCTGCGTTAATGGTAATTGGGTTTGCAGCAGTACCCTGATTTTGGAAACGGGGTCGAGGCTTCCAGCCGTCTGTCCAAATTCCGGCGTCACGCAATCCTTCTTTGGCATCTACTGCTGCTTCCATCAAGCTTTCTGTTGAAAGTTGTATTTATTACAATGAAACAATTTCATATATATGTACAATGAATACTTAAATAAATAACAAACCATCTTATGAACTTACACAAATTTATTTGAATTTATCCGAATTTTACTTACAGAGATAAATAAGTTTTTGTCTATGTAGCATATAGTCAAATAAATGAATATTTAAATGAATATATGCGATTTTACTATGTAAAAGATATTGATTATCTACTACAGTGATAAGATAAAGCCTTATCTAATCCATATCAATTCTAATCAGTCCTAATATCTCTTATCTCACTGATATCTAAGTATAAACCTATCTCTATAGCATATGATAAAGTAAATATAGCTTGCACAGCAGTTGATGCTATAGATAATCGATGCACAGCTGATAAAAGCTATGTTTAGCATATCTGCACAGGAGTGAGTCATCTTGACTCACTGATAAAGCCAAAGATAGCTGATCTATATAGATATAGCTTATCTACACAGGAGTGAGTCACTCTGAGTCATAGATAACACTATAGATAGATTATCTACACATAAATGCGACTAAGAATAACCCAGATGCACAGGAGTGAGTCATTCTAAGTCAGAGATAAGGATAATAATAGGTAGGAGCACAGCGATCCTATATTTACATACAGAAAATCATGTAAAATTGAATATTTGGAAATGTATATAAACCCTGTAGTAGATAGCATGAAAATACAAGTTGAATTCACATCAGAAATCATGAGTGAACAGGGATAAGTCCCTACATTAGCTATCAGGCTAACTAATCAACTCATTAGGACTTACCAAAGTCTTTGCAAGACAAATCAAGCCTAGTAGTCAAGAAACTACATCAAGTAAGTTACCACAAGTGGTACTGGCTAATATTTGATTGCATTACAAGGTAGACTAATCGCTTCCACTCTTTATAGTTATTTGCCTTAAATCTATAAAGAAACCTCAAGCCTTTACTTTTCTACACAAGTAAGTAATTGCTTAAACAAGGTCTACAGTAGTGTACATAAAGATACACTACACTTGTCTATATATAATATATATAACCTTTTATTACTTTCTAGACTATTCCGGCGTTCTTTTGGGTAGCCACCAATGACCCCTTTGATTTTGGGGGACAAGGCCTGCCAATAATGGACTCAAAGATCCTCGCCTGATAGTTTTGTTTGGTTGGCAAGTGTAGAGAACGTAGCTGTGAAGTCCGCTACTGAGGAGGTGCCTTGTTTCAGGTCTTGCAACTTTTGCAGGGCAATCCTGCTGAAATCTCTAGCTCCGTACAATGCTTTGAACTTGGCGTACAAGTCTTTTTCAAAACTGAAACCTTTGGTGTCCATCGCATCATCAAACTTCTGGCTCCAGGCTTTAGGAGCTCCTTCGAGAAGGCCTACAAAGTATCAAGCCTTCTTTTGGTCCGTGGAATAGATTCCTGGGTTTAGCTTAATGTGATTCTTGAAGCCAAATACAAAGGACTGGTATTTGGACCAGTCACCGGACCATTTTTCGGGTGCTTGCCCTATTTCTTTTGGAGTGGAGGCAGAGGCGATGGTGGTGGGAGCGGGTTGTTCGCGTTCCAGGAGATTGGCAAAGCGTGCCTGTGTTTCCTGCATCTGTTCCATAGAGGTTTGGATGCAGGCCTGGTTGGCTTGTAGGAGGGCCAAGATCTGACCTAATTCTTGTGGAAGTGACATTTCGGGTGGTTCTTCTTTTCTCTTTTCGCGGTGGCGTTCACGACGACTTTTTGATGGAGAGGGATGAGGTACAATAGGCGATTCGGGGTACAAAGCCTTGGTAGTAAAGCGGTGGTGAAATTCGGATGGTGAGGGGTATTCTGAAGGGGCTTCTTCTTGCCCTTCTGGTGTCTTAGGTAGGGATGCTTGTGTGGATACGGCTTCTTCGCCAGATTCCTCTTCTTCCTCTTCTTCAGAAATATGCGGAGCCGAGCTCGACGCAATCTCCTTAGTAACTTTGGGTGGTGAGGCGGTGGATTTAGTGGCCCACGGGACCGGTACTTCTTTGGGCTTGTATATAGTGCCCCTGCGTATGCTCATTCATAGAGCAAAAGTGTGCGATCTTCTTCGTCACCGGCGGTCGTGCTGGTTTCCAAACGATTTAGCGGGATTGTCTTCTTCTTCCGGGGCTAGAGCTTGCCCATATAGTAGTCACACAAATCACACAAAAGTTTGAATGGCAGAGGGGGATGGTAAAAGTGCCACTCACGCTTAGCAGTGATAGACTTTGATCCCCACAAGGGACTCCTAGAACACCAAGTTTTTAGGCTTGTATTGTGCTTCGGATACAGCTAAGAAATCGGGTAGAACGTATACCCTATTCTTATCTAGACGGGGTTGTTAACAGGCTTTGGAGGGCGCTGTACAATTGCTTCCCGAAGTAGTTCACTGCTTACGTGCTCAGAAAATGTTCGTATGAAGAAAATGAAAGAAGGGGGGCTCTTCGTGCAAGATCGCTAATCTTGCCTTCTCAGACCGCAGGAGTCCGAGGGAATCTGGTAGCTTTGACCTAATGTCAAGGGTGTACTCCTTGACTAAATGACGTTGGGCGTGGAGAGCCTACTTGTGTACTTAACCAAACAATACCCTTCTTAACACTAAATCTAAGTACCTATACAAGAGTATTCCCACTGATATCCAACCTTTATTATATTGAAGGTGGACCGGGTACTTTCTTAGCTCTTATATATTCGTTGCTCTTAGTTCACGCACACACACAAGGGAATTTGCACTGCCTCCTAGTATATAGAAAGAGAAAGGGGAAAAAGGGGCTAGGACGTGAGGCCTAGGCCTAGAGAGTATACCCTAAAGGCAAAGTTTTATTAGCAATCTACTTAAAGGGAATACAAACTTTTTGTTACTTGCCTGAAGGCAAAGAGGTCGAAGCTAAGCTCTTCAGGACAAGTTACATGTGCTATATATACTACTATTGAATGGTCCGTGCGCAGCAATAATGGTCTGTGCGTAGAGGGAGATAGAAGCATAGTTGTGGCAATGCAGGGGAAGATCTTTTAACCTAACTCCACCGGGCATCCGTGTGGAGATCCGTTTCCGGACCGGTACCGGTAACCGTTAGGAATTGATCAGGGAAGGAAGTCTGTGTTCCTAGGCTGTGCGTGATGATGAAATGGAAGTTCGTGCAGCCCCGAGATTACTCCTGTGACATGCGGCTTGGAACACGTGAGGGCCAATCACATGACCACTGTACTGCCCACAGTCCACGCCCTAAAGGGTAATTTTTATAAGAGAAATAAGAAAATAAAAGGAAAGGAAAAGGAAAATATCATAACTTCGTAAATACTAGTCCAAATATTACAAGAAAATACTCGAAAAATCCGCAAAATTTCCCTTCTCATGACAACAGATATCCCGTATATACCTGACATCCGGGCCCAGCGCTGACTGGCTTTGATTTTGGTTCACGGTCAACCTTCGCAACTGGTTCTGACATCCAATGCCAGTGTCGGTATCATGACCACCTCAGGATAGTATCGCTGCCTGCGATCGCAAACTTACGAAATGCACGAGGATTGAGGGGAATACCCTCCGTTCGATGTCTTCCCACTGATAGACTTGTCCCCCAAAGAATTGATCGCCAATGGTTACCTCTTGAAGCTCAGGAAGCAGGAATGCCTTCTCAAGCGGATATTTCGAAGTTGTGCTCGTGCTAAGACGGTAGGGAATGGGAATTGCAAGGAGCTGGAGTAGGCGCGGCGAGCTTGTGATATTGGTTAGTTTCAATGTTTGCAGAGACGTCATGGGTCTGTCCGGTGTTCTATAAAGTGGGAGGGAATGGAATGGGTGAGTGCCAGCTCTAAGTGCTGCAGGCTGGTAAGTGGCGAAACCGTCAGGGCGTGGTTGATTTCCTCTGATAAAACTGCAGATACATTGTGATCGAACTCGGAGATATAAAAATATCTACAGATCTGACAGTGTACGATGACTTCTTGATTAGAGACTGGACGCCAATAACAAGCTCGCGAAAGGCGTTCCTTGAATCTCTTATCGCTTTTCGCGTAGACGCAACTTTTGTTCGAAAGGAGCATGGATTGAAGCAAGATGGATATGTTGTGAGATTGAATGTGAAGATTGGCGTCCTGAAGATGTCTGAGTTGGTTGTTTAAGGGCCTAGTAGATCGGAAGACAAACTCATACTCACATTCGACGGCATCTTGCAAGAGGGGCGTCTCAAGATAAGGAGAGGCTTCAAATGGACTAAGCAAATGGTTCAGGCAAGGACGACTCCCCACTGAAATATTCGTGGGTTCCAGGCATGTTATGTTGGAAAGCATTGTGCGCTCCCAATCAATACAAAGCCCACATCCACGACCCTGATGTTTCGTAGGGAAGGTAGGGGATGTAGAAGCGTCGAGCAATCACACATCGTATACTCGTCGTGAGATCCAAGACTATGATAGAAAATTAATGATTGCAGATAAGACATGGGAGCCTTCTGTATGTTCAAAAAAAAATTGCGCTGTCCTCTCCGAGCCAGGCCACGAATGGACGTATAGTTCCCTTGTTCGATGGAGTTCCGGCAAGACCACGTTGTACCAAGATGGGTGCGTTTCCGCATACATAGATATGATCTTTACATGGCCAAGGGGTATACCATTCGATCATTTCATGAACTCGACAGCCAGTAGAGCAATATGAGTCGCCCAGAGTACCGGTGTCTGTAATGCCACGGTTCACCATCGAGAGCAAACTCCGTTGACATACATCCAGAACAATAGTCTTCGTGATTCGAAGCATCTGCGTCCGAGCCATTGGAAACCCAAATACAGTACCTCTGGTGGCAGGGTATCGATTTGGGACGGCCCAAGAAAGCTTGCGTTTAGTCTAACCTGATGGCTGAGAGACTTTGGAACCACCGCAACGTCAGACGCCTCTATAGATGTGAGCGTCTATGACGAGTTACTGATGATTTATTTATTTTTTTCATATTAGCAGATAGATTTCTCACATTTCGGTTTTCGGAAAGGCGCGATTCCAACGAAATCCTGCGCAATCGAGACTTGAAGAATTTTCGCATAGACAAGAATAATTGTTTAGGATATTTTATCTTCTTGGTATATGCTATCTCCGATCCCGAATTTAGGTTTATTGAACACAATGCGCCAGTAGGGTTCATGAATCCTCTGTTTTGGCTGTTGATGCCAGAAAGATAGGGTGTAGCTGCCCCAGTGGGCAGCTGAAACCCAAGTTACTCAAGATGCTAGGACCTGAGCACTAGATGCAATGAAAGCATTTAACAGAGCATTCAAGTTCAGAGGGATAACAATAATACAAACCTGGAGACGCAGTATTAAATACCTTTTTTTTTGAGGTCGTGGATTTTGATTATCATCAGCTCTATGCATGCACCCTCACAGCCTACACATTAGTGCATCAGTATGTATCAGTTCCAAAGATGAGGATCAAGGGTAGAGTGCGAGTCTGGCTGTGATTGCGTCGCCCCTATGCAAGGAGCATGATATCGATTTCAATGATACAGACTCGGATTTGAATGAGATGATACAATCGAACCTGTCCAACTAAAAAGTCGCCGTTTTCTTCCGAGTCGGGGACCTTGCGACCCTCATCTCCGACTCGCAATCCCAAGATATACGGTTATGCAGCCTCACTATCCCGAGATTTAGCAGTATCTCGATAAACACATGTAAGGGGAAACGGGAGCCTCCGGAGCGTTCGACTGTAACACCGGCCTTCCCCTCCGTACTTCACTCCGCTGTGATTACGTGGGTTACTAGCTTTGACACTAAATCTTACGCAAAGTAAGACCGTCATCGATCATTGGTAAGCAAGTGTTTTTTTCTTCTCACTGAAATCAAGAACGCTTCAAATGCGCATTCCGCGCATTCCGGAAAAGATAACTTTTCTGCTAATGATAATGATAATCAACAATGGTATCAACATTCTGATAATTGGGATAGATAAAATAACTAGTACCGTCTTATGAAATCGAAGAACGAAGCGCAATCTTCAATGTCCAAGATCATAATCATGATCTCTTTTGACGTATCAGGGTGCAGTGACAAAAAGAGAGAAGGAAAAACGTTGTTGGAAGTAGGTACGCGGGGGGAGAAAAAGAAGAGATATGACATAGAAATAATCAGAAGAAAGAAAACTTGTACAAGGTGAAGAAGAAAATAGGAACAAGGTCCCGTGATAATTATAAGACGTAATTCTCGTATTGCAAAAAAAGGCTTTTTCCTATTCGTACTAGCCGAATGTGTGATCGTGACAAGACGTCATGACGATGAATGACATGGCAACAATGCGGAGAAATAAACCTCGTGTGTGAGTTGCCGGCTCTGCAGACGTCACTCGTAGCTTAGACGATTTGTAGATAATTCGATGGCACAACTAAGAGGAATATAGATAAGAACAAAGAAGATTTAAAATAGAGAAAGTCTTGGGGACACGTACTTCCGATCGTTCCGTCAGATTTTTTGGCTTGCCACCATTTGCCTTGCTTGTCGACGATGTCAAGGATTTCACCCTTGGAGAACGAGATTTCGTTGGGATCGTCAGCAGAAGCGGAGTCTGTGATGACAGACGACAGTCAGCGCACGTAATTAGGGCACAGAAAATTGGAGAGCACCCACATGCATACAATGCCTTGGCCTTGTAAGTGAATGAAATATCTTGCGGTGCTGACGAATCTGCTAGGGTGGTGCTTCCAGCACCAGAGCCAATACCAGCGTTTCCGGCCATGAGTGGTGAACTCTGTCCAACGTTTCCATCAACCCCACCACCTGGTGAAGGGAGGTGGTGTACGCTGCCACCACCTCCTGTGTTGGTACCTGTGCCTGTCATGCTACGCGCATCATTGGTGTTACCAGCCCCGCTGTAGCTCTGACCACCATTGAAACTGTTCTGACTGCGTACACCAGGGCCAGCCGAGCCCATGGAGCCAACAGGCCCATTACCCATGCCCATATCCATGCCCATGCCTCCTGCACCAAGCTTGGAATCGAAGTTGTCGTTGGAACTGATACCACCAGTAGCGTAGTTTCCTGTGTATGCTCCACTACCGTTGGCACCTCCCATACTGAGCGACCTACTGGCACGTGCACGAGTGCGCCTGCGCGACGGTGGTGTGAGACCACCCGTGCCGAGAGAGTTGAAGATATGGAACATGAGCGAATCCTCCTCAGAGGTGAAGTAAAGGGTCCAGATGATGTTGACGACGGCGAGGATGAACCAGCCAGCGCCCATAGCATCGAGAGAGGCATTACCGCTGAAGATGCCGGCGTTGACGCCGTTGACAGAGAAGACGATAGCGACAGCACCAAAGGTAGCGATCTGTAAACGGTGCATGGCGATGGCATCCGAGGCTAGTGTGTGTAGTACGCCCAGGATAAGGAATAGCTCGAGGAAGATGGCAAACCATAGTGTGCCAACATAACCATTGCCCACTAAGAAGATAATAGATGATGAGGATATTGGGGGGCAGTGGAACAGCGGAATACATACGGGTCGCGGTTGTTATGGCCTGACCGATGAAGGCGATGAACCAGCCAAAGATGGCGAGGATTGTGGTGAAGAGAAAGAGATAGTGAGTAAGAATTGGCGTAAAATCGAGACCTTCATTGCCTCTGGGCGGCATGATCGTGACAAAGGAAGAGAGGAGAGTGCAGACACACTGGCTGCGGTCAGTCGGAGAACAAGTTGCAAAACGTCACAATCAACCACTGGCAGCCTCCGCAATTGCCATATCAGGAAGGTGACCTTTCGCTTCTCTCCGCCCGGGGCCTTTTTGTGACCGGGACAGTTGGTAGGATAACTAAGTACCATCATAGCCATTGGCATATGTAACTACTAGTATAATATTGGGGTATACTGGCACTTGCTAGTGCATAGCTAGCACGTCCCCACTGTGCCCATATCATATAGTCTTACAGAGGAGCTGCTTATGCCGGTAGCCGACCTAGTGTCGGAGACGGATACATGACATGAATTTCGCTCTGTCATCGTGCTTGGTGGGCATGCTGCTCCTACCTTTATTCTCTGCCGTCTATTTAACGTGATCTAGCGCGGCTAGGGCAGCCGCAGGCTGCTCTCGTATATAATATCCAACCCAGCCGTCCCTTTTCTTGCCCACTCTCTTGCGATTATTCTTGTGCAATACATAATAAAACAATCGTCTCAGTCGGATCCTCGGGCGCCTTTCTCTGCGTTGGCTGATCGTACGACTTTCATTAACAAGGCAATCGCCGCATCCTGTGTTACACTCCTCTTCATCCTCGGGTCTACTGTCACTGTGCCAGAATAACACCTGCATCCTCGTTCTCAGACCATCTTGTCCTTGTCCCTTCATCGTCTCCTCTCCGCCCCCACTCTGGCAAACGCAGTACAAGTTCACCACTACTTCGGCACACCCAAATCATCATGGGTGCCGTCTTATCCCACTCTATTGGGTTCATTTATGCATCTTCTGCAGTTATCGTGGTTAGTATAATAATCCCATCGGAGCAAGCATACCCCATGGTCTTCCTTTGTTTATTCTTGTCCTTTCATTTGTAGAGCATGCTTGCCATGATTATACGGAACAGCCACCCAGGTCTATGGAAGCTTCTATGGCAAGAAAGCGATGTTTCTATGAAAATCAAGCAAGATAGAATACGCGCCGAAGCAGTCCATTCACGAGCTATATCACCTTCAAAACGCAAGTCCAACCCTACTCGGATTTCTTCGTCTACTTCTCGCAAGCCAAAGGATCGCCAAGCTGGGCCTGAAGCAGTCCTAGATTCTAATGCCACAGCCTCTAAATCAGCGATGATTCGCCCACGACCCACTGTACAGTTTGTTCCTCCTGCCAATAATGATGTCCCCAAGCCACCGCAATCTTCACCTCCCCATTCACCAACTACAGCCTCCTCATCTCAGTCTCACTCGTCTCATGGTCGCCATCCTCCATCACCATATCCATTTCCTACCTTGAACGAACTACGTGATGACGAAGCATCTCTTCACACTCCTCCCGCTACCCCACCTCCGAGAGAGATCAAGCGCACATGCTCATTCAAGAAAGCAGTGATCTCTCCCCTATCTCTTACGCGACGAGATAAACCTCATGTAAACCTCTCGCCAGGCCCATCACCTACTGCTTCTGAAAAGAGACCATCAACTACTCGGAGATTTTCCCTTCCCACACATCTGCTCCACAAGACGGTCCACAAAGAGCCGGATTTGCGTAATCTCGCGGAGGGAGAAATGGACGAACACGGTAATCTTACAAGTGTGGTATCCTCGTCGACGGTTGTACAATCTACAAATTCCCAACGGAAATCGCGGCCCAGGAGCTGGTTAAGATCGGGCTACAGTGCTCCAAATGGTCAATGTATGTTCCTTCTTTCCCATTGCACAAGCAATCAAGTAATGACATTGCCAATCGACTAACCACACAATCACGGACAATTAGTACCTACAATGGAAACCAAGGCAAAGACCCCCAAGCGGCCTATCAGCTCCCACAGCACAAGCTCATCACCATCCAGTCCCCGGAGCGCAGCCTCCGCGGCCTCCCTACTACGCACGCCCTCGCCTAAGAGCATGACGGCCGTCCTACCCCCACCGCCTACCACGCCATCCTGCAAGTCCAGCACTAACCCTCAACCGGTACGGCGCACGAATCCGTATGATGCGCCGTACTTCTTCCCTGCGCCAGGCGATCCAGGTGTGGCAGAATACGTGAGACAACTAAAATCGCGTCGTGATCTGTCTCCGCTCCAGCTGGAGCGCGTGCTGCCCCCTTCTTAGATTTGAAGAGGGGGCCCAGCAGAAAGGCAGTGCGGCGGTTTTTATTATTGTCTCGCGCTTCTTTCACACACACGTTGGATTTTCCTCCGCAATCGCATCCCATCGCATCTTCTCGCATCTCTTCCTATAACTTTCGCGCACATCTTTTTTCTTTCTCTTTCTTTCGCATGGTTACAAGGAAACGAAGAATTGGCAATAGCAGCATCAATGAAAATCAAATCATCGCATACACGCATTCTCTCTCATACAATTTATTGCATTAACTATTCGAAGAACACATACAGTACCGAGCAACAACTAATTATCATCACGGGGGCGCGCGGTCTGCTGCACCTCGACGAAGCCAAGACTGCCGCTCTACGCTTTTGTCTTTCGTCTTTTCAAATTTAGTGTCCTTTTTTCTGCCGCATGGGTGTATACTGTACTATACTAGTTAGTATATACACAGCGATTACTATAGGGACTTCGTTCGCTTCCCCCAGCACACATGTATTATTATCATCCTTCTTTTCTGTTAAAATTTATATCAAACAACAACACTACGTTCTGATTACGCTTGATTATCGGAATTCACACGCGGAGAATTCTCCGGTCGTGTGTGTGAATGAGTACGATGTGAGTACATGTTATTTTTGTCAAATATATTGGTGCTACAGTAGAACAGGTGCTAATTTACTCAATGGCATGTGATATGTAATAGTATGCACTCGCATGCCTTCTTCACCTCGGTCTAAGGGGCTGAAAAGAAGTCGAATATTACATACTTATGAGCGTATTCAAACCTTTTTTTTTTACCCCATTCTTGTCTTGGAAAGGATTATGTGTTGCCGTCAAACGATCCCGAGCCTGCGAGGCTGAGTTTCGGCATTGGGAAGACAGCCACACGCTACGATTTCACACTCCGCAGTGACGGGCATCTCCTCCAGAGGGCAAGGATTCAAAGTAGTGTTGCAGCGGCCCCGGCTCGGCTCAAAGCTGCCGGTCTGGGCCCATAAGCTGAACACACGTAGCAATGGTAGCATAGGCCTTTCAGCCTGACATTACCACTTAAAATGAATGAATATCGGTCTACCATAAGCTGCAGCTTAAATCCTAGACCAAAGCCTAAGCTGCCTAGTAAAATCCTGACTCGGCCTTTGCCGGCCCGGCTCACAAGTCGAGCTCCTTGCGACACTAATTCGAAGATACATACACACACTATCTTCTGGCCCTACCACGGTTCTCTGGAGGAGGCAGTCAGGTTCACCCCCCTCCCCCTTCATCTCTTCTCATTAGCATAGGCAGATTGCATTGGGGTTTGAGGTGTTGCCGACGAGCTTTTAACGTTCTCAACCCTTGGTGCATCGAGGAAGGCCGGCCCTCGTCCAAGCCGCTGACTAAGCCTGTCCACTGGCCGGTCTTCCTCCCACGCCGTGTTCGGCCTTCCGTCACTGAGTCCATAAGTCCTCCATATAGATCTCCTCACAACATCCAAGATTTGGTAAAATCTGTCAACATGCTCCTGACTGACGTAAGTCTGATCGTCACACGGAACTGTACAGGAGTCACCGATTGCAGAGCATCAGCTCTGCACAATCCACATCTGGATCAATATTCAAGCTATTTATTATCAAGCTTACTGGAAATCTTTCGCCTTTTTGCCGCAATTTAACATCGTATGCTCAAAAAAGAGACCGAGAACGATTCCGACGAGTACTATGATTCGATTGAATTTACAGAGCAAGACTTTGCAAGCATGGACGCCGCAACCACCGCTGTTTCTGCCAGTGGTGCCAGTACCAGTTATTTACAGAGGCATCTAAACACATCGAATTCGTCCTCCATTAATGCCTCTCAAAGCTCCCAAACCCAACTTGCGAGGGAGAGTGACTCACCTGGTGGACCATCTGTCGTTATCGAATATGAATCCCCTAGCATTGACTCAAACTCGGATGACAAGCCAAAATCTACAGAAGATAAATCGCTATACCAGACCTATCGTTCTTCTAGGCGTCGTGATTTCTCTGTGAGCGACCTTGTCGCCCCTGTCTGGTACGAATATAATATACATATCACACCTCCAACTTTAATGCTTGAGTTTCATTCGTGTTCATATATCCTTTCTATCTAGGTGTGAAGTTCAGTATGATTACGGCCTTCGTCAGCGAAGGTCACAAAAGCTAGCCGACCGACCAGCAGCATTCGTTTCCAGTGCCGGAAAGGAAATTGTTGTATCCCAGACTGTTGCCAAAGGTAATGACAAGCGCCTTGAGAAGGGCAAGGTATGTCGACACATCAAATTAGACGACCGTTTGCTACATTGCTATCCCTCATAGATCGTCCATACGAGGCTAGAAAGGGAGATACGGCCAGAGCCTGTTGTTGTTCAAGTTTCTGTAAGGGAGGAATATTGGGCCCTGAAGTATGCGCTCCCTTTGTTAATTCCCATGATGCATATAATCTTATATCCATTACTCCTGGGAAGGATGCTAGATATGCTTGCATGTCTCGAAGATCTCAAGTCCAAGGGTGCTTGTGCTGTATGTATGATAGTAATTCTGCTTGTCTTCAACCCCCTAATAAATCTTCTTATAGCGTGAAATGCCAATCTTCGGTTTTGTCGATGGTTATTTCGTGAATGGCGTCATAGTATGATATAACTCAGTCAAGTTCAAGATTTTGGAAATTGAAGTGTCTCTCTCTCTAACAGGACGAAATTTGCCGCAAAGCAGTGAAAAATAATAGTGAAGACGAAAGAGCGCCACTCAAAAGGCCTCTAGCCAATGCACTATTGACCCCCGAGACAAAGCGTCGTCGTAGCCAAAATATGGGCGTAAACAAGGAGCACGCCAATAGATATTCGCCGCGGTCCATGAATATTCTCGACTATATCACCACAAGCCCCTCAAAGTCAATATCTTCATCTCCACAACAAAGTAATACTAGGAATACATCTCGTCCAGATCAGATTCAACTCTTTCTTTCTGATTCCAAGACACGCAGTGCCAATTCTTTGCCTTCTTTCGACGATACACTTCCCTCACGACTTCAACTCATGCTCTACCGCCGGCTCCTTCTCGCCCTCCTAGATCGCTCTACTTCATTCGATTTCTCCTCAGTATGGAAAGCAAAAGACCTAGACTCGACCAAGCATTTTTCTTCACAATTTATATCTGAAGCTGGTCTTGATTCTGATGGCAACAAGATCCTTTGCCTCGATCACCTTGTTCAACACTGGGAAAAGTCAGTGGGTGAACTTGGCCTAATAACAGCAAGAAGTGGGAGCGTCAGTCCAAAACTGACGTTGGTTTATCGGCCAAGGAGGTTCAAGAGCAAGAAAAAGAAGGCCAAAAGCAAGAAAGATTCTGAGGTGCAAGCTCCTCGTGATGGTGATGATGATGGTGATGATGATTTGGCTGCTGCCATACAAGCAAGCTTGCTAGATCTTTATCGTACAAAAGGTTTCGGAGATATTGAGCAAGCTTATGCAAATTTGGATGGAAATGCTACCTCTCAAGTGCTATTCGCCAACAATTCCGAAGAAAGCTTAAACATGATGCAATTGGAACAGGCAATTCAATCATCTCTTGCTAGTGAAGCTGGTAGACCTTTGAAAACGTCTCTAGAGTCAGTATCAAATAATAGTAAGCGATACTGTGCAGTCTAATGTCCGCCGAGAATTTCATGAAGCTATTTTTCCAGTAGAGAGCGCTCAAAAGATCGGCGCTCAGAGTACCTCTTCATCTGAAACAAGTCGCGCGACGAGTCCTGTCAGCTCCGACACTGAAAATAACAACATCATTGGCACAAAAGTGTTTGAGGCTGACGATGAACTGTTGGATTATTATCTGGGCAGAGTACTTGATTTCTGGCATAGTCGACGTCCTCCCCAAGGCGTCGATATAAGAAACACTAATCGATGCTTGTACGTGACCAAAAAAAGAAGAAAAGTGTTACTCTGATTGGCTAATAATTTATCTTCAGTTCGTGTGAATATATGAATGGATGCGAATGGCGAGAACAAAAAGCGGAAGAAGCATGGTCAAAGAAACGATCAAATGTACAATAAAAAAATTTTCTTGATAAATATGAATGCAGTAAAATATAAATTTGACTCATACCCATAACTCTGGATCTGCATGGCCTCCTGAAAAATTTGTCTGGAACCTGCTCACCTGATATTCTACGATACACGGTACCTTATTTTCAGGAGGCGTGAGTATTTATCCACATTATACCGAGTCGTGTTACAGCTCAACTGCGTGGAACCTGTGTGCATCAGCAGAGACAAATTGGAATAGGGGTGGTACGTTGTCTCTCTAATGGCATCCGTGACAAACGGAAGGTAACGTGATAACCGATTGGCTAGACACAAATGATGAATGAATTGTGCCTAGAATGGAACGATCGCAGAAACAAACAAAAACGGGAGGTGCTGGCCAACTGCGTGTTCAAAACCGCCGTTAAGATTCGGCCCTATTTGAGGCAAACAATAGATAGGCATTTCAACAACGGTTCTTTACGTGCCAAGTGTTTTTGTGGCTGCACCAACCGATAACATAGATAGGTGTTCCTGATTGCGATGCATCTAAAATGCGAATTTTCTAATCACGATGCAACGTATCGACTATCCGTAGAACGCTTCAAAAAACATCGGATGCAATAGTGTCATCCAAGTGCCTTGCCAACTGCATAACCTATGACCCCGCCTAAGGCACCCGTGGTTATCATCACGGCGGCGACACGCGGCATAAGGTTCTCGTTCCTTGAGAATCGCTGGTTGTGGAGCGGTTTCACCTCTATCATTTTTTATCTTCATTTACCGTTTGCGAGCCCGTGGTCTAGTGTATTACCCTTGTTCGAGATACTGAGCAGTCAAAATTTATAGGCATGACTAATCGGATGCTCATAGTGCCTACTAATATAATGGAGTTTGTTATTTGACACACACCCTAAAACATCATAACACAATGCTATGGTCACGCAAATGTCTGGGTATATTCCCATGTCCAGGCCAGCTCCTATCAGCAATAATTACAGATGTAGCGGCCACTTCATAGCCCTGATCATCATCATGATCGGATCCGCCCAAATTCCTGTTACGGTATTCTTGCCTATTTCGCCACACAGTGACCTGACTGTCGTTTAATGTATCCTGGATTAGCCATGACAACCATCCTGTGCTCTATTCTATTTCAGGGATCTCAGTGAGGTCATGCCGAGTGCATGGAATGAAATCGATTCAGAGAGTGCGAAAAGTTTTGGGCCAGAAGTGGGTAACCGTGATGGGCATGTAAGTATAATTAGAAATAGCAGCGCTACGTTAGACCCTACCAGCAGCCACCTAGTGTGGTAAACTGGTAATCAAGTTTTGAATTTGGTGAGATGAACTTGAAGTACTAGTGCACAGTATATTGCTTTAGATGTACATATCCGGCCTGCTTTTTAAAGGCAGGTGTGACTAATTTCTAAACAGTGTCACAAGCAAATTTTAAGGGCACAAGTACCGACAACAGTCACCATCATGATGCCAGGGATAGAGCAGCATTTGCTTCCGGGTCAATTTTGACGTTGCTTTGAACCGAAAGGCGGCGCGGTGGTGGCATCCGTTGAGGCCGTTGAGGTTCCGGCCGTCACAAACCTCGGAGACTCTACAGGAGCTTTTGCGGATCGCCAGCAGCATCACCTATTCAGAACGAGTGTCATGCTGCTATGGGCGCAATGGAATTTGCCCAGCAAGATGCTCAGCTATTCCACCCGGCCCGCGATTACTGGCACATGGTACTATAGATCCCCGAGACTCAACTGCTGACTGGCGTGGTCGCTGGCAGTTATTATAAAACTCGAAATCTCGTGAATGGGATCCTCAACCCAAACTGACATGTGACATTTATTTGTTTTCTTCTTCTGGAAGGTAAGAAATACACCACCATTCCCTAGCTAGTAACGTATGCATCGATGAATCCTACTAGTAAACACATGATCTACAAGGTGCCAGTGATACTCTTAGCGGCTCGAATGATATCTTGCGCTAGTTTATTCTTATATTATTTTTTCGGCCGTAGTCGCGACAACAACGGCAATATAGAACTAGGCCTAATATACAGGAAATATCTGCTCTCTGTATAATATGCATTTCATTATGCTTGACTAAGTAATCTGACTTTGAGACTACTACCATATTAACACCGACCATTACTGTAGTCATTTGCGCCTTCAAAATGGACGCTGAGCCTTTTTTTAGATAGAAACTCTGGTCGAAATGGGCTCTCTTACTCTCAAATAGCTGGTCCTTACCGCTGGACCAACTAGATGACTTCAAACGGAGCCCGCTCTTCTCGCCGGAAATCTCATATTATTTCTGCAGTCGGCCCGACCTCCTGGTCACTGTCACAGTCAGTTTCCGTATATGACTGCTAAATTATGGACCTTCTGTAAGGGCATATACTGTCCCAGAACGAAAGCATTAGTTATTATACCCAGATCCGAGTTCATTATTGTCTTGTGTTTCCAACTGATTTGTCCAGATCATATTCTTCTAAGGATGGTATCCTTACTACCCATACGGGTCGCTTCTTGCTGTAGATAGTTTCTTGCTGCACAGCCTTTTATATTCCCAGGGGGGTCGTTGACTGATGGCGGCTGGATCATAGGACATTCGTTGCCTGAGATCATTGTGCCGGTGGTCTCCTCCTTGTCATATGAATGCACAGGTTATCCGTAAATGATTGGGGAATGGTCCCCCATGAACACATCCTTGACACGTTGTTGTCAACATAAAGTCAGGTGACGAATGCAAGATGCACATGGTGCAGACACATTCTACGTTACTGCTGCTGCAATCGTAAGCTGTTGCTCGTCCTGAAGGAATAGCTGGGCCGTAATTTAAGGACGATCGCCGCACTTGGAATTCATCTCCTCTTTCCTTAGATCGATGAGCAAATTAGGTGCCCTTTGTCTTCAAAAGAGCTATCAGAATAAAAATGATAACATGTCTGCGTGTGGGAAAACGTTTTGCAGCTGAACATTATTGTCGGCGTTATGATCTACGCAAATATGGTAAACCTACATTACTATACTAACCTTCGATAACCGGGCTATTCGCTGAGAATGGCACGACTCACATGCACATCAGGTGTTCCTCAATAGCAACCTGGGAAATGATGGACAACATACTTGAGCCTGTACGTTAAAGCTAGAAATTTTGTTTTTCACATACCGTGCCGACGACGCCCGATGCACTATTCCAAATTCCGAATTCTATCATCGAATCTGTGTTTGTGGTCATATTTTGATGGTTTGTTCGCTTACTTGGAGCCCATAGATGGCTATAGGTTGAGGGAGCGCAATGTGCATGATTTGAAAGGTGAGCACCGACCAGTATTGGTATTGGTCATGAGTCGTATGGTATAGAATACTACCACAGCGTCCATCGGTCATCGCCCTTATCCGACCTATTATCACGGCCTAAACCATATACACAACATATGTGCGCAATTTGACACGCACAAGCAGCCCCAATCACGGACGGGGCCATGACGGGAAGGCACGAATGCCACATACAAAAGCATATGTAGTTTGAACACCGTGACCGTTCTGAAAACGGCCTTGATGAAGATATGCCGACCCGAGAACGATCCACACATTATCATGTCCAAAAGACGTACGGCGGAGGCTTGTCATTAACAGTAAATAAGTGCTATAGAAACAGAATTATTTCCCGTGAACTTCAAGCTTCAAGTATTGATAAAGGACGATGACCATTCTACATCCCACCGCAAAACATTATCGATGCGTCATCTCAAAGTCGGCCCGATGAGCGGCGGCAGTAAACGCTCCCTTCCCGCTCAAACCGGAAACGGAATGGAATGTGGACTCGTGAGTGGCCGGTATGATACAATGCCGTGATTATCAGAATATCAAGATACCAAGCAAAATAGTACTCCAGGCATAAATCAAGAAATTTGGAGATGGTCAAGTCACATGCCTGGCATTGCACACGAGCACGATATGGTACTAAAGCGGCGATGATTGTAGTTAGGCAATGTAACAATTTACCTGAATGTCCAAGCAAGCATGTACGCAGTTATGAACGTATGCACAAAAAACCCCTTTCGTAAAGTTCTTTATCTTCACCTATCAGATAAGCCAACGTAAGCATTACTAAAACACCCACTTCTCAGAGCACAGCCCGGTCTTCTAGTGATACTTGTCCACCCCCGAGCCAGATTGTAGGATTACGATTGATGCGGGCTCATGACAAATAGTCTGGCCATTACGGCGATTCTTTGAAGGCGGGTATCCGCCGGAATAGACTATATCAGGATGGCTCAGGCTGCCGACAGCAAAGACTCGAGAAATACTAACCAACTTTACGTATAGACCCGCTTTTGCAGAAATCATGTATGCAAGCAAGGGCCTCTATAGCCGATCCAGAGCTCTAGTTTTCGGCCTTTGGAATTCTGCGGGTGTGTACTATAGTAGGAGTGTCATCGCCAACGACCCTGCCGCTGACAGTGGCTCATGATGCTTCAAGTTGCATCACATTCATTCTCCATACATTCAAACAAATACTCAGAGAATATTAATGCGGTCAAGACTGAATGTGCCGGTATACGGAACATTGATTTCCAATGAACTTCTTGATTCGAATTGTCGACGACTCGACTTGAGCTCATCAGTGAATGAAAAATGACAGGGATCGACCAAACAATCCGGATCGATGCTGGAGATGAAGTCACATTGACCGAGGCTCTCATCTCTTATCCGTCGATTTTCAATCATTTTAATGTCCAGGTTTCTCCTTATCGTGGTGTGTGATATATACACTGAATATATGCACCCCAAATACAAGGATAATCAGCATTCACTCAGGCTATTCAATCTCTTTCATATTTAGCAGCGTAACTAAGCGTAAATACGCTAGACAGAGCGAAGCACGCATCCGTTGTCGCAGCAGCGTGGGGTAATATTCAAAATTGGAGTCGCGATATTATTGGCCTTGACGTTGGTTGCTGACTCGGTATATTTAAATTGCACACGGGCTAAACAAGAACAGTGCTTAAAGCCGGCACACCATAGCTAAAGCTTTGAGGAAAGTGGAATGTTACTCTTTTTAGGTTTAGTAGCATTGAAAGATGATAAAAAACCAGCCAGTCAGGCTTATCCGTTCATGACATCGATATATCACGATAATCCCGTTCAATTTCGCTCAATTCCACCCCCATCTCATGAACGGATCAAATGACCACATACTTGGAGCAGGAAGCATCTTTCTTTCTTTCTTTCTTTCGTCATTTGCCCCACACTGCCGCCTCCCACCATTGGCATGACTTGTCACTCCGTTCATCGGTTGGTCAACTCATGACGAGACTAGTACCAGTCTGAACGGACGTGTGGTAATTATGAAAATATGAAGTGTACTATACCATCAAAGCTCAAAAAATCCATGGAGTCCGAGCCGTAAAGAACCGGTAAGAGTTTAGCAAACGAGTGAGGTAATTCAAATAGGTGGGTGACTTGGGATTTGTAAATGGGGCGCAAATGTCTGCAACATGAAGAGGGCTCGCTCGGAGCGTTATCCGAGCCAGTGGCGAGAGAGAAACATGAGTCTGAAACGAGAGAAAAGAAAAACCCATCCTCCCCCAAACAAACTCGGCGATTGATATCGGTCGCAATTTTCAATTTCAGTTTGCTCACAATACACTTTTACTAGTGAGACAAGTGTTTCCGTACCATGATGATGATACATACACACGCTAAGTGACAGCCCTAAAGGCTAGAAGAAGTGTAACAGAGCAAACCTTCGGCCTCCGCCTCTCGCTTGCGCATTTCCGAGCCAATGGCTTCAAGCTCATAGCTAACCCGCCATGTTTTCTTCTCAGCAATCACACCATCAACCAAGTACATGTAACCAAAAAAAAAAACCCCCTCCCATCAATCTTCTGTCCTGCCTACCGGGCGCCCATCAATTTTAATCAGTCCTAGTACTTCATACATGAGCGCTAGCCATGTGTAATTTATCATCATCAACATCAAAAATCCGCAGTCTATCCAAAAATTCCAATGTATCAGTGATTGTGACGGTACTAAAAAAAAAAAAATTGAAAAAAATTAAAAAAAATCTTCGCACAGCAGCAAAATAGTTTTGTTCTACATCGTTAATGCGTATATCGCGATGATTTTTGGAACCTTTTCTTCCCCAACTCGCTGGCATCATCATACCACTACCATATTATTATTACCCATTGTTACACTAATATGGTACTACATATAAAACTACACCCGTCGCTGTCTTTACTGTTGCTGTCATCGACATTACACATCGGCTCCGCGGTGCTAGTGAGGTAGTAAGTATAGGGTGTTCTACGACGGACATTGCACGTCACATGTATACGTTCATTCTCTCTCTCTCTCTGGATACACGTAGCTGTGCAAGGAATTAATGTATGTTTTATTTTCCTTCAAAAAAAAAAAAAACATCGTCATCATGAAAGTACAAAGAAAGTAACCCCTATGATTTTTGGATAATAAAAAAAAAGGTTTTTGATACAGCAGAAAATGCAAAAAAGTGTTCAAATAAAGAGTATAATGTGAAGAAATATGATCGAAGAAAGAAGAAAAAAAGGGGGTCATTTGAAAGAACAAATGTTGCTTCCCCTTTCCCCTCTCCACCCCAATGTACAATTCTTGAAAGAAAAAAAAAAAAAAAAAAAAGGGATTATAAAGTTGTATGCATGATAGTCAAAGAACAACGGGGTGAGTGTGTGGGGGGATAAGAGCATCGGAAATGATGGATTGCTTGTAATTGAAAAAAGCGGATGTGGGTAAGGGATCCGGGAATGTGGGAGTGAAAGGTGATAGTAGTATGAAATGACCAGGGCGGACAGGAGCGAGGAAGCATATAAGCTATCGAAATGGTAGTGGTGGATGTTCCCAGATGGTCCAAGAGAGCAAAAAGGTATACGGTGCGAGAGTATGTGGAGGGATAGAAGAAAAAGATGAGAAATCAAAGAGCATTAGACAGGATAAAAAGGGAAAAAAAAATCAAGGTCGGTACAATGGTAACGGTGTCAGACTCATCCGCTGCCCAGGATGCATCGACGCAGAGGACAGGTGTCTGTGGTAATGACGATGATGTCGATCATGGTCTTGACCGTCGACGGAGCCAGTACTGCTCGCACCTTGGTGGTGGTCATCAGACGAGGACGAGGCGCCCGCGCCCACTAGCCCATTCGCATACTCTTCATCATCTTCATCGTCTTCCAACAAGGGCGGTGCAGACGCCAAGGCACGCAGGCTCTCTTCTTCACCCTCATCCATTCCATCTAGCGCGGGGGGTGCGCTCGCATGCAGTTCCCACTCTACATCGTCATGGCTCGCAAACGGCGGTGCACTGGGTACCTCCACCGGTACATCACCCTCTGCATAATCAAACGCATAATCATACGCCCACGACCTTCCCTTTGATGAGCTAGCTGGCGGTGGAGGCGGTAACGAGGAGCCCATTGGTGCTACTGCTGATAACGACGTGCTCGCGGGTGCTGATGAGGAAGGCCCTGCTGTGGAGAACTCCGCGGTGGCTATTGACACCCTCCTGCCGTTGATGCTTCTTCTTCGGCCCGCTTCTTCTTCTTCTTCTTCTTCTTCCGTTTCCAACCGACGGATCTCGGCCAACTGCTCCTCTTCGTTGAGCCAGAGCGGTGCGGTGGATGTGCCTGAGATGGGGGCCTCGGCCGGAGGAGCACTGGCGAACTCGGCCATGCGCCCTAGCGCGTGCTTGTCGTCCGTAGCCACATGACCGGAGTAGGTCAGATACGGCAAAGGGGGAGGAGGACTGGGTGGGGGTAGGATGCAGTGGACAGATGATGATCGATGAGAAATGCGAGAGGGCGATAAGGATGATGATGATGATGATGATGATGAGGGGAAATTTGATGTTGCTGGAGGGGGAGGAGGCTGGAGGAAGTGGTGATTGCTAGTGCCGTTGCTGCCTTCGTCGTCCTGTGAGGAGCGTGGGTAAGTATATGAAAGCTGTTTCTCCAGGGGACTGGGGCTACGCGGATAAGCAGGCGGTGAGGCCGTGGCCTCGAACACAGGAGCAGATGAGGAGCCGGCATGGATCTCAACCGCCGAGGTCGCTGCTGCGGCCGCGGTTATGGCCGTACGGGAGACAGACGGACGCAAGGAGGCGGTGGGGGCTGCAGTGAGGACGCTCGGTGACCGCGATCTCCTTGTCGACGAGGACCGACGAGAGCGCTGCGAGTCAAAGGACGACCGTGGAGAACTTGACACAGCCGAGGCCGAGGCCACGATAGGCTCTTCCGGACCCTCGTCGTCAGAGCCATCCCCATCGAGGTCGTCCTCCGACCCACGAACGACGTCGGACCCTGGGCCACGAGAGGGCATCGCAGCGCCAGATTTGGCAAACGCACGACGCTCGCGCCTCGTCTTTGCCGAGGCCTTGACCTTGGATTTCCATTTGGCCAAGGCCCGCGCCCATTTTTTCTGCTTCACCTCTGCATGAGAGATGATGGAGGCAGAGGAGGACAAGGAATAGGTCACGACAGAGGCGTCACTGCTAACACGCTTGTCACCACGCTTGTGAGACGTCTTCTCTGGATCAGTGTTCTTCTTTGCGCGGCTCTGGGCACGGTCGCGCTTGCGCCAGTAGGCAGCACAGGCGATGATACAGATGATCATGAACGCACAAGCGAGGGAGAGCCCTAGCACGGTGGGCGAGTGGTCGTAGGTGGTGTTTGCGGGTGACTTTGTCCATCCTGGTGGTAACTTGTCACGGATGGCTTGGTACTTTTCATCGAGAGTGCCGTTTGAAGGATATGGAATATCAGAGCTCAGAGAGTAGGTGGCCGTCTTGGTGGTGGTTGGCATGGCATCCTCTGTGTTACATGACTGGAGGATGTAAAAGTTGGACATGGCCAGAGGAGAGAGGAGGAGGGAGGAGAGAGGGAGGGAAAGAGAGGGAGAGAGAAAGGAAGGGGGGGGGTGTGAGGGAGGGAAGCGGTCCAGGTAACGATGATATGATATTGAATGGAGGTAGTAAAAGGGTGATGATGGTCGGAGAGTGAGCGTGTGCTTACAGAAACTTCGGAAGCAGATGCCAGGGGAAGAAGGGGGGGAAACTTACCGGACACAGCGTCTTTCCATAGAGTGTGATTGATGTGGTGGGAATGCGCCATTTGCCGTCGATGCCTTGCGAGTATCTGTCGACAACAGTGTTGCGCCTGTGGACGACACGGGTAGGCAACGGAGAAGGTATCGGCGATGCCGTAAGAGAGGCCTTGATTCTATTCTCGTTGAGGATATCATCACCGTCGAGGCAGGTGCGTTTGTGGGGGCTATTGCTTGGCGCGGGATGGAACGATGTCGAGGATGATGGCCAGACGGCCGGGTTTGCGTCGACGGGGGAGACAGCGAAGAAGAGTAGGTTTGCTGCCAAGAGGGCGAGGCTGGATGACGATACTGACGATGACGATGGGAAGGGCGACCAATGCGGGGAGAGGGATATGGCACAGCGGGTGCTTGGCTGGCGCATCGACGGGGGAGCGAGGCCAGCTTGGCAGACTGAAAGCGGCAGGAATGCCAAGCGTCTTTGGGACTCTAGTTACTGTTTATACTGCTAATCTCCCCAAAAAATCCAACAGAATGTCTGCTTCCGAAGCGGAATCTTCCCCTCAATACACAACAACACACACACAGATGGCGAAGAGGATAGCGTGCAGACCGCAGAGGGGAGAAACAGCGACGGGGAGGAGAGAGAGGAAAGGGAGCAGCAGCACGCAAGCAAGCAAACGCACACCGCCCACCAATCATTATTATATTTGTACAACCCATTATCGTCTATTCTTAGGCACCCAATCTTACCCTATATCCACTACCGTTTATTATAATCTCTATTACTCAGTTGCCCCATTCAGTCGTCACATGTCACAGGCATATATTTATCTACTTCCAATAATTACACAATCTCGTTTTATAATTATACACTCAATCACACACATGTCCGTCACTCCCGTCACGCTGCCCCCCGAAATAGAACCGTCCCGATCCGCCGTCGTTTCTCCCCTACCGCTGCATAGGCTCGCTCCTGCCAGTCCGCCGGCCAGGGCGCCCTCTCCCTGCCGAGGAGCACATCTTCGCTGCCTGCCTCGTAGAATAGCTTGTATGTCCCCAGGCTGATGCGCACTCGCAACCCGCATTGACTTGCGCCACCGATCGTGGCTGCTGCCTGCTGTGATTGTTGCAACTGCCGTGACTGCTGAGCGCCACCAAACGACAAAGACGACGAGGATGTCAACAATGAGGCTGATGGTAAATTCCTAAACATAGGCCATCATCATCAGTAAACGAGAAGAAGAAGAAAAAGAAAAAGAGGGGGAATAAAGAAACCACAAAAAAAAAAAATTTCATTCATGTAGCCTCTTTCTTCTCCTCGTTCACATCTAGTAAATGCAACACTCACCGCTTCAGATACACTCCACAGTGCTCCGGTCTTCTTCGTCCACGTGGGAGCCACTCGGTGGCATAGTCCAGTACAAACGTCGCTGCGTATTCACGCCAACGGCCTTCCTCGCTCCCGTCTTCATCTACACTAGGGTCGTCCGCTTCGAGCAGCTGCATCCGCATCATCTTCTGCTCCGGGTCCTGATCACGGGTGAAAAATGGTTCAAGTCAGATACGTCACAGTCAGCCAACAGTTCCCCAAATATGTATGAGTAATGATACAAATAGCACCACCATCATAAAGTAAAATAGAAATGGAAACGCATTTATAAAAATAAATGCGGATGAAGAAAAAGACAAAGAAAAAAAAAAAAAAAAAACTGCCGTGTGTGTGCATGCTCACCCAATCGACCCGATATAGATGTTCGTCCGAACCCACGAACTGTTCCGCCCGACGACGATACCTAATCTTGTCCTGCACCGTCATGCTCTCTGCCCCGCGGACAGCCTGCAGGAGCGACCATAATTGCTGGCACTTGTGCTCGGCTAAAATAGTTTGCACCTGTGATAACATAACATAACATTAAAAAAAAAAAATCAAATGATCAGTAATCAAGGGAGATCAGGTGGTGGAGAGAAAAAGCGGATATAGCGCAGGGCAAAGCATACAAGCAGGGCGGAAAATCGGTATGGCTCTTTCGGTGCGATGAAGAAAAGAAAAGAAAAGAAAAGAAAAGAAAAAAAAAACAGACGAAACGCTCTGATAATCAGCGACTCGACTCTCGGTAAAATGTCTAGAACACCGAGCCCAGGAAGATAGATAGAACACATAGCATAATAGCCTTTGGCCTGCTCGCCGCGCATATAACAAACAAGACACGACTACCGCAAGCGCTCACGCGGTAGGTAGGCATGCCATCGTGGGATGTATTGGAATTTATAATTACACTCACCTGCTTCACAATCGACAGGATTAGCTTATCGAGTGTAAAAACGTGATAGGCCTGTGTGTAAAAATAAATCAAATGGGTTTATAGTTAGTCACCGTTGGTCAGCCAATGAGAGTGCATTCCGAGCCAAAATTAAATAAATGGGCGAAAACAGCAAATGAATGAGTAAATGGACGAATGAATGAATGGCTAAGGCAGGTGGCCGGAGATTGACAAACCCCAGGAATGACAATGCCAGCAGCAGTAGTAGCATGTACGAAACATGTCCTGCATTCTAGAACGAAAAAAAGGTGGGGAAATAGGAATAAAGAAAGGCCGGGGGGAAGAAGAGGGGTGGAGGGCTAGAATGAAGTAATAACAGCATAAACAGAAGCGAAGCGAGCACTACTAACCTTGGTGCCAAAGAACCAACGCATATGCTCCTCAAACGTCGCCTGGTCCATCTCATTCGAGAACACCTTTTCGCACTTTTCGAGCAGATACATGTACACCACATTGGCGCGTCCCGGCATCTCCTCCTCCTCTATGATAACGCTTTCCCCGTCCGGATCTAGAAGGGTCCGGCTGGGCTCGTGTTCACTGCTATTGCTTTGCTGTTGTTGCTCGCCTTCGCCCGGTGGTTTATTCGGTGTTTCAATGGATGACAATGCAGGGGCGTCTCCAGCAGCAGCAGCACCACCACCACCACCACCAGTAACAACACTAGTACCATTAACAGTCGTGGCGATATTGCCAGGTGGCACCGGCGAACGGCTACTGGGCCGTACTATGCTTGTAGACGCCGCAATAGCATGGGCCCCCATCATCTCTATCGATTGCGCTAGAACCGATTGTGCATTCACAGCCTCCTCCAAACCCAGGTCAACTGCAACCGGGTTTGAGCGCAACGAGGCGTGCCCCTCGGCCGCTAATGTTGCACCGCGTTGTTTACACATCAGCAGACGTGAATAGAGCAGCTGTATATAGTAGCAGGGATTTTTATTTTTATGAGCCTTATCGATAGGGAGGAATGTGAAAAAAGAATGAGTAACTCACCTGTAATAGGCGCAGCAAAGTATAGAACGTCGTGTTGGCAAAAAATGGCCGACGAACGGAAGACGGGCCAGCCGTGAGAGGCGATTGCGAGCTTGTGGGGTCACCGTCCGGTGCGGGACTCGTCAGTTCGCGGATCCAGGTGTCCTCGGTCTTAGGCTTGAATGTTACAGGTTCCTCGTCATCATCATCATCGTCGTCTCCATCTCCGTCTTCATCGTCGTGCGGATGCAAAGAGTGGAGATTGCCATTTACGTTAATGGGACTCGGCCGTCTGGCGTCGGGGTGATCAATGCCGTTCACGATTGCTTCGCCGCTACCGTCGTCAACCATGGAGGACACAACAGCGGCAACTTCTTCAAGCGAGCCACATGCAGCGTCGAACTCATGCACAGGGTACATGCACAAGATAGGCACAAACGCACGCAGGAAACGCTCAACGGCTCGCCGCTCCTCGCCACTATACTGCGCCGCCGAGTGATCCAGGAAGGAGTAGATCATCTTGAGCGAGTCCTGCATTACATGTGTGTCCTCGAACATGTACTCAAGTTGACATCCCGTCGAGCCCATCAGTCCAACGCTGCCGCCGCGACGACCAGACCCCGCACCGCGTTTCTTCAACCGATGTCGCGCCTTCTCGTGCCTCTCCTTCTCTTGCGCGGCCTTGATCCCCTCGATCTCCATCACGAAGCTCCTACTTGTCGTCGCCTTCTTATCGTTCGCCTTGAATCCGATTCCTTGCGAATCCAGCGACTTGTAGAAATTCTTCGCGTCCACCTCGCGCCACGTGCGCGACCATTCGCGGTGTGCCGCACGCCACTCCTCATCTTTCTGACGCAGACGCGCCAACACAACAGGAACAGCCACGCTCGGCGACTCGCGCAATGCCTGCAGTACCTCATTGCCCCCCTCGCGTCCATAGATCTTCCGAAGGATCCGCTCAAAGATCTTCACACCGCCATTAGCCCCAGCACCCAGGTCGGGCCCGAGGCGGAACGCAGCGCGCTCCTCTGCCGTCTCCATCATATCCAAACGCGCCGCGAGCGGCTCAAAGTGCGCCAACGTGCGCGCGAGCGCCTCGAGAGTTACGTGGTACTCGTGCCGCTCTTCCTCGCTCTTGTGCAGTGCCTCCTCGAACGAGTTTTTCTTGTGTGAGTTGAATCCGGATTCCTCAGATGCCCACGTTGGGTGTGAGAACCAGTGGTCATTCAGCACCGACCGGCAGAGCTCGTCACGCCCTGAGCAGGCGAGGAAGATCTCCTATAGGTGACATCATCAAAAAAAAGATTGATCAAAACCAGATGTTGTTGACAGTTGGCGTATTTTTGAATACAACTTACGCTGTCAGGGAGGCGTCGATAACTCGGCCCTTGCCCATCGTCTGTAGGCTGCACGAGGCTGAGCGAATCGGGTGGACCTATGCGAATACTGCCCGGGGGGCCCTTTTCGGGGTCCGTGCCCGCCTCGGTGCCGAGCAGCGCCTTGAACTGCAGGAACAGCTCCGCGTGCGTGTCACCCAGCATCTCCATCACGCGTGCCATTAGCACACGCGCGGGGACTATCTCCTTGGTGTATAAATCCAGGAGCTTGAGCAGATCATCGTACGCTTGCGGTTGACCCTCGAAAGCCTTTTTAACGCGCGTAAAGAAGAACACATCCGGCGACACGGCGGGGATGGATGATGTCGGTGGTGCTAGCGCACCTGACGTTGATAGCATCGCCAGTTGCTGTTGCGGCAGTAGCGATATCGGGGCGGGGGATGTAGCTGATGACGCGCCGAATGCATCATAGCCAATTTCATGAGGCTCCGCTTTGGTCCTGTCATGATGATGCTTTGTTTTCTTATTCTGTAGCGTTTTGGTTTATGAGTTACATCTGAATTTTTGTGGAAGAAAAGAGCTAAGAGCCTTTCTTACACGAGAGTTTGCCACGGAACCGATCGTATTAACGCTTGCCGTCGCAGCACCATTGGCAAGTTGCTTTGCAGCGATTATTGCTGAGGTCGAGGACGTTGTGGGCTGTGGCAAGTCTTTGTCTGCAGCAGGGCGCCGTCGCTTTTTGGTTTGTGCTGACTTGGCACCACCAGGCCCCGTGATCGCGTTCTTTGAACCACTTTCTGAGGCCCCGCCCCATGAACCTAACGCAGAAGCTGCAGAATGACCAACGACATCGGGGAGAAAGTCTTGAAATTCTTGCAAGAGGTCGGGGGAGTCTTTGAATAGGTGTTGCACCTGCACATAAACTTGAGACTACGAAACTTTGTTAGTTGTCAAAAAAAAGCATAGCCCTCATCTCCCAAGCAAAAGGATAAGACCAGCTACGCACGTCTTGCAAATCTCTTTGCTCCTTTTGATACGTCTGTAGAATATTGAGGAATTTTTTGTACGTGTTGGGGTCGTCCGCGTAGCGCGCCTTGATCTTGTTCAAGTACTGGATCGCGTGGTTGACATCACCAGGGGGCTTCATGGCTTGTGTCACGATTCCGCCCGCATGCGTCACGATGGGGCTGCTGTCGGGTTGCTGTTGTCTGTGGTGGCTAGACGAGACGCCTGCAGAGCCGCTGCTGAGCCCTCCAAGAAAGGTCGCCGCCACAGAAGTGGGGATGGGGAAGCTGCCCGGGGATGGGAACCCTACTAGATCGAATGGATTATGCACAGGAGGAGGCGGAGGCATGTAGTGCTGAGCAGCAAACGGGATAGGAGGTAACATGGGGAGAGGTGCCTGGGTGGTTGTTGCCTGTTTATATTGGTCGGGATGGTTAAGACATGGTTGTCATTGGATAATCCATTCAAAAACAAGGCGAACCCACCTGTGTTGTTGTTCCACTCGGAGTGGTGACCGTGATCAGGTTAGGGTCTGATGCCAGGTCGATGCGGTAGCCGCTGGGCAAGAAGGTGTTGAAGCCCTTGATGAGGAAGGGGATGCCGTGGAAGAGCGTCGACACACGGGCGATCACGCCTGGAGTATCGATCCTAATGTGTTCGGAGAGACAGAAGAAGCAAATTCAGGGACAGAGATAGGTCAGCAGCGACGACGACGACTGTGAGGGGCCATGCTGAACGCACTCTTCGTTCTTGAAGTCCTTCATGATGTCGAGGAAGCGGTTGTAGACATCGGGCTTGTCCTGGAACTGGTTTTTGACGGCATCGAGGTAAGTGAGGGCGTCGGTAACGTTGAGCTGCCTGGACTCCATGGTATCCTGGGAGGCAGCGCTGTCCATCTCGACTGGTGCGAGAGTGACTGGTGTATGCAGGATGTCGACAATGACGAGGAGGAGGACTACTTGTAAGAGAGGCTGAGTGTCACTGCGACTGGTACCGTCTAATGGCAGTCGCGCATCCGGCCCGGTGAGTCGGAAGCAAACAGTCTTTTGCTTCCGACGGTATTCAAGTTTTCTTGGAAATAATTTCACGTTACTTACTACTAGTAGTATATAGACAACCTCAACATCATCATTCAAGTTGCCATGGGCAAGGCGCAGAAAAAGAAATCCATGCGACGGCACAATCCTGTGCGTGTGCCGGACTCACACATTCCAAAGGGGCTTGACTCTGCATCGGCCTCGTCATCAAAAAAAGAGGCCGTCTTGCCTATCATCCAAAAAGTTGGTGACCATTATCTGCATGTAGTCATATTTATTGCTTATGAGTTGACACCTGTGGATAATGTCCAGATGGAAAGCCCTGAGCCATCAGACAGGAAATGGGCCTGTGTTACTGTCTCCAACATAATTCAAAATGATCCTGCTACCCGTCGATTGCTGCAGGGGAAGAACGTCGTCGGCGCACTCATCAACCGTCTGACCGATTCCGAAGAGGAGGTGCTGGTAGAGGCCATGGGCACCCTAAGGTATGGCAATGTATGTTATGTCATGATTCAATTTCTGACTTGCCTATCAGGAATCTATGTATTGACGGCGGGTACGAGATATGCGCGGAGATGTACAATAAAAACATTCTGGCGCCACTACAGACATTCATTCCAAAGGCACGTCGCATGCATCCACATCCGGTACTTTCTTCCTGCTAACAGACACCTCAGATCTCCAGCACTGTCTCCCAATTCCTTGAGCATCCCAAATCAGCCCCTGAAAACACCAAAAAGCTCATTCATGAGTTTGCAGACAACGTCATCACCGTGCTCTGGTGTCTCTCGTAAGTTTCTCTTTGCCGACGATCAATGCATGGCCAAAGGCTTAGAATGCTCAGAGAGACTTCGAACAAGGCCCTCAATGCTGTGAATAACCTCAATATCACCCCGTTCCTGATGTCTTTCCTGGCTGCGAGGGATAAGCTACCAATCAACTCGGTCTCTGCGGCAGGTAGGATTTCTTTTGCAAATAACAGGATTTATGCGCTCAGATTTCCTTGCAATTAGCCCATTGCCTCTACGTTCTCACAGAAGATAACAAGCCTATTACAAACAGTGTACGACACAATGATGCCTACGTTTCTTGTCTGCTTGAAATCGCAAAAGAGTCGACACCTCACATGAATTTGAACTCACCAGAACGCTCCCTGACTTTACGAGTTCTTGTTGCCGGTAATTTGAATACAATCCCCATAAGCGATGGTATATTAACAGAGACTTTGATCAGGGATTCTAAAACATCTTTCTCCTTTGCCACGCTCTCCTGACGTTGATGCCGACAAGGATATAGTACTACCCCTCTTACAACCTGTCATTGCCTCCGTTCCTCTCGCTGAGGCTAGCGCAAGTGTAGAAAGGCTTTTGGAGAAACAAGCTGCTGAGCCGGAAATCCTGAGCAAATCAGCTGATACCAAGGCACCGCATGACCACAAGTCGCCGATTGAGCTCGAACTGGAGCGGATCGAGGGCCAGTTACGGATGGTACACCTCGCACTCGAGGTGCTCACGGGCACCTGTGCGACACTGCCCGATCCAGATGCGGCACTCGATGATGCTACTGGAGAGCTGCAAGAGGATGGTGACGAAGACGAAGATGAAGACGAGGGTAATGTATCTACCTCATCTACTGGCGTTACCCAACTCAACCATATGCATATAGACCTCCTCACCGGCGGAAACAAAGACGACGACGAAGAGATGGATTTCAGCGTGGTGGACAACGACGATACTGCTGCTGCCGACACCAACGGCGCATTACCAAATGGCACAACATCTCTTCTACCCTCGCTCGTCGAGCCGCTCTTACAGCTCGTCGCACCCACATCGCTCTCGTTCCCTCCCCCAGGGTCCGCCTCGCGTCACCCACCAACGACATCCGTCCTGGGCGCAATCCACATCGGTGCGCTCGAATGCCTGAACAACATCTTTCTTGGCCTGGCATCGGCTCGTGCATCCGCACGCACCCTGCGTGAGGACGCGGCGAGCGGTCGACGTGTGTGGGATGCCCTTTGGGCTGCGCTGGCGCAGATCGGAACCGATATCGGGCCAGGGCAGGAGAGGAAGCGCGAGGTGTGGGAGATGACAATTGGTGTGTTGTGGGGTGTGGGGAATATCTGGAAGGGGCACTTGGTTTGTACCTTGGTTTTCTAACAGAGTGCTGCATTGAACTGAAGCTGATGTCAATGATTAGGCTCCCCAAGAGGAACAAGTCCAGATTCTTACCCGTCTCTGTGATTCCAGTTCGGATGACCAGGTTCGCGTGCGGTGTATCGGCACGCTCGAGTGTCTCGCACAGCATCCGACATCTGTAGAGGCCAACAAGGTGAGACACAACCCGCCTCTCTCATTCCTTGCGTCGACATCTCATTTTATTTTATTCAGATGATTTCATCTTACCTCCTCAGCCTCCTACCATCATCCTCCACCGCTAACTCCGCCTCAATACCGCCAGAACCCCTCTTCCAAGCCGTCTCCGCTCTGATTGACATCTACTCCGATGAAGGCTCACCGTACGACGGCAACTTCCGCACGGGTGGGTTTGGCAAGCGAATGGGCGAGGCTGTCGAGGGTGTGCGTCGTGCTGTGAAAGCTGTGGACCGTAAGCGCGAAGGCGGGCGCGAGCTTCGTAGACATGGTGAGGAGGTAAGGGACAATCTAGTTGCGTTCTTGCAATATAGGAAGAGCTTGCGCTTGGGTGGGTGGTAAAAAAAAAGAGGTTTTCAGGTGACGGAATGTTCGAGGAGTTGTTTTCTTGTTGAATTCATGTCTTCTAAGAGCGAGGATGATAATTGTCTTTTGCTTAATGACTGATTGTCATTGTATTCTCTGTATCTACTTACGATACTAACCCACACAAAAAACAAGTAGAATGCTTGTGGCTATGCAGTACACATCAGCATTTGATGTAAGCATTGCCTTTGTTGATGACCAAGTACATAAGCTAAGGAGTAAATTACGTCCACAAGTCTACAAGTTTAGTTTATACAATCCAGATCGATGAGTTTTCAAATCATTCTCTCAACCTCGCGCTATTCCCAATTTATTCATCTGTGCGCTGATAACAGAGCTTCCTTCCCCTTGAGTTTATCTGCTTCTAACCGAACAATCAATCGTCCAACTCGACCTTAGAGTGCTGTATATGCCATGACATCAACAATCAAGAATGCTTCAGACAAAGAAAGACATTACTAACCTTCTGACTATCAAACGCATCCAATCCCGCCGCAACACGACTACCAGCAACGATCGAGCTCCAATCAAGCGTCTCAAACTTGTTCGTCTTTACTGTCGTTGCGTGTTGGTGCAACGCGCGCGCAGTGAGCAAGCGCTGGTGCGCAACGTCGATGGTAGGCATCGGCGAGTTGAGCTCGTTGGTGAGACGGCGGATGTTGGATGCATCTTTGATGCCGCCCTCGAGTGCAAAGCCAGTTGCACCCTCAAAGTCATCTTGTATCATGCGATCGCCGTAGGAGACGAGCATTTTCTCCGGTAGGAGGTCTAGAGGCCACGGCAATTATATGTACGCATGTACATTCACCGTGGTTAGA
Source organism: Agroathelia rolfsii (assembly GCA_018343915.1). Lineage (NCBI taxonomy): Eukaryota > Fungi > Basidiomycota > Agaricomycetes > Amylocorticiales > Amylocorticiaceae > Agroathelia > Agroathelia rolfsii. The sequence goes on along the minus strand of JABRWF010000001.1, from coordinate 3,484,276 downwards.
TGCTAGAATGGAGAGCATTTTATCTATGGTGTACGTACCCTGAACGAGTTGATGCATGCTCTCAGCGCCAATACCGGATTTCTCGGCGAGCGTCAGGGACTCGGCGAGGATCTCGAGTGAGCCCAAGATGAGCGAGTTGCCAAGGAGCTTGAAAGTGGGCGCTGTCAAGGAGATAATTACCCCGTGACCAGGACCAGAAGTGTTAGAATAGGTGAGTCATCATGCATTCACATATGCACATACCCTTCTCAACGTTGCCACCAAGATCGACAATCTTGCGTCCAATGGCGGGAACGAGGATGTACGCTAGCTCCTTCTTAGAGCGGTAGTCACCACTCATCACGATCACGAGCTGGGAGCTCTTGGCCTCAATGGGTGTGCCAAACACAGGAGAGGTGACGAGGTGCGCATGAGGGACAGATGAGATAAGTTTGTCCAGCCGGCCTGATGGATCGTAAAAAGCAATTGTGATATGAGTTAGCAAAGCCGTGAGGTGTATATATGCGGCAAGCTTTGAGAACCTGCTAAGGTAGGATATATCTGATAGCAACTGGATTAGGTACAGTTGCTAATAAGGGGTCGAGAGACATTACCGTGCCCATTTCGACGAAGATCTTGTTCTTGGCCGAGGGATGATTCTGCATGACATCATGACGATGATGAGCATATACTACTTATATTCACAAGAAAGAAATCCCTGAAGGTGTGCGCACAGCTAATGCTTGCGAATACTGCTGATAGACATCCTCTACGACTTGATCATTGACAAGGCAGCTGAAGATGATATCGGCTTCATGTGCAACCTGAGCGATGTCTTTGGCGATCGCAACCAGGTCAGGACCAAGCTCGTCGAGGAGTTTCTGGCTCCTAGCGGGTGTTCTGTTCCAAACCAGCAGAGGGTTTGAGCCGTGTGGGTGAGATGTCTTGTGGGTTGCAAGATTTTTTGCTATTTCTGTATGGATGATGGTGTTAGGATCTGTACTGTGGATAGATGGGCTAGTAGGTACCATAGCCCATAGATCCCAGGCCGACAAACGCGAGCTGGGGTGGGCTTATGCCCGGCGTGGCTGGTCTGCTGTATCCCGGAGTGTGAATCGTGTGCTGAAGCTGCTTCTGCATGGTTGGTGGTTGAAGTGAAGGTAGGGTCAGAAGAAATTGCAGCAGAAGCCCAAAGCAGGCAATGACGCGCGTGAACTTGAATATGACTAAATGTAGTAGTGTAACAATGTTATAATTACTGGTAGTAGTCTAGCACTGTAGCGATGTGACAATATTTATAGACATAACTACAAAGACTAGGTAAGACTAGTAACACTTTTTGTAGTCGTAACCAGTCAAGTAACAAAAGGGTGGCAATGACGCGCCAGGCGCCATTAACAGTCGACTCAGCAGCAGCCGCTCTCTCTCATCCGCCATGGCTCACCAGGGCATGCTCGTCGCGGGCCAGACGATCGCAGTCAACAAATACAACGTCCAAGTCGAGAGATATCTGAGCCAGGGTCTGCTCTATTTTCTCTATTTTCATGTCTTTCTTTCTCATTGTCGTCGCGGTCTCCAGGCGGCTTTGCCCACGTTTACCTCGTCAGGACTCCCGAGCCCGTCTACGGCACCACACACCATGTCCTCAAGCGCATCGCAGTACCTAACGAGGTCATGCTCGCAGAGGTAAAGAAGGAGGTCGACATCATGGTAGGCATTTGCCCGTATCGACGCCGCCGGCTCTGAGATCACCTTGTCGTCGTAGCGCATCCTCAAAGGCCATCCCAACATCGTCCATCTTATAGATGCTGCCTGGCACCAAATGCCTAATGGTACATTTGAGGTCTTTATCCTTATGGAATTCTGTCAAGGTCTGCTATATGCCTTTTCACCCAGGTGTAGAGAGCAACGCACCCGTTGCTAATGCGTTTACATATTAGGCGGCGGCATTATCGACATGATGAATCGACGTTTGCGCGAGCGTCTAACCGAAGGAGAAATCCTGCAGATCTTTGTCGATGTCTGCGAGGGCGTAGCAGCCATGCACAACCTGCGCCCTGCCTTACTCCATCGTGACCTTAAGGTGGAAAATATCCTACAGGCATCCCCAACCTCGTTCAAGCTGTGTGACTTTGGCTCCGCTACGCCGGTGTCTCGTCCTCCTACCAACACTGCAGAGATTCGCATGCTGGAGGCAGATCTCAACAGGCATACCACATTACAATATCGTGCGCCAGAAATGATTGATCTATTTCTCAAGAGGCCCGTCGACGAAAAGAGCGATGTATGGGCGTTGGGCGTGTTACTATACAAGCTATGCTATTATACCACACCTTTTGAGGAACATGGCCCACTAGCAATCCTCAATGTCCAATATCGCATCCCACCCTATCCTGTCTATTCCAACCACATGAACGCCCTGATTGGTGAGTTCAGACCGAACGATATGATCCTCATAACTAACACGATGCACTACCAGACAGCATGCTTAAAGAGCATGGTACGCAGCGGCCGACAGTATTTGAGATCCTCACTCGCGTCCACACTCTCCGCGGCACTAAATCCCGCTTCGCATACAACAGGCCGCCGACGCAACAGCCGTCAGCCTCGTTGCCGATCCGCAGCCCCGAGACGAACCCTTCATCTGCTGCCAATGTCAACCCTCTAGACAGTGTCGTCTCTTACAGGTCCTCGAGCAAGCCTGCTCCCGCTCCCGCCAGTGCCAGCGCGGGTACGCAAGCACGCGACCGCGTCTTGGAGGCTATCGCGCCCATGCGCCGGGGTAGGCCCGAAAATCATGTGAGCCCCAGTAAAACACCGGACATTGCAGCACCATCGGTGCGTGAAGATGACTTCGAAAGTCAATGGAAGAGTACGGCGGCCAAACACCAGCAGGCTTCGCTCTCTCCCGCGGGCGCAAACTCAAATGATGCGTGGAGGCCGCGCTCTCCCATGCCATCCTCGAATGCCGCATCCGCAGGAGTGGCAAAGAAATCTGCCACGGGCAACGCAGCAGCATCTGGGTTTGCAGACGACTTCAGCAAGCAATCGTGGGATTCGCATTCACGGCCTATGGACAGCACCAATGACCGTCGACCCACCATGCTCCCGCGAGATAGCGACAAGGCTAGCAGCAAGCCGATTTCCATTCCCTCAAGTAACAATCCGAATCGGCTCTCCGTGCCCCTCAAAGGGCGCGATGCCTTCGATGGCCTTGGTTTGTCACCCTCTCAGCGTCCGCAAGCACCAACACTCGGTGAGGCTCGCAAGCTGCGTACAGGACTGGCGAGTATTAGTTCCCCTGTATTATCCTCCTCGCCATCCTCGTCTCAAAGCCCAGCGCTACCACCCCGTCCCAAACCCACGCCATCACCACGGCCGCCAAGCTCGCCTATGCCGGCACAGAAGCCTCCATCCTCACCTGCTCCTGGCTTGGGTGCCTCGCAAAGGCAGCAGGTCAGCTCGCCATGGCTAGATGCAGGCGCGGATGCTGCCGCCGAGTCGCGCTTCCCAACACTTGAGGAGCTTGATGCGACGTTCTCGGGTGGAGGAGGACATGTGCGTGCTTCGCCGGCGCTACCTTCCAGAGGAGTAGGCGCATCGCAATCTCAGCCTGTTGTGCGTGCTCAACTCAGCGGTGCTGTATCTAAGCCAGCTCATTTGGCTGCTCCTTCTGGCAAGAATCCTGGTGTGAGATCACAACAGGTGACGGGTGTCGCGATGCGAGCATCTCAACAACAGCAACAGCAACAGCAGCAGCAGCAGCAGCAACAGTCACAGAACACCGGTTCAAGGCAGGCAGCTTTATCGCCCGTCCCGACATCGTCGTCGCGTCCTGCGCTGGCGAGGAAGCACAAGAGTTCGACCAATCTAAAAAATGCACCTGTTAATCCTTCCGCTGCTGCTGCCGAGTCCGCAGACCTGTTATCATTTGACGCTAAACCGCCCGCCCGCATTTCTCCCGTACCTACGTCCAATTCTCGCACACAGACACAGGACTGGCTAACGGATACACCGGTCGAACAACACGCGGGACCCACAACAACGGGTGCACATCCATCGTCAACCTCCGGCCCGGTCCTGAAGAACCCGCGAAGCAGGCGTAACTCGTACGTTGACAGCATGGGTGTCGTTGCAAACGCACCTCAGGCACAGAGCGCCGTTGTCGTCGTTGATGGCGCTGCTTTTACTCCTTCAGACCCGCCACGGCCGTCGAAACCCAAGTCCAAGTCGTCCCTCATTGATGTTAAAGTGGCCACCCCTCATACTACTGGCAGCGGCGGTACTTCTGGTAGACAAGACTATCAGTTGACGGAGAACTGGAGCCCTGTCGAGTCTCACCATCCACCCGCATCAACGGCACCTCCTACGTCTTCCTCTGCTTCCTCTCAGAGAGAAAGGGAGCAGCAGCGCGCAAGGGCAGCCTCGCGGACCAGTGGCGCTGTATCTGTATCTGCCAGAGACCGATCCAGCTCGCGGCCCCGAAGCCGTGTGTCTTCGCGTGTGCCTTCTGCCGCTGCGCCCGCGCCGGCCACAGTTAAAGCTACCAAGCTGTCATCATCCGGGAGCAGTAGCAGCAGTGTGGAAGAAGGGCCAGAAGATGCGATGGGCTCCAAGCCGCCCTCAAGTGTGCTTGGTTCTGCTGGCAGGAAGGATCATGCGGCCAGGAGGCAACAACACCAACAACATCAACAGCAACAGCAGCAATCCCAGCAGCACAACAAGGGCAAGGGGAGGCAGAATTCGGTACATGACTTGGTCGATCTCTGGAGTGGCAGTGGAGGCAGCCATAACAGCCATAGTACCGGCAATAGCATCACCAGCGCTGCCAGCAGAGAGCTGGAGAGGGAGAAAAAGCCTAGCGTACTGCCGTCCTCGAGGAGCCGGTTCATCAACGATGTATCTTCGTCGGCGGTCGCTCGTGAGAGTGCAGCAGCAGCGAGTAGGGATGCGCCGCCTTCCATTCTGGACAGAGATCCACCTCTGATTCAGGAAAAGTCTTCCTCTTCTCGCCGAGGTACAGCGGGGGCGCTAGGATCGGCAAGCACGCAAGTGATGTCACCGCCAGCATCTACACCCTCTGCTGGACCGCCGCCTATCTTATCTCCCAAGCCAACAATGTCCACCACCACATCGTCAACAGCGACAGGAAGCGCAAAGCCGTACCCAGCCAAGGCTATCAAACCATCCACGACTGGCCGAAAATCAGAGCGCCCCCAGTCGATGGTTGTCTTCCCTGTCGCAAAGACCAACTCCGAGCCAAGTCCAAGCCCGAGAATGGCAGCTGCCGCGGCCGCCGCTGAGGAGGCTGGATTGAAAGCGCCCCCGTCACTGAACCCAACACGCGCAGGGAGGAGGACGTCGATTACAGATATGGTGCAGCGGTACGAGGCGATTAGGGTTGTTGGCGGTGCTGCCGGTAGTCCTGCTAGTCCTGTTGCTAACAGCGCTAGTGGTGCTGTTACTGGTACTGGTACTGGTACTGGTGCGGGTGGTGCAAGCCACGCGCCTCGATTGCCACCAAAGCCGGCTGGTATGAGAGCTGCCCCTCAATCCCGGGATAGGGTTAACAGCCATGGCACCGGCAGTGGTGCGTCGGACATAGCTTCCCCCAGGCCCAGGACCAGCGGCAGCTCTTCCACAATAGACAGCTCGAGTGTGCCAGAAGGCACTGGTGGAGGAGACTATACGCAGCAACCGATACGGCGTAGCCCCACTGCTACCACGACGAGTACTACTCCATCCGGCCTGCCGCCGTCCAGTACTTCAGCATTGCCGGTCAAGGGCTCGTTCACTGGCAATGTCCCCTACCCCGGTTTACCTTCTTCCTCACGCGCGGGCGCATTCAAGTTGCCAGGATTAGCACCTGAAGTGACAGCGCTACCCCCTCGTGCTGCGACAGCACACCACACCTACACGTCACATCCTTCCACGCCCATGCAGGGGATTAGGCTGCCCGGACTGGCTACTGAGAACTCCCGTATTAGCGCTGGTCGCCACAACACCGGCAGTAGCATTCACGGCAACGGCAATGGCGGCAATAGCAGCACCGGCCCCCCTGCCGCGATCACCACCAAACCGAGCATGTCTCCAACGGCGACCTTGTCGCGCGCCTCGCCCACAGAGATAGCGCCGCCCTCTCCAATGCCGGCTACTTCGTCGCCGTCAGAGCAGACGTATCAGGGCGTGGGCAAGCTCATCAGCCAATGGCAGAAGAAGACAACAGAGGCTGCTGCCGCCGCCGCCGGACCAGGAGGGCGTGGCACCTCCACTCCTCTGGCGAAGAGGACTGGGCTAGTGGGCGGCAAACCGCAGTAAACCATGATAGTAGATGATGGATTATACATACCAATCCCTTTTGCTAACCCCTCTTTTTTCTCTTTCTATGCATTACTTCCGCGTTCTTGTTACTACTGCTACATTTTTCTTCTTCTTCTGATGCGCTTTGGACCATCGCGTTGATGAGTTATAATTCTCTGGATTTTTTTTCCCTCATCGTCTTCTCAATGCTTTTGTGCACATTGCTACAGCCTTCCACACTTGCACTTTTTTCTGTGCATATATCTCTATTTTTTGATTATACTGCCTTCCTTTTTTTTTGTGTGGTGTGGGTCATCTAAAAACAAATGCTTTTTGATTACTGGATTGCGCAATAAATTGACGATAATAAAGAGATATATAGAGGTACGGATACGTTTATATGGACTAGAAATTGGGATAATAAACGAACGATGAGCGCTGAGCGTCGATAAGGCGTTCTTGAATCCAATCAATGTGTTTTTGTATTTGTATGCATTAGAAGTGTAGGAGAGCGAGAGGGAATGTATGGGTATACTAGTATATGTATCTACAAAAAAGATTGTGAGGAAGAGATAAAAGCAAGTAAGAGAAATGAGTAAAGAATTAAAATCGCGCAGCGTATTTCCCGTAGTAACAAGATGAGAGGAGGGGCTGAGGAAAAACCTCGCTAAAGGCCCAAAGAGAGAGGAGTGTAAGTGTAACAACAAAAATACGTATACGCATACGTGAGAACAAGAAAACCAAGAGACAATAACATCAACAACAACAACAACAAAATCCGATCTCCTTAACAACTGGATGGTTGACTGACTGGTTAGGAGATTTTCATTTCCCCGCCGGTCGCACGCACAAATATACCATACATCGGATTACATCTCTCTGTCCAGCAATATTTTTCTTTCGCCTGGAATTTTAAAATTTTGACAAGGGAATTAAACAGAGGAGTCGCTATCGCTGACATCCTCCTCCTCGTCTTCGTTGTCCGTGTCAATACGGAAGTGTTGACTATCCTGACTCAGACGGTGGCGATGATGTGCTGCTGCTGCTGCTGCGGAGTGGTGAATAGCCGAAGATGATGATGACGATGAGGTGCCCATGGTTGTGGTGGTGGTGTTAGTGTTGCCTAATAGCGCCCGCGCGACATCACGACCTCTGCCCGTCTCCCAAGTAGCAGGGTCTCCGGACATATCTGATGACAAATCCATACCAACGTCGTTGCTACCTAGGTTGTGGTGTGGGTGGAAGTACATATTGCCGCCTGCGACACGCTCGGTGTCGCCCATGGTGATGCCGAGTTCAAGGGCGCGGATGTCGGCTTGGGCGATGTTAGATTGGGCGGGATGAATGAAGAGGTGTTCCGGCTTTGATTTCGATCTTGGCCTCGTTGTTGTCGTCCTTCTTGTCGGAGGTGCGAAAGGTGGCACGGATGGCGAGTTCAGGAGCGGTTCTTTCATGTGATACGAACTATGTAATGCATGATGATGAGAATAATGATGAAAAAGGAAGCAAAGGCACCGGGGAAAGTGAAAGAATACATATACAGCAACCGAGGGAGCTGATGATGACAACGGCTGGGAGAAGGAAAGGGAAAAACAACGGATGCAAGTGTACGTACTCGGAGTCGTCTGAATCGCGCGAAGAGGAGGGATGGGCAGGTGCTTCATAGTATTCGATTAATAGTTGTCCAAAGGATAAGGCAGTAACCTGTATTTATGTGCATAGTTTGTGAGAAGCAGAAGCCTTTTGTGTTGGGACCTTAGGAACCTACAGTAACGATGATGATGCTATATAGAAGACAAGCGTCTAAACGTCAATACATGCACCTTGCGTCTGATTGACAGAATCACTCACCCAAGATGATAGCTCATGATGACGAGCATGTATAATGCACGGCATAATGTAGCGATCCAATACAGCGATGTCCTCCAGAGCGCTATGCGCACCCGCGACTGGCGCGAGCGGCGGCCAGAGCGGAAAGGAGACCAGTGATGGGCCAAGGCATACGTGATGAGTCTGTCAATATTGCGAGCATGAATCAGGCTTGCTGCACTATCATGCAGACAGGTTGCGTAGAGTCACCTTTCTGTCAGGCAGATGAATATAGTGAGGATAGATGCGCCCAGAAAGGTGGGAAACGACTCGAGGGGTAAAGATTGGAGGAGGATGTGTTTGCCTTCAAAACGGAGGTGAAGGAAGTCGTCGAAAGTGCTATTAGCATGCATGATGATGTTCGGTGTAAGTCCAGGTGTATCTTATTTCCTTTGAAGGCCAGCTCCCAGTAGGTAAATGTGAGAAAGAGGAGGGATACGATGACGACGAGCAGCAGCGGCACTGCAGACAGCAATAATGAAATATGGGCAATATTTTTAATTTTCCGTTGTTGTCATCATGGCCATCGCCCGATCACACTTGCCGCCAGTCTCTCTTCAAGCTGTATTTCTCCCATGCTGGCACTGGTACGCTTCCACTGGCAACAATGCCAGCGGCCTTGCAGACGTCTTGCTCTCAACAAATTCATCCTGCGTAGTCACAATGCTGCTATTGCCCATGTAAATCCTCGCTGTACATACTCCAACTCAAACACTCCTGTATAACACAACCTCTATCTCACGCGACACCCACTACAGCTCTCGTAACAGTAGTAGCAGCATTGGCAACACCAACCAGCATACATGTGCCTGTAGACCCCCTGCCTGTTACAAAGCCCAGTATTAGTAGCACTAAAAGACGCTCCAGGCGCTCACACGAACACGAAGTCGACCTGCACAGACCTGACCCCTTCCTAGGCCCCGACGGCAACCCCGACCCCGCCTTTCTCACCTGGCAGCTCGAGCGGTGCAGCACACCCGCGGATGCCGCAACGACATCTAATAACCACGCGTCGATCGTAACTATCGACCGTGCCAGTCCGCGCAACGCCTGGCTGAGCGTCGAAGCCATGACGAAAGCGACGAAAGCGATACCGCCCGGTCTACCACTGACGCTCTGGCTCGGGCGCCGCACGCCTTATGGCGACATCGACCTGTGTTTCGTCGCTGCGCGCAGCGACCAGTTCAAAATCTACGTCGAGGACGGGTACATTCGCGTGCTCTCCCGTCTCACAGGGCTGGAGCTTAGGAGGTATTCCTTACCCGCCGTGTATAGGACACCAGCGCTCCAAGTAAGGGATGCCTAGCATTGACTTTGGGTTCACACCCCTCATCTATGTGTTTTACAGCCTCTCATACCTCTAGGTTTAAAAGAGGGAACGATCAAGTACGAAGGTACGCAAACATTCCACAACCTCATACATTCTTTGTATAGCTTAAAACCAAGTCAACACCAAAAGATCTCCGGACACACATCCGCTGGCTTGATTCAAACTGCGGCGTCGACTCGCTCTCATCCTCTCAGAACGCATACTCCGAGATCCCCTACACGCCTTCGCGGACACACAATACCATCATCCCGTTCCACAGCTGGGCTGGCCGTGCGCAGGGGCCTGCAGGCGGCGTGCTCGTTAAAGGCATATACTACGACGGCATCGAACATGGTCGTGACCTGCTTTGTCATCCGTACCTATTCTACAGAGACGATGAGCCGTATCTCGGCATATGGGACTACGAGGCTCAAAAACCTGTCCGCCGTATCTCCAAGTGCCTCGAATGGAGTGATCGCCAGCTACAGATGAGCGCCGGTGGTCGGTTCTTCCGTGACTATGCGATTCGAAAAGGTCTTTGGCCCGTCACGTAATATAGGCATGGGCTGGGTGACCTGACATATCTAACTTACACGCATATCCGCTTTCATCAATACCACCTTAGGTTAATGACTTAACTGCATGCCGATCCGCTTATATTCACACATTGTTGCAACGTAATCACATTCAGGTTGTATAGGGATACAGGAGAGTGAAAAAAAAAGAAACAAAGTACAGAGTGATAGGAAGAAAATACAACCGTTACAAGACAAACTGCGTTTACGTACACCGCCGATTTCTTTACATGACAGGCAAACAGGCCAACGATTTGAGAGTAACAACAATTTAGAGCTTGTCGTAGTAGGTATCGAGGGGAGGAATCTCCGGCTGTAGTAAAATTGTTTTAGTAAACAGAACCATACCTGAGAGCAGATGAAACAAGCTTACCTTGAGACCCTTGCGTTTACGGATGTTAGTAACGAGTTCCTCAAGCTTGCTTCCCTTCTCAATGGGAGCTATTGTTGTATTATGAGCGATCAGTCTCACAACGAACACCGCAAAAGACACTTACTGCCGTTCATAACCTCCCAGTGGTCGAACACGTTCTGGGGGAAGGCCTGCCCACCAGTGGCCTGACGAAGCTCACCGTTGAAGCCGAAGGACTCCATGACGGGCAAGTACGCCTTGACAGTGAACATGGGTGTGCCTGGACGCTGCTCTTCGCTGATGACCTGGCCACGGCGCTTGTTGAGCGTGCTGTAGATGCCACCAATAGCACTCTCAGGGCACTGAATCTCGACTGATGGAAATACCTAATGAGTAATCAAATGTAACCATGTTAGAAAAATGCTTACCAAGGTAGACGGGTTCTTGCAAGCCTGGCGTAGCCAACAAGCAAGCGGCGTAACAGACACGACGAGTTACTGGAATGATCTGTCCACCGCCACGGTGAATGGCATCGGTGTGGAGCTGGAGAGAACATTTATATCCTGCAAGAACATAAACCAAACAGGAAACCTACTGTGACATCGAGAATGTTGAAGCGAATGCCACGCATGTTCTCCTCAGCACAAACACCCTCCTTGGTAGCCCACTGGAAGGCAGCAACGCAGGAATCCTTGATTTCGTTGAGGTATTGCACACCCTTGGTGACATCAACGAGCAAGTTGGGACCGGTGGTATCGGGACCGAAGCACCAGATTTTCCTGGCATCGGTGACGTCCCAACCGAAATCATCAGCAAGGATACGAGCACGGGCCTTGAAATCGTCGCGCGAATTGACCTTGCCGGCCTCGATAGCGTTAGTGAGCTCGTCATCGAGGGGTTGGGCCTTGACGTAGATACGGTTGTGCTTGTTCTGCGACTTGGACAGAGCAACAATGGACGACTCTGCTTTAACTGTCTCGCGGTATCCGACGACAGGATCAGAGATCTTGAGAGGAACACCGGCGTGATCTTCTTGGAGATCCTGCAGTTCGTGTCAATAAGCGATAACTGAACTTCAAGTAATAAAGAATACTGGCCTTCAAGCAAATCTCCAAGTGGAGCTCACCGGCACCAGCGACAATGTGCTCACCAGTCTCAGCGATCCAAGCCTGGACGCAAGGATCGGACTTGGACAGACGCTTAAGGCCTTCAACAAGCTTGGGCAAATCAGAGGCGTTCTTGACCTCGACGGCGACCTGAACGACGGGAGACACAGAGAACTTCATGACCTTCATGTTGTGAGCTGTCTCCGAGCTGGTGATCGTTCCGCTCTTGAGCAAGAACTGATCAATACCGACGAGACCGACGATGTTACCGGCCGGGCAGTCTTCGAGGGGCTCGATGTAACGGCCCATCATGAGGACGGTACGTTGAACGGACTTAACAAAGAGATCGTCCTTCTTTCCGGGAATATAGTTGGGGCCTTGGATGCGGTACTTGGGACCAGAACGGACAGTTCCAGAGAAGACACGACCAAAGGCGTAGAAACGACCCTTATCCGAAGTGGGAACCATCTTGGAGACGTATAGGACCAGTGGGCCCTTAGGGTCGCAGTCGCGGATGCCGATGGCAGATTCATCATCCTGGGGACCCTCATAAAGAGTCTCAACACGGTAACGTTGAGCGGTGGCGGGGGATGGCAGGTTAATGACAATCATCTCCAAGAGGGAGTCACCAGCCGGCAAAAACTTGCGCATAATGACTTTGAGCAAGGCCTTGCCCTCGAGCTCTTGCTCATCCTGAGTAAGCTTGATATCAAGCTTCTCAAGCATGGGGGCAATAGAATCCTTCTTGAAGTTCATGACAGCATCGAATATTTTGAAGATGGGATCCAGAACGAACATGTTAAAGGCACGCTCGAGAGGCTTGCCATCGACGTTGCCATTCGTTGTCCACTTGCGAGTGGCCGGGTTGAAGTAGTTGTCGCCCCAGAGCTTGCTCATCATCTTATCCTTGTCGACACCAAACTTCTTTGCATAACGGGATGCGAACTGACGCAGAGTGAAGCCCCATCCGTGCAAACCAGACCCAAAAGCGACAGTGCCCTTGTCAGGGAAGACCTGAACATCGCCGAGAGCTTCGTCATGGTAGGTGGAGATGATGACATTGACGCTCTCGATCGTACGTAGGAACGATTGGTAAAGATCCTCTTTGGACACTTGCAACTCAAGAAGTGCACGATCGACCTTATTGATGACGACGACGGGCTTAATACGCTCGCCCAAAGCCTGACGCAGGACAGTCTCGGTTTGGACGCAGACACCTTCGACAGTGTCGACAACAACGAGGGCACCATCAGTGACACGGAGGGCGGCAGTAACCTCAGATGAGAAGTCGACGTGTCCAGGCGAATCAATCAAGTTGATCAAGAATTCGTGGCCTTTAAAACCGCACCATAAGTTCAGGCGAAATTCAAATTCATAAAAAGATCGCAACGAACCATCAGTTTTTTGCTTGATAGCACCAAGTTCCTCTTTGTCCATCTCGAAATACATGGAGATGGCTGTTGATTTGATGGTAATACCACGCTCCTTTTCATCATCTCGTGTGTCCATGTAACGCTGGTCTCCAGCCTTGGCCGAGGCAATGATACCAGCCTTGGAAAGGAGGGAGTCAGTGAGTGTGGATTTTCCGTGATCGACTAGATACAGTTAGATAGATTGTTAAACAAAAACATATGAAAAAACGTACCGTGGGCGATAACACTCATGTTACGAATGTTAGTCGGCCTGTCCATCAACTGACGGATTTCGTCTTAATCCCATGTAAAATTTACGATAAATACACGAATACAGGAAGAGCTTTGGCTGTACATACCAACGGTGAAGTTACTAGCCAAAATTGCACAATCAGCATCTGTAGATGATAAAGATTGATCAACGATATCTACTTACACCATCTTGAACGATTTTTACTAGAGAGCACAGGAATAAAAAGTGGGGATGAGATCCAGAAGTTATGGCCTGCTTTTAAAGGGGGGAGCAGGAGCACCGGGGCCGATGCTGGGGACGATGAAATTTCGAGGGCAGGAACTGACTATCTTGCTTATCGATCGCTTTAGGGCAGGTCCAATTTCCATAGTCACGTGTGCTACGGGAGTAAGTGGGTCATGATCATTGACGGCTGCTTCTCGGAGCCTTCTCCCAAGTGACTCCCAACGAGATCATATAATGTCAGACGCTTACTTTTGCAACCAACTTTTCACAAGAGGGTTTTGATATGATGTGCTACACTGTCATCACGGTAATGTAATAAGGCTTGTATATGTGTGGAATGAAGCGGCTCTATCAAGATTTACATGCTGTAGAATGCAAATACTGAAAACGACGAAAAGAGGCCTAACTACAAGTACTTTGCATCTGTGATACTCCCATAACACCCTATACACAAAGGATTTAGGGAGGTCACGGAGCGCGCAGCAGGTAAGAACGGAGGTTGGGGGTGGAGCCGCGCCGGGTGACATGTGACGCTTGCGTCACACGGTCACTCGGATGCTGGCCCGTGCAGCGAGAATACAAGGGCATCGAGAATATATCTCGATACCCCCCTCACTGCAGGGCTAGTACACTAGGGGGGCAAACAAAAACTGAGGTAGCTATATGCACTCAGAAACGCGACTGTAGGAGACAAGCGCACGCGAAAGCCGGAAGCCATGCTATCTGTGCTGTCAGGACTCCGCCAGCGGAGTGTCAAAACTGTGAGACCTTCCAAATGCCGAACCCTCAACCTCCCAAGCTCGGAATCGGGTTCGGCTGCACCTACCACAAGTCAACAACTTTACTAAAGCTCACGTGACCTTCTCAGCTTTTGATCGGCTGCTTCCTGGGTAAAAGCAACGACTTTTTGTGTGAAAAAACCAAAGTGTAGCCAGCCAAAACGCTCCCGACCTCGTGACGCTTGACCATGAAGGCAATAGAAAAGCATGTCACGCTTGTAGATGAACGGCTACATCATCAAAAGCATCAACCCTGTTTCACATTCTCATATGCAATACATCGTTTTTTTTAATTACAATCCTAGGACATATACATGTTGTATAAAAATGATGTTTTTGTAAAATTTGGGGGCTATAGTTTGCTCCAAAAAGCTGCTATCAGCATAAAGCTTGTCCAGAAAAGGGCGAGCTCTCTTCCTAGGCCACATCTACTGGATCTACTTGAGAAAAATGTCATGCACTTTTAATCTACATCTCATTGAATGCCGAGCAAGGATTTTGCGTAATCATGCTTGGGTGACAAGGTATAAATATGGTTGCAAAGTACCCATCTTACACTATACATATATCTCTTGATGGGAATTTAGCGAGTCATAGTTACCTCGGTTTCTTCTTATAGTGCATAGAATGGACCGACTCACCATAATGACACACATTCAAGTCAAGTTAGCATCTCCTTTCATATACAAATCAATCAATGAATACTTTTCTGCTGTCTTAATACGCTATGCTACTACGGAAACAATCAACATATTCATCTATTGAGCCGTCATCTTGGCGTGTACAATACTTGGAATCCAATGCGCGCGTATAGGCTGTATAATATCTGCACTAGGCGCATTTGCATAGTGATCCTAAATAGTATGCGTTAGATTAAAGGGTACAGATCCTAGGCATGAAGGAAAAATTGCGTCCGACCTCAACCGACTCCCAGCCAATGAGCAAAACATGTTCTCCAGAATGTTCGACGGTTTCGCCATAGGCACTCTTATTCAGCTGGTTCTCATCAACCCACTTGAAGAACTTTTGCAGTGCATCTTTGGCTTCTTCCGTGAGGCCATTTCTAGCAACTAGATATGTGATCGAGATCGTTGGCGAAGATAACACTGGCTCGATGTCTCTGTTCAAACTACGATGGGTTAACAGCAATTAAATGTATGCTATGATCAACCGATCCTTGAAGGCTTACTAGGAGTGGACGATGTCCGGTTTACCGGCCAGGGTATCCTTGAGTGATGCCAAAAGCTCCTCGTGAGTTTTGGTACCATGAATGCTATGATGGGCCTCGTATGTTTCCCAATCTAATTAGATCATATCGTTAATTCGACAGTACGATTTTGAGGATTCACTTCGTACTCAAAATGAAATGCCCGACGTTTGCATCTTCAACTTGGATGCCAGCCCATCCACTATGATCAAGGAACTTCGGTTAAACTACACTGTTGCATCAACCACGTAAAACGGACCGAATATGACCTGGAATGGTTTTGCAATAGTCGAAAGCCGGTTTTGACAAACTCACGTCACCCTGGAAAGCTGGGGTGGCAGGAGCGCGCAAAATCTCAGTGCAGTAGCCCATGATATAGATGCAGTTGTTCTCTGGATTGGAAAGACACGAAATCTGGTCTTCTTATATGCTGCAACCGAACTTGCCATATCCCGGACTGGTCCGAGTCCGGCATCGCACGTGGTTAGATAGTATAACCATGTCCAGTACCCATTCACCGTTGACGGTGCGCCGTCAGTGCAATACCCCACTGTGCTGAAAGGTTCTAAATGGTGATTTTGTCATGAATTTACTGGTAGTACATGTGGTCAGCAACCTTCAAGTCCGAGTTGGCTACATTCGGATTGTTTCGTTGATTCATGAATGATTTAATTAGACGCCTCCTGTGAATCAGTTTGGATAATTACAAGGGCGAATTGATCTGTGAATCCATAGATCTTCATAACTGTTTGGTGATACCCTTGATTCAAATGGAAGGCCATGTGTGGGCCGAGGCGGTGCGCAAGCAAAAATTAGATGATAACCATTGAGACGGCCTGTAGTGATGTTAATTGGCCGAGTCATACGTCCGAGTCGATTTCTAACGCGCTAATCATTGCGCAGCTTGATTAATAACCAACAACACTGGATAAGCATGGCCAGCCCCATCCTTTTCTCGAGCATCGAAGTAACAAGACAAGTCTTCTACAAGTCCGTCTCGGCTCTTTCCTATGCTATCGTCAATTTGAAACCACTGGTACCGGGCCGTACGTGCAACATGCCAACTCGAGTAATGCTCCTGAATATGGAGGCATCAATATCATCATCAAGTATCTTACGAGACTATTCTGTTGTTTGATTGATCTAGACGTCTTGGTTGCTCCAGTACGACCAGCTATGCGGGTCGCTGACTTGACGCTCTCGGAAATCTCGGACTTGATGTTATCCGTACAGCGAGTTGGCAATATCATCCAGCAGGAGTACAATGCTGATGCTCTCACAATCGCATGCCAGGTACTCAGCGCTATTAAACTTATTTGGGATTCACAGCATTAACAAAGCGACATATGGTATGTTAGGATGGCAAAGCAGCAGGCCAAACTATCCCACACGTGCACTTCCACATCTTACCCAGGAAATCTTCTGGGGACATATTCTCACCACCATCAGGACGCAATGATGACGTGTACCCTGCTTTGGAGAACTACGAGAAAATGCTTCCTCAGCTTCACCCGAACCTTCAGAAACCATCTAGGTCGGTTGGTGTAGACGCAGAAGAGGATAGAAAGCCGAGGAGCATGGAAGAAATGGAGGCTGAGGCAAAATGGCTATCTACATTCTTTGTCTAACGTAGCCATTTGTCACAGGTATGCTCATGTGCATTCACAGCGTAAATAGATTACATGTGGGTATGAAGGTCTGAAAAGATAATGTATTCAACTAGAATAGATGAATACCTGAGTACCTGCATACACGCATCCAAAGTTATTGGAGCTCTCACCATAGTCGTAGATCAATCTGAATAGGCGTACAGATATATTAGAGCATGGCATTTGAGGCTGGTTTCTTCCCTTTTCCGTTCCCTCGATCAGCAGCTTCTGGAGGTGGTGGAGGTGGAGGTGGGACATCTCGAGATGATGGCCCGGCTGTTTGTGTAGCAGGCGATGAAACATTCCTAACGGGAATTTCGGTGATATCCCATGAGCTTGGAACAAGAGCGACCGGCAAGAGCCATGTGGCCGTTAGAATGACACCATGTCCTATATTGGAATGAGTCCAAAACACAAAGATACAGATGCAATACAGAAGAAACAAACCTTTATCGAAAGATCGGATGGCTCCCCAGCTCCAAGATATGAAGGTGCCAATATATCCAAGATAGGGCGACAATCGTTTAATCATCGATGCAGGCGCGCGAAACTGCGCAGGTAAAACATTGACCGGGAGACGATCTATGAACCATTTAAGACTCGTCGTGATCATGGTTGCACGTTGTGTCGCCTTGAGCTGTTTGTTGCTAAGGATATCAAGAACTGGAGGGGGTAGATATCTGAAGGCCGGCCTCGTTAGTGAAACGTAAACTAGTATCCAAGATAACATAGCCTTACAATCGATAACCCCACCAAGTCGATTGGAAGGATATTTCAGTTGCGGATGGCACCCATATCTCTCTGGTATGTTGACGTTCCATGATAGGCGCGACAATCTTTTCCTGGGCTGTATCCTTGATTTTACTCCATGTGGCTTGCCACTTTGGAGTTTCGGACTGAGCAGCATCAGAAGTCTCGCCCGTTAACGAAATCTCTTGGTGGCCATGGGCATCCAAATCCTCCGGGATGTCTTCGTGATTAATAGTCCCCGGCGGCGGGGTCCCGGCGAAGTGTTCACGGTTATCGAACACAGTCTCAATTTCCGCGAGTTGAATCCGCGAGTCAGCATTAGGCAGGAGGGGTGAATACATCATGATGCTTTCGTCTGCAGATTCCACTGCTGGCGGAGAACCGGGACCAGAGAGATCCGGCTGTTTACCTTTATCGTTACTACTACTAGGCGACCGCATCCGATCCAAGATATCCCATACAGATTTTCGATCTCCTGAGGAGGATCCATTCATGACGGTCGCGGATGACAATAATGCAGCCAGTCTAGAATCTGCAAGAGGTGTATCGGGTGAAGGGGGCTCATGAGATCCCTGGGCTGATGACTGGAGTGGGGGCGTTGTTGTTAAAGCTGCCTCGGAAGGCGACATGGTAGACATAAGTGCCGTGATCTTTTGTGCAAGTGTCATGGGCTCCGCCTCTGCAGCATCACGGGCCGTTGAAGAGCTTGCGCGCTCATACATGGGACGCCTTGAGTTCAAGTTAGTGTCCGCTGAAAGAATACCATTGGGTCCTGGGGTATTTCGTCCTGGTGCAGATGACAGAAGAGGACCGGACGGTGCATTGTCAGCCACAGGGTCGGTGGGCGGCGACCGTGGTCTCTCCGAGTCAAACCATTCTCTAGGCGGAAACTCTGTTCCCTCAGATGACTGTCCGGAGGGGCGACCACTAACCAGATTCACGAATTTTTGGAACGCGGTGGGCGGAGGAGACGGTGGTCGACTACCGGTAGTACTAACTGATTGTATTGCCTCTGCATTGGCAGGCGGTGGATTGTCTTGTTCAACAACAGTTGTTCCAGGTGCAGTTATCTCCCCGTTAGCTACGGCTTGCGAAGGTGAAGCAGTGGCCGGAGGTGCTTTCCTGACGCTCATCGATCTGATCAGGCGAGCGAACGCATTTGCTGGAGGTTGCTCGGAAGACATTTCATAGACAGCAATCGAAGTAGTAGTAGGTCTCTCGACGAGTTAAGTCAGTACGATGAGGTTTTATATCAGTGTGTTGCATGTGCACCACTCCGTCTATATGACAATTCCGAGTCCATTTCCATTACGTCACATCTACACAATCATTTGATACGGACGGGCAAATTATTACATTTCATTCAAGTACATCCAGGCGTCTATAGATTAATGTGTGCACGGTAGACTATAAAATGTGGTATTATACATTAAATCTGGTCCTCCCATAAGCGCCATGCTTCCTGGTGAGCGCAGCCATTAGCATGTTTCACTGGCGAGTCTTTCCCTCCCCCTGCAAGACACAATACTGGAATGGAGGCGTCTGGATACCAGTCTGAGAAATCGGGTTTGATATCTTCCAATCCAGCAAACCCCTCCTCGAATTCGCTTTGATAGTCATCTTCAAACCGCAAAACACGCACTCCGCTTCTATAGGATATACGCGTCCTGGAGCGTATCTCGTTCTGCATATGTATTCCTTGCTGATAGCCCTTCTGGAATGCAAGTTCAAAGGCTGGATATCGATTGAATGGAGCGGCATTGTGAGCTGTGGTCGTCAACGATTTCAGTGAAGGCGCTATGGGAAGGATCCGGATTCTTGGTAACCTCGGTCTATTTGAACCTTGGGTATGCTTTCGAATCGAAACTGTGGATGTACCAACTCCACTCCTTCCTGGTCTCTTCTTTTTCTTCTTTTCCTCTTCCATCGCTTCGAGCTCGTCCAACTCATCTTCACCCTCCTCGTCCGAGTTGACCAACGTTAGTTGAGTGTAGTTTTCTTCCATCCATATACGCAGCTTCTTTTCGCGTTCCCTAGCCCTTTGAACACCAGCAGTCGCACATGTCACTCCGAGTGCTTCCCAGTCCGCTTCATTCTGCTCGCTGCGAACGATGCCACATCCATCGAGGACTAGATGGCGCAGTTTAACCAGACGTTCGAGTAGAGGGCTTACGCCTTTCTCAAAGACACTACATGTTGACAGATCGAGGAATTCGAGCGACGGTAATGCACCAGGCACAGATATGTGAGGGACAATTTGACGTGTAGGTAGTCGTAATCGAAGGAACTTGATGTTTTGAAAGTAGGGGGAACGAACAAGGGCTACGAAAGGGTCGAGATGGAAGAAAACGATGGGCTGGGCAAACATATTCTCCTTGGCCGCATCAGGATCAAGTGAATCCTGTATCAAGGAGATGGTGCGATTTTCGCTGGTCGGCCACTTCGAGATAGCAGTTAACATTGAATCGAAGTAGGCCCCCTTAGTGAGGTGTTTGAGTACGGGTTGAGGGTCTAGAGTGAATAATCAGACCTTGAGGAAATGGTAATAAGACGCCCTTTGAACACTGAGATCAGGGATTAGATTGACTAACACGCAGTCAGGAAATAGTCGCTTACTAGGGCCTAAAACGTATATTGAGGTTTTTCAACGCCATCATCGGCTTATTGAACAAGTCTGACATATGTTCAGGAGCAAAATTGGTTCCCACAAAGATGGTTAAAGATTTTAGTGTAGGGAGCATTCGAATCAAGTTGATCGCAACGTCCGCATCAACAACCCATGCCTCCATGGCGAAAGTCTTGATTCTCGTAGTGATTTCCGGTGATTTTCGCAGGTGCAAGGTCAGTTTGACAATTTGTGATGCGTGAGTGAGGCGGACGTGAGTATAGATTGCGTTTGTAGGCACTGGTGAGCGGGGTATCGCATTACTAAGAGCCCATATAGTATTTGAGTGATCTGAAGTGTCAGTCTGGGCGATGATAGCTTCATAGAGCTCAAGTGGCAGATCTTCAAGCCTCCCCATATTGAAAGTCAAGGAGCTGGTGTAAGAACCTGGTTCAAGAATGCGGCCTACGTAAACGAGTGGTTTAGGAAAATCTGGGATGACGCAAGCGCTGGCGACCTATCGGTAAGTGCTATTGGTATAATTTTGGCTATAGTTCCAGTGGATTAATTTTACATCAGAGGTCGAGGTACATAAGCATGGTTATTAGAGATGGAAGTCCTGATTCTTTGTTGACTGTTAGGTGTGTGAGGTCAAATTGACTCATGGTCAAACTCCGAAATAACAAGTTCCTTTCATGCTTTCGGATGTCTAGCCTGACCGAGACTTTGAGTGCTCATTGGGATGCACTTTCGACTGCGATGAACCATCCTATGCACAGATTACCTCCCGAATTGTTGTCCCGTATCTTCATATGGCTTTTGTTTGTTTGCTCATGTGTATATGAATGCTTCGCAGATAGCGAATGCATTCAAGACGATAAAGTGCATTCATTACGTTGGATCCATGTATCTCATGTCTGTTCTCAATGGCGTAAGTTAACGCTACAAACGCCTGTTATATAGACAAATTATATCATGTCCCCCCAAAAACCTGAAGCTGACCATTGCTTTCATCGAAATATCCAAAGGTTTTCCCTTTGATATGATATCAATGCAAAAATAAGGCAACCCTGACCTCGACGAAGCGTACTATGGGGCTTATCTTAGGGGAAATTCATTGGGTGAAGGCCATAGCCATCTATATAACTTGCCTGGAAGAACGAGATATATTCTCTCGTGAATCAGGCGCATGTGCTTCTGCAGTCAATAGCGATGCTCAGCTCTCTGGGGCAGACATATCACTACATACCTACACATACCTGTTACCGGTCACAAAGCCTTCTCAGCTGTGTGCTTCTCTAGGATGATGCGGAGCTTTCGAACTCACTCGAGTTCTCGGCATCAAACTTGAAAGTACTCCACCATCCCTTATCTCCGGATTACTGGAAAGCTCTCCTTACATTGAAAATTTGTGTTTATTGAATGCTATTAAACTAATTTACGGCGACTTTGACGAACGATCTTCTTTCACAGTTTTCCTTGAATAACCGCTTCGGGTCTCTCAGTGTCATCGCGCTTGCTATCCAGCCATATATAACCAGCATTCTTGATTCCGCTACACAATCAACAGAATGTCTTAGTGTCTCAATTAGTCTGCACAATGACGGTGCTATGCCACATATCCTAAATGATATCATTCTAAGCCTCAAAAGGCTTATCAATCGGTTGTCATGCATTATAACAGGTATTTCAGTCGATGTATGTGTGCATAAAAATTTGGAATTAGGTCTTTAGGAGATTGCAAAAGTTCACGCGTTTACACCCTTTCCACACTTGGATGAAGAATTCGACTTGCTCTGATCCAACGGAAGAGCTTTTTGAAACATTAACATTACTATCCTTTTCCAACCTGAAGCAGCTTGCCTTCAGTCCATTTAAGGGCTTTCTGCTAAGGAACGCCGGCATTAGGCGGTGTCTCTGGACTGTGCGGTGGGGGCAGATGTGCGCTGGAGTGACTCATCTCTTGCTCCACCTGCCACCATATTCGTCCGCTCAGCTTGCTCCTTTCTGCCTTCGGTTCCTCCTGTTTCCAACAAGGACCCCAATAATCAATATCTCAAGCTAATTTCCTGCATCCCGCCAATATGGCGATGGCTACTTGCTATATTTGCCTATACGGCAATGGACATTACCGGCACGCCTACATGGCAATGGCTATTACCGGCATCACGCCTACGCAGTGATGGCTATTTGCTATTTTTTTTTGCCTATGCGGCAACTGCTATTATCGGCATCACGCCTACACGGCGATGGCTATTTGCCTATATGGCAGCGACTATTACCAGCAGTGCACTAAAATGCGCAATAAACTAGGAACCAAAACACACTCACATAATAAGATAAGTTCACATCTCCTACTATTTAGGGAAACGAGGCTCGCTCTCTGCGTCGATGCTCTTAATTCAAGAGTTTTGCTGCTCACCTCTATTTCCCCTCAGGCTTACAAGCCCGGCCACGATCGGTGAAAGCGCGGAGCGCTTTCATCCAGTACCGCATCTAGACCACACAGCATGTTCCAAAGAACTATCGCTTGATTTCGCCGAACGCTGGAAAAATATTTATGCTCGTGCCTTCGGTGGGATCATTGGACTTATTTGACCCACTGGTAAAGAACAAATGCCCTGGCTCCAAGAGGTGTGAACAAAAAATAAAATGGACCTTGCACTGGCCTAAACCTTCATGAAGTTACGGAGATGCACTCGGAGCTTTACCCTGGATCATCCTGTGGTTTGTATTCGCCCGAACGATGGTAGTTAATGAGCACATGGACGGTACTAATCCGGCCTTCCACGAAGGCTATCCATAAATGATATGAAACTAGGTATTAGAAAGTCTGATTTTCGCCGTCTCCACACATTCTTGGACGCTTGGGATTATCAACCCAACTGCGCTTGACTAACATGTCACCAGAATCCTCCGTAAACACCATTATGCGGCTGTTGTGAAAATCGTACCTTGATTATGGTCACTCCTGTTGTTTTACCTATACTGTACATGTTTTTGACGGGCCTATTATAGGCCATCTAGTACTCTCCTGCGATTATTTTAGATCAGAAAATTTCATGAAAATTAACAGCAATTACATGTACATATAGGCTAACAATCATATGCGTATCCGAGACCAAGTTGTATGTGTATGCTAGTATCATATGAAAGAAATTGTTATCTTTGTGTAATTTACGATCTATGATCTAACGCGTTTCTAGATTAAAGATCTACAAGTTCCATTGGCAGTCCATCCGCATCAACTACATCGCAGCCCCGACTACGTAGCTTGGGAAGGTACATCTTCATCTCTTTCAATGAAGCAGCATCCCACCGACCGTAGAGCACCACCCTACGTAGGCGTGGAAATGCGGGACCTACAAGGAAGTCCAAATGGCGCTGAATGAGCCGTAAAGCTTTATCCGGGGGAAGTGAAAGATTCGCCTGCGCATGCAATCCTACGGTAGACACTGGTGTATCCGCGAGTTGGCACATGCCAATAGGGGGTAGCGTGAAATACATGTAGTAATTGAGAGTCTCGAGCTTCGCGCAGGAGCGTAGGATGAGGGAAAGGTAGTCCTCCATCAGAAAGCGCATGCTGCAGCCGAGCTCTACCGTGGTCAGTTGAGAGCCGAACCGACTCCACAAATTCGAAAGGACTTCTCCGCCCCCGAAAGGGATAACGATGACGATGTGAGAGAGTTGGGGTAAATCCCATAAGCATAGGTGATGTAGAAGAAGCATGTTCATCTTGTGCACGCATAGAGTGCGCAAAGCCGGGAGAGTGATATATACCTGTCGGTTAGGGGAAAAACCGGGCCAAGGGAAGCCCCCCAGAGAGAGATACTCGACGTTGGGAGCGCTGTTCAGCACATCGTAGAGAGAGTTTATTCCTCCTGTGCGTGATGCTTCGTTATCATGCCACCAATCAATGCGCTTCAGCGAATACAAGCGTGGGCACTCCGGCGCATCGAACTCAAAACGCGGTGTGTCTATGCGTCCTCCGAATGTTGGACGAGACAGAACCTCAAGATTGGGACACAACTTGATAGTATCCAAGCAGAACAACGGCGCGGGCGTGTCTGTAGCTGTCGCCGAATATGAAATCCGGAGGCGGCGAACAAGGGATCGTCTGTCTATATCGTTCCGTGCAGTTGGCTTAAGAAGACTCGTGTTGAGTGTTTTGACAAGATCTCTTCCTATGCCAATATCTTCGTATAGAGTATCCTGCATAAGTGAATACCATAGCCGGCAGACACACATTAGGACAAGCTTGAACTTCGTGACGCTATCCGAGTCATGGAGGCCCAAAATCAGTTGGGCGGGTCGCTGAAAGGGTTGGTACGATGTACAAAAGTCTTCTTTGTCGGGTTGCGTTGCCCAACGCAGTATGTCTAGCCAGATCTCAGGAGGAAGAGGTTGAGCAGGCATGATAACGGGATGCAGAAAAGGTAGACGTGATAGGGAAGGATGAAATGTAGAAAAGGAGGCCGTAAGCGATAAGTAGGAGTGGCGGTGCAGGAATGTCGATTTCGAGGAAAGGTACTACTCCAAGTTGTTGTACATACACGAAGGGTCTATATACTCATTGAACGGAACATGTAAGGAATAAGGAATAAGGGAAATATAAAAAGAATGCATGCGTTAGTATGTGGAGTCTTTTGCGGTAGTAATGGCATAGTCGAGACTCAAGCGGATATCTTTCTTGCCGCGAAACGATTCCGAGTTTGCTTTTAAGTTCGAATCCAACGTCTGATTCATTACATTCTCGTCCGTGGAAGTGATTTTGGGGCTGCAACCTTGCAAGCGGCATAACGGCAGTCATGGTTGTCCTGACCAATTTCCCCATTCTACACCTTCCAGCGTAGTTAAGGGTGTCGAAGTAGAACCGCCAAAATCATCAAGACCTTAGTCACTAGCTCGAAAGTCAATTTTAGTCAAGTAATATGTCTTTTTTATTGTAATGAATTTATAGTAGCGACTGTCGATCGATCCATTTCAGCGAATTTTCTTATAATTAGTGTCCGCAAGTGATTGCATGTATGTGGTTTGGTTCGGAGCCCTGCGGAAAGCTTAAAAAAGGTACTAGCATTTTAAATCCCAAGTCGTACCTTGTTTCATGCATTTACTTATGATATGAATATGTGTTCCGCGGGCAATCCATCTGCATAAACCACGTCGCAGCCCCGATCGCGCAACCTCGGCAGATACGCTTCCACCTGCTCCAGCATGTCAGGCTCCCACCGACCGTAGAATACGACTTCACGTAGGAGCGGAAGAGCAGGACCCACGAGAAAGTTCATATGCTGTTGGAATCGCCGTGAGCTTCCCTGCGAATGATACGGCAGTATGTGCAATCCAACAGTAGATACTGGCGCATTCACGGGCGCATAGATGTCAGTGGGGGGCAACGTCAGAAATAAATAATAATTGAGTGTCTTAAGCTCTCGGCAAGATCGAAGGACAGGAGAGATATAATCCTTCATGAGCAAGTTTATACAACAGCCAAACTCTACCGTAGACAATTGCGGACCAAACCGAGACCATAGATATGAAAGCTGGCCCCTGTGGTCAAAGGAAACAACAACAATATGAGACAGGCTGGGCAGTTTCCACAAGCACAGGTAGTGCAGTAGAGCCGTAGTCATCTTGTGTATACACAAGGTACGTAGGGCCAGGAGGGTGATGTTGGTGAAAAGATCAGTCCTGGAGGAGCCTCCTAAGGAGAGGTACTCGATGTTGGGAGCATTGCCCCCCGAGCGCGTTGCTCTGCCATAGTCCCACCAGTCAATGCGTCTCAGACTATGCAAAGGCGGGCACTCTGGTCCGGCGAGGTCGAAGTACAACGTTTCTGGGCTGGGCCCAATTGTTGTACGAGAGAGGATCTCGAGATTGGGACATAGTTTAAATGTATCTTGATAATGAAGCGGTTCAGGCGGTTTCGTAGCTGTTATAGAATATGGAATTTGTAGGCGACGGACAAGGGATCCTCTTCCTACATCATTACCCTGTCCGATCGGTTTCAGCAAGCCTGCATTCAATGCTCCGACTTGATCGCGCCGTATCATGTAAATATCCTCATACAATAAATCCAGGTATTGATTGCATGAACGAATACCAGAGCCGGCATACACTCATGAGGTCAAGTTTGAATTTTACGATGCCAGTATCCAAATCGCGAGGACCCCAAAGAAGGTGAGCAGGCCGCCGAAAGGGCTTATATGATGTACTGTATACGTCGGCATTGATTGGTTGCATTGCCCAGCGTAGTATGATTAGCCAGATTTCGGAAGGAAGAGGCGTAGCCGTCATGCTCCGTGAGGTGTAAAAATGGTTTGGTAGCAAGAGATGCTTATGCCGAATTATTGCCGATTCAACTAAAGTGAGCGCCGCGGCAACGAACATCGGAGCCTGCCTATGGAAGACTGTACGGTTTGGGTTTATGTGATGTTATCGCACTGATAAGATGTCAGCTTTTCTTCAAGTACTACAGTCGATTCCCTCGAGGGCAAGGGCCTAAGCGCTCTGGCGCTGGACTTTGACCTATTCCCATATTCGTATGAGAGGCCAAATCCTATTTTCCTATGTTACTGCTGATTGAGAATCAATAAATACTTGCGCAAAAGTAAGTTTTGATATTCACATCCGGTTTCCTCTTTTAGAAGCAGTTTCTTCTTTTGGAATCCAGGTGATGTCACTTTAGCAGGGCCTGAGCTTGGCTGTATCACTGAGTGACTTTCCGCAGGATCCTATTCTATGCTATTCTATCTAGTTAGTTGTGGAGTTTGAACATCACCACAGGATAGAACTCAGTGCCCTCAAGTTTTCGTAGACCATTGGTCTCTAGTACATGTGATCGACATGTATACTATCGCCTGCTTGGGGAGGCTAATTGGTTTCTATCGAATTCTATCCGACTACCATAGAGCACGCGGGGCTACTGGAACAAAGGGCTGGGCCACGCTGCTGGGCTCGGCATCGCAGCATCCGAGGAATAGAGGCTCATCCTCGCGATAGGGACCAGGGGGGGGGGGGGGTGCAGGATTTGCTTCCGGCACACGGGGTATGGGTACAGTTGCGGACAACCAAAGCCATCAAAAATATGTTACGGTCCAAAAAAGGGCCTGAGGAGGCACAAGAAAACCCTAAAAATAGCGGAATCGACTCCTCTTCCCTTTCTGGTTCTAATAGTACCAATTTAAATCTCGAAATCCAAGAAGAAAAAACTCGTGTCAAAAAATTTGGCGATCAATAAAATAAACTGTAAAAATCCTGAAAAAATCTCATATCACTCCATATCTAGTCTGATTGCGACCATATCAAACAAGACACAAAAATCTATACATGAGTTGTGTACAGCAGCTTGCGGTCTTGATTGTATTTGCCACTAGATCCAAAAAGGAAAGAGGCGCAGTGGCTGGCTTGAGGCGCCACTGGAAGCAAACACTAGCCACTGTGAGAATGTGAAAAATGGAGAAAATACAGTGTCATTAAATTGCACTTTAGCCATAAGTGTCTACTTGGTACTGTCGGAATTACAGTTGTTATCGAAAAGTCTGGTTTGATGAGTTTGGTTGTCCGCAACTGCAGTTAGTCCGGGGCCCGAAAAAAATCTGCCTTCTCTTGGACTAAGTTGGCTACGATCGATAGGGACACCCCTCCCTTTCTATTCGATAGAAATTTATTGGGGCCGATGCCAAGGTGGCACTGTGGCATCACGGGGACTTGGTAGATCTGAGCGAATAGAATAGAATTCACGGAAAGTTCACCTACTGGCGCCACTCATCTCCTACTAGCGCAGCTGTGGGAACGCTGTTCTTCAGGCCGCAGTGCTCTGCTTACTCTGTGCTTTTGCTTTACAACAATTTAACGGTGAGGATAATTTTAGTATGTATCCTTTTAGTTGCAATTTATTAATTTGCACCATTACTACTGTACTGCCATTATATCACATGTGGATAGAGGGAGCTTCTCCTTAGTATGCATCAAAAAGATTCAAAATGGATGACATCAATCGTTGAGAGGTGTATACAAATGTAATTGTGTAGCTTGAGTCATAAGAATACAGGGGTAGCACTAATACTAAGCCATGAGTGCACAAGCACTTACCCCATCAGCGCCGCTGAGCAACATTGACGACACAGGCCAGGCTCAGGCTCCACCAAAGTGACATCACCTGGTTTGCCAAAGAGGAAGCTGCTTCTAAAAGAGGAAACAGAATATGGATATCAAAACTTTTGTGCAAGCATCTATCGATTCTCAATCGGCAGTAAGGCTTCTTCTGCTTACTAAGGACCGTGCAACTGCATCGCTCTCAAATCCATGATGTAATTTCATTCCTAAATATTATCTCATTCGCGATAAAAATTTCAGATTGTAAATATAGTACTAGGTAAGTGCACTTGGAAGAGACGATGTAGAAAGAAAACATGCATTCTGAAGACTGTCGATGTCGATAAAGCGAGGTGCTGTGACCGGTGTGCTGTCAGTCTCCAGCGGATTTCATCCTTATGTCATCACTCCTGATGCAAACCTAATGTACTGCCGAGCCATCTGCATACACCACATCGCAGCCCCGACCGCGCAAAATTAGCAGAGATACTTTCACTTGTTCTAGTGCAGTACCGTCCCATAGGCCATAGAGCATCACCCGACGTAGGAGCGGAAGCGCTGGACCCACGAGAAAGTCCATATGTTGCTTGATGAGATTTACGCTCTCATCTCGGGAAAGCGAGAGGTTCGGCTTTGCGTGCAATCCCACGGCAGACACCGGTGTATGTCCAAGTAGATCTATATCAGAGGGAAGCTTTGTGAAATACACATAATAGTTGAGGGTCTGGAGATTTTTGCAGTCGCGTAGGATAGGAGAGATGTAGTCCTCCATGAGAAAGCCCATGCTGCAGTTCAGCTCTATCGTGGACAATCGGGAACCCACTTCGCCCCATAGATATGGGAAAATCCCTTGGTGACTATGGGAAATAACGATGATATGAGATAGGCGAGGTAGGTTCCATAACGACAAATAGCGTAATAAAGCCCAGTCCATGCTGTATATGCACACAGTACGTAGAGCAGGGAGTGTGAGGTCAGTGGGCCAATCCGATGGGGAACAGCCTCCCAATAAGGTAAGGTATTCGACGTTGGGAGCTTTGAGCAGTACATCGTAAAGAGAGTTCATTCTCCTAGATGGTGCTGCTATTTCGTTATGCCACCAATCAATGCGCTTCAGCTTCAGCAGAGGCGGACACTCTGGCGCGTTAAAACCAACCCGTGAAGTTTCTGGACGGTAATTTGCTTCTGACACTTTATACGATTCAGTATCTTGCTCGTCCAGTCTTATATATGGGCGACACAGAATCTCAAGGTTAGAACACATCCGAATTGTGTCCTGGCAGAGAAGCGGCTGGCGTGTACCCGCATGTGTCGCAAAATATGGAATTTGTAAGCGACGAACGAGAGATCGTCTCAGTGTACCATCATCCCGTCCAGTTGGTTTTAGTAGATTCGCATTAAGTACTTCAGCCTGATTTCGTCGACCGACGTAGATATCTTCATAAAGCGAATCCTGCATAAGTGAATGCCATAGTCGACATACACTCATGAGGATTAGCTTGACACTCAGCGCGCGGACCAGATTATGGTAGCTAACGTCCAGATGGGCAGGTCGGCGAAAGGGCTCATATGACGTACAGTAGCAGTCTTCATTACCATCTTGTACCACCCAGTACAATATGATTGACCAGACTTCAGGCGGCAAAGGCTTAACTGGCATGTCCTGCGAGATATCGAATATGTTGTGGTAGCAAAGGAGCGGTAGGAATGGTTATGATGGTTTGTTGTCAGAGTGATAAGATAACGAGCCACTTTTTCTAGTCTCCCGGAGGCAGATTCCAATCGTTCGCTCAGTACACTCAGGTCTCCCAAACAGTGGGTGTCTTCCCACAGACATAAGCCATTGTCTATCGTTGTCCATCTGTCTACCAGGTCCTAATTGCCGAGATGCCGGGCCGGCATTGTTGTCCATCCACTGTCTATCCGTTGTCTATCGACGACTGGATAGAGTGTCACCGAATCTAATTCCGAGCTTGCGATGTTGAGGATTCGGCATTGGGAGGGCAGGACTCCGCTCCGCGGAGTTTACCCGCACAGGTTGCGGCTTGTTCTCTGACAGCTAGGAGCATAGCGCATACAGTCAGCATTGAGTTGTGCTCGACCCACCCACCTCCCCTAGTGGGTACACTAGCGCAGGCAGTTGGTCAGGGGGTGTCGAGATATCTTCTCGACGCTCCATACCTTCTCGCCTGCAGCTCGAGCGCTACCTGTCGGGTCAGCCGAGCCAAACCTTCCGGCTACACCAGCAGTACCTCTCCACCCCCAACCTGTCTTCACGCTGGCTTCTTTGCCGTCGCAGTACCGGCCTGACCTCCGAGGGGGAAGGGGGGTCTCCAACGCGCTTCGTTGTCTATCCGTGGGATGCCGAGATGCCGAACCCGAAAACATGGCTTACTCCTGGGCTTGGAAGTATCTAGATCAAGTGCCCTGTATGTTGCGCAATGCCTATGCATTTTTTACTCACGTGACTCGGACTATTAGATGTGATCGGATAGAAAACTAGCTAGAAAATCCGCCTACGGGTATGCAGCACATCTTCTATCCATAAGCTCCGCGATAGACGACAAAGGGATAGAACACATGCCGGAAGACATCCTGTTGCTGACCGGCGCTGACCTCTCAGCCTAAGATTCTTAAAAAAAAATAAACACTATGACTCGTTCCGGAAGCAAACATGGTGTGATTCAAGTGTACTCTCGAGCAAAAAAAACTGTCGTTTCCAGCAGAGAGGAGGGCTTCAGTGAAACTGGCTAAAAGAGCAACCATGGATGAACTTGCTGGTGGAATCCTCCTAAGAATGCCCAATGCCCAATCATAAAAGCTACAAATAATTTTCAACCGCGTCTCGTTTACAGTAACGAAAAACACATCCAGTTGAAATAATGTGTTGCCACGTGAAAGGTAAAAAAAAAAAAAAAGATAATTTTTCATTTATTTATTTATTGCACAGAGCCGTAACCCGAAGGACAATTCTGCACCGCGAGCGAACTCGAACCGCTACGAATGTAGCAGATCTTGGCAGGAATACACTCGCCTGTGCAGCTCGGACTACGAACCGAGCTCTTACCTTGGTACGTGTTGAATGTCTGCAAGTGCAAATAAATAAATAGATAAACCAAAATGTGCTTCCAGATGCGCGAAGAAGCGACGTACCGTAACCAACGTGCTGTTAGCCTCCATCGCCTCGGTGACCTTGTGCCACCAGGTTGCATTCAACGGATCCGAAGCACTCCATTCGAAGCTCTGACCGTATGTCTCGCGGGTGTTGTACTCGTAGGAATAGACGGGGCCATATTCGAGCTGCGAGTCTAGAGCGGAGAAGGAGTTAACGTCGGCTTTCCACCTATTTATTTCCGTTGGTCCTGTCAGAGAAGAACAAAAACAAAAAGAACAAGATACGAACGTGTGAGCGTCGATAATCTCAAAGGTCTGTGCAGAGAGTGTGTAAATTTAGATGTTAAAACGTATCAGATCACATGTATATCATTGTTAATGGCTTACAGCAGAGTCCACTTCGTACAAACGGAAGCCAGAGTTCAAATTCGTAAGCGGCGTCAAAGATGGACCAATCTATGTTTGACATTTGTTAGACAAAATGCTTAGCAGTTGCAAATGAGTGAACACACCCAAGCAACATTCTGAGCCGTCGCTTCGCTGATGTTGGTCGCATTGTTAGCGTAGAAAATCTGTTACAAGGAGTTAAGATTGGTTTAAAAAAAAAGTCTATGCTGCGACTATGAACGCACCGACATCTGATCCTCATGTGTATGTCCCCAGAAGATAGAAGCGATGACATGCGAATACCTATCGACGATCTGGTAGAACAAGTTCGTCGGCGGCAGCAAACCATTGGTACCATCCCATCCACTGAGCACGTGACCCATGATCCAAACTGTAAAATGCATAAATCGGTATTTTGATGATAATGTTCTCGATTAGAATGTACCTCGTTCGTTGGCGTCTTCTGAGTCCTGCAACTCATCCGTCAAGAAGCGCAGAATTCCTGAAGGGTCCGAGTTGGACATGTTGATGTAGTTGAAGTAGTTGACTCTGTGGACCCCGCTTAAAGTTAGCAACAAGGAGTAACCATATCTTGAGTTAATTCGTACCGGTACCCTAGAAAACAGATGCCAAATAAGATACAGGAATGTTCATGAAACATTAAAATACGTACAAAGATTCGTGTCCAGTGAGATGATCTTCAGTCCGTCAGCACGCTGGACGGCATATGCGCCGTAATGTGTGGCAGCATATTGAACAGCGTTTTGAGGAAGCCAGCCTTCCTGGGACCAGAGACCGGATACGTGATCGTAATTCCTTTATCGGATAACCAATTAAAGCGATGTGTGCATACATGGGTGAGCATCCGCTTACCAAGTGTATTCTTGGGCGAAACCGTCAGGCATACTCAAAGACGAGGCTTGTGCTCTATAGGTTCAGAACAGCATGATCAAAACAGTCTCAGAAGCTTGTGCATAAAAAAAAAAACTCACTGATTATAGCTGTCGTGATTCCCAAGTGTCGCATACACTGGGGCATTACCAAGCCATTGCTTAAACATTTCATAGAGGATAGTCTACAACCATCTTCAAATTAGACACAACGTGAAAGGGGGCAAATATATTGATCCACCTCAGTATACTCCACGAAAGATCTGAAGGTTACGGATGAGTATCAATGCCCTGACAATAGCAAAATAACATACTGTGAGAGCTCGTTTTCTGGGTCATGACTGACCAAATCGCCCGTGAAAAGTGTGAAATAGGGGGATCCACCAATCAAAGGGGGAATAGCCTGCATGGCGGCCATGGCAAGCGCCAAAGGCGAGTCGCTGAGGAAACACAATATGAGCTCAAAATGAAGGAAAGCTTGCAAACATTAACACACCAGGAATATGCGCCAAATCGCGGGGCAGGGAATAGTGGCGTGTCAGGGCTTGCTTTATTGAAATTATTGGCACGACAGCAGAGGCTGCTGCTGCAGTTTGCCTCCGAGCCGGTAGCATACCCTGCCAGCAAAATATACAATCATGAATTTCCGGTTTAAATCAAGAAAGCAAGGATAACATACGGGCATCGAGATGAAGATCTGAAATGTGCAGAATGTTCAGTTTCTCTCCACTGGGTGTCTTGGGGGGAGGCAGAGGATTCGGCTTTGGCTTTGCGAACCAGTTATCCAAGTCCAGATCAGGCGTCGCAGGAACAGGGCAAAGACTCAAGAAAGTGTGGCAAAGGTACTAACAATATATGAAAACATGAGGATATGCAGTAGAATAGGAAGCAAAGGGGTCGCGTGCATACCTGTCCATCAATTCCCGCCATATCCGAAAATCCAGCAACCTGCGTAATGACAGAGCCAAAGGCAAGACCACCATACGTCTGTTCGCATGTACTCGAGAAGTCAAAGTATTCACATAAAGCTACGGCCAGTGCGGGTCCTTCACTGGGAGCAGCAAGGGCGACAAACTTGGCCACCTCCAGAGCGGCGACGCATTTAGAGCATTCGCCGTTCAAGGATGTGCTATTGGCGATGGACAGGATTTGCTGATAGGCAGCCTGGTAGATCGCAGATTTAGATGCCACCCGTGGCAGAGGGTGTGGGTCCGCCGTATCATTTTGGGGGATGGTATCGGGGTCCGTCAAGGCCAGCGGGTACACTTTATGCTACAGCAATTGAGATGTAAGTCTCCGTCTCAGGGAATAGCGCATTCCACAGACGCACCGTGACTGGATCCGAGATGACGGGCTGCACCTGGGCCGAAGTAGCCGTGGGCGAGTTGTAGTACTTGCTGTACGCGGTGGTTGGGAAAGCACCAGGCACGGTAAAGGCAGATGGAACGATGCTCGAGGATCCATTAGAGCTACGAGCAGCCCAAGCCTGTGGGAAAGCTACTACGCCCAGCGACAGTACCGTGGAGAGTAGCCTCATGACTGCAGCGGGAAGGAGGGCCAAACAAATTGGGCACACATGATAGGTGGTATATATACTGGGGAGTAGCGCAGGTAGACAGGACGTATTGTGTGGATGAGGAAGAACGTGCTATCGCTTCTGGCGAGGGCGGCATCGGCAGAGGGAGGAGAGGCGAAAGGGGCATCATTTTGACGGAGACACTGGCAGAAAGTAGATGGTAAAGGTCCATGCGGATAGCAGTTTGCTATACGACGACTCTCGCGCCATTTTGATTTTACCGCAAGAAGAGAGGGTTGGGACCTGGCATCTCCATTTGCACGTTCGCAGTCGTTCGCCAATTGCAGTTCACTGGAGCGCGTCACCCGCGTCATGCGACGTGATGCCAATCACACCCACGCCTTCATCCGCTTATCGTACTGACGCCGTACTAAACGCACGGAAATACTACACAAAAAAAATTACATGAAGATGTAGATATATCGCGTTATGCTTGTCCAAACATAATCTTGAGATTCTCCAAGCTCTCCGAGTCAGCCTCGTCGCGCTTCCCACCCCGGAAGGCTTCTTTGGTCAACGCCGTTTTGCGTTCTTGTATCCGGAGGATTTGACTCTCGATGGTATCCGAGACCTGGAAGCATTTTGAACAACATCAAAGAAAGACAGGATCTAAGAGCTACTAACAACGAAATGTTTCACATAGACAGTCTTTTCTTGTCCAAGACGATGCACACGATCAATAGCTAAAGTGAAGAGAGGGAAGGCAGTAAATCAATCGTCCTCCAAAGGCGAGGCACATTTGTTCGTACCTTGATTCTCAATCGCCGCATTCCACCAGCAGTCCATCTAAAGTTACAGAATAAGACCGATAACAACTTCAAACGTGCATTTTGACATACCATAAAAACGTAATTAGCGGCGGTCAACTGGTCTTGTCCTCAATCTCATTGCTGAGGAGAATATCAATGGGAACACGTACATTCAACCCAACACCCCCGGCCTTGAGACTGATGATCAACACCTTCGGATGCTGAGACGGTGCCCTAAACTCTTTGATAGCTACATTTCGCTTCTTCACGTCCATCGATCCATCAAAGCGATACCAATCGAGGTCTTCACGCTTGAGGACAATCTCGATCAAGTCCAGAAAACTCGTAAATTGGGAAAACACAACAGCTTTGAAACATGGGTCTTGATCACGTATTTTTCCTGTTCAAGATACTCAAAGATGAATTGCGTGAACATAAAGATGTCCTTTCCCAGAACGTACGGAGATTCTTGACCAAGGCATTAAGCTTTGTAGACGATTGAAAGTTGTTTCGCATAAGCGTCACCTCGGGCACGGGTTGAGAACTGGAGAGAGAAGTGTCCTTCTTGGGACGAACGACCTCCAAGAGCTCGTTAACCTAGTCCAAATTGTTTTATTTCAGTGTCATCGAAATGGATACTCTTGTTATACAGAGTCGAAACTCACCTGTACCGGACCTTGCGAGCATATAGGACATTGTGACTGCTCACCCTTCTGCGAACAATTCTCTAGATAGCTGATGATACAGTCCTTGCAGCTAATTTAAAATGTGCTACCGTCAGCACGGATCAATCGATCACGAGCTTGAAAGAGAAAGAACACCATTTGTGCATGCAACCAGGTACGATCATCGGGGTTTCCATAACATCTAGACAAATGGCACATTCTTCTGCATCATTGAGGTTCGTGAGCACGTTCTCGGCGTAGACGTTTGGTTTTGTATTTGCGGTAGCATCTGAGCCTGTATTTTCACCTGTTGTGAACTGCCTGATGAGTGCGTTGACATCAACTGCTCCGTCATCCCGGTCCTTGTCATTATTAGATTCTGCTCCCGAGATTACCAGCGAAGGATGCAGAACGGCGCGTCGCAATCTACAATCACATCTTTAAAAGAAAATCCCAAGCGGAGAAAATTTCGAGAAACTAATATACCGCATGAGCAAAGCCAATATATGCGTATAGTTCATGTTAACTAGATTACGTGAAGCAAGATGATCAAAGTCCTTCTTGGCGTAGTCGAACAACGAATCGTATATCTTCCTTTCCAGAGGCGAGAATTCGAGAGCTTCAACTGTTATCTAAAAGGAGCTGTTGATATCTGAGGTATTTAACAGGCCTTGTGGGGCTCGCACCTCTTTAGGAGGAAGATCAACGATCCGTTTCCCATCGGTGTCAACAGAGTGTTTCTCCCTGCGAAGCAGCACAGTTTCCAGGATAACTTGAACGATTTCAATGGCTTTAGGATCTCGAGCGTGAAATGGTGTGACGATGAACCTGGGTAGTCCATGAGTCTTTTGCATCGTTTCGTAGTCAGCCAAGGTCACTCACGATTTGAAGAACGAAAAGTTCGACCATGGCTCATGCCCCAGGAATCTTAATAAGCTGTATAAGTCTTCGAGACGGTTCACAACTGGTACTGAAATTCAGTAACCAAACCCCCAAAAAGGAGTAACTGTCTTCATACTGGGTGTGCCTGTTACTGCCCATCGCCTCCTGGCCTTAAGGGCGTACACGGCTCGAGCAGTCCTGCTAGTACGAGACTTGCAATGGTGTGCTTCATCCAGTACGACCCGTAGCCACTCAACTACGGTCCTATCATAAGATAATAATATAGGATAGTATGAGATCGAAAGACATACTCTGAAAGATACCGGAGCCAGCACTGTTAGCCTTTTCGAACTTTCCGTGCTCAGAGGCCAGAGTACCATAAGACGTCACGACGACCGGGATGGAGACGTAATCATCGATGACAGTGTCCAGATCGAGCCGATTTTGACCGTGCCACACAAGAATGTTGAAGGTGCCCGGTTTACTTGATCGTTCTAGCTCCTCTGCCCACTGGTTCAAGAGACTAATGATACATGAGTAGGATGAAGTTCATGTAGAATGTAGAATTATCTCCTTACGATGTCGGCCCTACGATGAGAGTGGCTCTGGGCGGCGCCCTTTTCTTCGGCTTTAATTTGAATGGATTGCTTTTCTCCGGCATTTCTTTTTCCAGACCGTCAGTCTCAACTTGGCTGTTTGTTTGAATCAGCGATGAAAGCATGATCGTCTTTCCCATTCCCACTGTGAATCGAAATAATAAGTCATGCGCATATAATCAATGGCGATGAATAATTAAATGACGCACTTTCTGTCGCAGAAGAAGACGGGGGGATTTCAGAGAATTTGTCAATGGGCGTAATAATCAAAACATACCATCTCTAAGGTAAATAAGATAAGTGATAAGATTTGAAGCACAGCAACTTATTATCACTCACGCCAGAATTCCGCCCTTGAATGTCCTTTCGGGCTTGGGGCATTCAAGACTCAATTCGCCGGAATATGGATTGTAATAGAAAAACTTTTCTTCTGCGGTTAAATCTATGATACCATCGACAGGTTCTTCAGGGAAAATATATCTATCCAACGGCTCAAGCTGAAAGGAGATGTTTGTCAAAGCAACATGAACTTACTCGCTCCAAAGAGGATGGATCGAAACCTCTGATCTTGCGGACGTCGACAGGTGCTCCATAGAGTACATCCAACTACATTTCTTTTAAAAAATTACTATAAAAACGATAGTAAACTCACGAAAGCGCCTGTTTTTGATAACCCCGGAGAGTTAGGGTGAAGGTGTTAGCTGGCTCCATTAAGCTCATTTCACGGTCGTGCTTTTGGGCTCTACGAGCGACATTCAATCGTAAATCCAATGGATTTGATGAACGGTTTACCTTCGATAAATCACATCTAAATCGTTTTCGCCAAGCTCCTCTCCCTCTAATTCTACTTCTTCTCCATCTCCCACGATTTCTTTTGTATAACCCTTGCTCGCGGCTGGCCCCTGCGAAAGCTTCTCTATTGCATCTGCATGTAGGGCCTGCTTTGATTTTTCGGCTTTTAAATGCACTTTATTGCCTCTGTGAGGACGAAGGCCCACAGCGTCGAATAGACGCAATAAAGATGTCTTTCGCTCTCGAAGGGCTTCTTCTTCAACTGCTTCTTTTCCCGGGATATACATATCCACCTTTTCATCTGTTTGCGAAGGAATATTCAAGGGCTTAAAAGCGGTTGGAGATAGGTATACACCCAATGACACAATGAGATCTGCGCCGGAGTGAAGGGTATCTGGGCAATCAATCATGGTGCATCCACGAAATTCTATTATGCCTGGAGTGATTGCGTTTAAGTGATTCTTTAAATGTGAAGATGGGGGCAACGTGATGATTCTGACCCATATCTAGCAGCTTAGATATCCAAGAAGCGACGTCTTCCGGTATTCGTGCAAATTCTGCTCCAGATGAGCTCATGCATCAGTCTCCGAAACCGGAAGGCAAATAACGTACCAAAGCCACGGGAATTACTTAGCCGTATGATGTGGTCTTTTCTCTTTTTTGCGATAGGCACTTTCTTTGGGGGTGCCTTGAACATGGAAGTGATTGAAAGTTGCTTCTTTCCATTAGAGGCCGAAGCTTTGGAAGAGGGCTGAGCTTTGTTCTTTTTAGCACTTAGGTCCTCGAGCTCATCACGCTCTACAAGGATGGTGTCTCCGGGCTTGATATATCCCTTGCCTCTTACCGTCGACCAGGCTTTTGTGACAATTATAGTGCCGATGTATGCGCCTTTAAAATGAGAGACATGCGAAACTGAGGGAGACTCGTCTACGTCTATAGAAGGAAGTCGCCGTCTCTTGACAGGAGGGTTAGGCTCCGATTCCATATGCATATCCGGCGATGATGCACGCTTTTTGAGGATATTCTGAGATGGGTGGGATTTGTTTCGTAGTGGGGATGGGGGTGCAGATAGAATGTCAATGTCGCTGTCGTCGTCGATTTCAGAGACAGGGTTTCGTGTAGTAAGCTTTTGGATTGAGGGCGATGGACTTTTCTCTTCAGAGTCGCTACCCGCGAGAAAGAGCGGTTCATCTGCATCAGACGTGCCAGGTGTCTCCGCTGTCTCTCGTGGCTTGCTATGATTGTCGCTCCCTGGGTCGTCTGCTGCTAACTTGGGTTGCTCATGATCAGAGTACATGGGTTCATCCTCGTCCCCAGAGTCAGCAAAGAACAAAGGTATCTGAGAAGTCTCAGATTCCATGCCAGTAGAAAATTATTAGATGACGATGGTTGTTAGTATGGATGCGTGTGGCTGCTACTAGTAATGAGCGTCGCGTCGGGGTCGCCGTCGCGTCTGACTCTGATTACAATTCGACGCGTTTTTCTTCCGCTAGCAAGACAAGGCGCCTTCCTTCCTCATTGACGCCAGATCATCCTAGCCCTTTCCCAAAAATCTGCAGTATAAAACGATGCAGCGTCCATTACCAATGGTATTTCCCTGTGTTTCTCAATATTTATGGCCTAGATCTAACATAGATCGCTCTAGCAACCTACGGTCGTGCTCCTTCGGGAGGGCACCGACACATCTCAGGGCAACCCCCAACTGCTATCCAACATTTCTGCATGCCTCGCCATTGCTGAGACGCTCTCCAGCACACTAGGCCCCCGTGGGATGGATAAGCTGATAGTCTCGGACCGTGGCGAGGCACAGATTACAAACGACGGTGCTACGATTCTCAAGCTACTCGATATCGTGCATCCTGCTGCTCGTACGCTCGTCGACATCGCGCGTGCACAAGACGCTGAAGTTGGCGATGGAACCACGAGCGTCGTGCTTCTCGCTGCGCAGATGCTCAAGGAGGTCCGAGGGTACATCGAAGAGGGCGTCAGTCCACATATCATTATGAAGGGCTTCCGTCAGGCTTCGCAGCTGGTATGTCTGATATGACTTGATCTCCGTTGTAGTGGAACTAAAGTCTCTCAGGCAGTCGACAGGATCAATGAAATCCAAGTTTCTGTGGATAAGTCAAACCCAGAGTATGAGATATTTCGTTCGTCTCGTTGATGATCTATGCTGACAATGAAATCAGGAAATTCCGTTCTCTTCTTCTTAAATGCGCGTCGACATCCATGTCTTCAAAACTGATCCACTCCGAAAAGCCTTTTTTCTCAAACATGGTCGTCGATGCTGTCCTGAGTCTCGATCAAGACGAGCTAGACGAATCTCTGATCGGTGTCAAGAAGATCGCTGGGGGCGGCATGCAAGATTCGCAGCTGATCCGTGGTGTCGCATTTAAAAAGACGTTCACCTACGCCGGCGCCGAGCAACAGCCCAAATCTTTCAAAAACCCTCTCATTCTATGTTTGAATGTTGAGCTAGAGCTCAAAGCAGAAAAGGATAACGCTGAGGTTCGCGTGGAGGCCGTGTCGGATTACCAGGCGATCGTCGACGCCGAATGGGAGATCATCTACCGAAAACTCCAAGCAATCGAAAAGACCGGTGCCAAAGTCGTCCTCAGCAAACTGCCCATCGGTGACCTGGCCACACAATGGTTCGCAGATCGCGACATCTTCTGTGCCGGCCGTGTCCCCGCCGGCGACTTGCGCAGGGTCGTCCAGGCTGTGGGCGGGTCTATCCAGTCAACATGCTCGGATATCACGCGTGAACACTTAGGCACATGTGGTAAATTTGAGGAGATTCAGATTGGTGGAGATCGGTTCAATGTTTTTGAGGAATGCCCTGAGGCGAAGACATGCACACTTTTGCTGCGTGGTGGTGCTGAGCAGTTCATTGAGGAGGTGGAGCGCAGTCTTCATGATGCTATCATGGTTGTCAAGCGTGCTGTACGCAATGGCGAGGTGGTGGCTGGAGGTGGTGCTATCGAGGTACTTTTCGATGATAATCTTGTTGAAAAAAAAAAAACTCGACTAACGATTTCCCCTTAGATGGAACTCTCCGCACATATCCGCAAATACGCTCTTTCAATTCCCGGAAAGCTGCAGCTCATCATCAGCTCATTCGCAAAGGCCCTTGAGATCATCCCGCGTCAGATCTGCGATAATGCTGGTCTGGATTCGACCGATATCCTCAACAAACTGCGGATGAAGCATGCCAATGGCGAAAAGTGGGCAGGTGTTGATGTCGATGGACCCGAAGGCGTTCGTGACAACATGGAAGCTTTTGTTTGGGAGCCTAGTTTGGTCAAGATCAATGCGATCAGCAGTGCCGCCGAGGCTGCGGCCCTCATTCTTAGTGTTGATGAAACCGTGAGGAACCCCCAGAGCGAGGCTGTGAGTAATGCTTCTTGTTATTGTAAATATCAAGCTAATATTTCATCATTCAGCAAAATCCGGGACCTAAAGCACCTCCTGGAGCAGCTCAGCGTGCCTTGAGAGGCCGGGGACGCGGCATGCCCAGGCGGTAAAAATTTGATATTATTGTAGATTAATCTCTTCATCGCTTATCGTACATCATTTCGCCGGTGTTTTAATTTGCTCTCCTACCGTTGCATTGCAGAAAAACAGTCATATAACTGCTTAACACAAGTGCTATCAAGCCACAGTAAAGGTACGTCTAGTGATAAGATTGCAGCAATTTAGCATGTCATCAGTAAACCGGATGCAAACTCAAAAGAGGCTCGGCAAAAATATGGTTCAGTAAATCATACTGCTCATGATTAGCACGCCATTTAGAAGTCAGATGCACAATGCCTTGGAGAAATTGCGCTCACCTTGCTATCAAAGCCGTTTATTAGGACTAGGTATGGAACAGTCTCATAACACATCCTTCTCCTTCAATCATGGCTTCTAAGACTTCGCCGCCTGACGCCTTGAGTAGTGCCGGCATTGTATGCGCAGAAAAAAAGAGGAACGAAGGCACTGGGGATATCAAGCCTAACTTGGACACGGACGACCTATCTCTGGCGGATGCAGAAAAAGGCGTCGAGAGCACGACACTTGGTAGTTTATTCACGAGAAGAAGACATGCGAAGCAGCATACCGTCGATCTTGATGCTATAGCCACGCAGCCGTCTGTATTTGATGACCCGGTTGCGTTGGAGGCGTACCGCCCCCCACCTTCATACGAAAATGCGCATAGGTTTGATCCATCTGCACGGTGGACGTGGAGGGAAGAAAAGGTAATGCTTATGCTTATTATGTCTTGGGTTGAAATAATTGTTCAAAGTTGGCGTCTTGTCTAGCGACTCGTCAGGAAGGTTGACTTGCGTATCATGCTTTGGGCCTTTATTATGTTCTTCGCTCTGGATCTCGACCGGTCCAATATCTCCCAGGTGTCTATGAAATGACTTGAAGTTATTAATCAATGGGGTTCTGACATGCAAATGAACACAGGCTAACAGCGATAACCTCTTGAAGGACTTGGGCTTGACGACGGATGATTTCAACTTGGGAAACACGCTATTCAGGCTGTCCTTCTTAATAGCGGAGCTTCCTTCTCAGCTTATCTCTAAAAGAGTTGGTCCCGATGTTTGGATCCCCAGTCAGGTATGCCGTGGTGCATATGAACTATTCTTGTGACTAATCATTCGAGTTAGATTGTGCTGTGGAGTGTGGTGGCTACGAGCCAATATGCACTAAAAGGACGTAAATCATTTCTTGCAACTAGGTGAGATTATTTCATAATAATAAAATAACGCCCTTACAAAGTCTTGAATCATATATAGATTCTTGATAGGGTTCCTACAGGGTGGATTCATACCTGACGTCGTCCTATATCTATCATATTACTACACAAAGAACGAATGTAAGATCAATACGTACAGAAGTCAGCTCCTGAGGCTCACCTATACAACCCACAGTGCCTATACGACTTGCATGGTTCTGGGTGTCGAATTACCTTACTAACATCGTCGGTGCCCTCTTAGCTGCCGCTATTCTGCTCATCCACCACGGGCACGGAGCATGGAGGTATTTATTCCTGATAGAAGGGGCTTTTACACTTGTGGTGGGCATTGCGTCCTTTTTCATGATGCCTCCTGGTCCCACGCAGACCAAGACCTGGTTCAGGCCTCATGGCTGGTTCTCCGAGCGGTAGATTGAGTTCTGCTTTGGATTGTGCTCTTGGTGGCTGATAAACCTGTATCTTCACAGAGAAGAAGTGATCATGGTCAACAGGTATTACCTTTATGATTGCTCTTGCTCACTTCGTCCTACTGACACCGAAAAAAAAAAAGGGTACTCAGAGATGATCCATCCAAGTCAGACATGCATAATCGGCAAGGACTGACACCGCGCATGATTTACGTGGCACTCAAGGACTGGCGCATGTGGCCGTTGTACATCCTGGGTCTCGTTCACATGAGTGAGTGCGCATGATACTCGTCATGAGTGACAACCTGCATCCTGGAAAGATTCTCAACTTTTTTTTTTCATGTCCATGGGGCTTGCAGTTCCCACGGGGCCACCCCAAACATACTTGACGCTGTCTCTCCGGAACCTCGGCTTCACGACGCTACAGACGAATCTCCTGACAATTCCATCCTATGTCATCGGCACCATCGGCCTTGTCGGGACGGCCTACCTGAGTGAGATTGTTGACAGCCGCGTAGTTGCTACGATTACCCTGCAGTTCTGGGCACTGCCATTGCTTATTGCGTTATACACGTTCAATACGCATACGTCACAATGGGTCTATTTCACAGTGGTAACTTTGATCACGGGTTTTCCCTATGTGCATCCCATCCAAGTAGCATGGACGTCAAGGAACTCGTACAGTGTTCGGACGCGAACGGTGTCAGCGTCAGTATATAATATGTTTGTCCAGGCAGGCGCCATCGTTTATGCGAACATTTATCAAGCGGATGACAAGGTCAGTTATTCGTCATGCATGTCGTACGTTTCTTCGTGCGTGAAACTCAGAGTTAAATATGGTTCGACTTTTTCTATATAGCCATTATGTGAGCTCGCCTTTCTGTTTCAAGATGACTGATGACATTGCATCTGGAAACTCTGATTATTTTATCTGATAAAATCTATGTGTTTCATTATCAGATAAACGGGGCAACCGCGTG
The DNA here is from genome assembly GCA_018343915.1 of Agroathelia rolfsii. Classification (NCBI taxonomy): domain Eukaryota; kingdom Fungi; phylum Basidiomycota; class Agaricomycetes; order Amylocorticiales; family Amylocorticiaceae; genus Agroathelia; species Agroathelia rolfsii. The sequence continues at coordinate 3,440,027 of JABRWF010000001.1, read as the reverse complement.
CTGATCGGCGTCTGTGCAATGAATATCACGCTCTATATCTTTACGTTTTTCTTCTATCGTAATATCAACCGTCGACGAGCGAAGAAGTGGGATTCGTGGACCGAAAAGGTATTTATTTAATTATCCGTAATGTTCCGAGTGACAGCCGCTGCTCGGGATTGGGTGCTTTGCGAAACAAGTATGGCTGACGACATGGGTTTGCTCTAGGAGCGACAAGAGTACATAGAGACGACGAAGGACGTTGGGAATCAGCGGCTGGATTTCCGGTTTGCATATTGATTACGAGTAGAATATGGATGTAATAGGGATTGCGGAAGCAGATGCTATCAGATAAGCTCCGGGCTATAGCTTTGATTACGTCAGAGAACACCCTGTGATGCTCCAGGGTCGCTACTATTTTGGGCCGAGTGTATGGCCGATGGTTGTCTCTGGTTTCTGCGGGCAGCAGCTGGCCTGCGTTATCTGATAAGTCTATACTGAGCACGAGAATTATCAGATAATTTTCAAGTTCAAGAACGAGGTAACTTGAACCCACCCTCGCCACACCCAATACGCACATCCCCCACGCTTTCTGGGGCGTTGGCTCGCTGCATTCGCTTCGCTTGTGCCGAACCAGCTCTTGGAATCTCTCTGGACCCTCCGACCCCGTAACGCCGACGGCCTCAAACACTGAAAAGCGCCTCGCCCGTGTACAATCCGATTTCTTGTCCCTAGCCCCAGTGTTCTCCTTCCTCCCAATTCGGACTTGACCATCACGATGTCCTTTCATGAAGCTGCCCCTGCTCCAGGCCAGGTCATCCCAGCAACAGAGAAAGATTCTCTAGAGGATGACACTAGCACGCTCTCTGCTAGTCGTCACGAGTCCTTTGGTCTCTGGAGTCTCTGGCGCAGGCGCAGGTCCCAAAAATATTTGGATGCTATCGCCACACAGTCTTCCGTCTTTGATGATCCGCTCACACTGGAGAAATACCGACCCCCTCCGACATATGAGAATGCCCACCGATTCGACCCATCCGCGCGATGGATATGGCGAGAGGAAAATGTACGTCGTTTCTCTCGCCTACCCCACATCCACATAATGAAATTAAATTTGAATAATATCCTTCAAGAGGGTTGTTCGCAAGCTTGACTTGCGCATCATGGTCTGGGCATTTATCCTCTTTTTCGCCCTCGACCTCGACCGTACGAATATCAAACAGGTAGGCATGATACATTGTCATACACTTCCCCCTCCTATCTTCAACTCATTATATGCATGACTTTAGGCAAACAGTGATAGCATCCTTAACGACCTTCATATGACTACCGACGACTATAATCTTGGCAACACACTCTATCGATTGGCATTCTTGCTTGCAGAAGTCCCTTGCCAGGTCATTGGCAAACGAGTTGGAACCGATGTATGGATCCCTTGTCAGGTCAGTCTTACGACATCACTCTTCATAGAGTCATGCACCCACAATTCGCTTCGCTTCCTATTCAAGGTCATTCTTTGGAGCATTGTATCGACGAGTCAATACGCGCTTTCTGGAAGAGCCTCTTTCCTAACCACGAGGTTTGTCGATATATACGCGATGGCTTCCACAACTTCTACTCAACCTTCCATATCCAGGTTTTTACTCGGTCTCCTACAAGGTGGATTTGTACCAAACATCGTCCTTTATTTATCTTACTTCTACAAAGGCGGTGAACGTGTGGACCGTTTCATTCACTTTTGCCTATATGTTCACTGACGCATTGATACTAGTCCCAATCCGGCTTGCTTGGTTCTGGGTCTCAAACTATCTCACGGATATCTCGGGAGCCTTCCTAGGCGCTGCCATTCTCCTGATTCATGACGGCAAACAAGCTTGGCGTTATTTGTTTTTGATAGAAGGAGCAGCGACGCTTGTGACGGGGATTGTGAGTTTCTTCATGATGCCTCGTGGGCCTACCCAGACCAAAACTTGGTTCAGGCCTCATGGCTGGTTTACCGACCGGTATGTTCCACCACCAGTATTCTTTATCCCTTCTTGATTCAACTAACAAAAAAAATTATAGAGAGGAGATCATTCTAGTCAACAGACTTTTGCGAGACGACCCATCTAAATCAGACTCGCACAACCGTGAGGGCGTAACCTTCCGTGCCATGTGGAGAGCTCTCCAGGACTGGCGTATGTGGCCAATTTACCTTGTTGGCCTTGTCCATCTGAGTGAGTGCAGTCACCCCGATTTGAGACTAAATTCTCAACCAACAACTAACAATGTCACATCAGTTCCAAGCGGTGCACCTCAAAACTACCTCACACTCACCCTGCGTGATCTCGGATTCAACACCATCCACACCAATCTCCTCAGCATCCCTTCTTATGTCATCGGCATGATCGGGCTGATCTGCATGGCCTACCTTAGCGAAGCCGTTGACAGCCGCTCGTTCGCTGTTGTTCTACCGCAGACAATCACACTGCCCTCGCTCATCGCACTCTACACGTTCACCACCAAGACCTCACACTGGGCCTCGTACGCCGTCATCACGCTCGTCACAGGCTTCCCGTATATTAACCCCATCCAGCTTGCGTGGGTGTCGAGGAATGCGAGTGGTGTGATGAACAGGACGTTGTGTGTGTCGATATACAACATATTCGTACAGGCGGGAGCGATGATTTATGCAAATATCTATCAGGCAAAAGACAAGGTTCGTCTCTATATGTTTATACCATGATGAGATCTTTTATCGACGTGCTGGATCTGTATTTTAGCCTCTTTGTAAGTTGTCAATAATGCAAGCCGAGCCATCAACTAAATGCTATCTTTTTTTTTTTCTTGAAAAAAGACAAAAATGCAAACAGGGCGCTCATAGGGGTGTGCTGTATGAACATTGTACTATATGCACTCGTATTTTATTTTTATCGAACTATCAACCGTCGACGGGCTCAGAAGTGGGACGCTATGACGGACCAGGTGCGTTATCGCAAGTTTCTCCTGGATTACTGTTTATTAATCCACTGTCTCTTGTAGGAACGTCGGGATTACATCAATAACTCTACTGACGAAGGAAATCAGCGACTGGACTTTAGATTTGCATATTAAACATAAAAAGCTGGATTAACCGGCATCGGTCCATATAATGAAATTACTAACACCTGTATCAATACCAGTAGATGAATCAAAGATGACAATAGCACAATTTAATCAACATTTGCATCCCAGATAGCACTCGAGCCTTTGATAAACGCACAGGCGAAAGTATGTATATAATTATTGCATGCAGAGAACAAAGGACACTGTAATTAAGCAACTTCATAGCATAAAGACACAACTGTTCAGATCCTCGACTTCTCCTTCCTCCTCAGACGCCTGGAGGTGTTTACCCGCCTCCTCTCCACCTCCTTGACGTCTAGGAACTTACCGCCCACATCCGTAATCTTGATGGGCAAATGGCCTTCCTTGTAGCTCAGCCAGACCTTGGGCGCCTTGCCCGAAGCGTCATCGTGTTGACCCACATACTTGGCGTCCGACTTGGATTCTTGGGCAGCCTTACGGGCCTCCGCAGCCTCATCTTGGGCTCGTTTCAGGATTCCAGGCATTTTAGGCTCCTATACGTGAGAGGGACGTTAAAATTTATCAGTCGAGCCGAAAAACTAGCTTGTGCAACCACGTACCTCATTGCTAGGCACAGGCTCCCAGAACATCCTCTGGTACCGATGTCGAGCCATTTCATCTCCTTGCTCTGCGTCGAGCTGGTCAGCCTCGAAAACATCGAACCGGGCAAAGTCCTTATATTGACTATGCCGATCCTTCATTCGACGGAGCTTGTCCTCTTCTTGCTGACGACTTATACCCAAGATGTACTCCATGCCATGGTTGAAGCCAGTTTGGAGTTGTTTTTTCTAAACATTGACGAATACGCTTAGTCTGACACCGGTCTGAAGGGAAACATTAAAACGTACATTCTAATAAGGAAAAGATGGGAAAGTGTATATGTCAGTTTAGTTCATCTAACTATGTCTGCGAGAGCATTCACCTAGACAGAAATGTGAAGAAGGGGTATGTCAGTTTCCAATTCGTAAAACATGGTGAAATTGGAAGGGAAAATCAGTCCACAATGGGAAAAAAAAAAGTTGTAACCATGGATTGTCTTCAAGACTAATCGTTTATAACATCATGTAAAAATGATTTTTGAGACCGCAGACTAACCTCAACCCAGTTGGCCTCCAAGCCCTTTAGACGCAATATTGCGTCGACACGTTTGATGCTCAGATGGTATCGTTGTGCCAAAACGCGTACGTTGTTTTTACGCGGGTTCTCCATGAACTCCTTGTAAATAGCATCTCGCATAACGTTGGAAACCGGCGTTGGCGGCCTAAACGACGGATTCAGAGGGAAGGGCTAGACAATAGTGTTAATCCACAATGTCCATTATGAGTAGACTCGCGCTCCAAGATACTCAACGACATTACCGCCCAGCCATTTCTTGGGCGCGTCAGGGTGTTGGTATGGAAGACCTCCTACTGGGTCCTGAATCCAGCTAAAGTAGTCCTGGCCAGCTTTACCTCTTCGGTTGCTCTGGCGTTCGGACGGCTCTTCAGACACAGCAGTGGCGTCTGGAGCCTCTGCATGGCGGGAAAAGGTGGTGGATATCCCTCTACGAGTGCATACTGAGGAACAGGACGCGACAGAACGGCAAGACAGACGGGCAAGCATGAAAGCGCACGGATGAGTATGAATTTTCGGCCATTACGACCACGTGAGCAAAGGAGTATATTTAGGGCCGGCACCTCGCCTCTTGGCGCGACCATGTCCTCAACAACGATACCAACCGCGAGCACGAACTTGACCTATTTGTTGCGGGCTTATGCTGCTCTCGTGCCCCCAAAACACATATCCTTCTCTCAAGAATATAAATTTGCTGCAACGCATAACTTTCTGCTGAATAAAATCATCCTTGATCCTCATTTATCCGCCTATCCGCCTGCATCTGGATATCAACATAGTTTTTGGAAATGGGCTATCTCGAAGCTTGAAAAGTTGTTGAATGAAACAGAAGAGGCAGGCCGTTCGACGCTCTGAGTCTAATGCTCTTGATCACATCTCTCCATCTTTTGAAGGATGCGGAGGTGGATCCACAAATATATGACGCATATATCTCAAGCATGCCGTATGTCAGGAAGAATTAGATTATACTACCATCACCCATTCAAGTCCTTTTAGGACGCCTGGCTCATCTACGGATACTCCTTCTCCTTCTTATGTTACACATTATTGGACAGATCAAGATGGGATTGATTTTGATTATTACTCAAGAACCACATTACTCGAATCCCGAAAGATCATCGAAAGTGGGACGACGGGGCTTACGACGTGGACAGCTGCACGTGTTCTTTCTCAGTATATTATATCACACCATGGTACTCATGACTTCAGATCCATTTTAAATCACAAAATTAATTCAAATGTGTAGAGCTCGTGGCAGCTAAATCTATCCTAGAACTTGGATGTGGTACTGGCTTTCTAGGGATCATTACCGCCACTGTTCAACTTAAAAGTAAAGAATCTCAAACTGAGCATCCTAGGATATACCTGACGGATATCAGCGAAGAGGTGCTCAAGCGATGTCGGGACAATATATCCCTCCCTTGCAGTCAGCATACTTGATATTTATCAGAAGCATAAAAACAAATACCCTAACCATCTATAATAGACGCTTCATCAGCACATCCATCTATTCATTATCAAATACTGCCATGGGGAGACAATACGAAACCAATGCCGGATGTAGACGTCATCTTGGGGGCAGACATAGTGGGTCACTGCTCTCATACGCACAAATTTAAACTCTTCTGATCCCTCGTAACTTCCCTAGGTATTCGATCCGTCCCTTATCCAGCCCTTGATAGACACCTTACGCTCGGCTCTCGATAAAGAACATAAAGTTGCTTTTATTGCACTTACACTTAGGAATGAGTCAACGATGAATAAATTCGTCCAAATTGCAAGTGCGTCCTTTTGTTCAACAACGTCATGATCCATTTCCTTGTTCATTCATCGTCATGCAGATAGCGCCCTTGATGTGCAGGATATTCGAGATTCCGCACAGAAACCAATGTTTATTGGAACTGATGATCATACTAGTCTAGTTAGATTGTTTCGTCTAGGAGCTAAAAGTACAGAAATACAAAGCGTCTAAAAGATTATATTAAGAAACCGTTAGCAACATGAACGACATCACGAAGATTTAATGGTCCCGCAGAATCCACAAGACCAGTACATGTTCTCCATCACTTTAACAGACCGATCCATCCGTTGAAGTCGCGTCACTAACCAATGGCCGTTGTCCCAAACAAGCATCACATTGTAGACCGAAGAGTTCATTCTCCAATGTACATGTAGGACAGACCCAAGGTATAGGAATGCCATCTGCCCGATTCGGTCTCCGGGATGACGATGACGGAAGTGCCGACCGATTCCCTAGACTTGAAGATAAACCTGGCTTTGATGTGGTTATTTTTGGTCGTATTCTGGCTACGCTGATTTCTTTTTGGGACCGAGAGGCGGAGGAAGATGATCCACTCTCGTTATCTTCCCCATCTGAGGTGAGATCGATCACCTCATGGATAACGCTCTGCTCTGCTCTGCTCTGCTCTGCTCTGCTCTGCTGCTTGCTGAGTGAAATTTTGTACGTTGATATTTGCGACGGATCCGCAGCTCTTATCATCTTGTCTTCGGCGCTCAGCTACCTAGAGGACCAAACAAAGTTGGTTCACGATAACCAAGAAATTGAAAAAATAACAATAAAATATATACTCTAGCCGCAAGTTCTCTCGGGGAGAGATTAGGGATACCGACGGAACGACCGCCAAGCTTTGCACCGCCTGATAGGATGGCAGATATTCTGTTTCTCTTTTCAGCGGCCTCCAGGGCACGAATCCTGGCCAAGCAAGGCGGCGCATTATAGGAAATGTTTTCTCTTAATCGGTGCCCTTTGGAAAAGAAGCCTTCGCTTGCATAGCCCGACCGCTTTAGGGCAGCGTACTCATCTTCTAGGCCTCCCAAGGATCCTATAGAACTCCTCATCATGGGGTCCACGAACGCTGTGAGTCAGCTGGTCGGACCGACCATTAATATTGCATCAATACTTGTTCGGTCAGGTGCGGCCATTGAAAGACCGAGTTACCTCGTGCAACATCACGGACACTACTTATTCTATATCATAGAACGTGTCAGGCGCCCATGGGGGCCTGAGCCGATCTTCTCTCCGCTATTAACGTCTTTGATCATTATTGGTGTCTTGATTTAGTCGGACGTGAAATCATGTCAGGGCAGAGTAGACCCACTGAGACCTATAAATTGGAACGTATCAGAAACAAAATGATGTGCGCCCACATATATATTTGTGGGCGCTTCGGTCGACATATCTTGCCGACTAAATTGGGTTCATCAGGAAAGGACTCAGATAAGACGGGCAGAACCCATCCATGCTTGCGCATGACCGGCTTCACCAGAGATGCTACCCGTTGAAGCATTGGCAACGTCTGTTCTGCTTTGGGGCGATCTTTGAGATGTGTAAATGCCTTGACAAAAACGTCAGTCATGGAACTGGATTGTGATTGAGTCGGATATAATGAACGCGTCGCCCCATTGGTCATGCGTCGCTCATGTGGGCGCAAAAGCTGGAAGAGCCCAGAATGCAGATATCGCAGTGCTTGGGCTATCTCAACGCCACGGTGTTTGATTGGTGACTTTCAGATGTAATGATCGGGCTTGAAATTACTCGCCTCATAGGTTTGTAAGTCCCGAATCCATGTAACAAAATGCTCAACTTTATGATTGTGGGTGCTGTAGTGTTGGACCAGGACCTCGGCAACCAATCAGCACCTATTGCGCTCAGGGCATCAGCTCATCATGCATCACGTACTAGTATGCCGCACACATATCATAACCAGCTGATAGCTATCAGTCAACAGGAAATCTTATTATCTAAAACGCAGTATAAAATTACCGTGTTCTTGAAGCAACTTCCATCCAATAACCGCATTTATTCAACTTGAAGTAACACCCGATTTTTTGAAAGACTCTAAAGTAACTATCCCAAATGCCAGCATCTTCCTACAATCATTGCTCCGAACTCCTTCGTTGGCCTGCTACTGAAAAGTACAAGAAAGACCATAATCTGCTGAAGCCTATCGTCGATTTACTCTCCACCGTCCCTGGTTATGTCGGCAAGTAAGCCATTTTTACTCGAACCCTTGCATACCATCAGGGATCCTAGACTTGCTAGAACTAGAGATAACGGTAGCTAACTATTTGCTCAGTGGGTATACTGGCCTTGAAAATGAAGATGGAAATACGGGTTATTTCATTGCTAGTGAGTCGACTGCATAGATATATATGCATAGTTTGAACAAGCATTGCTTCTACAGACTGGGCAAGCTATCCGGTCCATCAGCAGCTATATGGATCAAAGTATGAGGACGAGCTAAAGAAACTCCTACCCGCAATAGCTACTGGCGAATTTACTGTCTACAATGTTTAGTGCGCCAATCCTCCTCTAGACGGAAAAGCTAATTCACCCCCGACACTTACTTTTTTTATAGTCTCAACCGGTCACATGCGGCGGCAGCTTCCAAGCCAGTCACCGAGTTCGTTGAATTCACCCTCAAACAGGGGGTTGATCAAAAGGCCGCCCTAGCTGCTATGAAGAAACTCTGGGTTTGGTTAGATACCAACCACCCAATTGATGGCGCTTATGGCCCCTTTGTTGAGGATGTAAATCATTATATCTTCATCATTGGATGGAATACAGTCGACGTAAGCTATGCCCCCTCCACACATGTTAGACTTGAATAACATCTGGGCCCGTATTTTACAGGAAATTCATCAAAAGGGCCCTCCTAAGGACATCATAGGAGAGGTTGTTAAATACTATGATCATGCTGGTAAAAGTGTTAACTTATCGGTGCCTCAGTAAATATGGCTGGGACAAAATGGGATGTCCCCTTACTAAGCCCATAAGATATAGTACTACTAGTATACCATGAATTGATTGTTTTCAAGTTCAATACAGTGCTTCAGGGTACTTTCAATCGCATTTCTTATTTTTGAGGTCAAATGATATTGATGCCTGCGAGTCCGCCATCTCGGAAATTTCGAAGCACATCATGATGTACATAGACTTTGAGGCCGCCCGCATGGGTATTCAAATTACTTCATCACTTCTCATGCATACTGTGAACACCATCATTTCCGGCATGGTACCCGAAACTCTAAGCTCTAAGCCCCAGGCGGCGTTGGATCTCTGAATCGGAGCGCTGCCACCATCACCGAGCCGCACCTTTATGCGAGGAATCAAATAGCATTGCCATAAATATAAGCCCACAGAAATCGTCCGAGTCGGTTTACCAGTACTTATTCGCTCGAATCCTACTGGAATCCTGTAAAAGCTGAGAATGTCGACTTATAATCATTGTACTGGATACCTTCGCTTCACTGCGAATGATAAATATAAGCAAGACCACAACTCGTTCAAGCCTGTCACCGATCTACTTTCCACTGTCCCGGGCTATGTTGGAAAGCAAGTGTTTCTTTATCTGAGCCATTGTCGGCATCTCATTTTCATGAGCCTAATCACAATAATAGTGGATATACCGGTCTTCAGGAGGAGGATGGCAGCACTGGCTACTTTATCTCCAGTGAGTCTATTCTATTGTATTAATATATGCGCAAGTTGTCCGGATTAATGCTTTCATGTTAGCCTGGAAAAGCTATTCGGACCACATGCAGTTGTTTGGCTCAGACATTGATCCAGAACTAAAGAGGCGACTTGACCAAATATCCACCGGTCCGCGTAAACTCTTTCACTGCTAGTATGTCGTATGCACCCCTTCACAGAAAATGTGAACTTAAAAATTTGGGTGCGTTGACAGCCTCAACAGGCCTTATGTTCCTGCTGCTTCAAAGCCAGTCACCGAGTTTGCCGAGTTTATTCTTAGGCCCGGGGTTGATAAAAAGGCCGCTCTAGATGTCATGAAGAAGCTCTGGGAGTGGATGGACACCAATCACTCCGTTGATGGTGCTTATGGCCCGTTAGTTGAAGATATAAATTATTATCTATTCCTTATTGGCTGGGACTCCCTCGAAGTAAGATTCAAGTTTGTATTTGAACGTATGCATATACCCTAAATGTTGATTTCAGGAACACAAAAAGCATGGCCCGCCCAAGGATCTGTTGAAGGAGGCGAATAAATACTGGGATCATGATCACAAGAACGTGAATGTTCGTCTCTCTGCGCCCAAATGAACCGATTGAGATGGTTTGGTGCTATATCTGGTCATCTTGACTTGTAAATATATGTAAGATTGTTTGAAATCGTTTATGGTCAATGGAGTTGCGTTCAGTGCAATAGTAAATCAAACTTAAAGGCAATTCGGAATCCGTTATTTGGTTGTAACCGAAATTATGAGCAAATTACATGAAATAAATACTGATTATAAACAATCAAAATCAATAAATATTTATAGATAAATCATTCGATTCACTCCTTGTTCAAGTTCCCAGTACTTAGTTCTTGATGGCCTCATAAACCTTGAACGAGCGCACAAAAAGCAAATCCTCTTTAGGTATTTTTGGAATCTCCGCTCGATTATCGCTTTTCTGCGTCTGTTCTTGTTTCAAAGAGGCACTTGAAGATGAACGCGAGCGGCCGGCATGTAGACTTTCCTTTTCGTCTTCCAGTGATATGGCCAGGTGACTGGAGTCTTCCACCCAATAGAACCGTTTCCGCATAAACCTGAGAAATTTTTTGAGTCATCCTGACGAATCAGCAAAGAGTAAATACGATTGTTTACGTTTGATAAGACCAAAAGAGGTCTTTGCAATCTTCCATGGTCAAAGAATCTTTAGACTCCTTGAGCAAGTATCCCATCAACGCTGCACGACAACCGAGAAGAGTGTGTGCATGCTTGCAGGCGTGCCATTCGACTTCACCAGGTGAAAGGGGGATAAAGGTTGAAGGATAAATGATTAAACCTGGCGAAACTTTACGGGTATTAAGGTGAGTATAGAGTGAGTTTCTTGGTGACTCGTTGAGAGTTGTCCCGTCCGATAGAGCAAGTGATACCTGTGTCGATGCCGGGGATGCGCGGTAAGCAAATCCATGCATGCTATCCGTAGAATTCGTTCTTTCAAAATCTCTCTTCTGGGTGACATGCTTCTCATCATTCGTCTCCATAAACTTGTATATATCACTCTTCTTGCCGTCCCTACTTTTCCTTTTCCTAAGCTTATGATTGCCATTAATGACCGCACCTTGGGCTTCGCTCGTATAATATGCCAGAGAATCTGGGGCCAGTGCAACCTGGTAATCGCCTACACGCATCCATTGACTGTTTCCAAAAGATATTCCAAGCACATGCTCCAGGATCTTATGATGTATATGGGGGGCAGTTTGGTACTGATTTTGAAGCATACGGGAAAATGCGAGTTCAATTTCTTGCGCGACGGGACGGAAGGAAGTTTCTTGTGATGCAGCGACACTAGATTTGGGTTCTCTTAAGCACTGTTCTTTTGAGTTCCGCGTTGAAGTGGGAGGAAGTTCCTGGGGGAGAGGTGGGGGCGGCCGTGTTGGCTTTGATGGCCTTGGACGTACTGTGGCAACTTCGTGTGGCTGGTACGTAGCATTCGAGTGCATATCGTTGGAAGATGTAGGCAGGGGTGGGGGACACCGCTGCAGATGTCTTGGAGGAATTTTACGAGATGCAAGAGTAGGAGAAGATGGCCCCTTGAGCGATGGCGGATACATATAAGAGGATATACCAAACTCGTTGGTTGGAGTGCGATCCATATTCGGCGAGTGCCTATCCACCCATTCAAATGAAGCTTCCAAAGACGGAGTGTCAGGAGTTGATGGACGATGAATCGAGGGCTGAGACAGAGTAATTGTAGCGGACATATCCTTCTCGGGGATTTCCTCGCCATAAGGAAAGAAAAGCTGATCATCTATGAGTTCCACACGGCCACCATACTTGAGGATCCGCCTTACGTCTTTTAAGACGTCGATCCATTTTTCGTAAGGAATAGTCAATGCTAGATCCGCCATGCGAACAAAATCGAAGGAGCAATCGTCAAATGGTAGTGGCTTTAGACTATGATATTTTGGACAAATTAGTGCTCTGATATAACTCACTAATGCCAACAAAATAAAAACATACAAGTTGCCTAGGACGAAAGTCACATTTGACGGTTTGTCCAAGGCATACTGTCCACGGACATCCAGAGAGAATTTGTCAACGAGATCGAGGCCTACAATGTGACACTCCGGCCATTGCTGTGCAGCCTGACGAACCCATTCCCCTGTCCCACATCCTAGATCCAGAGCACGAGTGGGAGTCTCGAGACCTGATTTCACAACCGGAGAAAATGAAGGGGATTTTACCGAATTCAATAAATTGAATAACCTGAGAGTATAGTTGGCGCTAGTATTATAAAAATCATTAAACAAGCTTCTTTTATTTATATCAAAATGTATGTGGCGCACTTTTCCAAAAGAACACGGTCATATCCTTGCATATACGGAGCGTAATCCGAGGTATATGGATTAGACTCGATGTCATTCAATAACTTCGTATTATAGATAGGATGGTCATTTCGTCGTAAAAGAGGTGATTCTTGGGATGTTGAAATGTTAATGCTAGAGGAAGTATTCCCGAGCACTTTGCGCTTTGGGAACCAGCCATCACGAGAGTCTCGGGAGGAGATATTCTTATTATCGGGCATCGTCGCAGGTATGTTGTGGCAACTCCAGATAGCAATGAAGGGAGAAGGATTGTGACTGAGCGAGAGCTAGGGTATGCCGGATATTTAAAGATAATAATGTAACAATGGACCCATTTATGGGTGCTCGAGTGGCACAACAAGGCGGGTGGTTCATAGGCACCTACATTCCAAATTTGGTGGTGGCATATAGTTCACACCATCGATATAGAAGGTCTTCGAAGAAGATGATCTGGCAATGCGGTGAATTGCATGCCAGTGGAAAGCAAAGCAGCCCGGGTCTTTGGCATCGACAAAGCGTCTCGATGACCGTCAATAGTAGAGTTTGCCCTAGGATCTAAAGTTGGGAATACTAATGCACCCTATGGACTGGCTTGTAAAACGCGGGAATATGATTGGTAGGTTGCACTCACAATTATAAATGCCCTTCATTATTGAAACTGCTTTGAAGACAATTCGTTCAGGCTTCAAGTTTGATGATGCTAGGCATCTTCAGCTTTGGAGCGCCACCCGTGCCGCTCGGGCATACAATCTTACGTCATCAACATGTGAATATCTGCCAGTACCTGGTATTCCTTATCGGCCTTGTCAAATAACAACTTGAACATCCTTTCATTTCATAATCATTGTACTAGCCCGTGGAAGACTATTCGGATGCTCATACACAATGCTCAGAAACATGTAATAATAGAAAGGAAAATACAGTGCGCATTTAATTTTGGCTAATCTTCCGTCTTGCAACAAGTCCAATTACTGCGAGAACTAGAGCGACCACCCACCTCTTATAAAACCAGGATTTCTGTGAACGAAACAGAGAATATGTCGCAGTCTCGGAAACTGCGGGCGGTCCTTTGGGACGGGAAGGTAGGGAGTAGCGAGCAACCTGGGCCAACTTGCGGTCCTTGGCGGCCTATGGATTGTTTGTCAGCATATATTCTTAAATTTGAGTCACGTATTGATTTATTCTTTGACGTACGCTATAAGGCGGGTATCGAGAACCCAAGAGTTTGTCTACCCTACAAACAGTTTCAGAACATTTTGAAATATCTGGTGATGTGGCTACATACCAGCTTGGGTTGTCGATCGTGGTACGTATGTGGGTAAAGGTGTCGAAAGTGAATTTCCCAGTATGTTGTCCAGCTAGCAAACAAACATTAATCCAGACTCTGATTTAAATAGAATTTACTTACATCCGCTAGGCTGAAGAAATTCGGGATGATCAGACATAGTGTATATACCATCAAAATAATACACTTACCCCAATACCTCCGAAGGGTGCACCTGGCACTGTATAATATTCAGAGATTGAGATGAAGAATATAAATTCAACCAAAATTACCTCCGAGATGTATAAGGGTCTCATTAGCGACGCAACCACCACTTTGGGTATGATCGAAGACTGCGGACCACCATGAGTTCCCTGGTCTGATAATCTAGAATAATTTCTGCAAAGTCTTACTATATTCCTTTTCGGACTCATCAGTAGAGAATAGGTAAAGTGCCAGTGGGTGGTCTCTGTATTTTGTTTAAGACTGTAGTCATCATACATGTCTTCGAAGAACCAACCTAGCATTGATGAATCTGACGGCTTCGTCAACCCAATCCTCGTCATTGATATCGACGATGGGAAGGATAGGACCGAAAATTTCATCTTGCATCAAAGAGTCTTCACCGGTCACATCGACAACAATGGTGGGAGCTAAAAAGAGGTTCGACTCGGAGTCAGCAGAAGGCAGCCCACCCAAGACAATAGTGCCTTTCGTGTTAGATAGGATGCCAGTGAGACGCTTGTGATGGGCCTTTGACACAATATGAGCAATTTTAGGGTCCTGGGCTTGATCTTCCTTCCCATAGAATTCAAGATAACTGGATTACCATGAATAATGCGGCAGTTTATCTTAAAAAGTTGTTTTACGCACGTCTCTTTCAAAGCGGCCACAAGGCGATCACGGAATCCGCGCGGTACCAGAACATAATCCGGTGCGACGCAAGTCTGACCACCGTTCACAAGCTTACCCCACAATAGACGCCGGGCAGTAGTTTGGAGGTCACATGTCGGGGAAATAATTGCAGGTGACTTGCCACCAAGCTAAAGTGAACGTGAGTGAAAGAGCTAGGAAGCCGGTGAAGGTGTTACAACAAACCTCCAGAGTAATAGGTGTAAGATGTTTTGCTGCAGCAGTTGAAACGATGCGAGCCACTTTGGCACCGCCTAGCGAAATAGTTTTCAAGGAATTGTTTCAGTTTTAAGATCTGATCATGAAGACTTACCCGTAAATAGAACTAGTAGATCGTTGCATCAATATATGAGAAACATAGTCCTAAAGAAATTGTGTATTGCTTACTGTGATCCCAGGGAAGTTCAAGGATCTGGGTTCGCAGATAAGTACTAAGGAAGCAAGGAATATAATGGGAAACTTGCTCTGGTAGTCTCGGGTACAGCACCATTTACAACCTTCACAAGATCACCATCTAGGTACTTGGGCACTAGCTCTGCCAGTAACGCACTGGTTGCCGGTACCAGCTCCGACGGCTTTAAAAGCGCACAATTTCCTGCAGCAAGAGCACCGGCCTAATGAAGCAGGTTTAGATGAGAAAAAGATATTATAGTATAGGAAGGATATCTGTACCAGGGGTGACAAAGTGAGCCAGATAGGATAGTTGAATGGGCTTATAATGAGAACAACGCCTTTTGGTTCTTTCCTAATCTTGGGTTTCATAGCAAAGAAATTGACGTTGAACGGGACCGCATCGGGCGCAGACCATTGCTCAACGTTCTTGTAGGTATCTTTGATATCGGCAATAGAACTCCAGAGTTCTAGACTACGACCACATGTTGAGCTTGGCTTTGAAACTGAGCGATTACATATACACATACAAGTCAGACTCGATATAAGGGCGGCCAAGGTCTTTTGCAAGTGCCTCTTTGAAGCGGTCGGTATTGTCTTGGAGCAGATAACCGAGTTGGAGTATCTGGTACTTGCGATATGGGATCGAACGAAGCTTGCGCGTGGCAAAACCGGCACGCAACTCGGCGTGATACTACGTAAATAGGGATGGACATCGCCATTACAGTTGAGAAACATTCTATTTCTGAGCAGAATGGACGATATTACCCGCTCGATGTCCTCTAGAGGGGTGTATTGGAGCTCAGACATGGTGAATCGAATTCAAGTTACAAATGCCCCCAAGTCGAGCACGGGGCCCGGGGCTATAGACTGTAGCCTGAGAACCACCATGATGTTCGCGTGATTATTGACGGTTACTTACCAAACGTGCATTAATCATGCGTCCGAAGCTCAGACGGACCTGAAACCACGTGAAATACTGTGATTTGCCAGGATAATGGCGGATAATATGCATAGTGCACGCTAGCATGTATTTCATGCCATGTACTGACACATTCACTATATAGCACTGCTACTAGACTATAAGACAGCCTACTGGTTCCTCAACCGAGCCGGAAAGAGCATCTCAGGACTTCCATCCCAAAGCCACACGGACCGGAGTCGCTCATGAAGTGACTTACGGGGCAAATGTCAGCTTTCATTCTGATGTGCTGCAGAACGGTGCCTGATACACTCCAAGAACACCACACTAATAATCATCCTTCTTGGGCGGAGGCCCACAGGGCTGGAGCATTTGCTACATGTTACATGTTAGCGCCAAGTTACACTAATAACAATAGACGAACCTCGGTCATCTCAAACTTCACACGACCTGTAGCTACACCGTCAGCAACAGCGAGATATGACGTTAGAGTTGGATGTCCAACGATCGAAGAGAGCGTGTCACGATGTTGGTGTGTGAGCCATTCGCTGATAAAGCAGTTACACGATGAGACCAAGTGAATCGCTTGTTCCCAAGAAAATCCGGCCCTCACTATTTGGTTAGGTCGGCGTGACCTGCAATCGACGGGAGAAATGTGAGATTCGATGGCTTTATTGGAGAAAACAATAGTATGCACCTGTGCCAGTATAACGTGCATGGACTGAGGAAATATTTAATGGATAATATTGGTATAAGAGAATATTGAAAGACTCACGGTGCTCCAGCTGCGTGTTTGCGGTATATCTAAGTTCTGAGGACTGGCGAATATAGTTCAATTTCTGGCCAGCCTACAGCCTTGCGTAGATAGAAACAGACCATGTTGAGCTTCAAACTTCAAGGATAGCCTGTGGACGTCCCAGACGGGAGCGGTAGTAGTAGCTGGAAACATTCAAGCCGTGGTCTCGTGACGAAATGATAGTAAAGTCACGTGCCTAGCGGCGAATCGAATCCTCAACTAAACACTACCAGTACGAGTTGCGATATCTAGTGAACTGCATCTCTGCATCAGACTCTGCTTACTAGAATTATTACCTCGCACAGCTTATAATTAAATATGTCCACCGACGAGGCTCGTATCAAGAAAAAGCTATTCGCGCTCTCTAGTTCGTTAGACGACCTCGAGGCCATACTCGAGCCCCTCTTCTCCAAAAGCTTCCCTGAAACGGTTCTCGGGCTTGAAACGATTCAACAGGCCAAATTGCAAACCGTCTTGCCATACCTCGTGTACGACTTGATCTTCAGTAAGTCATCTTTGATTCACACACTTGAACAGCTGTGAATAAGCTAGATTGCTCTTCCTCCTCTTTTTAATCTACAGTTTATCTCAAAACGAAAGGCGTGGAGCCTAAAACACATCCCGTGGTCAATGAACTTGTAAGGGATTTTCCTCATTCGGAGTTTTGGATTTTTTATCTCACGATTCTCATGGACTTAGGACCGAGTGAGGGAATACTTTAACAAAATTACCGAAGCAGAAGATGCGTCAAAAAGTAAGAAAAATGCAACATCATTTTTTCTGATAAAAATACCTAAATACGCTTTACATTTTTCAAGAAAAACCTACCATAGACAAAGATGCCGCAGAACGCTTCATCAAACATGCCATTGCCCAGACCACATACGATCGCCCTGCACCGCATATTCCCACCGAAGCAAACGCATCATCCAGTACCCTGGTCCCCACCAAAGTAACTAGCAAGATGCTCGAGCGGGCTGAGTACGAGAGGAGGGTAAAAGAAGAGGAACAAAGTGGTGAAGCAGAGGATGAAGGCATGCTTGAAGTCATCGGTGATAATATACCCGAAGCCATACCCGACGAAGCTTCAGACGAGCAAGAGGTCATGGAAGTCACCCTCGCAGCGGCGAAGGACAAGGGTAAAGGCAAAGCCGAAGATGAAGATGAGGATGAGGATGTAAATGAGGATATTTCTGGAAAGCGGAAAAGATCACCCGTAGAGGAGCAGCTGCTACAGCAAGAAGGTGTGTATAGGCTGTATTTGGACTGCCTTTTTTTTTTTTTATCTGACAGACGGCTTCTATCAGATAATGCCTCATCATCACGGTCAAGCTCCACCTCCAACAAGAAGAAAAGGAAGCAGAAAGGGAAGGGAAAGGCCTTATCATCTGCAGTGATCGGTGTGCAAGCAAATGCGCCAGAGGCTAAAGATAGCAAACCCAAAAAAGGGAGAAAAAAGACCAAGAAACAGTAGCTTGCTATAGCATCCGTGCACGGGACTTGAAGCTTAAAGCCCAATATAACATCAATGATACCCTCTCAGTCACTTTCAATAACCAATACAACAATCCTAAGCCATGGAATTCGTGATAACACTACATACACTTGAATGAGATATATATATATATAAAGCGACCTATAACCCCAAAATAGAGAGAGAGAAAGCCAATGTACAGATGCTAAAATTACAACAAGTTAGTCTTACATTATAACACACCCGTCGCGATCGTTGTTCGTATCAAATATGTTAGGCGGCGTAGGAGCAATTCCAGACCTCCGGACGCCCCGTCCACCAGGACTCCACCAGCGCATCCTGCTCGCCATCGACGTCTCATCCTGGGCCTCATCACCGCCCTCGAACCGCCTCGCCCTCCCACTCCTCCTCTCCGCCTTCTCTCTCGCCAACTGCGCCCTATCCAGCGCCTGCCACGCGTAAAAGCTCTTGACCACCACCCTCATCTCATCACACTCATCATAACCCCTGAGAGCAAAGCATTCTCTCTCCTCCTTATCCCTTCCATCGATGTACGCCAACGCCCTCGCTCCATACGCACGCCACCCCAACCGCGGACGCGCAATCTCCATATTGAGCATGTCCTGCACGACGCTCTCGCCGATCATACGGCAGTCGACAGCGACGACGCGCGCGTTGCGCACTTTGCGCCGGCGCATTGTACGCACAAACTCGCGCAGAACAGAACCTGACATGGGTGTGCCGTCCGCTTCGAGCATACGCAGGCGCGTGCAGTTCTGGATGAGCGTGGAGATCGCGTCGTCGGTGATGTCGCCCGTGACGGAGGAGATGGTGAGATACTCAAGGGCGTGTCCGGCGTGTAGTGGCGTATCCTTGTTGCTATTGCTTCTGGTGTTACCTCCAAGGGCGCTAATGGGCGTCGTCTCCGTTGACTCGGGCGGTGTAAGAGCTGCGAGGACGCGATTTGAAATACCTGCGTCCTCGAGATCTAGGCGCCGGATCAACGGTGTAGTCTCAAGTAGACGAATCAGACCGTCATCAGCCATGTCCGGGCCAATGCCCGCCAGCTCGAGGAATTCGAGGCGGGGGATGGAGTGGGCTAGATTCGAAACACCGATATCGGATAGGAGGAGGCAGGACGAGACGTTGAGATGGCGTAGGTGGGTTATCCGTCGTCGGTATTGACCGTTGTCCCTACCCAATTGCCGGGCACTGAGGAGCACGGATGGGATATCCTCATCATCATCCTCTAGAGCGACAAAAGCGTCGAGGGACGAGTTATGCAGCGAACGAACGTAGCTGAGATCCAAAACCTCCAAATTGGGGAACGCTCGCCCTATGAAGGAAAGTGTGTCGTCCGTGACGTATCTCATCCCGGCTATCTTGAGGCTCTTGAGCGCGGATGGCTCTGAACGCCGGATGAAGAAAGATGCCAAACGAGCCAGCCCATTGCCGTCAACTTTCGCACATTGGCTAAGATTGAGAGAGACGAGATGAGGGCAATGCTCCCCCATAATCTTGCAAATGTAGTTAGAGGCGGCACTCGACCCCTTCAGGTTAAGATGCTGTAAGGAGGGTGTCAGTCTCAACAGGAAATCAAGAGCGTCTGAGTTAACATCGACGCAGCCGCGCAGCACAACAGAAGTGATATTTGTGCGAAGCGGATAAAGCATCGGCATTGGACTTAGGTTGTTTATCACGTCAATCAACGCGGAAGAGTCGAGGCTAGTATGGCCTGTCAGATCCAGTCTCCTGACGAAGGCGCCGCTCTTGTCAGATAAGCGCTTCAATAACACAATTGGCAGCTGAGGAAAGGCACATAGGTCCATGTTGACCCACAGCTGGCCGTCGAAGACGAGGTCTTGCCAAGATTTGCACACCTATAATCAAGAGATAATAGTTTAACCAAGTATATGCACTGGCCATTATGGGCGCATACTAACCCGGCTGAATTTGATCAGTTCCCTCATACCTCGCTCTCGACCTACCCAGCGATTGCGTGACGCAGCTGCCGTCCGGGCGGACCACCTACTCTGGCTGATCAGGCGCTGATATTCGTCCTCATGAAGTCGCACAAGAGAGGCAAAGACCCAAATCTTGATCTCTCGCGGGAGAGATTCCTGGAAGGAATACCGATGTTTTAGGGGGATGGTACGGAAGACATCGCTGAGTGCCGTAGACGCGGTAAGGAGCGGGTCTGAATTTGAATGTCCCTTGTTTTTGGGGCCGACGGGCCTTCCTATGGTATCGTTGATCGCCTGACTAGCAAAAGGTGGGATCACCAGTGCATCGATGAGAGCGGGTGTAATGTGCTGAGTAGCTCGCAAGTTTGCGTCGTCGTAATGGTGTGTGTCATCGACGGCAGCGGGCGTGCAAGGGATCGTATAAACGTGGGAGTGGGGAGACGAAATATTGTGCTGATCCAAGGTGAGGCGACGGACCGTAGGAGAGCTTGAGCGATCACGTCTCATTTCTGACGGTAACTCCAGTTGAGCCGTAAATGAAGACGGCGCGGAGATGCTGTGTTCACTGAACGCGGATGGATACCTAATGTGCATGGCATCATCCTCATTGTAATGTGAAGGCGGAGTTGACGATGTAAAGCCATAAGATGTAAAGCCGGGGGTAGAAGATGAAGATGTTGAAGGTTGCCAGTCGAGGCTGTTATAGCCGAAAGCTGGCATGAAGAACAAGGGCGGTAGGGTAGGTGCAGGTTCTATCCCTTTCCCTTTCCCTGTGTCTAGATCAGGGGGGATGCCGCTATCGGACGGAGATGCAGCATGAGATTGATGCCCTGCGCCAGCGAAGGACGATGGATGGGATAAAGTATTATTTGAAGAGATAGGTGGTTGGATGTTGTAAAAATGTGGGGAAGAAATAATGCTGCTAGTACTGGCAGCATAAGAGTAGGCACTGCTATCAAATGTATCGAAACCGTCCAAATGCAAATCGTGGGGACGGATGGACATGAGATTAGATACGCCCTTTCCCTTTGCGTGTGCAAATGGATCGAGGGATATGATGGGAGACATGCTTTCCATCTCGGTATCCTCACGATCTGCAGTTGTGGTGGATGGGGATGAGAATTGCCCGTAGTGGGCCTGCTGGTTGCGCTCTATGAAATGTCTGTCCTGGATGTCGTTATCGACCGAGGCAGAGGGCAAGTCTGATGTTTCGAAGGGGTCAAAACATAAAAAGGGCTCTGAGAAATTGTCAGCCATGACTGTGCCGCGAGGATTGTGCGTGTGAGAAAGAGTCGTAGTGGAGATAAAGATTATCGTCTAGAGATGATGAGGGTTGGAACGAGAGCACAAATAATCAAGGAGAGCGGTTTAGAAAGCAGGCGGTGGGAAAGGGCCTCTCTCATTGGGCTGAGGAGCCCGTTTCTGACGAGGCTCGAGTCGGTTGCTCTGGTGGAATGGAGCCCCAGAGAGACATATGCGGTTGTGTTGTCTCTCTTTTTCCCAGGGCTCTGCTCTACTCCTATCCTTACCCTGGGTCCGGGTCCTGCGGCCCGAGGTCACGGGACTTGCGGCATCATTTGAATCCATCATGTCCGTCTCGCATCCGTGGTGTTGCAATGCTTGCAACACCGATACTCCATTCATAATGAAAGATCTCGATAATTAATATCGTCACATTTGCGGCGCTACTGCCAGTGTTGGTAGTGTCCACCGCGCCCATGGACAAGGTATCAAGCTATATCGAGGCTTCACAGGGCCACGCCTAAATACTTGGATGATGGCATATTCCATATGCTGTGTCCATCGTATCGAAATGAACTACGCAATTATGCAATGCTTTTGCTTGCAACTGCTGCCGTGTAGACCGCAATGTTACAGTAGGTGGCGTAGACCGTCAAGACTGCCCATGGCTGTGGACAGGTTACATCGGTTTTCAGACAAACGTGGAGTAGCAAAAGTTCTAGCCTTTGCTGACCTATTCCTTTAAAGAGACCAAAATTTGATCAATGTGCTGAAAATGGAAGTGATGGTATGGCGGTCGTCGCACTGCTCGCCTGTGTCTTCCTTCGCGTCCATAATATCGACAATTGACATAATAACCTCTCTCCTGAAGTACCAGCACTTCCCAGCGTCTCGAATCTGGCCGCTCAAAGCCATCGCCTGTGTGGATTCTTATTCCTATGCAAGGGCCTTCAGGGCGCTTGGTAATATTCGATATTCTGGGCGGTATGACATGCATGTGCAAAGCACATGGAAGCCACATTATGGGTTTGATGTGAAAGAATCTGAAATTACTCTTGATTATATCTTTCATGTATATAACAAGCTGCAGAGTGCTCCGAGTCGTGCTCGTCCTTATCCAGAATTCCCTACTCTCTTGCACGGACAGCTGGTATGGCCACTCTTGGGAACGAAAATAATGAGTAAGTTATGATTTTGCACTGGTCAATCCATTTGTATTAACAATGCTACTGTTTTGTTAGACCCTTGTGTATTCAATGTAAGGGCAAGTTAGCCATTAACAGGACCCAGAGCAATAACCCATTTTATCGTCCAGCTATTTCGCTGAGGTTCCAGAAACAGGAAACGAGGACTTACACACTTGAGCTCTCATGTAACGAGTCTAAAGGATCGAAGACCACCAAGTCAAAGCTAAAGGTCGATCCGCCAAAATTTTCTGCTGATGAGCGCCAGCAAACACAACACAGGCTTACCCCACCTTAGTAAGAACAGTTGATATTTATCATGTAATATGAATATTGACATTTTGGCCTTATATTAGTTCTCTGTCAACCAATCAAACATTAGTCATCCACATCAAGAAAAAACTTTCTTTCTTCCGGACCCACCTTATTGCCAAGGAATCACTGTCATACAGTGACCTTTTAAGATATCTCGGGGAGACTGCAACCCATCGTGAAGGTAAGTAGCTAATTTAAACATACCCAGGGCTCTAACAATTGCTAATCCAAGAGTAGAACACCCTCTTTACAAAAATGGCAAAATTAAGATAGATTTAACAGCGAGTGCTAATATTCGCACACATGCATCATCATCACCAGCACCAGCACCAGCACCAACACCTACGCCTGCGCTACCGGCACCAGCACCTCAATCACTGTTTCCGTCCCCATCTCCACCTTCCAGCTCTGCTGCTAACTCGGATTCATCAAACAAAAATGATAGCAGTTCGGCTGCGGACGAAAATCAAGGCCATGGAACGAACTCTCGTAATAAGCAAGATGAAGAGTTCATCGATGGTGTTTTGAGCTATATTCATGGTGATGATCCCAGTAGCAAACAGCCTAGAGTCGAGAGTATCAATGGGTAAAAATCATTACCTAAAACATTGGAATCATTTATAGCTCATAAAACGAATATAGGAATGCACACACGGCACTTCAACCGAATATTGCGGCGCCGGCGCCGACAACCAATGGCGCCCCAGCCACGCAGAAGCAGGCATCTACAAACCATGCGCACAATGTCGTCTCCACCATGCGTTCCACTCCGAACGCCGATTCACCACGCCCCCTTGTTGCTTCCGGTAGTGGTGCAGAGAACACGCAACGCCGAGCTGTCGCAGGAGAAGGGGCCGGGCCCTCTTCTAATGGTACGCGGTCCGGTCGGGACCCACAATCTTCTAACAACGCACAACCCAGCACGGGTCTTATCAACGTCTCACCGCTGAGCCAAAGCTCACAACACTCGAGCAATAACTCTCAGCCCCACGTAGGCATGGAGCATTCTAGTAACGCTAGACGGCTTACGAATGGTAGCCCGCAGCCTGCTGTAGATGACCAGCAGCATGGGATGCGCGGCAAGGACTTTGGTCAGCCCCCTAGCGAAGAGTCGCAGCGTTCGGATGTCACTTTGGATTCTTCAAGCGGGTGTGAACCACAGTCCAATCCCAGGGAGGACAAGCGATCAACCAGCAACCAGCAACATGGCGTCGAGTCTGTTGACGTGACGGCACAGCCTGCTGATAGGCTAAAACGTGATCAACTGCTGCAGCGCTCCAGCGGCGGTTCTAAGGATACTGGTGTGACTACACAACCGATCAACGGTAGCGTACTGCCTGGTGACAAAACTGAACAGCACCCCGGCAAGGACAAGCAACGCCTGAGCAACGGTGGGCGCCCTTCCGCCACGAAACAGCACATCAATGAGGACACCATGCGGCCCTTCGCCGGACTTACAAATGGGTATCCACCAACCCCTGCTGACGGGAAAGATGAACGATCCGCGAACGCCGACAAGCCTCCTCCGAACGGGAATGCGCAAAGCATTAATGGTGGGCCACAGCATTCAAGTCAGCCTGCGTGCAAGAGTACGCAGCTTCCCAGCAAGGAGAAGGACCGCCCCATTGAGGAACAACCTCACAGTGCCCAGGAGAGCGGGGTTAAATCAAATTCTGTTCATCAAAGTCGTCCGCCTAAGACCGAGGGTACATCGCGTACTGGCAAAGATCAGTTGCATAACCTGGGGATCCAAGACGGCGTCGGCAGCATTGATAAAAAGCAGAGCAATGAACAAACGTCTGCCGGCAATCGTCCGAATCAAACTGTTATTTCTTCCACACGTTCAGGCCCACGGTCAATAGAATCGGATAATCATGTATCGCCGAGCTCTGATCCGATTAGCAATACCAATCCTAGCAAAAGCTCGCAGCAGAGTCGCCCGGGACATCCCGTAAGTGATAAATCTGCTTTTTTGATGAATGTTGTCACCGAGGCTTTTGTCTCCAGTCTCAAACGAGATCCAAATATTCTGAGTCCAACGCCAGTAAAAGGAACACGGCATAACGGCGCAGATATGCGAATGTTATTTCTCAACCTCCGGCAGGTCCGGGACTCTGAGAGTCCGTTATCCGATATATTGCGATGAACTCTGAGAGGGCACGATATCAAAATCTTCGATCCGCCACCGAGCTCTAACAAGGCTCTTGAGAGGTTATACGGACTATGGGCTGAGTTATTTATTCTCGCTTGTCATTCATGATTTTGGACGTGGTTACACAGGCATGTCGATTTAGGGGATGTCATCACTCTACTGTGCGCTTTCATGCTAGTGGATGTGACCTCGGGGTAGACATTAGACATCAGACATCAGACATCAGAGTTTTTTTTATTAATAATTTTGTCGTTATAATGTATCATCTGTTATTTTAGCAACTAAATTGGATGGACTCTACGATTATCTTGGTATGGTATCATCCTTTTTGAAGCGAGCATGGAATGTTTTATAAGTTACTATCATTTGTTGTACTACTTACACTTCCACCGGATCGACCTTATATTAGCAGCCCCGTGCAGCCCATACCATTTGTCTCAGCTACCGAAACCGCCGCGTTCTGTCGCTGTGACGGTATGAATCAGATTAGGTTCCACAAAAATAATCGGCGTTTGTCCAGGGGTCATCATGATATAGCACCCATACACTATTTATGTTGTCGCCCGGACTCGGAGGAAGAACTTCTCTTGAACTCGTGCATAGTTATATCAGTCCTCATCGCTCTACGCTAATTATGAAGCGAAATCATTCCCACTCGATCTCGGGCGTCGCATATATTTCACTCGCTTGTTGGTGTATAGTCGTCAGGCATCAGCAATCTGTTTGCTCAATATTGTTTCTACGTGGCTCATGTCATAACGTATGTACTGCCAGTGATGGACTCGGACGCCTAGGCGTTCCGATTACCTGGTCTTTTAGAGAATTATTTCTAATTCTTGAGTAAGCTGAAGAAGCGCCCAATTTCTCGAGTTCGGCGGCGCCACTAGTCGACTTCTCCACACAAATCGGACCTGGCTTGACCTGCCAAGCCCAATCATCTAGCCACAAAGAGTAGGCCGTGACCGATGGCCGTGAGTGTTGAACAAGCCCTAGGCTCCGACCGACTATACAAGCCCGAAGGAATCCCTGGGGGTTCAATCGCAAACACCGTTCTAAACTATCTTGTCATTTCCAGAGCATCATGCATCATGATGGTAAAAAAAATAGATCCTGTGACCTACACGAGCCCAGGTTATCCTTCTATATAATACTGGTCCGGGGAGGGAGTACTTAAAGGGCTTATTCTGTGGGCCTGCTGGAGACAGTGCACTCCTTTGACACTGGTGCTATCATCGGAGCACATTTCCTCGATGACCTTTGTGCACGGACTTTTGCTTGCCCTAATTGCGGGCTCGGCGGACTTGGCCCACGCCGCACTCTCTGCTGAGTGGGCAGCACTAAACCAAAGTGTGGGCGGCCGTTTGGGTGTTGTCACACCCCTGGCATTACCATGCTTTTCAGAATACAACAATGTTTCTGTTACACCATCGACGGCGGGATGTGCCACCGTTCAAGCCAATTACACTTCGCCCTACTTCCGTACCGATGCAATCGGAGCGTATATGCAGGTATATCACATTATGACTTCGTTCCCTGACGATCTTTCTAACAACTCAACCAGCCCCAATGGGAAACCTGCCAAAGGACAAACGCCCAATGCCTTCTCGACTTCAACGATCCCTCCAATCCTAGCTTCTATAATAAGGGGCAGGACTGTGCTCAGGGTGGACTGTCATCATATTATGTGAGTACTCAAAAGTTCGATGATATGTTGTATCTTATCAGGCGTGCTTTAGATCGAATTAGCCTCTGTATCCGATATCCAAGTCGCTTTTAACTTCTCAACAAAATACAACGTACCACTATCAATCAAAAATACAGGACACGACTATAAAGGTCGCTCGTCCGGAGCTGGAACACTATCTCTTTGGGTGCGCGAGATTCCATATTTGCAATCTCTTCAGAAAAACTAATGGCTATGATTGATAGACACACCTCTTCAATACGGTGAGATTAAGGCACCCCTTTTTGGGCCCAATCCCTTAACTTAAGTGCATTCGATCCAGACGACATTCCACGAAGACTTTGTTCCTACCGGATGCAATTCATCAGAGTCCGAGTCTTACCGTGCAATCACCATGGGTGTAAGCCCTTCAGATCACGTCCCTCTTTTTGAATGCCATTAAACACCGACCCACAGGCCGGAATTCATTTTGCCACTTTGTATGAACTTGCAGAGCAGAACAATGCAACCTTTGTAGGTGGTTATGCTGCCACTGTAGGAGCTTCAGGAGGATGGTTAGTTGTTTCACAGTTGCACGGTGTCGATTAAATATTGATGTATATTTGTTCAACAGGGTCATGGCATGTTCTCCGCTATGTTTCGTCAGTACAGTTTGCTCATATTGTATCTAGGGCGGTGGCCATAGTGTCTTGTCACCTGTTTATGGTCTTGGCGTTGATCGTGTCGTACGTTTAACTATGCGTCGTATAATCATTGTCGCTCATGGATACATCATCTAGCTCGAGTTCAAGATTGTGACTCCAGATGGAAGGTTCCGCATCGCCAACTCTTGCCAGAATTCAGACCTCTTCGTGAGTTTCGTGTTTGATAACTTCAAAAGGACGGCCTGAGTTAACTAATGGCTTTACAGTGGGCATTGCGAGGTGGTGGCGGTGGAACATTCGGTTGGTTATCTGTAATCTGTCTATCCCAATTTGTGGCTTATTTGTCTCCAGGCGTGGTCGTTGAATCCACTGCGAAAGTCGAGCCAAGAATGCAGCTTCAAGTGTAGGTGCAACGCGTTCTTGACATCAAGGCACAGTCTTAACTGTATTATCATGATATTAGTGCAAGCTTTTCTTTCAACAAAACCGAGGAAAACATCCAAGGATACTATGAGACACTGACTGAAATTGCCTTGGATTGGGCAAACAAGGGATGGGGTGGACATGTGAACGTAGGCGCCGCCCCCACTATGTTGTTAAACCATGCATGTGTTTTGAGCATCAAGCACTTTTTCTCAACAGAAATTCGAAATAGCCATGGTCAATCCGTTGATAACCTTAGAAGAAGCGCAAGAATCAGTAAAGCCTATGGCGGACTGGATCCTGTCTCAGAACGGAACAGTTGTCGTCGAGACTCTCCCATCCTTCTATGACTTCTTCCAGGAGTATTTAGTCGAACAAGAGTTGGTGTGTATTGGAAATATCCTCCTCTAGACGTTGAGCGGAGGTTAATATACTTATCTTCAAATGGATTAGGTTATTGGCGTGGAACTCACCATCGGAGGTCGCCTACTTCCAGGGTCAGTGCTCGAGACAGCTCAAGGCCGTTCTGAAATGGTCCAGGCCCTTCTGTCTGTATGGAATACCGGTGGAGAAGTATACATCCCCTGGACGGCTCCCTACTTGTACAACTATACGGAGGGAAGTACTTCAGCTACTCCCGCTTGGAGAGGTGCTATCTGGAATGTGGGTAGTCATGCACCTATATCAATATCAGCTTGTTTTTGTTGACACCCAGGTTATCGTAGGTTGGAGGCTTGTACTCCTTCAACAGTACCTCGGTAGACTACGTGCAGGCGGGCTATGCCGGTGCCCACTACTTCAGCGAGACGATGCGCAAGATTGCACCCAACAGCGGTGCATACCAGGTAAAGCCACCTGTTGTTCATTTATGCATACTATTTACTAAACTACTTTTGCATTTAGAACGAAGCCGACCTTTACGAGCGTGATCACGAAGGTTTGTTGGGGAGTCAACCTTAATGTTGATCATGACGTCTGATACCACATTGTCTATTAGAATCATTCTGGGGACCAAATTACCCAAGGCTACTGGAGATTAAGAATAAATAGTGAGTGACCATAAGCTAACTCTATGGCAATTGATCCTCAGCATGCTCTGTGCGCCTGTTCAACAGCGATCCTACTGGACTGCTAGACTGCTGGCAATGCGGTTAGTACTTCTATAATTGTGCTCCTTATTCTAGGAGACTGACAAAATACAATCATGCAGTGGGATGGAAAGGTGCTGAAGAGGATCGATACTCCTGCTACTTGCCCACACCTCCAGCCAACGAGACGTAAAAGCAACGCACATAATGGAGGGAATGTGTTTAGCATATTATAAATATTGCTTGGAGGCCAAGATAAAATAGACATTACAGTACATTAACGATGTCCGGGATATAGCGCAGTACAAGATGTAGAAAACGACATGAAACCCAACTCCGAGCGGTTTTGTAGTTGGTCACAAGAATATATGAACGAAAGTGTATTGCATAAGCGTGTTAATCTTTCTTCTTGGTGTTCTCTTTTGCGCCCGCCCAATTAGCGGCAGCCTGCTTGAAACTGGCATTGCAGGGATGATGTTAGAGCATGAAGATCAATCATGTTAATTGTCCATACCGATCCTTGTGAGTGCTTTCTGGGTTCTCTGCCTTCAAACGTGCGAGTTCATTCTTCATGAATAGCTGGTATGCGGTAGGTGCTTTCTTTTCACCAGATTTCGTCGACTTAACTGAAGGCAGGTAGAATCAGTAGGTGCAATGGACATAGGAGATATATAGTCGCACCCTTCTTCTCCTTGGGAGCGGTGGTCTTGGCGGTTGCAGTTCGTGCCATGGCGAAAAAGGACTAGAACGAATAGCAAGAGTGAATATATGCGCCTTAGTTTAAGAACTGTCGTCCAGTGGTAGCTTTAACGACAAGCAAAACAAAATTTTATAAAGGGCTACAAACCGTAGGATTAAGAGGCTAGAAAGTAGACGACGATATAGATGGGTGGTGGTGGTAGGGAAGCAAACTGAGGGTGAGGGAGGTTGACGCGTCTTGGTCGTTTTATAGTCCGACTTGTTGACAGCTGATCATAAGAGTAAATAATATCCCTACAGACGCGTCTGGGACCCCTGATCCCGACGACCTCTCCCTCCATATTTTTCATATGGTGAGCTGATATGAGTAATTTCAGGGGGGGGGGGGGGATAAATAATATATAGGCAATCATCAGTGACGAGAGTAACACTCAGGAAATCCTTTTGAACAAGCGGTGAACACGCGCAAACGGGTCTGCAAATGATACACAAACAATTCAGACACGCGGTTTGTATCACGTGATCGTGTTTCAATTCAATAGATGTGGCTGTGAATCAATAAATACTAGTCGCCTCGCTCAGACCCCACACGTATCAATCTGAAAACTTAGTAGCACTTAGGCCTAAGGGATCCTTCAGATGCCGACCTCCTTGGATCCATTCTCATGGGCCCCAAGACCAGCAATGCTTTCCACAATATTGGCCCCGCTAACCATGCCTGTAGTAGCTACCAAGAATTGACGCCCTACACCCGCGGCCCATTGAGTATAATTATTATGAACACGTAGCTCAAACCAGCTTACCGCGGTTCTGGCGCGCGACCCAGCGCAAAGCAGCTAACTCAGTGTACGTACACCCTCCGAGGAAAAAGACGACGGTGGTTGTCGATTGATCCGGAGGGCGAACTAATTGCATTACTTAATGAGTGCAATAAATCGACAGAAGATTGGAAGACTTACGCATGGTAGCTACTGAGTGGGTAACTGCATCTTGGCCAACTCCCTTGGGGATGATATCAAAGGTTTGGCCAGGCATGACAGACAGCACGTCATCAAAGCCTTTCCATCCCACTATTGGATGAGCTTGAACCTTTCCTGTGGACATGGTGTTGGCTTTTCCTTTGCCCCCTTTGCCACCGCTATCGGTGCTCTTCTCTCTTTCCGCGGGGTTGCTGATAACACCGCCTTTCTGAGCTACGCATTGCACCAAGCGTATGCTGATAGGGGCATATCCGGAGTAGACGAAACTGATATCGTTTTCTACCTCATCAATTGCTTCAGGGGTATCATCGATAAGAAGCCGAAGCGATTTTCGGAGGGAGGTGAAGGGATATTTCGAGGCTGCGACAGATGCCGGTGTTGATGGAGGAAGAGGGTTTGGCAAGATAATACCTAAAGATGGGGAAGATAGAGATAAAAGTAACGGGAGGTATTTGTAACCATACGACTGTTATGGAATTGAGTATTGATTATCATGATGATTATCGCAATCCTGACCTGTAATATCTCTCGTTTGATGTTTTCAAGTGCCTTGAGTTTCACACCTCCGGCTGTCAAGCTTGCAAGACATAGTAGTCGAACGACGGTTTGCATGTCAGCACCTTGGGCAACCATGTCTTCGATAGCTGATACTTGAGCATTGACATCATAAGAGGCGAGTAGATCTGGTGAAACATATGTAGGTTCAGTGGTCAGCAAGGAAAAAAGGGAGGACGATATACTCTGTTGTATCTCCAGAGATTTGTTGAAGTGATCCGTA
This sequence comes from Agroathelia rolfsii, assembly GCA_018343915.1. Taxonomy (NCBI): domain Eukaryota; kingdom Fungi; phylum Basidiomycota; class Agaricomycetes; order Amylocorticiales; family Amylocorticiaceae; genus Agroathelia; species Agroathelia rolfsii. The sequence goes on along the minus strand of JABRWF010000001.1, from coordinate 3,408,586 downwards.
TGGGTCAAGGGTACTAATATTTCTGAAATACTAGTATCTGTATGTCATTAAGGTTAATCGAGTGTGTGAATTTTAGCAAAAAGCAACGCTAACGGATCCTTAGTGCTTGGTGTTCGCCCTGTAGACCTCCAAGTTTACCAACAAAATCACGTAATTGCGGAACTGTGCTAGCTGCTCGACCAACCTGAGTTATACATGTTAGCACAGAAACTTGAAGGACTAGATGTAACACAGACATTGTAATCTTGGTTGATACGGTGTGCAACGGAGCTCAGTTTCTTCCCTACAGAAGAAAAGTTCAGGTCCCTCAATTCAGCTAATAAGGGATCCGCTCCAGTCGACAAATGGTATTTTTTCTTCTTGTCCTTTGCGAGTGACGGAGCTGCTGTAGCAGGGGGTGCTGTTGATGAGCCAGCAGTAACCGTCTGGCTATTGGTAGCAGTGGGAGGTGAAAGAATGGATACTGGTAGCTCGACCTGGGCTAGGTGGCGTCATGAGTGGAATACCATTTGCTAATGGATCATGCAACTCACAATGCTCGATTCCAATGAGTTCGTCAATTAGCCCCTCGTAAGTAAGTTGGGTTAACAATGGAGTGATCATATCGACCTTTCGGTCTATTATGATGAGTGAATCAATCTGATGCGAGCTGGATAGAAAGGTTTCTGGTTCATCAGGCAACTGGGAGTGCTGGCGGTCAAGAAGAGTAGCAAGGCGCTATTTTACAAAAAGAGATAAGGTATCAGTTGCAACAATAGTACTCTGATCGAAAATGACCAACCGCAGAGTAATCCCCCTTCCCAATAATTCGAGGGAATCGGCCATAAAGTTTCTGTAGCGTAACAAGCGCTTGCATTGAATCAAATATAATGGTCTCATCCCCGTCCTTTGTAATTCCTAATGAGTCTCGAAAATGGCAGAAGGTAGAGCGAATATGAGACAGACCACCCATAAATCCTTGAGTGCGCTCCTATTTTCCAAGGATATCACATCTTCCGCAATAGGGATGAATTGCAAATTAAACGCAGATATAGTAACATCCCCGAGTATACCCTCCTCTTCCAGTATTCGCGAAACGAGCTCTGATGTGCGCGGAACAAGCAACAGCGTATAGGCACACTTGCGACTCTCGCGCGAATGTTGCTTTATCTGGTCTTTTCATCATGATCCGACCCTTAGTCATGTCGTTACCATGGATTAAGTTGACGCATACCAGCAATAATCTTGATGTTCGTAATCAAGGGGCGGCACAGGTATACTGTATTGGGGGACGCCACGGACAGTGGGCCAGGCTCCAGCCAATACATCTTTTCGACGCCATGGTGCTACTTCCATGTTTTGAGGTCAGCATTCAATGAATATGATGATCCTTGTGCACCTTGAGTAGGCCTACATCCGTGATGAGGCCTAGCGGGCCAGAGAGTGTGGGATCAAGAACTAGTGTTTTGGATCCATTGATCTGGAACTCATGAGTTTCAACGACAAAGTGAGGGGCTTCATGCTGCACTAAACTGAGTTTAAGGAGTCCACAAGAGCTTTCTTTGCGATCTCCTTCAATAGGCTGACGTCTATCGATTCTCCAGGTGGAGTCTCTCCTTCATTTCGAGTATTGGTGTTGGCGCCAGAAGAGGCCATTGTAACAAGAAATCCAGGAAGCTAGCTATAATCCTAAGTGTAGAAGAGTCTCGGATGGGTGTGAAGCCTTAAAAACCGCTCCTCAGGCTAGACCCGTATAGTTGCTGCTGCAACGTGCTTAGGGTGACTGTGTCCAATTCCGTGTAAGTCGTCATTAGGCCTGACGCCGGATTAGCATGTGACGAATGTGAAGAGTGAGAGGTGTAAGCAACAGCAAGCTTGATAACTAATGACAGAACAAATTGATTGATTTCTACTAAAACGAAGCCTTAGATAGAATTTCTTCTTGCACTCCGACCCTTTTTCAGGCTCTCTGCACTGTCCTTTTCAATGTGACCAAATGGCAATTTGCCGTCCTTGTCCCACTCCTCCAGTGCTTTCAGAGCAGCTTCATACCCCCTATCATGAATCTCCTCAAATTTGGAAAATTGGAGAGTTCCATACTAAGAATACGTATGAGTCAGCTGTTATTACAAGAAAAACAAGAGTCAAATCAAATACCTCCTGAACCGGCATTTGCAAGTACAGGCATCCCCGGGCAACTTTAGCTTCTTCGAGAGTACGTACACTCGAGACACTGCAGATTGCGATCATTCAGATTTAATCCCGATTTCAAGTGAGATCTACGCACTATGCTAGACGACTCTGGATCTCCGGGATATCAGGGACACTTTTTGCGGATGAGAACGGGTTCCACCGATTGAGAAGTAACCACCATCCAGATACGTGATCACCAAAGTTTCGTGGTGAGTTATCGTCGATCTTTAAATAACCCATCAGAAGAAATCCTATGATATCAAGATTTCTCACTCACCGAGCCGACATCACACGCAATCACTGCGCTTGCACCCATCGAAAACATCGCTGAAACCTATCAAAAAGGTAAATCAAATGAAAAGGAGTATTTTTCCAGAGCTTACGGGAAGGTTGTCGGCTGTAGGAACGCAGGTCAGGAGCTGTATAAAAATAAAATGAGAGGTCAAATCAAACTCACTATAACCACCGTCAACGTGCATGTGGCCATTATCGCACAGAGGCGGCAACAGACCGACCAGAGTCATTGAAGCACCTATTTACTAATCAGAAAAAGAGCTATGGGTCATCATATAATACTGACGAATAAACCGCCACGCATATCCAGTTTCGTGGATATCCATTCGTGATGTGTTGATATTAGTGGTATTGCAGAAGTATGGAATCCACATATCCTCGATGTGAAGGTCATAAAAAGCCTGTTCAGACCTCGTGAGTTAGCGCAGACCATGAAGTAGTGCCGCAAGATGTACTTTGTATATTGCCCTGTTAAATTCATGACCCTGTACTAGGATTAAGACAAACACCTGACTCAAAAAAGAGATCATACCGTAGTATATGCAACGAGAGGATAAGTTACATCGCTCAATATACGCCAGATGTTGCCCATACGGCTGCTAAACTGCTTCGCACGGCCCACACTGGAAATGATGTCACCTTCACGAGCATAGAGACCACCAATAAACGCTCCAATACTTGTTCCTGTGTGACTTTAGTCGTCGAAATCGGTATTATTGAGCAGAAGGGACAATACCTCCTATATGATCGATTGGAATGTCGTATTCTTCTAGTGCCTTAATTAAACCCTGTGATTGGTTGTCGCCATTTAGTATATACTTGTAGCACTCTGGGATGATTTCGTACCAGATGAGAGATCCCACGAGCGCCTCCACCACCAAGTACGATACCTATTGAACGATTACAAAGACGGCGGGCAAGACGGGCGAAATCGTTAACATTAGGCCCGTGCTCCAGCCTACTGGAATTGTTGGCTCCCCGATATTTCTGTAAGCCACTCTGCACGCGGTCTTTGAGCTGTTTCAAAGCTGCAACTGCTCCCGGATCTGGGTTTGGCGTTGGCATTGTTTTAGTAACAACAGCTAGACCCTACAGGACTTATTAAGTATTCACATGAGCCAATCAGTTATTCGAACTTACAGGTAGTTCCACATGAATATGTCGGTGCACCCAAGGTCGACTCTATAGGCGGAATCAACATTTAAGCATATCATGAATCATACAGTTCAGCCGTACTTTTAGCCACTCTCGCGTTGAGCCTGGAGTGATAGTCCTATCAGGGTGAAGAAGAACCAGCTCTTTTCTCGCCGTGGTCTTCATTGACAATAATAACCTTTCGTATTCCCCAATAGCTGGGTCATCACCCATGCCTACAATGAGGATACAATCCGCCTTTAGAGATGTAGTAAGTCGGGAATCGTCAAAGTCCGGATTCAAAAAGCTCATACCTGGCGGACGCAAGTCTGCGTCCACGAACTGCTGACGGGTGAATCAGCTACATAAAGGACCGTATTGAACCTTTGTTCTTGATCTGCAAGCCATCCAGCCGCCTTGAGCTTCCCCATTCGCGAAAATGCATGTCGACCAAGATGAGCTGAGACCGAGGCTTGGTCAAGATAACTGGTGCTTGAACCAATACTGAGAAGTGCTGCGTGAAGCTTTCTTGCGAAGGCATTTACAGGGACATTCCGTGTAACGGGAAGAACAGCTATTGTCTTGAGATTGGTATTATTACGACTCATGTCTGAGGACATGTTAGGTGGGTTGGGATTCGCAGCACGGTCAGTTTCCTCCCGAACACGAGAGGCAATCATACGCAATAATCTGAAAAAGTCAGCTGTGGAACAACCAAGAAGCTAAGTGTCGTACTCAGTAGTTGCTTGGGGATTTCTAGATAGAATTATCATTCGATGAACATCTTGAAGAATCTTGAGTCCTTACCTAGCAGAGATAGCGTTGAAAAGAGTTTGTGGCATTCTAATAAGTTCGGTGTCCCGAATAGCATGGAGTGTGTTGCGCCTCGGTGAACTCGTAATCACGTCCAGTTCGCCAACAGTATCTCCTTGACCATACTCTCCTACGATGATGACTCCGCCGTCAGGCTTGTCTGAAATGGCACGTAAACGGCCATTAATGACAATATAGAAACTATCGCTGGCTTCTTGTGGACGCCAAAGCACCTGACCAGCATTGACATGGTGCCAGTCAAGCGATGCGTCAATGTGAAGAACTAGTTTTTCATTTAGTCAAGTCCTTGTATCGCATTTCATAAATTGACGGAAAACAAACCTAAGGGCGAGAGAAGAGATATTAACCGTTTCGCCAGAGTTAACAAGACAATTGGTTGACGCTCCAACAAGCGCTCCAGAGCGTGTGAGGGTAGGAAGCCAACGTAGGTCTATTATTACCCGGGGTTTAGTATGTATGACGAATAATAACAATCCAACTCACATCAGTCTTGGCAGTAATATCCACATAAGACACGGTGTTACAGAGTGAAGCTATATTTTGATTAGCTTCGTGTGTATTGATCAGCATAGAAAAGAAAGGTACCTAAATAACCCGCAATACCTCCGGGCTTGACGGTGAACAGCAGCTTTTTTGATGGTTCCAAACGAGGCGGAGGGTTGGCTTCGTTTCCTAGACTTATAAACGAGGATGCAGGCGATTCGTCACCATGACGAGATCGAGTAGACGATGAGCTTTTTTGCTCGTCCGGAACCGGCAATAGCACATCCAAAAAACCTTCAATGACATAAAACAATCCTGGAGATTCCATGATTATTTGGGTCCATACAAACTATAGTCTGGAATAATGAATACTCACCCTTGTTTCGTTCACCTGCTTTAGCCAGAACGGAACCTGCGGAGTAAAAGAGAATTTCCACTTCATTATCGAATCCACTGGCAGCGTCTCCATGACCAGATAGGACAGAAGTAGTGCCACCAGTCATGCTAGAGGCATCGTCTCCAATGTCTAACAAGGACAAAGAGCCGAAGGAAGACGCTGAGAATTGTTTGCTGATCCTTGACCTGGGACTATCAAGAGGTAGTATGGCAGGGGATGCATCGGGAGTCTCAACGCCGCTCAGAGGTGGCTGCTGAAGTCCAATGGATTTGGCTATGCACGACATGACCTCGTCACGCAAATTGAATTCATCGCCAGAGGTTCCATGAGGCAGATCTTCATCACTATCGGTAGACATACTGCGAGTCATCCGAGGACTATTGAGAATACTAAAGGAGCGTGTCAAGGGGCCTCGCATCAGATCGCCTTGACTTCCTGCCGTGCTATGGAGATCCCCTGCCTGGACTTGGTGACGCCGAGAGTGATGTTGTCTCAAGGAGGGTGGGTGGGAAGAAACGGGGCTATTCACAAGAGCCTCCTTTGACAGCACTACGGTTCGCAAGGACTTCGTCACAGGAGATGTAGCACGCGGTGGAGATTGATTAAAATAATCCTCCTCCTTCTCGGGCCTATCTAGAGGGAAACCATCAAACCGTTGGCGAAGATGTTGAAGGCCACCACCTTCGTAAAAGGATGCAGGAAGTGGATGACAGGCCAATTCATTGATGGCCTTCTCGGTTCGTAGGACTTCCGTAGTCAGGCCAAGGTATTGGTGAGCAGCATGAAATGTAACTCTAGTAAAGCGAGTTAAGATGACTTGGGAGGGTGAGTTAGCAGACCTTTTTCACTCCTAAAGAACATATACCTTGGATTATATGGCCGGTTGCCTACAAATCTGGGTCAGTAAGGAAGATAACAACCTAAAATACGATATGTTAACCTTGGGGAACTTTTTCGTAAGTCGGCGGAATGCCTCAGCCGGTATGACTGCTAGCGTGGTGTCTTCTAATGCGCGAGCGACATCTCCCCGATGTACTTGAGGTAGAGAATCCTTTGGATGGTGTGAGTAGGATGAAGGACGAGCCGAACCAGGAGTCGGAGGTTCAGGGTATCCGTCGTTGTTTTGAATCGGGCTCTCTATCCCATGTACTGTCGAAGCAGATGAAGAAGATCGACGTAGTATATGAGGCTTAGGAGATGATACAGAATCGAGATTCAGATGGGAAACATCCGCATTCGACTTCCCAAAGAGCGGCTTGTTTCCCTGGGTATCAAGGCTAGACTCTTCTGAGGTACTCTCTTGCCAACTCATTTGTACGTCCTCTGTGAAAAGACTGAGGATAGTAAAAAGGCTGGAAAGAGTACCGCCACTGCGAACTTCGTTCAATAGCTGATATCCATTCATATCTTCATTATCCCATTTATTTGCGCCTATGTTGACATCGTTTCGTCCTGTATGGGCATAAACTTGGACGAGGCCATCCACGACGCAATAAAAACTCTTGTCCTGGTCCAGGTATAGTGTGTCACCTGCAATTAGTCGACGGGTCTGGAGGTGTCTTGCCAACTCATGGAAGACCTATATGTGTATTTTCCGTTGTCGGTTTAATTCACTCCCTTTGCAACGGGAATAAACTCACTGGCTTTTCCAAAAATCCGAAAACCCTAATGGCTTGCAGGAAGTCGTCCAGATAGTTATGGAATGCAGGTGGCGGCTCCGGAGTATTCACATCTGGATGTAAGCCTTGTGTATCTGGTTTTCCGAGTGGTTGCTCTTTGAGTTGGGTATATGTGTCAAGATATTTAAAGCGAATCCAGTAGTTAAGCGCGACAGCGAAAAGGACGAAGATGAGAGCAAATGACCAAAAGTTGAGCTTGAAGTAAAACGAAGGTAAGTATCCTTCAAGGACTTGAAGAATGCACCGTTGCTCTTACTGTTAGCGTGAGAGAGTATGACAGAATGGCGTAAATCGTCCGTGGAATGGTGATGGTAACAAAAGCGACTAAGACCTTAGCCCACGAAAGCAACCACACTGTATGATACTCGTCGGTTAGATGTTTGGGATGGATTAGTACAATTTACAAACTTATGACCCAGAAGCCTGCCGACACAAAAGACACCAGAGGGTGGCGGTCATTAATGTCGATGTTAGGCAAGTCATGTTCCATCTTGCCGCCGTGCACTATCACAACGGACCCGCAGATTTGATAACAGGAATACCCGTTGGGTGACTCAGTATGCTAAGCAAATGGTTGATGATGTTGAGGGTTTCAGTAGTGCGCTAATTCAAGTTGTTGTCTGAGCCGTTGTTAATGGTAGGTACCAGAACAGACAAAGCACGGTTTGGCCACGACCACGAGAATCACGGATCAAAACCCAGCTCAACAGTTCTGGTGACGTCAGTCCCGGGACCTGTGACGAGTGACAATCCCTCTCAACACTCTGCGAATACCGGCTGAAAGTATAACATGATATACCAGTACAATGTAGCCTTAGTTATGCAGCAACTGTCTCCGGAATTGCTGGTGTTAAATATAAGTGATTGAAAATTATTACGCAGCTTGAGGCTAAGGTACGAATTCTAATCTCAATCATTTCAAGTTTACTATTAACCAGTTAACCAGTGTAGATTATCGAGATGTATTCTAAGTACTAGCAATAACTATAATGCATCGGCATAGGTTATATTTACTTTACATAGTAGCCTCAGATGACTTATGATTTTGAATACACAGCCTGGTATGCTGGCGTCCGAGTCAGACATCAGCCTCAAGACAAGCTCTCGTATAAGAGGATTGTTGCTAGTAGATTGTGCATCGATTATGAGCGACAGTGCAGGATATCCTTTCCAAATGGCAATACGAGTGCACTTTCAGGACGTGAGAGACCTTCAATCCTAGTACAGCTTTCCGGGTCATGAGGTAATGAGCGATTCTAGATAGTATCAATATTAGAATGGATAGAATGGTGAAAACATTCTTCAAATGTAAGCTTACACTATCATGTCCACTGGTAGACAGTGTTGGTAAGTGGATAGGCGTGTCAAGCACTGTGCTACCTAGATCCTGATCAGCCTGAGTGGCGGCACGGTTGTTGAGTGTCTATGTATCAGTCAGAATCAGAGAATACACGACATCATATATTGGGGGCGTACTGTAAGGAGCGTGTTTCTGAATCGGATATATCAGTCCATAAGCTTTCATGAATGTATAATACCAGTACTCACGTATATATACGACCCAAAGGCTATGATTATCAAGGCCAAAATCAACATCTCTGAATGTAGGGTATCTAGGTACACTTACGATAGCAAAAATTAGATGATAGCTAGTACCTTGTAAAACGGTCTGCTTTCGACTTGAATAAAAAATGAGATCACTCCAATTAAATCACTTACAAAAGTAAGGAAGTCCATAATCTAGTCATCATGTACACTTAGCAAAAGTCTTGCCATGATCTGCTAAACTTGAAACCAACTGAACTCACACAAAAAACCAATGGGAATGCTGCCGTCTCGATGAATTGCAGCATAAGTCTTGTAAAGATGTTGTCTATCGTACCCTCCGAGTCCTTTAAGTTCTGGGTAGCATAGTAGGATGCCGTATACCTATTTGATTGCAATGGGCGACGATCCTCCATGTGAGTCTGTTTCCAATACTTTGCAAGGAAATACCTATTCAGAGACAACAGCCTGTCAACAAGATGGACCTTTGTGTTGAGTTTAATAAACGAGCATACGTTATACAAAGGTCGCAAACTACTAAGATGGTGTTCCATACATCGACGATTGGGATGAACTTGCGAAAATCGGTCATGCTACAAAATTAATACGCATGTTAGTTTTACAGAGCATAAAAAAGTCTCGGTGTCATTGCTTGCCCGAGATGGGATTGAGCCAGCGCATATGAGCCCGCAATAATCCCAAGAACCCCTTGCGTCAGCGACAGGATGGATAAGGATGCAAAGATCAAATTCGATGACGACCATCGTTTAATACGCCATGCGAGGAAATGTTGTATTGGGACAGATGTACTATCAATCGGAGAAGAATGATTAATATCAATTTGATACGTTTTAGCAATCTCAGTGGAAAACGCACACTGAAAAATCGACATGAGTCCAAGTTGTACCCAGGCTTTTGATATGATTAGAAAACTTACGAGAAGTGATTATGGCTGTAGAAGGATTGGGCCAGGGTACTGTTGCAAGTATTGCCGGATTTGTAAAATTGTCAACAACATATATCCAAAGCAAATACGTCGAGCTGATCGTATGAAACGTATCGAGCAAAACAGACCAATACACAATGAGCCTATTAGAAATAAGATTAGTCTGGTATACATGCTACCAGTGGACACCCAAAAGCGAACCTGACGCCCAACCGATCCTTAAATCCACAGGTGAAGTATATGCTAAATTGCATAATACAGATACCAAAGATAAATGCATTCAAGACCACACTGGCCACAATGGGCCCCAGAATAGACGAGACTTCCAAAGCGGCTGCCATTGGGCATGAAAATAGTTTGTGCAATTAAGGAGTGACTAAATCCACGGGACGGTTGAGAAAATTGCCAAGTAAAGAGCGAAACCCAGAAGTAGGATATAACAACGTCTACAAATGGCAGAGGAAGGGTAAAAGAGGAGAGGGGGGGTTGATGCCGGGCTTGAGCTCAGACTAATATAGCAGACTTGTCTATTTGCTCTACTGTCCGCCCTATGTACGGCTCTCAGCTCAGCAGAGACAATTCAGAGGATGATACACATCAACCACCCCAGAAGTTTGAATCCATTGACAGGGAGGGCGTAGATGCAGGCTCGTACAGAACTTGAACTATTGAGCTCCGAGTTGTTTGATGACCGAAAATTACTCAAGTCGGTATACAGTCGAACTCCTCTGAGGTTATATGGTTGGTATCGCCAGGCAAAGGAGAATATGCCCTTAGAGGACTTGCGATAGAAGTAAGCTGAGTGTATAAGCCCGAAGGACTACTCGTATGTGGAAGTGTTGGTCGTTGAGCTGATACTGGTCGAGCTTAATAAGGTGAGACCGGTGAGTTTACTGCTTTATAAGGCAATCTGTCGGTAGTGTGAGAAAATATGCCCTCAAGCAAAATTGGGGAATGAATGAGGCGCACCTTTAGAGTGTTTAGTATGACCTTAGAGGAGTTCGACTGTAATCTAATTGCCAGGCAAGAAGTTGTGTTATTTGGTTGGGCGTCATGGCAAATTTGAAGTGCCATATGCTCTATATCCAAATTTTATCAGGTACCTCCGAAACAGGCTGAGCTAATGTTATGTTGAGGTAGAACGGTAAACTTGAAGCTGATCCGGGTCTCAATGAACCATATCGGCATGTGTCGCCACTACGATATTGTGCGGCCCAGGCGCTTGGACAATCCTACCACGCAATTATGCAAGAATTTAAGCAGCAAGATTATGTCTACCCGTACTCTTGTCTCCTGATCCGGTGCAGCTTCAATTGAGGTCCTGGATTCGTAATAAAAGTCGTTCCTATAGCAAGTAGTTGATCCCAGGACTCCCATAAAACGTGTTCCATGATCGAGTGTGAGAGATTCATCACAAGCTTGTTTGCTTATTTGATTTGAAGCTTTCTTCGCTATACTAACCTTGCTACCATGATTGCTACGATAGTATATCACTAATGGACCTGTCAGTCTACTAGTATTCAAGAGGAAAGCTCCCACGAAAGATATATGAATGGACACATTATTGAACCACGCACAATATGATTGGTCGCGTAAATTAATTAATAGCTATTATCGCTCCTTACCAGGAGATTCCACCTTTCAAAGGAACAAGGGGCCATAACTAGTTCAGTAGCTTTAAAGGAATCCCAACCAGGCACTTGGATGCCACTGTCAATTCAAACCAAAGTAGGAGCATTACGAGCTGTCAGTAATATAATAATATCATGGTTATAATAAAGGAAAAATAGCTGCTACATATAGAACTGCCTTCGGTCACTCCGGTAATATTATATACAGGAAGCCTAAGGATGGTGCTACAGAGGAGGAACTTGAAGTAAATATATACATGTACACTGAGCTTCAAAATCTCAGAAAAGAAGACAAGTCACTGGTGACAAACTCGATTAAGCGACTTGAACACACACACATGAGTACTTCTACCACTAGTACGTATAGTATCGCGCCGGCATCATATACGCTGTATGAGGTCTCGATTCCCGCTATTTGATAGATGTAACTGCCATCGCAGTTATGATGATGATTACTATCAAAAAGTGTGGCTGTAAGCGACTATAAGGCGTTAACGTACTAGTAGTGATCCAATTATTTTACAGACTAGTGTTATCTACTCGATAATTTACAACCATGTCCGACTTCATAACCTACGTATTAGTATCGATGGCGAGACTCGACACAAATACAACTTGAATAGATATCACATCATATCAGCTGTGGCGATTACGGGCTCATTCCGGCGCCATCGTTCTCGGACGAGAGAGCATAGCGTCCCTGTCTATCGGGAGCACCAGTGCGTTTTCAGGATGTGACAGACCTTCAATCCGAGAAAATTTGAAGCTTTCAACATCATGAAGCATCGAACGGTGCTGATACGTTATGCTGGTATCAGGATGCATGAACCTTTGCAAGTGTTTGTTAAAACGAAACTTACACCGTCATCTCCAGATAGGGTCGACAGTGGGACAGGTGTATCATTTATTGTGCTCCCTAGGTCCTGATTGGGGTCAGCGCGGCCATTGAGTGTCTAAATATTGGTGAGAATCATTGAGGACAGATCAATATATCGGAGGAACATACGGTAAGGAGTGTGTTCCTGATTCAGGAATGTTAGTTCTACGATGTGTGGTGAAAGAACATAAGGTTACTCACGTGTATATGCGTCCCAAAGGCTATGATTGCCGAGCAATGATTAGCAACTCGTCAAATGCAGAGAGTTTAGTAATGCTCACAATGCCAAAAATCAAATGATAATTGGTATTTTGTAATACGGTCTGCTCCCAGCTTTAGCAGAGATAAAGAGAATCAACTCCGTTTACTCACAAAAGTGACGAAGTCCATGATCTAGTCACACAGTTGTATCAACGAAAGACTGATCGAAATTCATGAAAAAGCAATAGCACTCACACAGAAAAATAGCGGAAACGCTGCCGTCTCAATGAATTGCAACATGAGCCGTATAAACATATTGTCCATTGCATTCACTGTATCCTTCTGAGTGGCATAGTACGACGCTGTATGCCTGTTCAGCTGCGATGCACGACGATCTTGTATGTGACCTCGCTTCCAATACTTTGCAAGAAAGAATCTACCCAAAACAGAATGAGCACAAGCAAAACAGCCCTTTGTAGTGATGTCAATGAACAGGCATACGTTGTAGAAAGGTCGCAAACTATTGAAATGCCATTCCATACGTCGACTATTGGGACGAGCTTATAAAAGCGAGCGATCCTGAAAAATTATTGTGGGAATCAGCTCACAGAAGAATGAATATATCGACATTATTACTTACATGGGATCTGCCAGCGCACGCGAACCTATAATGATCCCAAGAGTCCCTTGGGACAACGATAGAAGAGACAAGCACACAAAAATTGGATTCGATGATGACTGTTGTTTGATGCGCCATGCAAGGAAATGCTGTATCGGGACAGATGTGCTGTCAAGCGTAAAAACACATTCAATGATTCGACGTGTTCGATATTCTTAAAGGAGAACATACACTAAAGGACCTAACGTGAGTCCAGGGTATATTTTTATGCATAATGAGGGAACTTACGAGCGATGAATATGGGTGTAGAAGCATACGGCCAAGGTGCAGTTGAAAGTACTGCCGGATTGGTGAAGTTATCGACCACATATATCCAAAGTAGATATGTTGAGCTGATTGTGTGGAATACATCAAGCAGAATAGACCAGTAAACGATGGTCCTATGATGCAATGGTGAGGAAAGTTAGTTCCCAGTGCGTATTGCAGAGATTAAAGAACATGTATGGGCAACAAACCTGACACTCAACCTGTCCTTGAATCCTGCAGTATAATATGTGCTGAACTGCATGACACAAATCCCAAAGATAAAAGCATTCAGGACCACACCAGTCACGATGGGTCCAATAGTAGACGAGACTTCCAAAGTCGCTGTCATGAGGCTGGATTACTTGAGTGTCTATTCAGCGACTTGGGTTGCAGGACCGAGACTCGGGTACTGGCGAGAGAATAAAAGAGCGGATGGGTAACGAGCGCGACTGGGCAGCAACAGAAATTCTCGACTTCCTCATATAACGGCCCTCCTTGGCATATGATATATAATATAGTGGAAGCAAGATAATGATATATACTAAAAGCGTGTAGCAAGTCCGTGTTGGACTTTTTCCTGTATCATCTACCCTGTAGATGGTGCCCTCATCCGTCAGCCACCCTGACTGCATTCAAGGCCATTGACAGGGCACCGCTTCTCCGCCATGTCAAATCACCGCGAGGTACGCAGGATCGTGCGAAAGCGTTGAGCTTGCGCTTGATTGAGAGCAAATCTAGAAATTTGCCAGTTCGCTATACCCAAAAAGCGACAACTCAGCCCAATACAATACAATGTCGAGCTAACGGATATGCTGATATGCAGAGATAGGGAGGCTAACTTGAAGCAGACCTGGGTCTTGACGCCATCGGGCCATTGGTCACGGTCTTGAGTAAAATTATTACGTCTATGAGACTTGTTGACATGCCAGTGGTGTGAACCGCTCAAGCACTAAAGTCATAAACCGAATGAACAAAACGGCATTTTGTAAAGTCAGCAGTATGAGGAAATGTAGACACACTGGCATTTTTATGCCAGGTAGGTAACGAGCTCTACAGAGTCGGCACAGGTACGTGAATGAGTATTCGAGTAAAATTGGATCCATCAGAAATGAATCTGAATGCAGTTTAATGATGGGCCACTGGCTTAGCGTAATTCCCCTGGAGAGCTTATGCCTTTTAAAGGACTCGAAGGAACCAAAGGGTTAATTTGGTGATGCATCGCTGCAACTAGCGCCCGTCAGCACCACATAGGGCAGACTCCGGAGTTCGCCGACATTCACTTTTGACTTGGACTTACTTCCCAGTGGATTTAATTGGACCGAACTGTAAACGGCATGTGACTGCAATTCAGTGCCACCACAATAAGAAAGAGGAAACAGCACCGCATGGTGTGTTGCTGGTCAAATTGGCGTCATGATCAGCTGCAGAAAAACTCGAATAGAAAGGCAATTATCCTATCCTACGTAGAACTACATTCCATATTCAACGGTCGCAAAGGGAAATGACAGGAAAAAAAACAATCAACAACCGAATAAAGAGATTAAAGAGATAGACTTGAAACAAACAAAAAACAAAGGTTAAAAAGTAAACCAGACTTCAAAACCGAAGAAGAATAGCAACAAAAGCAGTGCGACGTTAGTGTTTGGTATGAGAGGGTAAAGGGTATCTTCTCCCATTTATGTATGTGTATGTGTACGTATGAACGTATACAAATCGAGCTTACCAACCCAGTAGTCTTAGTACCAAGTAGAAGAAAGATCCTAGAAAACGAATGGCGCTAATACCAGCCCTGAAACGAAAGCATAAAAGTCAACCAACCCAGTCAATACAATAACACCAAAAAGTCTCCACTCACAGCGCATAGAACAGGAAAGTCAGGTACGGATTAAACGTCGTATCCGTCGTCGACATCACATGGTCCTGTACCCAATTGATGAATGCCTCCGACGTGAAGACGAGGATGAGGACCATGTTCGTCGCGATCCACGACAGCACGACGTTTGTGCGGCTGTTTCGGTCGTGGTCGGCCTGCTTCGTGGCAGCATCACGGTGCTCCTTCTCTTCGGGGGGCCTGTACTTGAGCGCAGAGCGCGACGCCTGCCAAAGCTGCTCGACGTCCTCTTTTGCCGCGGGTAGGGCAACTTCCATCATCACCTTGCCGTCCTCGCTCTTGACCTTCTTGGCGCCACCCAGGTCCTTGGCAGCGCCGTTGTCGCCCTTGGTGCCCCTGTGTAAGTTTTTGTGTCAGTAATTGAATCAAGCCTGAATGGTAAATTATTGTAATACTCACCAGGTAACATCGTGGAGATTGCACATTGCGTACATCACTAATATATATATATATATATATAAGAGGTTGCCGAAAAAAAAAATAGCTACAAAGACAGGTACTAACTGAGGATATTGACATCTGCGTATGTCAAAGTCAGTGAACAATCAACTGGAGCAGGAGAGGTAAAACGCTTACAACTAGGAAGGAAGAACATATACTGAATGAAGCACGTGAACATATGCCAAGGCTCCCAATGCATGAATGACGAAATGAAGTATAGACCGTATGTGGCCGCGAGCGAGACGACGATATCACGGAACGTAGCGTTGTGTTCAACAAGGCTGTACAAACATAAGTCATTGAGCAGGCGTCCTAGGGTACCAAAAGGAGTCAACTTACTTGGGCGCATTTTCCCAACCTGCTACAGTATGCGGTACAGCAAGATAAACCGTGTATGCAGCACACCACAGTGTGATAACATTACAGAGGCCGAAGAGGAGAATGGCAGTAACATATATCCATTTTGATCCCTATTAAAGTATTTAAAAAGAAATCATCTTGTTAATCCTTGATGGTAATAAGATGCTAATCGAATTACCTGGGGTCGGTTGCCGAGGGAACAGATTAGAACGACGACGATGAGACCAATGTAGAGCTGAGGGAGAATTCAATCAGTAAGAGGTATCCATATAACAATCACTCAGTGACAGCTCACCTTGAGAATCACTTCGAACACAGCCGTTCCGGCACCCTTGCGGATGAAATCAAACGCATCTGTGCTGGAGTTGGATGTGGCAGAGGAAACAAGCTGAAAAGGCGAAACAAGGTAAATGCTACAGAGGAACCGCTACAACGAGACAGAAGTCGTACGAAGAAGAACGCCAAGTAGAAATTTGCGAGGGAAATCCAAGTGAAAAGGAGTTGAACCGCATTGTAGATGAATTCGAACTGGAGCAGCAGTTTGCGGAAGAAACCCTGGCCAGACGTCCAGATGCGGAACCAGAAGACGGTAGCGTGGATGGATGCGAATAGGGAGCCATTGAGCCAACGACGACGCTGGGAAATGAACTCGGGGACCTAAAAGAAGAAAACCTTTCAGATCGTTGGAAAAATTGGATATTAGGAATGTACATACGGTGGTAGGCACATCAGTGGATGCCTTGGCACTTTTGACGTATTTCAGACTAAAGATTCACAATCAGTCACCTTTTTTCTTAGGGTAAAACAAAGTATACGGACACCCAAGCCTCATGTCGTTTGGTGACGATCTCGAAACAGAGAATACGATCCTCCGCCAAATACATGTTACGCTCTAACAAGTGGTGTGTGTAGATATTGGTAAGCAAATGCTTTGGTGGAAAATAATAAACACAACTAACCAAAAATACTGGCACCATCTGGTCCACCACCATGCATAGTTTCACCTTTGAAGTACGACGCAAGAGGACCTCTGCCACTGGCATCGTTCAAAAGCGCCTTGTATCTGTATGCACTGAAGGCACCAGGAAGGACACTAATGTAACCGAAGACGCTCTGATAGCCTATATTTGAGCAAACAGCACATGAAGCCGAATAGATTGTGATTTACCTCCAGTGGCTTATCCAAGATATTAGACATCTTGTACTAGATATTTGTGTCGGGTAGTGAATATGAGGTACAACAAAAACGTTGTATATTTGAATAACTTACCTCGAAGTTCTGAGAGGCGGCAAGAGGGCTGGTAAGAAGCAGAGAGCAGCCGCGACCGGTATCAACGCAAATCCTGGGGATTAAAACCAATATAAATAAAGTGGTATAAACTGCCTTCACAAGTAGCTTACTCTCCACATGCACCACCAACGCCCGGGTGCTTATCAAAGCCTGACCAAAACTCAAATTAGATTTCGGAGCTAGAATTCTAATATGATATTATCCACTCACATTTCCATAGCTCGTAAATGGAGGTCCCAGTCGGCTTTGTGCCAACATCAAGGAGAACACAGACGTTGGGTTTGACTAGAGGGCCGAATGCGTTGAAGAACCTGAGGAAGGGGAAGGCACTCCGTGTCAGGACCTCCTATCCACAAAAGAAGATGATGAGAATCTATGTACCATCGGTGCGAGTTCAACTTCTTCTTATTCTGCTCCTTCAAGCAAAAGATGATCTGGACAGGACACGAGCCAGTCGTGACGTCGCCCGTATCAGAGACAATAACGTTGGTGGTGTATTCAAAGATATGCGCCGTGACATCCTTGCCGGCAACACTGTCCTTGGCGATACCTTCTTGGTAACAGCCCATCTAAATGCGCGTTGAGTATACATCCATAAGGGGGAGACTTCCAATAGAATCATGCTTACCAAAGTCAGGACTTGCAAGGTACGCTTATTGACCTTGCTACGTCCATCAGAAACGACACAAACAACAACCTTCTTCCACCCATTGGGACCCCAAGTCTTTGACTTTGTGCGGCCACACAAATGAGCGATGTTCTTGATTACACTTGGAGGAAAAGAAATGCCAAGATTAGCTGGCCGATTCCGAATTAACAACTGCCGTCTTGGCAATCACTCACGCATTCATGGTCTTGACGAACAAGATTTCATCCTCGTTATACATGGTCATTACGATGAACAGCTCCGTCTGACGGCCGTAAAGATACGGGCGCAGGGAGTACTTGTTGCGCATGAATTCGTCTGGATCACAAGTTGCCGCCGTGTAACGCATCTTTTCAGGGGGAGAGAGAGAGAGAGAAATCAGATCAACATGTTGTTTTACAAATCGAATAATCAAAAGAGCAACAACAAACCTTGGTCATCTCCTCCACATCACTATACTGCGGTGGTACAATACTCGAAGGCACATGCACATCCAGCACCAGATTTCCATTCTGCAGCTCAACCTGACGCATCGAGCGGCGATTCATGAGCTTATCCCGCGCAGCGGAGTAGCCCGCGGCGCTCTTGCCATTGTACACGCTCTGCTGGTAGTTCGACACGGGCGGATACTGCTGATGTTGTTGTTGTTGTTGTTGCTGATATGGCAGAGGTGGAAGCAGGTTGACCTGGCTCATGTCATACGCGCCGTTCAGAGGCGCATGGGACGCGTAGGACTTGATGGACTTGTTATCATCGTAGTAGCCGCCACCACCGCCGCCGCCATGGGAGTGGTCAGATGCAGCATAATCGGGTTGAGGGGGATATTCAAGGCCGGAGACAGGCTGAGCATGTTGGGCAACAGCGGGAGAGGTAGAATACTGGTTTCCGTAACCCGTGTTTTGGTACTGCGAATAGCCTGTGTGTTGTTGCTGTTGCGTGTTGTATCCAGTATGATACTGCTGTTGAGGATACTGCTGCTGATTATGTTGGCCATAGTAAGGATCGTGTTGTTGGCGATAAGCCATGGCACGAGCAAATGGGGAATGGAATTGGAGGGTTGGGAAATAAATTTAGAGGCAACGACGTCAGAAGGCAAATAAAAAGGAACGGAATGCGGGAGAGCGGAATAGAGGCAGGGACAGTTGGATCTAGTGAGAGACTGGCGAGCCGAGTGCCGTCGGTGCTTATAAGTGCTGGAACTGACAGACGGAAGGAGGGGAAAAGAGAGGACTGGGTTGGTTACAGAGAGAGTGCGGTTACAGAGAGTGTGTGCGGATGGGATGGGATGGGATGGGTATCTAGCAAAGGATAGAGGATGATCCCGTTTCTGGCAACAGCAACACCCGGCGGTCAAGGGGGCACGGAGCACGGATCTGCCCCTTACTGCGGTATAGCCATCCCGGCTGGTCCGCTCATAAACAGTCCTTCCCATGTTAGTGGCTACACTTATCGCTCGCTTACTGCTATAATTACCACCCATATCACACCAGTCGAGATAACAATGCACATGTAATCACTATGATTTTATTTTCAAGAAAGTCATATACATCATTGCATTTCTGTTTCTGGGAAAAGACAAGCAAAGCACTACCTAGTTATCGTCATCGCCTTGTCCATACGCAGCACCTCCTACAACCACCATCTACATACCAACCTCCACAGCATCAACCGTCGTCGCTATAACAATACCTCTGCGGGATCCAGTCGCTCTTGCCCGACTAATCTGCGCCTTGGCGCCCTCTCCCAGGTCGTTCCATGCGCGTACACCGTCTGATAGGGCGATCAAAACAGTGTTGCAACATGAGAAGACGAAGGGAGGACAACAATGGGTCGCAAGAGTGAAATGATGAGGGGGGAAGGAGAGATAAAAGACATGGGATGGGGGGGGGGGGAAACAGAGGAAAGAAAGAGAGAAAAAGAAACATTGGGATGGGTTTTACAAGGAATGTGAGTGATGGGGGAAAGCTGGTATACGTATCGTCTGAAAAGAAGACAAGAAAAAAGAGGATTATGAAAACGTAAAAAAGGAATGAATGTCAATGATCTTTGTAACTTGAATAATCAGCAAGAATAAGGCGCCAAGGGAACTGGGGACTATGTGAGTGAGATAAATAGGAACGAGGCGGCCTGGCGCGGTTATTCATGACCTAGCCAGGCGTGAAAAGAAAAAAAGCGTCCTTGCTGAAAATCGCTGTATATATGATATTGAGGGTGGTGTCAAGGTCGGGACATCCTGACGATGTTCCTTCCCAAGACAGCCCTCCCAGACAGCATCGAGGGACCAAGACCGCGGATAAAAGATGACAAAGCACACGGCTTGACGTGCATCGTCTCCTTCTAATCGCTCCGCTGTTTCACAGCAGACACCTACGCGTGTCCTGCCCTCAAAGTACTCCTACCGCGACTCGCCAGCTGATGTATAACAACAGCACCACAACCGAGAAAACACGCCCTCTTTCAGCAATAAACCCAAGATGAAAACGTCAGATGGCCTGCCCAAAAACCATCCAACACCAGGGAAATCGATCCAGAAGACAAGCCTGTACAGACGACAGACGGAGATAAAGACATCATCTACCACAACTCGCCTTCACCGCCACGGCGCGGCTGCTGGTTTACTGAGGCCTGGTTTGAGGCTTGCTGCGCCTGACGAGTGTGAGAACGAAGCCTAACCAGATAAATTAAAGACGGGAGACAGGCTACCCGTGAAAGCGATACTCACATTCTGTCGCTCGCCCTGTACTCATCCTCCTCCTGGACGACCTTGCGCCTAGCGCCAGCCGTCTTGGCGCTCGACCCAGCCTGGCTCTCGTCCTGGGCAACGCGATGGACGCTCCAGTCAAAGACATAGTCGTACTGGTAGCCCTCACGGACGAAGAGGTCGCGGAAGAGCTTGCGGAGGTAGGAATAGTCCGGCTTGTCATCGAAGCGGAGAGCACGAGTGTAGTTCAAGAAGATGCCAAATTCGTTGGGGAAGCCACGGCAGAGAAGGTCGGTGGGCGTGGTCATCTTCTTCTCCATAATGCGATCGTATTTCTGCTTCTTGGTAGCAGCCTTCAGGCCTTGCCACGGGAGAGCGCCACGCAAGAAGTACATGAGAACATAGGCGAGCGACTCCAAGTCATCACGACGAGCTTGTTCAACACCAAGATGTGTGTTGATGGAAGTGTAACGAGCAGTTCCCGTCAAGTTCTTGTTCTCCCTGTACGGGATGTGGAGGTGCGTCTTGGGGTCACGGTACTTCTTGGCGAGACCAAAGTCAATAACATTCACTTGGTTGCCACGTTTGCCGATGCCCATGAGGAAGTTGTCAGGCTTAATGTCACGGTGGATAAAGTTGCGAGAGTGAATATACTCGATACGGGAGATCTGTGACAATAGCATTAGGGATGAACCGAAACCATAATGCCAAAAGGGGAAGCCTACCAGCTGATCGGCCAGGAGAAGGACAGTCTTCAAGCTAAACTTGCGGTTGCAAAAGTTGAACAAGTCCTCCAGAGAGGGGCCCAAAAGGTCAAGGACCATGGCATTGTAGTCGCACTCGGTGCCGAACCACCTCACGAACGGTACGCCAACACCGCCGGCGAGCGTCTTGTAGACCTTGGACTCATATTCGAGCTGGGGGTGCTTGGCTTTCACTGATTCGAGCTTGATAGCGACTTCTTCACCAGAGATGATGTTAACACCGAGGTAGATGTCACCTACAGAGCTATTAGACGGCGCTCAGGTTTTTAAATGCAAGGTTGATCGACATACCGAAAGAGCCGGAGCCAATCTTCTTGCCAAGGCGGTATTTACCACCTACACGCAGATCAAGTTTGTGGGAAGCACCTTCGGACATGATTTGCTTATGTTGTTCGATTCTGTGGATTGAGGGGGAAGAGAAAGGATTAGCATCAGGCGAAGGAGCTAATGCGATTTATATGGCCGAGGAATTCAAAAGCGGCAACGGCAGCGGTTCATGTCACCATCATCGCCAATCTTTACGTGA
Source organism: Agroathelia rolfsii (assembly GCA_018343915.1). Classification (NCBI taxonomy): domain Eukaryota; kingdom Fungi; phylum Basidiomycota; class Agaricomycetes; order Amylocorticiales; family Amylocorticiaceae; genus Agroathelia; species Agroathelia rolfsii. The sequence continues at coordinate 3,386,848 of JABRWF010000001.1, read as the reverse complement.
ATGATACATGTGGCAAGAGTAACAAAACTCGAGGTCTTCTAACCCAAGATGGTCAAAATGGCCTCAGCCTCCATAGAGCAGCACCCGAATGAGCTCAGAGACACTGCTAATGACATACAACACCCGCCAGAAACCTGAAGACCACAAAAATTGCTGGCTAGTGTTCCGGCCTTGGAGCGCCTTGCGGAGTGCACAGGTCGAGAGAGCTCTTTGTTGATGCCGAGCGACGGAACAGAAAAATCCTATGAGAATCCGAACAAAAATGCTCACTGATGATTCTATAAATTTGCTTTGTATTCAAGGGGAACTTGTATAGAAGAAAACAGAGAAGAGTGGGGAGTGGAACAGAGGAGATGGGAGGATGAGTACAAGGGGTGCCGGGGCTGGAGGACGCCAACAGTGTCGGATCTCGGAATCTCGCTGGCACACATTGGGACACCGCCGCTTGTCCCATTCTGCACGCCACTGGCACTTCTGCCTCTTGGCCCAATCAATGGCCTATTATTCATTATCGTTGTTCCAATGGCATCGTAGATGAAAATATCGGCTGAACACAAGACTATTTTTTTTTCGCCTCTCTTTTCTTTTTTAAATTGAGCCATCTTGCTTTATTCATTTCCTTAACCATCATCTAGTAGCTGCGGGTAGCACCATCCGGTGGAAGGCGCCTTATCCACTCTTGGTGCTGTGTACCATGTTCTGGGCCTTGCTCGATTTGTGCCCGGCTTTCTTAGTCTACGTAGGTTAATTTATCCCCATTGCTGATCAGTGACTGGTAACCCTCAATATCGAATACAACGCTCTTTGTTGTCCAGACTTACCTCGTCAAGGAAAACAGCCACAGCGTCATGTATTACCAGCCATCCAAATCAAACACTAGATGTACCATCGATGATGATGTCGTTACTCGACGTATTGCGACTATCCATCGTATCCAATACCATCAATCCCGCATCTCTATCCCCGACAACCCCACAGGAAATAATTCCAAATCCATGGCTATCCTGATGATAATGATGACCCATCTATGCATGACCAGGCTTATAATATCCGTTTCTGATGACGTACCTTCTATACATCTCTTGCATCTCATCTCATCACCATCATGCAAAAAAAAAAGGTGCTTTACTTCGATTGATTAATAAGCGGGAAATGTATAATCATTACACGTTTGCTAGTACAGAGCCATAACTTGAAGAACATATCGTAGCTGAAAGATTGATCGATAAACGATTATCACCACGGACTGCTTATCTGACATTGACACGACTTCGCAAAAGGGCCCGGCGCTTGCTAGAGGAAGCCTGATGGAGAGAGAGGGTTAGCTTCCGGAATCTTGACGATCATCTCAACTTGACTTTGCGAGATAGCACTTATTGCTGACTACCTTGTCTATCATCATAGTCGCCGACTTGCCTTGCCTCGTCGTCGATTAACCCATAAACGTACAGTACCAGCAAGGATGACAACGTCTCATGTTTTAAATTTATAGCCCACATCATCCATCTCACCAAAACGTAATCTATTCTCAACTTACTATGATCAGAGGTCATGCATCGTGGAACACAGCAGGGTCTTCCCCGGTGGGCTCGCAAAAGCAACACAGTGCATGCATACGTGCATTGATCTGTTGCACTAGGCGTCATAGCTGTACTCCCTGCCGACCCATTCAAATGTATATCGTTAACACCTCCGATGACATCTCATCGCCCTCATCGAGCACCATCACTCAGCGGTTATAATCCAGAAACATCTTTCTGCCTATACGATTTGGACCAGCCCCAACTGAATGGATCTGGAGTGCTGAGATGGTGGTTTCCGACAGCAAGCCGGAAGCTTGCCTGCCTGCAGGCGTCTCGAATCTCTGATATTAAACCTCGAGGCGTATCCGATTTCTATTAGCCTCACACTACTAATGACAGCAGAAGACCGGTCGGCGCGGTCACGACAGCATGCGCGATAGGGCGGTATACTCAACTGCAGTACGGTAATAAATATAATTAAAAAAAGAGCATATGATCTGATTCTTGACGGTCATTTGCACAGTGGAACTGAGCTAATTTGATGGACCAGATATTATGATCTCCAATCCAACGCCGTCGAATAAGTATGTGTATGGCAAATGCATTGCCAGGGAAGTTGGTAGGCATTGAAAAAACCATCACATGATAGTATGAAGTTCAATACACTGCCCAGCGATAGCCAGTATTGGATATTGAAAGCAATTGATTGAGAGACAAAGAAAGACAAGAATCAAAACGTGTTTACTTCCTCTCAGGCTCCCTTTTCCCCGCATTGATTTCCTTCCGCTCCTTCAAGCTTGATAACAAATTATGCTTCCGTTTACTAAGCATCGAAGTGCATCCGGGACGCCGCGGGCGGGAGGGGCAACATCGTCGTAGTAAGTTTACACGGTTATGATTAACTGATAAGATCGACGAACCGTGAACCCATAAGGAAAAAGAAGTGTGACAACAAAAGTAAGAGAAGGAAAAAAAAGAAAATCAAATCAAATCATGTTCTTCAAGTCGTTACAAGAGGGCATCACATAGTTCGTTACTATTAAATCACTACAACAGCAAGCAGAAATGCAAATCAAAGAGAGAGAGAGAGAAAAGAGAGAGAAAGAGAAATATATGGTAGCAATTCCCGTATCTCCCTCCTCCGAGTCAACCATCTTCATCACCGTTCCTCCATAACCCGTCGATCAGACAAAAAAAAAATGCCGACGCGGAGGGAGACGGATAGGGTTAGCAAGCGGGTCGTGCTCCAGCAATTTTTTTCTTCTTTTAAATTTGTTTCCTCCTATATCCGTTTATGCGGGTGCAGGCGCAGCAGCTTCGGATCGTCAAGAAGAGCTCAAGAAAAGGGGAAGAGGATGGGGCACAGTAGCGAAATCTTCCAACAAATCACGGGCGCGCATGCACAAATAAAATATTTGTTACGGTCTCGTAAATTGTCATACTCATTTTGCTTGCCCCATACTTCCAGCTGATCCTCCAGGGAAATCAGGCCCCTAATCCAGCCATATGGCGAAAAGCGGTGGTACGCAGCGGGATAAAGAAGAAAGAAAGAAAGAAAAAACCCGTTCCGTTCCGCTCATCCGTCCAAGATCAACCATCGGTTCGCGGGACGATGAGAGATGGGTGGAAAAGAAGGAGGAGGTGCGCCATCACTGGTCACATCACCAGCAAGAAAGAGAAGAGAAGAAGAAGAAGAAGAAGGGGGGGGAGAGGGGAGAGGATAAGAAAACGTGGACACCGCTTGGCCTGCCTGCCATGATGTTCCCCGAGATCAAAACACGTGTTTTCAACGTGTTTTTTCGTTGCTCCCAGCCTCCTGTGTGCACGTCTTGCCTTGTACCTGCAGGCAGCGAGGTGCGTGCATGAGTGGTAAAGGGCGATCTCGAGGGGGGTTCATGACCATAATCATCTGGACACACTGGCACGTCCAACGTGGCTTGTGCGTCGTTTTCGCGTTCGTGGACAGGCTTGGCTCTACATCTTCCAAAGAGATGGAGCTCAGCCATGCGGCTCCAAGACGAACAAAAAAAAAAAGAGAGAAAGGGTGTGTGTGTATGGAGAAGGAGAATCAATCCATCTGTTGTTACATGGAAATTTTTTCGTTTTTCACCAGTTGTAAACACCAGTCTAGTGCGTGAAGAAGAAACGGGGATGCATGCATGGGAAGCCGGAAGAGAGAAGGAATAAAGACGTCGCAAGGAAAGCAGAAAAAGAGAAGAAAGAAAAACAAACAAACTTGAAACTAGGAAGGGAAACCACAAAGTCCAAATAGTAATCGTACAGATGCCTTTACGAAGGAAAGCATCATAGTGTTGAAAGAAAAAGCGTATTATGCAAGACCGCCACCTGGGCTGATGGAATCCTCTTGCGGGGGCTTCTCACCCTGGATGGGGACGAGGGAGTGGACTTGGAGCGACGCTCCTGTGGAGGGGGAGATAGATCTGCTCTCGATGGCCATGCCCTCAACGGAGGCATGCTGGGCGGGAGAAGAGCCAGTGCCCGTAAGCGAAATCTGCTCGTTGATCTCGCGGAGCCTCTGCACTTCCTGCTCAAGCGCAAGAAGACGGGACTTCATGTCTTTGTTTGCTTTCTCCAAGTTGCTGATGTGGTGTGTTGCTGAAAGAAAAGATAACGTTGTTTGAGCGTCTACAACTCATTACGAAAAAGACCGATTGTGATCTCGACTGACCTCTTTCCAAGAGAGATACCTTGCTGCTCTTCGCGTTAGATACGGGGAGGACGTCTTTCAGTTTCATGTAGCCTTCGCGTAGCTCATCACGGCGTCTTTGTTCGGCTTCTATGCGCTGCTTCCTAGTGGCCTCTTTGCGGGTGTGATTGAGCGCCTCGACGTTTGGATAACTCAGATGATCTTCATCATCAGAGTCGCCCGAATGGCGACTGCCAACGCGCCTGCCCGAAGAGCTCGTGGGCGACGGGGTGGGGTTGTATCGGAGCGGGTTCCGGTGGACGAGACTATGTCCGCGCGAGGAGGACGGGGAGCCCGTCCCGCTGCTGTTGCGCGAATGACGGTACATTCCATCCGTGGACGACTCCGAGCCAGAGACGGGGGGTGACATGGCCTCGTACATTCCTGGAGACGGTGGAGTTGGGGATGCGGATGGATGCGGTAACACGTGGTGACCGGTGTAGATGTTCGCTGGGTAGTGCTGGCTGGTGGGGATGTACTGAGGGATATGCATGCTTGGCTGTTGGAGATCTGTCGAGAGTTGGCCTGGGGTTAAGTGCTATCTGATCAGAACATGAGGCTGGCAAAGAGTAATATTCTCAACACACGAGGAGCGCCCGGATGCTGGACGTGATAGGGTGGCAGATGGGCATTGTACGCCATGTTATACGGCTCCGGGGGTGTTTCGTAATAGGGTGTGTACGGGCCTGTCGACATGGAGGTGTGGTCGTCGGACAAATGAGGTGTTGTGTGATCCATGAGAAGGGGGCTGTTGGGTCGTGGTGGGTCGTGGGCAATGGTCAGATGCAATGTCGTCAAATAAAACACGCGGAGGATGTCAAATATGGGACAAGAAAGAAAGCAAAAAGAATGGGCGATAGAGAGAAATGGGCAAGAAGAAGAAGTGAGATGAAGAGAGAAAACAATGGCAACGCTCTATACTGTAGACCGGGTGAGAGTTTGCGCGCGCACCGAGTCCTCCCTGCGTTGTGACCAAACACGCCTGGTGGCCCCCCAAACAGACGATATCAACAATGGCCCCCTGCATGTCCAAACACAACCCGTCCACACTTTTTGTTGTCCACGACGGTCGGCGAGCGCATCGATGGTCTTTTTGTACCATTGTCAGGCACTTGCCTGTTTATTAAACAATTATCGTACCAGCAGCATCCATCTTCATTGTCCTCGTCATTTTCTTTTGGTCCATTATTGTGCAGGTTATCATGGCTCCCTTCTTGAAAAACCAGTCATTGCCAGTACTATCTGATCTTCTGGTCTAAATGACACTGTACCTTGTATCCACATTTCTTTGGTGGAGTTATTAGAAGCCTTGAATAACAGCCCGCCCTTAGACCCGCTCTCTTGCTGTCCGAGTCCCCGAATAGGAGGCAACAAGTCTTGTCGGAACTGAATACGCTTGTTGTTGTTGTGTTCTCTATGATGTCGATATCGAGCGCGGGGCAAGTCCTCCAATCGATTTTTTTCTTTTTTTTTTTTTTTGCAAGCAGTACGACGTCTAATCTCAGTAGGTAAACAACGGGGCGTATCTCAATAGTCCCTGGGCTGGTATTTATTCTTCGATTGATCCTGTGCGGAATCAGCCGCCGATTGCTCTCAGATCTCTTGAAGAATGCACGGAATGGACGATAACAATAGGGGCCATCCCAGTCGCTGCATGCTTCTAGGGACGCATAGGGTAATCTAGCGTGGGTTGGCCCCGCTGTGTGGCATTCTGGCGCAGGAAGCCCTATTAGGGAAGTTCCACAGGGTGAACGATGAACGAGGCTACGAAACCCTTTTACTTTGTCACATCCCTTTCACGTTGTCATATATAGGCATGTCATGTGTGTCGAGACCCTGGAGCCGCCACATATATTGTGGTGCAAACGTCATGTACCATTCTTTATCGATTGGCTTCTATCTCGTCCCGTAAAGGACGTCTGAGACAATGGAATGCAATTGCTTCTTTTTCACATCGCATATTGTTTGCGATCGTGTGGACCATTAAATCAGTTCTTTTTGTCTACCAAATACCATGCGACTCTAGAGTATGACTATTCAGTAGAATAACCTTTCTGCCATGATAATTGGGCGAATATGGACTTGAATGCCCGTAGATTAATGCCGATGCTATTGGCGCATGTAAAGCACTCCAGCGACCGAGGCCATGAGTCGCAGCATTCAGGTCTAGGCGGCCACGGGCGATGTATGATACATCTTATTATGAAGCTCACTCGGCCTCTCGAGGGCCCAACGACTCTTGTTTCCACCTGACATTTGTATTGTGTTGTGCCACACATATCACGGTGATGATTACTGTTGTGCCTTTTGCTAATGATCAAGCCCAGCTTCAGTTATAGATAACTGCAAGTTTGATGATCGCGGCGGACCGCGTTTGACCATCACACGGTGATAGTAACACTACTATTTATACGAGTGTTCCGCTGGATAATTGCATTCTGGGGAAGTCGTTGTCAGGGAGACGGAAGACTCGGAAGTGTAAATAGCCAGAGTGGCAAAAAAGACTGGCTTGTAATATAATGAAGCTCGGAGGCAATGGACTCATAAATAAGCAAGTCCTGACCATGCATTCTACTGTGCGCAGATCATCATATCTGGAATGGTATTGCAGCCACGATGGATGATTACTATATGGCGTTGTTGCTTTGGAAGTGATTTGATGAGAGGAAGAAGCTGGCCCATTTGAACTCCGAATGAGCCGGAAAAAGGACAAGCCAAAAGTCATCATCATTGCTGCTGTTGCTGTTTCTTGTTCTTGTTGTTGTCGTCCACTCGACACACATACCATACCTTACCTTACCTTAGACCCTTTCTTACTAGGATACCCATCTCCATTCGGTTGCCGCCCATCAGCAGCTTGTCTCTGTCTGGCAAGTTCTGCTTGATTCAGCTTTTTGCTTTTCTCATCCTCAACCACGATCCAACCACGCCAGCCAGGCCATCCTCCAGAGCCGCTCTCACATTTATTTTGCTTGCTCTCGTCTAACCCACCAGCTGTTCGAAAAGCGTCATGTCTGATAGCTCTCAAAATGCCCCTGTCTCCCACTCGCCCACAACAAACTGGTCACGTCCAAAATCACCATTGCCCCCGCACCGTCTTGCAAAGCTGGCCAACGCACTGGGCGTATCGACACCTAATCCTGCCTTTCGAGGCCCAGTCGTTCAGGTTTCTTATAACCGTAGCTCTTCTTATTCCGCTTCATCCCCTTCGCTCCTTGAAGCATGGCGATCGCAGACTCCACCAATTCCCACACCTTTCAGCCCAGGTCCTCATTCGGCCTCCTCAACTTCTTCTTCAAGATACCTTCTCCATGTCATCCCGCCTCTGATAATTCCTCACGAGTCCGACACATCTAATGATCATGACACCTCGCTTGTCCCTCCATCTTCCGGATATCATCGTCAATTTCGGCGTGGTACCCTCGTCCCATTACAACCCACGTTACAATCCCAGCTCGCAGTCATCGCCAAGGAATATGCACTCCCAAGCACAGCTGGATTGGTGCTCTATCTTGTCTCCTCAGCTCCAGCGCAAGGCTCACTAGACGTAGACAGCGACGGCGAACCAGGCCCACGCCTTTCCGACGAGATATGGAAACACCTCTGGATCCGTGTTTCACGCGCAGAACGAGAAGAGAGCATCAGCATCATCTCCCCAAGTCCCACACCAAGCGGGCTTGTGGCTGGATCGAGTTTTGGCCCGCGAACATCATCACCAGATCCGGTCAGTGGGCTGAGGCCGTTTAGGACGGCGACCCCAGGCCCGCAACTCCCGCCATTCATGCCCTCGCCGTCGACGCCGTCGTCCGTGTCCGACTTTCGCTCGCACTCCAAGTCGTCCACGATGAGCTCCGAGCCCGAAACGCCGGGCACGTCGCTGTCGTCCCACCCGGAAGAAGATAATAATAACAGTAATAACGGCGGCAGCAATAACAAGGAGTCCGTTTCTCTGGCGGAGAACATGGACCTTCCCGGTCTGACATCTCCATCCGTGATCCCTATCCTAGCCAAGGTTGAATTTGATATCGATCGTCGCAAAGCGGTGTGGTTTGATCCATGGGTCCGCAGCCGAAAGATGAATCAGGCCAAGCGAGATGCCAGCGCTGTTAAAAGCTCTTTCCCCTCCTCTTCAGCAGCCAAACCACCTTCGTCGTCTTCAGAAGAAGAAGAAGAAGAAGAGGGGGAAGAGGAACAAGGAGAGGGAGAGGAAGAGAAGGCCACAGGTGGCGCGCGCAAGCCGCCTCTTCCCCTCGCGCTCATCGACGGAGAAGAATCCGCGGGCTATACCCGTCTGAAGAACTCGGACTCTTCTTCCTCGCTATCCTCTTCATCCGATGAGAACGACAACGATGACGAGGATGTCAATGAGAACAATGATGATGATAACAATAATCATGATAACGACGATACTAGCGACGACATGCAGTACGCCGACGACGGCAACGCGACGGCGCGGCAGACGCTAGTGACCCCTGGTAAGAGCCCCATCGACCCTCTGGAGGACGTCTTCGGCACAGATGCAGACGCCTGGGCGGACATTCACGCAGACGCTAACTCTCGTCTTTCCTCTCTCGGCACAGCTCCCATCCAGGCGCTGCCGAATCCACACATAGTCGATCTTGCACTCACCGGCGCCGATTTGTCCGCGGAGAGATTCACGAATGAAGAGGAGGAGGGGGAGGAAGGCGGCGAGGGCGAAGTAGGAGATGATGATGATGGAAACAAGGCAAAGGAGGAGGTCGAGGAAGTGCTAGAGATTATGGAGAAGATGGGCCAGAAACCCAAGTTGTCGGTGAACATTCCCGAGCAGTCGTCGCCTCCTAACAAGCGCAAGTCGACGCCCGTCACGGCGGGCACGATTAAGAGACATGTGCCGCCCCCGCTGAGCATACCACCCATGCCGGATGGCCTGACGGCTGCGTTGGAAGTGAGCCCCCTGCCTGACAGCGCTGCTGCGCCGACGAGTGCGCACAGTGGCACGCGCCTACCCTATCTCGCAGAGGACGGGCGGACACCGTCGTCGGAGAACATGAATCCCATCAACGAGCAGGACCTGCAGAAGATATCCGAGGCGGATCTGACGATCGAGTTCAGGCCTAGTCCGGATGAGGTCAAGCGCGGTGGGGGGGTTTATGATGATTTAGATTTGGGATTGGGAGAGGTAAGTTTTTCCTGGTTTTGTGTTCAAAGTTTGATCGTTGTTGACAATTTGAGGTGATGTGCTGCAGTATGACGAAAACGACCCTTATGACCGTAGGAAAAGTCAGTATATCATGAAGGCTCAGTTGGACGAGATCGAAAAGGTTGGATTCTTGATGTTCTTTCAATATTGAACGTTGTTGCTAATGAGTATTGCAAATAGCATCTGGCTCAGTTCTCACCTAGAGTTACGAATACCGAGCTGTCCATGGAGCAAGAGCAGGACAGTATTTACATCTCTGATGGCATGCTGGCTCCTCGTCCGGCTAGCAATGTAGTAGCGAAGAACGACATTATGTTCCCTTCGACTCCCAAGACGCCGGTAGACGGGTAAAAGCATCAACTAGCCATTTGTACCTTTTTGCCTTGTGCTAAATACTAAAATATTTAGAAGTCAATGGCCCGCAGTACCGTACTCAGCTCTAGTTCGCAATGGAGACTCTTCCTCTTCCCCATCCAATTCCCCACCGCCGAAGATAAGTGCGCCGTCTCCCCCGAGGTTAGCCCTCAACGGCATATCCACGTCAGCACCACTGGCATTCCAGCCGTCGTCGCGCGCATCAGCCGACGTGGCTTCCGCAGAGACGCAGTACCGTATCCGCCATCAACAAGAACAAGATGGGATGTATGGCCTGGATGTGCCTAGCACTGGCTCGCCTACGCTTCCCCTATCACCTGACCCATTTAGTCGGATGTCGACGGCTTCTATGGAGTCGACAACTCCTCAGGCACGCCGCACGTCGGGCCCTTTCCGCGACGAGCCGCCTAGACGACAGGGCAATGTACCTATGGACCCTATCTCCGAGACGGGTGGCATGGAGGAAGAGGCGGAGGAAATAGGGCGCTATTCGCGGGTGATCTCTCCCACTAGTCGATTCTCGACTGACTCGATCACGATGGAGGAGCCGCCACCGACTGTCAAGAGTAGCAAGAGCGGTGGTGGTATCATGGGTATGCGCAGCATCAAGAAGCTCTGGCGTAAAAGCAACAAGTCATCCGTCTCTACTCTGGCACCGCCACCACCACCGTCATCTGTCGCCTCGTCGTCCTCCGAGCATGCCACCCCTTCGCGGACATCTTCCCCCTCGAGTTCATCCATGGGCCCGCCCCCTATGCGGTCGCAGTATATGCAGCCCAGACGGTCCGAGGAGCCTGAGCTATACTTTGATCAGGAGACGCCGTACCCGATCCGTCGGTCGCAGTCTTCGAGCAAGTCCTCCGTGAACAGCTCGCCACCCCCTTCATCATCGCGCCCTTCACTGTCCACAGCGCCGACACCTGTTCCGTCTCGCCCAGCATCGCCTTCGTCTGACAAGGAGAAGGGCGGCAATAGTGTGCGCAAATCGATTCTGAAGTCGTGGAAATCCGCCTCGGGCAGCCTGAAGGCCTCCTCCTCGAATGGACAGGCGGGAAGCGTCGATGCGGGCGGGTCAAGTATAGACCGCTCGTCGATGGTACCACCTGACCAGCAACAGCCGAGGTCGAGGCGGGGTAGCCTAGCTGGACTAGGCAGATCAGGCGGGGGCAGTAAGAGCTCGGTTGTGCTCGCCATGGCTGATATCCCGCCCAACCCACGCATCCCGGATCAGTTTGTGAATAACCACGAGCCGCTCGCGGTTGCGCGTGCGCGCTCGTCGAGTTTGCTCTCGAGTATGGTGAACAGCGGTGGTACTGTCGGTCATCGTCGTCCGACTCACGTGGGGGCGAGGCCGTCGATCAGCTCCTACCCGTCGAGTCAGTACACTACCAGTGACACGGATGCGCGTGTGTCGATGGCGTCGTCTTCGAGATCAAGGGATTCATCAGACACGAGGCCGAGCTTTGATACGTCCCAGTTCGAGATGGTGACGCCTCCGAGGATGATGACGGCGTCGTTGTCGTACCCGGTCGGGGACGACAGTATAACTACGAGCATGGGTGATCACTAATCTGTTTCACACATGCTTTATCGTCTTGATGTTTCTTTTTCCTTCTTCCTCCTGCACTGGCAGGCACTTCTTTTTTCGTTTTGTTATCTTCCCTATCTCCACCTACTACTTACGCCGTATATTTTATGGATTTATCATATAGCTACATCGTTGTTGTTCATTCTTCTTTTTCTCTTTTCTTTTTGCTTTCGATTCAACGAATATTTTGGAGCATTTACTTACTGCTTACTACCGCCCATACCCACATTTTCGTGACGCTTGCTGGCTTGCTTCTGGGTATGCCATTCATGTACTCAGTTGACTGGTACGCTCTAGATCATACACACAGACTGAACAATTTCCAGAAAAATAAACCTGTAATTTGGCATGCATGTTTAGTTGACTAAGCGTGGTAGATGCTATACGATTGATTGTTCAGAATCAGAATGAGTGTTCCGTCGAGTCTTTGCCGATGGCCGAAGTGCTGGACGAGCCAGAGGATACGGTGGATAGGATTCCATCGATGTAGTTCGCGCCGCTCCTGTGTATTGATGATAATATTGAGGATGGACCCTTGTGTGATAAATGACAAAGAAGAGAGCAGTTACGAACCATTTTTGATGTGTAAGGACGTCGCAGCCAATCTCCTTTTCCTTGCGTTGGATGAGCTCGACGTATGCAAGCATGCCCTCCTCCTTGAAGCGTGCAGACAATTCGGCTATGTGATGGACGAAAGGCCTTAGCGATTATTAAAATTAAGAGACAGGTAGTGTAGATAGACCCACCAGTTGTGACGGCATTGCTATGCAAGCCAGCCAAGGAAATCAGTTGGAAAACGAATCTAAATGTCAAAGTGTGATTGTTCAATACCATGAGCCACTAGCGCAAAGGCTCCGCTACTTACCCTTCCTTTCCAAGTTCCCAGACAAAGTTCTTTAGTTCGGTTTCTTGGAATAAAAATTAGTATGTTATGATTATTAGACGATGATAAATGAAATACCAGAGAAACCGTGCGCCGACCAGTTGAAGCTAGGGCTAAGGTTATATACAAACCACCTAGCAGCAGAGAAAAATATTTATTAGCATTAGACTTATAATCATAATTCAAGAGAGTACTAACTTTCCAGGATACTTTGCTCTAATCTTCCTCGCGAAATATCTTGCCTGCTCCAAGTCAGGCAGTTTGGTCTCCAACCAGATCAAATCTGCGTAGGGGGCGAATGCCATAGCACGCTTGATAGCCGCCTCGACACCGCCAGTGTAGTGATAATATCCTTCCCTTGTTCGCGGAGCTATCACATGAGAATAAAAACATGTATGTGAGATTCAGAAGTGTGCAAATGAGCTGAAATCTCACGAACCATCTGCGTCCCAGAAGACAGGCTTTCCGAGAATGTCGGAGGCGACATCACGTGCTTCTGTATTGCTCTTGCCCTCAGCGGCGGAAAGATATCCTTCGTAGGCAGCGTGCTTGTCCCCAATATCAGAGGCATTGATTGCAGCTTCCACAGCTATAAAACAGTGTTAACAAATGCCTCACATACATATATGGTTTTGAATAACCTTGGTTGAACGTAACCAGTGGATGCCTTTCAGTCCATTCCTTCTCCAGCAGATCAATCTCCGGACCTGAAGCACCTCTTGCTTCGGCACTGGAAAGAACGTCGGCAAGAGGGACAATATTCTGGGTAGTGGTGCCGAGGATGTATTCATGATCAAGGTAGTCGACGTTTGACGAGATTAGTTTTCCGGACTCGGCGTCTGTGCGTGCGATGAGGAGCATAGTGCTCTTGAGCAAGTCCAGCTGGAATCGGGACGAAACCAAGCGGGAAACATGTGTGGATGTTGGAACGAGGACTTTCCCTGCTAAATGACCACACTGTAAAGTCTCAATTCAACTGATTTTAAAATGCTGCCTAGAGTGCCTACTTTCTTGCCTCCATGCAATTGATCCTCAAGATGAATACCGGCAGCACCCTAGATAACCAAAATGTTAAACACAATATATATATAAATCAAGTGCATATATTCACCGACTCAGCGAAAAGTTTGACGAGTTTCATCACAGCCGACAATCCACCATGCCTAGGCCGCATCTCGAGTTAATGCGAGTACTTTCATAAGGATACACTAAGCTCACCCTGTGTCTGCATCAGCAATAATTGGGCGCAAATAGTCAATGTTCTCCATGGATGCCCTCTTTTCCGGAGGCACGGACATGCGTGCATCATAATTCTTCTTATCATGAAGCTGCTGGGCCCTGAAAATGCGATGAACTTGATTGGGGACGGTGGTGTAAGGATAATCTCTAATAAGATGGAGATGAGAAATGACATGACTAATTCTACACAATATAGTATATACCCAAAGTCTGGACCAACTTCATTGTTTCCCGTCGTCAGCAAGCTGGAGGCGGCCCATCCAGAGATATAAACGACTTCTTGGTGCCGAGCCATTTGTGTCATCTGAACAGGATCAATCGCGCCAAGGGTGTGAACCGGTCGTTGCTCCTCAGCAGCCTTGCTTAGCAGAGTAAATAGTTTGTCGGACATGAGCGATGATGGCAAAGGTAGAACGGGCATAGAGCCCTGTTTTGCTACAACTGAAGCAGCAGAGTATGGTCTCTTGATTGCGGCAAAACGAGGTTGCGAGAAAAAGGCTTCCATGTCAGCTGCTCGAGCCTCAAATTGGGCATGTTCCTCGTTTACACTTGGAGGTCGTAGAGGGAGCGCCGTAGATAACCTAGCGGAGGTGCTGAGAGACATTCTGGTTTGGCCTAGATGGCGGCGCGCTAGCAAGAAGATGGGTCTGCTTTGAGACAACATGACCGTCAAGGATGAAGTCGGGGTAGCCTGAGGTCACTGGCATCATGAGCATGTGCAAGTAACCGGATTTGCCGGACGGCTTATTACGGTACTCTGTCTTGCCAGGTCGAATTGTTATAATCCTTAGACTTGTCAAGGACTGATGGTGTAGTTGGTTATCACGTCCGTCTCACATGATTGCCTGACAGGCGGTTGTCTGATCACGGGAGGTCCCCAGTTCGAACCTGGGTTAGTCCATTTTTATTTCTCCGGCTTAAATATTCATCTTTGAGACTTTCCAAAGCACATTCTGTTTCTTCATCGAAACTGAGGCTGGTGCATAATTGATTTTAAGTGTTGTTGATAACAAGCAGAAGATACTGCAACAAGCTACCATGTGCTGACTAAGCAAGCAGTCCCGCGCGATCACTTCGTTACACGTCCGCGACCACCAGTACTTCATACGGCCCAAGACCTTCTCATTCTGATCTGCTACAACTTCCAAAAGTCGTAGGAACTCTGGGGTTTTAAAGCTTTGAGATGTCCTACCAATCCAAAAAGAACGATGGGATCTACAAGCCTGACAAAAGCATCGTCATGCAGGAGGCTCGAGTCTTCAACGAGTCGCCCATCAGTCCACGCAAATCTAGGATCGTCTTGACAAACATCCTTAGTCTGCTTAATGCTGGCGAGACATTTGGTACACAAGAGGCGACGACGCTTTTCTTTGGCACAACCAAGCTATTCCAGCACAAGGATGTATGATGTTTGACATGTGTTCATCGTAGACGACCAATTGACGGTGACGATACCATAGAGTGCTCTGAGGCAGATGGTTTACCTTGCTATCAAGGAGCTATCAACCACGGCTGAGGATGTCATCATGGTCACCAGCAGTATCATGAAAGATATGCAACCCAACTCCGAAGTTATCTATCGACCTAATGCCATCCGAGCACTGTGTCATATCATTGATGTAGGTATCTTGGTGAAACCGATGATTTACTAGCTAACACTCCCCTAGCCTTCCATGGCACAAGGAGTTGAACGTTTCTTTAAGGCTGCCATCGTTGACAAGAATCCATCTATATCTTCCGCGTCTTTGGTCTCCGCGTATCATCTCTATCCCCATGCCAGAGATGTTGTCAAGCGCTGGGTAAACGAGGCTCAGGAAGCGGTCAATGCCAAATCTTCCTCTAGTTTCTTTGGCAGCTCGAGTGGTGGTGGCAGTGGTTATCTCGGATTCGGTGGATCATCGTCAAATCAGAATAGTGGATACCAGGCCATCCCATCCACCAGTTACATGACACAGTACCATGCTCTCGGCTTGCTCTATCTTATCCGGCAACAGGACAGGATGGCCGTCACCAAGATGATCCAACAATTGGGAGGCGGCAAATCTGGAGCTGGAACTACGCTCAAGAATCCTATGGCTCTCTGTATGCTCATACGGTATGCGTCTAAAGTTGCTGAGGAAGATCCCAAGTAGGTTGCCATCTTTCCGTTCTTGTGAATAGTTGCTGAAGAAATAATTTTAGCGTGCAAAGACAAATGTTCGACCTTATGGAGGGTTGGTTGCGTCACAAGAGCGACATGGTCAACTTCGAAGCAGCGCGTGCCATCTGCGAGATGAAATACATTCAACCAGCTCAATTAACACGCTCGATATCTGGTAACCCCCCTAAATCCATTCATTATTTGCCAATTTCATGTTTAATTGCGTTTAGTGCTTCAACAATTCTTGTCGTCCCCTAAAACTACGCTCAAGTTTGCTGCGACTCGCACCCTGGCTGCCTTGGCCGCAACATACCCTGACAGCGTTGCTACCTGCAATGTCGAATTAGAAGCACTCATTGCTGACTCTAATCGCAGTGTAGCTACATATGCCATCACCACCCTTCTCAAGGTAATACATGTTGGCAAGTTATTTACGAAAGTTTACCTAATCATACCAACAGACAGGAAACGAAGCCTCCGTCGATCGCCTGATGAAGCAGATTACAGGATTCATGTCCGAGATTAGCGACGACTTCAAGGTCGTTATTGTAGAAGCCATCCGATCTCTCTGCCTAAAGTTCCCATCCAAGCATGCTTCCATGCTAGCCTTCCTCTCCGGCGTGCTCCGTGACGAGGGCGGCTACGACTTTAAGCGCGCGGTCGTCGAAGCCATCTTCGACATGGTCGAGTTCATCCGCGACTGCAAGGAGCAAGCACTGTCCCACCTTTGCGAATTCATCGAAGATTGCGAGTTTACGAAGCTCTCTGTGCGTATCTTGCATTTGCTGGGTCGCGAGGGTCCGAAATCGCCAAAGCCGGCAAAATACATCCGTTTCATCTACAATCGCGTCGTGCTGGAGAACGCCGCGGTGAGATCTGCTGCTGTGGCCAGTTTGGCCAAGTTTGGTGTGAATGGCGGAGATGCCCTCAGGACGAGCGTATCTGTGTTATTAAATCGGTGCGTGATATCCACGTGCTGTTCGGCTAGGACTGACTCTTTGTTCAAGATGTCTTGACGATGTTGATGATGAAGTTCGCGATCGGGCAGCTCTTTACCTCAAGGTCCTCAAGGAAGAGTCCCTAGCTAATACCTACGTAAAAGAAGGTTGGTGTGCAACGTATTATCGATAAATGATGTCTCAAGATTGTCTTAGAATCTGTCTTCTCCCTCGCTGCGTTGGAGTCGAAGCTTGTTGGGTACATTAATGATCCTGAGGCGTCCAAGACGGCCTTTGATACATCTTCTGTACCCAAAGTTAGCCGCAAGCAGGCTGCACAGGAGGGTGCTAGTAAGTTGCAAAACTGATGGAGTTGCCTATTTCTGCTGACCCAGCGTAGGGCCGACGACCCTCGAGACAATCGGTGTGCCGACTACTTCAAAAACAGCAGCAGCCCCTCCTCCACTCACGGCCGCAGAGACTGCCTCTGCATATGCGAAGCAGCTCGGCGAGGTCCCCGAATTCGAATCTTATGGGGCCGTTCTCAACAGTAGCACTAAACCCACGCCGCTCACCGAGAACGAGACGGAGTATCAAGTCACCTGCGTCAAGCACATCTTCAAGGAGCACATTGTATTTCAGGTGAGAGAAAAAATACTCCTGTGATTGCGATTATTTTCACTAAGAAGAATTATAGTTCAATGTGTCAAATACTCTTCCCGATACTGTTTTGGAGCAAGTCTCTGTCATCTTGCAACCACAGGGCGAGAGTGGCTTAGTAGAAGACTTCATCATTCCTATACCCCAGCTTCATGCTTCCAATTCTCCGGGTATTGTCTATGTCTCCTTCACACGCGAGTCGCCCGAGGAGTATGCAACTGCTTCGTTCCAGTCTATCCTGAAGTTTACTAGCAAAGAAGTGGATCCATCAACGGGCGAGCCCGAAGATCAAGGCTACGATGACGAATACCAACTGGAAGACGTCGAGCTTAGCGCCGGGGGAGATTATCTCATCCCCAGCTATGCTAACTTTTCGTCTGAATGGGACCGGCTACGTTCTGCCCCCTCGGCGACAGAAACGTTTGCCCTTTCGGCGATGGAGAATCTCAAGGGTACGTACATACGGCTTATCCGGTCATCTAGCCATTTATCACATGCACTCGTTTTGGCTAACATATATATGCGCCCTTGCGTGTGTCTTTTTTTGTGTGAACAACTTGTATAGCTGCTTGCGACTCGATCATCGAGGTGCTCAATATGGAACCCTTGGGTGGAACCGAGGTGCCGTCGTCCACGTCCGTCCACACCTTGCAGCTATCTGGCCTGCTTGCAGGTGGGGGTGGCAAGGTGTTGGTGAGGAGTCGTATGACCTTTTCCAAGGGCCAGGGCGTCACGCTCGAGCTGGGTGTCCGTGCGGAAAGCCAGGCAGCATGCGACCTGGTGCTTGCTGCTGTGGGTGGCTGAAAAAGTGTAGATAGTATATGTAATGGCAGTCGGTGCATCACGCACACTGCTGTTGTCACTTGTGTTTTTTTTCTCTCCTTATTCTTCTGTTTTTAAAATGTATACACACATCGGAGGCTTGTTTACCCATGATTAATACGCCCATAGGCATCATGGTATCATGGTTTTCTATTCGCTGCGGCAAGAGGTGTGGCTGAGTTTCAGTGATGGTGGGGAAGCGCAGCGCTTGCGGCCGCTATGGTGACTAATGGCACAGGCGCGGTTAGGTGTATGTGTGCATGCATTGGGGCAGCCATGGGGAGAGGATCCAGCTGGAGATCCGTTCTCGCAGGGGTTATCAGACGATCCCCATTTCTCGATTTTTATTTTATTTTCATTTATCACCGCTACTACTTATTTGTACTGCTGTCCTGTTGACCCCATAATATCCTAGACTGCTCTCTCTCTCTCTCTCTCCTTTTTGTCTTAGTCCGTTTTTGCCTGCCTGCTTGTTCTGTGAACCGCGATGTTACCCGCCCCCAAGGTCATCCATGTCGACACGAGAGGCGCTGTTATCCTCACAGAAGAGTCCCCAGAGGTATGCACGCGCGTGCGCGGGGATATGATGCATCTTTCTCTCCCCCCAAAGCGCAATCTCGCCCTCCAAGCCTATCTTGTGTTCATTGCGCTATTTTCTAGACAAGGGATAGCCGAGGCATTTATCTTCCAAATCATATAGAACCTGTATCTCATATAGCAGTCGACGTGAGTTACTGCTGTGTCTTCGCCTGGCCGAGCTGTGATTTTGAATATGCACTCTTCTTCCCATTACTATAGGTCGGCGGATCGCTTGCCAAAGTGGTCTATTTCACCCGCTCGCCCGAGTCACCATCGTCGCCGTCCATTGCAGCCACGGCGGGGAGCGAGACCGCCAGCACCATCTCCACGCCCTCATCACACACACCGCCCGATGGTACCTCTCCAAACCTACGTCCCTCGGGATCACTACGCCAAACCGGCGCACTGACACCCCTTGTGCTGGAATCAAGCCAACCGTTCAACGTGAACGGGCTCTCGGACAACCTCCTGCGCGACTCGATCCTGCGGCGGACATCGCAACACCTCCCTGGTGGCTCGCTCAACTTTGAGCGGTTCGAGACGGACAATATCGAGGACTGCGTCAAGTTCATTGAGGATCTGATCGAACGCAGCGCCAAGATCAATGGCGTCACCATCGACGAGATGCGGCAGGGCGTGAACATCATGGCCACGGGCGGCGGCGCGCACAAGTTCTACGACCTCTTCCGCGGTCGGCTGGGCGTCGAGGTGCGCAGAGAGGATGAAATGGAGTGTCTCATTGAGGGCCTCAAGTTTATCACCCTTATCCCGGACGAAGTGTATTACTTCTCCGATGAGCTCATTCAGACCGTGTCGCACGCGCCGGCGGGCTCGGCAGCCAAAATACTGCCTCCTGCAAATATCAGCAACGGCGTGCTCGAGAGGCCGAGTCCGAATGCGCCGAAATATGCAGTCAGCTTTGAGCAGGACCCGTCTCCGCAGCTGCCCTGCTTGCTTGTTAATATTGGCTCGGGCGTGTCCATCATCAAGGTCGGTGAGGACGGGACGTTTGAGCGTGTGAGCGGCACGAGCCTCGGCGGCGGTACGCTTTGGGGTTTGCTCAGCTTACTGACGCCGGCGACCACGTTTGATGGTGAGTGTATCTCTCTATCATTATGCATGTGTATATATACAGTCTTTGCAGTGCTAATCAATACGTTTGATGTACTACTCAGAGATGTTGGCCTTCTCGGAGAAGGGCGATAACGCGACGGTTGATATGCTCGTAGGCGACATATACGGTCAAGACTACAGTCGCCTGGGGCTCAAGAGCACGATGATTGCCAGCTCCTTTGGCAAGGTTTTCAAAAAAGGCGGACAGAAGGCGCAGTTCTCGCCGGAGGATATTAGCCGGAGTTTACTTTATGCCGTATCCAATAACATCGGCCAGATTGCGTGAGTTTTGGTTGCTTGTTCTGTTGTTATATGACCCGACTTAGGGGATGATGTCATTCCGTGTTACTGACGGAGCGCACATGTATTTATGCGTGCTGGCTTTCTTGTCCCTTCCTTGGGTTGCATGCATACAGGTACATGAACGCAGAAAAGTATAACTTGGACAAGATCTATTTTGGAGGTTGTTTCATTCGAGGTGTGTCTGAACAGCCCATCTATCACGGCTAACTGGGCTGTGTTCTTGTTGTGTTGGTCAGGGCTGCCAGTTATTTACGGCACCCCGTTGTTGTTATTATTGATGATGCAGGTCACCCGGCCACGATCCATACTCTGTCATATGCTATCCGGTTTTGGAGCAAGGGTACCAAGCGCGCGCTCTTTCTGCGTCACGAAGGTTTCCTGTGAGTTGTCCATCACGGCCTTGCCGACCTGAAACCGCATCAAGTCTGATCTGACCTTGGCTTAAACAGGGGATCTATCGGAGCCTGGATCAAGACGGTTACAAAAGAGGACGATGATATGGATACCACCAATTAAACTCATTTATTACTTACAGTGCTTCTTCTGGGTTTGAGATCATCATCATCATCATCATAATTTTTGTATACTATCTTATTTACGTCGCATGCAGTTCCGAGTTGTATACAGTATTACTTTATTTTATATACCTTAGTTTGAAACAATAGGTTGATATTTACAGCACTAAACCATCCCCAAGCTATGACATCCTATGCTAGGAGATCATCAGGCCTGAATCAGGAATTTGTATATCCATTGATCGACTAACGGCACTAGCAAGTAGCAGTTGGGCTCGTCTGTCTCTTTGGGGCTAAGCGAAGTGTTCTGGGCCGGCGTGGACGGGTGGTGGGAAGAAGCAGCTAATACATATATATATACATAAAGTCCTGGTGGGATGTACCATCACGACAATGACCTGACGGCTCGCATTCATGTTATCATTTAGATTATTTATTACTACGGCTGTGAACAGGTGTCTATGCCAGTCGGCAGCATGGGCCACTGGCATGTATTTTGATGATGGTTGGGCTGCTCAATCATCATGGATGATAGGATATACAAGGCAAGGCAGGGCAAGGCAAGAGGGGAAGAACACACTGGCTGGGCGTGCACATGGGGACTCGACTAATTATGCGGAAAAGATGGTCCGATGGGAGGCTGGTTCCATAAGCACTTGTCATAAGCCGGAGGCACCATTGATGTCACGACCGCCATCATAGCCCTGGTATCACCCATCGGCTGTATTCATGATTTATTAGGAGACAGTCATTTTCGCAACCATGGTCAGACTTCCCCCATTGGTCTGTACTGTTGTGTGCCATGTATGGTCCAGTAATAGACGTATTTTCATCTACCCATGCTTACTCCCTCCCAGCGTAGCTGTAGCCACTGCACTTGCAACTATATAGCATAGAATAAGACAATAGCCAACCTTGCCTGCCATCCGGTACAAAATATGGGCGGAAAAAGGAGAGAGTGATAGATCGGTGATGACGGTGTGCTCTAATGAGGGCCTCCTTCCAAATAAAGCGCTGGTAGTCAGCCCGTTTAAAATGTGTTCATCCCTTTGTAATAGCCGGCCTGCTTTATGCACCCATAATCCATCTCTCTCTTCTCTCCCATCACACCTCCATCCTCTCCATCCTCTCCACCCATGGACCACTCCTCCTGGACAAAATCGCCCGCCATGACCCCCTTCGAGTCTGACGAGCCTTCCTCCCAGCAATCGCTCTCCCAGGGAAAGAAACCCAGACACAGGCACAGCCCCGTACAACTCGAGGCTCTCAATGCATTATATGCCCAAAATGACCATCCTCCTCTAGAAGACAGAGTATCGCTGGCAGAAAAGATTGGCATGTATGTCTCTGAGCCTCTTCATTATCTACCTTTTTTGTCTTGTCTCGGCTATGACCAATATTCGCATACAACCTTGACTACTGCCCCTGACCTCTATCCTCTTTACTCGATCATGTTATTTATTATTATTATCGTTTATTATTTCATGCAGGCCCACCAAGACGGTCAACGCCTGGTTCCAAAACAAACGGGCATCGACCAAGAAACGCAGCACAGCAAGCACGCAAAAACCTCCTGCTGAGGGCAAAACCTTGCCGTCTATATCAGCACTTCTTAGTTCCTCCTCATCACTTTCTTCGCATCAATCATCATCACATCACCATCATAATCATCATGTAGCAAAGTACGAATACATGGATGAGGAAGAATATTTGCATCCTGTGCCCCCGAGAACATCATCGCACCCCTCGCTGGCGATGATGCCAACTACTAATACAAAATCGATAGCGGCGGCGACGCCGCCGCCGCCGCCGCCTGCTGCTGCTGCGACAATGGCCGTCTTTGCGCATGATCAAGAGAGACATCAACAGCTGCAACAACAGCATTCACAACAGAGTCATTTCTTCTCAGAGACTTCTACCACCCTGCGACCCACACGGGTGCGGCCCACAGCATCTCAGACGGAGCAACTCCGGCGGTTGTACAACAGCAATCCCCATCCATCCAAGGAAGAGCGCGAAGAGCTCGGCGACCGGATCGGCATGTACGTCAATCTTAGATTGTCATCCCGTCATCGCACTGCACGTGATCTGACTTTTTCATTTTATTATTTTATTTTTATATATCTTTGAATCTGCAGGCGATACCAGAGCATCACGAATTGGTTCCAAAACCAACGCAGCATCTCCCGAAAAAAGCGTGAGCATGACCTTGGAGATGCAGATGTCTCCTCTAATGGTGCCACAGGCGGTGGTGGTGGGTCCTCTTTGGATGTCCGGCCTTATTCCACCCAGCCTCCGGCGTCCAACCATCCTTCGCTTCCTCCACAACTACCACCCCTACAAACATCAACAGCAGCATTGGCTTCAATAGCACCCACATTATCTCACCGATCCAGGACAGAACCTGGCCCCTTGACTTCGATCATAGGCCATAGTGCCCCTGGATCTCCTAGAAGAGCGAACTTAACTCGTCGAAGCAGCACACCCTATTCTGTTGTTGGTAGCGCCGGCCGGCCTCGTAGAACAAGACCGGAGCCATATCAGCTTGACGCGCTTAAGAAGATGTTTAGACGGACGGCGAATCCTACAATCGAAGAACGGTCAGCGCTTGCGATCCAAATAGGTATGGATGTGGGCAAGGTGACGAACTGGTTCAGGAATCTGCGGCAGACGGCTCGCAAGCGCGCCAAGCGGGTCTCCAGCGCCGGCTTTGATGATGATGAGACAAGCGTGCACGGTGGCGGAATGGGAGGGGGACGTGGCTCTACCTCACGTTCGGGGACACCATCCGTCTTTTCGTCCTCGTCATCTGTGTATACAGATGATCAGCTGGATATGGATATGGACGCCGCATCGGATCTTTTGAGCGAGGATGACGAGGATTATCGCCAGGAGGCTGTTACCCCCAGCCCGGAGTCATCGCCACCACCATACACGAGCGCGAGGCACTCTCTTCACCAGCACGGCCTGCACGTCCCTGAAAAGTACAAGCCGGACGCACGCTCGAGTGTCTTCAACATGGTCCTTGCCGCCGAAATCATAGAGAAGAAGCCCATTAAGACGCCGTCCGAGGACGTTGGTGCCAGGTCGGCTCCCAGAGTTGAGGATGCCTTATTGCTCCTCAGCTTCCACCAGGCTGTGATGCCCTCATGAGGGGGTTTCATCTCGACAGCGTGGGGTGGTCTCGAGACGGGTGGGGACTTCTTATGCCCCTCGTGCGCGGGACATGCGTCCGTGCGCACGCTCACGACCCTTTCGTTGATTATCCCGCCCCCTATCAGTTGCTTGCCGTTTGTGGGGGTTATTACGCCTCGTGGACACTGATCCTTCTCAATCTTCCTCGTCCCCCCTTTATCTCGAATTCGGGCCGATGAACCAATGCGGGCCGGTATTGACGTGTTCGTTCGTTCGTTTTCGTATGCAAACATCAAAAGATACAGCCCTCAATCCGTTATTTTGAACTACTCTTCTATGATGCCTCGCTTTTGTTTGATTTTGTCTTTCTCTGGCCTAACGATCGATTTCATTTCGCTCACATGCGATATTTTACCCTTCTCTCATCTTGCCTTTCCCTGCATATATGTAACCCGAAAGACGGACACTCGTGTCCTTCTGATTTTTTTTCTATCTTTCTCTGCCTTCTCTTGTTTTGATATTCATTGACATAGGCATGTGACTGGGCATGCGTTAGTTCACCTGCTTATTGTTATCATCATTATCATTATCATTCATTACCGAGTACAAGAGAGGGCATCCCACAAAAATCCCAAGGAACACTCAAAAGAAAAGAAAATCAATGTCTTATTATTTCACGACCCTGGTTCAAGTCCTCGTTTCTATCATCTCACCTAAAATATTTTATTACGCAGCTCTTCCGTCAATAACCAAATTCCCTTTTTTCTATGCTTTGTTTTTTGTTCTCATTGTATCTTTTTTTTTTCATTCTGTCATGTTTCCCAACACCGTTTATTAAAGATGCAACTTCTTGTTGTTTGTTATAATACAAATAATATTATATGGTGCCAATCACGATGCATTTCATTTTTCCTTTCCTTCTTTCCTGCATCTATCTGTATAAATTCCGCCGCATACATTTATGTGTATGTACGACGTAGTAGTAAGAAGTAACTGTAGTTCTCTGTCTTTTTTTTCATATACCGTCTAAAGAAATGTAGCACTTTTGATTTGATTGAGGACACACGGACTCGGTTCACATTCGTAAAACTGAGATCAACCAGTCGTGCATAGTCATAGTCCTACTCCTTTAATCGCAATAGTGTTTTGGCTTTTACCGTGCGAAGCATGGATCTTTATTATCACACTAGCATATATGGTACTATCGAAAACTAACAAGACCTCCATTTTTCGGAAGAGGTGTGACTCTGATTCATCCCCCTCCCCCCCCTTTTGCGGTTTGGAAGAATATTGTGATTGACTTGTTGGGGTACCTACCTAACTATTCACTTGAGCGCTAGCGGATCGTTGGGCATTCGGTCCCTGTTCGGACGGTCCCTGCAGATACTAAGGTGCTCGTATTTGGCAAGTGAATGTGCGTATGTGCAAAAGGTACAAAGGCAGGGACGAAGCACAAGGCAAGTGAACAGAAGGGTAGCAACTTGAGGGAATGCAGACTTAACCTAGGTACAATGTAAAAAAAAAAAAAAAAAAAAAAAAAAAAAACTGAGTAATACATGTGAAAATACGACGAGCGACGACGATGAGCAGCGGTCGACACAAAGAAATGTATTCCGCTTGTCTACTTGTACATCGTTGTACGTAGTCAAACGGATAGTAAACAAAAATGTAAACTACCGTAAATATAAAGATAGAATCATGTGACCCAGCACATGGATCACATATTCTAACAATACATACTTTGCAACGCAACTTTTCGGGAGCGAAATATCTCCCCTCACAAGAGGGTTATATAATATTGATGTGTTATACTGTCATGACGGGAATGTAATGAGGCTTGTATATATGTAGAATGAAGCAGTTCCATCAGGATTTACATGCTGTCACGGTAGAATGCAAATACTGAAAACGGCGAAAAGAGGCCCAACTACAAGTATTTTGCACACTCTCGTGACACCCCTATTCTCTCATGATCAGCCAAAACACTCCACAGCGGATTTAGCCACAACAAGTCATCGTTCACGCGACCTTTTCAGCTTTTGATTGGCCGCTTCCTGGGTAAAAGCAACGACTTTTTGTGTGGAAAAACCAAAGTGCAATAGAAAAGCATGATAAACGGCTACATCAGCTTGTTTCATATTCTCATATATGCAATACATCCCGGGGTTTTTCTAATTACAATCCTAGGATATATATATAAAACGATAAAAATGATATTTTTGTAAATTTTTGGGGGGTTATAGTTTGCTACTAGCATTAGCCTAAAACTTGTCCCAGGCCACACCTACTGGATCTACTAGAGAAAACTGCCATGCACTCTTAATCCGTATCTCATTGGATGCCAAGGAAAAGTTTTGCATAATCATGCTTGGGTGACAAGATACAAATGTGGTTGCAAAGTACCTATCTTACACCGTAGAGAAAAGGAAATAGAAACCAGAAGCGAAATAATTTGACTGCAACTCACGACAACAGAAGGCACACATTCACAATTGAACACACAACGCCAGCAAGGCCGATGCAAGGTAAAGAATGACAACAACTCCTAATGCGATTG
The DNA here is from genome assembly GCA_018343915.1 of Agroathelia rolfsii. Taxonomy (NCBI): domain Eukaryota; kingdom Fungi; phylum Basidiomycota; class Agaricomycetes; order Amylocorticiales; family Amylocorticiaceae; genus Agroathelia; species Agroathelia rolfsii. The sequence goes on along the minus strand of JABRWF010000001.1, from coordinate 3,360,589 downwards.
AGTAGATAGAACAAGGACGAAAGATCAGAGCGTCGCATGTGACATACACACAACAATGTAGGTAGGTAGGTAGGTCAAGGTCACAAACCCAGTCATTACAAAAGTGAAGAGCTAGCCATTGAAAAAAGATGCGCGTCTGCGTATCATGCACCATATACACAAAAAGCTGTCACAGCTCGTGTATGAGGTAAGAAGGGTGAAGGTAGTAAGGGTAAAAAAAAAAACCAACAGTTCGTGTGAAAGGTGAAAGAAATGACATAGCGACTGTCGTATCATAAGATGAGCCAGGATGTGGTGGTGGAAGGATATAATGATCTGCGCAAAAGCACAAATCAATCCAAGCAACACCAAGGGGACCCTGACTCGAAAAATGGACATGATGCCAGTCGTAAAATGGTGTGCCAGTAGGATCGTAATGCGGTGCTGCAATATCGTGAAATAAATCAGTGGGAATAAAAAATGAAATATGCGCGGAGGGGGTGGGCGGATAGAAGGGGGGGGGGGGGAGCTTGTCGAACGACCAAAAAAATCCCATGGGGGGTAAGGTATCGAGAGGAACAACTCGAACACCAGAGTGTATCACGAGAGCAATGAAAACACACAGCACAAATGCGGACGGTGGGGTAGGGAAAGGACCTAGGCATCTAGCCAAGAACCCAAAAAGCGATCTGAGCGCTGACTATGGTGAGGATGATGAACCGTCTACGATGGAAACGAGGAAAATCCGCCAATGTATCGGCATGCACGAGACAACGACCAAAAGATGGTCGTTTTCGTCTACAAGTGCTGGATGGTTGGAACGTAAACGCAGCCCTTTGTTGGAATATCTCTTCGATGATTCGGGACAGAGTCGACGCCACGAGAAAATGATGACAGGTCGGTATGAGGGAATGGTTTTCAAAAAAGAAAGTAGAGGAAGGTGGAGGGGTTGTCAGTGCATGACGGGGGGCACAAGAAAAAAATACATGAAGAGAGACGATACGAGGCGCGCGCATATGGGCGCCTACAAGTATGTACTACTCCCCAAGATTCTCCAGTCCTGCGCACACACGCGCGTCAAGCAGCAGACAGTGATGGTGATGGGGTCATCATGGGGGTACCTGCGTGGCGTCGTCATCGTTGTCGTCGTTGTCGAAAAAAAATCCAAAAGGTGGCGGGGTGGGCAACCGATCCGGAAATATCGTTCCATGTGAGTGGTAGTGGTGTAGCCTGCTTTGTAAAATCAGCGACTCCCAACCCAAGTACGCGCTAGGCATGCATGGGTGGCGCGGCACGGCCGCAAGATCAGGGTACAGGAGTATGTGTCCAGGAATGAAAGTCCGGCATGTGAAACGTGAAGGAGGACATGAACGTCGTGAAGAGGGATGCAAGGGAAGAAGAGGATGTCGACGAGGAAATGATGATGGGGATGATGGGGATGCGGGTGAATGTATGAGTATAGCCAATCCATGAGATGCGTAAATGTAATAAAACAATATATGCCATGTAATAAAACAATGAAGTCCGTCGTGAAAGATCATGAGCAAATGGCTCATCTGCAAACCCGTGCAGGGGAACCCTGTATATGTGTACTTTTTGAAGGGGGATGACTCGCGCGCAAGACCATCTAGAAGCCAGCTTGTTGCTGTTGCTGCTGAGCAGCCACGGCGACACCGTGACGGGCAGCGCTGAGCATGAGAGTCTCGTTCACCCTACAACGATGACGATCGAACGATCAGTTCCGGAAGCAATTTTATTTTAATCTCAGCTGATAAACTCACCTGCGAAGACGATCGACCTCCTTGGTCTGTGCCTCGAGATCCTCCTGCAGCTTCTTGAGAGTAGTGTCGACGGTGCGGATGTACGTCGTCGCACGCTCGAGGAGAGACACCTTGCTCGACTTCTGGTTAGAAATGGGCAGGGCCTCCTTCAAGCGGCGATAACCATCACGCAGCTCGTCACGACGACGCTGCTCGGACTCGATGCGCTGCTTGCGAATCGTCTCGCGTCTGCCATCGACGCTGTTGCCACCACCGACGCTTGCGTTGTCGTTCGTGAGCGAGGAGGGCGCAAAATCATCGTCATCGTCGTCGCTGTCCTCGTTGCGCAAACTACGGCGGCGCGCTGCACTGCCGCGGGTGCTGGAACGAGACACGGAACCAGTCGATGAAGACGAGGCGGTACCAAGCGGGTTGAAGCGGTGCGAGCGTGGGATGGTTTGGAAGGGAAGGGCGCCGGCGAGGTGGGCGGGCGAGTGAGAGCCACTGTTGCGCCTGCTGCTCTTGTCGGAGTGAAGGGCCTCGGAGGAGAGCTCGGCGCCACTGAGGGTGTAGAGGGCAGGAGGGGAGACACCCTCATTAGGCGTGAAGGGACGAGCAGGCGAAGCAGTGGTGTAGGACGAGCTGGAGCTGTAGTAGGAGGGCTCCATTCCGCCGGAGAGGCTGAGACCGTCAAAGGGTAGGGACGGCGATGGCATAGTTGCTGGGACTATGAGAGATAGTTAGACGGAGAGCAGCTGATGGAGAGGATGGAGAAGATCACTGACGATTAAGCGATCCGCTGTTATATGGGGACTGAGGGTACTGGATGTACTCAGTGAATGTCATCGGGTCGTAGGGGTAGTTTGCAGTGTCCAGGAAGTTGTTGCTCTTGGTGGATGGGTGCTCAAGGAGGGAGGATTCCATAGACATAGTGACTGGTACTAATAAGCAAGTAGACGCCAGCGGAAATTGCTCGTGAAGGGGGGGGGGGGTTGAGAGAAGAGAGTACACAGAAGGGAGATCTGAGAGGGAGACTATATGCGATGTTGGATATTAGCTACAGGAAGAAATTGGAGCTGGAGAGAGAACTGACTGCAGAGGAGATATTGCAGACGGACCCTGCGCAAAAGGGCTGACCGTAGGGGAGGAGAAGAAAGAAGAGGAGGAGGAGGGGGATGAGGAAACGATTGGCGGATCGCAGCCGGGCTCTTTATGGCTATCGACGAGAACGGGCTATCGCCACGAGCCGGCGTTCGATTGATGCCTCGTGCTGGGCCCTGCTCGTGGCCGTTATTGGGCTGGTTGGCGAGCCTGGTTCGCGTTGCATGCAGCCAGTCCAAGGCAGGAACAACAGCAAGAGCAATAATGATTATTATTTATTTTTACAATAAAAACAACAGTCGCCTAGTAGTTGAGCTAGAAACAAAAGAACCAGGATATGAGATGAACACGGAGAGCCAAGAAGAGAAAGGACCAAGCAAGGGGCAATGGTGCCAGTGGTGTACGACCCTCCAAGATGGAGATGAAGATGAAGAGAAACTTGAACCGAACCGTTTACATTGGTCTGCTGTTTCCCGATAAGCAGACCGCGGCCCAAGAAGAGAGAAAGTGTGTGTGTGTCTGCTGCCCTGGCAGTCAATTCCCTCATCGTCATGTCCATCATCAGCACAGCGTTTGTGGCTACCCTCTCGCTCTCTTCTTTGGTTCCCTCGGCGGATGCCCAGGCCTGTGTGCATTGCCTGAGTGATTTGCCCTTGCATCTCGTGCCAGTGACTGAACAGTCTTCCCATCAGACTCTCTCTTTCTCGGATGTTATCCCATAGCGATCATGACCCACCACCACTGTACTCTCCCGCGGCGGCAGAGAGCAGTTCGTCCCAAGGAGAAAACTGGGCTGGAATGGAATCCCGTTTCCGTTCTAGCTTCCTATGTTGATTTCCTTCATGCTCATCTAGCTTTCATGGCTCGCTTGCACCCACTCTCTCCCTCTTTCTTTCTTCGCCAAATGAAATCAGGAGCCACAAGGTGGGCTTCTCTCTGGCTTGTCTCCGATGTTACGCTAATATAATAATAATAATAATAAAATCCACCCACGGCGACCCCAGTTAGCCTAGGAGGAACGAAGCCGATGACCCCGACCGGGCCCCTGGGCCGTCCGTGGCTGCTCCTGACCAGAAATGGAATTAGTGTCCGGGGTCTTGGTCAAAACGTTGTTTTCATATCGGTCCAAGAGGCCGGGTCGGGCCTGCCCCATCCTCTTCATTTGCTAGCCATCCTTTTTTTTCATATTCGCTATTTAAGTTCATTTTTCATTCATTTCCCGGCCTTCGTCTTCGCCCTTGGCCTTCTCCGTCTTCTCTTCTCCTTTACGTATTCTCCTTTTTTCCAATAATTTTTTACTCGCCGTTTTTACAAAAATCAATCATCGCCAGTTAAAGATCTCTCTTACGCTCTCTATCCTTGCCCGGCTCCTCTATCTGCTCGGCCCGGCGCCCTTCCTTCTCCCGCGGATTAGTGCTCCTTACAGTTTCTTTGGGCGCCTCCTTGCTCTTCATTTTTTTTTTCTAGACGACCATGAAGATGATGATCAAGCCTACCTATGAATACTAAATACTCCCTTATTGATACATGGAGCCCATATGACCTCTCTGACAACCTCGAAGAGCTTGATCTCTTTCTCTCCGATTCTTTCGAATTTCTCTACACCAATCTCCACCCCTCTTCCTCCTCACTTCGTTCTTCCCGTCCGTCCTATCCGGCCTATTCCACAGCGCTTAGAATATCTCTCTAGTGTACATACATAGCATAGCAATACACTCTATATACACTATAGTCAAAATTGATCGGTCATGTCATACGTGCACACATACCTACATGTAATCATATCAGTGCGAGCGTATGATAAACACTGACACAAGCTTGCTCCCCCCGCCTGTCGCCTGTCTGTCTATTGCCTGATCCGTCTATACGGCTATCGCTATCTAGGAAGAAGGACTCAATCATCGGTAGCAGTTTGTCTTGCCTGAAAGCTGTATGGATGTGTGGATCAGTATGTGCACGACGTCCTATACATGATCGTGGCTGACTGATCATGACAATGTCCGCGCATCAAATTGCATCGAACGCAGGGTCGCATACATACACAAACACACACACACCAAAATCAAACCGGAATAACTTGGACAAAGTTTGCGTCCATGCAGAGACATGCTATGTATATGTTTTGATTTCCGCGAACAAAGAGCAATAACGTTGAGCGACGCTAACCAAACAGCGACAAAAACAGCCGTGACCAACAACAACAACAACAACAACAACAACATTTTGCAAGCTAACGACAATGTTCCTCGCATATTGTCATTATTCATTGTTTACGTTGTTGCTGTCGTTATGCCAATCACACAACTAAATGATGCGCACCAAGTACAAACGGCACTAATACGAGTAGTACCTAGCATCAACATTCCAATCAGGCTTTCTTTTCTTTATCCATTGCTATCAATTTTTCATTCATCTTCGAATTCCAAGCCTAATATTGCATACACCATTTTCCGGTCACCGCAATTACTATAAACAAATGAACTAACTCCCAACCAGCTATGAGCATAAAGTCCCCTACCTCCCAAGCTCCCTCTACTCATATTTTCATACCAGTGATCTCCGCACCTACACGTATAATCATCTATTATTATTATTATTATTATTATTATGATTGACATCATTTACCCGAGTCGAGTTTATAGAATATAGATCAAAAATAGCACTAGTGCGCTCGGTAGTACACGTCCCCTTCGTTGATAATAATGTGTCCTATGCACCCGGCGGCCTCCGATGACGCTGTAATCAACCCCCACCCCCCCTCAACCCCCCTCCCATAGCGGCTCCGCTTGCTCGCTTTAATTCTACCGGCGCCGCTACACACACACTCTCTCTCTTCTTTCTTTCTGCTCACTCTTCATATCACTTACTCAAAACATCTGCATGCATACATCGACATGTGTCGTTTACGGCATATCATATATCATTATAACAGTACACATCACACAAGAATAAAGATTGAATTGGAATTTGATGCACACGCATTGCAGGTTGCAGTTCATACGCGTGCACACGCACGACCAACATACACGTACATGCGCATACACGCACATGATGGACGGGTGATCGAGCGCATACATTCAATGTCAAAAAAAAAAGTCAATGCTTTCGGTAGCGCGGATATATTTTAAGTGAGATTATTTATTATTTGAAGTCAACAACATCAGAGGAAAGTGGGGGGGGGGGACGCAGAAAGGAAGAAAAGGGAATTTCAAAACAAAGGAAGTTAGAAGCCAGAAGCCAAAAAAAAGGACGAAGACGAAGAGGTAGATACGCCTTCGGTTTACGCAGTCGTCATTATGGTCATCATCATGGGATCGTTATCGTCATCGTCATCATAAGTGTCGTAAGAGTATTTCGTAAGCGGGATCTGGGTACTAAGAACGGAAGAGAGAGAATCGCCAAATAGGTAGGAGAGGAAAGTAGCCAGAGGCAAAACGATCGCGAGTGGAAAGGAAGAAAAACGGACAAAGAAGACCAAGGACACCAGACAGAGGAAGAAAGGGAAGAAGAGAGGCTCTGTTCACAAACAGAACAGCGGAGCACGGCATGACTTGGTAGGGAATGCAGTGCAATTCATCTCCGCCGCGGAGACCCAAAAGCGAGAGAGAACGATTCTTTTTTTAAGCTTTGTAGTATCCTGTCAAATTGATGTCTTGTGAGTGATTCTGCTCGTTTCTCCGACTGCAACCGGTGGGCTCGGAGCAAAGAGTGATAGCAGGAACGTCCTGAGTCGGGACAAAGCAGAGTGAAATAAAAGAAAGGGACAAAGACGGCAAGAGGAGAAGGAAGATGAAGATCCGGGCAAGCGAAAAAAGGAGCCAACGATAATTGAACTAAGCAAAAGGGGGATCCGAATACTCACCACCGGCAAAGGGACCTTGCAGTCCTCTGTAATGCTCCAATCGCTTCTCGTATCTCCAACTGAGGAAGAACATGTACATCTGTCAAATCAGAAAACAAGTCGATAGATGGCGCATCGCAGGATAGTCCATGCGGAGGTGCGCGTGATGATGTGATATAATGATGACGATTACATATGCAACAAGACCAGTCAGTTTGTCATTTTCTCCATGCAATAGCCAAACAAATCATTTAGGCGTCAAGAACAAACGGCGTCAATAAAGCCACTGATGCACATTAGCACTGCCTTGGGGGCCCAGTTCAGTAACTTCATATAGGTGAACTAGCGCCAGGGGGCAGCACTAGCTGGGTATGGATGGAGGCAATGATTAAAGAATAGGAAATCGAGGGTGGCAATGGCAAACAAGATAATGAGCGCAGTAACGATTAACTTACCTGGAAAGCGAGATCAATAAGCAACGAAAATACAAAGCCCCAAAAGATGCTGCTGTAGCCGACGGTGCAGAATGAGCTAGGGAGGTCGTGCGTGGCATAGCTCTCATTTGTCCACCAGATTGTCCCGCCGTTGTCGCACTCCCAGTCAATCTTGCTGTGTCTGGAATATGTAAGGTTTAATTAAGCGACTCGTGTTCTTTAATGAATAATGATAATGATGGTTGTGGAGACCATATCCGCTTACCCTCTTGTCAGTTCCACAATCATAGCGATGCAGCGCACCGCTGAGATAATGATCGCGAATGGCCATAACGATTTTGCGGCTCTCGTCCAGATGTACGATCGCTATTAGCGAGACGCGAGAAGGAGGGGCGCGCGCGGGGTCGGTCGGGGAAAACATGCAGCGTCGACCGAGAGCGGCGGATAGAACATGACGAGCGAAAACGCAGATCACACATGTAATCACAACTTCAAGTCAGCACCACACGTTTACTCGCCACATCATGAAACAATTAAATAGGGGGGGGGGGATTGCATTGTAGCATGTATGCATGCTGCAGCCACTAATACAAGGACTTACGTTTGATAGCGCTATGATATTGATCAGTGCCAAGAAGGCAATGAATAGCGAGATACCTCCGTAAATTTGCCTAACGAGACAAGTGTATAAGAGATGGAATCAGCGGAGGGTAGGTGGGAGAAACGGGGCGAAAACGCATCAGACAGATTGTGCGCCTCCCAGCTATGTAAAGTTAATGATAGTGATAGATGAAACTCGCACCATTCAGGAAATACAAAGAAAAAGTATTCGCCGTAGAGGAAGAGGAGGATGGCACCAATGACACTGTAAAGCTATTCATAATTGTGAAGTATCGATAGAGGGCGATGAAAATCGTTGACTTGGGCAGTTGAAACGTCTGAGATCAAGGACTTACAACTATCACGGATCCCCAGGCAATCGCACCAGCACGCTACAGACAAGTATAGCGAAGTCTATCCATCAATCGCCCCGTATGATAATTTTCAACGCACGTACCAGGGGAAGGAGAAGTAAGCAGTTATCACACCTGGATAAATGCGCATGATCGGTGTGCTAGCTTCACTAGAGGGCGATAAAAGTAGAACGTACCACATTGCAGATTAGAGAAGATGTTTGGAAAAAGTGTGTACGCAACAGAGAGGGGACTCGGGAGAAAGATAAGATCGTAAACAAATATCGGTAGACGTTAGGTAAAGATTGAACTAGTGTATCCCGTGCTTTTTTCTCTTTTTTGTGTGTTTCTCTTGCACTACCAAGCCCGTATCGCGGTCTTACTCGCTCTCTTGTGGTAGCCGGCCGTCCAAAGTAAAAATGGGAATAGACAGAGAGGTAACTGCCGGGAACGGGACACATGCGCCGTCTTGCGGTGAGCCGAATGCACGTGTTACGATGTGCGTCACAGGCCCGCTTCTGATGCACAGTGAGCTCAACTTGGTCATCCGCGTTGATGGCCATGAGCAAAGTGGGCTTTTCCACTTTTTGAACTTTCTTCTCTTTCTCTTCTAATTCCCCCGACATTCTGGCACTGAACCGTGTCTCTATCCCAACCCCTGATCACAAACTCTACCATTTTCTCTCTTAATGGCAAGCTTAGTCTATGCTCAGCGTGCATCTCCCGTGAGGCTACTGCCTACGCCACTAGGCTCGTCATTCTAATCATAGTTTCTTGTGATTAGTCAATACCGGGTCCCCTTTACCCATCTTGGCCAGTGTTCTTGTGAGAAGAAGGCAGCCAACTTTCTCCATTCATCCTAAGCCTCTTCATATCTCACTCGCTGTCAATTCGAATCACCCCATTACCATTGGCCCAGAAAAGTTTAAGAATTATCTACTTTGGAAATCACGGCCCCTTGAGTCTGGACGGTACTTGCTGCTGTTCCAAAACACGCGTTGCTTTGTGATGGTTATCGGTAGGAATAGATAAATATTATATGCTACTGGGGTCTCCTGGAAAAACCTGGAGTTTCCTCTCTAAAAAAAGATAATGTCGTACTGAAGTCTTCTGTTAAGCCGCCGATTCATCCCCACTGCATGTTATGCGTAGAGATATTCCGTTGGTCGTATCGGAACCCCTGGATTTCATTTGCTTCTCTTCTCTGGGCCATACGCTTTCCTCATCGATAACCGGGGAGCATACGTGGATCGTGGTTCTGAAACACATAGGTGGTAAGGACAGTTCAATGGCTTACTCACCAACGTACATGAATATCTACCGTGCTACGAATGTGAATTTGACGACATTTTGTGTCTATTAACGTTCAATCCACATTGCGCAAGAAAGTGTTAATTTACCGAGTCTATCAGTAGTACCACCAACTCAATCTAATGGTAATTTGCAAAGAAATCAAAATAATAATCAGCAGCACGCATTCTTATGTTTTACGCATATACCTTTCTCCTCTTTGGACAAGACCTTCATGAATCAGGGAGGGGATGGCTTGGTATGTAAAGTGCACACACACACCCTTTACCCCCACACTCACACTCCACACTGTTTCCCTTCCTGATCGCCGCTCATAAATGGGTCATAGATCCCTTGATTGGGATCTGTATTAACACCATCTTTGAAAGGAGGGAAAAATTTTCCTTGTCATGAGGCTTTGGATGGTGAGAGTGACAGAGCCCACAGATAGGCTCATTCATTTGCAGGGGCCTCGCGTAAACAGCATGTCCTGGCACTTTTGCTTTTTTTGTAACACCCTTCTCGTCCATCGCCTGGTCCCCTCCTTCCCTTTGCTAACCTGGGCTCTGCCAAGTGGTTTATGAGGGATTTGCGGCAGCTGGAAAAGCGAGGGAAATACACGATCGCTTGTAATATGCAACCCTCACAGCCATCGATCAAGAAGGGGGGAAATCAAGACAACATCTATCTCACCTTTTTCTTTTTTGCTTCTCTCTTGGGTGTTCTTCATTATCATTATCCACTTCCCCTTGTCATCATCAGGTTTCTGGACTCCACTGGTAGATTAGTCTATGAAATGTAAGTTTTTTTGCTTGCCAGTGATTATTCACTCGGTTGGAACATTCCGTCTGTCCTACACCACCATGACACCACCTCCTCGATCCGAGAAAATAAATCGCTGCCAGTACCCTGAAATGATACATCGCGGCGGACTGAGATAGCCAGCTCCGATGGAGTTTACTCCCTTTTCTCAATCAATGCATAAAATCGAGCAGAAGTAATATACATGTAAAGTGATTTACTAATAATCAAGGGTATCGTAATGACCTTCGGCTCCGAAGAGTGTGCTGCATGTCAGTTACGCCCGTTCGTTTCGCTAAACCAACGCAATGAACCGCTTGATGACAGACCTGAATACGAACCGCTCCGCACATACGTACAAGACAGACCACCCAAGCGAGTCGCTTGTGTTGTGATGTCAGTTGTTCATCGTCGTCCGAATCAAATCACTCGAGTTTCCGGTTGTGTTCGCCAGTTTCCATCCTACTCTACAACTGAATGCCAATAATACAGCTGGTATATGTAGTATTCGGATTATCAACGGGATAACTGGGTAATATCGGCACAAGATTCATGACGGACATCCGCTTCATGAACGGCATTTTTTTCTCGCTGAAAGACGGAACAGCCTGAGGAAAGTTTCCGATTATCGGTTCATCATACTTGTCGCATCTTTCTACTTTGATTTGCATTTCACCTCTCTCTTCCTTTCTATCCCTACTAGCTTTGGATTAAAAATGAAGCCCAAGGCAGACTATACAAATACGCATTTGTATGCAATAATCTTTCCTTCTGTTCCTTCAAATTTTGTCCTGGTTTTCAACTCGGCCAGGACATTCATGTATGCGCTAGTAGGATATATGTATGGATTATGCATCGTTTACTGGCATGAGGATGATGTCCTAGACCGCTACTGGCAGCATAACAGCTGATCGACATCTAATACCCGCATCTGTATTAATTATTATGATGATCATGAATCTATGGATGGAGTTATTACTATAAGGAGGCTAGGCATACATTATCAGGATGCAGTACGCCGACCTGCAGGGTGCTGGTCTCGCTTTCATACTAGTATTTTACATGCCCTCATGCAAGTAAATACATACTGCTCATCTTTACTCCAGAGATTCCTCTCCATTTCAAGTTCCTCCCTGCCAAGGAAGGTTCAGGGGCGATCAGACCTCGGCGGAAGCGAGGGACAAGGCATCCAAGGCTCGGAATGGCGGTGAGCTCCCGGATGTTGTTGGAAAGATCTTCCAGGGCTTCCTTCTATCATTGCGGGCATGCAGCGTGCACTCGGGTAGAATTTATTTTTGCCCCTGCCAGCGCGAGAAGACACGAACGACTCAAGTCACGGATTCCGAGTCGTCGACGCGGGAGATGTGTCATGTTCTTTACTCTTGGTCGCCGCCATGACCGGTGGCATTGGATCAACTCTATATATCAATTTTGGAAATGACAGATGATTATTACATGTACACGGTATTTGATTTGAATCAACTAGTGTTTTAGAAACTCGTGGTAGTCGGATATGTCCAGGTAGTCTGAAGAGACGAGACCAACAAGAGATGCAAGTTAGAACGGCATACTAAAATATCATATCAGGTCTATCTTAGGGCCCTATCGTCATGAGCGAATGTTCTAGGTGTATCAGTACCCTCTCTAGGCTATTCGAGAATCCTCTGCGTAAGCGAGAGTCCTCAGTGATTACAGTACTAACATTTCATATTGCCATTGATTGGCAAACCATATTTGCACCGGGATTCGAGAGCCCCAATAGTAGGGAGCAGGGCGGAAGTACAAGTCAAAATAGCTTCGCGCTATAGTAGTGTATTGTCATCATCATAGATGATGATATCAGGTGACCAATGCGGGACGATTGTGCATTGTGACCCAAAGGAATACACATAACTGAAGCAAACGGAGAATCTAAATTTTGAATTAAACAACCACAACAAGCTTTACTCATGAATTGGATAAGTAAATTTACAGTTTCTGTGGAACTGCCATCATCGTCATAGGGTCGCTGCTGTGGGTCCATCCGTCCGCATTAGAAAAGTAACGAGCCTAATGAGGATATTGAGTAGCCGTGCATTATCATGATGATCCGAAGCAGAATTTCAGCTGCCTTCCGGAGTGGAGGGCCGCTTGGGTCAGAAATTCTGATTACGACTGATTAGAAAGAAGTTCTGGGGGTCTCGGAGCCTTCAGGCTGGGTTCATGTGAGAGAGGCTGAGGAAGAGATCATGCATTAAGCGACGAAATGCGATGCGTCCTGTGAGCTTGAACCTTGTCCTGTGGCCTATACCATACATGTAGCTCAGGATATAATAGGTTGGCGCTGTTATGATAAGTGCTTCTCCTGGAGGAACGACTTGGAAAGTCCAAGGTAGATATTAGCCTCCGATCAGCCTGGAAGCGGAAGCAAAGTGTTCCCGAACCGCAATTGCCGGAAGTGCACTGGCAACTCCTTGTTTACTCTGCTTCAATTAGCAGCATCATCATCATCATCATGTCGCGCAGCAGAATCTTTCCGTTCATCTTCGCAGGCCTGACCGGTACGGATGCATTCCCTCTCCATTCATCGACTAGGCGATGATAACCAGAAGCTATGGTTGCTCCAATCACATTGTGCTATGCTCCTTCCAGGCATCGTATCAGGTGTTTACATTTTCCAGCCTATCTTTGAAGAAGAGCGTCAGAAAGCGTGAGTATTCTCAAATTATATTCCAATCTAAACTGGGCCATGTCATATCTTCATCATTTTCTCCTCCTTTCGGAGCTTGTGCTGTCAAAAAAAAATATACATTGGTCTTTCTCTGCCATGTCCCGAAATGGAGCCCACATGCATGCATGTATGATCCATTGACCTCGACTCAACTCATTGGCAAGAATTTGGCGTCGCTAAACGGATCCTCTTTCCCTCCATCCACTCTCATCGTCTTTTCGCTACTTCATACCATCCTCTTTTCTTTGACAGGCTCCTGAGACAAACCCAGACTGCTGGAGCTACAACTGTTGCTCCGACCGACGGCACCGCATCCAATGCAGCTATCTCTTCTATGAAGCCTTCTGCAGAAGCTCACGATTGCCATTGCGCATCAACACCAAAGGACATTTTGACGAACGTTCGGCCGAATAATGATAGCAAAACGATGGCCTAGAGAACGACACATGCGTGTATCGAATGTGCTTGCATTTTCGATATTTCATTTAACACCACCGCTTAGAGATATATACACCATACAAATTCAATAGTACTATAAACCTCTAAAAACAATGCTACCACCTCGCTTCTGTCTACCGTCCACCGCCTAGCGGACCTACCCGCGACGTTCCCATACCTATTACGAACCAGTCACATCAGTCATGTCGTAAGGTTGGAGTGATAGAAACGAAGAGAGCAATAACGGAGAAAGTGATGATGTAGGCCACCAACAAAAAAACGTGGTGACAATGCGCGTGTCGGCCTCCCGCAATTCTCCATCTCACACAAGATGATATCCCACCATACCGCATCACAACGCAACACTCACCTGCAAGACAGTTTCGCCCAAGAAAATCATCTCCTTGCGCGTCTCCTCAACGATCAGATCCTGGATCTGGAACCACTTCTCAGACTCACCGCCTCCGCCGGCCGCGCGGAGGTGTGTCTTCCACACGGTGTGCTCCTTGTCGCGCGTTGTGCCGGCGACGGACTCGTGTGTGACGTTTGCGATGAGGTCGTACAAAGTGCTGATGTTACCTGATTGAGTGGGACCTATGTCTAGGTCTGTGGATGAAAATAGTTAGGCGGGGTCAATAGTAAAAGGGGGAAGGTGGATATGAGGAAGAATTTCGGCGTGTGACTACGCGGGAGGATTAATGAGTGTAAACATACAATCTCGAAAGTCAAGTCCACGTAGGGGAAACGTGACGATGGTCGGATTCTTTTCTTCAATGAACTGATTTTTCGTGAACCGCTTGAAGTGGAGGATAATATATTGTGGGAGGCGCTGGCACTTGTACCGTCTTAGCTGACCAGCAAATTCCTATGTTTTTTCCATGCTATCAGACACAAAATCACGAGTAATGATAAAGACATGAGTGTCCTTACTTGCGTTGTTGTGCCATCATATTTCGCTAATATGGAATGTATGCCGACCTGGGGAATGATATTCTTCTCCACTGCATCTTGGAATAGAGGCGGGGGTGGCAGGTCAACAGCCAGAAAGAGGAAGGGCGACACCGTCGATTTGATGTCTGCATTGGCGGATCAAGTGGTGAGGACACTATCATTTGGGGCAAGGGGATGACGGCACACACCTCGATCAATATCAAACCGCGGCTTTTCACTACCAGCAGCATCAGGCCGAACAATGACATGTTGTGTCTCCACCCTCAGCTCGCCTTGAAAAGTGGAGAAGATGACGCCTGTAGGATACGGAAAAGCCTCAGATTATTAAAAATTGATTCAATCTTTCTCCCACACCACACCACACCACACCACCACAAACAAACAAATAAAAAAGCGAAAACTCACTCGAATTTCTCTTCTTCGTGCCACCCAAATCTTTATGTAAACGATTCAACAACCAGCCTAGAAACTCCACCGGATCACCCTGTTGCTCCAGGCTGAACTTGCCGGCACTAGCGCGGTTGACCTCCTGTAAGAACTCGTGCGGGCTGACCTGGCTCTTGAAGAGCTGCGGGTTCCAAATCTTCTTGGCGAGCGTAGCGAATCGCTTGAGTAGCTCAGGCTCCTTGCCTCGATAATCGCTCAGCAGCAGGTGGTCCCGCAGTGGAGGAATGTGCAATAACATGTGAATTACGACGTTCATGTGGTCGTTCTTCTTGATGTTGTTCAATCCAACATACCCGGGCAGGTAGGGTTTTGAAGAGAGATCATATGAGGGCTTGGTAAGGTGCTCAGGCGAGGAGAGTGCTTTGACGGCTGTCGGCGTGAATTTGGGAGAAAGGACGCGAGCGATGTCGTCCAACGATGGATCAGAGACGGGGTATCCGTCAGGCAAGACGTAGACCTAGAGATATGGATATGCGCACTTGAATACAAAATGCCACTAGCAACACAGTTGGTGCATCTAAGGGTGGGTTATGTGGGCGCACACCTTGGTTGTCTCGAGGTTAATAAACACATGGTGGTCGTCGTGAATCGAATGCGCATACGCGTACGAGTTTTTGCCTCTGCCTTGAAAGTACTTGCCACAGACGAGACAGCCGTAGGTGTTGATATTGGACAAAGACACTGAACAGACTTTCTCAAAGTCAAAGTCGAGTGCTGCACGGTTGATCTAACAAGGCGTTCATAATTTATATTATACATCATTAGACATAACATGCCGTACAGTGTCTAGATAGAGGTCAGAGGCACGAGCAGGACCAGTTGTCCCTTCGGCAATAGTGTCGGTGTCCTGGACATTGTCGTCGAGATCCTCCTCCAGCTCTTCTTCTGTTCTTGCTTTTTTCACTGGTCTGGGAGAATCGTTGTTGGCTACATCCTCGCCCTCTGGACGACTGCGTGTGGCCGCCATAGGTATTACCCGAGCAAAGAGTTGTGAACAGGATAAGTAATCCTAGTCGTAGTCCGGAGACAAATACAATTTCGCTGTCGACGACAACAACGACAAGATGATGCTCAGGACGCGCCTCAGAACTGCTGCTCAACTTACGCACAGACATCGTCTCCTGCTTACTTATGAATTTTCCTCGTCATGCACACTGCTTGATGGTCACACTAATATTAAAGAGCCTATCCCACTTGACCCCAGTCTCAAGTCGCTGCTTCAGGATGTCGACATGTCCCTTATGCATAACAAGCACCGCTCGGGCGAGTACCGCGTGCCGGAGCAGCCCAAACGGGAGCTCGAGCCCTGGCCTGAATCTGAACAGGATGATGACCGGCTTGCATTCGTAAACGATCCTGAGGCTTATACAGAACACTGGGAAGAGGGCGAATCAAGAGGCCCGCGCAAGTCTCCCGCTGCGCTATTTGGTAGTCAGCAAATCGGAGCAGTCGAATTACCTCACGAACTTCAGGATGCTATCCAGACACTAATTGCAGGTATGTGACAACGAATTCATACTCACTGTTCTTTTGCTTAAGAAAAATATACAACCTTAGACGCAGACAAACCTCGTTTACACGAGGACGCCAAACGGCTCTTTCTAAGTAACGACGGATCCTCCAAGACTTGGGACACCGCCTACGATGTCAAATATAAGTCTCGTCTGCAGCAGCATCGTCATGCCGAGCGCGATGGAACAGCATTCGCATCCATTGCTCTACCGTCACATTTTTCTGCCATTTATGCCGTCCTGGAGCATGTCAAGCTACGCCTGGGTCCACAGTGGAAGGTTGACCGTGTTATTGACTGGGCTGCTGGAGCTGGCAGTGGATTTTGGCATGTCATCAAAAGGTGTTATGCTTTTCTATCGGTGAATGCTGATACAGCTTATCTAGGGCCTCAGCATATGCATTCCAAAAACCCTCAACAGTTCCCATCCCCGAACATGGCGATAATTATGCCATTGCTAACTCGGAGATTGGCACGTACATTGGCATGGAGAAGCGCGAGAGCCTTACTCTAATTGGCAAACGCTTGATTGGGAGTAAGCCATCTACTTATTAGTCACTCATAGTAGAGAGTTAACATATGTATATGCATTATTTCTTAAGGCGTCCAAAGTAATGACATCAAAACGACCTGGCGAAAGTCCTTCAATGAAGAGGACAAGCTGGCCCGTGAGGAAGGCAAACAAACGGTGGCGTTATCCGCGTTTGCGTTATCTTCACTCCCAACGCCATTGGCCCGGAAGGCTATGGTGAAAGAGATGTGGGAAAGTGGCGCGGACGTTATTGTGCGTACTTCTTGCCCCTCTTCGTTATTCTGCAGTCAAAGCTAAGATATTTTTGTAGGTAATTATCGATCACAGTACTCCAGCAGGTTTTGAAAATATTGCAGAAGCAAGGCAAAATCTGCTCCGCATGGGTAAGAAAGAGTTTGATGACCCAGAAGTGCCGGAGGAGGAAATTCAAGGATCGCATATAATAGCGCCAGTAAGTTTCTTTCTGTTATCTAACAAACATCCGGCCATACAAATGATCATTCCCATTCATGCAGTGTCCGCATGATGGTGCCTGTCCCCTCTATCAACCTGGAGCGTCAAACAAGAAACTTGTATGCGGCTTCTCACAGCGCATGCAGCGTCCGGCCTTTATCCGCCATACAAAACACTCCGGTGTCGGCCATGAAGATGTCGGATACTCTTACGTCGTCGTCCGGCGCGGTAAGCGCCCAGTATACTCCACCAGTCAGCCACTGCTTGGGCGTATGGGCGCAATTGGACATGATGCAAACAAGGCACAGATGGAGAAGGAACAAAGAAAGGCCATACGCGAGTTGGAGGTGCATGTGGAGGGTGAAGAGGCGAAGAGTGCTGCTCTTACTTCGGTGGCGGCATCCGTGGAGAAGCCACAGTCGAAGGTCGAAAGTAGTGCAGCTGAAAACCAGGAGGAAGGCCTTTCAGAAGCGCTCCGATTGGAATCATATGCCTGGCCGAGACTCATCTTCCCGCCACTGAAGCGTAGTGGACACATTATCCTGGATGTATGCGCTCCTTCTGGTACGTATGATGAACAATTTATAGCTTACTTCATCTCGCCAATGGGCTGACTTATGTACCCCACCACTTTCTTTCGTACTATAGGCAAGATTTTACGCCAAACTATCCCTAAGTCGCAGGGCAAGCAGCCCTTTTATGACGCGCGCAAGTCCTCCTGGGGTGACCTCTTCCCACATGCGCCAAAGAACAAGCCACAGGAACGTCACTTTGGCGGCACGGGCTCTGCGGGTCAAGACATTGGCAAACGCTCCGGGAAAAAAGGGGGTAAATCTGTTGTGAATGCTGAAGAAGTGGCTCGTAAAGTGGCTGCGAAGATGGAAAAAGAAGCGCAGGAGGCCAGAAAGAGGATGAGAAGAGAGCGGAAGATGATGGAGAAAGACGCTGAGGAGAGGCAAATTTGATTCAAGTAAAATATTGAGCTATGGGACCTAACACAGCGTCTTTGCGTGGCGTATCGCACAGCTGTATTTCTCATTTTCTGCCCTTGCTCTCACCACTACTGAATTATTTGTTATGTTCTCTCTACACACTCCACTCATTCTCATTTCTATCATGCCTGTGCCATATAATTATGTAGAATTTAACTAATGATGATGTCCCGAAAAGTCGTTGGTGACTGCGTGTAGATATGTATGCGTTCAGTAGTCTGAAATCTGGATTGAAGGGCCCATGGTTGAACTTAACACCACACGAATAATCGAGGGGCCTGTGAAAAGAATACGAGTATTATGTATATGAGGAGACAAAGTTATAGAAACGTCAAATGAAATGGACATACTAGGCTTCTTCGATGCACTCTTTTTGCTGCTCTTTTTCACTTGGAGCTCGGCCTTTTTCTCTTCTTGGCCCGTATGTTTCTTGACCGTGGTCAAGAAATGACGGACGTTCCTGATAACGTCCTCAGGCGGGAAATGCATCTGTTCACGATTGCACGATTGAGTATTGTGGAAAAAAGAGGAGGAGCATATAGGCACCTTAGCAATAGGCGAACGAATGACGCCGTCAACGTCACCTCGCCATTCGTTTGAGCCTTTCAATTTGCGAATGTACGCTGCTACATCTTCTAAAACCGTACCGCGACGCTCTGAAGGCATGATACCGCGCGGACCAAGCACACGACCGAGCTTGGGTGTGATAGCACGGATGAGTGCTGGTGTAGCAAGGACAATTGTGGGTCGAATACGCCCATTTGCAACCTAAGTAATATGATATTCCATTCAGTGAAATCTGTTACAAGCGAGGGAGACGACGCAAAGAAATACTTACACTGTCCACAAGCTCAAGGCCGCCGACGATATCCGCGCCTGCCTCTTTGGCATCGTCTGCGGCCTTACCCTCTGCAAAGACGACCACCTTGTCCTCCCCCTTGCGTCTAATTTCCCGAGGCAGACTTATACGTCCTCGGGGCACGGCCATAGCGCGTTTCATCTCTGTCCGGATAGTAAGCTCATAGGTCGCCGACGGGCGCGCTACTTCGACGGCCTGTCGCGTTGAATAGTACTGTGTTCAGGACCAAAAGCCACACTGAGAACTAATCACATAACGCACGCGTAAAATATCAACAGCCTCTGATAGCGTCATTCGCTCGGGGTTCTTGAGCCATCTGTCGCGCTTGCGTTGTGCAATGAGTTTTGCTTTTTGCTCCAGCTCTTTCTTGGACGGTGCTGGTGGTTTCTTGATTTTTCGCAGGAAGAGGGCCGAGCTAGAGCTGAAGTTGCGAGCGGCCAGAGAAGATGCGCAATGCCGTGGGACAAGCAGCTGCGAGAGCCATGCCGACCTAGAGAACGCAGACGATGGTACCGAGGGCATTATGATGGCTTATGATGGTTATTGGCAAGGAAATGCAATGGCTGCTTTACTGCTAGTGGCACAGCCACCGACATAACAAAACTTGTAATGTAACATTATTGCAAACACCACACTTCATTTTGTTAACAAATACTTGGACAAAATTCCCGCTTGGCCTTCTCCCTTCCTTGCCAGGGCTCCTTCCCCATATACATCCACCATGAACAGAACATCCTCTAAGGCCCTCCTCGGCGGCATACGTCATGCCTCTAGCTCAGCAGTCCCCGCAGCGAAGGGGCGCCCAGGCGACGTCGCCGACCCCAAGCGGGACATCATCCGTCGTGTGCTCTACCCTGCCAACATCCGCAACAAAGCCTCGCCAACAGGTACATGGCGTCCAGACGTCGCCTGGGCGCTGAAGCGCGCTGTACCCTCTGTGCAAGCACACGACACTATCGAGCGCGCGTGGTTACTGTACCAGCGCCGGCTGCGCGAGCAGCGCCAGACCGAGCTCACACGCAAGTTTGAGTGCATGCGTCACGCCATGGATGTACTGCACGAGGTTGACCCGCATTTGTACCAAGAGGCAAACGTCCAGGAGGACCCGCGCAAACGTAGTGTGGCGGAGGTAGAGTTGGGCAAAACCTTGAAGGGTTCGGCGCAGAAGGTGCTTGATTCCAGGATACGTGGGCTTTTCCCAAGGGAGTTGAGGATACCGACGGAGACACCATCGAGGGAGGGGTGGAACTATGAATTTACTCCAATGGTCCACAAGAAGCAATGTGAGTCGCCTATGTCGATATTCTCATTTGAAGGTCGAAAATGTAATAATATACAACTTCACAGAATTTCAACTCGCTTAACCGTTGGCATTATGTTTAACAGCATATACTCTATAGATACCTATCCACCGAGCTTAATTCATGACGTCCTAACAAAAGAGCCTACTTGATTATATATGGCTTCCTTGCTATTTTTTCGCTCGCAATTACGCCCTAGGGTTTAACTTACAAACACATTTATACTCCTGTCATGTGGCTAATGTGCAGAAACTGTGAGAGCGAAAAACTGTGGCTAAAACGTTTGTTTGCAGCTTCCGTTATCACCACATAGCACCTATGGGGTCTCGTATTGACGGCAGTAAGTCCCCCTCCTGACCCATACCCATTCTACCAGAGCCTGTCTTGGATACGACTGTGCTGTGGATCTGCTCTAGCGCCTCAGCCCAGGCCTCGAGTGCATTATACCGCCTCTTGTCAAGGCTTTGTCTACGTAATGTATCACGATTAACCCTGCTGCTTGCCTGAAGAAAGGTGTAGCTTACTGCTTGTCAAGCTCAAGACGCATGCCCACTTGGTCAATTCGACCCTCAACTTTGCCTTCCAGGATAAGACCGATCAGCAGCTCTTCAACTTCGCTGACCTCAACATTCAATTGCTAATAGAGAAGAAATAGTCAAAAGGCCAGCTTTGATTATTAGGCAAATGAGGCGTACTTTAGCCAGGAAGGACAGCTCCAGCCGTGTATACGGTTTGATGAGGTCGATCAAATATTGTGTACGCAGGCTGCGTAAGAGGTCTCCAATGTAGCTGCGAATAAATGGGTCGTCCATAATTGTCGAACGGTTATCACGGAGAATCTTCTCGGCAAGATGCACCTCACGTCGCTGGTAGGCGTCAACGAGATCCGTCATTGCTTTGATTTCGGAGTCGTTCTTGTATCTTGAGATGAACATATTGTCAACACAAGGCTGAATATTTGAACAAACCATATTATTGACTCACGGCTTGGTTTCTTGACTGTCAAACGGATTAACCTCACTTCCCATGAGCATATTGGCCAGCACGAGGTACTTGAGCACTTGTATACGTTGAGGAGAGCCCGCTTCATCGTAGTTTTTAAATGCCTCGAAGAAGTCTTCACTGGCGCGGTTCCACTGGCGTTCACCCATCCACATCTTGCCACCGCACTCTTTGATGACACCCATGATGCGCGGATGCGGAATCGCAGAGCGAACCTGTTTGGTTGCATTGTAGATCTCCTTGAGCTTCCTGGTGTTACGCATCTCATTATGCATTTGGATCTCGAGTGCATAGATCTCAAGCAGCTGTGTGCCACGCTGCGACTGGTCCTCGATATCGGTTGCCTCAACGGCCACATGAAGGTCTTGAATGAGCTAGTAGTAGTTGGTTAGTTGGGTTTTATGAGTGTTTAAAAAGAGACTAGCCTTTGACAGACGTGTATATTCTTTCCTGTCCAACCATAGTTTTGCGAGTTTGAGATTGGTCTTTGCTGATAAGCGCTATATTCATGCAGCATTGATAAATGACCGCAACTAAATCGATGATTAACTTGTATACCTCATTCTTGGCCTCTACTAGGGAGTCCTTTGTGGCCTGGTAGAACTTTTCCAGAATGTCTACTTCGATAGGTCCACCCTTCCCACCACCAACATAGTCCAGGATGCCGTTGATCGTCTTCTCGGAATAGTTACGCGTCACGGCCGATTTGGTGTATGTGAGAAGTTGAATGTATGTTTGAAGTGCAGCTTTTGGGCGTCGTAGCACAAGATAGTTGATCTTGGTCGATTGCTTGAGAGCTTTAAATCCCCTAAGTTGTGCAATTATGAATTTAATGATGAATTGATGTATCCAGACTATTCGCGCATACCAATCGCCTTTCTCCTCCTCTTGATCTAGAATCGCCTTGAACAGGCTCAAGGCTTCCTCCGGATCATCCTCCTTTTTCGCTGTGTGATGGTCGGCACGCGATCACGCAGAGAGCAATGGGCTGGCATAGTCAGAAGAGGGCGCACATTTTGCGGTATAGTACATATTCTCGACGTCAGCGCTGCCGGCATCATCTGCATCGTCTCCATCTGAGTAGTCGAAGCCGTAGTCCTCATCGTCGCTCCCCTGCATGTAATCTGCGTCGTCGTCATCCATGGTAGCAATAAGTCGAGTTTGAGATAAAGAGCTGAGAGCAAGTGAATGCCAGTGGCCCGGGATTCCAACTACCATTGCCTCGGAAGCAGATGATTATTGACGCAATCACAATTACATAATACAGTAATGACGAGATGCCAATTTGGCATGTCTTTGGAAGCGAGTGCTCACAAACCACGAAATGCATACTCGTTGCGCTAAACCATCATCGTCATGACTGCCTAGGCCGCTTGCAAACCCCATAGATCAGAATTTTGAGAAATTTATACTTCTGTATTTCTTTGTAGATCCATCCTTTTCCCGACATGAGCAACGGTAGTATAACTACAGTCGGCGAACTGCCATCCTCGCCTCTCCAGGGCAGCTTCATCTCTCGCTCGCGCAGCAGCACCAAACTTGTCGACGATGTTACCAGTCTTACATCCTTCAATCCATTCTCAGAAGAGGATGAGAATGAGCAATCTTCGCTCACCCTTGTCTCCTCCCTCTTTTCCCGCATGAAGAACACCCTCGCAGCTCCGCTCTCTGCGACTACCGCATCGGCATCATCGAACACTAATGGAGCAGGGACAGGCACTGGAGCAGGTGCAGGGGCTACATCTTCGGCATTAGGCGGCGGTGTTGACGCCAGACGACCATCCGTGACTGCGACCCAGACTAGTCAGTCAAACAGCTCGACGGGGAGATCCACAGGCGCCGGCGTTGGCACAGACCGCCCCAGCTCCCTCTCCATTGTTCCACCAGCCAAACCTGTCCCACCATCAGTTTCGTTGACGCCCGTTATATCCGAAGTGCCGACCTTCAATATTGAGTATAGTGAGGGTTCACCTAATGCCGTTGGTATCGGCGGGATAAGCAGTCGGCCATTCACACCTGTATATGATCAGGGAGAGAATGGGTTCTTTGGATCATCCATACCAGGATTTCCAATCCAAGACGATGCAAGGAGTATACGCACAGTAGCGAGTGTGAATAGATCTGCTTCGGTGTCAAAGGTGATGCGCAGGATTAGAGGAGAAGGCATGTATCCTGTTCAGAGTGTTCACTGACATATCCTACAATTTCTAATGGTCCATTAGGATTGTCCAGAGATTATTGGATGGACGATGAGAGCTGCAAGGAGTGTACAGATTGCCAGAGCGTCTTTACAACATGGCGAAGAAAACATCATTGTCGTATATGCGGTAAGTTATAAGATTCAATCACCAATACGACTGAGGGATCGAAGTTTGTCAAGGTCAAATATTTTGTTCTCGCTGTGCTTCAAACATCATCGAAGGCTCCCGCTTCGGTCACAACGGCATGGTCCGCGTCTGCAACATCTGCCTTGAGAAGCTCGGCAAAGCAGATGAAGATGATGAAGATGATCGTCGTTCCGTGACATCCTCTTTGCTTTCCTTCCCTGCTAACCAACTTGGATCTGATGCTGTGACTACGATGCACCTTGGGCGTCACCCACAATCGTCCTTCGCCGCTGCACAACTGTTTGGTCGTGCCGATGAACCGTTCAACCTATACTCCATCGCCGAAACGAGGAGGGTCTCTGGCGGCTTTGATCATAATTTGAGCAACTCGCGCGCCGAATCTCCTGGGGAAATTGATTCTGACGAAGCAGCGGGATATCTCCCCGTTCGGGATGCCCCAGCACCATTTCGTCGCAACTTAGCCACGGATGATGACAAGGTGCAAGTCACACCAGCATTTATTGGACAAAACACGTCGCCCGCCCATGCTCTAGCTCCTGGTAGCAAAACCCCTATCGAGTTCCCAGTTACAGTACCAGTGAGCGTTACACCGACTATGAGTACCATCACATTCCCTGTGAGCTCGCCAGAGCAGTTTGGGCTCGATAGTCCACGACCACACAGCGCCATGCGCTCACGCTACAATTCCTTTGGCGCTGATCTTGACCTAGGCGCAACTCCGCACATGCGTAGCCGCGCACAAAGCCGGCTGGACGACTTTCCTGTCGTGCAGGCTGGATGGCGTACGCGACGTGAGAGCACAGCATATGCGCAAGAGCTGAACATGACGTCTATGTCACACCTACGTATCATGCTGCACCAGATGCTTACTAAGGAAGATATTCCAAACGTCAAAGAGTGGCAGGATACGCTCCTCCGACTCGCAATGAGCATCTCGCAGAAGCTGACTTTCACGGCACATCCGCACCGGCAAGGCGAGGATATGGACGTGAGGCGGTACGTCAAGATAAAAAAGATCCCTGGCGGGCGCCCCTCCGACTCAGAGTACATCGACGGCGCAGTGATTACAAAGAACGTAGCGCATAAGGATATGACGCGCCTACAGCGCAATCCACGTGTGATGTTCATCACATTCCCACTCGAATTCTCCCGTGTCCAAGGGCAGTACCTTCACTTCAAGCAGATTGTCATGCAAGAAAAGGAATATCTCCGCAACCTCAGTGCACGCATTGCAGGTTTACGTCCCCATGTGATCCTTGTCGAAAAGTCTGTGTCACGCATTGCACTCGAGGAGCTGGCCAAGCACAACATCGCTGTTGCGCGCGCCGTCAAGCCGTCTGCAATCAAGTTTGTCTCGCGTATGACACAGGGGAGCGTCACGACCTCGATCGACAAGCTCGTTACGTCCGAAACGCGTCTAGGTTACTGTACCAAGTTCCGCTTGCAGA
This sequence comes from Agroathelia rolfsii, assembly GCA_018343915.1. Lineage (NCBI taxonomy): Eukaryota > Fungi > Basidiomycota > Agaricomycetes > Amylocorticiales > Amylocorticiaceae > Agroathelia > Agroathelia rolfsii. Next base: position 3,335,439 of record JABRWF010000001.1, on the reverse strand, counting down.
CGTTTGATCATCCGCTCATCCCTGGCCGGCGTAAGACATACATGCGTTTCGAGGGCTGTAGTCCCGAGATGGGATGTACGCTTATTCTTCGTGGCGCCGATATCGTGACTCTTCGCAAGATCAAGCGCGTTACCCGCTTCCTGAGCTTTATTGTCCGTAATCTCAAGCTCGAAACACATCTGTGGAAAGATCTTGTAATAACTGTCCACTCGCTTAACTCGGAAGCTGTGCCTGCCTCGCTGAGTGATCAGTGCAGGACGCCCAATGCTGGAACATTGTTACTCTCAGAGGCCACCATAGTCGACTCGCCACAGAAGCAGGGGGCATCATTGTTGGAGGTTGACGAAACTAGTTCGGACTCCGCGAAACAGAATGGCAGTCATAGCCCGCACATTGACAATGAAGAAGATCTTCCGGATGAGGACGCCGAACAACTCAGACTCACGAAGCGCATCCAGCAATCCCTTGAACCGTACACCAAGACGTTCATTTCTGTGTCTGCCACACTCCGTTTCCCACCACCCTATCCGATACGAACCATGAAGAAACTCGACGACGAACTAATCGCGGCAAAGCACGACTGGGAGGACGAGGTTATCCGGCGAGAAGAGAGGAGTCATCCGAAACAGCAGCCACAAGAGCCAGATGCTGAGAGCACTCCGCTGATTCAAATAGGCTCGAGTGAAACCGAATTTCTCGACCAGGAAAGCATTAATGCGCGGATAGAAGCGTTGCCCAGCCCAGACATCCCTAAGACACCCACTATGACCAGCACACCGCTCGCTATTGGATCAATCTCTGTGCCAACGTCGCGCCCTGACAGCATGGGCTACTTCGACATCAAGCCCGCCGAGTCCCGTACATTGATGCAAGTGGATAATGGGATGCTTTCCGGTGCCTCAGCGCTAGCTAGCCCGAGCGTACTACTGCCTGAGCCCACGATGAAGCTAAAGACGGTTGACGATATCCGATTGGAGAGCCGCTTGAGCTACATCAAGCTGAAGCATGAAGAGCAACGGCGCATTTGGGAGTGGTATCTTAGAAAGAACCCTGATGACTTTGTTCTGGAAAAGTATCAAAGCATTAGTATATGGCGATATGTGGTGCTTACGGCCGAGATCGACACACGCCGCGCTTGTTTCCCGCCGCAAACGCAATACGTAGACTTTTATGGTGATAATGATTGGACGTGAGTGAATCTTCAAGTCAATTTGGATTTTTACAGCCAACAACTGATCACAATTTCAGTCTCGGACAATTCATTGAACGCGCCGTTACTGAGACTATCTCCTACATGCAAGACCCTAAAGACGTCTGCTCTGGCAAAGGCTGCGGTCAGCCCCTTGCGCATCACTGTCAAGTCTACGTACACAATGAAACGCGTGTCTTCGTCGCTGTCGAGCCATGGGATGTTGAGATTGTCGGCTCACACCCGTCCATAGGAGACCCAATCACGACTTGGAGCACATGCCGGCTTTGTAGGTCCCCAACGCCGTTTATCACTGTTTCCGAAGAAATGCTGCGTTATTCCCTCGCCAAGTTTCTCGAACTTCACTTTTATCCGGCCGATGTACATCTTCTACAAAGTGCCGGCTGCCAACACAATATCTATCAGCATCATATACGTTACTTCGCCTATCGCGGCATGATGGTACGCTTCCAGGCCGATCCTGTTGCAATCCATGAGATCATCTACCCCGCTATGCGCATTCGCATCCGACCTGAAACGCAGCTGGAGATGAAGAATACAGACTACACTCTGCTCCAATCAAAGAACATGACCTGGTACGCGCTTGTAATTGAAGAGGCCAAGTTCTTGCTTTCGCGGGAAGATGATCCCGCCTCGCCCACAGCAGAGCATCTCAAGGGGCTGATTGCGCGCGCCGAGAACGAGCGAACTGAAATCGCGGAACTAATTGATCGTGTATATAACGAGTCGGCAATGACGGATACCCTGGCCTTGAATGAGGTTCGAACGAGCCGCCAGGACAAGATTGTAGCATGGGGCAAGGATCTAGAGGCGATGAAGGCACGTATATATCAGCTCGAATATCAGGCCATGGATCGTCCGAATCGGCGTGTATCTACCTTTGGATCCGTGCGCGCAATTTGGCCGAAGAAACATGACGTGTCTACGATCCTCAACGTGGCCTCCTCATCTGTTTCTGAGGCTGAAGAAAGCTTGCCTCCAAAACGCCAGACCAGCACGGAATCTGTTGCTTCTTCCGCCTCGTCTGCTTCTGAAACAGATGCTGGGCCTGAGAAGGAGACGCAATCCGAGCCCGAGACGTCTATGGAGCTGCCTTATCTACCTCCTGCTAAGAATGCAGATACCACAAACAGCCATCTGGCATCCCAGAATGCTGCTTCAGAGACCGCGCCAATCGAGAATCATCCTGAACCTCTACATCTCGTTCTCGAAGAAGCCGGAGCCTCGGTTGAACGCATCCAACCTGAGCTTGAGTTGATATTATCTCCCGCGGAAAAGTCTGATCCAGATTCGGATTCTACGATAGCAGCAGCAAGGAAGGAAGAGGCTCAGTCGAACTTGGAACCTATCCCGGCTACACAGGTATAATTCTTCATAAATAAATATAGTAATAGTTTGTCTCATTTATATGGAATAAATAGGAGGACGAGGAAATGAGAATGCGACGACCTGCCCGTCTCCCGAAAACTAGGTTGCCGAAGCGTTCAGCACAGCAGCCTTCGGTCGCAGACCTTGTAAAGAAATATTCGGATATCCTCCCCGCGGAAGGGGTTCGTGATCTGGCAAAGACAGCTTTGGCCCCACCGATGCCCATTTCCGAAAGTGAAGCAGAATATCCCGCACCCCTGGCCAGAAACCAAACTCGCACTAACAGGAGCCGGCACCATCAACCCTCCCATAACCAACAAACGTCCGATATCGATCAAGGCTATGCTGCTAGCGTCAACTCTCGCCATCCAAGTGCACGTACTCGAAGAATCGCGAGCACAACAACCCAAGGCTCTCGTATCCCAGGTCCTGGTATCTCCGCCCAGCCATCTCAGCTAAATCCCCATCAATTTGTTCCACCTAGTAGTCCTACTCCAAGCGGAAGATTCCCTGCGGCATTCAATGCTCCAACTACAAGCAACAATAGGCTCGGAAAAGGAAAGTCCAACTACCGTATTCCTTCTCGGGGAGAAAAGGCTGCCCGTCCAACTCCGACAGCCGGGCCCAAATCTACATTCAGGCGCCCGACAGGCATACCCGGCGGCAAAGTGTCTAATATCGCGAAACAATTTGAGCGTCTCAATAAAGACAATGAGCGTGCGAATCGTCGGTATAGTGTCCTTCATGGTCGGAGAGCTCGTCCTGTGGCATCTGCACGCACAAAAGTCGAGATTCTCGATAGCGTCAAGGACGCCATTCGAGATGAATCTGATAGTGATGACCCCTCGAGCGAAGCAGACGATGAAGGTGAAGGTGAAGAAGAAACCAACAAGAACAAAAAGTCGAGTGCTTTTACATCTTTGGAGTCATCTTTTGAGGGTCCAAGCAACTTGCCAAATCCCCCGCTAGAACAAAAGCCTCCCGAAGAAACTTCCCCGTCAACGAATAAGAGACCATCTGAAACAAGCAAGGATTCTGAAACAGCCCAAGTGGTGCAAGTAGACAAACGCGAAGACAGTAGCTCGGCACCACCCACTCCATCTATCCCCTCATCAGAGAGAGAATCGACTTCGACTTCACAAATCTTGGAAGTAGAAACAGGTAGTGGCACGGAGCGTAACTCCATCCTGAAGGCATTGACTGGGTTCTGGCACCCACCACCTAGACAACGTCTTGATCTTGAACATGATGACGCCGGGGGCGATCCGGAGCATCTTTTCCGTGATTCTTCCATAGCTGTGCGCACGGATGAACCGACATCCATTATTGCAATGGCCCTTCGGTTAGTACACCCGTTTCCCTTCCGAATAATTATTGATGTCTAAGCATTGATTTCAGATCTAAATCGTATAGTGATCTCTTGGCGAAGTCTCGCGCGGAAAAGAGGCTGGTCCGAGAAGTTAAACTAACTGACAGTGGTGAAGCATTCATGCCCGACGATGATAGATCTACTATGGAAACACAATCTACATGGGGTGTAGTCAATATGGACGGCACCGATTCTTCTAATCCTACCGACGAACTTCGCGTGCCATCTTCCAAGGCACCTTGGGCTATCAGTAGGTTTCTCTAAACATTTAAGCAAGACTATATCTAATGCATCTATTTATCAGCACTAGAAACAAATGACCTGGCAATCTCTTGTACAATTCTGTACCCTGAGCAATTTGATGCTCTCCGACGCAATTACGATTGCGAAAAGAGTATTGTTGAATCCCTTGCTAGATGTCTCAAATGGGATGCAAGTGGTGGCAAATCGGGATCTGCATTCTTGAAGACAAGGGGTATGAAACCAGGTCTTTCATTTTCCCGAGTGGCATCTAACCTTAAAAATAGACGATCGTTTCATCGCTAAAGAGTTGTCAAAGCCAGAATTGCAGACGATGGAGACATTTGCACCAGCTTATTTTGATTACATGTCCTCCGCCATATCGGAGAATGTGAGTTTATATGTATCAACAGGTATGCGTCGCTCTAATCATTGCATGTAGCGACCCACTCTTCTTGCAAAGGTCTTCGGTATTTATAAAATTACCTGGAGGAAGATCAGAAAGGATGGCGCTAAGCTAAAAACAATGCAAATGAGTCTTATTGTCATGGAAAATCTCTTTTACGATCGGAGGTTTAGCAAGGTTATAGCCCGACCCCCTTTTTTAAGTTCTGCTCTAAAGGCTCATCGTCCTACAGATATACGATTTGAAGGGATCTACGCGCAATCGTCATGTACAATCGACCGGGCGTGAGAACGAGGTGCTTTTGGATGAAAATCTTGTTGAAAGTAAGCTTTGAATGCTATTGCATTGCTGTTAACCTTAAACCAATTTCTTCCGACAGCCGCTCATCTTGCTCCTTTCTATCTTCGTGAACACTCAAAACGAATCTTGAGATGGCTATTGTATAACGACAGCAAATTCCTTGCTAATATCAACGTTATGGACTACTCTTTAGTCGTGGGAGTCGACAATACTACTAATGAGCTTGTTATTGGGATCGTCGGTACGTTCTTAATCCACAATCAAAGAGAAGATCCGGTCACTTATCCGTTAACAGACTATGTCCGTACCTATACTTGGGACAAGAAACTCGAAAGCTGGGTTAAAGAGTCCACATTCCTTGGTGGAGTTGGCAAAGGAGAACCAACCATCCTTAGTCCTGTACAGTATCGTCAACGCTTCATTAGTGCCATGGAGCGATATTTCCCTCTGGTGTGCTTTTCTTTGCTTATTCCTTTCTTTTTGTTATCTTTTCCTAACTCCTAGCAGATCCCAGATCGGTGGATGAAACAAAAGGATTTTCCTGAAGAAGATTTAAACACACTTGCCGAACTCTGGAAGGATTGGTAGACGAACTGTTATGATCATCATTATCAATGTTACTCTTAAACCTCATTTTCACGTACTTGGACGTCTCTCATCAATACTGTAGTTATTTACCCTTTCGCGATTCGATACCTCTTTGGCATGTTGAATAATCCATCATGATCTTACGTACACATAATCAATTTACAGCTTGTGCATCTTGGAAGCATCTGTGCTCATTAGGTTACGTTTTTGCTGCTTCATCTCCGTAGAAAACTGCTCTTTTGTAGATTTCTTGCTTGCTCTCCGGGCTTGACGCTCCGCTTTAACCTGTTGCTTGCGCGCCTTCTTATCCTCCTTCAACTCGTTACGTGGTCTTGCAACAGTTTTGCAAGGTTCTGCAATTACTTTCAGTTCTCAGGCAAATACCAGCAATAATGTAGTTTAACGCAACCTGATAAATCAAGTCCATCGTGTGCAGCGTCTGTTACCGGTTTAGTTGGATGTGGAATTTTCGCTTTCGCGATAGAAGGAAGTCCGGTCTTTGGGTCTAGAGTGATTTTACTCGTTGATCTTGGTTCACGAGCACGGATAAGACGAGGATGGTTTTCGAGGTTTGTGTACGTTGCTAGTCAAAATATTATATGACATCCAAGCTAAGGACTGAGGTGACAAACAGGCGACTCACTCAGGATAGTCTCACAATCCCATCGGTCCTTTTTGGGGTCATCATCATATTCGGCCCACACGTCTGCTTCGCCAGCGGAAACATCAATCCCGTCGCCATTCTCGATAAGAATACGGTCGTCATCGTGTCCCATGGCCCTCCTCAAGGTGTTTAATTTGTCTGCACCGCTGTCCCCTTCAAGAATGGTATTCATCTTTCTTCCAACCACCTCGTATTTGCCCATGAATTCATCCATAATAGATCCGAAATCTTCTCGGGAGGCGATGAGCTCAGGGGCTTCATCCGAGTCCTGGGAAGTAGTTTCATCTTCATTGTCTTCGAAGTCATCTTCATCCGATCCATAATGTTTAGCCATAAACTAAAAGTTTTTAGACCAATAATCAAGCATGTACATGAGCGTAAAATTCACCTGGTCAAAACGTTCATCCAGTGTTTGTAGTGCCTCATTTCTAACCATTGAAGAGCTACTCATGCTGTATCCAGAAGCCTCGGACGACCCCTTGCGCCGTCGTTTACCCCCTATAACATGAATTTGAGGCAGTTGTGTGACAGTATCTCCCCCTTCGGATGCAGCATCCAGATCCGAATCAATATCGCTCGAAGGTGGAAGACTTTTTTGTTCCCGCTTGAACTTTGCGAAACGAGCCTCAAAAGTATCTTCTTCATGACTTGAAAACTTTTCGGATGCTTCTTCTGGCACACCATATTCCTGGAATTCGTAATCCGGCTCATCGTCTTCATCCCTCTCTCCACCAGCTACCAGCTCTCCAAAGAAATCATCCTCCAGCTCATCGTCTACGAATGCGTCATCTTCCAATGCTTCAAGAGTTTGGCGCAGATGAGGATCCATGTCGGGGTGCAGGCCGGAAATGGAAGCGGGAATGGCATCTTGAGAGCTGTAATCAAGTGGGAGCTCGGTCAACGAAGGAAGGACTTCTGCAGGTAGATCTCTCAAGCTGATTGGAGCCTTGTCTTTGCCCTTGTTTTTGGGTTTTGTGGATGTGGGTGCCTCGATCAGGATACTTTCAACACCTTCTTCCTCGACCCCAACGGGACGGAGATGTTGCATGTAGTTATACTCGGTATCGTCGTAGTAGATTCCATATAAAGCTGCCTCCCCAACATTTCGATCACGATCCCGTTCCACCTGGTCCGAGGGCAGTGTTGCTTCCAAGTCAAGTAGGGATTTCCCCTGAGGATAAAACGAAAAATGTTATCGGCAGCATAGGCATCAAGTGCGAAACTTACTCACTTTGGAATTCGGTCTTTCTATCGCCTTCAGAACATGCTTGCTAGCACTCTCATCGTGGATTAAAGGATCACGCTGGGAGCGATGCACAAGTTGAAAATGTTGATTGTTCGGCCCTCTCCAAATGGACTTGGATTTTGGTGGCATCGCGGAGAGATTCTGGAAGAGATACGCTGTCTACTCTCTTGACGTTTTGCTCGGGTAAGGACGAATTGGTATAGCACAGGGAGCCGTTTCTGAATCCTTCAATGCCTCAACAGCTACTGTGTGAATGTGGTAGTGTAGCCTAGTAGTAGTTAACCTGCCAGTGACTGAATAACAGGTATAGTATTGCTGATAAATGTGTCGGATATCGGAATGAAAATATGAAATTGAGTGTGGAATGGAAAATTGTAATGTCCCGACGAGCCCCCACGGGCAAAAACCAGGGATTTAGTATATATATAAAATCATTCAAGCTTACGAGAGTGGATAGGAGCCATATATGTCTTTGAATAAGCTAGGAATATTATACAATACATGTAAGTAAAACACAAGTGTTCATTCCGTGATCGATATGAGCACAAAATTCAAAACACGTGATCATAACAATTTGACTTTCTTCGCAGCAGGATGGGCTTCTCCCTTTTCTCCCTCTTTTCGCTTCTTAGACAGCCCAGATTTGAAACCAGCCATGAGTTCCCGGAAACGTTTCTTGAAATTATGTGCGATGGCGAGCACCTCAGCATCGGTGTGGTTAAACTTTTCGCAGTTGTATAGCATAAGATCGACGTCGGCCTCGAATGCCTCAACGGAGTCATATTTGTCTGCATCGAGCTTAGATTTAATGAGCGACAAATCTCGGGCATCCTTGCGTGGAATGACGTCAAAATAGGTGGGAATACCCAAAAGGACGGGATCGACGGCAACACGGAAAATCCAAGACCTAAAGTTGATGCCCGTATTTAGTCAACATGTGTACCATTGAATACTAGCACTTACACATCCTCCTTCATGATTGTGTTAATTATGCCTTGGAGAACCCGTTTGTCACTACCAGCAAGCCTCTTCTGCGCCGCTTTTGACCACTCTTTCCTGAAAACACCTTCAACCACATCAGCACAGATAACAGGATATGTGCCAGGAGGATTGAATTTGCGGCAGTTGCCGAAGACAAGGTCGGCGTCCCTCAGAAATTCGCCCATGGTAGCATATTTTCCTTTGGAGAGTTTCGAGAACATTGTACCAAAGTCCATAGGTTCCTTGATTTCAGATAAATACCTATACACAAGCAATAAGCGACTATTACTCGACCTTAGTAGAAAAACTTACGTAGGACAGCCATCGCGGATGGGGTCGACGGGCTGAGCAAAAATAGGATATTCCTTCAACTTTGAAATGGCTCTGAGCACTTCGCGACATTTCCTCTCGTTGATAGGAATGGCGTTGGCGTCTGGGGCTGATGTGCTCTTGTCTCTATTGGATTTAATAGGTGTTTGGCTGGGGGTCGGCTTGCTTGGTTCTTTCTCCTTGCCCTTCGATAACTTCGTAGTAGGAGTATCTGGTACTGTCTGCTCAGGAGCTGCAGAAGGATCTTTCTTGATTTTCAACGTCGGAGGCTTCGGCGCCGCAGATAGTGGCGCAGTGGGAGTAGATTCCTTTGAGCTCTTTAGTGGTGCCTTCGCCGGCAGATCAACGGATGGACGAGACGCCTTCGATGGCGTAGGTGCCGCAGAGGTAGACGCTTTGAGTACATCGTCGTCTTCAAAGTCAACCTTTCTACGCTTAGCAGCGTGCGCAGATGCATCTCCTTGAGGACGTTGCAAAGATCCAGAACGGTCCTTGTGAGGTTTAGTATGCTTCTTGCCTTCCTTCTCCTGTTTTTCCATGGCAAGGACCTCCTGGAGCAAATCGTGCGAGCCGTCATCAACCTCCGGTGGTGGTGGTTCATTGGTGGGAGCAGGCTTCGGTATCTTGAGACGAGGACGCGGCACTTTCTCCGACGGCGTCTTTTCCGATGGTGTCTTCTCTGAAGGAGTAGGCGTCGATTTACTCTGCGAGCTGCCCAACTTGAGTTTGATGCTCGGCCGAGATACCGTTGGCGTGTCAGGAACTGTAGCAGGTTTGGGTGTCGAGGGAGGAACAGCTGGCGGACGTGGATGAGGTGCAGGAGCGGCAGGCGGAGGCATCCTGGTTGGAGCTGGCTGAGCAGCGGCAGCTTCCAGGGTATTGTTGATACGTGCCCATTCTGTAATTTAATCAGTGAAATTATCCAAATAAAGACAGCAAAGAAACAAACGTTTCTGGAAAAATAATAGCAATGTGATTGCTTGGTTGTGAACATAGCTACCGGGCAAATTATACGTCTTCGCATTGTTGATCATGAGGTTGAAGTCAGCTTCGAAATCGGCTCTGGATTTATACATTCCGGCCTCGAGCTTGGCACCCATAGTTCCGAGATCCATAGGGTTCTTGATGATTTCGAAGTAACTATGAAACCTCAGATCAAAAAAAAAAAAAAAAAAACGCTACACCACTAAGCCAAATGACAGACGTACTTTGGGGCCTTGTCTCGCACTGGATCAACAGGCTGCAAGAAAAGAGAAGCTGCTTTCGAGGTGTTGAGTTTCTTCAACGCGCTTCTGCAAGCTTTGAGATCGTTGATACTCATGCCCGCAGCCTGGGCTTTCGGAGCCGTCGGAATCTTGTCTGTCCTGGGCGGACGACCCTTCCTTTTCAGTGAAGGTAAGATCACGCTACCAGTCGCAGGGTGTGTCCCGTTACGCGAGGGAAAATTGGCCATGACGGGTGTTCGAGGAGAAGGTGTTGGCTGCTGTGTGACGAGAGGCAGTTTGACCTTGGGCGCGGGAGTGAATGGCACCAAAGGACTTCTTGCTGGAGTCCCAGTACCGCCGACTTTGATCGAAGGTGTGAGGTGAACCTTAGGTTGTGCCTTAACGGCGGGTAAAGCGGGGGCCGTCTCTGTCACTGGGGTAGGCGGCAAATGTATCGTCACCTTTGGTGGCACTTCTTCGACTCCGCGAACAAGTATATCGGCGAGTTTGAGGGCACTCCAGCGAACTTCATGATCAACATCCGGAGCACTACGGAACAACACAGTCAATGAACAGTCAATATTTAGAACAAACCAAGTTACTCACAGAATGATGGGCATGATGTACTTTCGCAGAATTTCATTCTTACCCACATCGCGATCCTTGCGAAGAATCTTGATCATCAGGTCTACGTCACTCTTCTTTGCGGCTTCCTTGGTTTTCTCGGCCGTTGCGCCATCTTCCTCGATAAGGAGTGATTCAGTTTCCTTGACTGAGGACTTGAGTTCGCCCATGGACACAAGAAGGGCGAGACTCTGGCAAGCCCCACGGGCTACATGCCGACGTATAATTCGAGACGGATCCTTTGCCATGACAGCCAACATGTACTCCATCATATCAGGCGTGTACCATTTCGTGAGGAATAAGCCATCGAAAGCGGCAATCCGAACTTGAGTATAGTTCCCCTCCCTACCAATGGAAGTAAGGTGTAATTCAAACTGAGCAAGAGAAATAAAATAAAAAATAAAAAACTAACCTGGTCAACGGGAAGAAGACCTTGGAACGATCAGGAATCAACGTAGCGAGTGAGAGAATCATGTAGAACTAGTGCAAAGCATTAGTCTGACAGCTTAAAGTATGTATATGAGCCATACCTCTAATGTAGCAACAGTCACAATATTGTGTGCCGAAGGAATAAGTCTGTCCATGCTACGATATCTCTCAATTTCCACCTCAGCACGCTTGATAAGATCGATGTCCTCGGATGTATGTTCGTCACGATTATCGGTGGTCACGAATTCTCCGCGTTCAGGTGGCACTGTAGAAACGGAAGCACATGCTAGAGCAGATATTATAGTACAAATATAGAAGGCGTCCGAGAACTATCAAACCGTAAAGTCAGAAACAGAATGCCATGAGAAAAAAAACACTAACGGGATTGGAAGTGTTGTCATTGTAGCGTAACTGATCGATCAAGAACTGCCGCACAATTGAAGGCGTTTTGCCATTTTCAAAACGAACGCGAGAAATGGCATTGATGAGACTCTATAAGAGCGTAAAATAGTGAGATCAACTATAAATCTCCAGAATTCATACTAGGCCATACCTTGCGAACAAAATAATCCGGTAAATACGAAAAGTTGTTGGGTTTTGGTACATAGCTATGGGTGAAAAGGTCTTGATTCGGATCTTCGGGCTCGTAGCAAAATCTCAGGAAAAGCTTGAAGAGATGGAATAAACCCAAAAAGTCTAGTTTTCGTATTGCACACTAACAGTGTTCGTTTTGTTAAGAATATATTAAACGAAGCAAAAAGAGGACAGACCTGCACAAGGCCCAAAGCAGCTTCGCATCGAATTCGATAGTAATAATTAGACACTAAGACCGTCTTAGTCAGGGTGCTTGAAACGATGGCTGTTGGTTGTTTGATAAGCGCATGAACAGCCTATACGCTAGTTGTTAGTACCATGTAACTTTAATCTTTTCGAATACTTACCTCTAGCTGTGCCACAACGTCCCTGTCCCGCTGCAGCTGCGACACCCACATGAAGTCAGGCTGCTCGAATGCAATACCAGCAATCCACTCAAAATCTGCATCCATACGAATCCACTCATACGTGGCTCCCGACATCGCCTGTTCCTCCTCCTCGGTCCAGTCTGACACTTTCCAATTCTCTCGCTCCTGCTCCTTTTCCCAAATCTCCAAGCCGAAGCCCATGTCAACCTGTCCCATCGCTTCTGCCGCCTCGGCGTCGCCCTCTGCTGCTGCTTGAGCAGCCATCTGACGAGCAAGATACCGCTTCGTATTGCGACGAACACGTTTGTATTTAGTGTTGAAGGGCACTTCATAGCGCTTGAAATTTGAACGGATATCAAGAACATGTTCGTAAGGCGTCCCATCGGCCTCATGAATGCGGACTGTCATCGTACCCTACGATGATGTTAGGACAGAGGGAAATACGACACGAAAGCGATAGAATACCTCGAACAACTGCACCGGCTTCAGAAGCGCCTTCGAAATCTCGTTATTCTGCAGAGCAGTCCATGCAGGCACCTCCTGTCGCATCGTGATTTCCACTGCCATCTTCTTCCGGTTGAATGACGCAGAAAACCCAAACGCAGGACAACCACTGCCATGTATCCATTGCTCCGTAAACTGTCTGAGATCCACACCACTGACCTTTCGACACATACGCAAGAAGGAATGCGTCGAAAGCGCGTTATTGGGCAGTTCTCCACTAATAGCCGAAAGAAAAATCTTGGGTAACACACGTGACAGGCCCAACGATGTACCCGACTTGCCCAGCTTTTTGTCCAACATGTGAAGAACTAATGGCGCTTTCAGGTTGATGAACGGCAGAACGGACGCATCAGGCGGATCAGGGTTTTGCGGTTGACAAATCGGAGGCATAGAGCCATTGTCCCATTCGATGACGCGCTGCATGTCCTTTTTGATGCGATAGCGATATTCATTGTTTCCCAATAGCTTCTTCAAGAAGAGACCAGTGATGTACAGTCCCAAGCCGTTGATCAACCATGTGTCAGACCAGACTTTCTGATGAATATTCATTCCAACCCATTGGCAAGCGAGGGCATGACTGAGTGAATGGCGTGCCTCTAGGAGCTGTTCAATAGCGTCCTCGCCGTGAAGAATATCGGTCGTCACGAGTGATAATGTCGCACTATCGAAACGCTGTGTCGGAAGCTCATCTACCATCACAATTTTGAATGAGCCGAAGGGGTATGAGCCCAACTCCGTCGAGTAAAAGTTCATGGCGCTGCGAAGAAATGACGTAGTGTACTTCATCATTACTTCGTGACCAGGAAGGCAGAATGCGTGCATGAGAGATTGGGACGAGCCCGGCACCTCTTCCAATGCCGAATCATTTGGTATTTGATAAACATGAAAAGGTCCTGCAGCGAAGGCTATGTGTTGAACAGATGTTGTAACGGCTTGCGAGAACAGGAAGATGGTCTTGTTCGAGTTATTGGGATGAGCAACCTGTGATAATGTGAATACCTCGATAACAATAATAAAAACCCCAAAAAGCAAAGACGCACCTGCTCCGTCAGCTCCCCACTACAGACCACGATTGTGGGAACAGCCTCTGGTGCATCTGATTCATAATCGTCCTCTTCCGGATTTTGCTCCTCCAGATACCGAGGGACCACGAATTCAAACTCCCAGGTACATTTCTCCCATAAATTGTCAACGCATGGAACCCAACACCGTGCCGAATCAGGGGATGAGGGAGTCGTATATGCGTGAGGAACTCTCTAGAGAATCGAAAGACGTCATTTGCATTGGTTTTCTACGTGAATAGGCCTTGCTACTTACATAAGGATACGAGTCCGTTGGTAGCACAAACTGAAATCCGTCGACAGGATTTCTAAGGCTATAATCAACGCGAATGACTACAGCCCCGGACTCCGCAGTCGCAAGCGCCGGCCCCGGTGTGGAGGGTTCTGGCGTCCCAACTTGAAAGGAATTAATATGAAAATCATTTCTATAGGCGGATTTCCACACCTTCGCCAATGCCACGGGGAACAACACTACCTAGTTGTCTCAAATTGACCTCCTTTGGTATCGATATTGACAGCTCCCCTTCATCTCCTTCCGCAAGCGCCGAGTATATCTTACGTTTGAGTTCGGGGTGATTGTGGCAGTCCTCAGCGTTACTTAGAGAGATGTTGGTAAGCGGGTCGTAGTAAACAAAGTCTGCAGGGTGTGATGCAACTCGAACGGAATGTATCGCTGAAAGGATTAGCAAGCGTCAGAACTGAGGTTTCAACATAATGTAGGCGCCTACGTACTGCATTGCCTCGAATGCAGGTGGATTGTTTTGAGATCCTTGCTGGTAGGTACAATAGTTATTTCCGTGTATCCCTGAGAAACGAAACCAATGGTGAGCCCTGCTCGATGCCGGATTGCGCATATTTGCATCTTACCCATAGACAACCAGAGAAGTCTATCTCAAGGACAACTTTTTGATGACTAGTATATACAGAAACGAGAATCAGGGTCTGAACAAGCCTCTAGAACACCGAAAAGCGACGTATATAGTGAATCCACGGCGGATGTGTTCGCGTTGCATTGCGAGTGAGCCAAACCAGGTTTACAAGCCAGACGCGCGCAATTTCTAGATCGATTCAGCCTTGAAGGGTAAAAGAGTAGCTGAAAGCAAAGAATAGAACTGGGAATGAAGGAAAACGAGTTGTAGAGTGGTGTGCGACCGCCCGTAGAGACTCTTGCTAGTGGGAGGCGGAGGCCATCGACATCATCCGAATCCCGACTCCATTCAGGGATGTACTTTGGGACCAATGTAAAGATAGCCGACTTTATACGGGGATTTCTTCCTATAAGTATAGCAAACTATCTTGGTTAAAACTCTTAAGCACAGACGTCATTCAGGTTGGCACTGACCATATGAATGGATCAGTCAACTGCGCCTATCGCACCTAATGTTGAGCCGGCTGAGGAGCACACTCTAGATCCAATATGGACATCTAGTCGTACTGCGCGGCAAATTCATGATCTTGGCGAAGTAGAGAAAGTATGACCCTATGACTCCGTTCGAAGAGGTCTGAAATCCTGAGACTGTCTATGTTATACAGAGCATAGTACGACTACTCCAACTAGCAGCGTCCTCGACTTCCCTATTAACCCTGCCTCAAACTGATGATCCTGGTGATAATTTACCACAAGGGGAAGAACGATCTGAAAAATTCGTCCTTGAAGTGACGGAATTTTTTGATTGTTTGGATGTCGGTCGATTCATTTATGCGCTCTCTTTTATCGGCCTAACCTCTCGTCTTAGATGATTCAAAATGACATTCGTTCATCACTTGCTCATATTCGACATTCCAAGATTGCACCATCTGCCATAAACGCGCCATCTCACATCATCATTCCTCCTACGCTTGGGGTTGGGCTACCTCCTGGTGACAACACTATGGCACCCAATGAACGAAGTCAAGGCCTACAGGAAACAAGGATAGAAAAGGATGCTTGGAAAGGAATAGCCGACGCTCTTCAAAGGTTGAAGGATGCACGTAACAAGGATGTAGTCAGCAATCGTTCGTGAAAATGGAGATGGGCGTTCCAACTGAAGTGTAACAGATCGGACCAACATAATTTTATATCAAATATTCAGCTATCTAAACACTAACTGTTTCCAAAACGCCTTCCGCCTTCAATAAATGTTCGTCTTCCCCTAGTTCGGGTATGGCTTTGGCTGATATCTAAGCGCATTGTGTAAATCATAAATCAACGTTAGATTGTAATCCGTATGAAGCAACCCACCACAAGATCTCTGAGCTCTCCAACAGCCTTCTCCAATCGGGTAGATGAATCCTTGATCATCTTTTGAGACTCTTCATACATCCTTGTCTACAAATAATACACATCTGAGCGTAAGATGATATACATCAGCTACAAGTACATACGGCATTCTTCACATCCCATTCCTCTGCGTTGTCTGCTTTCATCTTGTCCAACTTCAGTTTCTGCTGTTCAGCTTCCTTCTGATACAGCTGTTGCTCTTTGAACAGGCTGCGTGCGATTGAAGTTGATGAGCCAGTAATTCAGCATTATTAAGTGATTGCAACATCTCGTGCGATCTAGGTGAGCGCACCGTGAGACGACACCGGATTTGATTTTCAGTTGTTGGCGTGCAGTAGCTATATTGCTCATGGTAGAATGTAAGAGGGCGACCTACGCAAGTAAGGTCAATAGTCTTTCATCTGCATAAGGTGAAATAAACTTTCACGCCACATTCAAAGTGGCGCAGCTTATGCTGTTGCTATTACATCATAGTGTGTATGCCGCCGCTGTGGGCGACGACAAAGGCGTTCAGACGGTACGAAGCAAGGTTTTACTATTAGTGTTCAAAATACCATAACACCCAGTCCCATTAAGTGCTACAACTACACCTGAGCAACGCTAACATCTCGTCGATCAATCTACCTTGTATTTCACATCATCCCCACTAACAAGGAGTTCAACGGACCATAGAACAAGTGTAAAGACAATGTTCATCCACCTCCACCATATCTGCGAAGAATGATCAAGCACTAGAAGATGTTAGTCTGGCATGGAAATACACGCGATCAGTATTACATACGTAGCAAATGCGAATATACGACAACAAAAATTGACTGCTTGTAAGTCAACATGAGCCTAGCGATCGTTGAAGTCTGGGATCCAGTGTGAATAAAATTGATAAAAATTAAATAGCTTGGTCGCTTACGGGCCGGCCATCCCAGCCATCGTCTACACCTTCCTCGCTCTCCCAGGAGTCCGCACCAATGGTTGGTAGGATACGAGATGCGAAGTGCAGAATGGTCAGACGATAGAGCAGAGCAATCAAGACAGGTGTCGGCAATGTGTTCGTGAAAAATACAACTAGGGTCTGTGACATAAAATCTTTAGTGCGACCTCCTCATCACAGGATTATATACTTACCTGCAAATGCGGTATGATATTCCCTACCAAGGGTGTGCTATGCGACAATTAGTGATCGAAAGCTATGGCTCAAGGAGTGAGATACGAACTATGATGAAGCAGAATCAAGGAAGGCTTTTTGATCAAACCCAACAAGCCAAATGTTGTAAGCCAAAACAAGAGCCAGTCCTGAGGATTCAATGACGTTTGTTCTTCTGAGGCCAAATCCGATGAAGGTTAAGAATAAGAAGGCTGTCAGAGTGACACCCAGTAAAGTGGATGACAAAGGGGAGGCGGCGGCAGCAGGATACGCCTATTTATCATTATATGAGTGCTTATACAATCCACGAAATGGAGTATTTACTGACCACAACGATCCACCAAGCTGATGCTACGTAGGCGATAGCGGTTGCAATTAACAGACCAAATTGAATAACGTCCTCTTCTCGTTCCTCGACTATCTGTTTAGCTAATTGTCCGACTTTCTGCACCACGAGGAGGCTTGAAAACCCCTCCATGGCGATCCAAAGCGGGCCAGAGAACATCAATCTAAGGGCAAAATCCCTGTAAATGATCAACGACTTTTTAAATGAGGTTTGAGATGATATTACATCTTGCTCCACCATTCAGTGGCAGTCACTAAATACGGACTTGCGGGCTGAGCGAAAGCATTGAAACAAACTAGGAGGAGGAATGGGTGCTGGAGTTTATATAATCAGAATACCGTGTATTGCAGGGAATTTATAGAAATCGAGCTTGCCATGGGCGTCTGCATAACAGACAAAGCCTCAGAGCCCCAGGTGAGAATAAGAGTGCCGTGTATCATCGAGTGTATCCATAGTAGCAGCGATAAAAGTAGAAAAGCCGGTTTGGATAAGGTGGCTAGGGTTAGAGGGAGAAATAGAAGGATCTGCAGAACCGTTGAGAGTCTGGTAGAGGTGTAAGATAATTAATTGAGCTGGTGCGGAGTGCATTTGCAAACTGCAAGTCGGGATGGACTACCTGGCGGTGGTTGTTATAGCACGCCAAAGACTTGACCAAGGATTCATAGAAGGATAGGCGACTATGGGGTTATTGGAATGCCAGTGTGGGAGCGAAGGCGGAAAGAGTTTGACTTGTGAAATTGGTACCGAACTGCGCCACTGTGCCGCGCTTCAAAAGTTGGTCGCGTGTCAAACGTTGCTTCAAGCCACGCGTCAGTTGGAATAACCAAGCATCTTGTTGATCATAATAAAATGGATTGACACGTAGACTGGGTTATCATCCGGAAAAAAAATAACATATACAAAGTCCAAAATACATAAGTGATGCATGCATTGTCCATAACAGACGGTCACAAATCAACTAAATCACCACTACACGATGCACACCAAAACACATGCGACTCGTCTAATATCTGCGTCCTACTATGCGGCGAGTGATTGGGGGCAGCAACCACCCGGTTATGCTGTGCTGCAACAGCATTCTCACTGTCGATACGAGCCTTGAGCATGCTCAAGCTCACCATCCGCTTGTGCCGAGTCTCCTCGCTCAGCCCTTCATCCAAAATCGACGAAGATCTCGGAAGCAATGGTGGTCTATTCATAGTGGAATGAGAACCAAACGATGCCCTGCGAAGATCGGCAATGTTGACTGTACGACTCGAAGGCCGCGAGGGAAGCCCCGGCGTCGGCGAGAACGAGCGGCCGCCATTCCGGGATGGAGCGCGCACGCGGACCATCTCGTCCTCGAGCGAATGAATTTGCCTTTGAAGCGAGTGTATCTGAGCATCTGCCTCAAATACTGCCGTCTCCAGCTCTCTGATCCTGGAGTTCGCTGCGGAAAGTTCGAGTGCGTGTTGTTGCTTGACGGAGCTAAACATTTCTTCATCGAGGCTACCCGACATTTGTGCGGAGGACGCCGCGCGCAAGTGTTCCAGCTCTTCCTCTTTGAGCGCAAGCTCATTACGGAGTGATTCAATCTCGTTCTGTGTTCGCTGGACAAAGGTGCGTTCTTCGTCCCCACGAGCGATTCGTTCTTCAAGCTGTCGCTTGAGAGAAGTGGCCTCCTCTGATTGTTCACGTAGCAATGTAGACATATTCTCCAAGTCCTCTGACTGCCTCCCAATAACTTGGTGATGATTGAGACGTTCCTCATCTAGGGCCGCGATGGAATCTCGTGTCATCTCAAGTTGAGTCTGTAGTTCCGTATACGCGCGCTGCATTTCCGACGATGCCTGAGACGATGAGGCATGTTCCTGGTCGTTCTTTTTGACAACCTCCTTGAGCTCGGCCTGGAGATTTTCATGCGCGGCCTGCAGCTCCTCCTTCGACACCTCGAGCTGCGCAATCACAGCATCCCGTCCACGCAAAGCGGACTCCAGACCTTCAATTTTGCTCGTCAGGTCCGCCTTGGCGTCCGTGAGCTCCACGACCTTGGGTCTGAGCTCGTCTAAGAAGCCCATGAGCCTAGTGCCCTCTGCTTGTAAGTCAGCTTGAGCATTCTCGGCCTCCTCCGCCCGCCGATTTGTTTGCTTGACTTCGGTTTGTAGGCTTTGAACCTGACGTTCCTGCGCTTTAAGAAGCTCGCCCACTTCCGTGACTTTCTGCTGTAAGAGGGTGATGGTGTCATTGAGACTGTCATTCTGGGCTTGTAGTGTGGTCCTCTCATTCGTGAGCGAGTCTCTAGCGGCGGCTAGGGAGACAAGCTGGCCTTCAAGAGACTGGCGTTTTTCTTCGAGCTCGGCATGCTTTGTCGTCCACTCCTTTTCAGATTGCTGAGAAGCAGCCAAATTTGCCTGGGCGGTATCGTGATCGGATTTCAAAGTAGAATGGGCCTAGAACTGGAGAGTGAATAAAGGGGCCAATTATACTATACGCGGCCTACTTACGGTCTTGAGCTTAGACAATTGGAATTCCAGTTCATCCGCACGCTCTTGTGTATCTTTCAGCGACTTTTCAAGGCGCTCTACACGGTCGTCGCTCTGGATTTGTTCTTCCAGGTCCCGGGCACGACGCTCATGTTTCTCGGCTTGTGACCTTAGATCGTTAACCGACGCTCTGAGAACTTGTAGCTCATGTTCCTGTATCACAAATATTCATAATTAAAACAAGGTGCAGTAAGGAAGGGCAAAGACACCCACTTGTTCTCGATTTCGTTCGGTCAGTTGCTTCTCTTGGGTTTCGAGATAGGATATCCGGCTGTTTGCCTGGGAGTTGAACTCCTGAAGTTGATCTATACGTCGACGCAAGTTCTGCGATAGCTCTTCGCCCGCTTGCAGCAATTGGTTGAGCTGCTCGTTTTCTAGGGTAAAGCGTGAGATACATATGCATGGCCGTGGTAAATATGGTCACTCACTGGTCTTGACATCCTTCAATTCCTCTACCGCAGAGGTCAAGGATGTTTTCTCGGAAATCAGAACCGAGATGGTCTGTTTCTGGTTCTGTAGCTCAGAGGATAGTTCAGATGATGCCAATTGAGCCTGCAGCAATTGAGATTCGAGATCTTCATTCTCTATTAGCCGAGGAGTCGTCAGTATTATGATTAGTATCGACAAAAGGGTTGGCCCATACCAGCTTCTACAGAATTGAGCCGTTCGACAGTGCCCAAGAGTGAGCGTCGCTCTTCATCGACTGCGTCGTGAGCATGTCTCAGACCCCCAAGTTCTTCGGCTAACCGAGAACTTTGCTGCCTCTCATCCTCCAAAGACGCATTGGCCTTTTCTAACTGCTCTTCAGCACTGCGCAATTCTATATATATATAAAGGGACACGTCAGAGGTTATAAAAACCACCAACAAACACCAGTACTTACTGCTGGCAACGCCGTTCAGCCTCTCCCGCGATGCCTTCAACTCTTCATTCTGTGCCGCCAGCTCTTCCACGTGCGCATTCGCTTTTGACAACTCCGCGCGTGAATTCTCTAATGCACTCCTCGCAGAGCTCAAATCTGCCTGCAACCTCTCAAGCTGAGATTTCAACATTTGCATTTCATACGCATCAGCTCCTCCCCCTCCTCCCCGAAGACCCGACGGTGAATGGAATGGCGGAGGACTTGTAGTTGATGCTCGTCTAGATGACGGCTGAGGGTTAAACGGCGATCGTGGGCGTGGTGCGTGGTCGGAGCCGTCAACGTGGGCGGAGGACATGCGCGGGATATGCGTCGACGGCGGGCGGGAGAACGATCCTCGGCGGGGTGACGGCCTCGGTGCGGGTGAACTCGTTCGTGACGGTGCATCTTGCAATGATGAAGGTGCTGGGGGTCTAGGTGCTGGAGACTGCGCTCTAGCCTCAGCCAGAGGGGAACCGACTCGGGGCAGGCTGTTGACCCATGAGTCGTCTTGTCCCGGAGCAGACTGTGCGAACCTAGTATGTCATAGTCACAAATATGTCAGATGCGAAGAAGGGCACTGGAAGCCAAGATGATGATAATAATAATGATATTCACAAGTCACCGATATCCCGAGTTTTTTCTGAAGGTGCAGATGCCTCGCTGGGCGCTGTTGTCACAGGCGTAAACGGCCTGGATGGGGGAGGACTGGGCACTGCTGGAGCAGATGCAGCCTCGCCGGGACCTGCCTCGGCTTTCTTCTTCTGCTGCCTCTTATTCAACTAGGGAGGTGTAATAATGCAATAAAATTAGCATTAACGAGCTCGCAGTGTTACACGTAGCAGGTTGTAATGTTCTAACCAGGGCTCTAGCACGCGCTGCCTTAGCTGCACGTTCTTCGTCAGCCATGAGAGATGATCAAGGACAGTCTCCGTAAGAGTATGGTTCGGGATGAGCAGGCTCCAAGCCCTTGTGTTAAGTAGTGTCTGCCTGGCGTACAGGTACGCAACAGTGCCAGTGGCAGGAAGTCGCGTGGATACACGAAGTATGCAAGTTACTTCCGCATGTATCACAGACATTAGGTGCGTGTCTTACATGGTCGTCATGTCCATGTGGCACGGCGGATAAGTATTTCAGTCGCACCAATTCAGGTCCGTGAAAAAAAAGGTATATATATTTCACAAGAACCAGGCAAGTAAATAGAAAAAGAGACCAATATAAAAGAACAGATAGATAGACAACAGTAACGACAGACTCATGGCGTCCTTCTACGCAGGTGAGCGAGTAAAGATGAGAAAACTAAAGAAAGAACTGATCCGCAAGGAAATGAAAGAGGAAAGCTGGCGAGCACAAGTCCTGGGTATGTTACAATAAGAAGGATTTATGCCCAAACCTAAGAAAAGGAGAGTTAGTAAAGTATTTGGTCATGAAAAAGGATTTCACATACCCGAAGAGTGCTATCCCAGCTACCAGTACAAAGAGCCATGCCATCGGAGCTGACACCCAAGCAGCTGACACGGTTCTCGTGGCCGGTTAAGACACCGACACGCTCACCCTTGAGGGTGTCCCAAACGTTGCAAGTCCAGTCGTCGTAACCACCAAACAGAATGCGGCCAGAAATTGAGAAGGCGACCGAAGTGATACCGCAAAGGATGTTATCGTGAGTAAAGGTGTTAAGTTCCCTGTCTGCGCGTATATCGAAGAGTCTGCAGGAAGCATCATCTGAACCAGTGGCGAATGCATCGCCGTTAGGGAAGAACCTGATTCATCGTCAGAAACGAATGATTATGAATGAAATTTTGATCACTTACTGAACGGCGTTAATGTCACTCTCGTGGCCAGTGAAAGTCTGTGTAGCACGACCGCTTCGAATGTCCCAGAGTTTTGCGGTAGCATCGCAAGCACCGGAAACAAAGACATTCTGGTTTTGACTCAAAGACAAGCTTGAAAATAAAATAAAAATTGGATTAGTGACGCAATTGTAATCCCGATCAGCATGGGAATGTACCTCATGACGTCGCCAGTGTGGTCGCTGAATTCAACGACACGAACACCAGCTTCGATATCCCAGAGCATGCAAGTCATGTCACCAGAGCTAGTGACTATCTGCCTATCGCTCAGGAAACGACAGCAACTGAGGTAACCCGAGTGAGCGCTAAGCTCCCGCGCGCCCCTCATGCCATTACCTTCCCTGCTGTTAAGGTTGTAGATGGAGCAGATATTATCCAGACCACCACATGCAACAAAGTTACCGGATGGCGAATAAGCGCAAGTCATGACCCAGCTAGAACGAAGGGGAATAGCATGGACTTTGTTGGTGGTATAAGCATCCCAGACAATCAATTTACCATCCTGGGATGCGGAAACGAGATGTCTGCGATCAGCCGCCCAGTGCATGGCGTAGATTTTGGCAAGATGGCCTTTGAGCGCTCGTCGAGGGCGCATCACGATTCGGGGCAGGGATTCTACCTCGGCAGCCATGGCACGCACTGCAGAAATGATCTAAGAGAACGTAAATAGCACTGCCCTGGCTACAAAGACGTACAGCTCGTATCATTGGAAGCTTCTCGTTTAGCACGTATTTTCTCCTTCAGGCTTTCTGCTTCTCTGCGGGCAGCAGCAATCCTCTCTTGGATGTCACTCTGAGGTTGCGACATGATTGAATGCTGATGAAATATAGAGGCATCAATGAACGGCCAAAGCTGCTGGGATTCCGCCAGGCGTCTCCTGAGCTACTAACCGTGAAGTTGTTTAGTGAATTGATGAGAACGAGGGTGAGACCGAGTGATGTTGACTAATACGAGAGAGTATGCTGTGAAAATCAAGATAAAACGAGATAATGCGAGGCGTCCCGATGCCAACGAAGGCGAGAGAGAGGAAACGGACTCGAGGAGTGGTAAGGGAGGGCAAACGAGGGCGACCAAAGAAGCGCTGGGAAGCTGAGCTGGAATACGACCACCAGCGAGGGCGACTCCGCCTACTCACTTCAAACTCCGCCCAGGGGACAAATCCCGCTTAGGAGTCGGGTCATCCCTGTGCACTTCAGGTTCTGCTCGTCCAACGGTCCTTTAAAAGACTAATAAAATACAAAGCAAAGGTCACAATACTTCTTCATGAGCTGCCAACCATAAGCGATGGCAATGTGCTACATAAGAGTGAAGACTTGGACCACGACTTCAACGTTCTGCTCTTCACATTGTCCAAATTTAAACTAGTCTGCATCAAATCCGACTGATGATATTTCTAAGGTCAGATTTGACTGGGAATTTTCGGCCGGCCGAGGCAAAGGCTGCCAGCCAGATCTAGTCAGAGTTAATACCAACTTTGACTGTTGATCATCAGAGCTTTAGCAATATATGGTGTCAGCCAAGATAACTAACATGGCTTATCTAACCTGACTCTTTGATGAAACCAAAATCCCTTCTGAAGTAGCTCACATCCATGATCATCTTAGAGTCATGTACTCCTAATGTTCAACTTGGCGGCTGTTGGCCAATCTAGCCACCCCTGAAAACGTCACTGGTTTCCATTTCAGGATATATCGGCGTCAAAACGTTTTAATTCCGCACTACTCAAGTGTGGGGCATGGCATATTATCCCCGGACGGGTTTTTGGGACACCTCGGATGGGTTGTTGGGACAGTTCCGTTTCTTGCTCAATACATCAATACCATAACATTACTCCCAAGAACTCGATACATATCTTACTCTGTCACTGGCAATCATTCTTTTTCTTTTCTTTTCTTCTTTTTTCCCGGGAGATAACAGTCTACGAAGCCGGTGCCGCGCGTTTCAGGCAACCACCATAGATGTCGTAATTTTTAAATCATCTAAACAAATTGCCTTTATGTTTTAAGCCAAGGGCTTTACCTATATATCTGCTTGTTCGCAAAAGTGGCATGTTCGCAATGTACATGTGGAAGGAAATATTTGAGGTGTCTCAATGACCTGTCCACCCCAAAAACACTCTGGGTTTTCCAGAGAAGAACCCCGCTATTACCAATCCTTTGAAAGGATATTTGTAACAGGAATGAGTAACAATGTGCCTTTTCTTTCAGAGCGCCCGTGTGAAACCCATCCGGGGGTAGTAGCCTTTTTGGCGATCATGCCTCACTTTGAGTTTGAACCGGATGGTAGTTGCCTTAAAGCGGGGTTTGAAAGTGAGATAATATCACCAAAATATCATTTTTATCGTTTTATACGATTATTATATATCCTAGGATTGTAATTAGAAAAACCTCGGGAAGTATTGCATATGAGAATGTGTAACAAGGTTAATGCTTTTGCTGATGCAGCCGTTTATCCATAAGCGTGACATGCTTTTCTATTGCCCTCATGGTCAAGCGGTCAAGCGTCACAGATGCAAAGTACTCGTAGTTGGGCCTCTTTTCAGTATTTGCATTCTACAACATGTTGTAACCACAATCCATGCGTTTCGAAGCACTGGGTTTAAGATCACATGATTAAGCGGATTAGAGGTATAAATTCCTCTCGATGTAAATATTTCGTACTTTATCCGTTTGCCTACGTACGACCATGTACAAGGGCAAACGGAATGATAGCCTCGTTCTGGTTTATTAAATTGATAGAACTGCTTCATACATATGTTCTAGTCGCTATACCTCCAATCTCCCAAAAAAATGCAAGTCTGCCGTGATTGCCGATGTGACATGCCGCTTTCCCGGTTCTAGCCGTAGAAGGCGCAGCTAGTAATGACATGATGCAATCTTACGTTTTTTGAGATGCTCCTACCCAGCCCCTCGTACAACTTGTCCGCCCTCTCCCCGCAATCATATGTCGGGTTCTCGAAGTTGTAGGGGGGCTGGTATAACTTTTTAAGCGACGTCGATAGGATGACTCGGGAAGCCCTGCCGAGCTCGGCATGGCGGTGGCAGCCAGTTTGAAAGCAAGGCACAAAAACACCCCATACCTTCTTATTTAAGCATGTCATGCTTCCTCATGCACCATAAACTACTTCAATGAAGAGCATGAAAGTGATAATAAGCGCCACAACTTACAATATTAGTATTCTGAGTAAATATGGGGAGTATGTACAATTATTTTTCAACAGGCTGCCGCTGGTATGCTGAGCTCGGCAGAGCTTCCCGACTCGTCCTATTGAGAAAGGTATGCCAGCCCCCCTACGGCTTCGAGTACGATTGCGGGGAGAGTGCGGAGAAGCTGTACGAGGGGCTGGTTAGGAGCATCGTTTTTTGAGCTTCACACCTCTACTTTGACGTCGGCCATCATCGGCATCAAAGAATAGAGGAACACCTACTTAGAGCCTTACGACGGCAAACAAGCAAGGGCAAGACGCCCATTCACATCCCGGCAACAGAACATTGCCGGTCGATGTAATGGCTGGCCTATAAAAGTGGGGAAGGGCAGATTAGACACCAGCATCGGATTTTACACTTGTACTACAACCTTGAAGAGTGCAAGCGCTAGTGCTAAATTTCGTTCAAAGGTTACTTATTGTTCTGCTCTTTATATTCTCCAATCGCCATGGCCCAAAGCTTTAAACCCACACCTGCAAGCATTCCTCCCCCAGATGTGCGGTCGAAATTGAGGTTAAATCGCCCAGTGGCTAGTTCCCCCGTTTATATTCATCCACTGGTATGCCATAGCCCAGCTCCAATGACTTCAGCTCAAAATCACGTGTTTTGCTCCTAGAACCCTTTGGCATTCTTACTAAAAGCGGCCTTGGTTTATCCCAATAAACTCGCCATTAGCCATCCTGACGTTCCATCGCCTGTCTTTTATACTTTCTCTGTTTGGTCGGTGCAACCCGATAATCCTCGCACTCCCGCTAACTCATCCAACGTCTGACATCATATCAACTTGGTAGGGCTCAGCGAGTTCAAAATTTAGCGTATGCTCTTATTCAAGCTGGTATCAAACCTGGCGATCGAGTGGCGATCATTGCTCCAAATTGGTAATTTTCTATCATGTTTCCTCTGATAGATTGGTGCACTAACAACGGGCGTAGCCCCATGATAGCAGGTAATTCATAGCACAGCATTGTGTCTATGAGAAATTCCAGTGCTGTTCGGATCCCTTACATAATTATCTACAGATGCACTTCAAGGCGTTCTGGCTGCTCGAGCCGTAGCAACGGCCATCAACACGCGCCTTAAGCCAGAAGACGTAGCATATATCCTCGGTCATAGCGGCGCAAAACTGATTCTCGTAGACCACGAGTATACACATCTCGTTGAAGGAACATCTATCCCCTGTATTGTATCCAATGATACAGGCAAGGTAGATGATCCCTACGAGCAGTTTCTGAGCTCGGGGAGAGCATTTAGTCAAGAACGTGGATGGCCTGGTTTGGATGCTGAGCTTGATGAAAATGCATCTGCTATATTGTGCTATACGTAAGTCTTCGATGTTTACTCCAAGCATATGGGGAACGCTCAATACATCAATACTTCAAGGTCTGGCACCACAGGACGAGTACTTATTTCTATGATCTTCATTCATCGGCAATATTGCTGACAATGCATTCCCTTATAGCCAAAAGGTGTAATCACTACCCTCAGAGGTGTGCTATTCGAGACTCACAAATATTTCCTTGTATCTGATCCCTCCTGTTTCCCTAGGCTCATATCTCGGATCAATTGCATGTGCTGCTGAAGGCCGGTGAGCTCCAACAACCTGTAGAAATGCCTGAGTTGCGTCTAACGCGATATAGTATGAATCTTGATTCAACGTATTTATGGTACGTCAGGTTATACTCAAAGTCTCTAGCCCATTAGACTTATTCATAGAAGGATTGTTCCCATGTTTCATGCGGCCGGATGGACATATCCGTGGTCATGCACATTTACGTTTGCCACTCAAATCACCATGCGCAATATTGACCATGGTCGGATTTGGAACCATTTCTTGAATTCGGGCGTGACTCACTACTCTGCTGCTCCGACAGTCCAGGTAAGTTATTTGGGCGCATATATTCTATTATGGCTCCTTTGGGCATGTTCTTAGTGGAACTAATGCCTCCCTAGATTGGCATTGTCAACCATCCTTCAGCGAAGCCATTCCCACGCCCAGTTATCGGTATAGTAGCAGGCTCTGCTCCAACTGCTAAACTCATTGGTGACATGGAAAAGTTGGGTATTCAGCCTGTACATGTTTATGGTTTGACGTAAGTAAATGGTTCATTCAACCCTTCTTTATGATGTGTACTAGTACTGTGCTAAACCATATCTGTTGTTTAGCGAGGTAATGTCTAGATCGTTTCCCAAACTTGGATTTAAAATAGAAACAAAGTACCAATCATTTTCACAAACAGACATACGGCCCCTTTGCGCGCAACTATCCCAAGCCAGAATGGCGCAAGCTGCCATTAGAAGATCGCGCCAAGCTCATGGCTAGACAAGGGACTGCATATGCCACCGCTGAAGAAATCCGCGTCGTCTACCCTCTGCGCGACGAAGATGGGGATGATGTCGAGCTCAAGGATGTACCCTGGGACGGCAAGACGGTCGGTGAGATCGTTACGCGAGGGAACATTGTCATGAAGGAGGTAAGTCAATACAAAGCATTTATTTTTGTCATCATGATCATCCCATCATTCGAGCGATATCTCGGAAAGCAAGCCTGATACTAATAACGATGCATCACAAATCAAAACCAGTACTTCAACGATCCGGTGGCTACGCGCAATGCCTTCCGCGGTGGTGCGTTCCACAGCGGTGATCTGGCTGTTATGCATCCCGACGGGCAAGTTGCGATCATGGATCGTAGTAAGGATATCATCATATCAGGCGGAGAGGTACGGGATATGATACCTATATATGCTTCTATTCTATTCTTGTCTGATGGTCTTTGGTTCCTGTCGATTCTTCTTGGGGCCATTAATCACTGTTACTAATCGTTTTTAGAATGCGTCCAGTTTGGCGATTGAACTAGGTGAGTGTACAATTTAAAATAGCACTGGTAATAGAAACATGACAAGACTAAATATAATAACTCCCAGAGCTTGCAAGCCATCCCCACGTCCTCGAGGTCAGTGTCGTCGCTCGCTCGCATCCCAAATGGGGTGAGCGTCCTATGGCATTCGTGATCCTTCACGAGCAACACAAGGATAAATGGTACGGTCGACACGACGCCTTTGCTGATGATCTCAAACAACATGCACGCAAACGCCTGCCAGGCTTTGCATGCCCAGAATGGGTTCAGGTCGTGGATCAGTTGCCGGTCCGTTAAACCATCATTTCTCATTTATGATAGAAACATTCTGATTGATGGTGAATCCACTAGAAAACTTCGACTGGTAAAATTCTAAAGACAGAGTTACGCAAGGTAGTCGCCAAGCTTTAAGCATGTTAATTTTGAGTGTAGAGTTTGCTCGGGCAGATCGATGAGTAATTGTCGCGCTTGTAGAGGCATAGAGGCACATCAAAAACTGCTGATGATATAAATAGCATTTAATAGTCATGTTCATTCATGATTGGTAGATGTAAATGGCTCTACAGTGGAATAGTAATTGTAAACAGTGGAAAGAAAGAAAATAGATTAAAAATGGCCATCCAAAAGGCTATGAATGTCGCAAGGATACCAAAAGGGTTCTGTAGAGGCATAGATATGATGATAGATTGGAGAGAATGAGAAAGAAAGAAAAAGGCATGATAACATTGATGTGCTTGCTTGCTTGCTCTGAGAGGGAAAAAAGATGGTATAGGGGTGAAAGAGGGAGCCAATGGGGAATCCGTATTCGTCCAAATTTACATCTGCGCAAAGAGAAAAAAAAGAATAGGAAGAAAAAGACCGAATTTACACTGTTGTTGTTTTTATCGTTGGTACTGCAGGCGTCAACTTGAGCAGCCTAAATGAGCCCGAGATCCTCTCGCAAAGATAAATCTCATCATCTTTGCGCCCAAGGAAAATCACCTCGTCCCGGTCGAAATCGGTCTCGCCAGGGCCAAAATCGGATCTACCGGGGGACTTGGTAGCCGCTGCTGCCGTCGCCAGTTTTTTGTGCAGCCCGTGTCCTTTGGACTTGACGGCCAGCGCCGAGACGAAGCCGCCCGTGTTAGATGAAGAGGCGACCGGGGTCCCGATCCTCCAGACGAACGGAGTGCGTCGGTTGATGTTGGAAGGTGTGGGTGCAAAGTGCGGCAGTGCCGTACGCGACGAGTCGGCTGGTCGGAGAAGTGCATCACCGATATCCATAGCTTCCACACCACCCTGGCGCATGGCGACGAGAACGGACCGGTCGTTCACGTCGAACGCTTCGAGTCGTTTGATATCGCCAAGTTTTCCAGAGGGATTCGATGATGAAGTCTTGGAATCGTCATCAGCATCAGTACTCCACATGAATCGGCCCTTGAGAACTGAACGGCCTCGAGCGTCTACGATGGTGGTACTGTGACCCCCTCGGGAAGAAAAGAACAGCGCTGGAGGACCAAAATGCCGAGGCTGTGATAAAAGAGAAATTGGAGGAAGAAGTGGCTTGCTCGGTTCCTGCAAGGATGTCAGAGGTACGACAGGTGCCGGGGGTGGTGGTGCTCGGAAAGGATGGGTAGGATCAACACTCTGAAGACGCAGGTCCTGGAGAAGAATATACTCCGTTTCCTCTTCTTTCCTCACTGGCAATGTGGGAGGCAAAAGACCATCCTTGTACCAAGACTGCATCAAAGATGCTTTCCATGGACCTATGAGAAAGAAAGAAAAATCAGCATCGACAGTCGCTTTGTGTTAGACAAGCCAAGGTACCGTGAATAACGCCCTTTGGATCCCGATAGAACCACTTCGACGGTGGTGTGTGTTCCGGGACCGGCAACCCGGGCGGATTGAACTGCACCTGCGCCAAATCAATATCGGAACCAGGCGTGCCGTTCACCTCAGGCTCGTGCTCCGTACGATAATCCAAGAACGACTTGTACGTCGGCGGAATGATGTACTCATCCGCAATAGTAGCCAGAGGGAAGTTGGGCGAGAAGGATAGCTGCTGGAAAGTCGTGTAAGGCCCTGCCTGAGCCGTAGCAAGCGCAATGAGCTCCTCCGACTGCGGCACATTCCGCGACAACCCATTGGGCGTGGAATCTGTAGCCGTCGCTGCCGATTCGTCCGCAGCCACTACCAGTGCGGAGGCAAACCCGACCGGATTGGGTGTAGACGGCGTAGCGTCGTCTGCAGGGTGCACATGGCCAGGTGCCAATGTGTCTGCGGATGCGGTGACAGATGTCGTGGAAATACCGATGCTCATGTTGACGTTTGTATTCGTATCCTCCCCTCCTTCACCATCATTGGCGGTGTTGCCGTTTTCTGCTGACCGCAGCTCGCGCGCACGACGACGAGCGGCCCGTCGCTCCGCTCGACCAATGCGAACTTCGCGCACCCGAACCGTTGCAGGCTCCAACCCAAACACATTCTGGGAAAACACCAAGAACACTTCGACTAAGTCATCGCCTTGTAGCTGAAGCTCCAACAAACGGGGTGAGTCGGGTAGGATGAACGTCCTAGAAAGAGCCAATGCCGTCCTGTATGTACCAGCAAACAGCTCAACTTTTTCGCCATTGTCACCACATAAGATGGCCAGGAAGCTGCAATACTATTTTAGCGAAGAAAAAAAAAAACCACTGAGTGACGGTGAAAGCTCACCTTTTCTTCGCAGTCTCAACCGACTTGACCATGAGCGCACCCTTGGTACCTGGTAGTTTGACATACTCCAACTTGGGCGGAGTGCTGGTTGTTGTAGACAGAGTTCCGTTTCTTAGGTGCTCGGCATCCATATGCGTGCGCATCGAAAGAGGCTGCGCGCCATCCTCCGACCGTCTGGGCGTAAGAGCATTGGTTAATCTAGACAGCAGCCTCGAGTGAGAATGAATATGTGACGTCGTCGAGAGTGAAGACGAGAGCGAAGGCATGGGTGGGGCGTCTGATGCTTCGCCTTGAGCCGATCGACCAGGAGCCGTACTCGGCCTCACAGTGTGTGTCGAGGATGCTGACGCACGCGAATGGTTTGACTGAGTACGCGAGACAGAGGATCGCGACATATCCGTCATCGAACTATTGGCCGTACTGGTGGCAGCAGACGTAGAAACCGCTCTTGGTGTTTGCGATGGAAGAGGAGGCGCGCCATCCGTCCTCAGCGCAGGCGCGTGGTTTGCGAAAGGGTTCACCGACCATCGACGCCTCCGTCTTCTGCTATCAGCACTAGGCTCTGATGCAGTCGTGCCCGTGCGCGAGGTGATGGTGGGGGCGTCTGTGGAGTGCATATATGACGATCGCGGGCTAGCGGGCATTTCATCTTCGACACCAGCAACAGGATGTGATGAAGTGATAAAGATCGGTTGTTGGGGACGACGGGTGCCTGCAGGTGGAAGACCGGGTATACGACTTTCAAACAACGCCTGCGCTAGGGTGACCCGCTCACCCGTCCCGTCACTTTGATCGGCATCCTCGTCTTCATCATTTGACGTGGGTGATGCGGCAGCGGAGCGTCCACCGTTTGGAATATCACTCAATCGATTGCTTATAGGCGACTGGAACAGGGCTTCACGAAGGGTGAGTAAGGTAGGCGCTGGTGACGGGGCGGGTTGTGGTGGGTTTTCGCCGCCTTCAACTTCGGCCTCAGCTTCAGCTTCTGTTTCACGGATTCCAGATAGATCAAGGTCTGGTGGACGATTTCGGCGCACGGAATGGGAACGATCGCGTGCCGTAGAGTTGGCGAGAGCTGTAGGGATCGGGCTAGGGGTAATCGTAGGCGATGACGCCTGAGCACTGGTGCGTTCATCGAGAGCTTCACTACCGCTCTGACCCGCAGCAACGATATCGATAGCTTCTTCATCACTGGCCCGCCCCTCTACCCAGTCATCATGCTTAGTATCTTCGTGCACAGACTCGGATAAGCCCTGATCGGATCGGCTTAGGACTGCAGACGGACCGGCGAGGACTTCTGTGACAGAGCCGGCTCGAGCCCGTGTGGGTCGAACCGACAAGGAGGCTTGAGGACTGGGTCGAGGAGGACTTGAATATGGAGGAGGCTGTTCACTGGGTATCTGGGGTAGTGGCGGAGACGAAACGCTTTGAGACGTTGGTCGTACTTTGCGCACAGGCGATCGAGGCGCTAAGCTTCCAGAAGCAGAAGAAGCTCTTTTGATTATCCTAGACTTTGGCATATCTGAAGTAGGAGTGGTAGGTGAAGGGGGAGAGGAGAGCCTTGATTTGGGCACTTTTTCCAGTATCTGTGCCGTGAAGGGATTGCCATCAAGGCTAGCTGTGGCCTTTTTGGCATCTTCACGTCGGTTCTTTTCGCGCTCCCTTCGAATTTCAAATTCCAGCCGCCACTCAATTATCTTCTTGATATCTTCCAGAGAATAAACACGGACACCATCCCTTCTGCCAGCAATGGCGACCAGGACGCCTCTCTGCTCCATGACTACAACGGACTTGAAAGGAACGCGGCGAACCAACGCATATGGTTGCGCAACCGGGGGTGAGACAAGAGGGAGAACGTCCAAGCCCTGGCTGTGGCATAATAGCAAGTAGTGTGGGGGCAGGAATGCCCCGCTAGATGGAGGC
Source organism: Agroathelia rolfsii (assembly GCA_018343915.1). Classification (NCBI taxonomy): domain Eukaryota; kingdom Fungi; phylum Basidiomycota; class Agaricomycetes; order Amylocorticiales; family Amylocorticiaceae; genus Agroathelia; species Agroathelia rolfsii. The sequence continues at coordinate 3,302,255 of JABRWF010000001.1, read as the reverse complement.
GTGTTGAAATGCGAGGGAGAGAGATCGGTTGTTATGGCAGAAAGAGAGAGACCAAGTTCTAGTAATGTTGGGGGTGGTAGTGTTGGTGGTGGGGTCGTAGGGCGAGGAGGAGGGGTGGGTGACGCAGGACGAGACGGTTGGGCAGAGGAGGACTCCTCTTGCACCGCATTGCGAGAGGTGGGGGTACCGGGCAGAGCGTTGTCGCGACGATGCATGAGATTGGAAAAGAAACCGGATAGACGATTGCTTCGAGGCTATATAGGAGAAACCATCAATATACATCAACGAACATCTTGTAACAGATGGCCGCGAGCACAAACACGGGCGGCAGTGAATACCTACATCAGTCACGGACCTACGCCGAACCTGGGCTGTTGAATCTGATGGTCTCAACGGGGAAGGGGGAGGGGTGCGCTCTTGGGCTAGTACAGATGGGGAGGGCGCCAATGACGACGACGTCGACGGAGGAGGCTGCTGCGAGGGACTTGGGCTCGTTGGGGGCTGACCGCCTAGCTGTGTGGATTCCAATATCGGCGGTTCAGCTGGAGCAGTGACCTTGATTGATATAGCATCCTCATCCTTGTCCAGCCGCTGTCCAGCCTGGCCAGCGTCGACGGCCATCGTAGTTTGGTCGTAACAGTGAGCGACGCACTCGCGTTTTCCCGCACCGCTGCCGGCTTTCATTCTCCCTGCCAACTTCGCAGCTAATGGTCCCTTCGCCGGGGCCCGGCTGTTTAGATCACAGTACCAATTAACCCCTTTAGAACTATATATTGTCCTCATCATTATATACGACATCCTCTGTTGCTGCCACCCCCAGGTTGCCCACTTGCCTCGTGAGCTCATCACGATGACGATGACAAATTTATTAAAGCGGAAGGATCACGTGAGCTCCTAATGTTTGTCTCCGAGAAACGTCATGATCATGGCAAGTGAGCATGCCTACATCATGTTTTGCTTCCGATCCATGCTCATGTAGGCCGCTAAAGCCGAAGGCACTCAACGCCCAAGGACATCATCATCATTGACTTCACACACACCTTCTCCAACTCTGGCGACCATGTTCAGCACATCGAGAGCCCTTTCACGCTCCCTGCGCTTCCCGGCTGCACTCAGAAATGCATCGACTCATGCTCAGCCTCTGAACGAAGTGACCGAAGCTGATCTCGCTCACTTTCACAAAATACTCTCATCCAACTCCATCCTCTCCACTCTCCCAAGCCCTGAGGGTTCCATCAAACCTGCCTCGGTAGAAGACTTGCAACCTTTCAATAATGACTGGATGGGGAAATACCATGGCAAGGCGACGACCGTCCTCAAGCCACGGACAACAAAAGAGGTCAGCGAAATCCTTAAATGGTGCAACGAGCGACGTATAGGCATTGTCCCACAAGGCGGAAACACAGGGCTTGTTGGAGGCAGCGTGCCTGTGGGCTCAGAGCTCATCCTGAGCTTAAACAACTTGTCCAAAGTTCGCTCTTTCGACCCTGTCTCCGGCGTCCTGGTCGCGGACGCTGGCTGTATACTTGAAAACCTCTCTGAGCACATAGCTGCACATGACCACATTATGCCACTTGATCTTGGTGCTAAAGGAAGGTGCGGTGTCATAAAATTCTTGGTCTTCATCATGTCTCACCTTCATTTCCAGTTGCCAGATAGGCGGTAATGTCTCTACCAACGCGGGTGGACTTCGTTTCCTGCGCTACGGCTCCCTTCATGGATCAGTCCTTGGTCTGGAGGTCGTCCTACCAGACGGCACAATATTGGACAATCTATCGACCCTGCGCAAGGACAACACTGGCTATGATCTCAAACAACTGTTCATCGGCTCCGAAGGCACACTCGGCATCATCACCGGCGTGTCTATCCTCACACCTCCAGCCCCACAAGCCACAAACAATGTCATTCTGGCCCTTCCTCACTTTGACAACGTCTTGCCACTGTACAGAACGGCGAAGAAGGAGCTGTCTGAAATCCTATCGGCGTTTGAGTTTATGGATCGTCAAGCGTACGAAATTGCGGTCAAGCACGGCCAAGGAAAAGCACTGGATGACTCGGAGCTCGAAGGTGCACAATGCTTTGTTCTCATTGAAACCAGCGGTGGAAAGAAGGAGCATGATGACGAGGTAGATGACATTCGTGCTTTCGTTGCATGGTCGAGGATTGATTATTATATAAACAGAAACTGAACGATTTACTGGAGAAATTGATGACTGCTGACGAACCTCTGGTAAATACGGGTGTCATTTCGCAGAGTCCCGGACAATTTGCATCCTTGTGGGCTCTTCGTGAGGGCATTACAGAGTCCGTGGGCAAGGAGGGCAAGGCATACAAATATGATATATCTGTGCCTCTGGCCAAGTTCAAATACGTTGTCGATACAACACGCGAGCATATCCGATCCAAAGGCTTGCTTCACGATGATGCCGTCATGCATGTCATTGGATATGGTCATGTTGGCGACGGTGAATACTCTGTTCTTATATTCTAGTGCATAATAATGACTGAACCTGTTTGAAAGGCAATCTTCACTTGAACATCGTTGCTAAAGCGTATACTCAAGAGATTCAAGATACTCTCGAGCCCTTCGTATTTGAACTCGTTGGTACGTGGTTTTGCCATTCCATTTTTTTTCCTCGTATCTTTCCTCATTTTTGTCTCGCTTCAGCATCACTTAAAGGCTCTGTCTCGGCTGAGCACGGCATCGGTTCTGCCAAGACACATGCCCTACATTACTCCAAAAACGATGTCAGCATCCAGCTGATGAGGCGGCTAAAGAACATGTTTGACCCCAATGGAATTCTTAACCCTGGCAAAGTCTTTGCTATACATTCGACTCACTAGTGCTCAGCCAGCATTCACCGGTAGTATATAGATTATTACTTGCTCCTGTCTATTGGATACTCTTTTGTTCGCAATCATTGCATGCTTTCCTATAATCGCACATCATTATTACATGTCTATCTATATTTATAAATCACCCCAACATATCAAAGATGACGTACATCGCAAAGGGGCTGACCGAGTGTTAGTGGCTGAGACTGCCACCGATGTGTGGCGAAACCCTGAACAGGGACATGGGGGAGAAGCCGAGAGGAATTCGGAAGCGGGTTAGGGTTAGGCCCCGCCCACCATCTCTCTAATCAAATCCACCTCTCCTCCCTCCACCCATCCTATCACTCTATGGCGGACACCAAGTTATTCCAAGACAAAGAGGGTCTTCCCTTGAAATTTTTCATTGCAAAAGACATCCCGGATGACATTCATACGAGCGTGTCAGCTATAATTGAAGTGTGTGTCATCATCATCGCACGCGGCGGCAGCCTCGTATTTGTCGTTTCATTTTCTGTGTGCTTACTACGAATTCTTGCCATATCAGGCTCATGGTGGCTCGATAGAATCAAAAGTGCCCCGTAGAGGCTACATTCTGATCCAGAATGGACCCGAAGCCCAACGTCTTCGCAGCTGCTGGACGGATCGCGAACGACCACAACGATATTTCGTGCCGTACTCGTTCCCGGAGGCGTGTCAGAGTATCAAGAAGCTCATCCCTCAAGTATTCTTGCGCGACGGACAGCCTATGAAGATATTAATTCATCGGAGTATCACGAACGAACGTGCGCGCGAGGCACTTGCCGCTCGCATCGAGGTGCGTTGCCACTACTCATATTTATTTATTCATAATTTTCTTACACTGTTTTCATTTTATCTAATCTTCCTTACGCTGCTCAGCAAGCCGGTGGCGACCCCCATGCCTCCGAACAAGACGCCTTCGTTGTCCTGGCCGAACCTACGTCCGACTCATGGAACCGGCTCGACAAACTATTCAGAGACGAGCCTCACAGACACCTCGAATCCTGGCTTTGGGTCAAAAAGTGCATAGATAGAGGCACTGCCTTCTTTACTCCTGTTGTATACAAGAACCCTGGAGGACGGCCGTCTGGAGGAGTGTACGTGTTCCGCTTCAAAAACCCAAAAGTGCTTTTTTTTTTGTTCTTCCGTGGCTCATGCATTATAATCATCCTGTTAATTGGTATACGCACACAGACGCGTAGAATTCACAGAGGCTGATGACTATCACCTAGCAGAATGGATAGCAGAGAAAATCCCTGACAATCAACGAGGAGGTCGAGTAGGGAAGATTTTATATCAGGATTTGTGTGCTATGGTACAGACTTTTAATCAACGATCCAATTACTGTCTCTTCTTTCTTATTATAACTCAATTAACATAGGGAGGCCACCCAGGCTATGACTGGGTCGCGAGACACCCCTGGCAGTCCTGGCGCGAGCGGTACAAGAAGAACCCCGACAAATTCAACAAGATGATTGACCAGATTATCCAGTCGGGCATCCCTACTCAGCCCGGGGCGTCGGGGCAGCTGCACTACGCTCGCCTGGAGAAAAATGGGCGCAAGAGCCGTCAAATCATGTCCGTGTCTACCGCTGTCGACGGTGGCGATGATGACAAAGACGAAGACGGCGAGTTCAAGGTGGAGGACGAAATCACGGAAACGCTTCAACAACCCATTCGAAAACGGGGAAGACCGCCCAAGGAGGGCGAAGATAGTGGTAGTCAGGCCTCACCAAACAAGCGGCAGCGGAATGCGAACAACGCAGAGGATGGCACTCAATCCAGTCAATGGGATATACGTGTAGGGACGGACGTGCCGCCCGCATGGAGCAAACAAAGGTGTGCTGTTGTGTGCTTTTTTGATTGACTGTAATAAGAAAGGCTGACGATGATTCACAGGGGCGAGTCTTCGGCGGACGACCCTAGGTTGTTGGTTATTGCTCGTAGACACGGGTTCGTCATCGAGGACGTGAAGAAGTACCACGCCAAAAGCGGCAGTTACGAAGCGACGGACAAAAAATTCGAACGCTGCCGGGCTTTGTTGAATGCTGAAATGGATACGGAATCTAATGGCGAGGGTGTCGCAGAAGAGGATGACGGAGAGGATGATGGAGCTGAAGGTGTGGAGGAAAACGGGGAGGAGGATACAAAGGAGTATGCAGAGGAGGATGCAGAAGACGATGAAGTGATAGGTGTAGAGGACGACGGAATGGAAAGTGTAGGAGATAACGGAACGGCGGAGAATATTGACGTATAATATTCAAAGACTTTACTTGTTGGTTACCCTCGTACACACACATGAGTATATACATACGATACACCATCCGATTTATCAATCGAAATCAGTTAATAACTTGTAATCTGCGGCCCTGCTGGGCGCCGGGGGACTTTCGAAAGGCTTTCTGCGCCTAGAATTGGCAAAATTTTCAACGCACACTATCAAGATGGAAACTAAGATGACATACTTTTCTCCGGCTGCGGCAGAGGGAAAGGACCCAAACAGATCGGGATGTTTGGGTAATGGCGATTCACTGACTGTTATCAGAACCGGCGAGTACAGCATGAAATATGAAGGCGTACGTAAAGTAAGGGTGCTTGAGGGCTTCTTCGGCAGTAATTCTCCTTTCAGGATCATACGTGAGGAAAGACATCAATAAGTCAATCCCCGCTGTGCTTAGATATGGGAATTTACTCCTGAATTGATGAGGCTGCGGCGAAGGAATAGATAGTGTCTTTGTCAGAGGCAAAGACATAAAACCAGGCCATGATTCATTGCTCGGTGGACCTAACAGTTTGAAAATCATTGAGAGCAGTTCAATCTCGCCTTTAGCCTGGAAGAGAGGCTCCTTGAGAAGAAGCTCTGCGAATATGCAGCCAACAGACCACATGTCGACGGCCGTCGAGTAGACAGTTGCTCCAAGGAGAATCTCCGGTGCACTAAGAGGGTTTTATTGTAGTTTTACTCGAGAATCAGAAACGGAAGACGTACCGATACCACAGTGTAACCACTAGTTGAGTCATGCCGCCAACACCCACAGGGTCTCCATATCGCCTTGCAAGGCCAAAGTCTGCGACCTTGATAGTGCCACGGTTATTCATCAAAAGATTGCTCGTTTTCAAGTCGCGGTGCAGTATCCATTGAGAGTGGCAATGTGCGATAGCAGAAAGAAGCTGAAGCATAAGCGTCTTGATCTCAGATTGCAGGAAAGGCGAGGGCATCAACGTCAATAGAGTTTTCAAATCATGCTCGACAAAATCCATCACAACAAAGACTCTTGTCCCTTGAACTCAGCAAAATACCATTCATATGATTTACAGACACATACTGAGTTAACGTCTCTCCAACGACAATTTCTCGGATTCTAACAACATTCTGGTGCCGGCAAGTCATGAGGGCGTTAATCTCTCTGAGGGCAGTAATGGGGAACCCGTTTTTCTCTTCGTCCAGCTTTAGTTTTTTTAAAGCGACAATATCTCCCGTTTGTTTGTCTCTTGCACGATATACAACGCCATAGGACCCTTCCTCAATCTGGTTGAGGCGCTCATAGCTATAGACAGAACGAGACGGTGTTATTGGCGGATGATGAGTTCTAGGTGGAACATATATGCTATGGGCAGGAGGACGAGGACGAGAGGCGTTGGAAGACGATGGCTCAGGGGACTCCGAGTCGTCAGGATCGGGCATAACAACTTTGCCTGCAGGGCGTGTTCGTGCGCGTCTTTTGGGCTGGGGAGGTGGGTCTATGTGTGTCTCTTCGTCCTGATCATCCCATTTGGATCGTTTTCGTGAAGGCGAGCTTGAAGACGGTTCTTCTGATGCAGACATTGTCCAAGTTAAGAGTTAGGAAGTCAAGCTAATAGGTAAGTGGTAGCTCGAGTTTGTAAGGTCAGAATGTGTTTCTTTCCAATTGTGGAAGGTATTAGTTTGGACCAGGCCACTGCTGACCTGTACCGTGACTACTAGACCATGCTCCTCCGCTACCGTCTTGCAACTGCCACTAGGGTCATCAGGCCCAGCGGGCTCGGGAGATGTCATAAATTGTACAGCTCGTCTATAAGCCTTGTAACACAGGAGCCAAACCCGAGTGCTCCTCGATATGCACCAACACCATTGTTATTTCTGTCCTTGGATGAATGGGATAACCATGCAAGCAGCTGGTCATATCATGATTCTTCTGTAATTTCTTCATAGTGATCCTTATGTAAACGGATTAGGATGAAAAACATGATGGATCGCTTTGGACGACTTGGGTTCGCCAGCACTTTATGCAAGTTCACACTTCCTTCAGACTTGAACACACTCGATTCTCAGAATATGATGGACCGCTTTGAAGCAGGTACGAGTGTACTTTTCAGCCTTTTCTATCCCCATTTATGCTAGCTTTTCTGCGAATAACATAACTCAAGACATGAAGATGGCTCTGCGTCAAAACACGACACCCTTTCCGCCAGTCATCTTTGCTAGGTCGACAACTACACTCATAGCACAGACGTACATATCCTCCAACCCAGCATCGGGTCTTGTCCTGTTGTCTCCTCCTTTATCCAATCTCGCTGTTCCGGCAGATCAATTACCGACACAACTCAGAGAATTTGACTATGAGCCGCTCTTCCCACTTGCTCTTGTTGCTACGCCGGCAGAGATGTCTGATTTGACTCGGCATCATCGCCTTGGGGATGCGGCTGCCGTAGACAAGCTCACAGTTGACGACGTTGAAGGAGATTCATGTTATGAACAGCTTCAACAGTGGATCGATGACATTGGCGTTTAATCAAGCTCTGGATGCCTCGTTTGGACCCAAGCACGCTATACCACACCAACATTATCCCAACCTATTATCATTTTCCCAGTCACCGTCATGACTCTATAGACGCTCTAACCGGATAGAATTCACTAATAAAATAACATAATGTAGAAAACAACACCTGCAAAATGTGTGCATTGCAAACAAGTCAATTGACATCGAAATTCTCTTTTTCCTTCTTAATCTCTTCTTTAACCTCCGGTACAGTCGCTATCCCCGGCATGACGACGTGCCGTTTTCCTTTAGCGACGATGATACGTCGAACTTGATGTTCAATCAGTTCGTGCAACTTGGGAATGTTCGCCAACTTTGCTCTGCTGCCCATCAGGGACGTTGTTTTTAGACTCAGCGTAAAGTTTGGTGATAGCTCCAGAGTTAAAAATGGTGCCGGAGACAATGGAGAAGGTGGTGTGATTATAAGCTGTGGAAAGAAGGCAGTGTTGTTAGGGCGACTCCGGTGAGGCAGACATGGGTGCAACATGCCGTGGATTTAAATTGAGAGAGCGAAATCGTTAAAGAGACTGGAAGGCGGGCGAAAGAGGGTATAGGGTAGTTGAACATGCATGATGTCGAAAGCGAAACAGAAACAGAGTCAGAATAGCTGAGGTCACATTCTATTTTCTAAAGCAATCGTCAGTATCTCTCGTAGCGAAGCAGTCACGAAGACGTACGGGGCCTGCTTTGGGGTCAGATAGATCAACCCGAGCATTGGATATCCGAGGAGCAGACGTCCCCAAATCAATGGCATGAATTTGTATGTGGTCCTAGGGTTACGCAAGTGAGATAAGGAGGATACCTGAAGTGAGGATTTAAGCCCATACAATGAAAGTGGGTGGGCGCTGTGCATTTGCAAAGTCTTCAATCCGCCTTCTAGCTATTTCCAATCCCGCATCATCAAGGAGGTCATCTCGTAGCTTGTTACGATATGTTTCCATGACCTACGTGCACTTAGAAGGCTTATCATGCATAGCGATGGTGGTAGTGTGACGCACCTGCTCCATCAGAGCATTAAACCACTTGGCCGACTCTGAGCGGCCATCATGTGTCTCCTCGGAATCAAGAGTGAAGATATGTGGTCTCTTGGAGGTAGAATCTGGGTCTACTCTAGGATGGTAGGAGGGTGTCTCGAAGGGATACTTTGTAGAGTCCAAGAAAAGGTAGCGAAGAATAAGCGCGAGAAGAGTGAGGATGAACAGCTGGCCGAGCACGAGACCCTGAGTGAACGTGGGCTCCAGAGTGAGTATGTAGTTGCTGCTCATGCTTTGGATTTATGCCTCATGAGACAGCAGGAGTAGCAACAGGCCAAGGACGAGCTCAGCTGGAGGTGGACTCGGAGGTAGAGCCGTGATTTTTGAGAAAAGTATGACCAGTATGTATAGCAACTCGAAGCTGTTCGGCAACGCTTTCGTCACGCCTCGCCGGGCACAGATCCATCGGGAGCCCACAGTAACTTGAAACTTTTCTCTCTCTTTACAGCTCGTTTGCTCTGTGATCTGTATTTCCATTTGTTCGTCATGTCCACGGAAGAAATTGATGCATTTGTGTCATGGCCTACAGCCCCTCTCACGGACTCGCTCGTCCGCAACGCATTATCTCAGCTCCAGCTCAGGGTGCTATGGACAGAAAACCCGGACTCTACCAGTAGCACCCAGTCAGGCGACCATCCACTGCTGCAATGGGCTACCTATGACGCCATTGATCATGAGAAAACACACTTGAAAACCAACTCCGTCTTGTCGGCCTCGTATATTTTCCGCAAAGCACTCATTCGCAAGCATTTTCTGGCACGATCTGTAAAATCATACAATACCAAGTACCCAGAAAGCATCTTGGCAAAAGCGGTGCCCCAAACATGGGAACTGGAAATATCCTTTGCTGATGAACTGGACGAAATGTTCGTGATTACTTGAACTACCAGTTCCCAAACCCGACCTCATGCTCTTCCAGGTGGGGAGACGATCTGTGGGAACTGGGCGAGCAATTAGACAATCAGAACAAGTGGTGGATTTTAAAACCAGGAATGGCGGATAGAGGAATGGGCATTCGGTTGTTCAACTCCAAGGACGCCTTACAGCGTATCTTTGAAGGTTTCGAAGACGATGAAGACGATGAGGACAATGGATCTGAAGGTGCCGAAAGTATGAGTGGCCCCGACACTGCAGTCATAACTTCTCAGCTAAGACACTTTGTCATCCAAGTTGGCTCATATCTCAGAAGACAGGTCCTTTGAATTTAATGATTCCCATCTTTAGGAGTATCTTTCTTCACCTCTGTTGATTGATCCACGAGAGACAAATCAGACCAAAAGGATACCTATTTCTGATTCAGAAGGACACAAGGTTTGACCGCGTTTATCTATCGTGTTTTTCCTTAGTAACATGATTGACAGTTTCATCTACGTGTTTACTGCGTCGCGTCTGGTGCACTTTCGCTTTACCTATACCCCAAGGTCCTGGCTCTGTTTTCATCAAAACCATTCACGATGCCTCAAGATTCCGAAGATGTCACGGATCTATCTCCCCATCTTACCAACACCTCCCTCCAGACGCACAGAGGGGAAGAAGGTGTCCGTCTCTTAGAAGAGCTTGTAGGATGCACCGTACTTTCTGGCACAGATCATCAACCGCTTTCAAAGGCCGACATCGATTATATCATCAATCAAGCATCTGAAATACTGGCCGATGTATTCAGAGCGGCACTAGCCACTCCAGTTCATTTTCAGGTTGGGCGCACCCCTTTATTTGACCCGTCTCATGCATTAACTCCAAACACGCAGCCACTTCCGAATGCATTTGAGATGTACGGTGTCGATTTCTTGGTAGAGCATACAGTCACGAAAACAGGCGCCTCGTTCGACGTCAAGCTTTTAGAGATCAACGCCGAGCCGGCGATCGAACTTACAGGTCCGCGACTTGAGTGGATCCTTAGGGATCTCTTTTCATCCATTGGGAAGATCTGTGTCGAACCATTCTTCAGAAAAGAAGTTGATTTCGAAATCAAAGATTGGGCCATAGGCGAGACAAGGTTCGGCCTGCGTAAATGTCTTGACGTTCAAGTTCGGGGTGAAGGAAACTGCGGTTAAGGTCACAACCATTGTCCATCAATTCGAAAGTAATGCTATCTATATACATGATGATACTGAGTGTCCATGTTCATTACACGTGAGTAGTATATAGGTTGTCCTTGATATGAAAGATACAATGCAGGTTCATAGCTCAAACATTAACCTTGGCCAATGAACAGATGACAGGGACTGCGTAGAAAGCATATGCGACCCAAACCACTATATAATAATAATTTTTAGATCTTTGAACATATTGACAGAAATTATACTGCTCACTCGTGAATCCGTTGCTCGTTCCCGCGATAAGCTGGGCGGCACCAGAGCCTTCAGCTTGGATGGAGGCGTTAAAGTCGTCGACGGCTTTCGCAAACCACATGCGGACGATGAGGAAAGTTGAAATACCTAATAATACTAAGATCAATAGGGGAATAAGTGTCAGTAGAAAGAAGCATCTACCGATCATGAATCCAAACACGCCAACCCAGGCAGAAAAGTTTTGCATCGCGGGTTTTTCAAAGACTGCTCCGCCCTTGCCCATCTTGTGGCGGAAAGAGATGAGAGTGAAGGTGAAGAAAAAGACGGTCGAAAACGCCAGCGCAATAGAAACAAAGGCAGCACTAGCCGAGGCAGGTGCAGTAAGGACGAGTGTTGGGGCGTTTGACGGGAGAACAGAGGTGTCTGGGAATACATAAGAAACAGGCTAGTAACAGGAACATCGCTACTACACACCATAAACTGGCGAGACCGTTGGTACAGTGCAATTGACAACCGCCTCATTATTAGAGCGAGAGCACGATCCTATATTTTGTTGAATTTTCTGTGATTATTCAAAAATCTGGCATCGAGAACGTACCGAGGAGACCAATGAAAACACTGGGACCATCAATGTCTTTTGAGACACCCGCCTGCGTGAGTGCGGTGGATGGCGTTACAGTGACCAATGCAACTTGATCTTGCAACATGAGAACCGGTGCAAAATAGGCAAAGAATGTCAGAAAAAGTGCCGTCAACATCAGCACGGGCGCAAGGTAGAGTGTAACAGCTTTAGAGAACCCAGAGATCATTATGAAAGGTAATAAGGTGAAAAGAGTGGCGTATAAAGCTCGTTAAAAAAGAGTTGGAAAAAGATATACGTGAAGAAGATAAGAATGAATGAAAGACTCTTGCAGCGCCTGGCTGATAGAAACCGAGAAGGGGGGATGGGATGGAATGAAGACAGCCGTAAAGTCCAGCTTTTATTCAGCTCTAAATGTCGGCAATAGTGTCTCGAGTAATGTTCTGGGGTGATTGAAAAATATACAATGCATCTAATTGTTCTTCGTCCTCATTGTTGTTCCCAGAAAGGAAATTTCAAGGCTACCACCGCCAAATGGGAGTCCAGACACTGCAACAGCTCCATTTTACGAAAGGAAGGGAGATGCTTTCAGGGTTGCTACAAGGAGCTGATGAGCCCGATTAATGGCCTTTTAGAATACTGCTCAATATTGTCCGAGGCCAGACAAAGTAACTGCGAGACAGGCGAACAAAAAGGCCTGAGATGATTCCACGCGAGTGTATTGAATGAGTCGTTTTTGTCAGGGATATCGCTACACAGCCTGATTAAAAGTATCTCAACGTGAGCTTTTGCACGTTGTGCTAGGTATTGATGAGCACATTGGCAGTGCCATGTCGCGATTACGGTAGTAGAAGCAATCTGAGTGTGCAGGAATTGAAGTTGAGTTCGACGCGGCTCACGGAAATGCTTCCGGAGAATCTCACTCTTTTCCACAAATTGTTACTGCCACTGCAGTCCACTGGCACGTTGCAGCAACCTCGCTGACCTCTAGGGTTCTACCTTGAAATACAATCATGTCTGAAGAACCCGAGCTGCCTTTGGAATTCTCGCAGGTCGCAGATGCCATACATGATGCGCCACAGTCATTCGCTACTGGCAACGATAACCTTCGAGAGGCCACACTGAAAGCAGCCAAATTTACATTCGACCTTTGTGAGTCTGCAAACACACATCATTCTACCAACGCTGTGATCGTGAATTTTGAACATAGCTTTAGGATCTGAGGAGGCTTCAATATCACACATAACCGCCTTGCTGGCTTCGCTGAGCCCCTCAGAGGCACCCCAGACCCGATCCCAGACTAATGGAAAACGCAAGCGAGGACCTGACTCTGATGAAACTCATACGAAAAAACCTCTGGCCACCTTGGATCGGACCCCTCTTACATCGCTTTTTGTAGAGGGTATGGACGATGAACAAATTTGGGCTCAGCTAGACCTGAGGGCTCAAAATTTGTGCAAGGTTCTGGAGGTTATTCTGGAGGAAGAAGCTGCGGTTAGTATGGATGAGGAGAATGGCGACGAAGAAGAGTCTGGAGAAGAAGCTGGCTATGGTATGGACGGGATAGAGGACATGGATGAATTCATGGGAATAGACGACGATATCGACAGCGGAGAAGGTCATGACGAGGATGACGATGACGATGGCAAAGAAGACGTTGAAGAAGGAGAAGACGAAGAAGAAAGCGAGGATGACCATGAAGGAGTTGAAGGCACCGTATCATTACGAGATCCTTCTGACGATGAGGATGATGATGGCGAGACCAACGCCAGACCGCTCAAACGTTCACAAAAATCAAAGCGAGGCGGACATCCTGAACTAGATGATGGTTTCTTCGACTTGGCGGCCTTCAATGCACAAACTGAAGCTGCAGAAGCTCGCCGTTCTTCTAAAGGGCGTCTCAAGCGAATTCGTGACGACGAAGAAGGGACGGACTCAGACTCAGAAGCGTCCGTTGACCTGTTCACAGCCGTAGACGATGATGTAGATTTGGATGAAGATGATGAAGATCCCACCGGTGGTATATATCTGCTCTATGGCTCTATCTATTAATGTGAAAGACTAACTTTTGCTATAGAGGCGATGTACAATGACTTTTTCGCACCCCCACGTAATTCCAAGGGCAGGCCCAAGAGTTCCCCATCATCCAGTAAACCATCCAAGGTTCGCTTCCACGAGCAAGTACGCGTCAAGCAAATCAAGCCAAATGGAAAAAATCTTCCTGTTTCAGCAATGTATGCGCTGGACGACGAAGAGGACGAAGAGGAATACGGTGACGTAGATGATGAGGGCTTTGAAGATGGGTTTGGGGAGTCTATGGCATTGGATGAGGAGGACGAGGACGATGATGAGGAGGAGGGCGATGCCGAAGACGATCAAATTGTCGAGGACGAAAATAGCCTCGAAGAGGAAAGCAGTGAGGACGATTCAGAATTAGACGCAGACACTCGACGAAGAGAAACTATCGAGAGACTCAAGGATGATCTCTTTGCGGAGGACGATGAATCCGCAGAGGAAAGTTCGTAGGCTCTCGCTTGTGACCCCGAGACGAGGAACTGATTATTTGAAAGATCTTACTGCACATGAAAAACGACAAGCGGCACTTCGCGAGCAAATAGCCGCCTTGGAGGCCGAGAATGTCGCCAAAAAGGATTGGGTTCTAATGGGAGAGGCCACTTCCAAATCCCGTCCGCAAAATTCATTGCTCGAAGAAGATCTCGAATTTGAGCGTATAATGAAGGCAACACCCGTTATCACCGAAGAGGTCGTCGCAGCACTGGAGGATCGCATCAAGGCTCGTATTCTAGAAGGACAATTTGACGATGTTGTGCGCATCCGCCCTCTAGAAGACAAGCCTTTCCTTCCCTCGCGGCTGGTCGAACTCAACGACCAGAAGTCGGCACAATCACTGGCACAAATTTATGAAGGAGAGTATCTTCAAGCCCAGGGGAATACGCCTGCAGATGATCGAGATGGGAAGCTCAAGAAAGAACACGAGGAGATTGAGAAGTTATGGGAAGGTATCAGCTCCAAGCTGGATGCTCTTTGTAATGCACACTTCGTGCCTAAGCAGGTATGTTTACGGTATCTCAATTTGAATTTGATTGTGAACATAAGGTTGAATATTGCCTTTAGCCGAAAGCTACGATTTCCACCGTCTCAAATGTCGCTTCTGCCTCTCTGGAGTCCGCGCTGCCAACTTCACAATCGGCTGCTACCATGCTTGCGCCAGAAGAAATATTTACGTCGAATCCTGGATCCGCTCGCTCACGCAGCGAGCTCACACCGGCTGAAAAGCGTGCGCTTCACAATAAACAGAAGAAGGCGAAGAAAAAGATGCGGGATGCTCTTGAGAAGAGTGTCGACAAGTTCGCGCAGAACAAGAGAGCGCAGCGGTTGGGAGATGTCAAAAAAGAAAAGCAAGCTGCTCTCAATAGTGTGGTCAAGAGTGGGAAAGGTGTCACTGTCGTGGGTAAGGCTGATAATAACTCAAAGAAGGATAAGAAAAGTAAGAGCTAAGTACTATGTGGCATGTGTATTGTTGTTGTATGCATACGCGCTGTTACCTAACGGATTAATGCCTTGTACATTTGAAGGTGGCGTGTTTTTTGGCTGTTGTGGTATTACATAATAGAGGCGCATTGCTACGGCGCACTGCCTGATTTGCATTGTTACGGTCAACTCCTGCTTTTGTCCTTCACTACCACCAACACTACCGCTATAATGTTTTGGAAGAAAGAGCAGAATCTTATACCCCCTGTTGGTAGCGAGGCGTCTGCTTCTCGCTCTACGAACAGCACGTCACCCCGTCCAAGCTATCGTTCCAATGCCAGTACTTACGTCTCCAGTCGTGACGGTGATCTCTCCGGGGGAGGAAGTGCCTATAGTAGTCGCACTGCCGTCAACACCATTCCATCTTATCGTGCTCCTGGCTCGGAGGCCGCTGCTCCCAGAGACTATACTCGTAACTCCTCTGTGACAGACAAGTACTCTCGCGGCGAGGGTCGGCTAGAAGATGATCGCAACGAACTCTTTGCTGGGTACAACCCGGAAAAATCCCGCGGGTCGGGACGATTCTTCGACGGGCCCGACCTCAACAACGGAAGGCCTCCTCCTAATCCCGGAGAGGAGACAGAGGAGGATGTTGAAGGCATCAAGCAGCAGACCAGGTTCCTCAAGCAAGAGAGTGCCAACTCTACACGTAATGCGCTGCGCCTTGCCAGAGAGGCCGAGGAAACGGCAAGGAACACGTTGACCAGATTAGGCGATCAATCAGGCAAGTTACAGCATCGCCAAAGCTTTCGGCTTCAACCCATCACTCATCGTTGATCCAGAGAAACTTGCCAACACTGAGCGACACTTGGACGTGGCCAAGGGACATTCCCAGCGCGCTGACGATAGAACTGATGAGCTGAAGAAGCTCAATAGGTCTATTTTCCGCCCTGCCATCACTTTCAACAAAGATGGCAAGAGGGCCGCACAGGAGGCCAAGGTTCAGGCTCGATATCAAGAAGAACGTGATGAACGCGAGAAAGCCATGATGGAAGTGCGCGAGACCCAAAACCGTATCGGACGTGCTGGTACCTATGGGCGTGGTGACAACGAGGACGAAGAGGGCATCGGGGGCAGTGGTAGCGGCAGGTTCCGCACGCAAGAGCAACTTCAGGCCCGCAAGGCGGCGCGCGGCCGATACCAGTTTGAAGCCACTGCGTCTGATGATGAAATAGAGGATGAAATCGACGACAATTTGGATGAGATTGGAGACATGGCCAAACGTCTCAAGGCTATTGCTCTTGCAACTGGTCAGGAATTGGACAAACAGAACGACCGTATTGAACGTATTACGGGCAAAACCGACAACTTGGACAGTAGATTGGTTAGAAACACCGACAGGGTAAGCTACTTCTCTCCAAACTTGCAGTGAGCCCCAACTCACTTTTCTTTGTTTTCAGCTCAAGAGGATCAAGTAAAATATTGCATTGCATCGGACTTTCACTCTAGTTACATCTGGATCTCATCGTGCCATAGTTTTTGGATACTCAGTCTGGTCGTTCGCCGTTTAGTGCATGCTATCGATTCGAGTATTCCTTTTGTTTTCTTTGCATTCTATAGTATTCAAATAGTTTTTGGTGAGTTTCTGGTCTTTAATTAATGGTTAAGGATAGGTGGGTAGGCCGCTTGTTACATCTTCGACGTGATTCGACTTACCACATCATTGTGGATGAGAGAAATTTGATATGTTTAAGTATTAGGACTAAAGCAAGCTAAATTAGAGGCCAAGTACATGAGTGCGTAAAATCAAAACTTGACATGGTTCAAGAATCAGTAGTTGGTATCAATACAGCGATCAGTGTGGTGGATACGAGTATTCAAGAGGTTGTTGATGTGAAACGACAGAATTTCAATCACTCATCCTGGGACGTTTGTTCTGTGCTGGATAAGATATCATCGTCCTCTTTGCCGCTATCCGATTGTGTAGACTCGCGTTGACATATGGCCGGTTGACCGGGGAGACGCTGATGAATTTCAGTAACATAATGACTCAACTCCAATAATAAAGCGCTCACTTTGAAGGCAAATTTGCAGACTTTGTAGCCCTTGGGGTTCAATCCAGGCTCTATCCACGCCTGGAATAATGTCGGTCTCCTTTCAATTTCAACTGATGAAGAGTAGGTCTGACCTTTTCTACGACATATAGTCCGTCATATCGGTATCTAATTACTCCTGTGTCAACTCACTCCGATTATTTCTGCTAATGCAAACGTACCCTTCCACAGGTGACCATGAAGGATTCCCCTTGAACCCGCGAATGACTCGCACAGGTCGCATTGTCTCTGCAGACCTCTTGAGGGCTGCGTTGAATGGATTATCAAACGTCTGGTCACAGCTTTGAGGTGCCGTGCGCAGCTATTCGCGGAGTTGTCGGTTAGACGATTGGTATTGAGTGTGCTCGTACAAGGGACTTACATTTTTGGGGTTTTGTTTCGTTCCCTTCAAATCGCGACCGCCTAGTGAGCAATTAAGACATTGCTTAAAATGCCCGTGCAACAAAGATGAACGGGTTCAAACCTGAGCCTGTGTAGGTACTGGGACACAAAATATTTAGATTTAGTAACTTCCGGTAAGCGTAGCACAGATTTGGTGCATGATACTTGCAATGCATATCCAAGGTCAACCTTGAAGAGAATTTTAGAGAAAGTGGTAGCAAACAGTATAGAATTCAACTCACATCGTCGTCATATCCTCCAGATAGTGCAACAGAATATGCACCATCATCCTTATTCCCCGATATCCCTGCAACGAGAGGAGCATGAACAGCATCTACGCTACATCCTTTCCTGAGAAGCGAGGTGATCTAGCCTATCCACTATATGAGTAAGAAACTTTTATACCTTCCCTCCCACCATGTGCCAATTTCAATGCCAGGTATTGCACCAAATGTTTTCCTATGTATGCACCGGTAGTATCAGCTTAAGAGTCACCTCCCTATCTGGGCCAGTATATATGCAAGGACGGAACATACGGGTCATGTATACGCATGCCATCCTCCCTGCCCATTTTTTCAGCCATCTCCAGACTTCGTAGACCGGCCTGTACCGAAGGTGGGCGGATATGACGGGACTGTTGTATGTTCTCGGACTTGTAATCAACCTTCTTGCCAGAGTTACGTGTACTTCGGCGTGGTCCATCTTGGTTTTCTTCAATTTTAGCCTGCTTCACCGTATGATCTTCGGCTTTTTCAATGGATGGCCTTTCTTTTCTCTTTTTTGCAGAAGGCTGGGTTCTTTTAGCAATGGGTTTCGGAGGGGCTAGTTCAGCCACGTCCATGTCAAGGTTTAGCTCCATGAGCAACTGCCTGTTACGCGCAATATTTGCTTCGCGCACGGCTTCGTAGTCGTATTTGTTGGGCATAGTGTCAATAGTGTGGAAAGACAGTAGTTGTATCAGAAGCTAGATCACGGACGCGTCCAAGCCTGAGTGTGGACGTTGTGAAGTGGCCTGGCGATATAATCCCCAGATCACGTGAGCGTGTGTTTGTTATGTTTTAAGTTGATTCGATGCATACGCCATAATGATAGTGTCAAGGCATGGGTCGCAATATATAATAGTATCAGGCTATTTCTACTATAAAATTACATCATTTAAGGATAAAAAAAATGTATCTCCTAGTCATGCCAGTTCATCGAAATTCATGGGTGTGATATCATGATCTAATAAATACCATCAATACCGACTGCTTGCAGTCGCTTTAGGCTTCAGAATAGAAGCTAGACCGCTGTTCGCTCAGCCATAAGGAAAGTGCGGGTTTCATAGAGATCGTCGTTCTCGCTTACATAGCTCCTCTTGCTTTTAGTGACCCACCAGCAGGTTAAGATCAGTGTTAGAAGGCATAAACTGAATTCTGTCCAGCCCAGTGCCTCTACGGTCAGAGATTGTCGACACCTGGAAGGGGTTTCGAGTCAGTAATATCAGGTGAGAGTAGGGAAGAGTTGATCTACCGTGATATTGCAGGTTCGCATTCGCAAGTGCCTCCTGATCTCGTATCACGCATCACAGCTGCCGCTACGACCTGGGAACATGATGAGCTTGATAACGTATCTCTACAAACCGTATTCATAAATACCCATAGAATTGTTGACACCAGTAACCATATCACGGAGCTTGCAACACTAGCAAGTACATGCACAGAGCCGTCCAATATCCAGAGAATATATGCGGACGAGAAGAGTGTTGTCCAGACAGAGTTGAATAAGAATAAAATTAACCTAGCGCAATCATGTCCCCCCTGTCATGAGCACGACACAAGGAAAATTTTATTTCGTTTTACAAGCACCTACAGAGAGTGGTAACGCTCTGTATGGACACGGCTTCTATCATCAGCACTGAAGAGGAACGAGACAAGACCCATCTCTGCGATAGCCACCAGGGCAATTAGCAAAAAGAGGAAGGGATGATAATGTCCCTTTAAGAGTGACATGCTGAAAGTGACGAATGTGAACTACATTTCAACTTTCGCTAACGCTGGGGCCTTATAAGCGGGACAGGCAGTGCAGAGCGGCATATGATGAATTGCATGAGGCAAACACGTGTTCGCGGAATGAGTCTTTCGTGCCGTTTGTAGGCGGCATAAGGGCGCGATATGTATCTATTGTAGTCCATGAGTACAAGACGGTTGTTGATATCTCTAGAGCTCAAACAGTCTAAGCAAAATTTTGATTTTTCGGTTCGAAACTCGGATCAACTAAAGCTGTTTTATCATCAGCATTGCATACATCCGCGTATCATACATAACTAGATGCTGTAGACTACAGAGACAGCGCCTCAACGGCCATCTTGAAAGCGCCCTCCTTAGTTGCGTTGCCTAAGAAGTATAAAGTAATGATGAGAAGCTGATGGAACGCGCTCAAGGGCCGTAATACGAACCTCCTATGAATCCAGACGCATGCACAAAGATGCCTCCTTCAATACCCGTGGACTTCGAGAGTTCCTCATCGCGCAGGCCACGCCAAGCCTCCGGCAGGGCCTTGCGGCTCTCGAAGCTCTCTGGGGAAACGGGCACAGCTTGGATCCGCCAGCTGCCTGCAGTTTCATCAGGATAGATAACATAAATAGGCTTGTCATCTCCAGTTATATTACGCTCCTCCTCCAGTTCGAAAAGATGCTCCTAAGAGATACGAGTAAGTATAGGTAATCTCGAAAGTACTGGATTCAAACCTTCCAAGGGGCAAACGCTTCAAACAAAATGATTTTCCCACTTTCATGATGATTTTTTCGATCATCAAGGCCCAGAGAAACAATGTCACGTGCAGGAAGCCACGCGTTGGCATAATAGTCAAGGCGACCTAGAAACTCTTCACCTGTTAGGTTGGATGCCTTTTGGAATTGCGACTAGAATTTAAGTGAGCGAAGGGTCACTATACGATTCGAAGTTGCACATTTACATCAACTGTGACACTATCAACGGGCTGATTCCAAGCTGGATTTAGCCAGCCAACTCGACTAGATAGGTCTGTGCGACTGCGATACTTGGGGGGCACACTGGAGTCATATTGTGAAATCCCGTTATCGATAGCATCAATTGCCTCGATAAATTCCTATAAAAATGATGAGCGGTGCTAATTATCGGGATAGTCAATTCCCAACTTTATACAGCTTCAGCCAGAGTAAATCAACTTTGGGATCGGTGATTGATATTTGTGTGTGTGAAGCAATGATTTCCTGTCCAAAATGTCTGTTCTTTCGTCAACTCTAGGTATTGCCATGATTCTGGGCACAATCGAGAGACTGACTTGTAGACCAGACCTGCCGATGATAGCTTTGTGTTGAAACCGTGACCAAGTACTTCTTGGAACCCGCGTTGATGATGATCGAAGCGCTGTTTGCTCTCATCATAAACAGCGCCCACGTCGACCACTATATCGCACGTATCTAACACTTTTGGATCACGACTACGCTTCAAGGCTGGGCAGAATATCAGCAAAGACTTGATTCCCACGCTCTTCAATGAGAGATGTACCCGCATCACGATATCGCTCCGTCCTCCGTAGGAGAAAGACAGCAAGGGCCTCATCGCAATGGAAAGTACCATTGTGTGTTCCAATAACCTTTGGTTTTCAGACACGGGTTTTCATTTTAATTCAATAGTGTGATCGAGGATGCCAACCAACCTTGGTCTCCATCTTTTGTCTTTTAGCAGCCGGGACTTCGGTGGACATGGACCTGTTTTTAAAAGAAGCTGTACAGAGGGATGGATAAAATGAATGTGATAGACTTCGAGGAATCCGATGAAGGTGATTCGAAGCTTGGCTCATGTGCTTCCGCAACATTTGTGAGTACATGGCAAAGGTGTCTATAAAACCCTGACGATGTCGCTTGGTATACTATACTATATTAATATTGAATCTTTGCTATTACGTATAAGCTGAAGAATACGTTTTCGGTTGCACTTTGAGCCAAGATGCCAGTGGGGTTAACATGTTCCCTGAGATAAACTAGGCCAACAAACCCACACAGGATGAATTCACAAATTATCTAAATTGGTACCAAATAATATGATAATGGGCGGCACCAGGAGTGCAGCAGAATTTTGAGGGAGTATATAGTGGTAAAGGTAAACAAGGGAAATCAAAGTCCAGAATGGGTCCAAGTCCGATGATGCTAGTATGTAAGATAAAACGAAAGAGAAAGGATAGCTATAAGGACCTCATAGCAAGATCATGGCTCCACCAGCGAATGCGCCAGCCACGGCAACAGTGCCACTAATTTTGAGGGCAATGGGAGCAGCTGCAATATAGCTATCTGGCGGGCCGTAAACCACGCCGCTGACAGTCGCACCGGGGCTGGGGGCACCACCAGGCCCATTCCCACCTCCATTAATGCTTGGATTGGCAGTGGGTAGATTGCTCGATACTACTGATGACGATGTGGCAGAAGCTGTTGAGTTTCCACCTGAGCCTGAGCCAGATGCACTAGCAGAACCTGATGACGACGCGGAACCGGATGCGGAATTGGATGGTGAAGCTGAGTTACTTTGGGTAGCACCACCAGAGCTCGCGCTGGTGGGTGATGATGAAGTGGACGACTAAAAGGTGGGGTTAGTGTGTAAACCCGCAAAAGAAGGATGAGCAAGCAGAGGCACGCACTTGGGCTGTGGCCAGCGAGATCAAGAGAGCGAACGCTGCGAATAGCTGGATCCTCATGATTATGGTTTTCGGTGGGTGGCCTAGTAGTGACACTTGAGTAACATGTAGTACCTTCTTTGAGGGCAGGCCTACCGTATGAGGGCAGCGACGGTGACGGTCTAGGGCAAAGAGGTAGCGCCCAGCT
This sequence comes from Agroathelia rolfsii, assembly GCA_018343915.1. Classification (NCBI taxonomy): domain Eukaryota; kingdom Fungi; phylum Basidiomycota; class Agaricomycetes; order Amylocorticiales; family Amylocorticiaceae; genus Agroathelia; species Agroathelia rolfsii. The sequence continues at coordinate 3,279,871 of JABRWF010000001.1, read as the reverse complement.
AAATTGGGCTTCCTGAACGGGCTCGGCGTTGCCGATCGAACTGCGTCGTTGCTTCCGTTGTATTTTCCTTTTATAAACAGCCCCGCACTGACTTTCCAAGGCTCAAGTTTCTGTTCCCAGTCTCACTTTCCCCCACACCTCCACATCACAATTACCACCATGTCTCCAGTTGATATAAAATCGCACGACGTAGATCTGATCCTACAATACATTTCTCCCCCCTCTCAGCTTGTGGAACCGCTTCCTCCACATATGCTCTCAAAACCCCTTCTACAACGGCATCATTTTTTACAGCCGTCTCCTGAAGACCCACAGGCCTATCTCTGCTGGCCGTCAAACGACTCTACCGACTCTGCCAGAGCAATAGAAGCCCTTGAAGAGCTTTCATCAGCTGTCGATATACATGAGCATATACCCTACCCTACCCAATATGTGGCCGATGATGAGGACATTTATGCACACGTGGCGGCAACCGCGAAATTGAGGCTGGTGTTTCATTGGGACGAGGGGGGTGGATGGAAATACCACGACTGTGGACTCATGCCCTTCCCTCTCAAAAGCTTCCAGGCACTCGATGCAGCCCTGAAGTCGGTCGTACCTTCATCCGCTGCCATCTCCTCTCATCCACCGGATTTATCATATCAGGGAGACCTATCTGATGAAGATAGTTACTGGGACTCGTATGGCGCAACAGATGACGCAGAAGATGGTGAAAGAGTCTCCATGGAGCCTTCAGAAACTCTTGACAATTCTGAAGACGCATATTGGGCTCTTTATGGAAAGGTTCAAGGTAGTTTAAACTTTTTCTATAAGATCCTCCTTGCATGCGATCTAACGCCGTTGATCGTTTGAAGGCTCTGCAGATTCAACAATACCGTCTCCGAGATTGCCAGAAAACGCTAAAAACAAGCCTCTCGCTCAATACCAATCGCAAGAGCCACAAAGCGCACTATTCCAGAGAGAACATATCATAACTTATGATTACAAAACCCTGCATCCACCATCCCAGCCATCACGTTTGGACCCCCCATCACCGAGGGCACTGTCTTTTGAGCTACAGAACATATCTCCCCGCCCTGACTTCTTTGCCGCCGAAATTGAAGAATCTGGCTCTGCAAGCGACACTTTATCCCCTGAGCCGGCTACTGATGGCATTGAATGGGTACGGGATGATATAAAAGTTGGTGAAACCCTTGCCGACCCTGTGGCATTCAATGAAGACGAACATATCAAGACTTGTGTCGCCGGTATATATGGTCTCTGGAAGTCAACACGTCGCTCGGGCAAGGAGGGTCCCGATGAATTCTTGCAATTTGTTGCGTCAACAATTGGAAGGACATGATACATATACCCTTCATTTGTATATTACTTTTTTTTTCTTTGAACTTTCAACCATTGTGTATGAGTAGACTAGATACAAATTTTGTCAATATTGATATGGGGTTCCTGGTATAGTCGACGAAGTCCAATGGAATCAATAAATCAAAGTGTTTGTATTCATCAAACCGAAGGTTGAGTTCACGATAGTAAGCTAAAAAGTTGACTTGTTACATGTTCGTTATCCAGTAGAGGATGGGCAGCTTAGAAGTAAAATGGGGAGTGCTTGCTACAACATCATTACCCTATCATTCAACTGTGTATCCGCGTACGCAACGGATAGTCTTGCATCATCCGAGAGGCTGCATACATCATGATGCATGATGTATAATGCGGTGTTTGAAGACTCGGGCCGCCATCACTCGAGCCACGTGATCAAATTGGCATTTGCTTCCTTTGAGATTGTAATTATGCAATTCATAACTGTAGTAATCTCACTGACAATGGTGATTTACCAGTTCTCGCTTTTGAGAATAAAATGCTTATACCACATGTTAGCCTGCACCACGAAAGAAACCCGATCCTAGCGGCTTGGGACGTGCTATCATCAACAGAAAAGTCAAAGATGCTCGGGCGCGTGCCGAACGAGAGGAATCTGGATTGGTAAGTTTTCGTCTTTTGCATCTGGTGAGAAGATCATACTCATGGCATTCATAGTACAACGCAGATCAAGACTCCACCACACGCCTCCAATCAGTTACCCAAGAGCGTGATCTGGATGAATTTCTCAATACAGCGCAGCTTGCAGGCACCGATTTTACTGCCGGTGAGTTTTGCATGATTTGGAACATACATATATTATCTGAGAAATCCGTTAGAACGTCGTAACATCAAGATAATTCAATCTGGACCCACTGGATCGAATGCGAATCCGTATCTTTTATCGGAGCAAGAAGAGCAGTCAACAATTAGAAAACATCAAGAAAATAAAGAGCGTTTGAGGGTTCCTCGCCGACCGCCTTGGACGAGGGACATGAAACCTGCTCAGTTAGAGCGTCAGGAGAGAGATGCATTTTTAGAGTGGCGAAGAGGATTAGCTCAGTAAGCATTTCTAAGGATATTAAAATATCTTTCTAATCAACGAATGGAGGCTCCAAGAAGAAGAAAAATTCCTTCTTACACCATTTGAACGCAATCTTGAAGTTTGGCGCCAGCTGTGGCGTGTTTTAGAGCGTTCACATCTTGTCGTTCAAATTGTTGATGCCCGCAATCCACTTCGATTTAGGGCAGAAGACCTTGAGAACTACGTACGCGATGTAGAAGGACCCGAGGGTGAGAAAGGGACAGGGCCGGGAAAGCGACGGACCTTGCTTCTTATCAATAAATCCGACCTGTTGACAGCAACGCAAAGGTGGATTTCTTCTTGAAGATCGCCGACATTACTCATTGAACGGATTTTTAGACGTATATGGGCCGACTACTTCGACAAGCAAAATATCCAATATGCTTTTTTCTCTGCTGCCAATGCAGTAGCATTGCAAGAGGCTAGGAGGGAAGCTATGGAAAGAGCAAACACAGAACAGGCGGAGGGCGTGGAACAAAACCAATATCCTCCTGAAGTCGAGGAAGGCGATGACTCTACATTCCCCATCGAAGACGATCTAGTAGAAGATGAGGAGGAATCATCTCACTCATCAGAAGATCCTGACATATTTTATGATGATAATGATACGCCCGATGCTAAAGATCCGAGGACAAAGGTATTGACTGTGCTCGAGTTGGAGGATCTCTTTGTCAAATCTGCTCCACCCTTGGAAGGTAAGCGATTTTGAAAAAACGTAGTTGCTCTTCTCATTTACTTCGATCAGAATTTACCGACGCCTCCGGAAAATGCCCTTCCAAGCTTGTCGTTGGTCTTGTAGGATATCCCAACGTAGGAAAATCCAGTACCATTAACTCTCTTGTTGGTGAGAAGAAGGTCAGCGTATCCTCAACACCAGGCAAGACAAAACATTTCCAGACTATCCATCTTTCTCCAACGATGGTCCTCTGTGATTGCCCTGGTCTTGTCTTCCCCCAATTCGCCACAACAAAAGCTGATCTCGTATGTGACGGTGTACTACCCATCGATCAACTGAGGGAACATACGGGACCAACTTCGTTGATCGTGAGACGTATTCCACGCGAAGTTTTGGAGGTGACGTATGGTCTCATGATTAGAGTTCATGGTCCCGAAGAAGGTGGAAACGGTAAAATTACTGCCGAAGACTTACTGGTGGCATATGCTGGTAGGTCTTCAAAGTGCCCGAATCAGCCCAGTTTCGTTAATCGAATACACAGTTGCTCGTGGTTTTACGAGAGCCGGACAGGGAAATCCGGACGAGGCGAGGGCGGCACGCTACATTCTCAAGGATTATGTGAATGCCAAATTACTGTACTGTCATCCACCTCCAGACTATCCTCCAGACGCTTTCAACGAAGTTACACATCAAATCTCACTGCGTCGATATGCCAATAAGAAAACCGCGCCCACGACTCGCGTTGGGAAGGGGGCCGATACCTACATAGCCTCCCCGGCAGATACTGTTGACCCATCGTCTGGGATAGGCCAGAGTAGGAAGTCCAAGGCCATCGATAAAGACTTTTTTACCAGTGGATATACACTCTCCGCGCGACCCTTCGTACAGGGTTCCGCACGTAACGGGATGGAATACAGCCGCTCGCAACTATTTCCGCATCAAAACGCAGTTACAAACGACGGGACACCCATTAACGGGAAATATGCAAGGGTCGCTTCTGTCATCGCCAGTGCAGGTGGAGACGCATCTGTGGGCAAGAAGCATCACAAAAAGGTGAAGAGGGTAAAACAGCGTAGTGGAAAGGGTTATGATGACTGATCATCTATTGTACGATGTGATCCTAAAACTTGTACGTTGTGTGTACTGTAATAATCGTGACTTGCATATGGCCTTTGAGTCTACAACTTCATCTAGTTTTGCCTCTCAGTACACGACGCTGGTTCCTTATCGAGGCCTTGTCGAACGGAAGCGCCTATTAACCTCATACAAGAAATCGACCTTTGATCAAAACCGAAAACTAGCTTGACAGATAATTTACTTCCGAGGGCGGGTGTCTTCACTCTTCTACCAGTCTTCGGACGTCGGCAAACCACCTTCCTCCTCTCTGCATATCAATACTTGTTACTATTTGAGTCATGCCACCCATCAGGTCCAGAAATTCGAGGGCAAGGAGCTTAGGTAGCATCAGGACAGTAACAAGGCCATCTTCAAAAACCGCCATGCTTCCTGGGAGTGAAGGAAGTTCAGCGGTGGATATATGCGCGAAGTTTGTCACGAAGACAAAAGACGGAAGGCAGGATGGTAATTTTTATATCTTTTTACTTTTTTTCATAGTGTTTTACACTGATCAAAAAGTGGTTGTTTTGGGTATAAATGCGCCGGTCACGATTGGGAGGTCCTCGAAGTGGTTCGTCCACTTTCCACATTTCCACCCTCTAGTCTGTGGTCCTGACTTTCTAGCAGCTCTTATGTGCTTCCTGAAGCCGTTGTATCAAATGTGCACTGCAAATTACACGCGTCAGTCCCTTTGGTTTACTAGCTACAGTCGACGTCTACATGCATATGTATGTTGATGGCAATCATAGCGTCCGATCCGCTGTTGGAGGAATCATCGTGTCTTGCCGGGTAAGCCATGACTTCGCTTGGATCAAGTGCTCTCTGAACTATTCCCTAGGATACTTCGACCAATGGAATCATCCTCAATAATCATAAAATCAGAAAGTCTTCTGTAATCGTTATGCAAGGAGATATAATCAAGCTACCCATGTCCCAAAGTACGTATTTTAGTCACATTTAATGGACACAGGCGGATTTTCAGCTGAGAAATAAAACATCTATAGCGTTTGAATGCACATATATATGGAAGGCCCCTCCTGAAAAGTCTAACATTTTCGATTCGACACCAGCGACTCAGCCTCAGAAGCAGGTCAACAATTTTGCTCTTGCACTGTTCTGTATATGCTTACCGGTTCACAGAAAAAGATCGGTCATTATATTGTCACTTCCCATTGTCTGGGATCAGGCAGTTTTGCTACGGTTCATCTTGCTATTGATGACCGCAATAAACGCCAGGTTGCATGTAAAAGCATCAAGACAAGGAAGATCAACACCTCTGCGTCCTTGACGAACCCCTCTAAGAACAATTTCGATGTACTGTCAGAGCTCAAGGAATTCAAAATCATGCTATCACTTCATCACGTAGGCATCCACGGACGAATACAATCAGCGCCACATCTACTAAATTTTGTTGAATAGCCAAATATTACTCGCGTGTATGACGTTCACGTGAAGGATCAATTCTTGTAAGTTCATTATTCGAGAAACTTATTGTTTTCTAGGCTGAAGGATAATCAGAAACATTTTCTTGCAACTTTCGACGGGTGGAGACTTATTCACATATATTACAACGCAAGCCGATCTGAAACTGGGTGAAGGAGAGGCGCAATGGATCATGTATCAACTACTGTTAGGGTTAGAATATCTTCATGAAAGATGGATAGCTCATAGAGGTAAGACACCAAAAAATATAAAGGAAGTCATTGTTGACCTCAATCCGTCTTTTTAGACTTGAAGGTATGCTCGTGTTTACATTGGTTGAACCGCAGCACTTACGGCTTCTCACAGCCTGAGAACATCCTTCTATATAATCCCGGTCCATATCCGAGAATTCAGATAGCGGACTTTGGGCTGGCACGAGAAAAGTCCTACCAGGAGACATTCAATGTTTGCGGAACTGTCGCTTACCTACCCCCTGAAGGTGAATGATTCATTGCTCTTTCTTTATTTCATTTCTCAACCGACTTCATTATTGTCACAGGAGTACTTGCCTTGGAGCACAAAGAATTGAGTTATGTGGGCAAGTATTCACATATATTTGCAAACTGTCTACTTGTGAATTTTAATTTTGAGTCTGACTCCGACCGTCCTTGAATTCACCAGGCATGCCTGCCGACTGCTGGAGCGCTGGGGTAGTGCTTTATATAATGCTAAGGTAGGGGAAATATCTTCGCTGTCACTTCATTCGTTTCTTCATTATTATGGGAAAATAGTGGGCGTCATCCGTTCGACTCTCCGGACCGTTCAAATTATGTCGATACCTATGTTCCTGAAGATAGTAAGTCCGATGACTATCTTGACAATGGAAGTGTCGATTCGGATATGAAACCTCGGCACTTTCACGGCGAACACCAAACAAAATATCGCATAGTCTACGGAGAAGCAGCATTTGACGGGAAGGAATGGGCGAAAATACCAACTGGTAAGAACAAGATATGTTAATCGTTTGGGTATTAATCTAACTTTTGGGATCAAGACGCAATACTCTTGATTAATGAGCTATTAAAGCGTAATCCACAGGACCGATTTACGGTCAACGAAGCATTAGAATCAGACTGGATCTCTCAAGACATGGAAGAGTTGACTCGGGCATACGAACGCCTTGTATCGTCTTCCTCTTAGAATAATCGCGTGAACTTTACAACAAAAGCCATGTATTTTACTAGAAATGGTTGCACGAAAAATGGAGGTTCATTGAAAGGCTCATTGTGAGATTTACGGCTTCGAGTATATACAATCCAATAGAATATAACATCGCGACAATGCTCAAGTTCATGAACAGAGAATACTGCAATAGACATTTTAATTTCCCGGTCTCTCCAGTTCTGAGCACACAACTGCCCAATCACGCCTTAAGGAAGTTCGCGTGAACTGAATGAAAGAATCAGCAAATCTATCTAGTTTGAGATTGGAATGAGGTAACATACAATGCACATGGTCGGCAGCAAAAGTAGAAATCTGGGGTGATTATTAAGATCAGCATATGCAGCCATCATACTATAAGTGGTGTTTCAGCTTACGAAGTAATAGCTATGATCATAGCCCTCTTGATCACGGACACGAATCTGCATTTCATCACGTCCCGCCTCTCGTGCCGCGGCCAAAAATTTGTCGGGTTGCAGCTGACCCTTATGGAGGAATTCGTCACCAGTGCCCTATATGACTTTTAATCAGAGGCTTATTTTACTGAATGCAGACAGGTGGACTTCACATAGTCGATTAATATATGCACTGGCTCAGAAGTAGGTATGCGAGAAATCATCTGGGTTGCATCATATTTTCCACTCGCTTCAGCCTCTTCTACGCCTCCTTGCAAGTATCCCCCGAAAGCTTTCTGTCCCCAGGGTGCTTCCAGTGGATGTGAAATGGGTGCGAAAGCAGAAGCCGAACGATATTGACGGTGTTGAGGGGACGAGCCAGTGGACGTTGAAGTCAGCAACGATGCCAAGTAAAGGGTCAGGGCACCATGTCCGCCCATGGAGTGACCACTTTTAATAACTCTGTTAGAGCAATTGAGAAGAATCGCCGCACGAGAACGTACAAGATAGATTGCCGAGATAAATCCTATGCCACAATGAGTTTTATTATCACAAAATAATTGAATTGAGACCATACAATTGGCAGGCCGGCAGCTTCAATAACTTGAGGGAGCTCGATTGAGACATGAGTCGCCATGTTATAGTGCTTGGAGTATTTAGGATGCGTAGCATTTAGATAAAACCCGGCGCCTGTGTTGGAAACTCTTAGATCAAATGTACACTGGCCTCAGCGAGATAAAGTATACCAGTCCCAAAGTCCCAGGAGTCGTCCTCTCCCTCAATATTTGCGCCGCGAGGAGATGTATCGGGGAAAAGAATTGCTATGCCTTCGGATGCTGCATCCTTGAAGAAACTGCCCTTCTGTGCTCTTTGGCATGTTAGTGAGATTGATCCACTGACGTCATAACTGTCAAGCCAACCCATTATCTTCGGTGCAGGTCAGGCCTGCGAGGTAAAAGAGCACTGGCACTGGCTGGTCTTTGGTTGCAGTAGCTGGAAGAAAAAGATTGAACTTCGCGTCCAGTCCACCAAGGGCAGCAGACTGTTTGATAGATCAGCGATGCAGCCCCATGTGTATTTTCTTCTAGAAACACTGGCATTATAGCATACCTTGAACTTATATTTGGTCAACTCGCCGCCAAATGCTTTGTTTGATTGGATCTTCTCAATTGGGCTGGTCATGGTTAAGATGTGAGATAGTGTTATCCAGATGACCGTGACGACATCAGAGTGCGTAATTTAGACGCGGTAACGTGACTATGGGACGAGCGATGGACCATCGTCCCCATCTATCTATCAGGTGTGGTTGAACAGATATATGAAATTGTGCGTCCCAATGCAATTTATTGAGGCTCAAAGTCAAACAATTTGGTTATAGACTCATCGCTATTTATTTAGTCCATACCTAACGACCAATAACCAATACAATAACACCGCATATATGCAACCTATGTGCCAATAATGACCCGAGCTTCTGGCCTGACTACAAGCACGAGATTGATAACCCTTGAATCACAGTAGATTCAGGAGTAAGTAACCTCCAGTCTCGACTGACGCATATATTGAATGAAATGTCGGACACAACACTACCCATGGTCCGAGTCTGATATATTATGCTAGAGCCAAAACCTTGCGCTAACTCAATTTTAATCAGCTGGCCTGGATCTTTTCATGCTTCGATCGACAGGCCCTGAAATCTTGTGTTAGTAATTTGATTCCAATTAAATGAAAAAGAAAGTTCAATAAATGCGAAGATTATATTGTACAAAGATTCCTGTCCTAATCATTCCTCGGCGACCCAGCGATCCGCAATTGGCCCTATGTATGGGAGTTGGTGCCTTTCTAGATTGTTGTAGTTTGCATCCCAATGAGCCCGGTATCTGAATGAAGAAACGAGTCAAGTCGGCACCATCTTGAACATGAAGAGGCAACTCACGACATGTAGAAGCATGGTATAAATATAAATAATGTAAGGGTCGTCCGAAGCCAAGACCAGAATCCGATCAACGATGCAAAGAACCGAATGACGACCAAAGGTGTGGACAACAAAGCCGCCTGGTAAGCTAAAGAGTAACACTCGTTGAGATGACCAGCAATGACGTAGATGGTGCCCTACCATGAAAACGAATATAATCATTCTTTGTTTCTAGAATGAGAACAGCAAGGGCTATCCAATTCCTTTCAGATAATCATTTGCTATATGGGATGCGACTATTCGCATACCTGTTACAGGACCAAGTACGTAAGCCCAAGCTGCTAGCATATCTACTCGTGCGCCAAAGCGTGTCTCCCATTGGTTGACTTGACCCTCCGCTTGCTCTACAGCCCCAGGATTAACCGTCTGATCACTGTTAAACGTAGGTATCCCCCCGGATTGATATGACGTCTCATATGCAGATGAGGGGCGTGTGGGGAACCATGGTCGTTTACTTGAGAATTTCGATGACGAGGCTTGATTATGCTTGGGATCATCCGGTGGTGGTGCCTAGCATTCCTTGCTGGAGTCAAAATTCCATAATATTTTACAAGTCTCAGCCTAGCTACTGACATAAGGTGCAAAGGACGATGCAGACTTGGAGAAGTTCATGGCCGTTCGCAGCAAGAGGTGTGACGTCGCAGTATCGTGACGTGATCATCCTAATTTGGTAGCAACGCTACACCGCCAGCAGATGTGGATTCTACTCCAGGAATCGCCGTAGGACTCGACTCAAGGCATATCTAAAAAACATCGGCTCTCTCCATCATGGTGCGTCCATGTCTATCCGTTTCTTGCGTTCATTGCTCTGTGCCGGAATATTGGGCGAAATTCGGCTTGGATCGCGATGGATGGCTCTCTTGAACACTGGATGACGCTGACTCTGTCCTATTGCTTTTTTTTTGCTCTTTGCTCTCGCTAGGCCGACACGCTCCCTCCCGTCACGCTCAGGACCCGCAAATTTATCACCAACCGTCTGCTCGCTCGCCGTCAGTTCGTTCTCGATGTCTTGCACCCGTCCCGCCCAAATGTCTCCAAGGCCGAGCTCTCTGAGAAGCTTGCTGCCATCTACAAGACCGACAAGAACCGTGTAGTCACTTTCGGCTTCAAAACCGTTTTTGGTGGAGGAAGGAGCACTGGATTTGCCCTGATCTACGACGATGAGGCATCACAAAGGAAGTTCGAGCCAAGATATCGCTTGGTCCGAGTACGTATCATCATATGACGGCCATGTTTTAGCATGAAATACTGATACATACATCTACTCCTCTAGTCTGGCCTTGAGACTAAGGTGGACAAGCCCTCGCGCAAACTGCGCAAGGAACGTAAGAACAGGGCAAAGAAGGTACGCAATCACATTGCCAGTCGGTCAATTTTCGCCTTAACCCGTTCGCTCTCTAGTTCCGTGGCACTAAAAAGTCCAAGGCTTCGGAAGCCCCCAAGAAGGGCAAGTAAGGGTTGCGCGCTTTGTATTTGTTGTACTTCATTTCCCTTCTTTCACACTTTTGCTTTCATCATCTCTCGGCACCCGACCACCCTTGCACATCGTATATATGGTATATGCATTATTACGACCATGGCCAATTACATGCGCATGCTCCCCCACATTCCATCGGTTGCTGCCAAAGTGAGAACTATATTATGGTTGATGTACATGCAGTAGAAGGGTATATTCCATCAGTCGAGCCCAAACTGAGTCGAAAGTCAAGAAATAGAATCGATATACTAAAATCCTGTCTTCTTGTGGATGATATCTGGGTCTTCTTGATATTCTTCTGCAGATACGCACATCTGCACCACAATTAGCGGAAGACATTGAGATCGAATATGTTTTATATTACCTTCTTAAATGTCCCTAAACCAGCCAAAATGGATCCGCCTATCCATGTCGAATACTTGCGCTCGGGTGGTGCATAGATCTTGATCTTAATGTCCTTCAAGGCCAATTTCTTCACTTCGTTGAGGAGACGATCACCAAAACCTGTGCAAGACGTTTGCATCTGTGTTGCACTATATGTGAACATGACACCTACCTCGGCATAGAGTGCTTCCACCGCTCAGAACAATGTTGGAAAACAAGCTCTTTCGTAGGTCTAAATCGACCCGGTTGATGGCATCGACTACCACTTGATGTACGCCCGCGTATTCCTGGCCAATCAATTCGGGATTAAATAAGATTTCTGGAGCACGGAAGCGCTCGGTGCCCAGCTGCAAGACATGGCCATCAGGAAGTCTGAACTCTTCTGTCCGGCCAAGTGTTTCCTTTTCCTCCTTCTGGGGATTAAGAGAGATGTAGCAGCACTTCTCCTTAATGGTCCTAACAACCTCAAATTCAGCGGTGGTGTGAAGATGATGTCCTGTTTTGCGGAGTAAAAGTTGTAGTTGTTCTGTCACATCTCTGGGTGAACATATTTAATAATGATAGAGCTGCTATGTCCGAGAGGTGAACTACCTTCCGGCTACATCAACCCGTCGAATAGCATGTGGCATTGAGAAACCCTCGAAGACAGGTACAGCATGTGTAACGCCATCGCCGGAATCGAGAACGATACCAGTTGTTCGACCTGATGAATATCTATCGAAATTTGTCAGAATAAAATTTATACGAACAACCAGCGGCGTCAAGGCAACGTACAGTGATAATACTGCTTGAACCGACATAAATAATGCTGGAACATTGAATGTCTCAAAGAAGATCTGTGCCGCATAATCGCGGTTGTTTCTTGGATTGAGTGGTGCCTCTGTTAAGAGGACTGGATGCTAATCGTAATAGGCGAAGTCAGTTATTGGACAGAAGCTCAACTCTGATAATGATTTGGCAGTTACCTCTTCGCTCAATGTCCCCAACTCCTCTGCATAAACCCAGCTCCATATTCTCTCCATGTCATCCCAGTCGGTTACTATTCCGTGTTCCATAGGATATTTTATCTTGAGCAGCCCTCTATATTCTTGGGCCTTACTGCCAATGAAGACATCGCCCTCGAGAGCACCAGCCATTACGCGTACATGTTTTGTGCGCCCTACACTGGATGCACATTATCAATTCACGCGCAACGACTCTCCTGCGTGAGCGGGAAGTGATAGTATACGTACAAAGATGGGAAGTAGCATTTTGGATGATCTTGTCCCGCAAATCCAGCTTTTATCGTGCCAGAGCCCTATGTAACAGTGCGCAAGTTATAACGAGGATGTTGAGCAACGACCAAGAACGCACGGACGTTATCGATGACGACAGGCTGGTTGGTCAAGACATCCTCATATTCGTTAGACATATCTATAGGATCTAGAGCTTATAAAGACATGCAATAATTTTGAAGAACGGCCGATGGAGGGAGCTCTAGGAACGCGTGTGTTGGTAGGAAAGCGGAGGTGCGACGCGCTTCTTCGCACGCGACGACAATGGTCCGCTCTGGTTTATTACTGCCTCCGTTACTGGTCTATCTACTTTGCGCACTAGTGGTATGCCTAATGCATTGTGTGAATTCGTCTTAGGGCTCAGGCACACTCCTAGGCACCTTCTAATGCTATCCTTAACAAATGGGAGGCCAATAATTTCTGCAAATGTCAGATATGGCTGGCACATCTCCCCTCCCCAGTCCATTTCCACGACGATACTGACATGACATGTGGAACCTCAATTCATTGTAGGTGTATGTTTTGGCACCAACTATACTATATTGTCCCTGGACTTCCCCGACGATCCCAAGAAGCCTTGCCTCTCATGCACCAAGACCTGGTGTCTGAATCAAAATCTGGCTATGTGCGCTGGTGCCACGCTGGGAGACGTTGATCTAGACACTGCGACAGGAAAAGAGGGAGATGTTGAGGCTAGATGTTTTCGTGAGTCTAGCCTTTCCATACCAGCGATGCCATCCACTCCTACCGCCGGCGAGCCACGAGTGCTCCTCGTGTTTGATTATACTCGTCTTCAATCCTGGCTGATGGATTTTGCCTCGATTGACTGATTGAAATCACTGTAGAACGCGACTCGCCGAGGGACCAGTTGGTCGTAACCCTGTTTTTACTCACAGTTTTCGGCTTGCTCCTCGGTGCCGGTATCAAGAAGAGGATGCAGAAGGCTGGTATTGAGTTTGATACGAGCACCGCCTGGAACGCTGGCAGGCATTGGTGGCAGGTGAGTTGTGGTATTTCCAAGGCGGTAATGCTATTTCTCTTTCTGTAACTTACCTTGATCTGCTCATAGGCTTGGATGCCTCGGAGACAGCCTGAAGACATTATGCTTGGTCGTCACCGCGGGCCTCACGTACGCTCAAGGGAAACCAGGGAGTATGCTGCTTTGGAGCACGAGGAGTCTTGATTTTTTCCGCACTTTCTCTAGTCATCTGGATGGATTCATATGTATATTTACAATAAATTATTTGCGTTTACTTCGTAATCGATGAGAAGAACATGGTATCTATTATCTCGTCTCGTAACAAGGTGCAGAGATTAGACGCCCGTCGCGTCCTGTAAATCCAGGGCCGATGAAAGCCAAGAGTATGGCTCGACTCGGACAGTTACTTTATCTCTTGGACCCCTCCCCAGACCAGGGCATTTGCTTCTTGATACTTACTCGGTCTCATGGGAGGACTTTGCTCAAAGTCTAATAGAAACATTGCTGATGGCGGCCATCAAGTACTAGGCAGCGCTGCCGGTAGCACTACATCTGCTTCGAACCCCACCAGTCCTGACGAACGCCGCAAGGCCGCTGCGGAGGCTGCAGAGAGACGACAGAAGGCTGTAAGTTCACAAGTCTCCTTCTATGAATTCATGTAGCGGTTTGTCAGCTCATGTTTATGCCGGTGTTGACATTCAGGCCAACGGTCGGGGCACACATGTATCAAATCCTAATCAAGGGCGTTTGGCTGCACAACTGGAGGCTTCTAAGAAAGCAAAGCTTGCCCCAGAGCCCCGGCAGGAGGAACGACTAGTTGTAGGCATTTCAAATAATCTTTTCTGAACTGAATAGCACGATTCTAACCATTTCCTTTCCAGTGGGATTGATCAACATCCCTTTTCATTTTTTGCCCAAACACTGACATGGGACGAGCGCTGAATGATTCAATCAGCCCGTCTTGCCTGTGGCTCATACCTTCCCCCTTTTTCCCTATGAAACAGCCTTCTTTAGGGCTGTGCCATTTTACACTGGACCATTTCTTTGTTTTATTAGGATTATCTTACCTGTATATGCTGTGCGTCAATTGTAAACCATTTCGCATTTGTGGTTATGTATTCGAATGTTTGGCAAATGTTTCGGAAAACGCGAAGTGCATGTGAACGATTGTAAGTTGATGGTGTGATATACCGCAAGGCTTCCTACGTAATTGACAACGCAGAACTAGGATTTTAGATCCAAGATAACAGACATTCATTCGTAACTAAGTACAAGAAGCCTAATAATGTTTATGGTATGTACATGATTGTCCGGGGCCGATACTGTATTGGTACAATGACGATTGAACTGAGGCGAACCAACGTATTACAGTGAACAAAGGATAGTTCATACGAAACTTGAATGGAGCGGCAATCAAGTGCCATCTTACTCTTTACCTTGTCGCTCATGCTTCGATCGCAACCGCAGATAAGCAGTCACCATGAACAATACCCACGTGGCCACGATTAGAACGGCCGAGAGAATAGTAAAGAACTCTCCTCTACGTGTCGATCGAGGCTTCTCCGCAGCCTGGAGGCGTGCTTCGTCTTCGTGATCCTCTTCCTGCTGACGCTGATTAAATCCAGGTTCTAATGGTGGCGAGAGCAGGGGTTGGGTTTCATCGTGTTCTGGTTCAGTGTAAGACATGGACACAGATACAGGTCGTGTACGAGGGTGATCAACCCGCTTTTCACGCCGGGTTTCACGCCGCTCGAGGGTATAAAGGCCAGCAATGGCCAAGAGATGGATAATGTTGACGGTGAAGAATACGCGCAAGAGACGTTGAAGGGATTGCGAACTCTTTGCGCCCGGTTGAGGCTGTTTTTTTATATCAAGCAGAAGTCCTGCAAGTGTCTGGAAGCTGGTCGAGCCAGCATGTTCCAACTAAAAGCAAGGTGAAGGTGTGATAAGACAGCAAGTCACTGAATAAGTTAACGAGAACATCTACTACTCACACTTTTGTGAGCTCCCAGAGTGGTCGATACATACTTTTGCTCGACAAGCTGAGGCACGATGACAACGAGAAGAACTAAAGGGGTGGGGGCTAAGCACAGACAGAATTACAGAAGTTACAAGCCACTTACGAGGAGAAAATCCTACACCAATGGCGAAGAAGGTGATAGCCGGTATGGGTGTACCAGTCAATGAGGGTGGGAGGTTCAGCCACCCGTAGCATGCCAAGGTGAAAAACGAGGCTACTCCCATAAGGATTATAGTTCTAGAACGACTTTTCAGGCGATCAACGACAAAGCCGCACTGTATTTTACTCGGGTGAGCAAAGGTGAACTCTAATGATAGACAGACGATCCTTCACTCACTAAGGGGTATAATACGACGCTACCGGCAAGAACGAAAGAGGCTTTGCTAGAGGCATCTCCTTCCGATAGATCATACCGTCTTTCAACAATGTTTCTAAACAGAAAATGAACGCCAAGGAGAACAATTAATCGCCGTAGGCAACTTACGCAGCCAAATGTGTGAATGGAGACCATAACATGCCGCAAAGGACATTGATTCCAATGTAACTGGGTGACGATGAGCGAATATTTGCTTCTCAGGCATGAATAACTTACGCCCAGAATAAGTCACCCAGCTTAGTAACATCTCTCAAGTTCACCTCGCGTTTCCGAGCAACCTTGTCAAGAACTTCGGCTTCGGAGAGATTGCGGACCGAGAGTCTCAGGGCTTCTTCGTGGATCTCAGCAGCCTCTAACTCGGTTCCAGACTCGGTGATGAGCCATTTGGATAGGATTATATAGATAATATTGACCACAAATGACAAGCCTGAAAGCACGGTGGCGACATAGAATGGCGCATGAGTACCGAAGTTTTCGCTCAGTGGATAAGAGGTGCGAGCAGACACGAAAGAGGCAAATTTGCCTGCAACAAGGCCGAGAGCCATCGAAACGCCAAGGCCGTGCTTGTTGAAGAATCGGACGATGATTGTCTCTTGAACGACTGCAAGGGGTGAAACACCCAGCCCGAATATAAACATTCCGAACACCATGACCCGCAGACTTTCGAAAATGTGACCAAAAAGTAGAATAGCTTGACCTGTACGAGATCACGTCAGGTGATATGGATAATCAATGAACGAAATGCGCACCAAGAAAGACCACGCCTGTAGCCAAGACACTAGTGAATGTTGTCCCAAGGCGACTTGCAAGTATACCACCAATCAATGGCGTCCATGTGCTGTTTAAACTGAAAGCAGATATCAAAAGCGAGAATTCAGTGTTGGATGTGCCCATCTCCCTTGCGAGACGAGATTTCAAGGGGCTGAGAACATAGGATGCGCTGTATTATATTAGAATATTAGGATACATGCATAATTATTATCTGTGGGTGGTCCACTAACTAGTGCACGCCTACGCTCAGCAGACAAGCAAGAAAGAGTGCAATTCCTCGAATGACGAGTAGACGGGCCGGTGGAGCAGGGGGCCTCCTTAGCTGCGAGGAACGAAGACTAGTGGTGTTACTCGCACGATGACTAAGACGTCTCTGCGAGTCATGTTCAGGAGGCAGCAAGCGTTCGGTGGACATGAGAGTGAAAGGAAGAGACAGATGGGACCGAAGGGGACAGTCGGCTTTGCGCTTATAAGGATCTAACATGTAATGGGGTGACTTGCTTATCTGATAAACAGGGAAGCAACTAATCCGATCATCTCTCACGCCATAGTTGCGTCCGATATACCCCATCCGCAAAATTGGTCCGTTTTTACTCGGAAAATGGCGGACTGAACTTAATTACATACAAAATTGAGATATACTTGGCATATTTCTGACACAGTTTAGACTTACTAGGTTTTTGGTCCAATAAGGTATATATACATATATCAAGACATCGCATCTGAGTAATGCCGGTTCCCTCCTCTACTGATCACATCATTTTGTCAGTGCTGCCTAAATAGGGTGATACATTACTCGGGAGAGAACAACTTTGGTCTAGCAACAACACCTGTGGTGTAGATATTCTTGGTACTGGTGATAGTGCCGATGCTTAGCCTGAGAACATAGACTCCAAGATGGCTTGCTTAATCGGTTCAATCACCTTCGGCATCCCACACGGCCTATACATTACGTAATGCACAGCATATAATCACTATCGCAGGCACTGGTGAAATACAAAATGATGTATCACTAACCTCGCCCCAAACTCTCTGTCTCCACGTTCTTCTGTCTCAGGCTTCGTTAGCAATCATGTCCAGACTCAAGCTGACAAAATCTCAGCGCGATTTGTACCGTACTGAGAAACTGATGAACTTCCGTACCATCAGCAAGCTTGTTGCTACTCGCTCATCAAAACCATTGACCAGCAGTGATCACGTTTCCGATGCTATTGTACTGGAGCTCGCAGAGATCGGTCAGTTTGCAGAACTGGCATATTTTACCGCATACTCCGGTCATCCGTTCGAATATGCCTTTGCGCACCTGGCCGACCTAATACAAGTTGATTTCCCCTATGAGGGTTATGATGCACTAGCCGATGCTCAACTCGTCCGATCTATACGAGGCTCAGCTGCCGACCTTGATGCCTTCGTGGCTTACAGACCAAATACTCAGCAGCTTATTGTCGCTATTTCTGGGACATCCACTACAACGCAAGCACTGTATGACCTCCGGACTACCATGCATAGGTATCGATATGCGCCCGAAGCATCGGTCCATACCGGTTTTTGGAAACTCTATAAGGGTATTCGACAAGACGTCATAGATGGTATTGGTGCTGGACTGGAAAGTCATGCTCCTCGTGAGCTAGTCATCACCGGACATAGGTATATGCGTACTCATTCAATTACATTGTACTATTTTCTGATAATCCCCAAGTATGGGAGGTGCTGTGGCATATCTTCTAGCTCTCGACCTCTTACGTGATCATAAAAGTGAAATACCCCGTGATATCTCGTTCAAGTTGATCGTGTTTGGGGCACCACGCTGTGGTAATAACAAATTAGTACAACATTGGCTAGACGTAAAACGCAGCTGGAGTAGTGAACGTGGGCATGAGAAATGCGTCGAAATCTCTGTAAAGGCATTTAATGATGGTTAGAAGTACACCTTCCTCCACGACTGACTTTGGCTGACGGCTTAAATAGGGGTTCCAGCGCTTCCGCCAACATATCTTGGCTTTCGGCACTTTGCTCAGAACCCTTACTACTTAGCCCATGGTCGACTTTACAGCGTACCTTCCTCAGAGCGTGAACACACACTCTTCCGCATCAACGACGGAAACGCGAACGGCTCGATTGACTTTCCCAAAGGTGGTCACAACTATTACAATGGTCGTAGTTTTGAGCGGACACGAAACCGTATTCTTTGGCTGGAGCGGTGGATGGGTCAGGAAGACTCATCGTCGTGGCAAGAAAAATACCGGGCGAAGGTAGCCAAAGGCGAGCATCCAAAACGTCTCTGGGAACGCTAACAGTACACTGCACCTCATGGTTGGATTTGATTGACTGTTCATCTTGATAAGATATTTATTATTATCATCTATATCTTTCATTGTGGGTAATACAGTATTATATTATCTAGTATACATATGTAGGAATCAATTAAATGTACTAATACATGTATGTCCTAGTACTCTGACACAGGGGCTAGCACCCTCATCAAACGAACCTATTTCATTTGATCGAGGCCCGGTGTGACGCGTTTTCAAAGTCCGATTGACGGACGCAACTGGAACGCGATGGAGTCATGGACAAGGGCAATTGCAGGGTCGTCCCAACACATCTCCGAGCGTAATGACCTGATCCTATCTAGAGGTCCATCATCTAGCCTAGGAAACAAGAACAGCTATTCCGTGAAATTTTCCTCAATCAACCATGGAATCGCAAGCAGATTCCTTTACATCCCTTGCCAGTTTACTGCTACCGACACCCGCTCGACTTTTTGCCACTGCGTGTTGTCCTGACAAGGATCTAGTGGCACTCGTCGTGGCTACTAAGAATAATAGTAACAAAGACAAACTCAGTCTATGGAAACTCCAAGGCTCAAAAGTCTGGGAAGTCGACGTGACTCCGATTGACGCAAGCTCGAAGATAGTCGGCCTTGCTTGGAGTCCAAATGGCTAGTCCTTCTACGCCCGCATTTGCCGTCTTTCCTCCTTTGTAATCGTCGGGGTTGCATCTGCAGGACAAAGCATAGCAGTGGCTCATGATCCACCCAAGGTTACCGTTCACTCCATTCAAGATGGCTCTGAAGAACAGAGTCTCACACTCAGTGTCCCTCTGGGTTCTCAACGCACTGCTCGTATCACGGACATTTGGTGGCTATCACACGGTGAAGAAAAGGAGAAAAACAACATCCCGGATGTATTTGGGAGGAAAGGAGTCATTGTAGTGACATAACGCTCATGAAGACTTTGGCAAGTTTCTGACGGAGTTAAAGACAGGTTCTGCCCATTCAATCCTAAAGATGCTGCCATTGCTAGATCCTCTGGATAGTGACAAAGAAGCGGGCGTGTAAATGACCCGATGCATAGGATATCTTCCTGACCTTCTCGCTGACGAAGTTCATTTCCTCTTTGTTTTGCAGCTCGAGCAATCTCTTCGCGTTCCAAGGGTCAGAAACCAAGGCGGCTCGCAAACCTGACTTGCCAGAAGCCATACGCACATGGCCGTATCTCCAGCCCGACCCTGTCCTGGCATCGATCGCCACGCCTCTTTTAGTCCGCCAACAAGAGCTGGGACGTACGACGGTCGAGGTTGAGGCTGATTCGCATCTGAATACACTTCTGGTCGCTGCCGATGACATGGGTTATTTACATTACTATCTTGACGGCAGTTATCCCATTGGTGCCGTACTCGTCCGTCACGGCACGTCAGTTACCTGTCTCAGCAAGGATACCATCGAGCCTAAATTTTATGGACATCTGCGAGAGCAGCCGGATGAGACGAAGACAACAAGCGCATCACCCGTGGTAATTAAACTGCAGCTATTGGAGACGCGCCGCCCGCGCGATGTGGCGCTACTGAGCACCTCGGCGCGCGAACTGCTCTGGTATGCCATGCGCACGGTACGTGAAATGCGCACTGCATGGTTCGGATCTGAGGCCCAGACCGGGGCCCGTGAGCTGGGCCCACGATGGTTGCGCGCGCTGGAAACTACACAGAGAGAACAATTTGGCGGTTTGTCTTTTGCTCAATTTCTCTCTCACTGTCACTTGTTGATTCTCTTATTTCGTTTTTCTTTTTTACCTCCTCGGCGCGCGCGTTCGCCGCACGTTCTTCATCTTATCACAAAACTTTTGCCTACTTATAGTGCAGGATCCAAACTCTATCCTAGATCTCACTACCCTTCTGATAACAGGCAGGGGTTCCGAATCACTTCTTGACTATCTTGGAAGCGGCGATAACATGAGTGAAAGGGTATGACATCATGCTTTCTTTGTCTTTCTTTTTACGCAAAATGTCGAAAAAACTTATGTTTGTTTATTCCTACCGTAACAAACTCAAAGGGGATCGACAAATGGGAGACCACCGTCTCAGACGCGCTCGGGAAGATGCGCGACTTGTCCGAGACGAGACTTGCGCCGGCCTTTCAACGCCTTCATTTGATCCTAGAAGAACTGCAGGGCATGTCAGACGAGTAAATTCGTATTCCACTCTCCTCATTGTCTGCGCGTTTTTTCATATCTCATGATCGGTTTCCTCTCCTTCTTCCTCATTTCCTTTTTCTTTTTCCTTCTCAGACCAAACTTCGGGGACTTTAAGCTGGAAAAAACGGAGATCACGCATTGCCTTGACCTGGCAGCGAGGGCGATCGTGATTTCAGCCTGGCTAGCGGCATTTTGTCGTAGGGAGCTGGCAAAATTCACAGAATTTATTGAATGGCTCCGGTTCGGTACGTCCTTTTTAGTCTTTTATTTGTTCCTTCCTGTTTGATGCCATCCGTCCGTCTGCGGTTGGCTCCCCCTTTTTTTTTCCTATGCTGGAACCCATGTGGTCAATATTATAATTTGATTTAACCTTCTCCCGTTTTATTATAATAATTTCATTCGATATTTGCTGTGTTCTCTACTTCTTTTTGTGGGTTTTCTTTTTCGCTGATAGTACGAGGCAAGAGGTTGCCGTGCTTAGTCCGAGTAGCACTGGTACGCGCCCCGCCGTCGAGCATGACATCCTCGAGGTAAACAACTACATCATGTCGGGCCTCATGGTCAGCTCAATCGACAAATGGTTTATGGGACCGGTCCCGCGGTTCACGCCCCAGGATCTCGGCGTCCCGAGCGACGATTACGGTCTTCATAAAGCATTAGCCAGTTGCCATACTGCAATTCATGACAAGAAATTCCTCGAGTGGCAAGGAGTACGTATCATTTCATCTTATATATATATATGCATTTCTTGCCCTGTTTGTTCCTTTCTTTGTTTATATTTTTCCTCTGCCTTTCCGTCCCATCCGGATGTAAACAGGAGGGTTGTGACGGAGGTGGAGACAGAGTGGGGCAGAGGAGACTAGTGGAGACAGTGGAGGGGGGAATGACGACCGCAGCAATGGCAACCAGCAAGTTTACCCCTCCACGTTGTGCAGCGACCCCAGCAGCCATCATCATGCTGTCAACAATAGCTGCTGTTTGCTATTGCATTGCTCTTTGCTTCTCTTGATCCTGATCAAAATCATCTCCGCTTTTTCAGGACACCCATCGAAAGGACCTGTCCCACTTGGACCGGAATCTTGATGCGCTCACCCAAGAGCTCGCCACGCGTTGTCAACGCGTCCTGTTCCGCGCGTCTGGAGCAGTGGGCCGATCAGCCGTGATCGCCTATCCCTTAGGTCCGAAGTCAGGGCTCGCTTCCGCGGAGCAAAAGCTACCGAACCTGGACCATAATCTGTTAACGCGAGACCGGGTCATAGTTTCGGATGTCAGTGTGTGCACTCCTCTGTGTGTTTTGCGCGACAAGCTATTCATGAATACGACAATGCGTCTGTGGGCGTATGCATAATTATTGACCGCAGGGAGGCTCATATCAATACTTGGCTATGTTTTCGAAGGAGTTTAATTTCATGCGTGAGTGGCGTCGTCTGGTCATCCGCGCAAAGTTCATCACCACGTCCTTTGGTGGTGGTTGTATAACAAATTAGGGCGCCTCATTTTGTTTATTTTATTTATTTTCACTGGACTTCTTTTGCAGTATGTATGATCAGGCAACCGTATGGCAGGGACGCACCAGCCCAACAGACGTCAAGCGTGGCTATGATCGATTGTAGTTCTGCCACGGCAGCTGGCAGCAGCAGCACCAACACAGGAGGCAGCGTGCAGCAGTTTGATTTCTTCGATGATGAAACGCTTGTGCTCGTCTATGAGACAGGCGGCGAACGTGAGTGTGTGTTCTTTGAATGATGATCCATGCTGTTTGGTTTTCTTTTTCTTTTTTTCTTTTCTCCCCCTCTCTCCACTCAATATTGGCCCACTACGGAGCATGATCCTCACGGCTGACTTCTTTTTGCAGGCAGTACAGTCGTAGCGACGGCGAGCTACCACGACGCGCGCTATCAAGAGCTTCTCAGCGATACAAGCGGCTCCAGTCGTGAACACCTGGCGGCGGCAGCTTTCCAGGAGTGGCGCGCCGGACACGTGAGTGCCCTCTCTCGTTTTCTATTACCCCCATTTATTATGAAGGGCAAGAAAGGCTAACTAGAGCTTCCCTATTAACAAAAAATCGTGAAAAAATACATTGAATGAACCGATCTTGTCTTGCACTACACATTGCCTCGTTGTCCGTCATGGTCTTCTTACCCGTCCTTCTTCTTCTTCTTCTTTTTCTTTATTGCCCTCCCGTGTGTTCGGTTGCGGATAACTGCAAACGCCGTGTTTGTATACGGTGACGCTTGGGGGGAACGAACTGACTTATCATTGACATTTGAATATCTTCTTCGCATGGATCATTTGTTTGACACGTGCCGCTTTGTTTACATGCGCGCTTTTTGTTTGAATTATTCGTTCTGTCGCACACATACTTCATACCCATGCAACAGGTTTTGGCGGCGCCTATTCAAATCCGACGGAGCCGTGCCTTGCCCAGCATCACAAACGCCAACGTTGCACTTGCCGTGAACGGACGCGTGGGGCGTAGAGTGGCCGTTGCACTGGATGGGGACGGCACAGGGCTCGAGATGCTGGATCTCGAAGGGGACGAGGATGATGATGATGAAGATGATGCAGAGGACGAAGAGGGGGCCGAAGAAGACGAGGAAGCGGCATCGGAATAGAATTCATTTTGTTGACTCGACAATGCTTGTTTGTTGTGTGCCTCGCTAGTGCAAGTCTTTGAGATGTATATATGTCGTACCATTTAGTAATGTACATGTATATTGTGCACTACAGACAGATAGACTAAACTAGCAGCGATGGATAGGACAATTAAAAAAAAAAAAAGAAAAAAGAAAAAGAAAGCAGGGAATTCTATGGGGAGCCATGATGCATCATCGGTTAGTAGGGACACATGTAAAGGCGTGGCCGGCGACTGGTGCCACGAGTGCAGACAGGCAGGGCTCGAGGCAGGAAGAGAGAGAGAGAGAAAAAAAAAAAAAAAAAAAAAAAAAAAAAGCGACTAGATTTCACGGCTACGCGTCGTCGGACTTGATGGGTGGCAAGTCCGAAGGAAGACGTTGAAATAATATGAACCGGTTCATAATTGCAAAGCCAGCAAGGATGAAGGGGAGCTTGTGCTGATCTGCATGGGCGTGCGACATGGGCGAGGTGTGTTAGACACAAGACAACAACAAGGGGCCGACTGGCAATGGCATGCAAACACATATTGATATTTTGGATTGGACTTGATATCAGCCGCGGACAGAACGGGCATCGTGCCCTGGCCAATGGCCAATAGCCAATTCTTATTGCCTGCTTGGTTTCTTTATAGAGCCTCCCCACAGTGCTTGATCCACAGCCCTCTCTCGCTCTGTCTTCTTCTTCTTCCTTATTCCCGCCTCTGGCCTTTGCCTGTGGCTATATACCACCGCTATCCCCATCCTCCATGCCAGCAGATATCAGCTCCCCTCTGGCCCTCTCACACCACCGCCGCGACTCTGACATGTCTGCTACCAGAATCGCTGATGTCGCAGTCAGGAAAAAGAAAAACGCTGATGCACAGGCTGCCTTCCGTGCCCGCCGTGCAAACTACATTGCTACTCTTGAAGAGACTGGTGCGCTACTAGCTGCTCTCTCTCTGTCTCCTGTTGGCTTACATATATATATATATATCTATATGCTCATAATCATCCTTCCTTGGCTTGTGCCTTGTCATTTAACAGTAAGCAGTCTCGAAGTCGTCGTCGTCCAACTTCAGGCATCCGTCCGTGAAGCACTCCAGAAGGCCGACCGCGCCAAGCGCGACAGTGACACCGTCCGTCTCCAGGCCAGAGAACGTGAAGAGTTCTGGCGCACTTTTGTTCAAAATCGCAAGCATGGCGATGACAGCGTCCTGCCCCCGCCTCCCGTTTCTCCAACCCACTATGCCCCAGCGCATCTCAACAACGCGAGCCCGGTTCTTACCCGATCCGGAACCCACTATGGCGGCGGCAACAGCAATGGCTTGACAGTTGCTACCGATCCTACCTCATCTTCGAGGCCATCATACGCCGCAGCTTCTGAATACGCGCCATCGACTTACAGCGCCTCCAGCGACGAGGCACCATCCAACATCGACTCCGCAACAGCTGTCAAATACAATTCGTATTCGTACACCATGCCCTCATCGAGCCGTCCCCATCATTGGTCGCCCATCGTGAATGCATCGACCACGGACGGTGTCAGCCCGACACAAGCGGGCTCCGAATTGGCATATGCCACCACCTTCGCAACAGAAGATCGCAAAGTACCCATCACATCACTGGACGCAGCTGCCGCTGCTGCTCCGTTCGTATACGCCACTGACACCACACGCTCCTCCCCATCTTCTTCTACACCTCCACTGTATTCCTATGGCTACGAAGCCTCTGCAAACCGGGATAGGCCGGACTATCCGTATGGTCGTCCATCCCTTGCGGCGACTGGGGCCGATGTCTCCGTCACGGGGGCAGGCCCTGGCAGTGATGCTGTGCGCCACCGTCTTGGCGCCCGTAGAACGGCCCTAGGCGATGGCAGCATCCCTCAACCAATGCCCCTGTCGAACCTACTAGCGACGACGACAAATACGCCGACGACAGCAGTAGATGGATCCGACCGTCACGGCACGAGTGGTAGCGAGCGTGGCTCGCCTCCATTGCTGCAGCCGCCCGTCGTGGGAAGCCCCTCACATGGCATCGAGAGCCGTTCGGCTTCGCCGGAAATGCTGCAAAGCTCTAGCTCGCTCGCCGTTATTAAGGCGCAGTCGTTTGGGGCCCTGCGCCGTACACGTGCACGCAAAAAGTCCGACAGCGCCTCTCGCGTCGCAGCAGATACGCTAAAAGACCGAGGGATCTCCATGGGCCTCTCTGCTAGTGGAACGCCGCCTCCTGCTAAGAAGCGTCGCTTGAGCGAAGAAGAAGATTAAGCTTTTACTCGGCAAGATGGATAGATGCCCCTGCCTACGGCACAACGCACTCACGCAACACAAAAGCGCAAAACAGCCTCTATGATCATGATCTTATAGCCCACAACAGCAAAAGAGTAAACACAAAAAATCAAAAAAGTGCCTTTCCTTCCTAACTCATCATCGTTGTCGTCCGGTCGACTGAGAGACCCCATGACTTTGCACGCACATTTTTCAATCAATCCCATGATGCACATTTTTTCCTTTTTTATATGTACCACATGAACCCTAGGCAAGCTTATAACATCTTTTCTTTTTCTTCCAAAAAGTTACAGATCCTGCCGCCCTATTCTTTCTTGATTCACGTCCAGGCCTTATTCCCTTTTTCCTCTCCTCTCTGTTGTATTTCATTCACTGTTGTGTGCCCGTGTTGGTAACTCTTGTTGTCTTGATTAAAGTCTTTCTGTTTCTCACTCTCGTACTCTCACCACTATCATCGCTGTCATCATTATTGTCTGTACCGGAATTTCCCTTGTCACATATTGTTGTCGTTATCTCTTCCCCCCCCCCCCCCTATCGGCTGTTATCCTCAGACTCATCCTATTACCATCGTCGCAATTTTTTTTTGCTTGTAATACTATCTATTGACCTGCTGCATTTGACCAATGATATTGATTTGCATTTTGACTTGCCCCACCACCAGTACCAGCACCACCACCAGCACTCGGGCTGGCATTCATAACTCGAACCGGCCCCGGTTTCCTTTCCTTTTTCTTGTGTGTCTTCCTCTTCCTTCCTAGCTTCTTATACCTTATTTAGCGTTTCATTTACGAAATACGACGCTCTGGCAGCACCGGCCGTCACATATCAAATGGGCAAGGGGGAAACCGACGAAATGAACAAGAAGACAAAAAAAGAAAAAACCTGGGGCAGGGACGATGGGGCGCAAGGAAAATGGGGGGGGGGGAGGGACTTGTGATATCCTCCCATCCTTCAACTCTTCCTTTCCTCACATCTATCCCCGGGCACAGAAAGTGCCCCATTTGGCTTGGCATGTCGGCCTATGACTCGGAGAGAGGAAAAGAAAGAAAGAAAGAAAGAAAGAAAGAAAGATCATGGCAAAGCCCAGCCGCACACACACACGCGCATCAGCGGCACCACAAACAAATCAGCGCACTGCAGCTGAGAGAAGATTTCTTTTTAGGATGGGGTCGGGTCAGCTGATCGTGTTCGACGGTTTGATGATGGATCACGCGTCCCTCCGCCCCGGATCTCCTTGTTCCTCTACGGCGCCTTCATAGATGATCATGATACTTCTAATCGGCAGGGTCTCTTCGACCCCAGACTCTCCCCTATCAACCGTAAAGAGTATAGTATAGGTACTGTATACCAAGCAATACATGTAGGCTAGTTCCGTCTTACTATTAGTAGTGGTGCAATGATCATCTTCATCTCCGAATCAGGACTGAGTCTAAAATTGAATGACCCGCATACAAGGCGGCCCATTCCGGCGAGGAGTCTTCTGGTCTGAGTGCCAGTGGGGGTGAATATTATATCAACCTGTCATGTGCATGTGCATGTGCATGTGCATGGATGCTTGCAGGCAGGGCAGACAAGAAGAGAAAGAACCGCGAGGAACAGACGGGTTGATTGCAGTATTTAAAAAAAGAAAAAGCATTGATTATTTGTATTTCTTCTTATATGAGCTCTCTGTAAGTACACATGGCTACCCTCTCTGAGCCATCGTCGTCGTCATTATGACACCACCTCTAGGGCGCGCTCTTTCCCCTTCTTTCCATATACTTTTCTGTTCTTTCTGACGCCGCCCCCCCCCCCCTCCCTCGGCCGCTCGGCGGCAGCGTCTGGAAAAAAGATTCGAGAAGGAGGCCCCAAATATGGGATAGTGATGACGATGCATGATGATGATGGTGATGATGGCGATGATGATGAACAACAACTTACGGCGAGAGGGTCGGAAGTAAGCCGGGATCACAAATCCTCCGCTTACCGTGTCACGGCGGAGGGAATCGAGTCATCAGTTTTGGTCTGGCAAGAGCGGACCAGTGAAGGGATCGCGAATCGCGATAATCAGGTCATTTGCAAAGAAATACAATGCCCTTTTTTGGTTATGCCTTGAAAATGAAGGGCAAGTATAGACCGAAAGCAAAGCTGACAGGGAGAGAGAGAGAGAGAGGCATGCACAGTTCAAGCCGGCTGAGCTTCACGCAATGGCCGGAAGAATGTCAACGCTGCCTCACTATCTTAATGGTGTAGATAGACCGCGCGCGTAGGACATGCACATCACACAAACTAGGCGCGGCGCAACGCCGTCAGTGTGGATGAACATACTCCTGTCAAAGTTACAACGTTCCAAGATGTTCATCAACCACTATATGCTTTTCATAGACACATGGCGCGTGCGTTCGCGGCGGTTAATCTTGTAGCTTGGCGCGTGCAACCTAGTCAAAAAGAAGATAAAGGGGAAAAAGAATGAGAAAATTCTTCTTTCTAGTAAAGATCTGATAGCCATGGACGATTCGTCGCTTCCATTCCACAGCGCATAAAGAGTGTAGCGTAAAGAAGGATAGATAGATGTAAAGTCGAGTTAGCGTTGATGTCAATTAGATACATCCTTCACTGCCATTATTACGTCAGAGGGGCGCGCTGGTCCCGAGTCTGGAACCATTACGACGGAGTACGGGCCAACGATACAAGACTTCAACATATCCATATCCCAAGGCACTACCGATGTCTGCACTAGGCGGGCAGGATGATCATCATGTTCGCGGTCCGGCGAGCAACATTGAATCCGCATGCTGGGATTGCAGCGATGCATCGACTGAACACGGACTTTGCTAGTTGCATCAATCCTGTCACTCGATGATGAATAAGTAGACTAGGAAAGAAGGCTCAGCATGAATATAAGCAGTTATGATTTGATGATCGAACGCTGCCTCGTCCAATAGCACACCATCGTCAGCAGGAGTGCACGCATTTCCCTTTCTGCTTGCTCTCTCTCTTTCTGTGTACTACCACCATATGGA
Organism: Agroathelia rolfsii; assembly: GCA_018343915.1. NCBI lineage: Eukaryota > Fungi > Basidiomycota > Agaricomycetes > Amylocorticiales > Amylocorticiaceae > Agroathelia > Agroathelia rolfsii. The sequence goes on along the minus strand of JABRWF010000001.1, from coordinate 3,250,971 downwards.
TCGAAGGAGTACGGAACATTAATTAACTTTGGGAACAGCGACATCCCAAGGGCCTCTGATTTCACTGTAGTGGAGATATTCCAGAACCAATGATGAACAAACAATTTCATTTACACGTGTGTTGGTCGTGGTTACGTACTTTTTATAGCGCTGAGCCCACAACAGGACCCCGGGAGCGACGAAGATTATGGCCGAGAGAATAGCCATGTACAGGTAGCTGACCGTTGTCGAGAGTGATGCTGTCATGCATATGCATGTAGAGTACAGTAGTACGGTTAATAAAATTTGCAGAGAAACATGAACAGTCTGACAGAGTATAAGGAGGAGAATAGTTGACATTCGCAATAAGATTTCATGCATTCCGGATGAAATGAAAAATAACAAAACAAACCTGGATCCGCCGACGAAGAATAGGGAACAGGGCAAAGGCCTGGACAGCATATAGAGTCAACCCAAACACTGCCAAATCGCTCTGTAATCGCGAGGCGAGCACCACAGAGGCCGATATAGCGGCGTTCATGGACAGAACTGATATGAGCCTTGGTGACAAGTAAGTGACAGCTCAGGGGGGGGGGGGAATCAAGAGTGAGAACAGAGCAAAATTGCCTACCGTTCTCCACGTTTATTACCGATGAATGCCGGCGTATAGTCCCCTAATAGTATGTGGAGGATGAACAAGCACGCTGAAAGCGCCCAGATGGAGTCTGACGACGTGGCTGCTGTCAGCGTTCGAAGCACAGGGGAGAGCGCCAACAATGTTAGAAATACGAGGATCGAAGATTTGATGGCCTTGGTCACTGAAATTTGATTGTTCGGTCAACTATGGCTCGTAGACGCACTTGATGAAAAAGGAATATATAACGCACTACGCGCAACACGAGGTGGTCCACCGTGGACGCCCCAGTAAAATGTCTCCCAGATGCCATATCCGACCAGGAAGCACCCGATTGATACCCACACAAGTACACGAGGGTCAAGTAGGTCGGTGTGAACACGTACAAACACAGCCAGGAAGATAAAATTGACTGCCAGTTGCTGGGCAACGGGCAGCGAAGCAAACACGAGTGGCCAATATGTATAGGGCTTGAAATTGGCTAAAGACGAGTATGATCAGGGTGTATTCGTGTCGACCATTGAGTGCCCAGCCTAAGGACATGCTGCACGAGACATACGATTGCGGCGGAGTGAAGATAGAAATGCGTGAGGTGGGATGTAGTTATCCGGATATGGTTGTTCCTTCCATAGGATTTTCTGCCATTGTTCACTAGATGACATTCATGGGGCAAAGGTCTACAGTGCTCGTGGATTGTCTTGAGTGTTTTCCGCTTGTTGAATACACAATTCACAGTAAGATGATGGTGTTCCGGTTCCGAGTCGCGCGCCGCGCTCAAGACAGAGCGTGGGCGTGATCCGGTCAAGTGGCGGCCCGGCGCGCTTTTCGCGGTCACCACTTGCATCGACCGCAATTTGACTATAATTGACTAGTACAAATGCATGTAGCCACTGATGTTGATATTATGATGGTGCTTACAATTAAGGCAAGTCCAAACGCACTGCTGATGTATTAATCCAATCCAATAGTCATACGAAAAACAAGTTACATTTTATTCTAGCTGGATCCATATTGGTGACAATCGATATGCGTCTATGACCACAGATTTCTCGACAGTATATTACTAGCTTTGAACCTAGTTACATGCGAGACCTGTTCATCTACTTATCTCAAACATACGGTATCACACAGTGAGATATTTGGAACTAGCAGAAAATCCATTGCATTTCACTCGATCAACGGGCGAAACCGAATCCACCCGGTCGACGAGTGGGATGTACACATGTACTGTATAGGTAATATCAATATCACCTGAAATAACATCTTGTGACAGATGTACAAGACGTAAGAGATATATAGTATTCTATCTCATAAGAAAAAATAGAGAGTGTATGCAAGATAAAAGAGGGGATGCGTCGAAAGCTATATAGTTTGTTCAACACAAAGAATTTTCCCTGATTTTCGGATGTTGTTTAGGGGATGCAGTATTAAGCTTCAACTCGTGAGGCATTTAAGGCAGATTGGGAACAACTGTAAGGGAGAGTACAATTAGTATATACCACATCTTTTCCACATTCAAGATTAAAAAAACTAACCAGCATCGGTCCAGATAGCCTGGTCAGTGCCGTCGGAGTTGGGAGTCACAGTCAAAGCGTAGCTAGTGTCAAAAGCACCAGCGGCCCAGACAGTGTAGCCAACAATATAATCCGAGTTTTCCTTAACGTAGGCGAGCTCCTGATCAAGACTAAGTTGAAGAATTCGATAAGTCCCTTGAAAATCGAGATTTTTTAACAAATGGGCCTTACTAGGTCTCGCAAGAGGAGGTGCTTCCACCACCAGTCTCGCTCAGAAGGGCCTGACGGCCGTTGGTCTTAAGCCAAGAGACAAGAGTTGTCAGGACATCAACGTTGTTAGTGGCGCAGGTGTCGCTGGTGCCGCTGCCATCGCTGTCAAGGTATTGGTGGACTGTAAGAAAGAAAGTTAGTGAAATGGACGAGTATAGATTATATGCGCGGAAGATGTGCTTACCATCGAAGATCAGCTTATCAGTACCACCAAGAGGGTCGGTGATCGTCAAGAGATCAGGGCCAGCCTCAGTGGGGAGAGCAGAGGCATGGGACCAGGTGGATCCGGGCAGGAGCAGGTAGTTGATTGAGCCAGCAGCACGAACGGCAGTGACGACGGCTTGGAGGGAGGCAGCCCAGGTAGAGATGTCGTTGAGATCATGGGGCTCGTTCATAAGACCGAAGATGACCTTCTCATTGCTACCGTACTTGGCAGCCAGCTGAGTCCAGAGCGAAGCGAACTGAGCGTTGGTGGGTCCACCCTGGCCGACAATGCCACCGTTCCAGCGAGCGTAGTTGTGAAGGTCAAGGATGACATATGCACCAGTAGCGAGAGCAGCCTGGACAGTGGTATCATAGGTGCTGAACCAGGTTGCGTCAATGTCACCACCCAGAGTGGGCGTCATGAGCTGCCATGCGAATGGAATACGGAAGATGTTGGCACCCTGATTAGCGAAGTGGGCGTATTGAGATGAGGGAGGGGTCTGGCCGGTACCGCTGAAAGAGCCGTCGGTGTAAACCGAGAAATCGTAGCCGGCAGTGTTTACACCACCGAGGAAAGGTAAGCTGCCGGAGCTAGCGCTGGCGGCTGCAGAAGCAACGGAAGTTGAGCTGGCGTGGGTAGACGAAGCAACAGCAGAAGAGCTAGAGGTGACATGGGTCGATGAGGATGATGTGCTGATGGTCGTCGAAGTGGGAGTGGAAACGCTCGTGGTGGTAGGCGTAGGACTTGTGGTGGGAGTAATAACGACCACGGTCGAAGAAGACTGAGTGCTGGCGACGAAAACCTCAGTAGACGTCGTGACAGCCTCCGAAGACGAGGCAGAGTTGGAAGATGTCCCAGGTACACATTGACTGTACCAGGCATTGTATTCCACGCAGGTGGATCCAGAGACGCATGATGTACCACCGGTCCAGCTCTCACCGCCGCACTGAGCGTAAAGAGCCTGGACACCGGAAGAAGAAGTGACCACAAAGGTGTTCGCGCTGGAACTAGCAGTGGTTCTTACACTGACGGCAGCCGACGAAGGAATTACGACGCAGGAGCTTGCAGTCGACACAGACGACGAAGTGAAAGTAGTGGGAAGGCACTACGGCGCGGCAAAATATTAAGATAAGACTGGATTGGAAACAGCTAGAATCTTACCTGCCAATAGTAGCTGTTCTGTTCAGTACAGACGGAGCCGTCAACACAGGTCGTACTGCCGGTCCAGTTGAGACCGCCACCTATTTAAATTCTTTGAGTTGAGAAAAAGATGAATACAGCACGATGATATTGCATACATTGTTCCCATTTCTGGACGATCGGGTATGTTAGCCACTTTCAAATTAACGATTGCTGATAAGATGCTTACATCCTGGGCACTACTGCTAGTAGTGGGAGCCGCACTAACGAGTGTGGAGGCAGCAATGACAGCTGCAATCGGAATGTACTGCATGACGGAAACAAAAGAATGGAAGGGAAAGAGAAAGAAAAGATTAATGATTTCCAGCAGGTATGCGACTCATAGGTTTTTATATCTCGAAGGGGCCTGTCTGATGAGCCGATGGCTGGACCAGAGCGGTACCTTTCGGATCGCTGAGATTTCGTCGATGGTCACCGTCGTCTAGACAATTGAAGTGTTTTGGTCTTGAACTGTTCTTAAACGATCCGAATTTGCTGAAGAGCAGCCGGCATTTTCAATTTGTATCCGTACCTGCATATAATTCCTCCGACGGAGATAGAGATCACTAGTAATGATATTTTGAGCGAGCCGAAGAGGAGCCTGTGAGCCGGACATTATAAAACCTATTTTGTCTGACTTGGACCATGACGCCCATTTTCATGAACAAACTCGACTCGGACTTGGAAGGTAAGAGAAAGAAACTGAAAGCTTGTTTTTGAAATGCATTATTATTTTCCAGCTTCAACTGTCTGTGCAAACACATCGAGTGTCTGTAACAAATCCGTGAGCAAAAGACAAGGATGGACGTCGTCATGGTTCCATGTCGAGTCGGGGGGCCGAGATAGCATAATTTGAAAGCGAAGCGTTCATTAAGAAATTCGAAGCAGCGGACGAAATGAAAAGTCTTACTAAACAACGGCCGGCTCCATAGGTAGCTATCACCGAGATTTATCCGCGCCTGCTGTTGACGTCAGCCTACTGTGTGTGTGTGGGCTGAAGGCGATGAAACGGGTTCAATATTTCTCTAAGGTATAAGCTCAGTTCCTATGATATCGGTCAAGGATCTTACAATCTCTAATAGCCTAACTCGTTGTCAGAGAAAGCCTTTGGGTTTCAAGATGGGCCATTTTGAACTCAATCGTTATTATTAATGAAGTAGCATGACAGCCTGAGTGGCAGTTGACTATCATGCGCACATGGTATTTTAAATATTCTCTGATTGGTACTCTCACGAATAACATTTAAGATATAACGATGGAAGCTAGGATACTTCAGCGAACGAAAAAAAATGCTCAAGGAAGATACGGTTTGACTGCATAGGCTTGTTAGCATACAAGACCAGAGTCGATGAAAATGATTTTTTTTGCTCACCAGCGATGGTCCAAAGTGGCTGGTCAGTGCCATCAGAGTCAGGCGTGACTGAAAGAGTATATGTGGTATCGAAGGCACCAGCTGCCCAGATGGAGAAGCCAGTGATACTAGCTTGGTTGTCCTGGATGAAGGCAAGCTCTTCGGCAAGGCTAGACAAACTGGTCAGAGGGACATAACAAAGGCAGTCCGTAGGAGGTAGCTTACTAGGTCTCGCAGCTGCTGCTGTCACTGCCTCCACCGGTCTCACTAAGGATGGCTTGGCGGTTGCCATTCTCCTGAAGCCATGTAACGAGAGTCTGAAGGACACCCGTGTTGTTGGTGACGCAGGTGGAGCTAGTACCGCTGTCATCGCTGTCCAAGTATTGATGAACTATCGAAGGATAAGTAAAGTCCTTGCCGAGTAGGGAATCAACGCCTTTTACCATCAAACACCAATTTATCGGTGCCGCCAAGAGGGTCGGTGATGTTAAGGAGGTAAGGGCCCGCCTCGGTTGGTAGCTCTGCGGCGCTGGACCACGAAGAACCGGGCAGCAAGAGGTAGTTAATAGAGCCAGCCTCACGAACGGCATCAACCACATATTGAAGACTGTCCGCCCAATCAGGAATGGAGTCAAGGTCGTGGGGCTCGTTCATCAAACCGAACTAAAGAAACGCTTGTGAGCGAAACTCATATTCCCCCTAAGCATAAGTTGTGTGCATACAATGACTTTGGTATTGCTGCCATAGTAGGAAGTAAGCTGTGTCCAGATAGAGGCGTACTCTGCGTTAGTCGGACCGCCTTGGCCGATGATACCACCGTTCCATCGTGCGTAGTTGTGCAGATCAACGATGACATAAGCACCGGTCGCCAGAGCAGCTTGGACAGTTACATCGTATTCCGTGTCGAAGAATGTGGTATTGATGCTACCTCCAAGAGTGGGTGTCATCAATTGCCCTAAGATAGGTTCAGCACAGAAATTCACAGAATATCGATTGAGACATACATGCGAAGGGAATACGGAAGATGTTGGCACCCTCATCCGCAAAGTGAGCGTATTGCCAGGCCGGAGGCACATCGCCCGTTCCAGTGAAGTCACCATTGGTGTCCACAGAGAAATCGTAACCAGCAGTGTTGACTATCATGCCATGTCAGTGGAGAACAGCAATGCATGATTAAGTACCTTAACGTACCACCACCCAAATATGGTAGAGCTCCAGAGCTTGTGCTAGTAGAAGCAGAGGCTGTTGAAGTCGCTGTTTTGGATGCTGTCGATATCGAAGTTGAAGTTGGTGTGGCTGCTGTGCTGGTGGTAGCAGTACCAGGAACACATTGACTAGAACAAATCGTTCAGTCTGCTGTAGTAGTGGGAAACAAGCTTAAGTAAACCATACCTATAGTATGCATTCACGTATTTGCAGTAGTACTGTTCGCCCTGTCATTTTTCTATGCTAGTGTAAACGAGAGAATATCACTTACGCCAGAGACACAAGTAGTATCGCCGGCTATTTGAATTATTATCAGTACAGCTCTGGTTTTCCGATGAGGTTTGAACATACACCAAGCATCACCGCCACATTGACCATATGCATCTTGTTGAGCCCTTACAAGGCCAGCGGCCAAAGCAACGAAAGCAACAGGAATGAACATTTGAGAAAAAGGTTTCAAGTGTAAAATAAGAGCAATGTTCTGTGGAGACATGCTGCACAACAGCATCTTTTATAATGGCATTTTCCATCTCTCTCATACTCCTGCCGACGCAATAATCTGAAATGAGACCGCAGAGGCAGTTGCATCACGGATAATTAACGGATTCAGCTCAGTCCCATGACCACAACAATGGTGAGATAGCTCTCTCTAACCAGAGCAACTGGTCATTCATTCCGAATATTTCCCAGGACATCGAGCTTATTTATAGAAGCTGTGAGCTGGATGTTCAAGTCGTAACCGTCATAGTATTGCGGATTGCGATAGTACGCACAGATCCCCTGAGTGGTTATTGCGCCCAAATTGAGGGACAACGGATGAGACTGATTCCATATTTTCATCAAGTTGTATGAGATGCCGACGAGGTAGTGAAAGCTAGGCAATATAAAAGTAGAATGAAACCGGACCGTTGTAACGCCAAAAAAAACAGTTGATGACCATCATGATCACTCAGGCTGGCAGCGTGCATTTTTAGTTCAAGTTGTGATCATGGTCAAACGTCAATAAAGACAAGTAGACATTTGCCTCCGAGCCTGTTGAACGCTGGATAAGTTTGGCCACGATCATGACGCAGCAACAAACGTGAAGCCGACTACCATTAGACCACTTCAATTCTGCCCATTGACGACACTACTCGTTGCTCACACATACGCTGACAACTATAACTCGGATTTATCAGCATTCCGTAGTGCTTCAGCACCCATAGTTCTTTTCTTCAAGCGACGAGCTTGTCAAGAACCGTGACCGACTCGCTGGCAATTGTTTCAAATTGAACTCTTAATAAGAGCGAAGTCCAGGGCGTTCTTTCAACGCCATGCGAGTGCGATTGGGCGTGCCTTCTAGACCTGCACTATTCTCGTTCTACAGAGTCTTTCTCAGACAGATCAGGCAGCTTCCTCATATTTATCTTAGGTATGCGCAGTATGCTGGCTCTGTAGCTCGCAGTCTTTCCTCACGGAGAAATGCCACTATCACTAGGGAGTTTTTCCGATTAAAGGCTTCAGATGATGTGCGAAAGGTCGCGGAGGCACGTAAGACGCACACGCGCAACTCTATTTTCAGAAGAGTTCACAAGGTATCTTTACCAGGTAATGACAAGACATGCATAGTGACGTAGAATTGTTATGATAGGATTATCGCCGAATCAGCAGGGCCATGAGCGGAAATCACAAAGCGTTTTCGGCCATGCTTGATATTGCGTATGGAAGAGTAGGGAGGTTGCGCTGGGAAATGATGAAAGTAGGGTCTCACCATTTTCTTAAGGAATAAAAAATCTCATGTTCCCAAAAAGCCCCTACTCACCGATCCCAAACAACCATTACCGCCGCGGATAATCGCCTCCTCAGAAAAGTCTCGGCCACCTGTGTACTCATCGGAACTCAAAGCGCTCCATACATCAGCTCTTTCACGTACTACATGGAAGGCATTGAAGGATTCATCACTGAGAGCTCCACCAACTCTCCCAGAAAGGGCCAATCCCAACTCCGAAGAAGCAAAACTTCTGGGTCGCCTGAGCAAACGTCGTGAAGTAAATGCCCGCTGGCGCTACTTCACACGAGAATGGAAGAAGGTGTACCCTCCGCTCAGTGTTTATGTAAAGGCTGGATCAGATGACCTTTCCACTGACGATGGCGCACTCAAAAGTGCTGGCATACGTCCTATTGGCCTACAAGACGGCCGTATACTAGAGGAAATTCGTGCATTGGCAAGCCAGGGGCGTCGGCTACATCGAGGCAGTAGTCAAAAGCAAGATAAAAAGCTGCGAGAGGCTACATCTTCAATCGCCGCCACCTTTGATCCCTGCCTTTTGCCTGTAAGATGGCTGCGGCGCCGTTACCAAGAGCTTCTAAGCCGCATTCCAATTTTAACATACACATATTCTCCTGACCACCCCAACCGCAAGGGCATATACTCAGTTTCTGTATCAGACGAGGCGATTTCACAGAGACAGCGGTTTACTGGGAAGCGCCTTCCATACGTCGACGAAACCGACATTGCCTGGATCGGGACTACTCAGTTAGAAAAATTGAACAAAAACCAAAAGAAATAAATTAATAGCGTATGCGTGGCCCCGAGTTTACTATCCTTCCTCCATATAATATATATAATAACATCCATATAACATCATATTGGGTAACAACTGGCTGACAAAACCGATAGACATCATGAGTCCTCTTCTTCTTTCGCATTCTCCATTTGAAGAAGATCAAGGATGTATATGCTATAGCTGCGGTCGGTAGCTTTCGCTTTCCCTGCATCGCCCTCCGCTTGATTTACACCACACTGTAGGTTGAGCATTGTACGGTATTCGTCGAACGAGAAAATCTGTTTGACTCGTATACTCTCGAGCATATCCTGTTTCCGATTGTCAGCTCAAATGTCCTCAGAATCGAGAATGAATTAAATACATACCGTGGGAGACCTGAAATACATGGCATAATACAATTTGGCGCGGTCGATGTCCGTCGGAGTCCCGTCCCGTTGCAACGCCTTGATGCTCTGTTGCAGTGCCAACATATTTCTGAAGATCTTCTTGATACCAAATTCATTAACCAGGCGGAGATAACGGGCATTGAGTATGAGCAAATCTTCTAGCAATCGGCCAATGCCAGCGAAAACAAATCTTGACATATTTTTAGGTTTACATAAAAATACGAAGATAAGAAAGGAGTACCTTTGCTCTCGCTCCAGTAGAGTCGTCGAAATAAAATCGTCACAACTGGCCAATTCTGCGTTCAAATCGCTGATATCTGGATCAAGTTCTCCGGCTTCCCGTTCCAGGTGGTAATTGCCCTAGCTTATGCTATTAAACCAGTGGCATATATGCAAAGGGATCAACATACCTGACGCATAGCTGAGTTAAGGAAATGCATGACACGACATCGGATATCAATCCGGACAGTATGGATTATGAGCTCAGCAAGGCTTTCATATGTGCGTAAGATGGACTGGAATCGCCTGGATAGACATAAGGACGGGTTGTAAGAAACGACGTTGTGCACATACATGGCCATCTCTTTGGACAATGACAATTGAAGCCTTGAGTTCTCGCCTGGCTGAGGTATGGATGGCGTAAATGGCGTGACCACGGTTGGATCGAGACTCGTAGGTGACATTGTATCATCTGTTATTGCCTTGAGCCTACTCAACTCGGAAGTAAACCATGTCTATGGGAGGTAAATATTGTCGTAGGATATCAGTGGCCCAAAACATACGTACCACGGTGTGATACAGATTACTTAGTGTAGCAAGATTACGGGTCGAAGCAACCAGGTCTTCCTTGCTTACGCTCGAGCTTGACAATAAGGAAAATTCAAGGTTGTCCTCTTGACGACATAACCGGGCCCTCATGGTGTCATCTGACTCCTGCCAACAAAATATTGGTATCAGTCCAGGAGCAAAGTAATGTATCTACTCACATCCGTTTTCAGCAGTTCGGATAAGCATGCGTTCATCTCGGGACGTTGAGCCCAACGGGAAGCCAGTGCAAGCTTTGGCTCGGCCCCTTCGGTCCCTGATCCGAGCGTGACCAAGGCCTGGAACTTGTCATAACATCGTTGATAGAACTGAATGATAACACTGAGGATGAGGCGTGTGTAGTTTTCCTGATGGAAAGGTGTTTGTTGTAGCATAGAGCACAGCGAATTGACAAGCGCCATCGACTGTGTCCCAGCTTTGATAAGAGGTCGATGGGATAAACGTGAAGACGAAGGGTCAGGCTGGAACGCATCAGCGCCTACACAACAATTTTATCAGAACTAATAGCGTCGTTGAGTTGCGGCACTTACTTGAAACAGCTTGATGGAACAGCCCCGAGACCTTTTCCTCGAGCTGAGGGAGATACACTTTTAAGACAAAATCGTCCAGTATAATGTCCGAGGATCTCATGGATTCACTTCCAGCGGGCAAAATATCCGATACACGCTCCAGGAAACATAGTGTAGGCTGGAACAAGACGCTGACATGGAATGCATCAGGCTTTACCAATGTCCGGTGATGTTGATCTGCCCCAAGGAGTCTGTCATCTGTGCCTACAGTAGCAAGAGTTGATTGGGCAGCGTTTTCTAGAGAACCTTGGACAAGGCCCGGCACCGTATCTCGTAGAACACGGGTAAGTTCATCTTCATGCGAACGCAGAGCACGTGTGGTAGTTTTGAAGTCAGCATCAGCAAAACGGAACACGGACTAGACCGATGTGTTAGTCTGTTTGAAAAGAGAAAAGGACTCGATAGAGTCACCTTGGATTTGTCCCGGCTGTATTTTCCTTCTCTCAGCACCTCGTTGATGGAAGAGATAGGGTTGCGACCAGCTACAGTGCTCTGTTCGTCGCTGGTAAGATAATCGTGCAACAGCGTTCTCACTTCCGCCTGTACTGGCAACCATAACTCCGACACAGGGAAGAGAGTGCCTGGTTTGGCCCCCGATGAATCCTTGAAATCTCGTCTCTGTCCAGACAAGATTAATACAATACTTACAGTTAGTTCGGTAGGGAGCAAACTCACATTTCCAATCCTGTTCGAAACTTCATATATGAGCCGAAGACCCTGAGAGACAGCATCAAGCTTGGAGTAGACCGTCCAGAAGAAGTCTTTCAGAATTTCTTGATCGGCATGCTGTGCTGATGACTCTAGCCCGGCCAAACGAAGTCTACTGGTGTCTACTATCCCTCCCGTTGGCGCCATAGTCGGCTCCAATATACTGCCAGTTAAGGACTCTTCATTGGACGAAAATATAAGAACTCCATCGGTTCTGGGAACGGTGCTGGAAACGAGCACGGACGCCCTTCGGTTAAATTCGGCCCGGTCTTCTACCTCGGTCAGGGTGCCTTCCACTAGTGCAAATATTTCGTTTGGCAGCCTCTGAGCAATTAGATCCAAAGCACTGCCAAGTTTTCCCAGGACTGCAAGGGCTTCCAACAGAGTTTCTATATAGGCGAATGAGTCAGCTTCCGGATTGCGCTGTGATGAATTTTGGTTGGCTAGAGAAACACCGCCTAGGGAAAGTAGAGATGTTGATGTGGTCATCCCACCAGACGGCTGTAGAGAGCTATTTCTACGCTGATTAGAGCTTTCTACGTCGTGGGGAGGGTCGTTGGGCTTTAGCGAAAGGCTGTCAAGGAAGCGTGATAGACGAGAAGGTGGTGCACTATCAGGAATTGTTATCAATAATGCCTGTGCTGACTGGGAACCCTCAGATGATAGTGGCTCATTTTCAAAATCCACTCTGGGAACTAAGATAACATTAAACGTCAAAGATAGCCATATAAAAGTGGAAACGCACGAGATTGCTGGTTGGGTGAATAGGGGGCCCATCGAGATTCACACCAAAAAGACTTGAGATACAGATGGCTCTGGAGTTCATCTACCAAGATATCTCGGAGTGCCTATCGCGACGGTAAGTCTGGATTGCATCCTAGTTCGTAAGCCTACTGACGGTATCTTGTCCATTTAGATAGGCTCTCAGATCAGACACCGCTCCAATCTCTTGCATGTCTGGTTTGTTCACCATCTTGAGACTACGAACGAGGAGAATGGAAGCTTGAAGAAGTCGCTTCTCTGAAATTAACGTCTCTAAAATATCAGGAACAGCCTTGAGAGTCTCCCTAGAGTAACGTATGATTATTACATTCACAAAAAAAAACAAAAAAAAAGAACAGAAACTCAAGTACATTTCATCCAAAAGCTTTATCATTTCTTCAACGGTCTGCCCGCGCGTCCACAGTTGCATGAGATCGGCCCGTTTGTTTCCTAAATTCTCCTTCGCTTCCTGAAGAGAGCTTCTCATCTCCTTAATTTGCGTTGAGGAAGCATCAAGATGATTCAGCAAAGATGCATGATGTGGAAGTGAGGCTGCAAAGGCCTGATAGTGCTCTGGTGCATATCAGCAAAGATTCACACAGGCTATGGACTCGACGTACTTACTGTCGACAGACCCTTTGAGTGCCTTGGAAAGCATGACCTTCGTCCGCCGGAAAGAATCTATATCCTTGCCCATAGAAGATTCATCAAGTAGTTGTATGGCAAGGTCAACCGGATTGAACTAGGAAAGTTTCATATCATCAGCTATCCTTTGAGTCGTCTGGTTACGACAATGTGACATACATCTGGGTCAATAATGAACTCCCATTCGTCTTTTATTTGATCAAGCACAGCTATAATTGAAGGGTCAGAAGATCAAGAAGAAAAGCCGGTCAGGCAGAAGAAGTACCATCAATATCTCCTGCTCGCGCTCTCCCATTAGCCTGTCGGCCAGGAGCGCGGGCTTTGATACGCTCCTGCCTCTGCCTTTCTTTTTCCGCTTCTTGCTTCTTGGCTAGTTCGTATTCCACGTCGCTCGCGTCCTGAGTACCCCTCCTTCTCCCAGCATTTTGGAAAGCAGAAATCACGGATGGCAGAGCAGCAGCAGCCTCGTAGCCCGATTGACTACGGGACGGTCTGGATATTGTAGAAGCAGTTGTGCTAGTACTTGTCGTTCTAGGACGATATGGATTATTGTATTGTCCAGAAGAGCCTGGTACATCTTGAAGGTCTTCAGACCCTCTTGGTGGCCGAGGTATATATGATCTTTCAGAATCAGAGTACTCGGAAGTGCGACTAGATCCACGAAGCTCCGATCTCTGTGGTCGGCTGGGCACCATACGCTGGGGTGACTGAGACAAACCATTGCTACCAGATATGGTCGGTCTTGGCGATCCCTTGTCACGGCTGATCTGCAAAGGACGAGTTGGAGGGGATCCTAGACCATTTTGACTCTGAGAAGGGGGAGTGCGCGGACGTCGAGTGGGAAATGGCGGGGCACGGGACATGCAGTATTGTCAAAAAGCAAGACAGGCGAGGTTTTAAGGCTAGCGAGGTTGCAATGCTTGTATTGCTTGGAGATGTATTATAGTAGTAAAACTAGGCAGTGCGTCCAAGTCTTGGGTTGACGGAACCACTATGTTGTTTCTCATCATGTAGTTATCTTGACAACGCCACAAGCCACTGTGGCATGACAAGTACCATCATCCCCGCGCGATACCACTGGTAGCACGAGCCGGGATATCTTGTCAATATCATTCACTCACTTCGACCTTCTGGCTTTCACTAGAGCTCTGAAAAAGCACAAGGCTCATGTTCCTGTTACCCAGTTTTTTGGAGCAGCTTCCATCTGGAAATGGCCGCGCTTACATCCAAGCATCTATCAGCTCGGAAGGCTCAACAATTGCGGGTAGAACCCATGCCCTTTGGTGGCCATGTCGGGAGACGCAAGCCTCTCCACGCATAGTCCTTATATTTATACCTGGTCGGCTTGCTCAAATTATCATTTAAATTCTCAGAATAAATTATATAATGGACTTCATCAGGCAATCCGGGCATGGTAGAATTTTACACACCATTTTTAAACGAAATCCATAGCACGGCCGTCTCGTCTCGGCTGGCAATATTAGCACACTCCCACATTGGCCATGCCCCCAATGGCGTTTTAGAAGATAAATTACCGGCAAACGAAAGCAATTTCTATGGCTTGTCGGCTCAAGTGACCAGCGCTGTCTCTATTTTCGACCGCGTGACTTCGGAATTTGGTTCTGGAACTCGTGTTGTGCTAATAGGCCACAGCGTGGGGGCGTGGGTTGTGACACAAGTAAGGAATGCGTAGATCTATTACAAAGATGGCTGGAAGACAAGTCTCTAAATTTACAGGTAATGAAGGCAAGATCAACTCAAGCCGCCGCAATGTTCCTTCTCTTCCCTACTATTTCTGAAATTGCATCAACACCCAATGGACGCAGACTCTCTGTCAGTTATTTTTTGTCAATAAATTGGCATTTCAAGTGAATTTTAACACCCTTAAAGTGGTTGTTCCGCCCACCTATTCCTTACATCTTGTCAAGTCTTTCTGGAGTTGCCCAGCTCCTGCCACAATTCATATTTCGTCTCCTATATTCATCATGGCCACCTGGGCAGCTGCATGTTTTGCGCAGATTCATCACGTCCCGACATGCAGTATATGCTTCTTTAATCATGGCTCGTGACGAAATGAACACAATTCGCTCTCTTGATGTAGATCTTCTGAATGAAAATAAAACGGCGATCTACTTTGCTGAAAAGGACGACTGGGTCGGCGAACAGCGAGATGTCATAATCCGTTCCATACATAGTGGGAAAAAACACAAAATCAAGGTTGTTCATGGAGAGAAAGATATACCTCATGCGTTTTGCATTAGTGAGCCGTTTCTATAGTCTATCCAACCTTAATATCACTGAAATGTATGGAAATAGACCATGGGGAGCCCTTGGCCAGTGTATGCTGCGAATGGTTACGAGACTTAGAGATGATATAGGAATCTTTTTAGCACATTATGTTGCTCTGCTGTCATAGAAGAATATAGTGACTACGGTAGTTGAAACTTGACATTCGCTGTTAAATGCATGCATAGCGTGACAATATGATGCGTCTCGTCACACGAGTCACACTCACTGACGCGTTGATTAGAGGCGCGTCCAAACGCGGCGGCCCTGTAAAATACCTACTGCTACATCCAACATTTGCCAGACCGTTGGATGTTTTATCTGCATTGGACTAAATCTTAACTCTGCAGTACATGTCCGACCAATTTGTGGACACAACGGAATTGCTACCTCAACTAAACTCGATGGACATTAGCGATAGCAAGGACACTAGCCCTACGCCTCCATCTAGTCCAACGGGGAATTCGTCTTCCCTTCTCATCGTTCCCCCTATTCTTGCACCAGAAGAGAAGCAATTATACGAGACCCTTGTAGATGGTAGACTTCCTGGCGAAGATTTCCACTCCGATGATTTTGAGTCTATTCGTGGCGAAATCGTCCGAAATCACAAGACATTCTACTATGCGGCAACAAAAGATGGGACGTGCTTCAAATTCAGCGAATACGTCGTGAAGCTGTACGTTACTATCAAAAGCCGTAGATTGCTGCTAACAGTACACATAGAAATCTGAAACATCTGCTTGATGACTATGGTTTGTTGATTTGTGCCATTTTTACCTCACTATGACTAAACAAAGCTTTTTGGTAAAGTATCGAAGAAGGAAAACGGTACTCTGGAACCATTTGATCCTGGCGCTTCCTATGTTCATCCCTCATCTCGATTCCGTGCCGCCCCTTCCTTGTCCGAGTCTTTAGCCTCGGCTCTCAACACGTCTAGTGGATACCGAAGAGGTAGATCTAAAAAGAACACATCACAAAGCAGCGCTTCTGTCTGGGAGGATGAGGATGAGGATGAGGAGGAGGAGGAGGAAGAGGAAGAAGAAGAAGACAACTCTATAAGTGATAACGGCTCCGAAACTTCCTATGTCAAGCCCCGTCGCAATACACGAATTGCAGGCCGTCTTACTGCTCGGAAAACGAGGGGCACCAGATCCACCAGAGCTGCAGCCAACGCGTCTGACTCAGATGATGAACTCTTCGAAGGTTATGCGTCCAAAAACGAATCTCCTCAACCTAAAAAACGCGCGTCGAGGAACCATCGGACCAAAGCCACATACATCCGTGATTCAGATGAGGAAGAATCTAATAACTCGAGTCGAGCAACATCTAGGAGTGTATCGACCAAGCCTGCTCGAGGTGTTGCATCCAGGCCCACTTATGGACATTTTCGGACAGTAGCTGACCTAGATTACGATGCTTTCTCTGACGAGGAGAGTGCACCACTTCGTGCACATCGTGAAACGTGTGAGAAGTGCCGTCGTAAACCAGCGCACGAGCTATTAGAGCAATGGAGAAATCGAAAGCCAAAGAAAGGCAGGCGCCGCAAAAAAGGGTCCGATGATGATCTTCGAGAGGCTTCCGACTCAGAGGAGACCTTTGAGAAACTCGGCGGCTGGGTTCGATGGTTTGTTATCACTCTATATTTCCCGATTCTGCACCATATCTTACCCCTCCCCCCCCCCCCCCCCAAAAAAAAAAAAAAAAAAAAAAAAAAACTTCAGCATGAGATGTCCGGTATCTGCTCATTGGGCTTGCCTCAGCAGGCAGCAACAAGCGGAGATCTTGTCTGCTACTCGTGATGCAGACGAGGCTGTATTACGAACAAGGCATGCTGCCAAGGGGCTTCCCACGGAAAATATTCATCTTCAGAAGAGGCCTGGTTTGGACGCTTATTTAACAACAGAATTCATTTGTGGGTCCTGTACGAAGGGAGGTGTCTGCCTGAGGTATGTTATATGTTTACGTCTTCCACATAATCTCGTAAGTATTTATGCCTGACATAACATCAGTTGCTTGCAAACTACGGTTCTACCCAACGGAGTCGTGCCAAAACCACCAGATACCTTTACCTCGAAGCAAACGTCTGATCCAGCCGCGCCACCAACTACTGAGATATCAAACAAAGTCACTCATGAAGGCCCACTTCGCGAATTGTTTTTCCGCTGTCAGACTTGCAAGCGTATGGCCCATTACGCACACCTCCAACCTCCGGACCCGGAGGCTGAAGGAAACGCCATCCTCCTGGCCCAGCATTACCAAACAAATTGGACTTGCTCCGATTGCGAAGCGCTCGTGTATGAAGTTGACAAGATTTTAGCCTGGCGGCCTTATCCCGCCAATGCCGCTCAACCTACTGCCGATGATGCCGCGGCCAGTTACAAGTCACCGTTGCCCCGTGAATATCTCATCAAGTGGAAGGATAGAAGCTATCGCCATATTGATTGGGTCCCTCATATGTGGCTGCTCTCCAAGAGTCACGGAAAACTACGTCACTTCTTGCTCAACGGTTCTAGCGTCGCATTACTACCTCGACCCATTGAGGCTGGTGAAGACTCAGCCGATGTCACTGGTCAACGAAAACTAGGTCTTTTTGAAGGGGAACCTTTGGAGTCAACACCAGATGCCGAGGACGGGGATACCAAAGCCCATTATGCGTCTTCTAGGGAACCCCTGCCGAACGCCGTAATGCACATCCCTCCTGAATGGAAGACAATCGATCGAATTCTGGATGCTGTATTCTGGCGTAAGGGTGCTTTCCAGAAACAACGTAGGAAGCGCGCGCAGAGAATTGATGATGATCATGAAGAAGATCTGGAGAGGATTAGAAAACAAGTACAAGACTCGGGTGAAAAGCCTGATGAATTTTATATTGAAACTGTGCGGGACCGCATGCTGAACAATGGTCAGCTGTTCGAAGATGATTTAGAGGATATAGCTTGGGGCTTCTTCAAATGGGAGGATTTAGGCTATGATGAAGGTATCTTTACTTCCCATTCCTGTAAATGATGTTATATTTATCTTCCAGCCACGTGGGATGCGCCTCCATCTCCCGAGGATTGGAATTACGGTGCATTCAAGAATGCCTTTCGGCGATTCGCCGATGCACAGACGGTGCGCATCAGCAAACGCAGCAAGCAAGCACAGTCAGACCTCGATAAACGACCCCCGGAGGCTTGGAAGAGAAAGTTCGCTCTCAGGGAGCCAGATCCTCAGCCCAAGCTCGGACAAGATCCAAAACTACAGCTGATGTCGTTCCAGGTTAGTAGACATCTGCTGTTCAATGATCTCGAAGGATTGAAGTATGTCGCAGATTGAAGGCGTCAATTGGCTTGGTGATAATTGGTGGCGTCATCAACCTTGTATTCTTGCCGATGATATGGGCCTGGTACATGTTCTCACTCGATATTCAGCACTAGGGTTTAACAATCTTCCCGCAGGGTAAAACCGTGCAAATCGTCACATTCATCGGCATGATCAACCAGAAGATCCAGGCTGCACCGGCTCTGGTTGTCGTGCCTAACTCTACGATCACCAATTGGGTTCGGTAAGCGATCCACTGCTGCTTGAAGCGCCCGTATCTCATGCCAGGACCGTAGTGAATTCGAACGCTGGGCACCTGAATTAAGAGTCGTACCTTTCTACGGCGAAAGTCGTTCCCGAGAGATCATCAAACAATACGAACTTCAACACGAAATGACATCTTCTCGTCAGTGTTATTGAAATTCATCGTCCCATGGTTTTGCTGACCCCCCCCCCCTTTTTTTTTTAAATACCCGTTTATCAGTTTATACAAACGCTAAATACCATGTGTTATTAACCACTTATGAAACCATCACGAATACCAAAGATTTCTACGTTTTCAAGCAGCCCATATGGGACGTCTTGGTGGTAGATGAGGGACAAAGACGTAAGCCGATTGTCTTTATCATAGATTATCCATCAATCCTGACCATTCGTAGTCAAGAGTGATGCTAGTTTGCTGTTCAAGAAATTGAACGAGCTCAAATCTTCTCATCGTGTTATCATGACAGGGGTAATGTCTTATTTCATTTTCACGCGATAAGCCTATTCATAGCACCGCCAGACTCCTTTGAACAATAATATTCGCGAATTGTTTAATCTGATGAATTTCCTTGACCCGTCTGGATGGAGCGATTTAGAGCGCCTAGAGAATGAATATGCGGAACTCAACGAAGACCTAATTAAGCAGCTGCACGAAAGACTCCGCCCTTACTTCTTGCGAAGAGCTAAAAGTCAAGTTCTGAAATTGCCGCCTAAGGTGCTTCGTGTTTATGATTAATCTTTTATAACTTTGCTCATGTTTTCAAATATAGAACGAGGTCATCGTCCCAATATCCATGACTAAGCTGCAGAAGGAAGTCTATCGATCCATACTAAGTAAGCTTCGTTCATTCATCGCTTTCGGTTTCTATGCTCATAGCATTCAGGTCAGAACTATGTAACTCTCAATCAGATCGCTCAGAAGTCTACTTCGAAGGCTGCAGCTATCACGAGATCCAATTTGCAAAATGTACTCGTGCAACTCCGAAAGGTCATCCAACATCCCTACCTCATTTCGCAAGACATCGAACCGAAAGGCTTGTCTTCCACTGATGCGCATGAAATGTTGATCAGTGCAAGCGCCAAGCTGCGTTTCCTGAGAACATTGCTTCCCAAGCTCAAGGCTCGCAATCATCGTGTTTTGTTGTTCAGTCAGTTTACAATTAATCTTAACATCATCGAAGATTTCTTGGAAGGTGAAAAGATCAAGTATCTTCGTTTGGACGGTGAAACCAAGCAAGCAGACCGTCAGAAAGGGATGGATGCATTCAATGCTCCAGACAGTGACATATTCATCTACATCCTCAGTACTCGCGCTGGGGGTGTAGGTATTAATCTCTTCACGGCCGATACTGTCATTGTCTTCGACCCAGACTTCAACCCACATCAAGCACGTATTTGAATTGACTACATTCGAGAGCAAATATCTAATTGTATCTGAAGGATTTGCAAGCTATAGCGCGCGCTTATCGTTTTGGTCAAACAAAGACCTGCCTCGTCTTCAAGCTTATGATGAAGGATTCCGCCGAAGGTATGTGAGTTTAGTCCTTGGTGATAATTCATTGCTAACGGAGCAATTCAAAGAACGGATTATGCAAATGGGAAAGAAGAAGCTCGTTCTCGATCATCTCATTGTGCAGAAAATGGATAAAAAGGATGAGGGGGAAGATGTTCAATCAATCCTGACATACGGAGCAAAGGCACTCTTCGAAGAAGATCAGAATGCAAAAGATATTTTCTGTCGGTTCATTCATCAAATGTCTCAGCATGGACCATGCTAAATAGATTCACTAGATTCTGACGCGGATATTGACCAGTTAATCACTAGAACGGAGCAAGAAGGCGAAGTCGCGGAAGAAGCCAACGATGGCCTTGCCTTTGAGTTTGCGAAGGTTTGGTCCGCGAACAAGGATGGTCTAGAGGAGCTCGGGGACACCCAGAACGATGCTGAAAAATTTGACGAATGGGAAAGAACCATGAGAGCAATCGAGGCAGAACGCTTAAAAATTGAGGCTCAAGAAGTCACTGGGAGAGGTACGAAGCGTAAGGCTGCTGAAAACATGCAACAGGTATTGTTTTACGTCAATATTTATTTCAAGCTAGAGTCCATTTAAAAATATCCTCAGCAGCAAGAATTTGATTTTGACGATAGTCCAAAGAAGCATAAACGCCGGAAGACCAGCTCTGGTGTATCGAATGAAGATTCGGACGCGTATACCTATGCCAATGATGACGAGTCAGATTCCGAAGGGCCAAATCATCAAGGCTCTTGGACAGAGGGCATTCGGACCTTACAAGACCCCGTTGCGAAGGCTATCAATGACAATTGGGCAACAGCATATGGCGACTCTTCAAAGGCTCATGGATCTCATTCGGCACACCACCCGAAGTGCTCGCTTTGCCTGACCGAGCACGCTGCAGGTTCTTGCCATGTTACAAATTCACCTGAGATTCTTGGTAATAACGAGTTCGTTAAAAGAGTTTTGGCTGGATATTCACGGTATTTTACAGCTGATATTCGCCTGTACATACTCACACAGGCTGCGTATGAGTCCGTCGAAATGAGGGTAAGAATAAAGGCAACATTTCGTATCTTCTAGAGTGCTGACAGTTTACCATAGCTAGCCGCGCTTCGTGCCATTGATAAAGAGTTGTGGAAACGTGGGCGACTTGACCTGATCAGAGGTATGAACTCCCCCCCCCCCCCCGCGGACCCACCTTTGTTAGCCATTAAAACTATTATAATTTTCAGGTCATCCACTACTTCTTGCCCAACCTACGCAAGCCATGATTCAGGCACAAGCCTCTAAAAAACCCGCAGATAATGAGTCACTGACTCAACCTGTGAAGAAGCCCAAGCCACACCCTGAATCTTGTCCGTTGTGCGGGATGAAGCCATATCACTCGACCCGAATATGTCCTCTTATAAGGGCGGGCTCAACAAAGTAAGCATGGGCTCTCAGACTACACGAACCTTTATATTCACGACTCACAACTTAATGAAGAATCCGAGAAGAAATTGAAGCTCTCAAGTCCCATCCTGACAAGTTGGATACTGTGAAACTGCTTCGCAAACAGCTATTGAAGGTGCAAAAACGAGAGCAAAATGCCGCTGGAAACGCGAATCCGACAATGGAGCCGATTCAGAACTAGCACACAGCCAAAATTGTAAACTTTATCCTCGAACCGTTAAGCTTCATCTTGAACCACTACTGATCCATCCTAATATTCTATCGTATTTTTAATTCTATTCTTATGCGTTTAAAGACTGCCAGATACAGACGAAGCCATTGTTTTGTTAAATTTGTCTGGATGCGCTTGAACTGTGTTCCACAGAGGCAGAAAATCGAAACACAGTTGAACAGGGTTCAGTTATATAATCATTCGACTTAGCTCAGACCATGACTACAATAATTTCGATAATATATGCATTGTGGGATATAGAAGCCTATCCCTCACTTTTGGTAAATTCGGTACACCAAACATCCATTGCATGGACCTCCTGTATACCGCCATTGACCTGTAAGCTTTCTAACGTCGCATCACGCAATGCAATCACTAGACTTTTCTGGGTTTCTGATTCCACATGCTCATGGATCGAGTTCAGGAAATCTTGGCTTTTGACCGCCATCGTTTCCCAACGGCCATCGAGTACGGTCGGAGCGGGTGTCATGAAATTACCGGCATGGGAAATCCACCCAGTGCTCCGGGCCATATCTTTGATTAAACTATGTGAGATTGCTATGCGTATATTTGAGGTTGGATTAGGGTTGTGCGACTCTAGGGCCGCTTGTGTCAATGCTGCAAGAATGTGGGTATGTGCCTTAGGAATAGGGGAAGATAGAGCCCATTCCGCGATCCAGACGAGTCTTGAACGTTCCACAAGAGAAGTGAAGATTTCACGAAGCACAGACGGCGAGCGAAAATACCAAGTGCATAGGACAAGAATGGTTACATCGTAGATCTCATCCGCTGGGGATTCGGACAAGAAGTCAATGGGATCGGCTTGTACCCAGGTAATACGCGATCCCAGGCGTCCTGCGGACAAGTGTGATTGTGCTTGACCTAAGGTAAAAGGGCTGCCTAAACATACATGAAGTTTAACGAATGCGACTTTGGGGTTCTCTGGAAAACATACCGTAATTGAGTGGGCCAGGATCAACAGCCGTTACATGACCTTTATCCCCCACAAGTTCAGCTAACACAGCTGTGGTATCTCCTTGACCACATCCGATCTCCAATATCCTAGCTCCAGGTTCAAGATCAGGGAATTTCTTTAAAATAGAAATTCTGTGCTCCGTTGATTGTAGTTGCACTTTCCAGTGCTGTGGTTCATGTAAACAGAGACTAGCGATTTTGGTCGCGTCCAGGTCGAAGACAGACATCCTTCACTTGGCCACTGTTCCACACAAAGCGTCCCCGATATCCGAATCGAAGTGTTTGTATTAGTACTTCAGACGTCTGAGGTATGCCATTATATAATGTTATCAAACGAGTCATATTTCAAAATGTACCCGTGGTCAAGGAGAACGGCTCCGATTTCAGGCATCATTCGGGACAGAGCTATACCATAATGCACAATTGGTGACTCATATATACAATCAGAAGTTTCGAATCAGTCTCCAAAACGCATTTACTCAGTCTTAATTTTACTTCATGATCATATCAGAACTAGATATTAAATATTGAATCCTTAAAATTCATTATTATTGGCCAGTGGATTCGAATGATTATAAATATACCCAATTGTACATGTCAACTACCGATTACATGAGCATTTATAAGTTGAAGGACCATCGTCTTATTTTACACATATAGTTTATAGTATTACACTACACCAGAGAACGAAATAGATAAATAGTACCTTTCTTTATTGCAGAGGTGAAACGTAAAATCTATGAGGCGAAGAGCTGATTGAGCTCTTCCATTCGTCTCTGCATTAATTCTGCCTTGTTATGACCGAGCGTCATCTTCGCGAGGTCACTCTTCTTCTTCTGTATATCAAGTAATTTAGCTTCAATGGAACCTTCAATAATCAACTTGACCGTAGTGACCGGCCGCTTCTGTCCTAATCGATGCTAAAAACAATCATCTCAGAATCGGGAAAGGAAGACTGACGGGATTTTAACATACTATACGATCAACTGCTTGATTCTCTACAGCAGGATTCCTATACAATCATCAGTAACAAGACGACAGTGTTGCTGAATGCTCTTACCAGTAGGGATCCATGATGTACACACGACAGGCGGCGGTTAGGTTCAAGCCAACCCCACCTGCTTTCAAACTGACCAACAACACTTCGCACGCTGGGTCATATTTCAGGGCGTCCATAGCTTTGGTACGATCGTCGCGCTTCATAGTACCATCAAGCCTATCGTAGCGAATATTCGCTTGCTCTAAGGCGTCTTCGATCCTGCTGAAAGTCAGTAGTGTAAGACATTGAACAAATTTGAGCTGACGAACTTGTCCAGCATCGTGGTCCACTGAGAACTGCAACAGAGGATTAGAAATGGTCGCAGCACTTTGAGGTAACACTCACAATACGACTGTTTTGATGGGCTCCTCGCTCACGATGTTGCAGCTGCTATCTAGTTCTTGAATTTCAACACTCGACGCATCAAAATTGGCCGAGTACGGATTGCTCCTAGAAAAGGTGACAAGATCCATCATGAGCGCATCAATCTTGGTCGAAGAGGCGTAGTTGGCAATCGATTGTCCTTTGGGCCTCTTCTCCTTCTTTGTTCTGCGTTTCTTCGGCTCCGAGGATGGAGCATCCAGCCGGATCTCGACTGCGTCAGAGGGGCGTAGGCCAGTCGAGCAAGTTGAACAGCACCGGAATGTATCAGGTGGGACCTCGGGCCACCCCGGACAGATACAGTTGCGATAACATCCAATGCAAAATAGGTGCTGGCATTTAGTGAGAACGGGAACAATGGCGATAGGACTGCCTGCTCGGCTTTTGCTTGATACAGCCTTGGATTTGCGTCCCCTCTTGGGTGGCTCCTCGTTGGGAGTCTCAGATTGACTTGGTTCGGTGACAGTAGCCAGCTCGACTCCACATTCGACACACTGAGTTATAGCCGATTCCCGTAGAAGATTAAAGATGGCAACAGCCCGGGAGGCATCGATACCATCTCTGTCGATGGTAGCGGCAATATCCTCGTACGTGGCTCCATCGAACTTGTTATTGCACGAATCCTTGTTCTGAACTAACTCGTAATGATCACAAATTTGTCGAAGCCGAAGAATCTTTTGAAGGATTCCGACATAGTTTTTCATGACCTCATTGCGATGCGAGAGCTCGTTGAACTCGTTCCTGGACTCTGTGAAATATGCGTCATAGATGGCTTGCTCAGGTTCTGCAAAACGCAAATATCGGATCTCATCGCGACGAGGGGGAAGGGCCAGAATCTTCTTTCCGTTGGGCATCGTCTGATCCTTTGTTCGTCGGAGAGTGATACACTTCATGACAGTCTGGAGTCGCACGACACCAAGGCTCTGACCATACTTGACGGGTGTGCCAATGTATTCAGTCCAGATGTTCTTATCGTCGAGAGGCTGGAGGCGAAGAAACTTGATGAGAGCAAAGACATCGTCGAGTTTGTTCTGCACCGGCGTGCCCGTGAGGCATAGTCGACGATCGGCTATGAGATCGCATGAAGCGCGAGAAGCCACGGTGTTAGTCTCCTTGATAGAGCTACACAATCACCTCAGACGAGAAAAAGATTGAATATAGAGCTCATACAATCACGTACTGTGCTTCATCAAGGACGACTCGGAACCAATGTATGCTTTGAAGTGCACTAGTGATCTCGGTACACTTCTTCCTTTTCAGCGCCTTGGATTTGGTGGATTCAGCCGTTGTTCCCCCTTCTGGCCAGCAGTGGTCTTCGTCAGGCTCTTCTTCTTCGGCACATTCTCCAGAGTTAGCAATACTACGAGTCTGCTTGGAATACTCTGTGGCGAGAGTCGAGAACGTGGTAATGACGGCATCGAAATCAGCTAAGAATTCGGGTTCTGCTCTTCGGGCGTTCCCATGATAGATACAAATACGTAGAGGATGTCCGTTACGTTGCTTGCTTCCGGATGCAGAGGATACAGCGCCCGAGCTGACACATGAGCCACCACCAACAATTGTGACAGGTCCGTTCCAGTGTTCACGAATTTGATCTTCCCAGTTCGATACGGTGGACAAAGGGCATATGATGAGGGTAGCACGACTACGTAGCTTGATTCTACATGCACGGGCATAGTTAGCTTCTGCCTTGGTGTCTTGCCGGCTCCGTTTCCCCTTGCTATTACTGGACGATCCTGACGGGTTCGTCATGGAGACACCCCAGACAGAATTGGCGAAATGGGCAGCAGATAATGAATCCTCTTCCGGTACCTTTGGCCCTGGCTCAACACATTCCATAGGTGCATGGGCGAATTCTTGCGCAGAGCCATAGGTCGCGGCGATGAGAGCGACACACGTGATGGTCTTGCCCAGACCCATCTTAATTTACGAGCGTGAGTAGTTAGGACATTTTCCAGAAAATATGAACACCTACGTCGTCAGCTAAAATTGATCCCTTGCATTCGTGTGGGTATTCGAAGCGTTCTTGATTAGTGACAGCGTGTTGCCAAGACCTCTGTCCTGTTATGGGGTTCAACATCTCCTGCCAGAGGGATGAGGATCTCCCATCGGAACCAAGTCGTTCCCGCTCTCGTTCAAGCAGGAACGTCAGAGCCTTCTTCTGATGTGGGTACAGTGGCGAAGCAACATCAGCCGCTACAAATATATAAGGGTTAATGATCATGTGAAAGAATAACAAACGCGGAACGCACTTGCTTCCGTCTCTTCAAGCTCATCACCGTCCTTGAGACTTCGAAAGAGGTCATCAACCTGACTTCTTTGAATTTCAACGCTCTTCCCAGTTGGCGTCTGCGCACTCCAACGGTTTTGGACCATGGGCCTATGTGCCAAAGACGCTTGGACATGACCACCCGGTGGAGGACTGTGAGGATTCTGGTAATGTCGGATACGGATGTAGTCGAAGGGCCACGACGGATGGTCAAGCAAAAGACGAATTTGCTTAAGAAAATTTCCCACTACAGGGACGTTGCCTTTCGGAGTGAAAATCAACATGACCATGGGAAGTATAGGCAGCTGTAAATATCTCTCGTTGAGCTCAAGACTCCTAATTTAGAAAGCAAAGCAAAGAGAGAGAAATACATTCGGTGATCCTCTCTTGATCTTGCCTTCGAGTCTAATCAATCCTTTGAAGAGCATAGGACCCAAGTGTTTCGCAGCGCTCGTTTCGACCAAAGCAAAACTTTCCTCTGATGGGCTTTCAGGAGAGCAGGTGCCGTGAGGGGCCGATATGTGGATGGTCGTACTCTTCGCAGGTTCGCTGTCGGCTTGGAGCCGGACGTCGGCCCATTCGTCTTGTCCTTGCACTTGAGTTTGCGAGTGTAAATACGATACGGGATATAGAATTAGGGCTTTTGCTTGTAATTGTCCGATGCATACTGGTGTCCTCGGCGGCAGACTTTCGACACCTTGGCTCTGAGAGGAGAGCAAAGATTCGGGAGGAGGAGAGGGAGATGTTGTTAGATCGATTACTTGCTTGCTCTCATGCTGTGTCCTGGCTGCTGCAACAAACGGAGATGGTGTTATTATCGGAGAAGACGCTGAGGGAGGCTGATGCATGGATGATGAGCGAGATGATCCGGCAAATGGGGGAATGTAAGGTGCAAACTCCTGCATATGCGTAGGAGCTGTGTTCCTTGCTTCCATAATGCCATGTCGCATATCAGGCGCTTGTCCAGTGTAGACACTCCCAGGAGAACCGAATGCAGGAGGGTGTAGCCAAGAAATACCCGAATACGGAGATAATGAGTCTATGCGGCGCCGTTTGAGGTTTCTTTCTAATTGTGCATGGTTTGTCGAGGGTCCTGCACTGGATGCAAAATCGTTTTCGTCTTCGTCGTCGAGAGTGAGATCAATCGGGTTAGATTGGTTGTGCTCGGAGAGAGACAAATGCGCAAGACCAGATGAAGGCGTGGGAGGTGCTGTTGCGACGTGGGTAATAAACGACATTGTTGGCTACAGCTAAGTGCCAGCCGTGCAACGGGATCCCAACCTTTGGGAAGAGGGTGCAAGAGCGCAGGAAGATGGATGTTCAGTTGCAAAGTGAAGCTGAGCGATGCTTATTTAGGGTCTTACGTAAACTCGGCCAATCACTCTGCACGTCTGGGCGACAAGACAAATGATGAATTATCCAACTGCGTTTCTGACTAAACATATTCCGATGCTGCCCAGCTCATCGGCCATTGAGCGAACCGGAATACAGAATAAGCGTATACATCGTCATGTCATAATCCGAATCCGAGCAAACAAAACATAAAGCAAAGTAGCATAAGGTCTATCATATAGTCCAAAAAAAAAAAAACTTGTAAATAGTAATCCCGAAACCGGAGCTCACATCCCCATATCCTTGCACCGTGCAATCCTCCGACGGTGGTTAAGCAACTGATATAGCGGAAATTGTCAAAGTATAGTTATACTGGAGGGCACATTACTTACTGGGCGCCCATCCTAGATTCGACCAAGCCTGTCGAGCAGCGGCCTCCTTGGCTGTTAATTTTGTCGGTGCAGAACCTTCCCCCATTTCAATCCCTTTCACTGATATTATTACATAAGCTACAGTCCATGGATGACAAGCCGGTGAACAGTGCTGACCAAAACATTTCACAACCCAGAGAGCCGCATGGTCTGGACCCGACCGACGCTCCTGGTAAGTCACGGTTAAACCACGTTGTGATGCCTGACTGCTGAAAACAGGAAGGAATGGTAAAGATGGCTGAGCAGGAGTTATCGGATTTGACGGGAACTCGATGGGAGCTGGCGCTGGATGAGTTGTTGCTGTACGTGCTTGTGAGGCAGCTGGACCATTAACATTAATATTGCGTTTCTTCTTTCGGCCTTGCTGATTGCTATTAGCGGGGCAGGTACTTTGACTGTTTGCATCTTGAGTAGCCTCTTCTAAGCTGACAAGTTGATTGGGATCCTGATACTCTGGGTCTACAAGTTTGCCAAACCATCGCTTAAGAACATCCATGCCATGTTGTGATATAACACCGCCTGCATATGCTCTGAGGACGGTTGCGGTTGCCTCCTAATTCATTTTGTTAATCATATGTGAGAAAACTGTGTAATGCGCCCTACCTGAAATGATGACTTCTTCATTTCGTCGTATACATCTGGTGACATTCGAATCTTCTCTTCAAACCTGTAAAGGCTAGCTAAGACATCCAAGGTAGTATCGGAGAGCACTGTCTTCTTCTGAGTCTAAATGTTATATTTCGAATCGCTCTTGTCAGAAAAAGGACAGGGATGGATGGCACTGGTGGCTGGAAGGAAAATCCAAGCGCCATAATGTAAGAAGCTCACAGCTATATCTTCCAAGCTCATGAGGGGTTTCTTCTGATACAAAATAGTCGACACAGCAGCATCCAGCGCTATTCGTCCTAGCTCAGCCAGCCTTGAGTTGTCTGAATACTCTTCGGTCGGCTCATGTCGGGCTAGAGAACTATGCGTGAATACGGCTAAGAGTATGTCAGGTTCTAGGCTCGGCAGCTTTGCTATGCCCTCCTCAGTGACACCCGTAGCAGCATTTATGTCGGTACGGCGCCTCTTGGACGGAGGTGGGGTCATGAGTAGCCTACTAAAGTGAATGCTGGGCACACGGTAGTGAGAATACGAGTAGATTCAGAATATCAAACGACAAAACGCTGCTAGCTCTCTGTCTCTGGCAAATGCTGGAGTGAGAACCCTCAGCGCTTTGGAAGTTTCAGCGTTTCAGCACCGTCGCTGGGGTGAACAAGGCCGCATCGAGGAAACACTGCGGTATTACGTAATCACCATGACAGCACATATGCGACTTTAAGCCACCGCCACTGCATATTGTCATCTTTTCAGTTTTTTATTCGCAAAACCCTTCCTTCAAAATAGCGTATACTTTTCAACTGTTAGTCTAGTAGTGTCAACACATTTGGACCACGCAAACTCTTCCAACCATTAAGAATCTATCTCCATTTTCTTATCAATCTGTCGTTCAACACATTGGTCTGACAAGCCGTTCATTCGTCCAAATCACCAACTATAATAATAAAAATCAGTAACATAATCACAGGAAACCATGTTTCAATTCCTCACGATAGTCATACACCAATCAAGCATTGGTTTTTTCACCTGGAAAGATTAAATGAAAACTTTTCAGCATACTCAGTTCTGATAGGCGAATAGATGCATGAAACGCGTAATTCAAGTTGGCTAGGTCTATCCTCTGCAGCCTGGTTGCATGGCTATGTATTGATAAAGACCCCAGTGATGTATTTCCCGCGTTTTTTCCTTCGGAAATAAATAGCCAAATGCAACCCACCCATGTTTGGATCCCATCATACGAGCATGGAGGGTGTTTCTCCTCTTTTCGTTAACCATCTCAAAGCCCCAAGTCTGTTATTAGACATGAACATCGTAGTCTTTTCATTCGAAATATCACTCGCCTGTCTAGCTGCCTATGTTATTCCGCTCTTTATAGTATTGCTCTCCACGCTTGTTTCTATCACACCGTCCCTCATGGTGTCCTCGGTCCAATCCTTCTTGAGAAATTCTTCATCGATATCTTCGACTCGAGATCTTCTGGTTCTAGCAATCACATCGCCGAATACTCGGGTGCTTTGACTCCGTGGCTGCCAATCTAGCGTGCGTATCTCTAGCTGTGTAGAACTGTCGCTTGTAATGGCCTGTCCAATGCTCATACACTCTACATCGTCCCCAGCCTTGTGATGCCTGATATACACAGTCACTGATGCTACATTGATTGCTTTCCTCTTGACCCATCCGACATTCTAGAGCTTTAGAATTTCCTCGGTAGAATCGCTCAGAGATTTATTCTATATGGAATTATGTTAGCAGTCCGATCTATGTAATCGTTGAAGCAAGATACGACTTTACCATGTAAAACTTGCCCGTCAAATTCAACGCAGTGACACCAAGAGGAGCAGCCATGATAGTTAATAAAGTAACAGTGGCAGCACAATCGCAATAGTGGTCCTCCAACTTGCTGAGCTCAAGCTACCTGTAATTTATAGCAGTAATCGATGCATCACTGGTTACGATGGCGCCAGGCCCCGCGGATTGAAGATTCAAGTCCGAGTTAGAATACTCTTTATGGCATTATGCTAGTACACTCCAGCTACGAGCTATGCGGATAGGGATTGATGAGCAATGACTGACTCTAGATTGGTGAATCCGCTGACTCAGTAGAGACTCCATCTAAAAGGCAAAGAACAGGTTTCTGTGACCTTTCTCTTTGTTCTTCCGGGTGTCCAATATGTATACTACCGTTTGACTGCATAAAAGCCCGAATGAAACACCTACAGCGACTTGTATCATGCGCAATGCGAGAGAAGGATACTTTAAAAGTTATATTTCGTTCTGAGGGGGAGTATCCCGGGGCAAGCCCACCACCACCATATGCGAGTGCACACTATCATGAGCCAAAATAATTGAGTTACGAATTATACCCGAGAAAACACACACAATTTCACTTACCGGGATGAGAAATAGCACGCCAGGAACTATTATTACAAAGAAGATCTTTGAGTTGTGCGAGAGTATAGATTGCCCAAAATACCGATAGTAAATGCCCCAATGGCTGCTACAAAGCCAGTTCGGCTAGGAAGATAGTATATTCCAGCAGCTGTCGCGACGTGTGCACAGCTTGCAAACAAGATCATCCCGATTATACGAGGACTCCGAATCTTTTGCTCATGCAACTTGGCAACACCAACAGCAAAGATAGGAACTAAGAGATAAGCCAGCCAGCCTGATGCGACCTGCATGTACCATGGCATATCTGGGGACCGGTAACATCCTGAACAATCACCTGAGCGTGAGATAACTGTAACATCTCGGGGTGAAGAGTCACTGGCATAGCATACCTCCAATTATGTTCGTCGATGTGACATCTGGATAATTATAGCTAAATGTGGCATGGATCGGAATACCAGCATTAGATCCATTGTATGCGGTAAAAAATCCATCATAATAGCTCATAGGTGGGGGCGGGACAGACTCGGCCAATGATGTTTTCGCTGCTTTGCTAAAAAATATCGTAGAATGCTCCACAGCCCCCAGAAAGATCATATCTCTGTCTTGCTGTTAGTAGAAAATCTAATGATAAATTGCTGATGACCTACAAGGAATAGTGTATACACTAGAGCATATACCATCTGTATTGCTCCGCTTACAATGTTTTTGGATGAAAGGTCCATAGCGGCCATCACTAAGGGTATAAGTTAGTAAACAACAAAGATACATAGTATTGGACTGACGAATCGTGAAACCAGGAAGGATCTGTACAGCGGCAGCCGAGGATATGGCCGTAAAGCAGAAGTAACGTCCTGGAATCGAACTGAGTGCACTGATAAGGAAGGACGTCCCTATTGCAGTAGCAACTCTGTGATTTGAGTTATAATCCAATTGGTGCGCAGGGAATCTTGAATACTCAATGATACGAATTTTCGTTTGCTTCAGCATTTTGGGAGATCAAAAGCCCAAAGTATTTAATAATACCAGCACAGGCACCGGCGGCAAGCATGTCCAAGGAAGAGCCATTAAACAATGTGGGGCACATAACACCAGCTGTCAGAAATGCTAGAGAAGATCTGAGTGCATTGTCATACGCATTCGGAGGAGACGGTTTCAGAAGACGGTCCAGAAGTTCTGCTCCTTCTATGAGGCTCATTTCGCGATGCACCACGCGACGGTAAATTGCATGAAAATACTGTAGTAGGCCGAGAGTAATTCTATCAGATTTGGACCGTATGGAAATTATTTCTCTTATGGTTAGTTCACCGTGACCCAGTAAGATTATCATCACACCAGGAAGATATTAAAACCCTGCCCTTATTTGCAGTACTTTCGCAGTTTCAGCTGCTTGTTGCTGGATGCGATACGAGGGGGAGCCGAAGTCTAGTAAAACTTTGATGAGTCGTAATATGAAAGTACGCTTGTTTTCATATTCTAGAGCAACTATTTGAATGCAACGATATTATTAAATGCAAAATATTGACATACCTTCATGATAAAATGGTGATAATCGAGTAGGTCCATTGTGTTTATTAGGACAGCGCTTGAGGAAACTAGATCTACTCACTCGTCTGCTCCCTGTGTGACCCAATGCGCCCACTTTTTCGGGGTGATGATACTCTGGCAGGAGAGCATCTTCACTGGAAGCCGATTTAGGCCCAGAACCTTCTTGTGTGTCACCATTGTAGATTTTTCCAAGTCTACTAGCGAGTTCAAACAGATTTGTTGAAAAATTGATTTCCTGATTATGTGTAGTGTTAGTTGGGGCAGAGATACCTTGAGCCCGATCCATGAGGGAGCAAGCGTGGTTTGAAAGAAAAGAGAGAAGAAAGAAGCAAAACGGTCGAAGTAGATGGTATAGAGGTATGATATGTTAGTCGAAGCCTCGATGGTTTAGTTGTCAGTAGCTGCCGGAGACGATGGAGCGAGTTGTGTTCACACCTCACTGGCTTTATACCTAGGATCTCAGGAGACGCTTACATGATTGAATTTATTATTCAGCTTACAAGCCCCTATGCCCCCGCCCCAAACCGTTAGTACATGTATATGATCATGGCCTCTTATTCAGCATGTTTGTGTCGTCATGGTTTCTTCTTTGCATTCAGCTTGAATACCCAGGCCGGAAGCATAAGGGTATTATTACAAGAGACATTCACTTAGTGCTGAGCGCTCATCCCCTATGTTTCTGAGATCGAGGGTGTCAGTGCTCCACCTGTAAAGGAGAATCGCATGGACAAATGCCAGCGAGCTCTACAAAGTTTGCGTTAATCGCAGCATCTTGGTCGCCACACTGCTCAAGCTGGCACTGGAACAGGATCGAGTTGGCCAGATTCCTACTCCCCCATATTGTTTACGAGTTCCATGTTTGATTGAAGCCGGTAGCCTGAGACAAGTCAAGACAAGTTGCTGCTCAGCGGCTGTCACGGTTGATTTGGAAGAAAGCAATTGAATTGCCGTTGTATCGGAAGCTAATATGAACTCGCAGACTAACCGGCCCGGGCTCCAAATCACCGGTTCCCTTGTTACACTCACCGTCGATGTGTAAAGTCGAGCTTTATCGACACCATACATGTAAATTTCATCAGGAGCCCATATACTATATATTTCAATTTTACTGGCAAACCATAGGCTTCTCAAGACATCTACTGCTTTAGTGGCACAGACTTCAAAATTTGTACTGCAACGTTTCGCTAACAATATGAGATTTATTGGTCTGTAAGCACATCATATCCGGATTCAGATCATCTGCATCGGGTACTTGCGATTGATTTGAGTCTCATAATTCGGCTACTTGTTGGGATGTAAAGACATAGGAGGTAAGCGCGCCAAGCGATATCATTTCTTTCTTATTGCTGCATACTGACATGATACGACGTCCTGTGATATCTATTGCCGTGCCTAGTGAACTTAACAGACCCTGTTTTCAATGGAATATACAGAGGGAAGCGCAAACATGATGGTGATTTTCTTTTGCCTGTATAATTGTGGGCATCGCCGATGTTTACACCCTTATTTACATTCCTCTGATAGATGATTTCGATGGTATGCTCCAACGAGCCCGAGCCGCTGGAGTCAAAAACATGATTATCACAGGGGGCAGCCTCAGCGAGTCCGCGGAAGCTCTTCAAATCGCGAGGAAACATGGCGAGTATTAACACTGATGTCCCTCTTCTTTAATGTCGAGGTATCAAAATTTGTTAATATAAGATGCAGGTTTGTATACGACAGCCGGCTGCCATCCAACGCGCTCAACGGAATTTGATCAAGATCCGGACGGACCTACAGCATACCTCGAAAAATTGGATGCATTAATCCGGGAGAACTTGACCGGCAAGGGAAGAGTCGTGGCAATCGGTGAATGTGGCCTTGGTGGGTACAAATTTCTACTTGCTGTCTATATTGTTGATTACAACCGACCGGGTTCGTTCTCATCTGTAGATTATGATCGTACACATTTTGCCTCTGAAGAGGTTCAGCGCACACATTTCCGCTCGCAGCTGGCGTTGGCTAAGAAATACAGTCTTCCTCTATTCTTACATAGTCGTGCGGCTCATGCAGACTTGGTGAGGATCTTGAGGGAAGAGGGGCTTGGTGGAGACAACGAAACCCCGCCTTCCCCTAAAGGGGTTGTGCATAGCTTTACGGGGACGCCTGAAGAAGTCGATGAGCTCGTACGTGTCTCATTTCGTGGAGATCTGCCCTATTCCTGAATGTGTTTAGTAGATGCAAATGGGTTTCCATGTCAGGTGAAACCACCTGGGTTCTAAGTTGACTAAATGAGAGACTCATGCATCTTTCAGCGTCAACGGTTGTTCTTTCAAGACGGCGGAAAACCTGGTTGCAGCAAAAGCGATTCATCTCGACAAACTCATGATAGAAACAGGTCGGTTGACCTTTGATTCTTATTATCGATAGCAGACACTGAGCGCGCGGGGGTAAAGATGCACCATGGTGTTCCATGACTTCCACACAAGCGTCGAAGCCGCATCTGGATACGCTACCACCGGAGCTACGTGCCTTGTATTTTCCTCAGGCCACCCAGCCCGAGAAGTTTGTAAACGGGAAAGCAGTGAAAGGTCGCAACGAACCCTGCTCGATTGGAGGCGTCGCATGGGTCATACACAAGTTACATGACGGTGTGGCGTTCGAAGAGGTGGTGGAGAAAGTATGGGAAAATACCGTAAAGCTATTCAAGCTGGATGATATCGAGCATTAATTGCTCTACGAAATGGAGTCCGCTGTGGTATTATTAGAAGTGCTAGTATAGGCAGGGACAAACTGATGACTTTTGTCGTTGACCCTAAACTTTAGTCTTCACAATTTCACACAAAAGCGCACGTGCTTGTTGGAATCCGGATCCGGAACAATGAGCATTTTTACTTCCGGTTTGGGTACACGAGGTGTGTTGTTTGTACAACACAGGTCGTTGAACTTTGAAGTTTACATCATACAACTGTAATCACTATTGTTATGCGCTGACCCCTCCCTAATTTACGACGACAACGACGAAGGAAAGACCTCTCTTATGATGGAAAACATAATAGAAGAAGGACCAGTTGCTATTGCCTCTGCATTTGGACTTGCATGGTACTCTGGCTTGTGGCTAGTTAGCCTCCTGGGATGCTACGTTGCGTTCGTTGTTTTTTCTTCTTTTTTCTTGCACGTCCAGGGGCAACCTAACTGACTTTATGACAGTCGAAGAAGGTATCGACTGCGTCCGCGCTCCCCTCTCTCATCTGCACCGGCCTCCTCAACACCAGGTGTCTCCATTCTGAGACCACTCAAAGGCCTGGACACAAATCTTTACGAAAATCTGGAATCGACATTTAGACAAGAATACCCAAACTACGAGATTATCTTCTCAGTTGCGGACGAGGATGATCAGGCGCTGCCTATTGCAGAAGAGCTCATTGCTAAATACCCTAATGTGAGAGCGCGTATAATTGTTGGTACGGCATCTGGTTTTTTGCAATCGAGAATTATTTTTTTTGCTCATGTGAGGTGATGAAATAGGTGATGAAATAGTCGGCGTCAATCCAAAGGTGAACAACCTCGTCCGGCCATACAAAGAAGCCGAGCACGATATCCTCTGGGTCCTCGATTCGAATGTCATGGTCGCAGCCGGCGCCCTCGCGCGGTCGGTCGATGCGCTCTTAGGCCCACCAAACACCGCTGTGCACAAAGTTGCTCTCATCCATCACGTCCCCTTTGCGTGGGCCAGCGAAGGCAAATTCGGCTCGCGGATCGAGGAAGCCTTCCTGAACACGAACCATGCCAAGATGTACCTCGCCCTTAACGCGCTTGCTATCGACTCATGCGTCGTCGGCAAGTCAAATATCTATCTGCGCTCGGACGTCGAGCGCGTGAATGGCTCGCTGAGGCCGATTCTGGGCGCCGCGGGCGGCGCACGCCAGCCTGGCCCGTGCGGTCTCCCGACGTTTGGCAGGTTCCTGGCCGAGGATAACATGATTGCCGGTGCGATCTGGCACGAGCTGGGGCTGCGGCATGATCTGTCTTGCGATGTTGCGCTCAACGCGGTGGGCAACATGTCGGTATCGGATTACATCTGGCGGCGTGTGCGCTGGATTCGCGTGCGGAAGCACATGGTGTTGGCGGCGACGCTCATTGAGCCATTTACGGAGTGCTTGGTTCTGAGTATCATCGGAGCGCTAAGCATCTGGCGGCTGTTTGACGTGTTTCCGCTGCTGACGCTTCTGGTGCATTATATTGTATGGCTGTGGGTTGACTTGGATGTCTACTCTTCGTTGGCTGGGCACCCCTTGCCATCAGCTTCGCGGTGGCAATTCCTCTGTGCATGGGCGACGAGGGAGGCGCTTGCACTGCCAATTTGGATTCTTGCCATGGTTGGAAGCAGAGTGACTTGGCGAGGACGGACGTACCAGCTCCTCCGCAATGGTGAGGTGAAGCATGCTGGAGAGAGACATTGGATCATCAAGTGGATCATCGAAAAAATCACGAGCTTGCCCAAGTCGAAACACAAATCTGCATCCACGGATGACGAGGATGATGATTATGAATCTGAGGAAGACTAGATTTCTTTTTCTCTTTCTCTTCTGATGTTACAAGGAGCGTTGGTTTCTTTTTTTTTATCGACTACCCAGTGTATAACTACAACCTATATATAGCCTTTCGGAATGAGCGAAGAAAGGAGAGTGATAGGTACGCAACGGATATTATAATATATAATCTGGTAATATAGAAGTAATAAGGTAAAGAGTCCGATGATGAAAGAAAACGTCCGAGTGAATGGAGGTGAAAAAGTTCTGTAGTGGTGGTAGTGATGGAGGGTATAATAAATTATGAGGGATATATATGAATGGTCCCATCACATAGTCGGTCTGAGTTCTTCTCCTCGCGCAGCAGCAGCGATAAGGCGAAAGTTGTGAATCATAAGAATTTCGTTAAAAAGATCATCAGTCCACTCGTGCCGTGGCATGACCTCAAGGACAGCAGGACGGAGTCGCAGGTTGCGGCCGTTGTTCTTGAAACCGGTCACCTGGCAGTCGGTGGGTGTATTGCGCCGTCTCCTCTGGGCTGGAAGCCTCTGGTTGCTGAACCAGTTTTTGACACGACTATAATGCCTATATATAACAAATGAGAAAGCAAACATGTGAGCATGTGGACAAACAGACGAAGAGAGAGAGAGAAAAGAGAAAAACACAGTACAGGCGAAGAACGTTGGAGATCAAGCACATCCAGATCTGGTCCGGGTAGGGCGTGATCTCGTCGAAAACCATCTGCATGAGAAGTCGTTTTTGCAGAGGTGCTGGGCGTTTTTCCTCTGGGCTTTCCAGCGGGAAAGCGGTGGCATTCGTCATTAGGCGTTGGGCATACAGTCGGTGTTTTTCTTGCGCGTCGTTCTTTGTCGTCTGGGCGCCGCTCCGCGAACCGGAGCTGATGGAGGTAGCCGATGTTGAGGCCTCCGAGTGATGGTAAGAGGAGGGACCTTCTTTGGTGGGGGACGAGTCCCAAAGATCGTCAATGGAAGTGGCTATGGACGATGTGGGTGACAAGTGCCGGAACGAACTCTCAGGAGACGTGATACTTGGTGAAGCACGTGAAGCCGTGGACACTGGCTTTGGATAAGGTTGATAGCGCGGAGAGGCAGAAGAGAGAGAGGCAGAGGGAGCGACGAAGCGGGTATGCGAGCGAGTCTTCATGATAATTATTTTTTGATAATTAGGGGGGGGGGGGGAGGGTAAGGAGAAAAGAGAGAGTATGTGATGGGTGAAGACGAGAATGGGGCCTTCCAGAGGCTGAGTGTAGGGATCGTGAGGCAGTAAGCGACTAGCGCACTGCGCGATGGGAGGAGGGAGAGATGAGGCAAAGGCGAAAGGAAGGTATGGGGTATGTGCTGGTGGTTATATGGGACCAAGAACGACGACGGCGGACAAGGAGAAGACAATTGGCTGTGATAAGCGGCGTCAACGGCAGACAACAAGGACGGTGCCTATACAGAGACGTATACAATTACGACTGATGTAGGCATTTACGGGGATGAGGTGGCTATTTAATCCATGATTATTATTTCCCGCTGTATGCGTGCTGTTGAGCGATGAGAT
The DNA here is from genome assembly GCA_018343915.1 of Agroathelia rolfsii. Classification (NCBI taxonomy): domain Eukaryota; kingdom Fungi; phylum Basidiomycota; class Agaricomycetes; order Amylocorticiales; family Amylocorticiaceae; genus Agroathelia; species Agroathelia rolfsii. The sequence goes on along the minus strand of JABRWF010000001.1, from coordinate 3,212,119 downwards.
GAATCAAAAACAACAATTGGCGGAGGAAGATCTCAGATGACCGCGCCTTGTTCTTGTTCTTGTCTGCTGACGTAATCCCACATCTCCCGTCTAACCATACTTCGGCATACTTGTAGTAGGTATCGGTAACACATACTGTCATACTTCACTCTGCAATCTCTGGACCCGTTGCCAGGAAATATTCATCTCTATGGCTGAATATGACTCCGTGGCTCAGCGCATCATCCAGTCCGTCTTCTTCAGGCGCAACTCTGCTGGCGAATTTGAGGAGACGTATGTCGCCCACATAAAGATATGGGAGGCTGCCGAGGATGGCACCAGCAAGCCACGGTACATACTAGCATCTCGTACGTCTCTCGTGCTAGGGTCCTCGCAAGACAGGTCAGATCATCAACTGGTTGCTCTCATCTCTCAGAGGCTGCCAATGGCGCTGGCTTCATCCACAAGTCCAAACTAAACACCAATGGCACTTTCTCGATCGGCAAGACGTGGCGCCTGCTCGACCTAAAAGGCCTCCGTGCAGATAATGTGCGTACGTCTCCCACCGATGTTCCCCCGGCATCGTCCCGTCTGAACCTTTTAGCTTCTTCTTTCAGCCCAATACGTTCAGCATCACTCTGTCTAGGACCTATCAGTGGCAGACGGAGAACCCACGTGATCAGGATCACTTTATCACATCCCTCATCCGCTTGTTTCGTTCTGCAACCGGAGGAACCGTGCCACTGCGATTGGAAGGAATATCAGATCCCGGCGATGGTACGCATTGTGTTTCCTCCTATCCCAGTGATTGTTTGGCAACAGCTAATACAACCAAGCTCTCCCTGACAGCACTGCCCGAAGCCAGACACCACCACAAAACTCCAATGCATCAAATGGCCCCCCTGTCGTCAGCACACCTCGTCGCCCCGCCCCCACCGCTGTATCGCGTGTACAAACACCCATACAGAATGGGTACGACACCGAATCAGAAAGACTGCCACCACGCTCGCAGTCACGGCCTTCTGGTATGAGCAGCCGTCCGACCTCGCCTCCACCTGCCAGCACACCAGCGCGAGGGTACGCCCAAAGAGACGACAACAATGGCTTTACACAAGTGCCCCCGCCATCACTCACACCCAGACAACGACCGACGCGGAGACCGTCTAACGCTGCTTCAACCCTAAGCCAGAGCTCTTCCGCGCGGCCGTCGTATATAAGCGCAGACAGCTCTTACCGGGATCAGACGCAGAGCGTAGCATCGGCGACGTACCCGCAGTTCGACGTCCCATCCCTATCGTCGAACGAACCATCTAGTGCTACCCTGACCCCAACGCCAAAGCGACCAGATCAGGGAGTTTCGCCTCAGTCGTCGCGCGAACCGATGGTGATGTCTCGCGCGGCCACGGATGGGTCTTATGCGCGCAAGGAGATCAACACTCGAATCTCGTATTATGACCCGCCCAATCAAGCACTTCTTGACCGCTTGATAGCTAGCACGGACGACGTGCATGAGGATCTCGACGGTGATGAAGGTGACGCCCAGGCTACGATGACGAGTGTCGAGGAGATGCTCGAGGGGTATGAGTGGGCGACGGATGATATTATCGGGCAGACAAAAGTACGGGGGAATGTGGATGTGATCGCAGCTCGGCTGCTTGATGAGCTAATGGCTTTGGAAAAGGTATACTTGCAATAAGTCGTGATTGGTTAGCACCACTGAACAAGGGATTTACAGGCCAACATCTACTCTTTTCTCGAGTCTGACGATCGCGTGGATACGGTGATCAAGTTCATGGACCAGGCTTTAACAGAATTGGATAGCGTCGAAACGCTCGTGTCATCGTATAAAATTCACTTGAATGTTTGTTTTAGGGATTCGTTTTATTATCGTGCACTTTTACTAACATAGTGACTCAGGCGGTCAATGATGACATTGACTTTATTCAATCGCAAAACCGGGGTCTCCAAGTTCAAATTCAAAACCAGCGCGCACTGCTCAATGAGTTGGAGAATCTAGTAGTAAGCATATTATAACTTAGAGAAATACATTAGGCTTATGCTAGCATCTTCACAAGCAAACCGTCCATGTCAGCTCCGAGGCACTCCTCATCCTTGCCCAGGAGCCCTTACGTGAGTCCGCCGGGATTGCACGCGTCGAGTCGGCCGCCGTCGAATTGTACAAAGCGCTCCTTGCGGGCCGCGAGACCGACATGGCTGCGACGATGGAACGTCTAGAGGAGTACCGAACGCACAATGCACAGTTTTGCAAGCGTGTGCATGATTTCTTGTCAATCGCATTCCCGACTAGGGTGCGCTTTTGCCGTTTCGTTTCCCCTAGCTGTATGATGACAATGGTAGCTGATGTTTTGCATGCATGCGCAACAGTCGAGTATGCTTTTGGGAGACAACGACGGCGTGCAACGAACGGGCAGTAAAGGTCGGCCGGTGCTCGTCAACCACCAGGACGTAGAAATTTATCTGAGCCGGTACGCGGGACTAATGCTCTTCCTCAAGGAAATGGATGAATCTGTGTATGGGAAGACATGTGCGGTCTGTTGTCGCCTTTCTTGCTGCACGGGCTACTTTGGGGGTTTAATTTTGAATGCGTCTTGTTTGTAGGCGTACTTCTCCGCGGCTAGTGACCTCTACGCGAAGCAGATCAAAACGCTGTTGACTATCTTTGTGTCGATGGTGAAAAAGGTCTCCGAGGATGACCAGGAGCTATGTGGGTTGGTTGACTTTGGGTAACTTTTTGTCGTATGCTGACGATTTTGATAGCCTTTAGTCCTGTGCTGAATTCCACTACCAAATCGGCCACATCTGGTATACGCAGAGCGGGCACGATCGTACGATCGCCCATGGAGGCACGCAATAAGAACAAGAACAAGGAAGCAGAGGGTGAACTGAAAGTATCCGATGTAAGAAATAAATATCATCTATGCCATTCTCTTCTAACACACAATACAACAAAAGGCTTTTAGCCAAGTACTCGAACAAATCGCACCACAGATCTACCGCGAGGACGACTTCGTAGCGCGCTTTTTGCACATCAGCGACGCGGCGTATACGTTTGCAGAGTATGCTGGCCTAGACAATTATTTCCAGCGCCAGGCGGGGCGGCTCTCGGGACTCAGTGGGTCGACGCTGAAGCTCGTGAGGCAGGCGATGGATTTGATATTTGGGTTCCTCCCTAATGAGCTCAAGGCGTGGTTGGATGCTTCTATTGCAAAGGATAATTTGTACGCTTTTGTGTATTGTCAATCTAGACTAACTTTCTTATACTGCGATAGGCAAATTATAGGTGTCCTTGCGGTGCTGGAGCGGTTCTTGGGCGATGCAGATGAACGTGGGAATTCATATTTGTTGCATCTGTTGGATAAACAGCATACGCGGCTGAAGAGCTTGTTCGAGCGGCATGTTGTAAGTTGTATCGTCCTCATGCCATGGTATGGATTATTGATCTTTTTTTTTTTTTTTTTTTTTGTTACAGGCCCAACAAATCAAGGGTATCGAAGAAACCAAGGTGACCAACAAGAAACGTAATGGCGTCGTGCATTTCATCAAGTACTTCCCTATCTATGTGGGCCGCGTCGAGAGTCAGCTCGTTGGTGCTGACGGTCTGGAGATCCGCGGCAATGTCGACTTGGCGTATGAGAAGATTGTCAAGACGATGTTTGATTCTCTAAAGCAGATGGCCAAGATGGATGATGAGGGCGAGGATAAAGGACAGCTGAACTATCATGTTATTTTGATAGGTGTGTATTGCTTTTTTGATTTCATAGGTCAAAACTGACGCGCGGATGGGTGGGTTGATAGAAAATGCGCATTACTTTGTTGCTGAGATGGGGCAGCTGGAAGTCGGCTCTGTTGCTGCGTTCGCGAGGCAGGCGGAAGCAATCTATGATGAGAGTTTGGCCATTTACGTCAAGCTTGTCTTGCGGCGTCCGTTTGCCAAGCTAATTGTGCGTTGATCGGTTTCTAGGCCCTTGTATTCCAAACAAGAAAACATTGACGTGGATCTTTCTTTCTGATTAGGACTATTTCGAAGGTGTGGAGCGCTTACTGAAGACGACGGCGCCTACGGAAGTATCGAGCAACAGCAACTATAACAAGTCGGCCCTGAAGAAGGTGACAAAGGAGTACAATGCAAAGGATATCCGCAAGCACATCGACTCTCTATTTAAACGCGTGGAGAAGCACTTTACGGAGGCGTCGGAGAAGGCGACGACGGAAGAGAGCGGTGTGATCACGCCTGGCACAGTCATGGTTGGTGTCTGGAAGGCGTGCGAGGACGAGGTGCTGCGTCTCCGGGAGGTATGTGCGAAGCGGATCGGGCAGTGTTATGCCGATACGGGTGTTGTGCTCGAGTTTACGGCGGCAGATGTCGAGAGTGCGTTCCGCAGACACAGTGTGGGGTCATGATGGATATGTTTATGGATATTACTACATGTGTGTGTGTGTACTTGTGCTACTAACTAATATTTGTGTGGAGTAAGTACAAGTGCAGCTAGACTACAGTTCATATATGCTTTCATTACGTCCGTTGTGATCCAGGCGGGGCATGGGGTATTTTAGTGACAGATGAAGTCTCCCTCTGCATCATGCAGATCACTACCTAAGAAAGTAGGCTGTATGCGCACAAGGCAAAAGAACTGAAAGTAAAGTAAGCGAGCGATAGCAGCCCAGCCCAACCGGGCCATCGGGACGAATGCGAGTGGACTGAGGCCCGATGGCGGCGGGCGGCGGGGCACTTGCTCACTGCCAGTCGCTGCAGACTGCTGCTATCGCCATTTGGGTGCTGGAGGACGTCAACTGGCAAAGAATTGGGCCAGTACACACAGTGCCCACTGGCAGTGGGATGGCGAGCCCCCTCCCCCTGAGGATGATGTGAACACGCTACTGGGAATTTACACTTGTTTGCGCCGTGGCCCGCTCTCTGGCCGGATCTCTCTCTTGTCCTGCCTCCCTCTCACGGCTACCGCGACCCCCGCCAGCGTCGTACCGCCGAGCGCGTCATGAACAACGCAAACCCAAAGGGCGCCCACGTCCCGCCCACTCAGAAGCTCGAGGACCCGGCCTCCGCCGCGATGCCCTCTGCAGAGGGCTCCGTCAAGTCAGAGGTCAAGGTCGTCAAGGCGCTCAACCGTGTGCCCCGTATGTTCATGTTTTGTTGATCATTTCTGCGATGCTGGCCTAACACAGCTTCGTTGATCACAGGTGCTTGTGTAAGTAATACATAGCATCCATGCATCTCATATCTCATGCTAATTTCTTCTCCTTCAGAACGCATGTCGCAGACAAAAGATGAAATGTGACGGGGCAGAGGACCCTCCATGCAAACGATGTCGCCATGCTGGCCTCGAATGTCTCTTTGAAAAGCCTTCCAGAGAGGCAACACTCACTGGTGAAGCAGGCCTCGAGTGAGCTCTTTGCCTCTCTGGCTGTAATTACCAAGCATGTTCTGACCAATCGTTGTACTCTCGCCAGGCGCATACGCAGTCTCGAAGCTCATGTTGCTGACATTCGTGTCTCACAGACCAACATCCAGAACTCGCTCACCGAAATCCTTAGGCATCTGAGGGGAGGCGGCACCGTGGATATCGCAACGCCCACCGGTTTTCATCATCATCCGTCGCCTTCTGGACGACCCGTCCAGTCGCCGACCGTGTCCTCGCCTGCGACGATCACCTCGTTCAATCACCATGCTCATAGCTCCGTTGGGCCCTCGACGTTCCCTTCCCAAGGCCATTCACACCAGGGCGCTGACCACCAGCGTCACCGCGGCTCCGTCTCTTCCTATCAGAGCCCTATCGCTCAAGGGTATCACCCGCCTCAGATCCCACCATCATATGAACACTACGATCCTGCTCAGGGTTACGTGTCACATACAGGCGCTGGTCCGCAAACACATTTCAACCAGCAGGGACAATACAACCAGGCAGGGCAAGTGCTCCCTCCCTTTTCTAGTATTCAAGCCCCTACTGCCGGCACATCTCATGACAATAAACGCTATCGTCCTCATGAGGGACACCGCGGCAAGAGGCCGGCGTCCAGTTCTGCCAGCACGTCTTCGGATATGGAAGACGAGGACCAGGGCGAACTTCCTGCTTCCGGTCTCACTGCGCCCTGGGAGGTTCTCAAGAGCTTGGCTGATGTGGCCTCTGAACGTGCTCAAAAGGCAAGTTTGGAACCCCTTAATATTTTTCACCTTTTTAACTGGGATTACTTATTCAATCCTTCTGGTTTCTCCGTCGACAGGAATCAGGCGGCATCGCAAGCGAACCCCAAAGTAGGGCAAGAACCCCTGACCATGACCGTTCCAGGCCATCGAAGCGCAGAAAGATCCGGCATAAGAATCGCGGGGTTACCTTCCCAGATGGTGTGTCTGATCTTCCCTTTTGTGGCCCGTGACTTGCTAACGCTCCCTCGAGTTGTCTCCAAGGGTATCATTTCTCAAGATGAGGCGATTCAACTGTTTAAAATGTATAAAACTCTGCGTACTTTAATATAGCGAGCGGTATTCATTTTTTTTTTACTGACACGGGCTTTCTTAGATTCTATCATGGCTGTTCAACGTTTTTGCCCGTGTTTGATGTGACCACGGATACCTTTGAAGCCCTGCATGAACGCTCGCCGTTTGCTGTGAACAGTATATGCATGGTCGCTGCCCTAGTGCGGGATGGAGGTGGTATGTGATTAATGGTATCTTGTCCGTGTTTTTTTTTTTGGTGCTAATACGGCTTATCTAAAGCGGCCGAGACTTTCAAGAAACTTCTCGAGGAAACACAGGCAATATCATGCGCCACCCTGTTCGCGCCTGTGACTCGCTTCGAAGCAGTTCAAGCGATGAGTAAGGCATACATATTCTTTGCTTCTGCAATTAAATAGCTCACATTTCTTTCTTCCAGTCCTTGTCGCTGGATGGTCAGAACACAACTGGCTGAGCGGTGGACATGCCGTACGCATGGGATTGGAGCTCGGCCTGCACAAGGCCTGGCCAAAATTGCTCAAGCGTATGCAATCTGGCAAGGCATCGAAATCTAAAGAGGATTGGGAACTCTTGGCCAAATCACGGACATGGCTGTGTCTTTACCTTTTCGAGCACCAGTTCGTACCTTTTATTTTTGGGGTGTAGTGGTGGTAATAGTGATGGTGTGCTTCGATCCATTGGCTTACACGTGTCGCTTTTTTTGTTTCTTCTGCTTTTGCTGCTGCGCAGGTTATCCTACGGCACTGGTCGACCTGCCGTTTTGAAGGACGACGAGAGCATCTGGCAGTGTCGGCTGTTGTTGCAGCATCCGCTTGCTGCTGAGGACGATACGCGATTGGTCTCCACTGTTGAGCTCATGGCGGTCCGCGAACGCATCAATAACGAGCTCTCGCCTATCGACCGTCCCGTAGACGAGAAGACATTCCAGGTGTTGCGGGATGCCAAGAACGAGTTTGAGGCCTGGTTCACGACTTGGGATGAGGCATTTGCGCGCAAGTATGAGAATGCAGGTAGGCGTTGGAATGGTTTTTATTTATTTATTTATTTTGTGTATACTCATTATGATTGCTATAGCATTCTACCGGCAGAGCTTGCAAATCCAGCATCTGCATGCGGAACTGTATCACAATGCTACTGCCTTGCGAGGTATTGAGGGTCCCGAAGATGTGCAGAGGATGCCTCAAGCGCAGCGCGAGCTTGCCGTTCGTTCGATCCAGGTCGCTCGCATGGGATTGCATATTACTGCCAATTCCCCAGCTTATCGTGAAGGCTTGAAATATGGTATGTACATTCACCAAAATTTTTTTTTTTCTTCTTTGCCGGTTTATTTAAACGCTGCGTTTTCAGCGGTTCAATATACGCATGTAACGGCCACGTTTGCGGCCTCGTTCTTGTTGAGGCTCGGACGTTTGTTGTAAGTTTGTTGTATACCGTTGGGCTGGTGCTGCGTTCGTTGTGCTTACGGTTTGATAGCCCTGATGCTTGCAATATGTCGGAGATCATCAACGAAGTGGAACGGTTGGCGGATGTCATGTCAGAAGGTGAGGTTATGGATGATATCTCCGTTATCCCGTAGTAGCTAACGGTGGCTCTCTTCCCAGTTCCCGCCAAACGCTATGCGCTTACGTTGAGGTTGATGGTCAAGAACACTCGTAAACGCCGCAACGAGTCGCAATCTCCCAGCGCTACTCGGCATGGTTCTCATTCGATGCACATGGCTGTCGACGCCAGCGGCAATCCTCTTGGTGGCGGACGTCAGGAGCCTTTCTCGCCTATTTACGATCAGTATTCTGGTACTCCAGGAGGACACATGCAGTCTCATGGACAGCAGATGCAGCAACACCAACATCAACAGCAGCACCAGCAGCACCAACATCAACAGCAAGCGCCCGTGCCACATTATGCTGCCGATGCGATCAACATCAATAGTATCTGGCAGGGTTTAGAGTCGACGGCTCCGGAGCAAATGCCGGTGTGGATATCTGATCAGAACTTGGGTGGGAACCAGCTTTCGCAGAATGGCATGGATGCTTTCCTAGTCCCAACCGATTATTTCCCGCCGCCGCCGCTCATTCGATAGTTAGGGAGAAGGGTCAGGTAGTCCATCCATGTGCTTCAACTGAGTTCTTTTTGCTGTTTCTTTTCTCTTTTTGGTGCATCATACACGTTGCATCGCCTTTTTCCTTTTGATTCTCGCCTTGGAATCACTTTTCTTCTTTTCCTTCACACTGCCCAGGTTCCTTTTATTCTCTGCGCCGACCTATGCAGTTACGATCCCCTTTACCTTGTTTTTCATTTACTTTTTCCTACCTCGCCACTTTGCACCTGCTCTGATGGGCTTGAATCTAACGAGTTTCGAATGTCAACGATATAATATATATTATATACACATGTACATATGCTGCTGTTCTCTTTCCCTCTCTCGTTACTTGTTGATTAACTGGTTTTATTGGGAAGAAACGGACTTTGTGTTTTTTCTTTTCTTTTCTTTTTTTTTTCTATTTCCCTTTCTTTCCTCCCTTTCTGTTTGTGAATGATTTTGAATATGCATTGTTCATTTGACATGTCAAATATGTATTCGCCCTCCCCACTATGGCTCTGGTTCTGCCTCCTTTGTACTTCGTTGTTTAACGTTTCTTCTAAGAAAAAAAAAGTACTGTTTTCTCTTGGTTTAATTGACGACAGGAGGGATTTTAGTTTTGAAATACGATTTGAATCTCTTATGATTGTGATGAGCAGTTGTATGAGTACTATACTTACCAGAAATATAGAGATCATTATCCGTTGTTGCGACTCTGAAATTGTTTTCGACCTTGAAAGCAGTCGAACAAGTCTGCAGCTGAGCACGTCTAGGACCGGGCGTGACTCTAATATGTTTAGAGAGCCGTGCACAGCCACAGCTTGCAGTCCTCTCTTTCCCGCTCTCCTTCTACATGGCTGACACAGATCTCTATAACCTCGAATTCCTCTCTCTCGTTAATAAAATCACCCAGGAAATCAACAACCACATTGGGATTCACGACAAGTCTCTGGCAGAATTTACGATAGCCCTCCATGACGACTCCAAAACGCTCGCCGAGTTTAAGCAGAAGCTCCAGGCCGTTGGCGCTGAGTTTCCCGAGTCTGTCATCGAGAACATGGACCGGCTGATTTTGAGCATGCACCCGAAGCACAAGAAAAGGTCGAAGATAACGACAACGAAGAATGGCAAGGACGTTGATGGTGATGGCTCCAACATGGTGGATGAAAAAGACAAGCAGAGGAGGATGTTCCCTGGTTTGGCGAAGCCGGACCAGGAGTGGGAGCCGTCGCCGATGAAGAAGGACGATATCATGAAGGAGGTGGATGATTTGATGTCGCAGTTCGAGGGCGCCTCGAAAAAGCGTTCTGCGGAGACGGATCATTCGGCGGCCAAGAGGCCTAGAAACGATTCACGCTCCCGTTCACCACCTCCTGGGAGAGTCACTAAACGCGCCTCTCCGAGCCCGCCACGTGGAAGAATAGCTAGAGGTCGCTCGCCAAGCCCACCGCGTGGAAGGGGGTATGATAGGGATGGTAGAGGTGGGCGTGGGCGGGCGGCATTGGATGATAGACCAGTCTTGTTCAAGATATACGATGGGCGGGTGTCGGGTCTCAAGGAGTTCGGCGCATTCGTGACACTGGAAGGTGTGGCAGGCAGAGTTGAAGGTTGGTTACTCTATTGTTGTCATCTTTCATGAACTTCATTGACTCATGGCGTAGGAATGGTTCACGTCTCAAATATCCAGGTTGGCGCACGTGCAAACTCTGCTGCTGATTTGCTCTCCCGCGGACAGCAGGTTAAGGTGAAGGTTATGAGCGTCGCTGGTTCTCGCATTGGTCTTTCCATGAAAGACGTGGATCAAAGAACGGGCAATGACCTCACGCCACACCTCCGCATCAAGTCAGAGGCCGAGCTGGAAGCTGAGCGGAGCCGAGCTATCAAAGCTTCGTCGGGTGCCAATGCTTTGCCTCTTGGGTCCAAGGATGATCCTGTGCCGGCGCGTTCTGCGAAACGACTAACGTCTCCGGAGCGTTGGGAAATCAAGCAATTGATATCTTCCGGTGCTCTTGATGCCTCAGAGTATCCTGACCTCGACGAAGATTTCAGCAACCCTGTTGCCAAGGCCGAAGTCGAGGAGGATATGGATATCGAGGTTCGCGAGGATGAGCCGCCGTTCTTGGCTGGACAGACGAAGCGAAGCTTGGATCTCAGTCCGGTAAAGATTGTTAAAGCACCTGACGGATCGCTGAACAGGGCTGCTTTGGCCGGTGCATCCTTTGCGAAGGAACGTCGGGAACTCCGGCAGCAAGAAGTCAATGAGCAAGCAGATTCCGAGGCTCGAGACTTCAGTGCGCCTTGGTTGGACCCTATGGCGAAACCAGACGAGAGGGCGTTCGCTCAGGATCTTCGAGGAAGTTTGCGTGGTCAGAAGGCTGGTGAAGTGCCTCAGTGGAAACAGGAGACGTTCAACAAGGCCACGACGTTCGGTGAAATCACGAACTTGAGCATACAGGAACAACGCAAGAGCCTTCCGATCTATAAACTGCGTGATCCTCTGCTACAAGCCATTGGGGATGTAAGTCATTATCACTTAATTTTCAATGCTCCTGTCTCACAGTTGGGATAGCATCAAATCCTCATTGTCGTCGGGGACACCGGTTCGGGCAAGACAACACAAATGGTTCAGTACCTGGCAGAAGCCGGATATGCTGAAAAGGGCAGGATAGGGTGCACCCAGCCTCGTCGTGTTGCTGCCATGTCTGTTGCCAAGCGTGTTGCCGAGGAGGTCGGTTGTCGACTTGGACAGGAAGTTGGCTATACTATTCGTTTCGAGGATTGTACCAGCCCCGAAACACGGATTAAGTACATGACTGATGGTATGCTTCAACGAGAATGTCTCGTCGATCCGCTTGTGAGTAACTACTCTGTTATCATGTTGGACGAGGCACACGAACGGACGATCGCTACCGATGTATTGTTCGGTCTCTTGAAAAGTATGTTCATCGTTCTTATCATATCTTTATATAAAATACTTAACGTGTCTTTATCAGAGGCCGTCAAGCGTCGACCAGATCTCAAGCTGATCGTCACTTCAGCAACACTCGATGCTGAAAAGTTCTCCAAATACTTCTATGGTTGTCCCATCTTCACCATCCCTGGTCGAACGTATCCTGTCGAAATTCTCTATACCAAGGAGCCTGAGACCGACTACTTGGATGCCTCGCTTATCACTGTCATGCAAATCCACCTCTCCGAACCCCCTGGTGATATCCTTCTGTTCCTTACTGGTCAGGAGGAAATCGACACTGCATGTGAAATCTTGTTCGAGCGCATGAAAGCCTTGGGTTCCAAAGTACCTGAGCTCATCATTCTACCCATTTACTCCGCACTCCCTTCGGAGGTCCAGTCTCGAGTTTTTGAGCCAACACCACCCGGTGCACGCAAAGTCGTTATTGCCACGAACGTCGCTGAAACTAGTTTGACCATCCCTGGTATCTACTACGTCATTGATCCTGGATTCTCGAAGCAGCAAGCATATGATCCTAAGCTCGGTATGGACTCTCTCGTCGTGATGCCCATCTCGCAAGCCCAGGCGCGTCAGCGCGCAGGGCGTGCCGGTCGTACTGGGCCTGGCAAATGTTATCGCCTTTACACCGAGGCGGCATTCCGAAATGAGATGTTGCCCAACTCCATCCCCGATATCCAACGCACAAACTTGGCGCACACCATCCTTATGCTCAAAGCGATGGGCGTCAACGACTTGCTCAACTTTGACTTCATGGACCCTCCTCCTGCGCAGACCATGTTAACGGCACTCGAGTCGTTGTATGCACTCTCGGCTTTGGACAGCGAGGGCTTGCTTACACGGCTGGGACGTAAGATGGCTGACTTTCCTATGGATCCACCCATGGCCAAGATGTTGATTGCGTCTGTGGAGCTTGGATGCTCGGAGGAGATGATGTCAATTGTAGCCATGGTCTCCGTACAGAGCGTCTTCTATCGGCCAAAGGAAAAACAAGGCCAGGCGGATTCCAAGAAAGCCAAGTTCCATCAGCCAGAGGGCGATCATCTCACTCTTCTGACGGTCTACAATGGCTGGAAGGCTGCCAACTTCTCCAACCCATGGTGCTACGAGAACTTCATCCAAGCAAGAAGTATGCGTAGGGCTCAGGATATTCGCAAACAGTTGCTTGGTATCATGGACCGTTATCAACATGATATCATCTCTGCAGGTCGGGACTATAACCGTGTGCGCAGGGCGATCTGCTCTGGTCTCTTCAGACATGCGGCGAAGAAAGATCCTCAGGAGGGCTATAAAACGCTCGTGGAAGGCACGCCGGTTTACATCCATCCTTCATCATCATTGTTCAACAAAAACCCGGAATGGCTCGTATACCACGAACTGGTGCTGACGACACGCGAATATTGTCACAACGTTACCGCGGTCGAACCCAAGTGGCTCGTTGAAGTCGCACCACAGTTCTTCAAGGTTGCCGATGAAAACAAGATCAGTAAGCGTAAGAAACAAGAGAAGATCGAGCCATTGTACAACAAGTACGAGAAGCCGGACGAATGGAGGCTGTCCAAGATCAAGCGTAGTGCACGCTCCAGTCAAACTTTTGGCTAAAGCGTAGCTTATCCAGCTTTTTTCTTCTGCGTTTTATTGCTTTGCTTTGACGCCTTGTATTTGTTTATTATATACTTCGAGTAAATGCTGCAATCGATGTAATGTTTAAGGACTACTTTTATTTATGCATGAAACAGCTATTTTGTGTATTAGAGACTGGATCCCCTATAGATGAACAGGAGAACAACTTACCTGATGCTACATTATACAACCAACAGTCACATCAACCGACGAATCTCAATGCATCGGAACTAACGTAGTATTTGCCAACTTCACCTCGCTTTGTTGGTGCGCCGGCAGCGGAGGTGTCAGGCAAGAGCATGAATGTCTGTGAGAATACGCGGGGTTGGCCATCAAGTGACTTGACCGGCGTGTTTGGTGGGTTTCCAGCGGGACCCTTGCCATGGGTAACGCTTCCAGAGACAGTCACAAGCAGAGAGGGAGGGCTCGTTCCTACAAAAACCGACGATTGCATAAGCGGCCCATCAATGTCTCATAGTCACAAGAACACAGCAAGAAGAAATGTACCAGGAATCGGATGGCAATCGAGTGATTGTACCTCGTGTTTAGTCGCAGGCATGCCTGTGATGAGCGTTCTGACACCCTCGATGCCCGAGTATGGTGTGCCATTCCATGTGAGCGTCGAGGTTGGTCGATAAAAGTTGGGTAGAGCCTCGATACGGTTTGCAGAGTCGTAAGCTTCATAGTAGACGCGTGCAAAGGCCTCTGCAGCACGAGCTGCAATTTCGATGCTATATCACCAGTAAATCAGGTCAACGTGCAGAGCGATAGTGATTCCGGTATTACCCACTCGTTACGACCAAAGGGTTGTGTAGCCATCACATCAGCAGAGCATGACCGTGGGTGAAGTCAATACATAATTATATGCGCAATTGAAGTGGTTGTGGTCTGTTTGGCACTCCGACATCTTCACCTGCAATTCAACTCGATGGCGGATTCTCAGATCCGCATCCTTACTCTCAATTGCTGGTATATAGCACTTACTCACTGGCTTGTCCTGATCGTTAATAATTAATGCAAGGATGCTAGGGGACTCAAGTATGTATCCAAAGACAGAAAACAGCGCATAGCCGCCATAGCTCGCGAGCTTGCAGCATCCAACTATGACATAATTGCGCTTCAGGAGCTCTGGGTCTACGCTGACTTCTTGGACATTCGGGAGGCCGTCTCTGCTCGTTTACCTTACTTCAAATTTTTTTATAGGTATGTCCAAGTAGACACGATATGGTTTTGCTAATAACTGAATCATGTTGCTGCTTTAGTGGTGCCTTGGGCGCAGGCTTGGCCATATTCACCCGTTACCCCATCAAAGCAACGTCTATACATCCTTACTCTCTGAATGGCGAACCCATGGATGTCGCAGCAGGGGACTGGTTCGTCGGTAAGGCTGTTGGTATTGTCGTGATTTCTCACCCCATCCTTGGTCAGGTTCAAATTATGAATACACATGTAAATAATCTTACAGATTCTGTCAGTCTGTTGGCATTAGCTGATATGTAGGAATCTAATCCAGCTCTTTGCCAAAGGGGGAGAAGACGGCCCTGAATATAGGAGGGCGCACCGACTTGTAAATGCATGGGAGTTCTCTAAGATTGCCCGTCAAGGTGCAGGTCTAGGGCGATATATTATAGCGGTACGTGACCTCATGGAAAGGCATTTTACAAGTCCTTCTCTGATCATGAACAGACCGGTGACTTCAATAGCGTACCCACCACCTTACCTATGCAAGTCATCAGACAGCACACCAACCTTGTTGATGCGTGGGCACAATCACACCCCACATCTCCTCTCCAAGCTCGTGATCCCAAGGAAGCAGTCTCTGCCTATGGTGTCACTGCAGACTCTCCATTAAACACCTATTCCGCGGGAAAGCCACTAGAACACTACGCTCGCCAGTTCATGGGCAAGCGCCTGGACTATATTTTCTTCCGTGCGCCTATCGGGAAGACTACGCATGCCTTGAGATGCGTCGACTCTCGAATTGTCTTCACTGACCCCGTGCCTGGGCATAACTTTTCTTATTCTGATCATTTTGGACTCGAGGCGACGATACAGATCACCAATAATGCCACGGACGAGTCTATTGCCGAAACCGAGTTGACCGCCACTGAGATCGACAGCGTCGTGCAAGCGCTTACTGCATGCTATCGCTTTTCCAATACGCGTGGAAAGAGAGAGCTCATGACGTTTGTACTCTGCCTCATCGTCGTATTAGGGGTGATTGTTGGGTCCCCTTGGCTGCCAGGCTCATGGGCTAGTCCCTTGTTTATGCTCCTGACGGTTTTCGTCACATGGCTTGGGACGACAGTGCTCTACGAAGGGTTTATCTATGGAAAGTGGGAGAGAAATGCACTTATGAACGTAATAGAGGAACTGGAGACGCAGAAGCAGAATATTGGGACGGCTATGGTGGAGGATAGGAACTTGGATTCGTGGTCATGAGCAGACGATCCAGGTGCACTGGCGTGCAATGCATGCCCGGCCAGTATATGAATCCATTTCCTTCCTCTTTCCCTCTCCTGCATCCATGTGGTTGTACATTATCGTGGACGTGGTATAAATAATAACAACCATCACTCATTGTGTCATGTGTATACATAGCATGTGTTGAGCGTGAAATAGACGAGTTGTAGTTGGTTCTTGCGAATGCAGCACGTGCACGGAGCTAGACAAAAATCCGTTGCTGCCGCAATAGATCCGTTGTTGCTTACTACCTCTAGGGGACTCCGAGTCTGTAACCATTACTGAGCGTTTATAGTGGAGCTTGTCGCTTGATTTGAGCCGCTAGTACACTGGATCTCGACGGATATCTTTGAAACGAGTCTTGGATCATCTGTGTTTTTATTATGAGTGAAATTGCCAACGGCGTCACAAACGACGTTGAGACCGCTACAAATGGCAAAACGAATGGACACCAAAATGGACACAGCGCACCGGCTGACGCTGGCGCACACTCTGATCCCGCCGTAGAACAGGAGGAGAATGACGACGACGATGATGATGATGACAAGGGTGCTGATGCTGGAACGACTGGTCTGTAAATTTTGTTAGATAAGATGGCAATCCTCTGAACTGAATCTTTACCACCTTGGCAGGTGATGCAAAGAAAAAGAAGAAAAAGAAGCCCAAGAAGAAAAAGCCACAGCAGAGTGACCCTCCTCGCATTGGGCTGTCCAAGTTCTTCCCGAACGGCAATTATCCAGAGGGTGAGATCCAGGAATACAAGGACGAGTGTGTAGAGTTTTTTTTTATACGGCCGTCAATGGTTTATAATGCTCATGATATCTGATTGGTTTTAGCAATGCATGGCGTACTACCTCAGAAGAGAAGCGATATGATGAACGGCAAGCGATGGAAAGTGTAGAGAATACATATCAGAATATCCGCCGCGCTGCAGAAGTGCACCGACTTGTCCGAAAAAGCGCAAAAAAATACATCAAACCTGGCATGACCATGACACATATTGCCGACTTTATCGAAGATGGCACTCGCGCTCTTGTCGAGGAAAACGGACTTGAGTCAGGCATTGGCTTCCCAACCGGCTTGAGCTTGAATCACTGCGCAGCACATTATACGCCTAATCCTGGGGATAATATTGGTATGATTCTTTGGGTTCAGTATGTCGTTTGAGTGCTTATATGGTCTTAGTTCTCAAGGATGGTGATGTGCTGAAGGTGGACATTGGTGTTCAGGTTAAAGGCCGCATCCTTGATTCTGCTTTCACGATTGAATTTGGTAACAAGTATGGAAAGCTCCTTGAAGCTGTCAATGCAGCTACTAATACCGGTATTCGGGTGAGTTTTTACCGACGAGCTTGTTTCATTGACATTTGACGTTGAAGCACACAGGAAGCCGGAATTGATGCTCGTCTGGGCGAGATTGGCGGAGCCATTCAAGAGGTCATGGAATCCTATGAGGTTGAGGTTGATGGAAAGGTTTATCCCGGTAAATATCTTACGCATTAATCTTATCATCAACTGCTAATCAATTATGGTGCATAGTAAAATCTATTCGCAATCTCAGCGGACACTTGATCGCTCCATATTCGATTCATGCCGGAAGGCATGGCAAATCCGTCATGTTGGTGAAAAACAATGACCAAACGAAGATGGAAGAAGGAGAGTACTATGCCATCGAAACGTTCGGATCTACAGGCCGTGGACATGTCATTGAAAGTGTGAGTGGTGGTTATTCGTTTCAACATGGTTGGGTAGTTGATTCACCTTTTCTCATCTCCAGGGAGATTGTTCCCATTACGCCAAGAACATTGATGCTCCTGCTCATCCGCAATTACGGTCAGTCCTGATCTATTTTGTTCTCAACACCACTCCTAACTGACGATGACAACCAGACTTACCACAGCAAAGTCTCTACTAAATAGTATAACGAAGAATTTCGGCACTTTGCCGTTCTGCAGACGTTACCTGGAGCGTGCTGGCGAGAGTAAATACTTGCTTGCGGTGAGTTGTGCTACTTTTCCCACGATGGGTCTTAGCTTTTTCCCAGAGACGCTGATTGCATTTTGTTTTTTGCATAGCTCAACCATCTGGTTTCACAAGGTGTGGTGATGGATTACCCGCCGTTATGCGACCAGCTCGGATCTATGACTGCCCAATATGTACGTTCCGGAGGTGCCGGTCGCCGTTCTTTGCCGAAACTGATTTTTTTGAAAACAGGAACACACGATTCTGCTGCGTCCGACGGTGAAGGAGGTGGTGAGTCGAGGAGACGATTATTAGGAGTAGTATTATGAGTAGTGTACGCTGATTGGCTGAGGCGAAAGCGAAATAGCCTTGTGCTCCACGAGCGCTGTTCTTGTGTTCTCATGCTGATAAGCCGCAGAATGATGTATGCGGGGCGGTGTGCCAGATCATCTGAGCAAGATCGTGACGGCTATTCATCCGACTAGCGGCGCCCATTCGTCACCCTTTCATTTGCCAGCTCGTGTGCGGTAACTTATTACACCATCTTCGTCGCTCTCTCTTCCCCAGCCACTCCTATTCTTTCCCCACTCTCTTTCGCTCTTGTTGCCTGGCTGTCCCAGTTTCCTTGCTTTGGGAATCATCTCGCAGTCTCTCACGCAAGTCCGTGATAGACCCATCACATCGCAGCAGCTATAATAATAACACCACATACTATCTACAAATAATAAACTGAGATCACATCCACTGCATACCCAGCTGGAACTGCATGAGCACCTATCTGCCCTCGATTATCCCTCGCTTTCTCCACTCAAAGAATGAGTCTGCTATTGAGTCGCGACGGCCGAGAACTCTGTGTCGCACCAACTCGCTCAGCTCTTTGCTGAAACTATACGAGTCGCCCGGCGTCCGACCGCCATCCTCTAAGATGGATCCCAGTCTGAAAATAAGAGAGGTTCGGCCTCTGAGAATGTTTGAGTGGTATAAATACGGCTTCTTTGCTCTCTCCAAAGGTGAGATATTATTGACGCCTAGCTCGCTAGATTAGGAACCCATGTTCATCATCATCCTACTGACGTGTAGCAAGCGATGTTGCACGTGATGTCATTGTGCATGGCGTACGAGGACCAAGGAAAAAGTCTTGGGGTATTGAGATGACTATTTTGACCGCGTTTATGCGCGAGATCAGTCAGCACTCTCACCTTGTCAATATTGTGAGCTAAATTTTTGCTTTCAATTGTCTAAGTTTGGCTTAATGCAATATTGCGTAGCATATCATTCGTTTTGTCATGGGCCTTACAGGCCTCGTTCCCATTCCCTCAGATGCTCTTGTGACCCCACTCACGTTCCGTGTGCGCCAGCGCCAACTGCGAGGATTTTTGGCAGATTATGACGCACTGGAGACGGGCATGCGAAAGCTTTCCGGAGAATGGGTGGTAGGCAAGCAGCTTTGGCAACGTCTGCAAGACGAATGGAAGAATCGAGATAAGCAGACAGATGGGCCAGCTTTGCATGCACAGCATCGCGTGATACTTTACTTGCACGGAGGTAGGCACCCTACATCATGCGGGAGACTCCAGTCGGTAATTTGCTCACTTGTGTCTTAGGTGCTTATTACTTGGGGAGTGCAGCGGCTCAACGAATGATTTCCATTCCCTTGTCAAAATATGCGGATGCACGAGTTTTTGGTTCGTTCTTATTCGCTTCGTCCGTTGATCCATGAGGCTTACATGGGTGGCAATTTTCAGCTCTAAATTATCGACTAGCGCCTGAGACCACTTTCCCTGGGCCGCTACACGATGCTGTCCTAGCTTATCTACGTCTAATAGAAGACCTCTCCATTCCGCCAGAAAATATAATTTTGGCTGGAGACAGTGCTGGTGGAGGCTTGACTCTGGCATTATTACTCTATCTACGAGATAATCAATATCCACTCCCTTCTAGCGCTATTTTAATGTCGCCGTGGGTCGGTACGTACCTGCCTCATCGCATGTGATATTATTATGGAATATCTCACATGGTTCTGTGCTATAGATTTAACTATGAGCTGCGAATCGATAGATAGCAACTCCCCGTTCGACGTCGTCCCCATTCCTGCAGCTGACGACCACCTGAACCCGATTTCCCTTTATCTGGGTGATGGGATGGCAAAGTATCTCACTCATCCGTATGCGAGCCCGCTCTTTGGCGATATGACGGGATTACCTCCTTTGCTCATTCAGGCCGGGGAAGCGGAGATTCTACGGGATGAAATCACATTGCTGGCGCACAAGGCAACTCTTGCCGGTGTCCAAGTACAACATGAATTGTATGAAGACTGCGTACGTATTGACGCCGTCTATTAGCAATTTGACCTAGTGAACTTATCATCCTTTGCATAGATTCATGTATTCCAAACCTATCCTTTCCTCGAGGCGTCGAAACGTGCCTTTACTTCATGCCGCGAATTCGTCAACTCTCTGGCACAATCGGAGCATTCCATATCCCTGCAATCACTTGATTCTGGGACCGAAGCCCAACTTAATAGTGAAATGGCGAATGACGAGTCTAAAGTCGTTAGCGGCGATGGTATCGAGATATCCGGCAACAGCGATAACACACATCATCAAGGCGGCGTAGAAGACGATTGCAGGAGCTGGCATAACGGTACCGAAACTCCTTATCTGTATCCTGGCCCATCCGTCAGCGGCGTTTCGACACCGGGATTGTTGGAGCCCCTGGCATCCGATGACGTGCCCAACCTCAAACGGTTTGGCTCGACAAGGTCTATCTTCTCACTAGGCGGATCCAGTCGCCCGTCTCTACCTGGCTGGCCATCAACTCAAACCACTCGCCCACAACGCTCTCGTGCGAATTCTGTGTTGACCATGTCACCCCTAGAGGCCAATTTGCCTGCACGGACATCATCACGAAAGGAGAACGTTGATAGTCTACCCCCATCTCCATCTTTGAGACGCAAATCGACTAGTTTCAGCCATCCCGATATCACGCTGCTTGTGGAACAGTGGTCTCTTGATGGACCGGCCAATCAGACCAAGATGTATAGGGCATAATGCCTACTTGTTTATATGATTTCTTGCACTTTTTTCCTCGAGCTATTGCATTGAACATATTTTCTTGAATATTTTTACCTATCATTATTACACTCTCCTTTTTTTACTAGTAGGGTACCAATTGTACAATACATACCTATATTCATGCAACATGATGTTTATGTTGACTATCTTGGCTGGAATGGACACAGATACAAGTGAACATAACGATATTCATTCGAATCTTATCTACTATCACTTATACATATACATCGGGCGCAGCACTAGGCAGTACTAGGAAACAGAAAAAACTAGCAGGAAAGAGGAATGTAGATAAAGGCATAGGTTGATAAAGCTGGAGCTGTGCTTAAGCACCGAAGCCGTACAGAGTGCGGCCGCTGCGCTTGAGAGCGTAGACGACATCGAGCGCAGTGACAGTTTTGCTATTCCAGAACCAATTAGCTCCGTCATCATCAATTATATAGCTGGCCGTGGACATACCGCTTGGCGTGCTCGGTGTAAGTGACTGAGTCACGAATGACGTTCTCGAGGAAAATCTTGAGGACGCCGCGCGTCTCCTCGTAAATCAAGCCCGAGATACGCTTAACACCGCCACGACGCGCCAGACGACGGATAGCTGGCTTAGTGATACCTGAGCAAACGAATTGGTGGTCATGTCAGAGTTCTATAGACCAAATGGTGGCACTATGCGCAGTAAACAAAGGAGAATCGTAAGTACATACCCTGGATATTGTCGCGCAAGATCTTTCGGTGACGCTTGGCACCACCCTTTCCGAGACCCTGTGTTCCATTGTGCGATTTCAGTAAGCTCTTTGGCTGCTTTCTGCGGCATGTTATTATAGGTTCCGGGAACATACCTTGCCACCTTTGCCACGGCCAGACATTTGTGAGAATTAACTGTTCAGGAAACTATGTGTTTGCAAAAGAAAAGCAAGCCGATAAGCAAGGGCCTGTGCTGGCAGCAAGTGGTGATGATGGTTAACGTTCAAAAGCGCGACTCGCATTGTTGCACCCCATATAGACGGTGCGTCACGGTAGCTTAATAGTCATGTGATGTGATGACTTGTCACACTCATGAGCCTTTATTTTTATTTTTATTTATTTATTTATTACCGCATCATGTACTAAAAACAAACTACAGGGTCATAAGGGTTATAGTGTAAGTTATGCAGTGTGGGGAAGTGTGGTATGTAGTGGCATAAGGGTTGTTATGATGGAAATACTGGAAAGGTTAGCAAACCAGTTGATTGTGTTGTGGTAATTAACGAAGTGGGGAGGGGAGGGGTATATATATATAGTTGGGGATTAGGGGGTGTCCACAATGGATTTCCTACTTTGGTGGAAGAATTGAGGGCATTTTTGTTGTAGCGCTGATCTAGCAAGTTTTGCAAAGGCATTTGGGCCCGACACAAACTTCGCTAGTGCTGTAAGGCCTTTGTGTGTGCCGAGGATAGGTGGGGAGGAGAGGCCACTAGAGGCCTTAACAATGTGGTGTCGTTGACTGTCATAAAGGGGGCAGTCAGCGATAATGTGATCGCGTGTTTGAAAAGTGGTGTTGTCGCATGGGCATAGAACCGACTCAGAGGGAATGAAGCGAGCATAGTAGTCACCTCTAAAGCCATGGCCTAGGATAGTTTGGATTATTCGGGTGTGTACATCCCGACGGCCGCTAAAGTCGCGATGGAAAGGGGCGAGTTTGGTGGAAGGTAGCCTTTATCTTTATGATCATTGCATGTGATTAACTTGGTCAATATTTACTGCTTTACAGTAGTTATATATTCATTGTTACGCCGTATGTATAGTTTTAGTGGACATGGACCCTACATGAATGAGCCTTGAGGGCGAGGTTCGATGAGACATCTGCCCTTATGAGGTTTCGCGGCGACTGATCAATAAGTGAGGATATTGGTTACTAGTAGCCCGGGTGCGAGAAACGCGAAATGTCGAGCTTGAATATGGTTGGCAAGTCGGTCGCAAAGATTGAAATGGTCCCTAATAGCAAGTGCTTGGTCGATCACCATATCCGAAAGTCCAAGGACAACTACAAGGCAAGCTGAAGCGGTTTTTTCCCTTGTGATATTTCGTTATGGTTCTGGCCTTCTGGAGCCGCGCGCTCTACCTCGGCTTCGCCAAGGCCGATCCTGGCGCGATACCTATTCTCAGTGAGGATACTACCATGATAATATACATGCTTACTGGACGGCCGCGTCGTGGGGGCATTTCCTCTTGAGCATGTGTCCGTGGATGTTTTGAGCCTAAGGGGGAACCGTGCCTTGGTTGTGAGTCATGTCTCGGAGAGGGACGACGATCGTTTCCTCTGTATCGACCTCGTCCTGCCCGAATATTAAACTCGGGCGAAGGAATGTGCTGCAGTGCATTGAGCCGCTGCAATCCAGATGCCCAGGAATGGGACGCACTGGCATCCCCCTTCTGAGCCGCGTGCATGTTGTGGCCCCAGCCGCTATCATCGTCATTCGTCTGAACATGCCACATATTCGCATTATTCCATTCATTTCCCCAGCTCCGGTCGCTACCCCAGGTGTCATTCTTCTGCCTCTCTTCATACTCTCTCTCCAGCTTCTCTAAGAAAGGCTCCATTCTCAGCGTTTCGCCGTGTTCGGCAGCAATCATGGCATCTCTCCAAAAGGGGATGATATCCTTGACTTGGTCAACGTGTAGTCGTGCCTCCTGTGCATTGTGTTCATCCAGACGAAGAGATTGCAGACCGCATTCAATAGATGGGTTGCGCTCGGGTGAATGATTCCTAGATATGCCTACATCTACACTTGGCTTTGGCGGAGTAGCAGGCTCATGAGCCTGAGAATTACTCCATTGACCATCACAGTCGTAGTCAAGGATTGGCTGATGAGGAGTCATGATATTGTTGGAAGAGGATAAGTCGTAGATGTTTTCAGAGAATCCAGATTGTTTGCGAGCCTATGGTTGATGTATGACTTGACTCGGAAGCGAAGCAAGCCAATTCGTCCATGAAGATCTAATAAGGCAACTTGGACCTATACGCATATACCACACACTTGCTCCAGTTTGGAGGAACGTCAGCTATGCAGACAAAATTGCCCAAGACGTGATCCCAGAAATCCAACAGGCCAGCCATAGCCATAGGCCAGACAAAAACATCAAAATATATATTCAGTAAGCGGTACAGCCAGTAGTACATATAAGATCCTTGAAATAAATATCAAATGCCCCCGGTCCGAGCATATCTATGTTTCTCCGAGAGCCGGGTCGACCCATGTCCCATTCGGCCATAATGTGGCAGGTTTAGTAAAATCAGCAATGTTACCTTGATCCGTAAACTGAGAAAAAATTAGACCTTGGCATGGCCAGTTAAGGATAGGTAAATAATAGGGCTTACTGCAAGACGGAAGAAATGGGGAATCCCTTCTTGCAAGGATGCAAGCGTAAAGTTAAGGGCGACGCCGACATAGCGTTCGACATCGTCGACAAGGAGAGAAAACCCGTCGTAAGTGCTGTTGTCGGGAAGAGGTGCCCAAGATACGGTCTGATTGATCAGGGGTATAGACGAATTAAATGTCGTAGAGTTGGTAAGGAATGTGGGTATCGCGGTGCCCAGGGTGCCATCGCCGACCAGCTATTTACTCCGTATAAGTAATCCAGTCAATGGAGTTGGAAGAAGATTGTACATACGTCCTCGGTAGTCTGTAGGATCGAAGCCAAGCCCCAGGCGGCTACACCATTGAGGAATAATCCTAACAGGAGCCCTTGATATATTGCAGACAACCTCGTCGGCCATGCAGTACCAGGTATAAGTGCCATGGCTATGATATAATGGTGCAATCGGAATACGAGCCCCGGCAATAGGGCCAATACTAACGCGCAGAGTCCGCCTGCCACGTACCACCCGAGGTAGTAAAACAGCCAGCCTGTTTTGCGTATCACACGGATCTGATTAAGGACAAGGAAGAATAAAACTATAATAATGATCACTAGGGACGTGATACCGCCCGACCGAGCACGTATGTCGGAAGCCGTCAAACGTTCGATTGGAATTTCGCTGAAGGTAAGGTTCGTGAGGACACCGACCCAGAAGGGGCCCAAATACCATATGGTCCCTTCTATGGGCGCTGCTTGAACAAAGACAGGTAGCGTGAACTTGAATGCGAGCTTCCAGAAGGCATAGGCAATAAAAAGTGTTGGCAAAAACGTTCCGAAAGCATCGTCGAGAAGCGGAGGTGTGCTTTGTGGCTCAGAGAATAATGTAATATGCCAGAAACCAATGCAAACCAGGCACCAATAAAGGACTATGGGCTTAGGACGGAGGACCAGAGTCAAGAAAACCGTCACTAAGATGTTGAAAGCCAATGCAGGGTTGCGAAGGTCCTCACAATTCGTCGTCTCGGCCGAACCGGTCACGAACTGAAAAGACAGGGGAAATACAGATGGAAAACCAATAGAAGTGAATCCATTCTGTGTCAGTGGAAGGTAGTTCGTATAACTGCCTGACAAGGGCCAATTAATTCGTTGTGATTATTAGATGAGGTAAACAAATGAATCGAGGCAAAGTCACCTGTCAATTCTAATGTCGCACAGCCGCCTTTAGAGTCACTGAATAACCCACTATGACGTATGTCAGCAATAATCCATGTATAAATTAAAGTTACTCACGCTTGTAGAGCTGAAGCGCATATGAACGAATCACCTCGATAAGTGCCATTTGCATCACCACCACCAACAAGGAGGGGGACCCAATCTATTTCTTCATTTCCTATTGTCCGTGGATTCTGTAGTATCACACTGGCGCACTGCGCAGGACAACGGAAGCTGAGGGATTGATTTGTAAATGGGGCGCATATTTCGCCGTTGAGACCACAGCCGGCGTCTTCATCCCAGTATGCCGATGTACAGTCGATGTAGGTATAGTCTGGGGACATGTACCATTGTGCTCGTGCAAAGAAGGCAAAAGATATGATATACGCCGCGATGAGGATGATTAATAATATAGGATGCGCCGCATATCCAGTAACGCGCATGAAGGTCGACTCTATGCGCAATAGGAAATGTCTGTTAAGTACGGAGTAATCGCGATCAAGAAGTGGGACAGGGTCTTATATTGAAACATGAGCATGACGGACGGGTAACAAATAGATGGCGTACACACCTGGTAAATCAATCGGTGGTTGGGGGCCACGTAAATATTTGTAGAACCTCGAGCCTTTAGAATGAAGGACCGGGAAATGAGAGGTAAATTTGGCATCCAATGATGATAGCCATCTAATATAATTAGGAGGAGGGGTAAGACCCGCCCAGTCATCATCCAATCCCGGCGGTAGTGTTGGTGGATAGCTACGCTCAAATGAGAAATGCTCTGGAGAAGTTGGCCTCGATTTTGGAGTAATGTTCGAGTCTGCAGGCCTGAATGTCGAAGAACTGAAGGATCGGCTTGTTTGCATTTGCACTCCACCCAACGGTACCGTCGTATAACCTTGAGTACTATTGAAATGACCCAGTAGACGGTTAAGGCGAAAAGCTGGTTTACAGTATGGATCTAGTGTCCCTGAGGAGGTATATTCAGACTGGTCTAAGTCTAATAGGACGTTTCTTGTGTACAGATAGAGCCTGAGCCTCTTGAATTGAATTGTATAGAATAAATGAGAGAACAAGTGGAGATGAATGAATTGGCAACCAAGGGGCTTACGGAATACACAAGGTTATATATGTATATTTTATTTCGGTCTACTTCCAACTACTCATATTATGGTAACTGCTTCCGTAAGAACTTCCTAAAATGATATTTACTTCCGTGGGTATATCACATGATGCTCTCATGCTGTAGTCATGTGACCAAAGGAGATGGGCATTGCCAGTGTTCAACAACACAAACGTAGGCTTGAAACATAAAAGTGTTAGAATAGGCAATCCATGCCTCGATAGGAGTGACGGAGTCACAGTCACGCGGAGCGTGACTGTAGTATGTAGCTACGGATTTTTGTAGTAGTTACATTATTCGTTTGTCCGCGTACTGCGTCCAAGTACAAGGACAAGCGTAATGCTATAATGCTTTTGATATAAATCTGGCTGGCTCGCTTTTCTCACAAAAAGATGAGGAATAACAACAAGAGACAAAAAGAAGGGGTTTTTTTTTTTTTTAAAAAAAAAAAAAAAAACATTACTGCTAAGGTAGCTCTCACGCAAACTTGCAACCCTCGTGATATCGTGATAAGTGTGACTACAGCCTTCCATGATGAAATCACGTGACTTATGGATGGTGCATGTGATATTTTCTCAAATCATCTCCTCTATGAGAGTTTTCCAGGGAAAGCCCTATTTCTACCAATACTTCTACCAACCACTTTACTTTGAGTAAAAGGATCGATAAAAGCGGGCATCACGTGATTATATTTTGACAAAAAAGTGGGTCACATGGTCAAACCTTTTTATCGAATCCTTTATCCAAAGTAGAGGGGTTTGTCAAAAGATCGGTAAAAACGACGTTTTTCTTTTGAAAACCTCAGAGTGTGAGAGCTGCCTTACTAGCGTTTATTAGAAGAAACTGGCATCACGATTATCACATTCATCCGACATTACTGTGACGCTAGCAGGGTCCGAATCTTTATAACACACGACCATCAATTCTCATATCTACCTCCTCCAAGCGGTGCACCAACTAGACTAGATGGTTATGAGACGTGGTATCGGAAAAATAAAACAAAGGTTGCACTTACGGAAGTCGTAAACCAATCGAGCCTGGACCTTTTCTCCTGCAACCAAAATAATTTAGTAACTTGAACGTCCATATACAAGAACTTGAGGGCCTCGATGTCTTCGCAAAATGTCAGGACCGCCTAGCGACACAGGCTTATGGCAATCCAATGCAATTTGCTGTCCCATTCTACGCACAATATATCTCGAGGACATTTCACTAACCTTTCGGACCTATAAAATGGATGCGTCGTGTGTATCTTCTCTCTCCATTGACGTCTTCGAAGCCCCAAATCTGCCGAATTCAAGTGTCAGAACCGTTAACAATATACTAAAAGATTGGGCTAACTTGTCTGGCAATCCATTGCTTGCCACTCTTGGCGGTGTCGCTGACCACATATGATTCAATGGCTAGGTCTCGCTTAGTATCTTCGGTCCAGCCTTCCTTTAGGAATGCCTCGTCGATGTCGTCAACCTGAATCCTCCTAGATTTCCCGATGACATCCCCGAAAATGTGATCATTGTGATCTCTTTCTTGCCAATCCAGTATGCGTTCTTCTCGTGTTCCGGGGATACCACCGGTGAGAAATTGATCAATGTCTATATGCTCTACACCGCTGTCATCTTTATGATGCTTGACGTATAAAGTTAACGTCCCAAGGCTGATAGCACGCCTTGTTAGCCATCCGACGCCCTGAAGTTTAAGGATTTCCTCTGTCGAATCGCTGAGGCGCTTGTTCTATATTGTAATCCTGTTAATACAATTGAAATCGTCCATGTGAATAAAAATATAGTCTTACCATGGTATATTTACCGCTGATATCCAGTGTTGTACTATGATCAGGAACCGACATATTAGTTGCTGCAGGCTTGAAAGTCGAAAGCGATGGGGGTTTTGAGCTGAGACTGGGTTGTTCAGCATACTTGCTTTTAGTACCTCGAGCGTAGATAGCTCCAATCATGATTTATCACATGGATCACAGTGATTGAAGAAACCTTATGGCATCAACGCACATGATACAGTTGCTAAAATCACAGTGCACATGCGGCTTTATTTCTCTGACCACTCAGCAAGCATTCCATATACATATTATTACCAACTTGTACCATATTGTTTCCTACATCATCAATTCGCCTTGGGCCCAAATATGGTAATCACCTTCCAAACCGCGTCTTTTCCCTTCTCCCATGCTTGAACACCCCTCGCTTCATCTCCGCCGAATTCTATCATAAGCCCGTGTTTTGTCCATTCACACCAGATGTCTATTGAACCCGACGATGGGCCTGTACCGCCTCCCTTCCTCTCTGGCTCACCGAGAGCTTGCACCAGTTCCTTACCGGTTGTCTCCAGTGTTATATCTATATCTTTCCCAATCGAGGGGATTTCGAGAGCAAAGGAGGACATCGGGAATGATGGTTGCGCATTTTGAGGAGGCCGATAAGAACGAGGAGGATCTGGGCCACTGGCGGATCTTTTGACTCTAGGCTGATTGAGTATATCGATGCTTTCTAAAAGTAAGCAATCGTTTTTGAGTTGATTTCTGGTTAGGCCTGATGATGGCACGTATCCCTTTTGCGGATTGAATAAGAGACTAAGGCCAAGGGCAGGGTAATTAAAATAAACGGCATCTTTGTATGACTTGACCTCGGGCGCTGGCGCATTCTCCAGGGATGCTATGTGCGATAATTCCTGGATATATTGATCAAGTATCGTAGAGGAGGGATCACAGCCCAATAGTGCTCTCGGTGGTCCTGAATGTGCCATGGATTATGTTAAGCCGTAAAAGTTATGTTAGTGTCAGCGGAAATGCACAAGATGCGATGTTGCTTGAAGTCAAGTTGCTAGTGATCAGTTGCGCATGTTTATTCCGAACCTAATGACATAATACAGCACACGCGGTGTTCGACCCAAGCATGGCCGGATGTTGACTCTACCATTGACTGCTAGTGACGTCCTTTTCACCCGACTTCAATGTCTACCCTCGATAGGGATAATTGGCGCCAGGACCGGCCAGCCAAAGCCGATTATGATTATTCGTCTGCCTGGGGCGGAGGTCTCCTTCAAACACCTTTTGACTTGCTTTCGTACACACTCTCTAGTTTACGACAATTTATGCAGCGACTTGTACCGTTAATAATTTTTTTTGCACTTGTTCCCCTTCTTGTCCTTTCCTCTCTCACTGCTGGGTTCATCGTATGGAAGAGTGCGGTAACCGAATGGAGGGAGCCGATATATCTTCATTATGGGTATGCACTTCCATCACTCCCACTTAGACACATTTAATTCTTAGGAAAATGACTCAAGAGATGGACTACCTCCATACGCTGATATAGCGCTCTCCAGCCTCAACTTGGGACAACCTTACGACATTTCTGTGCATCTAGTGTTGCCAGCAACGCAATCGAATCTTGAACTCGGGAACTTCATGACGACGTTGACCTTGAGTACAACTTCCAATGTGACAATTACCCATATTCGGAGACCTGTGAGACTTATGTCTTGTTTAAGTCCATAGAGATACCTAAAACATCCCTATTTGAAGGCGATCATCTTACAGCCTTCATCCCATTGGTTCTCTCTACGCGGTCCAGCGAGAACTGTTGATCTTACAGTTCCTCTTCTAACCTCTTTCGTACCGGGCTCATCTCGTATGATGGCGCGGGTTGAACTCGGCCGACGAGATCACTGGAAAAGTGTCGGTCGAGGAGAAACTCGCGAACTTAGCGTCCTTTCGGCAACGCTTGAAGGAGTAGCCGTGAAAAGAGGCCTCAAGTATGTCCCCTATTTGGAGCACGTCGATTGCAATGCTCACTAAGCCTTAGTGGGCTAGTTTTACGTTTTCCTGTATCAGCGGCTCTGATATCCGCCGTTATTTATTTAGCAATCTCCATGATTACCGTTGCTGCATGCATTCTTCCCGTCATGGGACGGCGCATTGATCAAGGCACTGCGCGTCCATCTGATCCCGTTTCATATCGTACACGTACGCAAAGCGATATCTCGCCTGCTGCACGACCTTCCAAAGACAGCATGTACAGCGATTTGGATGAGAAACCGCGAAAGAAACGTCGCAGATTTAGACGCCTGAGTATGGCTGACGCTGAAGGTATACCATCCGAGGTAGGTTTCTCATGCTTTTTTTTTTATACCGCAAAGATCCATATCCCCTTTAGCCCGAAGCCGTGGATGTTAAATTTGAGGAAGAATCATGGAATCGATCCCCCACCAGGTCTTCATCGCTCCGCAAGCCGGTCTCCCTCCGAAAGCGACAGTTGAGACTAAGCCAGAGTGAGGACGAGCAGGATGATTAACCCTCTTAGCTTTCTTCATAGCGTAACGGGCATATCTCTTGTGCATTTAATACCCTACGTACTGCAATCAATTTCTCCAAATGCACAATAGTTCTCGCGTTTTGACATACTCTTATGAGCTGTGAAAATTATCTCAAAAATGTATGCAATAGTTGAAACGTTGAAGCTTTGAAGGATCGGTGAAGACCCGATATTATCGGAGTCCTTGTTAGCCGGTTACTCTTACCGGGAATTCGCCCTGTAAGACAATACCGGTCGGTTAATCGGCTGTAAGACATTCCAAGAATCCGACTTACCACAACCTTTGAACTAGCACCACTACAATGGCCAGTAGCAACAAGATGGACACTCTACAGACTCAAAACTTGTTCAACGTGAAAGGCAAAGTCGCTGTCATCACAGGTGGAAGCCGCGGCATTGGCAAGATGGTGCGCTTCAGTTTCAACTTAGAGCATATTAACGAGTGTATTACACATACTGGTGACTGAAACTATGCTGCATAGATTGCGACGGGCTTCGTCAAGAATGGCGCTAAGGTACTACTGCTTTATAGATCAGCGAATAATTGGTGTAATCATACCTTTTGTAGGTTTACATCTCCTCGCGAACAGACAAGGACTGTCAAGAGACAGCAAAGGAACTTAATGCACTCGGGTCCGGTCAATGTGTCCCCATTGCGGCCGACCTCCAGAAATATAGCGAGGTAGAAAAGCTCGTCGAATTTATTTCTGGTAAAGAAAAGGCTGTGCACGTGTTAGTGAACAACGCTGGAGCGGCATGGGGAGCTCCTGTCGATGAGTTCCCAGTATGTACTATGCCCGACGAAGCTTTTTTTGGCGCCCACTAATAAGATGTACTTAGGATGCAGCATTCACGAAGCTTCTAACTTTGAATGTCCAACGAGTGTTTACAGTCACACAAAAGCTACTGCCATTGCTCCGAGAGGCTGCGAAACAAGGCGGCAAAGACGGCGATGCCTACCGGGACCCTGCTCGCATAATCAATGTGCGCATGTCGTCTTAATCCCACATAAATATTCTATTTTCTAACAGCGAACCTCTTCAGATTGGCTCCGTAGAAGGATTGGCCATTCCTGACCACGAAACTTACGCATACACTGCCTCAAAAGCTGCCTTGCACCAACTCTCACGACATCTAGCCGCCCGTCTCGGATGGGAGGGTATTACGAGTAACTCTATTGCCTGCGGTATGTGTTCAAGTTGCTGTGATGTTCATAGATCTGACGTTCGCTATCTCCCAGGTCCTTTCGAGAGCAAAAGTGAGTCATGATTTCGAATGTCTTGAATTCGATGGCACGTAAATAATTATTCTCTCCTAGTGACGGCATATGTACTGAAAGCCCGCCCTGATATCATGACGGACGGTAATCCTTCACAACGTATTGGTTCGCCCGAAGATGTAGCGGGCACTGCCATGTTCCTCTCAAGCAGAGCCGGTGCGTATGTGAATGGTGCAACCATTGCTCTAGACGGTGGTCATCTTGTAGGCAGTCAAGGCGAGCTCAGAGAGCTTGGAAAAAGCAAGGCTAAGATGTAAACATAATATAAACCTTTGAAATTATAATCGTCGATATACATTACTGAACCTATAAATTGATGCTCCATATATGTACTCATTCTTGCACCGGGGTGGGCTCTGTTGACCTTGGAGTATCTGTGGGTTTCAAATCAGATCCAGATGCCCCCTCTTTCTCCGTCTCGGGAGCTTGCACAGGCGATATATTAGTCTCTTTTGACTCGTCCTCCTTTTTCTCACCAATTCCAAGACCCTTCACCAATTCGTCCGTATCCTCACCACCTAATCCAAGCTCTTCCACTAAGCTTAGGAGCTCTTCCTCTGATACTTTGACTCCCTGAAGACCAAATCCTTCCAGTTCCTGTCCTACGTCAATTCTCGTGTCATCGCCCTTGTTAATAGGTTTACTCTTTCCTTTTGCTTTCGCGAGCGGAGTGGTTTCAGCATATATCTTGGTTTTGTGCCGTTCAGGCGTCATTTCAGCTGGTAAGACAGCACCTGGTACACCAATAGCTTCTTGAGGAAGTATTGGTCGTACTTCTTCTATGGAAGGGTCGTATTCCTCTTTAAGCCGAAGGAACTGATCAAGTTCGTTGTACTCGACGGCATCTTCACTGGGGAAAATATTGATTACTGGTGCAATATTGTAGAAAGAGGAATCTACTCACAATTCTGAAAATGTCTAGTTATCGCTTTTGTATAAGAGCGTTATTCTATGGAAGAACAGGTAGACATGGTTCTTACCCCTCGAAATTGACCACCAACAAGGATTCCTGGAAGTTGTGCCTTGTCTATAATTCAAGGATAATATTTACCAATCCATATCTTGTAAATACCCCGGAAAGGTACTCACCTGGAGGAGCCTTGCGTTTCCAGAGTCTCTTCGCGTCTTCGTTTGAGGCAACGTCGTACGAAATAAATGATATCTTCTTCACGTGAAGAATTCGTAAAATATATTCTGATTAGAAGGGATTGTAATTGAATTAGTTGGATATATGCAGGTGAGCCTGATATCGGCTCGACCTTGGCGTTGTCGAAGAGCCGGCTGAGAGGCAATAGTAGTCAAAAAGACCTGGATCGGCGGCGATGGCATGCTATAACAAGGGATAGATAGCCTGGATTGCTCGTAACACGTTTTTAGTGGATTGTGGTAGTTATGGTGGTGAAGCTGATCACACCGCCGTCGCGTGCCACTGAATCTGTTACCACAGTGGCCACAGGCAATGTGGCAGAATCATGCCTGCACAGCTTACCTGCTAAACTTGGATCGCCGAGGCCTTGATCGAATTTATCATTTATAACCTCATCGGATTACATCCACTAAGGCTGTGGTCTCTAACCTGAACCTCCGAAGAAAGTTTGTACTTCTGAACCTCGACTCGATCTTACACAAGCATGGCGCCGGTTGCCTCCGTTCTCGTTGTCTGCTTAGGAAACATCTGTCGAAGTCCTATGGGAGAAGCAGTCCTTAGGCACATTGCAGCTGAACGTAATATAGACATCTACGTAGAGAGTGCAGGGACCGCAGGGTATCATATCAGCGAATGGCCTGACGAAAGGTCAGTGCATAGTATTTGTGTTTGACATCCCCTTGTGACTTTCTGATGCCCGTGGGATTGTATACAGGACTGTAGAGACATGTCAAAAGGTACATACCATACATATTCGTTCACAAGCTCGCAATTCAATTTATGCGAATATCTGATTTACAAAGCACAACGTCCCGATTTCGCATGAAGCGCAGCAAGTGAAGATAGCAGATTTTACTCGCTTCACACATATCTTAGCCTCGGACAATCAAAACCTACGTGAACTGGAACGGATTAAGCCTAAAAACGCCACGGCTGAAGTCAAGCTTTGGGGGTCTTATCTGGATAACAAGCCTATACCAGACCCTTACTATGGCAGCATGGTAATTCGAAGTTATCGTATATCTTATTCGAATGCTCATGAATTATATTCAGAAAGGGTTTGAGGATGTGTATAAACAATGTGTGAATTTGTCAAATGCATTTTTAGATAGCCTAGGCAATAAATCGCAACCTGCATCAAACCTTTAAACCAGAAATGGACGCCTAACCTGTTGCGTTTATGTATCCCCTAATGTCAAATAGAGCATAGGAAGATCGAGACAAATGTATAATAAATTCTTATTTTATCTGTTAACCTAGAACCATCCTAAATACTTAGGGTCCATGTGATATCCTGTCTTTTACCGGTGTGTGGGCATATCCACTGATGCCTTATTTCCAATTGCATCTTCTGCCCGCCATAAGGAAGTCGTGGTCTGTATGACGGAAATTACTATCAATAGACTCATGTTCAGCAACAGACATCTAACTAACCTTGTTTTGTGTGTAGAAATTGATACCGCTCTTGCCATAGAAGCCAATATCACCAAGCACGGAACCCTAAGAAAACATAACATTAGTTGAACTAATTTTTCGTCTGATTTTTCAACGAACATACCTTGTTTCCGCTCCAGGAGAAGTTCGGCAAAGGCACGGGAATGGGTACGTTGATGCCCAACTGACCGGCGTTTACCTCTTGCTCGAACTTGCGCGCGGTGGCCCCAGACTAGCAGCAGGGTCAAACAGGTATGCAAACAAAATAGAAAAGGGGGGTCCTTACCTGCGTGAAAATGGCTGCGCCATTGCCATATCGGTTGTTATTGATTATTTCAATGGCTTCGTCTAAAGTCTCTGCCGTGACTACACAAAGGACGGGGCCAAAGATCTCTTCTCTGTCAAGCAAAGAACAAGTTTATTTCAAAAAGGCAGCAGAAATGAGAGACGGAGCTTACTGATATGCTTTCATGGTAACTAGAGTCTCGACAATCGTCGGACCCACGAAGTTGCCATCAGGGTATCCAGGAACATGAATATTACGGCCATCGAGATGAATCTTTCCACCTTCTTCATCAACAGAAGCGATTAAACTGGTTATACGTTTCTTTGCAGCAGGGGAGATCACAGGACCACTACAAACGTGTCAGTATTAGGGAAATTGAATTGAGCATGCACGTACAGGTCAGCCCCCTTTTCAAAACCGCCGTTGACATTGAGCTGCTTTGCCCGTTCAATAAGTTCCGGGAGCCAGGCATGAGTAGGACCGACAAGGACAGCTATGATATACAAGTGTAAGCCCCCAAAAGCATATTACACGATAGCATAGGACATACCGACTGATATAGCCATGCATCTCTGTCCGGCAGCTACATTATGATGTCAATTAATCATATCACAAAACATTCAATAGCGTGAAAAACGTACCGCCAAATGCAGCACCAACCAAGGAGTTTAGCGTCAAGTTCTTGTTAGCTGTTGGACATCAAGTAAGGCTAGGTGGAGCAGAAGATAGGCAACGGACATACCATCGGGCATAACAATTGCGTGATTTTTGGCGCCAAGATTGGCTTGTACGCGCTTGCCGTTACCGGTACCTCTGGGAGTAGATTAATATCAATAATGCTGCATAAATGCAAAACTCGAATGTGAAATAGTAACGTGCCTGTCATAGATGTGCTTCCCGGCTTTGTCGCCCCCAACGAAGCTGATGGCACGAATTGCCGGATGATCACAGATCGCATTTACTGTAGGCACAGCTCCGTGGACAATGTTTACGACACCAGGTGGAAGACCAGCACGGCTGCAAAGTTCGGCAATCATCATAGCTGCTCCTGGGTCACGCTCGCTTGGTTTAAGGATGAGTGTGTTCCCAGTTACAGCTGCCATAGGGATCGTCCACAACGGGATCATGCTATCCCAGTGTACATCTTTGTTAGGTTATGGTGGCAATGAGTTCGGTGACCATGAACTTACGCAGGGAAATTGAATGGAGCAATGCTACAATGTAATCAAGCCAGTCAGTTCGTACAGATTATAATATTATACGAGACAAAAACTGACCTGGCACAAACCCCAAGCGGCACTTTGCGGACCTCGGTATCCATGTCCTTGCTAACTTGGATAATATAAGATGCGGAATGTTTTCAGTGCGATTTGTGACTTACCTTCAATCTTTTCTCCAAGAAGCGTCGTTGTAACGCCGATAGCTGTTTCCACTACTTGCAAACCACGAAGGATGTCGCCATGTGCATCTACAAGTCCGGCCGAGAAATTGAACGTGTGGTATGTATAACACTAGCGTAGTGTACGTACCACCGAGAGTTTTGCCTTGCTCCAATACAATGCTGGCGGCGAGGGCATCAGCATTTTTTCGTATCTGGTGTTGTAGTCTTAAACCACGGGTATTAGTATTGGTCTTATACAAAAGCATCCGGCCGGAACTTACTCAATGGCGAAACGCTGCCTCGTCAAGACACTTGTACGACTCCATGATTTGTATGCTTGTGATGCCGCATCCACTGCTTGCTCAAATTCTTCGCTTGTAGTTTGTGGTACTTGCGTTAGCAATGTTTGTGTAGACTACGTTTTATTTTACATAAGCGCAAGTCCCACTTTTGACTTGGAGTGCTCTAGAACGGCTGCACATACCGGATCATGAACATCATGCCATTCCTGAGTCTTGCTCTCAATGAATTCGCCGCCTATAAAGTTTTTCGTTCTCCCGCCAGTAGCACTTGTTCCCTTCCAATTGGAAGAGATCTCTTCGGCTTTGGAAAGTGCGAAGGGCGAGAGAGCACGGCTGGTATGCGAAGACGAGAAATACCGTGCGGGGGTTCGTCCAAGTAAATGCACACGAGGAGATAGCATCTTAGATATGTGTTGATGGATAGTCCTTGAATAGTGCTGCTGATGCCGGGTAGATGTCAAGGACTACTACCTAGTGGATGAAGTCACTGGAAGAGTTGTGGATTCAAAACGGGTAATAAATAGCCCCTGACCCCGGTAGAAATGCTCAAATGCTCAGATGATTTACAAGCGATGGATGGCGTCAAAAAACGCTTCAGCCTGAAGGAATTGCTATTTCTCACAGGCGGATAAGATACACACGGTTTAGCCATCAATCAAAGGGATTTGGAACGTCAGGAATCTTAGTTTCAAGTTCACAACAGAAGAAACGATCACTATTCTATACCTACCGAAATTAGAGGGTCAAAGGCAAATACGAAACTTCGAGTTAATAACAGACTGCTGGCTGTCATTAATCAACGTACACTATCTCCAATATGGCGGCGTTGGTGTTCGAATGACCTGTTAAATATATTATTCTTATATTCTCTTTAGAGTGCTACTATGAGGTGAATGGGATATTTAGATGGGGACTGGACAGATTCCGAACACAGTATACGGGTGGCCGGGCCTCACGTTGATGCATCAGCCATATCATGAATACCTGCACGTTGTCATGAATTAACGCCAGGCAGAGATTGACTCCAAGACTCGAAGCTGTGAAGCGCTTCGGCGTCTCTTATTGGGAAGAATATTTGGAAATGTTATACTTACGTAATATACGCGATGGGCCCAAGGCAGCTACCTACTTGCCAGTGAACTTGCCTTACTCCCAGACGGATGTCCAGCTCATTATCAGACGCTTTTACTATACGGATTTCTATCCTCATCTGAACCGCGTGTCCCGATGGACGATTACTCTTTTGATCCAAGCAGAACTTCGTTTGGAGACAACTCACACATGAACTCGAATAACAACAGTCGTCTTCATGAACCCTTTTTATCGACTCCCTCTGGTGTTGGGACTAATAACATGCCGAATATTGCTGGTGCAGCGCAAAATCAACAATGGATTCCTCAGGCCATGATGATGTTCAACCAGAATGCTATACTTGCACCAAACCTAAGCCAAGATCCTTGGAACATGAACGCGGTTCAAGCGATACCTATGCAGTTGACCCGTCCTTCATCTATCCCACCGAACACCCCTCATAATATGCAACGACAGCAGCAGCAGCAGCAAGTGAGCTCATAGCATGGACTTTGGACTTGTAAAGATGGTTTGACATATTCCTAGATGTCGAATATGCAACTATCGCAACCTATGCGTTCCTACGAGCATCCACAATTGAGCCAAAGTCAACTACAGAACATGGGCTCCTCTTTCATACCACAGTTTCCGCAGCAAAATATTCAATACCCGTCAATGCAGAGGCTCCCATCTTCCTTTTTGCCAACACATGTTTCCTCGAACAATACCCAAGCAGCAACCCCTATCCAACCTATGCTTCAATTCAACTCCCAAGCTGCAAACAATATGTCTTCAGCACCTCAAATGTTCCAGCAGCCTCAATTCCTACCGCCTACTCCAACTAAACCATCGCCTCCGGTGGGGGGCCGGGCTGGCGATGATAACGTTATACAGAAAGCTCTTCTAAAAAGCCTCCCAGCAGGTAAAACACTGCGCCAGACATTGGAGTCGCTTGATGGGGTGATAGTTAAATCCTTTTGTAAGATATATAAGCAAACTTATACTAGTCAAACAGATAAACGGCTATTCGTCATTGCAATGGAAGGATTATTATCTTGATAACAAAGAGCGATTCGACAAACTTTTTGTGAAGCAGGAGGAGCTTACAGCTGAGAGAAATACGGAATCGCCCATGGTTGAATTTTCTGCTGAAAGCTCGTCCAAAAGACCGTCAGCTGATTCGCCTAAATCGCCCAAGAAACGGCAAGAGCCTCGAAGTCACTCATCTACACCACTTAATATGGCTCCGAGTGCGCGCAGCTCTTCTGCGCCAAAATCCTCCAAGGCAGACACAATACCCAAGAATGAACCTCGTAGAAGGCAGACCATAAATAGTATTTTAGTCTCTACAATGCCAGGGACCCTTCCGCCTGGCCTACAACTACCCCATGCAGATATTCAGGTGCCTGAACCGCCTTCACGCTCTCCGACACCACCAGATGATGTTGAACCACTTCCATCACGCAAAGGGAATAAGTATACCGTACAGGATAAGGTACGAATTTGCCGGTATCTATTTGGATGCGCATATCAAATGCTTTGACAGGAGTATTTCGTCAAATTTATTACTTGGCGCCTCGAAAATGACCCTTCACTAACCAAACAAGAGCTTTGTACTGCGCTATCACAAAAGGTTTATCTTTACAGATTTGTTCATTTCTTTCACTAAAACTACATATTTTAGGCGTCTCATCACTCGGCTTCAAGCTGGGCAGCTCACTGGCATTCGCGGCATGACCTCGCCGACAAGATACTTTTCTCATACAACCAAAAAGTTTTAGAATCTGCGTCAAATGAAAAAGGAAGCCCAGACCCGGAGGAATCATCCGACCCTAACTCCAGTTCAGATGAGTCCAGCCAAGAAGAAGTCCGCTTTCCCAATGAGAAAGATAAGAAGTCACTCGGCGGAAAAGGTGATCCTTATACAGCCGCAGAACTTCGTATCTTTGCCTTTGAGATCGCACGCAGTCGAGATTGGAATAACGATCGGACTGCTTTTTGGAGCAACTTCTTGGACAAGGTACGCGCAGGTAAAGTTCCAAATACGTATAGTTAATCTGGGTTTGTCTAGTATCCTCAACGCTCTATCAGCTCCTGGAGAGAATACTACCGCCGTCATGAAAACGGTTAGCTAAATTCTGGTCAACCCTGCTTTCAGGTACTGATGGTGTTTTGCAGAGGTTGATGATATGATCAATAAATATAAACGGCAATTGCGCAAACAAGAGAAGGAAACGCCTCAAATAGACCAGCATTCAATGCCTCCACGCCTTTCAAAGCGCAAGGCGTCAATCTCGAATCAGGATTTCAAGCGACGTACCCTAAAGCAAGCAAAAATAGCGAACGCGGATGAAGATGAAGTATCTAGTGCCACAGACTCAGAAATAGACGCAGACTATGAGGAAGAGTGATTTAAGATGGCTTGAGATAATTTCCAGATGT
The DNA here is from genome assembly GCA_018343915.1 of Agroathelia rolfsii. Taxonomy (NCBI): domain Eukaryota; kingdom Fungi; phylum Basidiomycota; class Agaricomycetes; order Amylocorticiales; family Amylocorticiaceae; genus Agroathelia; species Agroathelia rolfsii. Next base: position 3,172,149 of record JABRWF010000001.1, on the reverse strand, counting down.
GGGGATGATATATTGATTTTCTAGCTCCATCTTCAAGTTTTTTTGTCGATGATTGTTGTGCCACTTCCATTGTATAGCATAGCATATCTTTTCGTTTCTTGCTTCTTACGCGTTGTTAGTTTTTTTTTGAAAAATAATCTAGATGGATGAAGTAGTAATATGCCTCGTTACAGATGCAACTTTTGAAGCAGCTTAATGCCTGCGGCCTGAGGGCCGCGTTTGAAGCACGTGCATATCGATTGCGATTGTCGTTACTCACCTAGGCTCGCGTCAACCTGCATTGCTACCCTACCCCTCTTGTCTCCAACCCACCACCACCGACAACTCACGACCTCACGAATTACTGATACACCATGGATGAAGAATATGACGTGCATAAACCTGTTTTCTGCCTTCATCGCATTACTTACATCCTATTCAGGTTATCGTGCTTGGCACGGGCTTGACCGAGTGTATTCTCTCGGGTCTGCTGTCTGTTGAGGGCAAGAAGGTCCTTCACATGGACCGTAACGACTACTATGGTGGAGACAGTGCCAGCTTGAACTTGACCCAGGCACGTTTCTTATTAGGAATCAGTTGTGTTATTCTAATCATCTCTTCAGCTCTGGCGCAAGTACAAGCCAGACCAGACGCCTCCTCAGGAATTGGGTCGTGATAGGGACTACGCCGTAGATCTCGTGCCAAAGTTCATCATCGCGTCTGGGGAGCTCACTAAGATCTTGGTTCACACGGACGTTACACGCTATCTCGAATTCAAGCAGATATCTGGTAGCTTTGTCTATCGAGATGGCAAGATCTCGAAAGTTCCCAGCACCGAGCTAGAAGCCGTCAAGTCGCCGCTGATGGGTATATTTGAGAAGAGGCGTGCTAAGAAATTCTTTGAGTTCTTGCAAAGCTGGAAGGATGATGACCCCAGCACTCATCAGGGCATGTGTTTTTGGAGATCTTGTCGATTATATACTAATGATATTGCCGTGACTTCAGGTATCAACCTTGATAGGGACAGCATGAAGACTGTCTACGAGAAGTTCGGCTTGGAACCTGGAACTCAAGACTTCATCGGACACGCTATGGCCCTGTATTTGACTGATGAGTATGTATCTCAGACACTCATACTAAGAAGATATACTCAGCCATATTAGCTACATCACCAAGCCGGCTCGTCCTACATACGACCGTATCGTGCTCTATACCTCTTCCATGGCACGTTACGGCAAATCACCCTACATTTACCCTCTCTATGGTCTCGGGGAACTGCCGCAATCTTTCGCCCGCCTGAGTGCTATCTATGGTGGTACCTATATGCTGGATAAGCAGATTGATCAGATTGTTACCGACTCAGATGGCAAGTTCGTCGGTGTGACAAGTGGTGGCGAAACTGTCAAGGCCAAGCAGGTCATTGGTGATCCAAGCTACTTCGGTGCCGGCAAGGAGTCTCAAGATGGCAAGGTCAGGGTCGTTGAAGAAGGCAAGGTTGTTCGGGCGATTTGTATTCTCAAGCACCCCATTCCCGGTACCGATGACAGTGATAGCGTGCAGATTATCATTCCACAGAACCAAGTCAATAGGCGCAACGGTCAGTGATAGCCTTTTAGTCTTTGATTTTTGCTAAGTGACACTTTCAACCAGATATCTACATTGCAATGGTATCCTCGACCCACAATGTGTGTGCCAAGGATGTCTACGTCGCTATCGTGAGCACAATCGTAGAGACAGGCAATCCCGAGTTGGAAATTGCTCCTGGCCTTCAGCTTCTTGGCCCCATCTACGAGAAGTAAGTCGTGCTGGATTTGGCTCTTTCTTTTATTCTTATTCTTCTAATGGCACTTCACAGGTTCGTCTCTGTTACTCCTCTTTACACCCCTGTCTCATCCGGCCAAGCGGATAACATCTTTATCACTCGCTCCTATGACGCTACTTCTCACTTCGAAACTGTTGTCGAGGATGTGAAAGATGTTTGGAAGCGTATCATCGGCCAGGACCTCGTCCTCAAGAAGAGGGAGCAGATAGAGGCGGAGCAGTGATCAAATAGATCGAACCATTACTTCTGCTTGACGCTTATCATTCATCTGGAAATCATTTCATGTATTATCTACTAGTTAACGTTGCTGTCATGATGAAAACAAATCCATAATCCTAAAAGCCGAATGCGCTCATGTCAAACTCCTGGACCTTGACGTCCTGTTTAGCCGACTTCAAGAGACTGCCCAAGCCGGCCTTACGCGAAAGCAAGTCCCCTTCCTCCTTGATTACATCGTGCTGCACAGCATGATAAATGGGTTCTGGAGAAGGACGGCGTGTTGGCGGCTCTGAAGGAATGTCCATGTCAATTGCCATTGACGAACGGCGACGCGTATGGAGAATTGCAGGCAGATGCTGCCTGCTTGTTGTAGGAGAACCCTTCTCATATGGCCCAATGGCGGAAGTCCATCCAGTAGCAGGACTAGGTCGTTCAAATGACCAAGTGCGCAGCAGACTAACTGCGAGGACATGACAACCTATTGAAGGTTATGACCCTAAGTTAATCTGAATCAAGGACATGCGATACACACCCATTTGAGTGAATACGCGAGCTGTTTGGAGCACAAACTTATACTCCAGTCTTCCAGGGATTTCGCTGGTACCCTTTGCCGTTTGCAGGGTTTTTGATCTGAGCTGTGCAAACAACAATGCCAGGCTAGGATCATCGTATCTCGTTCGGCTAATCTCGGATGGCACTGGATCTAATTCTTGGGCGATATCCTGTAACGGCGTCTTTGCATCAAGCTAACATGAACATTTCTTCTTCAAGGATAGAACAATTGGAACTTACTAAAAGTACACGAATCGTTAGGTCACGCCGGCCTTGCATCCAAAACGCCCAGCCGGCCAGCCACCTGTTACTCTCCTGGAACGCCATCGGGACAACGGTATGATTTAGTATGTCTAGCAATATAGGACCATCATTTCTGCCTTCCACAATACGAGCAAGTGCAATGGCTAATTGAAAATCACCCAGTTGCTTGATGCACACATTCACAGCATCTTTCAAGCTACCACCTAGGAGGAAAAAGGCAGCAGCATACTCTACAACTCTTATTATGAGAAATTGTATTTAAACAAAGGGCAGTAATCTTGGCTCACCAAATCTTCTCTTACTCAGCAACGCAAACGCATTCTTATTTGCTGCTGTACGCCACCTCGCCTCTCTAAAATCATTGTTGAGGAATTTCAACATGACCGCTTGTTCTTTGTGCCATGCGGCCTGTTTCCAGAGACCATGCACTAGTTTTACTTTGCCCAATGCAAAGTAATATAAGGAACAAGCTGTTGGATCCCGATTATCGCCTGCTGTATACTCAGTCCTTGCAACGGCCTCGATGTGTGCTTTCTATTAGATAAAAATCAGTTTAGCAGCAGAGATGGAGGAGAGATATTACCAGTGTGTCAATTGATTTCAGCCATATCGCTACGCCGAGGGCTCTAGTGTCATTCCAGCTCATCTTTCCACCGCATGCAGCTCTGGATGCGTCAAGGAGAATTTCTTGACTCTCGCTATGGAATGCCCATATCATATCTCTAAAACGTAAACGCTCCCTCCTTCCGGTCAAGCGTGGCTGAGTTCCAGAAGTTTGGCCAGGAGGACTGGCAGGTGACGAAGGGTTTGATACGCGACGGTTCAATATATAGAATGAGCGCATGGAAATAAGATATCGGAGGCCATTGCTGTCCAGAGCGCGGCGTTGTTCATCAATCTACATACGAGTGATGTGAGTGATTCATCTTGTTTGTCCGAGCGATAACATGCCTCAAGGGTGGCTTGAATAAGCACCAATAGATGCTGGTGTTCGTTGGGTGTCAGATGCGGAAGTGGGTGTTCTTCCAACTGTTCAATCAACTTTAGGACTGAAGAACGAGAAAAGGCGTTCTCTTCTTCCCTAGAGACATATCACGTCAGTAGAATCCTAAAAATACCTGTTTCTGACGAACTCATTGTCCAATTCGGTGGTAGAGAACAGGCCGCTATATTGCCTCGTACGATCAATCTCAATGATAGAAATTAGGATAAGAGTAAGCCGAATACACAGTCACCTTAAAACCCATTTGCATACCTTATTTTGACGTTTTGCTGATTCAGAGTCATCTTCAAAATAATCCCAGATTTCCAACGGTTTCCAAGCTAGTTGATCTCGAGATTGCTCTTCTGTAGACGTGCACACCAGCAGCGCGAGCTTTACGATTATGCTTTTTACTAGCTCCACCTTGCCTGGAAAGACAGTGTCCAGATCAGAACGTAGTTGTTATTAAGACTAGTTTACACACCCCACAGAAGACATTGTAGTAGCATCTGAGGATGATAATCAGGCAACGGTCCATTGAGACGTGCTACACTTTCAAAGAGGCGTTCTTCAGGTTCTTTCCCGTTGAGTTGTGTTGGTTCTTGACTGTATAGTAACATATATGGCCCTGACCCCACCATGAAAGATCCGTCTGCAAGCCATATGGAATCTCCAATTGGGTGAGGGATCATACTGTGAGAATACTTAATTCGGCGGCTAAAACGTCAGGGTCATGTATACGCACTCCTCCAAAGATATTGACCAGCAAATTGACCACTTGGGGTCGTTATCAAAATAAGATGTGCGCATCTGGCACAAAATTTCGACATGATGCGCAAATCCTATTGCTAAGATAGACTGAGAATCTGGTGTTGAGGTCCAATCAAGATCATTGATTGATTCCGTGCTGTTGAAATGAATTTGAATAGTTTAATAGACCAGATTCAGAATTTAAGCAAGATGTTTCTACCTGTATACTCGACTAAACTCTAAGCCTGATGCAAACTCGGACTCTTGCGAGTCCCAAATCGTCAATTCCTCGCCCTCCGGCGTTGGTATAACTGTGGATTGGGCAAACGATGTTAGGGTCGATCACAATCAGTGTGCGACGTTTTGTGATGTATAACACTTACCTAGTGCAGATTTCTTGACAGAGCTACACTTTGCCATTCTCAGCCCAGTCCGGTGTGTTCTGACTTCCCCTGTCTGCTTCCACTTTTGCGAAGAATTGGTATTGGAATCAAAGACCCAAAAGGCAAGCTCGCCGTCGTCTGAGATGCTTAGCAGATCGTCGTGTGTACTGGTGATTTGAGCAGATTTTGGTCCGCTCCAGGCCATTGGATCAACCGGGACAATCATTTGGGGGGGACGAGGAAGTGGAAGAGCAATAGGTGAAATGTAGATGGAAGGAGTAGATAAGGACAAAGATGCCTTGCTGATGGATATTTGTATGACTTCAATCTCTGTCGTAATGCCGATAATGATCTCGCATGATGAACCTGTGCTCGACGTGGAGAACAATGTAAAAAGAGCAAGCAAATTAGGAGCTTCCAATGTTACAACCGGCTGAGATATCTGGTGTGTTGAGTTCGTTACGTGGTACACAAGAAGTGAATCTTGTTTGCTATATGTGACGAAACTATGACCTAAATTATGATAAGCAAAAGACTCGACCAGATTGTTTAACCTGGATACGTACCGCCATCCAAAACGGCTACTAGGTCCACCCTCTTCCAGCCTCCACAATTTTTGAGCAATGTAGCCTTGCCCTGCTCCTTGCTTGATCTCCAGACTTCCAGGTCATTTTCTCGCATGACGGCGAGTCCTCCTCCATCGGGTGTGCGTGTAAAGCCCTGTATCTTGGATGGGCTGGCGCTTTCTTGGGAGGAAGTTAGGCTGGTTGATATGAGCTTGAGACCTGAAGCCTTTCCATCGAAAAACTCGAGTGGATCCAGACGATAATTGGCAAGTGGCGCCGATGTAACTAATATGAGCGAACCATCTGTTGCTTCTGTTCCACCCCCACTAAGCAAGAGGTAGAGATGGCCCGGGACAGTCATATTGGTGGGAGGGAATGTGGATGGCTCTGTATGCTGTAATGTAAATTGACGCAACAAAGTCGGTGGACGGCGATCTATATTCTATTTAAATTTAGCAATTCATGTTTGAACCAAACCATTGTATGATAAAACGACAGAACGGGAAAGTTACTAACGGCAAGGGCAGAAACAACTACAGACCCATCAGCCAGTACGCGCAGGAAGATGTCCCACCCTTCTTCGATAATCTCCCTTAAACGACGATGTGAGGCCTTCTCGGAGTCATTTGGAAGCCGAGATATAGTTCGGGATATAGCCTTGCTATAGATAGCACGATCAAGCCAGTAAATTCCTGACTGACCTGGACTGGAGAACTTGGAAGCAAGGTCATAAGAGTGGGGAAGAGAGGAGAACAAGTCGATTGATGCATGTAGCTGAAGCCGCTGAGGAGAGTCTAAGACGGGTGAGAATACTCTGAGTGTGGAATCGGCCGTTATGGTATATAGTAGAAGATCGTCTCTGTAAGAAGTAAGGTTGGAGCGTGTAATGAGTGATCCAACCAAAGCACCATACCGGCTAGAAGCAAGCGGGTGTCTCCAAACAACATCGGTAATTTGGCGAGGATGTCTTATTTCCTGGGTTTTGCGACCAGAGGTGGTAGAATATAGTCGAAGGATATTGTCCTCCTGCCCGAAGTTAAAAACTGCCAATTTAAAGACAATCTTGCATACCGATGATACAGTAGTGATGTACATTAAAGAAGGCGAGAAACGAGATAAGATTGGCGAAGGTATACTGTAGGATATTGTTAATCCGTATTCCTATGGACAACATATAAAAGAGTAGACTTGCAAAGATGTCCATTTGGGTGACCAGGTGGGCAAGTCATTATCTAGAATTAATGTGTGGACCGAGAGCCCATGTCGAGTTCCCACAGCAAGAAGACCTAAGCATTCCAGTTTAGCCAGCTTGCCCTGGAACCTCAAGATTAGACACACCGGATTTGCAATCCAGTGAGGTGATATCGCGAGTGACCTCCAAGGTGAGGGATGAATGTATGCGCCACTCGTTCTTCCGATTCTCAGAGAGTGTCCAGGCGGCGATTTTATGATCGAGAGCCGCGACTATCTACAATGCGGGGTCTTAGTCTGAAGATTTTTGGTAAATATCCTTTAAACATGCCAATTTCATTCCAGAATCAACGGAGATGCAAGAGATGGCTTCTGTGGATGCTCCTGCTCCAGGAAAAACATCTTCAAAAGAGAGAATACGTTTGAGAGAGAGGTCTGCTGCATCGAGAATTATGATGGACTGGGCCGAGGAGTATATCTAATGCCAAGTTGAAGACCAGCTGATTGAATCGGTTACAGTATTTGTCTTACTATCAAAGTCTCACTTGCTACAGCAAGATGATGCAGTCGGTTCACAGGTTCACCTGTGTAAGCCTTTTGAAGATGGAGCATTAAATCACAGTACTATTATTGGGGTTTGGTACCGAAGGAGTACGTCCTAAACCAAATGTCGTCCTCTCTCAAACCAGTTCCTATAAATGGATAAACCAGCTTAGTCCAGTCAAGTATTGATTAGATAATATGAGCATGGCACACTCGTGACACTATGACGCAGGTGCAAATACGTCAGCAGGTGCTTTCAATTGCTGCAGTGCACGCCGCTGAGGTCAAGTCAACTTGCAGTCAGCCCTCGCTGAATACTACAGACTACTCCAGGCCCGACTGCGCATGCACTCAGGACCTGTTGTCCTCTATCCACATCTACCATGCGCTGCTGGCACCTCTTGTTAGCCCTTTCTGCTAGCACCTCTGCCTACCAAATCCCTCTTTCAACCCCATCATCCACATTTACAACCAATCTCGTTGACGCACTTAGCAATGACTCTGATTACAGTATCCTACTCAAGCTCTTCCAGCGCGCACGGCTGATTCCTACCATAAATCGCTTTGAGAACGCGACTATATTCGCGCCCACAAACGATGCCATCAAACGGCACGACTCTTTCTGGAATTCAGTCTACCTCGATGACTCGGATTTAGTGGATAATGTACATGAACAACTTCGTCAAGAATTGTTCTATCACCTCTTGAATTATACCGTCTCAGAATTACCCAGGGATGACAAGGCGAATCCGGTACTTGTCAAGACCTTACATTATCCGAAGGTCTATGTAGATCCCCCAACAGATGAGCCTCCGCCTCATCCACCATGGATGCCCATACCCCACGGGCTACTTGGAGACGAACCACAAAGACTGAGGCTTGCGGCACGTGAAGGGAGTACGTGGGTGGGTGTTGATGCATTTGGAAAAGGCGGCGCAAAGGTTGTCGCAGAGCCAGTCAAGACTGCGAACGGCCTTTTGGTTAAGATCGAAGATGTGCTGAAGGTACCGGTAGACATAGGCAAGTGCTAGTCACGCTCTGCTATATTTCGATGAGTATAAGCATACAGAAGTCTAATATAAGGGTTATAGCGAGCACTCTGTCACAATATCCGGCTGTGTCTTATTTCAACGATGTCTTAACACCAGAAACTACGAAACTCTTGAACACGACGTCAGAATTGACGTTATTCCTACCGGCAAACGATGCATGGGGAAAGCTGGACAAGCTTGAGCGTCTCTATCTCGAGAGTGGTTGGGCAACTGATGACTTGCAAAAGATTATTCGAATGCATGCTGTTGCTGCAAAAGGGGTCAAATGGACGGATAAACTCAAGTCTGGGGACAAATGTATAGTCATGTTTGCTCTGGTTTTGCTAATTTGTTCTCACAATTGATGATACAGTGAAAACTATCAGTGGTACCGAGCTCGACGTTTCCATTGACTCAGGGAATGCCACAATTTCCCATGCCTCGATTGTTCAGCCGGATATCTACGCTTCCAATGGCGTCATACATTTCATATCTGAACTCATCATCCCTCCGGGCTCCATCGAACTGACACCCGAGAAATACCTTCTTGCACTTAACTGCTCTAAGTTCGTCTCATTGATGCATTCCGTTAACTTAACTTCTTTCATCAATGATACATCTGCCGAATACACGATCCTTGCACCGCAAGACGACGTTATTTCAGTATTTGGGGGGGATGGGCTTCCAAAGGAGGGCAGCAAGCAGCTCGAGAAGGTACTCCGGTATCACATCATTCCCGGCAACTGGACACCTGGGAGACTCGAGAGTAAGCCGTTATTGGAGACCGCATTACTGGAGGAGGGGCTCGATGGGGGTAAGCAGGTCCTCCACGTTGATGTGACCGACGGAAAGCATATTCGCTTCGGAGGCGCCGGTATACTTAGAGATCCCAGTGAGTTCTATACTCTCGCTATCATAACGGAAATTCATAATCCATTCTAGTTATCGTCAATAAGACTACCATTTATCTCATTTCCCGCCCTCTCAGTCCACCCGTTGATGCCCTAGACACCATATTGCCTGAACTGGACTTGTCCTCTTTCCTTGCTGCGATATTTTCCACATCACTCGCCGATATCCTACGGAAACAACCGCGGACCTCAATTCTCGTCCCCCATAATGATGCCTTTAAACGGCTAGGCATGCTTGTCAGCGACTATCTGCTTTCATCCTCATCCAAGGCTGAGCTCGAGCATCTTATTCTGCATCACGTAATTGATGGCGTTGAATATGCAGATGCACTCCTGAAAGGATCCCAGCGCACCTTTCCTACATTGGAAGGCACCGATATTCAAATTCATCGGAGCCAACAGAATTCCACAATCACAGTGTCACCGAGTGGTGGTTGGGCCCATATGCTCTCTGCATTGACACCTACCGAGCGTCTGACACAGACTGGAGTCGTCCATGAGCTCTCCGATATACTCCTTCCGCGATCCGTTGACATTACGCTCGGGAAGTTGGCAAAGTCGGCGAAAGGCTCGACCATGGCTGGGCTCGTCGCGAAAGCAGGTTTGGACTGGATACTTAATGGCACTGCTCCTCCAGAAGGCTCTCCGTGGGCTGAAGCTGACCTTTCTGCTGACGGGTGGACCTTGCTATGCCCAACTGATGACGCGTTTAAGGGCTACAATCTAACAGAATTATATGCGGATATACCAGCCCTAACCGTCCTCGTCGCTCAGCACATCGTATGGTCGATGCCTTCCCCCAAGACCCAAAGCGTGTCGCACTTCATCGTAGACGCACTAAACAACAATAGACCATTATCTTTGGATTCACAGCAAGCGTACAAAACCATTCTGTCGCAGAGCCACGAGTATGGTGACATTGTCTTCCGTCCTTCTGATACTCCCTCAGAGCTGGGTTCATACCTTGTCGGCATCAAGGGTGCCCGCGGCACCTCCGGTGACAAGGACTGGGCCCAGGTTCTGGCCTGGGGTAGAGCCACTACTGGCGGCGGCAGGGGTGGTGTAATCCAGATCGATCGCGTTTTGGCGCCATATTATCCACCATGGTGGCTCAAATACGGTGCCCCGGTTTTGGTTGGGATTCTTGGGGGTGTGGGTATCTGCTTCTTCTTCGTAGGGGTGCGATGGGTATGGCGCAAGGACATGAGGGAGGCGACATATGAGCCAGTGGGCGGATTTAGTCGCGAGGAGATGGATGAGTAGTGCGTTGATTGGTACCTTTTTGGACGAGTTTTCCTGCATGCCTTTGATTTTGATTTTGATCTTTCGTGCATATATTAGTCTTATTGTCAGCTCCCACAAACGAGACATTTGATACGCTAACTTAAGATATGTAGTATACCTAGTTGATTATTTGCCTATGGGGCCTTTGCATGCCAATGTTCATGAATTTCCACATCCAATCTTTACATCGCAATTAGCGTCGTTTGAGCGGTCACTTGGATGGTTGTTGCTTGACCCGGAGACATGCGCCGATCCAACTGCGTCAATGCAAGTGCGGACGTTGCGGAAATCATATGCCACGGCAATGACCGCGTCTGTGGCTGTATCTGGCTCACGACTAACCGGTTCAAACGCCGAGTAGCAATGCCAGGATCGCTCACCCCTACTTTTTCTCTTCTTCCATCATCTGTACTCGGTCTGCAGCCATGGTAAGACGTTCGTTTTCATGATGCCTCCAATATTATCGATCCTTACATTGTGGACATAGAGCAACACAGAAGCAGAGACACTGGCAACACCTCAAGCTGCCAAGACATCTGCAGCTGAATCTATTAAGTCCTTCGTCTCTGGAGGGTTCGGTGGTGTAGCCGCTGTCTGTGTTGGTATGGATAGTACTTGAGGGACTTGAGTTCTTGGATACTTCTTATTAACTGGTTGGCCGTTTTAGGGCACCCATTCGATCTTACGAAGACTAGGCTGCAAACGGCAGGCCCCGGAACATACACAGGTGCAATCGATGTGGTTAAAAAGACACTGGCCAGAGATGGTGTTTCTGGGTGGGAAGAACATTCTTCTAACCTCTACGATGTTGATTGCTCATGAAACAATATTTCTCAGAATGTATCGCGGTATTGTCCCTCCTCTACTTGGCGTAACACCCATCTTCGCCGTTTCCTTCTGGGTACGGCTATTATTCTGATTACCCTTAGCCCATCTGTACTAATCTGTATTCCCAGGCATACGACACTTCCAAGCAACTCATCTATGCACTTACGCCAAACCGTAAATCAGAGACGTTGTCCACTCCAGAGCTCGCTCTTGCCGGATTCTTGTCAGCAGGCCCGACAACGTTGGTCACCGCCCCTGTGGAAAGAGCAAAGGTCCTTTTGCAGGTGAGCACTTTGATATGAAAGTCAATGCCGGTGCTTTACATGTATTATCGTCACAGGTCCAAGGCCAAGGTGGCTCTGAGAGACAGTACAAAGGTGTCATTGATGTCATCGGACACTTGTACAAGGAAGGTGGTATGCGCAGTATTTTCCGTGGCACGGGCGCAACTATTGCTCGTGATGGTCCGGGAAGCGCTGCGTAAGTGTTGAAATTAATCAGTATAATAGACTGGGCGTTCTTATCCTTGATTGACAGATACTTCGCCGCTTATGAGGTCACGAAGAAACTGCTGACGCCAGCAGGTGCGACCTCGGCAGACCTCAACCTGGGAGCCGTCATCGTTGCCGGTGGTACCGCAGGTGTGGCTATGTGGGCCCTGGCTATTCCTCCCGATGTCAGTGTTTGCTTGTTTTAGTTTTCTTTCGCTCACTATAGCTCACGATCCTCATTATTTTAGGTCTTGAAATCCCGCATTCAATCGGCTCCTGAAGGCACTTACTCCGGCCTTCTCGACTGTGCCCGTAAGACGATCGCAGCTGATGGCGTTGCTGCCCTCTGGAAAGGATTCGGACCCGCCATGGCCAGAGTCAGTCAACCCCGACCCTTTCACTACTCTTTCAAAATAGCTAACCGTCATGTTTTTAGGCATTCCCGGCAAACGCCGCAACCTTTGTGAGTCAAGCGTTTTTGATTGCCTTTATCTTCTCTGTACTAATTTCGTCAATAGTTGGGTGTGGAAGCGTCAAGAAAACTGCTAGACAAGTTCCTTTAGATTTAGAATATTGGGATGATAACAGGACTTGGTTTGAGCACTACGTTTGTACATTTGTAGAACATCTTATCTTGGATTCATGGACTTCAATAAATAAAGTGGGTCAATGCGTAAACGTTCTGAGTATTGATGAATCTCGGGTATCCAGTGTTACAATTACACGGATGATTAGCAGGTTCTAATACGTTCCAAAGACTTGATTAGTTATGAATCAAACACGATTGGAGATCTTTGAACAAGGGCGTTTCGGATGATAGCAGCCAGGGTCAAGCTCTATTTTTTGATCCTTTAGAAGGGTATACAATATTCGAAGACTATGAAATACATGTACAATGAAGATAAATACCATGAGTATTTTTGTTTGATTTCATGAACGCCCTTCATCGCCAACTCGAAGGTATTTTATTGATCGCCTCGCTCCAGACACCCAACCGGCCTTCCTCCCAGCCCTCGACCCACTTCAGTCCCTCGACACCCCGCCTGCCTTCCTCAATCTTGAGCCGTTTCTCTGCATCGCACCAGAAGAGCACCCATTTCCCGAGGCGTATGTGCCCCGTGCTCCTCTCAAAGTACCATTTATTGACAGGATTATCCGAACGACTGCGCCATACCAGATCACGGCCCTCGCCTTTGCCCTCCTTGCCGCCGTTAGGGTTGGCCGAGAACGGATGGCCAAGCCCATAAGACTCGTCATGGAGCGCGACCCACAAAAAGTCAACGGTGCCATCGCCTTGGTTCTCGGGCAGCACGGCAAACTTGTCGAGGTAGGAAATCGGCCCCGTTGCGCTGGGCTCGTTGGTAACGATCGCGGCGCCGACGTAGTCGCCGGCAATGATCACAAAGTCGAGGCATTGCTCGAGGCGAGCGTAGAATGCGGCTTCGTCTAGCTCACGCTTGAAGCTTTGTTGGAGCAGCTTCTTCAGCTTCGTCCGGTCGATCTCATTGACATTCTTAATGACGGTGATAGGCATTCCACGCCTAAGGAGAGTTGGGGTCTCTGAGGAAAGACTTCGATTGCCTTGCAGGAGCGCGTGAGGTAGACTGGAGCTGACGGCTGGCTTGTTGGTAATAAGATGGCCGATGAGCGAACTTGGAGATCGGTGTGATACCATGATTGCTGACGAAGTGGGGGGCATGTACGACAGGCATGTGCGAGCGAGAGAAAGGTTGGATAGTGAAGATGGATGGGAGGCTTTCCATGGGGATTGGAATGTCGAATGGATATAAGAATACTCCGACTCCAAATTGATGAGTAGATGAGGGAGTCCGGCTCGAGCATACGATGGCACACCGCCCTCGCGGTTGATAATCATGAGTCGTAGAGGTGTGAGGTCCACATTGCTATCAAGTGAAGATGTAGATGGTGCTTGGGCATCAACCTCGGCTGCTTCAACCATGCCACGAGCAAGAGCAGCTATGACGTCATTAGAATCAACTCGTACTGAACGGCAGAACGTATCTAGGGCGAATGGAGGCAAAACAGGTATTTCACCCGAGCGGAGGGATGAGCGGATGCTAGTGAGATCAGAAGGAAATGTATGCGCCTCTGGCGGTTCAACCCCTGAGGGAGGGTGGACATCGTCTCCAGGCTTGGGCCCCAGCCTAACCACAAGATCAAGTACAGGGCGTGCTTTGGCACCATGCTTCTCCAATGCCGTAACAACGCGCATGGTATCCTCAATGACGGCCTTGCGGTCTCCCTCCTCGCCGCGGGGAATGTTTTCGTTCTCAATTACGATGACACTCGTGAGGCCGAGTTTTTCTAGGTAAACCAACCCACGGGTGATGCTCTCCAACTGTATGTCCGTGAAGGGACCTTGCATCTTGACGAGAGCTGTGCGACGATGGATGGGATTTAGAATAGAGGCGACTACTGGAGATGGTTTGGGGACGACAATGTCTTGCTCCTTGGACGGCGTCGCTGTTGCTGTTGCTATTGTTGCAGGTTCTTTGATCTGAGGTAGCACAGCGGGTGCAGCAAGCGTAACGGGTTTCTGACGAGGACCAAAGCTTGTAAGATACGATTTTGCATCCCGTGCAGTAGACGTCGACTTTAAGACAGAGAGAATGAAATCCTAAAAATGACGAAAAACAATGTCATTGAATAACTGATGAAAGCGGCACAATTTTTTCCCCCTTGAATATTACCCACATTGCTGTGAAGCTCCTCTTCACCCAAGGGCGTTTTAGACTCTTGAACAGTCTATGAAAAGCTTTAGTCCGAAATTGAGATAACCTTGCGGCAGTGGCGGGCTCACAGCAAAGGATGCTTTCTTGGGTTTGACTAGACTTGCCAGGCGATGGCCACCCAGGCGACCCGTGCGTGAGCCCAACATGTTTCTGGTTCGTTTGCTTATGAAGAGAAGGGGTACGTTGGAGGGGTACTAGAAGGCGAAGAGGGATGGATTTGTGAAGATGGGGATGCGTCTATGAGTCATAATATAGCAGCTGGGTGTTGTGCGCTGTGCATGGTAGTTTACGCGGAAGGCGTCCGGAAAAAACATCGTCAAGAGAGCTACTTCACAGATCTGATGATATCACCCATCCAATCGCATTTATAGAATATACATGTAGCTGTGCTAATTCGCCATTCGCCATTCTCCATCATCTGGTTTCATCTTATAACAGAGCTGATTTCGCCCACGCCTAAGCTGCCAGCTACTAGTACCACGCATCTCGAGGCCAAAAGCACGCAATGCATCTATTATAGTATATTACATTCCTTGTGTCATCTAATACGAGCACGTTCGATGCCATAGAATTTTCAGATCGCAAAGCATTCAACCAAGTTTCGCATTTTTCCGGGTCTATGAATCACAGGACCTGATCTTTACACTTATTATAATACCAATCCGAGACGTTCGCTGAAGATGGCTGTAACAAGTGCCAAATATGCCCAAGGAAATTTAAAGTTCTTTAGATGTAATTAATGGATACAGTACTAATAAAGGCATCAATATGTCCTTTTTTTGTTCCAATGAAATCGATTACCTGTGTTATCACAGCTGGGCCGTCACCAACATATGATTCACAGCTTCAAAGACCCTGCAAACAAACGTCATCCTGGCCCTGAACAAAAAATACACAGCTGGTGCATCCGGAGATATTTGCCATGAGCAAAGCAGTGATTCTGGTGATGTCTAATGCCGTAATCTTCCAATTATTGCTTTGTGTTTCAAACACACAGGAGGGGTAAAGTAAACGCAAGAACCGAATATAGTATTCTCATGCAAAGACGCTCGAGGCATTTGAGCACAATATGGCACTCATAAATTTGCATCACAGCTGCTACGTGCAGCTCCTCGACACCGCATTGGTGTTCGTTAGATGCAAGGTGATATATTTGAGTGGGATGAACACAGCGCATTAAGTATGACTATGATACCAATAAATGAGATACGCATGAGTAAGCCATAGCTAGAGTAATTTTTGCCGTTACTTTGTGAGCCAGTTGTGAGTACTAGCGCCCATTCATTTGGTGTATGATTTCAAAACGGGCACACAAAAAGTCGTTGCTTTTACACAGGAAGCAGCCAATCAGAAACTGAGAAGATCACGTGAACCCTGGTAAGATCGGTGACTTGTGGTATGTAGGGGCCATCAACCTCAGTCACGGTGGAACGGATGTCACTATCCCATGGCCAGATAAGGCATGCTTGCTTACTGTGACAAGTCTCAAGACCACTGCGGTCAAGTGTAACTGTAACAATCCAACATCTGACTCGTTATAAGATTCTCAGCTTTGTCAGTCCGTCTGCATTACATTTTGATTGTCAACCTTCTGGCTGGAGATCCATACGCCAAAAAGTGTACTCTTACTTCATCGCCTGAATTCGTCAAAGCTTCCTGGAGCTCTTTAATTCTTGCTTGTCACTTGCACTCGTAATCTCATGCCACCTAAAGACAGACGATTTGCTACGAAAGTGAGGCATTGTAGTTTATCGCTCTTGGACGTTGCTCTCATCACACATCTACGCCTTAGTTTTATCAGGAAGATGTCGTTCAGAAAGTTGATGATCCCAATTCGTTTGCCGTTGTACTTGTTCGTCTAAATTCCTTTACCAATAATATACCATGACATACTACACATGCTTACGGTATTTAGCGCTGTTGGTACGATGACGATGAAACCGCTCCAAATCCAATGGATGATCCACTCATGAGACCACTCAAACGCGGAGAAATTGGCGTTTCTTTCTTTCAAAACGGGGCACGTGAGATTCTTCCTGAGGATCATTTCGTTCTTCTCGATCGCAATTTTCAGCCGGGAGACATATGCAAACGCAACATAAATGATGTACAGTCTGGTGTGGTTGTCAGCTTGAAAGCGCGCGGCAAAGTGGAACATGTCATCAGTCACGAGCCCGTTGAAGAGTGGATAACGGTGGATGATCTGGAACCCCCTGCAGAAGCGGAAATAGGCGACTATGTAGCTTCATTCTCTTGTACTGTCTTATGGATTACTTACACTGAGTATATAGGTTACATACGACGATTGGATTGGTCAGGTGAGAAGAAATCATTAGATTACACACATATTTACTCAAATCCATCCTCATCAGATTGTAGAGGTCAGTAAGCACCCCTGGAATGTAACGTGGGCCAACTTCATGTCATAGGGTAGCTCTACGACGAATGCATCATCGAAACTGCGAACAAGGATCTCGTGAGACTCCCAGAAGTCAGCCTACGATTCCAAGTCGGAGATCGTGGAGCAGTCAGTGGATTGTTTGCACACCCTTCACTATCCCCAAACTCGAAGTTGACTGACTTCCGTAGAATATTGTTCCACAACAACCATCTTTTTTTGGATTTCTCAGCAGCATGACATCTTCAGGAGATGGATTAGAGACTGTTCTAGCCGTGAGACATACTGTGTTAACAGTTTGTTGGCTCGCGCTTAATCAAAGTGTGAGCCCCATCCGTCCCCCTATATTCCAAGACAGTAATGATTTTTGTTTAGCTCGATCCTTGGGAAGCCGTGAAGAGACAAAGGCCCCAGCGTTTCTGGAGCGGCCAAGATCTGTCCAAGTTAACGCTCTTACGGGGCAAATGGGACAATGAATTCAGGATTGGTGACAAAGTGAGGTTGAAGTCACATTGGCGGAATCGTGCACCCGTCACGGTACATGGCGGAAATGGATCCTCGACCATTCACGTGCACACCTATATAGTCAGAGACACACATACAGAGGTCAATATCTTGTGGCAGGATGGAAAAATCGAGACAGTCAATTCCAAGGACCTCATACCCTACCTGAATCCTGATGAATATGACTGCTGGTGTGTTGCCCCTTCGATATTGTCCCTCCACTAGTTAACATTATCATCTTCAGGCCAGGAGACCACGTTATCTGGAAGAGCGAAGGCAGCGAAAGACCAGCAGTTGTTCAATACGTCAACGCAGCAGAGAGAACAGCCTGTATTATGTACACCGATAACCGCGAAAAAGAGATTGTGTCTGTCCTTGAACTCGACTCTCATGGCACGGGTGGTTGGGACGTTTCCGGTGCATTCCAAGAGGGACTGGGTGTTCGCCTGGGAGATTTCGTCTTCATACATCCACCAGGGAGGTCGAATGGTGCCAGTCGACTGCGCGTGCCTTGTATTGGTGAATTCGAGCCATGGGTACGCGAGCCGCCGACTGATGAAAGTGGGCATCTAATTGGATGGAGAGAGGACCTCAACGAAATCGGTTCCACGATTGCTCAGCGCTCTCCAAACGACCAGTCGTATGAAGGCAGGGTCAATAATGTTAGACCAGGAGATGGATCATTTAATTGGTTTGGAGAAGTAACCAAGGCATGTCTCATCTTTAACAGATTGTCCATGTTCATCGGAACTTACAGCGGTCACTGTATCATAGTTACTCCTGGATGGCCGGGCCGAAGTAACTCATCCTGACATGAGTGTCAGCTATCTACCCATCGAAAGGCTAACCAGACTATTCGATGGCATGGATCAGCTTGAAGACGACATGTGGGGTGACGAACATTCATCGATGAGTGAAGACCCACAGGAGGGCTCCTGGTATTTGGACGATGATGGCCAGTGGGTTGAGGCCAAAGACCTTGATGATGATGGATGGGAAGATTACGAAGACGCAGATGATGATATTTCTGTCGACGAGGTTCAAGCTCCAAACCCTGTCCCAGCAATGCCTCCACCATTGCATGGTTATAAGATGTCGAAGACGCTCATGCTAGCACATGGATTGTCTCCAGACATGGAAGTTGACACAGCAACGCCTTCTCCACCACCTTCCGAATCCACGGCAACAGCTACTCCTACTGCGGAATTACCTGAACCTCTAGTTGCAGAAGCTAGTGGCAGTGGTGAACATGCTGAGCCCCCATGGAAACACTTTGAAATACTGCCCAGCGCCCCAGTGGATCATGCATTCTACAACACACCAGTTGCGCAACCATCACGGGCATTCCACGCTCGACTCAATAAGGAATACCGCGCTCTGATAAACGGCCTACCGGGTAAGATTAGTTCTTCAACTGAATTCTCGGTTTCTGCTGACTACTAAACAGATTCTATTATTGTCCGCACCTATGAGGATCGTGTGGACCTTATACGATCGTTGATCGTTGGACCGGAAAACACGCCTTACGAAGATGCACCTTTTGTTATTGACTGGATGCTGGAATCTGATTTCCCGACAAGTCCCCCGAAAGCACATTTTCTTAGTTGGACGAATGGAAATGGGCGTGGTAAGTCTTCTTGGCTGATATGAGTAAATACACAGCTAACCCGTTGACAGTGAATCCGTAAGTAAATCCCAATTTTTCTTCTGTACTGTAATCAAATATTGTCGCTAGAAATTTGTATGAAGAAGGGAAGGTGTGCCTGAGCATTCTCGGCACATGTAAGTTTTTTTTCTTTAGGTTTTTTGGGGATGATATCTGATTTTCTGGTGTTAGGGTCTGGTGATAAAAATGAAATATGGAGTGCAGCGCGATCATCACTCTTGCAAGCATTTGTATCGATACAAGGATTAGTTCTCGTTAAAGAACCGTATGTTTATGCGCATTCCTTATCTAAATAAAGGCTGATTTACTTATGTGACAATAGTTGGTATTGCGAACCAGCTTACGAGAAACTACGAGGCACAGAGGAGGGTACTGTCAACAGGTTTGTTTCATCAAACGCGCTGCTCTGCCTCTTTCATACAATTGACAATATAAACCACAGCCGATTATACAGCGAAAAGGCGTATGTGCTCTCTCGCGGCTTTGTGAGACGTGCCTTGGAAATACCTCTCGGTGACCTGGAATCAGAGATCAAGTGGCTCTACATCACTGATGGCCGTCTCGCCAAAGTTATCCAAAAGGCGCATGCTCTGATCCAGAAAAGCAAAGATTCCTCGTCAGATAACAATGACGCTGATGCAGCAATACCACGGTTGACAGCGGGAGGTGCTATTGCTCTGGGCAGAACTTTGTCTCGATTGGAAGCAATTGTACAACAACCTCAACAAGGCACCTCGTTATTGAATAATTAGAGTATATCCTGTATATTGTTCTTGTCCCACGGATCTTCCGAGTTTATTTGTCTGCTTCGCTCTAAACACTTGTCCATTCTCCGCCGGAATATCCGAAAATCGCAACAAAAGGATTTCCCGTTTTGGTCAAAGAACCAGGCGCCCTCCGAAATTTCATATCAGAAGCCGGTGCAAACTGCATGCCCAATGCGGTAATCTCTGTAGCTATGGCTATATGGGGCTTTTTTTTTTTTTACACCGAAAACCCCTCTATAATACCGGACACATTGCACGTACGATCAACAATGTCCCTTAGTATCATCATGATATCCTACGGTAACAAGCCAAACAACGCACTGCGTAACAATCAGCATAATACAAATCCACTTGCGGGCATGCTCATAATACCACTTGCCGGGAGATTATCATTTCCTGGCAACAACTATATCTGTGGTGGTGAACCGGCTCAATGGCTCTTTTGTACCAACTATGGCCATGTAACAAAGAAGATATAACCACACCCTACGAACCACCTAAACGATGCGACGTACATATATATCAAGTTCAGTGTGAATTATGGCCTTCCTTACCTATTCCTTCTGCGCACAACGCCTCGAAATTTGGTTTTGCCCACCATGAAGCTAACAGCGGCCGCAAATCTTTCCGTGGAGCTTATCCTAGAGATTATTGCTTTTGCTTCCCAACCAGACTTCCGCTATCCTAAGCCATACGCAACAGCAGCAACATTATGCTCCGTTTCCTTTGCCATGAGGCGCGCTACCATGCCCCATCTTCTACATACGGTAGCTTTATCGGACGAGGAATGTATTAATCGATTCATCAATGCCCTGGACATGCAAGCCAAACATCGAGCCCGGCGCTCTAGGCTGTACGTTGACTATCACAAATTGACGCGCCGTTTCTGGTCCGAAACATGCTTGGAAGCCGTGGCGCGGTACTCCGGTCCTACAATTGCATACGAAAAGATTTACGCTTTTATGCGCACCGTACCGTCCTTGGGACTGACCATGGCATCGCTTCCCATTCTCTACAATGGCATGGATCCTTCTTTTGGTCGTGGCAACCCCGAAGTAGATTGGAAATGCACGCATATATCCATGGCCGGAGACTTCTGGCGCTGGCGACCGCTTACATCCAGCTCTTACGGACAGGTATTCCTCAGTAAAATCACCCATCTTGTTCTATGGATATCGAACCGCTTTGAGAATCGCCAAAACGGAATTGTCGTACCAATGTGGCTCTACGACATACCGTTCGAGATGATGAAGAATCTTACTCATGTGGCGTTTCCTATCTCGAGAAGCTCCCATAGCCAATCTGATCGAGCGTCGCAGTTGCATGAGATACTGGTATTCGAGATACCAACGCCGCTAGACGTAACAGACCATCCGGGATCCAAGTTAAAGAAATGGCTTGCAAGCTCTAACCCTCTTGCATATGGGACAATCGTGCCCATACAAGTCCCGTTCAAAGAAACGCATGATTCCTCTAGTTTGGATTGGCAGCGTGCGTTTGCTGAAGGTCAGGCCGATACTCTCTGGGCACGCGCATGCCAAATACGGAGAAGCCATGATACTAATTAGAGCTTGATCTTTTCATGCTATAATCATTTTACTCATATGCACGTCCATGTACTAGTACCTGTTGCAATAGCTGCCACTTGCGCTGTAATATTCACTTTTTGAAGCTTGAGTTGCCATGTAAGAAATCAGTGCTAAGCAATCACATAAATGCAGAGGCTGTATACATGTATACGGAGCACACCATCATCCCTATATGCAAAAAGAAATATATAATATTTCACATTATGACTCGTGTTTGCAGTTATAGACGAGTACATTTAACAAGACAAATCGAATAGTAAAGAGACAACCATCCAAAGGATCCAAGTGAAGGACAGACTAGGGTGAGGCATAGGGAATGCGATGGGTAAGGGAAGTTAGGTATATGATGTGTATGGAACAGTAATATTATCAAATAAGGAGGGAAAAAGAAGTAATAAAATTGCCGTTCTACAGCAAGCAAGAACAGTTTATCGCTCCTACAAAATATGAGAGACAACATCACGAGCAGCCATCGACAAAACTGTTCCTGGGAACCTTCTGTTTATAATCGTCGACCCATGTCGTGAGATTGGGATTTGTATACGCCTCAATATACCTATATAATCAAGTTAGCTATTGCTTGAGAGATTTCGTAACACAGGACACGTACTCATTGATATACGCCGCCGTAGGGAAATCCACCGGATCACAGCCAATATTGATAGCATCTTTTGGCTGATACACTCGGATATAGTCAACGTACATATGGACTGGGAACGGAATGTGGTCCAGATCCACAGTCCCAAAGTTTGTCGAGGCACCCAGGTTCATAAGCAAGTACTATAGGCTGTGTGTCAACACCCAAACCCATGGAGCAGTCTAATAAGCACTTACCATCGGTTCTTGTGGAACGGGTCGAGGGCCAATCTCTACGTTGGTATCAGCAGCAAAGCCAGCCTGTAAAAGGGACCAAGCCAGTTTTCCATCGGATATCCAGCTAATATACTAAAGCATGATAAGTAATATGCACTAAGCTATAAGTAGAAAAATGCGTACAGCTCCATCGAAACCTTGAGATGCAGTTATTAGTTAGATTCGCTGATGGAAGGCCTTCAAGATACATACCTGGTTTGTATTCGAAACCATATAGGGAGAATTGCATGCCGTTACCTTCATATGCAGCTTGGTCTAGGTGAATGAGGTTAATTGTTGCCCGTATACAACTGACTTGTCATCCGTACTTGTCATAGAAACCACCGA
This sequence comes from Agroathelia rolfsii, assembly GCA_018343915.1. Classification (NCBI taxonomy): domain Eukaryota; kingdom Fungi; phylum Basidiomycota; class Agaricomycetes; order Amylocorticiales; family Amylocorticiaceae; genus Agroathelia; species Agroathelia rolfsii. The sequence continues at coordinate 3,149,476 of JABRWF010000001.1, read as the reverse complement.
GGACGCCTGCTGAAGCGCGCCACCAGTATATGAGTTCAATTCTGATATGGAGGCGTTGGGGATGAGAAGGTTTTCACTGGTATTAAACCATTTATATTGCGCATTGAAAGGTGCCCATTGAGCAGACTGAGAGACATAACCGGCGTAATTAGACACCTAAACAAAATCGGTTAATTGGTTCAAGTCAATATACGGGACCAATAACGGAGTTGTACCTGAGCCTCAAACATGTCAATTTCAGGGGCGGATCGTCCTACGTAGGTGCCATCTGAGTGCATAGGGCCAGGATGTGATTCTCCGGGACATGTGCATCGCGAGAGGCGCTGGCCTGGCAGGTAAGAAAGAGCACCATTTGCGCCTGGATCGTTGTTAACCGTGGCTGCATGAGGAAGTCCGTTCTTAGTCTGGTTTGGCGCTGTACCGACGTCACATGAATCGTAGGTGTACGGCCACTAGAATTTGGATCATCAGAATTTATGCACGGCACGATTTTTCTCTGAATTACCATTCCATCCAATGATGCACCATACCCTGCACGGCCGAGATTACCCATGGCCCAGATGGCTATTTTTATCCAGATCAGAAAGTGACATATTTTTGGCAAGAACTGGGTTAATGAAAGCATACCGGGCCAAAGACCAACAATATCATTAACACCTGGCAAAATAACATTTGCTACAAATAGACCGCCAGTAAAACAGAACTTATTCCACGTGCTCATCATGCCACCCTGAAGGTTGAGATTGTGCGTCTCTTTTTGCTCCAATGTGATTACAAGGGAGCCATTAGAGGTGGTGATCGCAGCTGGATCATACCACTCCAGATTGTTTGTCGACCAATAGTGCATATCAACAGCCTCCCAGTACGGGTCATCGCCAGGATAGAATGTCCGTCCATCGGTGTTGAATTCATCACTAAATACGAGTTGCATCTCAGTGGAGCCATCGTGGAAAGAAGTAATTGTGTATGCATCCGAAGGGGTGTCGGCGTCTATGAGACCCGCATTTCCAGTCATGCTAGCAATCTAAATCGAACCTGGAATTAGACCGCCAGAAGAATAGTCAAAGCTCAATGCTTACCTGACCAGTCGCATTGATACCACCGATATTGAAACCGCCTTGGGTTGACGGCTTCTTTTTGGTGAAATGTGATATCATTGGGTATCCAGCACTACGAGATTTAAGCAAGGCACATGCGAATTAAATGTGATGGGCTTACAAGAGAGTCAAAAGACCAGTACATAATACGAACAGGCATCCCAGGTTCGCAACTCCTCGGGCTGTAAGGATACTCCCACCGCGGTCAATCCTCCTGTCCCGCTTGGGGTCTGGTGTGTGCAGATAGTCGTCTGATTCGGCATGTCGGGGTGAGAGATCGGCACCCCAGGACACGGGGTCCGGCGAGAGTGAAAACTAAAACGCATGAAATTTATGATCGGTACCTGTGCTAAATACTGAGGACTCTGCGCTATTTACGGACCTTGTCTGAAATGGACGGAGGAACGGACGCGCGACCCACGGAGGTATAGGGAGAACCATCCTAAAAGTAAAAACAGAACACATTAGCCGTTATCCTTCCCCGCATGCCTATCATCCCTGATAGCACGATAGCCAGGCGTGGGGAGAGATAAAGCAATAGAGGTATATAAACAGGACAAACCATCGAGTTTACACTGAGTGAAGGGTTGTTGACACTCTCTTGGGAGCCTTGCGCAAACGTAGGCCTCACTGAACGGTTGGCGGACGGCGGCACGAGATTGGTGCTAGATGTGGTAGGTGCCTGCACGTAACCGCTGCGGCTGGCCATTTGTGGATGTAGATGCTTATTATTCGAGGAGGGGTAGTGTATAGGCGTCGAGCCAGTGTTGGTTAAAGGATTGGCAGTGAATGGATACGGTTTCTCAGAGCCCCTAGACATCATGTCCGCCAAGGCAGCCTCAGGCGGCGTAACGGTAAGCGGCTGAGGGGTGATGACGACAAGGTAACCATTTCTTTTCTAATTATCACTTATTACATAATGTTTCAAACTCAGCCGTCTTCCCTTTTGGGGTAAAGGCACTACCCAATGAAGCACGCGGACAGAATCAGTCCAAATTAAATTTATTTATTTATTTTTATTTTTATTTTTTTGTCTTTGATACATTCATTTTAATTACCGTTAGCCGGCTCATCCTGCCCAAGGTGAGATGCACGAAAAGCTGCTGCCAGAGCTCTCGCATTGGAAATAGCTACGTATGCCTCATCTCCTGCCCTATTCACCGCTTCATCAAGATCTTGTTTTGCTGCAACCATCAGCATACGTTTTTCAGCCTCCTCTGCTCGCCCGACCGCCCTTAGATCGGCTTCGTTTGATCCATCAATCATGAAGGGTGTATGATCTTTCGACACCCATTCTTCTACGGCTCTCAAATTGGACTTTGCCTTGCGCGACAGGGATCTGTGAGTGGGGCGTCCCGTCTTCTTTTTGTTAGAGACCTCGCTACTCTGCACATAGATTGCATGTGGAAGCTGTCTGGGATCCAAGGGGTGCAGTTCGGAGTGAGGGGCAATGTAGAAGATGCCTTTTTCTACGAAGCACTTGATGATGTGGGTAACATGCGGTTGTAGGGGCACAAGTGCGGGCTCAATAAGGACGGTTGGCAATGAAATAATTGATTTGTAAAGATCTAGCACGAATCATATATCTGGCATTCTGGGTTTGCAAGGAGACCAGCCTACCGTTTGGGACTAGGATATGCCCGATAGAATAGGGGATCAGAGGAGCTTTATTTGTGTGTTGGATACCCTCTCTGGTGGAGGGTTGCGAGTCGTCCAAGCCTTCGGATTGATTCGGGATGGCATTGTTAAGCATAAAAGGCTGCGTAAAGAAAAATATATAGGCCGTAAATAAGGCAATGACACGAGTTAGTGGTGGGTTCGAAGTGTCAGCCCTTTCTGTATAATGAGGGAGGGTCAAAAACACATGATTGACGCCGGCATGAGTATAGATGACCTAGAATTATCCTCATGACAGTTTGAAGGAATATATTTCTTGCTCTCCTTTCAAGCTCTCTCAGATGTAGCCAATTCCAGCCTAGCTCATAATAAAAGGATTTAAAGACCTCGAAAGGGCGCGGATAGTTGAATTCTGCATAGCCAGCTGAGTATTGCTGTATGAGACTCTCGAGATCGCGACGTAGTGGTTCAACAAATAGAGATGAGGTATAATATTCTGGTTGCACGCTGATATCGCCGCGCTGGGCAGATGAACCCGGTGAAAGAGACATGCATGCAAGTCACGCCCAGGAAAGGTTCCGCTGATCATCTCGGAAGCAAGCAGCGGAAATAAAAATATGACGCAGATGTGGCTGATGTTGCCACAAGCGCACTTGGACTTAAGTTGCTACATACCTTCAAGCCAAGGTCTCGCATGTCTCGTATCTTTAGTCGGTCTAGTGCAATCTCCTGCTTCTTTTGCCAATCGGCTATAATACCTACTCCTGAAAACACACGCTCATTTCGCTGCCCCCACTGCACAATATGGAATCGCTACGATGCCCATGGTGAAATCATGTCCGATGAGGCAGCTATGCACGAAGAAGCTCTCAACGCGCATAGTTTCGCCAAGAGAGGTTTATATCTTTTATATCCAGGCGAAATTTAAAGCATAGCTCACTTCGTGGACGCCACAGCTTCTCCAGGCAAAGGCCATCTGCCACCTCTTTATGGTACTGGGCCGTTCTGCCATACCTGCCAAACCAACCAAATGATGGCGATGAACTTACTATCAAATTATTTGCCAGAAAAAAATGTGAGTATAGATTGACTTGCTGAATTGTTATTGTCTTATGACCCCCACAAAGGATCCAGAGTACCCTCGCCGCCTAGAAATGCTAGAAGACTACAAGGCCTCATTGCAACTTCGCTACCCGCCTGTATGCAGTAATTGTCAGTCAACCGTCGACGAAGAGATCAAGAAGAAAGAAGAGATGGCACGGACCTGGGCACTGGGGAGCATGTTGAAGAACACAAAAGGAAAAGAACGGCAGAAGCGTCATGTATCTGTCCGGACTAGAGAGCGTGAGCGCATGAACAGGGAACTACTCGTGTGGCGGATGCGCGGCCTTTTGTGGATTACGATTGCGCTGCTATCAATATGCGGTTATATGTATAGTGAGCCTGCCTTATTCAATGACCTCTGTATGCTCGACCGTTTCCTGACTATTATGCAATAGTGGCCATCGCCGATGTAGTTCCAACCACCTTCCACAAAGCAGTGCCATTCCTACCATTTCTCACTCTCCTATCCATCTTCTGGACTTTCTGGGATCCCACATACCGATCCATGCGCCGAGCGCAACTTCAAGGGCGTGATATCCGCCAACATGGAAAATCAAGATACATTGTAAGTGTTCCAGCCATGCCTTACTCTTCTACGACATTCATGTGAGTTTCACAGAGATTACAACTGGGCATATGGATCTTACGATTCGTCATGCACTCGACGTTCTTGTACCTCCAAAATAATCCATCCTCTCGCACACACTTTGATTTGATACTATCATCAAGCCACCGCATACGCGCATATTTTGCTCTTGTCGCCGCTACTGAATTATGCGTGCGTGCTCCTCTTCTAGATCTCATCTTATCCAAATAGATAGGCACACTCAACGAATCACACATGCATACCAAACAGGCCTTTGTCTCTTCCTTCTTCCTCATCCGACTCTCACGACCACCCACGATCCGACTCATCGATACGACCACACATCTATCCGCCCGCCCGACGCCCGAGCCGGGTTCGGCTACAACTGCTACTCCCTCCTCTCGCGGCATCACCCCCGTGAAGACGACGGCGACGGTATCATCGTCATCATTCACAGCACCGGCACCGCGAGAGTCCGATCTCTTCTCGACCCTCTCGCTTTCTTCGAATCCCATCATGAATAAGCCAACGGTAGCGGCCCAACAACAGCAAAACAATCCGATTTTTGGACTCCCCTCGTTGCAGGCCCCGCCTCATGCTGCGGAAGAAGAAGGAGACGACGATGCGCCGATGGGAGACGAAGAAGACGAGAACGCGATGGACTGGACGCCAACGGGCCCACCGGGCGGGCGGTATTCGCGGGCTAGGAAGGGAGGAGGAGGAGCAGCAGCAGCAACAACAACAAGAGGAGGAAACAACAACAACGAAAACGAGGATGATGAGCAAGGGGGGTACATTCGCCCCCAACGATTCTTCCCGCCCGAGCAGCCGACGGGGCTCGAGAGCCTCTTTGAGCGCACGAATCTCGTGGATATAGGTGGCAATCAGCTGAGATCGGGGGCATTGCGCGGGGGAAGAGGAGGAGGAAGAGAGGGTGCGTGGAGCTGGACGTGGGTATACGCAATCTCTTTGGTACCCATATTGGCTATTGGGTTCGGTGCGGCGTGGCAGATGCTGAGGACGAGCCATTGAGCCTTTTTAAGCCTTTGGTTCTGAGGGATGTTCGTTGTTATCATTATTGCTTCCTGTATATTTTTTTCCTAGGACTAATTGGGACTTGTGGTTGAGACTGGAGTGGATTTGCACATGATAACAAGTCGCTTTGGTGGCATCGTGTGTGTCATATTATCACCCTTGGATGCGATATATAGCAAGCAAGTACATTCACAAGAACAATCGTGACGATATGCTATATGTAGACTAGCGTTACCAGTTACCACAAACATTTTGCCCTGGGAGGTTTTTTTTTTTTTACACATGCACGAACGCATTGTGGGAGATACTATGTTAGAGAGGGAGAGGAGGAAGAGGGAATTGATGTGTAAGTTCAAGGCTCAAATGTTCAAAGTAGGGGTATTTATGTAAAAGAGAGGACGTCATGACAGTGCATAACCAGAGAGAGAGAGAGAATGGTCCAGGAGGAGACAATCGGAGAGGAGAGGAAAATATATTAGACAAGAAAAAAAAAAAGTCAGAGCAAAGAGAAGAATGCGACGAAAAGAAAAGAAAAGAAAATAAATAAGGAACCAGGTCCATTATCATTGTTACCTGTCCAAAGACTGAGAGGCTACGAATCAATTTTTTCTTAAATCAAATGTATGTTCGTGCGAAAAAAAAAAAAAAAAAATCCAAGAAGGCAGATGAACAAAGGCACAAGCAAGCAAACGGCAAGATAATAAAATGGGAATATAGAGTAGGATTTCTTTTTTTCTCTTTTCATGTAAATATGTGTGTGTGATTATCGATCATTGAGACTGCCAAGTGGTAGTAGTATCAGGAGCAAGGATGGACGGGGGAAGACGAGCATTTCACATCTTTTCCAAAATAGACAAGAGGGGAAAAAGTCAATGTTAACAGTGGGTATGGTAGGGGTAACATGATGAGAAAAAAAATAAACTAATTGATATCTGCCTACCCATCATGCCCCTTCCCCCATCATATCGCATTCCACGTACACTGCAGCACCTGCAAGGCAACCGAGATCATCCATACAACACATTCACACGGAAAGAACAGAAGAAGAAGAAAAAAAGGGATACGGACGGACGGGACAGACGAGAGACTAGACACGAACGGGAGGGAGGGGGACGGGAGAGGAGCAAATGACAGACAGACGGGTAAGCTAGCTAGCTGGTCGGTACTGAATTCAATGCCAATCAGTATCCGGCATGATTGTAATCATACGCAGCAGTGCTCGCGCCATGGTGGGGCGGGATCGTAAATGGATCATACTGCATATTTCCGCGCGTCAAGCTCGGACCATGGTCGAGCGGCTCGTCCATCATCGGCTGCTGCCCGTGCTGGGGGTGCATCATCGGCTGCGGAGTCGGCAAACGAGCCAGATCGGCGTACCCGCCTACGGGCACGCCACCGCCAAGATTATATCCCCCAGTGCCCGCCGTGAAATCGTGGTCCGGGATGGGTTCCATCGCGGCCATGTGTCCGTCAGCCGAAGATGGGCCACCCATACCCATGCCGCCATTGCCACTGGCACCATAGCCAGCTATACCGCGCCCGGCAAAGTTGCCGCTGTGGTCCATATCCGTATGTCCAGACGAGTGGAACGAGGACGTGGTGGAGCCGGTGCGGTGGTGTCCGGGGAGGCCAGAGCCGCCCTTTTCGTCGTCCAGCGTCGGCTGCCAATCGATCGGCTGCATGCGGTCCTCGAACTCAGCCGAGGGCTTGAACTTCCACTTGCGGATGACAGTGAAGATGATGAAGACACCACCAACGCTGGCCGCGATGGCGATGAGCACCGTGAGTGCTGTGCGTGTGATCTTGCCCGCCTCAGCAGCGGCTGTAGTTGACGTGGGGGCAGCGACTGAGGCGCTGCTCGTGAGCGTCACTCGCACCGTCTCACCGGCTTTGTTGGTCGTGAGGGCTGTTGTGACGCCAGCAAGGTTGAGTGTTGCGCTGTTATTGTCCTGCGTCGCTGTTGGGGTCGATGCCTCATTGGTGGTCTGTGCCGGGGTGGTATTGGTGCTAGAGGACGAAGAGCTTGAGGAGCTGGAAGAAGTGTGGGTGTTCGAGGAGGTCGAGGAGGAGGTCGAGGAGGCACTGCTACTGCTACTGCTACTGCTGCTGCTACTGCTGGACGAGGACGAAGACGACTGGATATTTAATAATAAAAATAAAATCAATGATGCGATCACCAAGGGTAAGAAGAAAAAAAAAAAAAGGCACACTTACAGACGAAGAACTGGAGGAAGACGAGCTGCTCGTGGTTTGTGTCGTCGAAGTCGTCGCAGCCTTGGTGCTGGAGGAAGAGGAGGAAGAGGAGGTTGTCGCTGCCGCAGCCGCTGTACTGGTTGAGGACGTAGTAGCAGTAGCAGCAGCCGAAGTTGCCGACGCTTCCGTGTTGCCTCCGCCAGCAGCTGCTGCGCTTGTCGTCGTATCCGAGGAGCCGCCATTGTTGCCGTTGCCGCTTTCACCAAGAATTTGTCCCAGCTGAGGACTCGGTGCGCGTTTCTTGATCATGCGCTTCATATCACTGGCGAGGTGATCGTGGCGGCGCTGGATAGCGTCGGGGAGGTGTGCATGGCCTTTGGCATCTGCAGAGTTGGCGAGTGCAAGGGCGAGGGTGATGGTGAAAAGGAATGTAAGGGTCAGCCTCTTGGCTGTGGTGGAGGTGCTTGCGAGCTTCATGGCGCGCGGTCTGGTTGTAGTAATTGTTGTTGTTCCGGTTGTCGATGAAGTAGGACAGGACCAGAAACGAGATGGTGAACGTCAAGAGAAAGAGATGGAGGAGGGGAAAAGGAGTGTGGTTGGTAGGGAGGGGGAGGGGGTAGCAATGGACAATAGTTGTTGTCGTCGCCGTAGTAGAGAGAGGTCAGGATCCCAATCGTCAACAAAACATGTCCACAATGGAGATTGCAGAGAGCAGAAGCGACATACCGGCTAATAGGTCTACTACTATCTACAGCCACAGGCTGTATTATTCACAAAAGAATGGGCTGGGAGGAGAGGGAGAGACTGTGAGGGCGGCTAACTTGAAGTCGCTGGAGTAGTTGTAATAGGCCTGGGTCTAATAGGCCTAGAGCGGCTGGCAACACACATCGTGGGAACTGATTACCGCTTTCATTCACAAGGGCAACCAGAATATAAAAAAGTATTCCAATAGAAAGGCTGTATATATGAAGAAAAATTATAACGTCCCTTTTTTGAACATCGTTATCGAGAAGAAAGAAAAGAAATAAGGACTCGGAGGTACACTACAAGCATTCGTAAACTAACTACCTGGCCTGCAATCCCCTTCCTCAGGAAGTCCAGAATCATACACTGAATAGACTGCCCTCGGCATCATCATTCTCAAAAAAAAAAAATCTGTGCATGCAAACACTTTAACTGTTGTGACTCGTCAAGGACCACGAGTTCAGTGCAACCGACGGCGGCGTCACATAATCGCTCGACGACATGCCCGGCCACTGTGGACTGAACAGCACCTGCAGCGTGTACGTGCTCGACTCCATTCCATCAATCGTCAGCACCGTCACACCGGGGTTGGGCTGATCAGGCTCAGGCGGAATAGGGTCCGTCGGCAATCGTACAGGCTCAGCGGTACCAAACTTGACGCCCGACGGCGCATTCAGCAGCTCTACAATCATCGTCTCCTCCCCAATCGTAAGCGTTGCTTTCGTGTCTGAGTTGAGCGTCACCGTCGCATTGGTGTGCATGCGCCACTGGATGCTGCCCGTCGCCGTAATCTCGTCCTGGAGGAGCACTTGCTTGCGAGAATTGAGAGTACGCATCCCGCGCCAGAACGATTCACTGCAAGCGGAAGAAAAATGAGCTTAAACGATCAATCAAAACATCAAAACTATACGAAAACCCACGTGTTAAAGTAGGCACTTGTCAAGTTGGCAACAAAGTACGCCGTCGAGTTACTCTGCACATTGTACACCGTGCTCGATCCCTGTGTATCGTTCGACGACCCATACGTGACCGTAGGACGGGCCAACACATTCTGGTTCGAGGCGTTGACCAAGATCGTGTTCTGACCCTCGGTCATCTTGCGGTAATAGTACCACCGAACGCTGTCCTGCGAGTCGTTGCTAAAGTAGTACGGTGCATTGTAGTTGCCGTCACCGAGCTCGCCAGCCCAACGTGTTCCCAAAGCGTCGAGCACAAAGTCACCCGCATCGAGATCGTTGTGCGTCTGGCGACCCTGGTTCATGCCAGCCTTGATGGCCACGTAGAGCGCGTCACCGTCCGTCCAGCTGCTACGCATCGCGGCCCATTGCGTCACCTCGTTATCAAAGTAGTGATCAAGCGGCATATCGTCCCAGAAGGCGCCGTTCACGCTTGGGTCGTACCAGAACATGCTCCACGGGTCTGACGGCGCATCAAACTGATCACGCTGGAAGAGTGCCATCTCAGGGTGGCCGTATGCCGTGGCGTAGAAGAAGAGGCAGTTGGCTGTCGCCGAAAACTTGTTGGGTCCAGTGTCACCGTTGTTGAAGAGCGAGGTCGGGCCATGCGCATGCATGTGGTATATACCAGAAAGGTACATATCCGGATTCGTGGTCAGCATCCCCCAGTCCTTGCCCGTAGCCGAGATGAGCGTCGATGACATCTCAGCGTGACCCGTCGAGCCAAAGTACCAGTAGTCGGCCGTCTCGGACCAGGTGCCGTCCGACGTTGGTCCAAAGACACAGTTATCCGTCGCATTGGCGATTGCGAGCGGGATGAGCTCCTGCGCGATACCGGTCGTGTCGTCGTTGAGAATAGCGAGCGAGCCGAGCGTGATACCGCTATTACACACACAGTTCCAGTTGCCGGTCGTGTTCTTTGTCCACCAACCGTAGTAATCAGGATCGGGGCCGACGAGTGCCGTCTGAGCGGGCAAGAGACCATACTGGATCATTGTCCATCGAATCGACTCAAGCTGGTCAGATGTCCAGGCATCATACATCCAATCGTACGCAACCGCAAACGCGGCCGTGAGCTCGGCTGTGTCGAGGAAGTGGGTCGGATTCCAGCGCGTGACATCGTTGGGACCGAAGCTGTTTGTGCCGTTGCCAGCTGCGTTCTGGAGTTCCTCCCAGCAGCGATCGACCCACTCGGTGTTGTTGGTCATGCGGTAGGCGTAGCCAAAGGCCTTTGTGCGCTCTTTGATCTGGCGCGCGATATCAAGAATACCGTTACCACCATCCATATAATACTGGACGGGCTGGGCAGCCTTGTAGACGGTAGCGTTGCCAAAGATAGTATCGTTCCAGTACTTGAAGTAAGCGTTGTTCTGAATGAGTGTAGGGAGCGCCTGCCACTTGTAGGATGGTGCGATGATACGAGGACGATCTGGGCGGACCGTAGTCGGGGCAGGGCTCGCAGGGCTGAAGGTCTCGGTAGGCCAAGCGATGCTCGGGTCGGTCGTGTCAACGAAAGTGGGTTTGATGAATGCAGCGGTATTAGTCTAGTGCATGGGATAAATATTATTAGCCGTTCAAGAGAAATAGAAAAATGATACTCACGGTGGAAGGGTAAACGGGTACCATGTAAAAGCTGTTGGTAGCCGTAGCGAATATGCCAATCGCCTTCTGCGCGGATGCAGCGGCACTTCCCTGGGCAGCACTGCCGGCGCTGCTGCTGCTGCCGCTTGCTGCTGCATCCTTATTGGATGACTTGCGGCTGCCGAGAACACCACCAAGGACGGCGGCGACGATGGCTACGATGAGAAGGGGAAGACCGAATCGAATCCAGTTGCTCCTGCCCTTCTTGGGGGCCGGATGGGGGGTGATATAGCCAGATGATTCATTGTAGTATGGGTCCCCAGAGCCGTAGGGAGACTGTGCGTTCGAACTATTATTGATCGAGTCGTAGCGCGCGTGGGAGGCCATGGTGCGCCACGAGTTTTCTGACTGGGATCACCAGACAGTGAAATGCAAAAGAATGGGTAAGGAAAGACTGGGGGTTGGCAAGAGTAATACGAAGAGAGAAAGGGAATATGGAGGGGGGGGGGGTGGTGGTGGTGGTGGTGGTGGAAGGGGAGGAAGAGAGAGAGAGACCGAGTAAGGGTGGATCGGTCGTGACGGAAACTAAGGGCAAATTATGCCCGTTGTCCTCTTATATTCTTAGACCGCCTTAATTTGGCTATTTTCTTTGCCATTTCTTTTATTATCTCGTATATTTCTGGCACTCGTCGTCATATACAGTACACCCTTTACTCGCGAATAAACACAGCAGCCGCCCCCATCCCAGTACCGATGCACATCGAGGTCACGAGCACCTTTTGCTTGCGTCGCTCCAACTCGCTCAGCCCTGTTGCAACCTGTCTTGCACCGGTGCAACGTATATGGCAGAACATCATATCATCATCAGTCAACAGTGCCCTCAGTCCTAAATATATGAACACTTATCTAGTGGATGGCCCAGCGCGATCGCGCCACCGTTCACGTTCACCTTCTCGTGGTCCAGTCCTAGCTTCCTGACGCAGTAGACAAGCATAGATGCAAATGCCTCGTTGATCTAAATAGCAGTCTCAAAATTAGCCCGCACTGATGTTTTTCCCTGTGTCATGCATGGCTTGCCTCAAATAGATCCACATCATCTTTCGTAATCCCAGCTTTTTCGAGAACCATGGGAATCGCGTACGTAGGGCCAATACCCATCACACGAGGGGCAACACCTGCAGTCCATCGTTCAGCCAGGCACTATTCAAACCATCCCAAGGACAACTGCTATATACTCGCCTGTGATTGATGTCGTAACATGCTTGCCAAGGATTTTTAGGCCAAGCTCCTCTGCCTTGCTACGTTTCATGAGCAGCACCGCCGCGGCACCATCCGTCACCTGACTCGCGTTGCCGCCCGTCGTCTTGCCTTGGCCCCATTGCGGGAACGCAGACCGGATCTTCAGCAGCGCCTCTTTCGTCGTGCCTAAAGAGATATTAGAACGGCAGGGTCAGCCCTCCACACACGCATGTGCAATGGGTTATATGACAGCGAGATGGGCATACCAGGCCGAATACCATCGTCTTCGGTGATCACCACCTTGGCACGCTCGCCCGTGGCGGGATCCTTCTTGTATGCCGTAAATGGCACGATCTCGTTCTTAAAGTACCCTGCCTTGGCCGCATGCTCGGCGCGCTGGAACGAAATCGCAGAGAAATCATCCATATCCTCGCGTGAGATGTTGAAGTCCTCTGCCACGTTCTCGCTCGTCCAGCCCATAGGCTTGGGGCAGTCTGACGCAGCACCGTTCTCAGCGATCTCCGCTGACAGCTCGGGTCCTCCATTATCAGGGCTAAAAATAAAATAAAAAGGAATCCACAAATGGTTTGTGGGGGCACATATGATGAACTCCATTTTCTTTTTACACACAAGACAAAGCAAGGGCAGTAAGCGTACTTTGCAGACATACTCTCCACCCCAAGCGCAAGTCCAATCTCAATCTGCCCCGCCCGGATCTGATTCGCGACACCGGTAACGGCCATGAGTCCACTCGAGCAGAACCTGTTTACGCACTGGACTGGCACCGTGTCTGGGAAACCAGCCGCGAGAGCCGCCGCGCGCGCGAAATAGGTCGCGTCCGGTGTGAGCACAGTGCCCACGGTGATGTCGCCCACCAATGCGGGGTCGAAGCCCATGTGATTTATCGATTGCTATATATTGTAATCATCAATAATGTTGTTATTGTTATTAGATAGCGATTATGAAAAGGAGATATTATGCTCCGGATGATTAATAATAACCTTGTACATCTCTAGCATGAGCTCATCCGTCCTCGTATCCTTGAGACCGCCCTTCTTGGCCTTGCAGAGCGGGCTCCGGATGGCCATGGTGATGACAATGTCATCTGGGTGCTTTGCGAGCAGTGCATCGACGCCGCCTTTGGGTGTACCGGTGAGGTGTGAGGAGAGTTGCTTAATACGGTCGAGAGCCATGTTTCAGTATAGCGCAAGTCTAGTAAAAGTTGGAAGCAGCTGGGGAGTGTGTCGTAGTGGTCGTGATATTAGCAGTGGTGGAGGTTCGGGAACGGGGTGGGGGACTCGGAGCAATTCAGAGACACTGAATAAGTAGTAACGAGGGCCAGATGCAGTAAATAGCAATCTTGTGTAATGGGACAAGCTGAACCGGGAAAGTGCAGTAGCCGGTGTGATGATGATGATGATGATGACTTCGAAAGCACGCACTGGCAGCCAGTTGGAATCGTTGGAAGACGAGGCATGGCCGCGAAGTCGCGCTCGAATGGGGACATGGGACCCCTCATGGAGTATCCATTTTGCAGGACTACTAAGTACATTTCTTACGTTTATGCAGCTTATATCGTGGTATACGGTTTAGTGGTGATGCGGGTGACAGCAACATTGGAATGATTACTGTAATCGAATCACTACTTAGCCTAGTGTATGATGTTCAATATTTCCTCGCTGACTGGCTATGAGAAAAAGACTGGAGAGCCGCTGGCTCGCTAACCGTCGCGTTGCAGTCGTCCGTGTATTAGCCAAATCAATTTACCCTGCTGTAGATAAGTGTATCACATGTACAAACTCAAAGCTATCGATAACAAGTACACTATTCTACACATACTCCTATAGTTAAGTTTTCGCTGGTATGCATATATCGAGGGCAAGCAATCCTGGAAGTATTCTTGATCCGGCGGCCGGATGTTATGCCATCGGACCGCCAAACGCAACCCAAGCTCACTGGCAAGTGTACTTCTTCCCAAGCAAGGTTCTCTCAGACAAATGCCGCCCAAAAAAGGCATCGTCTCCAGCGGCAATGCAGGAAACTCTTCAAAAGCCAATAAAAAGGTCAACAATGCAACTCCGGCCGATGAAGCAGGGCCATCGAAACCGCCTCCATTATTTCCTCCTGGATCCAAATATCCGCTGTCATTATTGAACGAAAGGTAGTATTTTGACTGCAATACATCAGGATCGCCATCATTTTCAAGTTATTGGCGATCAAGTCTATGGAAAAAGCATTTTGACAGATCTCATATTCCAAACCAGATGTCAAAAGAACGGATGGTCCAAAGCAAACGTCGATACTGTGATTATTTGTTTATCTTGAGCAAGTGTTGTCTGCCTGCAAAAAGATCTCACGGAGCAGATGAGATATATCTAGAAACCTTGCAAGGGGGGATTCTCCTTCTCTGTTGTCCTCGCCAAGGTGGATAAATCTGGCAACAGAGAGACAGTCCGTTTTGAGCCCGACTCCCCATATGTATGTCCGACAGCACCAGAGGCTCGTCAATGGGGCGCTACATATGCACTATACCGAGTGAGTCCAGCAGGCAATTATTGATATCGAATTTTGCTCAGAAATCATGTGGCTTTAGTTTTGCAATGGGATACAGCTCAACCGGGTTCTTCCTCCTGGTCCGAGAGAGTATTGGCAACAGTTAGCTAAAGAACACAGTGAAAACACTCCGGAACACAAGAAGTGGATGTACGAATCCGATCCGTTTGAGGCTCGTAAAGCCCTTGAGGCGAAACGTGCCAAGGCCAATGCAAAGAAAGAAGAGTCGCAGGCGGACGATAAAGACAGACGTCGACCTCCGGAGCAGAATATCTCACCAGAGTTTGCAAATGCGCCTGAAGTCAAAATGGCGACGAATTTGCGCGAGCTGGTTGAGGGGTCAATAAAAAAGGCATGCTCATGGCATAATGATATTTCAACGCCAAATAAATCTAACCAAGGGAAGTAGGCATTTAAGATATACCCAGAGGCAGATGATACCCAGCCATCCTCAGATGGTCTGAATGAGAAAGCCACGCCTCAAGTGGCCACAGATCTTGGTCTCCTCGGATTCACCGTGCCTCAGCAAAAGAAAGCTATAGCATTTCTTTCGGAAAACTCATCTCTTGCCTCTGCATTATTAGGAAACCTCACACCGCTCGAAGCTGCAATCGAGTTCCTGGTTCTCAACGTGCCTGAGGTGGATCTGCCCGAACGCTTCCTGCCACAGAACAACTCATCCAACTCCTTCGTCACTTCCGCCCACACTGGCACTGACGACCTGAAAAAAAGATGGGCAGAAGATAAGGCAATCAAGCAAGCTGGATGGCCTGCGCACGCCGTAAAACAACTCACCCAAGATCCCGCCTTCGTCGACACCTGGGTGCACCTCATTCGCGCATTGGGCAAAAAGCTCCTCGGCCTCGATACTGCTGACATCTTCACTGAAGAGTCACCCGATTCCGAAATCAACTACACAGTCACGGAAGACGAGATGGACGCCATGGGCGTGTCCTCAGTTCTTGACGCGGAGCCACCCGAGCTGGTGATGCCCATGTTCACCGCCCCGATCGAGCTCCATGTCCTTTGCGAAGCGGGCTATTCCTCGTTACGGTGTCCTGCGATGTTCATCACCTCTAAGACAGTGCCGGCATATGTTCGTTTGCACTTACTGGGGAAAATCCTACTTGCAGTCGAGGATGGTACTTTGATAGAGCCTGGTGAAGGGTTATTCATGGCATGTATGCGCGTGTTGGAGGATGAGTGGGCTTTGGTGGAGTCTCAAGGCCCGCCTGAGATGGTGCAGGTGTTACAGAATCTCATGCCACCCAAGTCTGAAGAGAAATTGGCATCCGGAGATGATGTAGCAGATTCGTCAGCGCCAAAGGCAGGCAACAAAAGGAGGGAGGGGGGCCAATCAAGAGGGATACGCTCAAAACAGGACGATCGAACCGATGCACAGGTCCAAGCGGATTTCGATTCTGTTCGATCTTCGAGTAAATATGTGGAGCTTCTTAAAACTAGAGAACGTCTTCCGGCGTTCAAGGCTAGACAGGACTTTCTAGAGATGTTGGATCGCAGTCATGTTGTGGTTGTAGTCGGAGAAACAGGTATGTTTTATTGGATACGTGTATTAGATGATATTGGCTCAAGAACGACAAAGGGTGTGGAAAAACGACTCAGTGTATGCATTCTGTCGAATTGACTGGAAAAAGATAAGGTAGACGTCATCAAAAAGCACTCACTTTCACATAAGCATCAAAATGGTCGGGGGTTAGGGTTAGCTCTGGACCATTGACCCAGTTCTTCGGCTGATCATAGCCTTCCGACGTTTTACTGCTTATGTGAAATGCAAGTTGCTTTGAGATGACGCCTATCTTACCGTCTAACTAGGGTTCTAGTGCCACAGTTCATTCTAGACTCCATGATCGCAAACGGCCGAGGCTCAACGGCATCCATACTCGTCACTCAACCACGCCGGTTGTCGGCCATGTCCGTCTCAGCACGGGTATCTACGGAGCGTACAGAGGATGGCTCTGTCAGCTATGCTATTAGAGGAGAGAGTAACCAGACTCATAGGACAAAGATTTTGTTCTGTACTACTGGTGTGGCATTGCGTCGCATTACCTCGGGAGACAAACTCAACAATGTGACTCATGTTATTGTTGACGAGGTTCGTTATATCTACCTATCAACTTCTTGATTGCTCTACTGAACGATTTCAATTAGGTCCATGAGCGTTCCATCGATGGCGATTTCCTATTACTCGAGTTGAGGGAACTTTTGAAGGTACAACCCACGCTCAAAGTGATCTTGATGTCTGCGACAATCAACCATCAAGCATTTATCGACTATTTTGATGGAGCACCTCTTCTGACAATCCCCGGATTCTCTCATCCCGTCACGGATCTGTACGTTTGGGACATAATCACATGAATCTGTTGTATTTTTACTAAAATTCGTGCCATAGATATCTCGAAGACATCATATCTAAGATCAATTATAAGCCGAGCTACGCTCGCATGACGAGAAAAGAGGATAATGAAAAGAACCAAAAGTTCTTTGAAGAACATGAAAAAAATGGCCTTAATGAGGAGCACATAAGATATTTACATGCAATCGTGAACACAAATCGACTGGACTATCAGGTACGCAAGCTGATAAATATATACATGCGAACTCGTTATTCATCTCATAATTGCATAGCTACTTGCTACCGTAGTTGCACATATTACCGAAACCTCCCATAAAAAGGGAGGTATTCTCATATTCCTGTCTGGAGTCCAAGAAATTCGCCAATGTATAGAAGCGATACGCTCCGTCACTTCGAGTAGCAACGTGGCATTATATCCACTGCATGCGAATCTATCCAGTGACGAACAACGTGAGGTGTTCAAGAGGACCAGCAAGTGGAAGATTATAGCAGCCACAAATGTCGCCGAGGTCTGTATGAATGTATCATCATAGCAATCTGTCGAGCTGGTTCCTGAAGTTCTTCTTGCTCCTAGACATCCATTACCATCGACGATGTTATCTGTGTCGTCGACACCGGCAGAGTCAAAGAAACACGATATGATCCTGACACAGGACTTTCACGCCTCTCTGAAGTGTTTATTACCCGTGCGGCGGGCCGGCAGCGAAGAGGACGTGCTGGGCGTAACCAACCTGGGATGTGCTATAAGCTCTATACACGCACCCAGGAGGCGAAGTTTGGGGCGTTCCCTATCCCAGAGATGCTTCGCGCTCCACTTGAGAGTATCTCCTTGTCGGTGAAGGTGTCAAGAGAGAGTGAAGATGTTCAGGTATGTGTACATTTTATGGATAGTGCGAAAAGATCTGAGAGTGATTACTAGTACTTCCTGAGTCGAGCGATCAGCCCTCCAAAAGTCAGTGCTATGGAGAAAGCTTGGTCTATTCTAGAAGACCTTGGTGCAGTTAACTATGAGGGTGAATTGACAGCTCTCGGCAGGAACATGGTACGGTAGCGGATTTTTTTTTTTTCAATCATAAAATAAAATGTTCTAATGATTGACTACTTCTTCCAAGGCATTACTACCCGTTGATCTTCGCCTGGCCAAAGTAAGCCCAAAAACTTAACTTCCATGATTTTTCTGTGGCCTTAATCGATTTCAGATGTTAATATTGGGTGCCATGTTCTCCTGTCTGAATCCGATCGTCACGATAACAAGTATTCTCTCTTCAAAACCCCTGTTTTTGAATCCAATGGACAAACGTGACGAGGCAAACAAGTGGGATAAATTATATCCATGCAATAATTTTACAAATTGACAGAGAAACAACAGAGCCCGTATGCGATTTGCATCAGCCGGTAGCGATCTCTTGACAGATCTGGAAGCGTTCGAAACTTGTGAGCGGCTCTATACTGAAGGAAAAGGCCGTGGTGCGGTTAAATCGTTTTGCGAAGAAGTTAGTATTGATGCTTGCAGCGTAGACAACTCCGGGCTAACATTTCTCGCAGAACTTCATATCTTTTAGCTCCCTCCAAGACATCACCTCATTGCGCGGAGATTTCCTCACTTCTTTATCAGACATCGGCTTTATACCCATGTCAACCACGCTCCGTTCGCCATCCATGAATCAAAATTCAGGAAACATCAATCTCGTGAAGTCGATCATAGTAGGTGGCCTATGGCCACGGATTACCCGAGTACATCTCCCCAAATCCGCCATTAAGTTTGACAAGATACAAGCTGGAACAATACAAAGGGAGAACGAAGCAAAGGATTTTAGGTTGTATGATTTGCAGGGAGGGAGAGTGTTTTTACATCCTGGATCGGTGCTCTTCGAGGTCAATGTTTGGAAATCGCCATTCCTGGTTTACTTTTCCAAATTCCAAACGGCCAAGGTTTTTCTCAGAGATGCATCAGAGGCATGTGCATATGGTTGTAGGTTGATTGAGATCACTTATTGTTTTTCTTTGGTAGGTCCCCATGTATGCGCTGTTACTATTTGGTGGACCTGTCACGATAAACCATGTTGGTGGCGGATTAGTTGTTGGTACAAAAGACAGTATTTTGAGGCTGCGTGCTTGGCCGAGAATAGGGATTCTTGTGAACCAGCTTCGGTATAATCCCATCTTTCCCTCTCGAATAATAATCTATTACTAATTTCGCATCCAGACGTTTGCTGGACGCCCAGATGCTTCGATGTGTAAATGAAGGGACGGTACTCGACGCAGGTCCAAACAATCCGATCATCGAAGCCATGATAGCATTGCTGGCAAACGATGGGTTGTCTGATTGATCATTAGACTAGGATATCATGTCTTAAATTGCAGCAATGATTACATTCATCAACCATGAATATATGTTAAATAGATGGCAGGTATGAGATCCGTAATGTCATAAAGGTCCTACGTATATAAACACAGGATTATGAAGGATCCACTGGTTAGCTAGCTTGTAAGCTATGTACTCAGATGACGGATTTTAGAGGATCAAAAGCCAAGCCAACTCTTTGCCGTCTGTTTTGCTGCCAGCTTTTTAGCCTACGGTCAAATTTCAGGAACTACTCATTAGTAAGAACAAGTGATCTATAACAAACCTCGGCGACCATGTTAGCGCTGCCCTGCTGCAAGGCATCAAAAGATTCTTGCAAATCATTGAGTCTTTGGCTAAATGAATTTGTCAGCTTACAATTGGGTTTTCGTGAAGAGGTAAACTAACCCTCTTTCTTGAACGGCTGTACTGAGCCTATCAAATATCGCCGTGCGACTTTCTTGTGCCGTTTTCAGCACAGATGCAGCGCTGCCGTATACGTTGCTTGTATTCGTTTCTGGAATCTTACTCTCCGTCTTAGTATTGGATATGGATGGGGTTGGCCTGTCGGGTCCAGCAACTGTTTTCCGCTTGAGCTAGGATTCAAGGATCAGATAATAATAATAAAAGAAGCTGCTTACGTAGGGCATCAATCTGAGTACCGGAGAGTGTGCGATTAGTAGTGAGCCATGAGCCCATCTGCTCTAACAAGCTGGTCGAGAGTGGTTGAGGCTGCTCTGGAATCTTGTGGATCGGGATGGATAAGTCTATCCAGGGATCTCCGGCCAGCCGACGCGACTGGAACAAAGTAGCTAAAGTGACTTTTTCCACTACGAGTGAGTTTGAACGGTGGATCCATTCGACGTAGTCACCCGTCTCATCAATTGCATAGGTGCTACAAACATTTTGTTCACAAAAGAAAAG
This sequence comes from Agroathelia rolfsii, assembly GCA_018343915.1. Classification (NCBI taxonomy): domain Eukaryota; kingdom Fungi; phylum Basidiomycota; class Agaricomycetes; order Amylocorticiales; family Amylocorticiaceae; genus Agroathelia; species Agroathelia rolfsii. Next base: position 3,129,129 of record JABRWF010000001.1, on the reverse strand, counting down.
ACTTTAAACAGTCATTTCCTTACCTACTAATTTTGGTCGGAAGGCTGGTGGCCATGATGAGCTCTAAATGAGGAAGGGAATAGACCATATATTCGTGCTTGTCAGTAAAGGCGACAAGAACATACGAGCCTATCAATATACTGTCAATGTGCCGCCAATGGTATATGCGACATGGCCATACCATTATGTTCAATAATTTGTGTTCGCTCTACCCTCCCGTATTTGCTAGGCCAATCAACTTTTGCAATGCGAGGTCCGGTGATATTTATGGAAGTACGGGCACCCTTGACTCCACAAACCAACCAAACACAATCGTTAAATCCAATGATATCTCCGCGAACAATAGCATTCAAGCCACGGTCTGTTGCGCGCAGCGGTGTTCCAGTCTTAGAGTCGAATACAAAAGAATTCGTGTTAGCCAGAGGATTTGCGATTCCTTCACTTTCTAAAGGATCAGATACAATCGACCAACGACTGTTCATATATTCCAATACGAAGATGAGCGCATGTCCAGACTTCTTCACAGCTATGAGCTTCTGGGACGGTATGTCATCTGACCCACGTGATAATGTCCAATGCAGTGAAAGAATGGGATCGAGTGAAGATGTCATGTGCAGAGCAGAGTGGCGCCTGAGCTCAGTTGGGTCGTACCGCCTAAGGACCGTTGGGCCACGACTATCTATTACAGTAAGTGATCCATCTGCATATGCAGCCGCCAGGAATCCTGTCCTGGGCTTAGTACTGGTAAATGAGATTTGCATCGGGATATTCTCACCATTGTCTGAAAGATGAAAAGAGGTAACAGGAATTTTTCCACTATCGAGAAAGTACTGTGCATGAAAACCTGGACTAGAACCATGCACAAGATGATGTAATGATACGACTGAATCATCGACGTCCTTGCTCAAGTTAAGATACTTTTCTCTGCAATCATCAAGCGCGACCACCAGGATTTCACCACTGCGGAATATCACAGCACATTCCAAAGAATTAGAAGCAAACGATATTGTTTCGATTCTTGCTTCGGCCAGGAACGATGGTCCTATTTTCTTGATAATCGAAACATCAGATATAATAGGACGAACATAAATAGTTAGGTCAGGGAGTAACATAGGGAAGTCATTCTGGAGAGGCTGGGATCGCGAGCTGACAAGCGATTGTGGGCTAAGATCTTGGAACCGGATAGATAGGTCGTAATGATATGTTATCAAGAGTCTGTGGGGTTGATACTGTGGAAAATGAGAACCGTAGGCAGAGGCACTAGAGCAAAATTTGATACCTTTGCCATTCTTGCGTCATCCTTTGTGAGACCTTCCATCCAAGCGATTCCACCAAGTAAGTGAACATATTTAGGGACCGTATTAAGATGATTCACAAGAGATCGATACACGTCGTTTTCAAGTTTAGCTGTGAGTCCGCCTATGATGCTATTGCTTCCATTGAAATAAGTGGATGGAAGGATCTGCGTATGAGGGGATGCATCGATAGCCATGCTTTCGAGAAGAGATTCTAGATCGTTGGCTACGACCTTTGGGCTATCTTCCGGAGCTGGATTGTCCGAAGCTCTCGACACAGTTTCTTTCTGACGAAAAGATGGTGGTGGAAACTCAAATGCCTCAGTGAACCTCATCCCGTCGATTGAGTCCGACACAATTAAGATGCTTTCAGCATCAAGGCCACCAGAAAAATGAGGGTTTTCCTGTGGGAGCAAAATGAAGTCCTGTACGAGCCCATCTATTGCATACTGTTCGGTTGATATAGGTTTGAGCGTCCCATGAATAGCATCTCTGACAGACGACTGAGGGACATTGGTGGAGCCACCAAAATAAGATGTTGCTAATGCGGATGGATCAAAAGGAGGGAAAAGAAAAGTGTTTACGGCGGATTCCGCTAAGTCCTGTGACCCTCCTAAAACAGCTAAGACTGTTGAGCCAGGAGGAACCAGATGACTATTTTCCGAGTATGAGGCCCAAGCCAGCTTGAAAATAGGTTCTCGAGCTTGTGGGTTGGCTCTTCTTTTCTCTTCATTCCCCATGTATTCGTCGAACTCCGCAGGTTTGACGACATTTACGTCTGCTTCAATCAATGTGCGAGCGAGGATTGGTTGATCTTCGTTTTCGATGGCCCAAAAAACGATGGATCCATCAATATAACCGACAGCAAAGTGGTATCCAGCGGGATGAACAGCTAAACATGTGCTTAGTGGTCTGCGAAGAGTCAAGACATCCTAAAATAGAGTATCTCAATAGCCGTAACAAAGATATTATCCTTGAGAGTGGACTGACAGGACCCTGATAGCCATATCCGCCAGCAGCACCCGCTGGGACCATATATTCATATATTCTCAGAGATTTTTGTTGCGACTGTCACAAACCAATAGCCGTCATCAGACACCGGTATCGAGACGCGACACTGAATACATGCCAAGCTGTATAGCACGATCCCGCCTAGATAAATCCCGTGAGTATCATTGAAATTCAGGTATGAGCAGTGCATACGAACCTCCATAAACAATGAATATAAGGTCTAGATTGCGTGGGTGACCCACCACATCGATAGTCGCATAACTACAATGAAGTTTACCAGTGTTCATGTATCGAATATAGAGGTCCCTTACCGACTAAGCTCGTCAGCATCATTCTGATTGCCCCAGGCCGCCATCTGTTCATGGCGCCTCCAGATGTTCTCGATGACATAAGGTGATTTTCGCAGGCAAAGAAGATCATAGGAGATAATTTGCCCCGAGTCCAGAGCAATCAAAACCTATATACTCATTAGGGGTCTGATTCTATCATTTTCATGCTTGACAAACATGGGCATGCGACGCAGAGATCATAATCGAGCTAGGAAAGTCTCACATTAAGGTAAATTCCTACAAAACACAATGAAGAACCCACTTAATTCGCTGTCGAAAAGACTGCGATGACTGATACTTAGGAAACCCCAAGTTCAGCATATCCCAAACATGCAGTGTATTTGTATCGTCTGTTATCCAACAGCATCAGCCTTAGCAGCTTCAACCTACAAAGCGCCAATGTCTTGCAATACTCGCCAACGCATACGATCTTTCCTGTAGAAATAGCAAATTGGAGTAGTCTGACACCATATCCTTGAGGGACATTGATTAGGGCGTTTACGCCAGGCCGCCCCGATATGTGGATTGTTCCAGTTGTTGTGCCTGAGTGCTCGTCAGGATTATCGTACTAATAGTTCTTGATCGGCCCAATGATGTATACCTGCAGCTAGCAAGCTATAGACAGGATCAAAAGCCAATACGGATGTATCTAGAATATATTCCAATTTTTTGAGAATGCCCGCATTCCATTCGACGGGATCGCGTAGATCCAACGACAGGTCTGATAATGCTGGTTTGTTGGATTTGAAAAGATAAGCCATGCTACATCAAAGGTAGTTGCATGAATGGAAGAAGTCGTGACAGCCGAATTCGTAGAAAACTTTCGGAAACAAGAGTAAACTACGTTATTCGAACCAGCTAGATCATGGGGAATTTCGGCAGTGTATAGTACGTCAGAAAACAAAAACAAGAAAAAATGATGCGTTACATGAGTAAATCAAAGCTAATGTTACAGATGACTGATAGCATGAGGAAGCCTGAATGATCAAAAAAAAAACAAGGCAAACTAAGGTATCGACTAGATGCATAGTAACAATACTAACAAACTGCGCGCTGAGATTCTATGGTTTGTTGTTAGTCGTTGTAGGAGCAGCGGCACCACGTATTTTCCCAAGCCAAGTACGCTTTTTAGGCTCTGCTTCTGTTGTACTACTCGTCTGAGCAGCAGCATTCGGATGCGATGGGGCAGGCGCGGCCGACGTCAGTGGACGACGCACAGGAGATGTTGGTTTTGTTGTAGACCGGCTGGTCGTGTGGCGTACCGGAGTAAACCCTGATTGTGGCCCATGCGTATTTCTTCGGATGCGAGGTGCGTGATTTTCGATGCCAGAAGTAGGCAGGCTGTCAGCAGTAAAGGTCTGAACAGGGACAAAAACTTGGTCAAAGTCATCTGGTAATCGACGTTTTTTGCCTGTCGAAGGTGACCCTTCAGGCGGTTGAGTAATCGGGCCTGCAAATGAAGATTTCTCGACCGGGTCTTCTGGTGACTTGGTACGCAGAGCCAAAGTGGATGGTGCCCGCTTGTCTGAAATCAGAGGTTGAGGGGAAACGCGCGAGAGGATAGGCTCAGATACTATGGCACTTGGTACATGAGTTGTAGAACCAGAAGATGATGATGCCTTTGTAGCTGAGGTATACGTAGTTACGGTCGCTTTTGACGTTGAAGGCACGGGCGGCTCCGACGTAAAATTGGGACTGGATGACTTGGGAACGGACGAGGATGCATGGCTGGATTCTGGTGCTGAGGGTTGTTCCTGCAACTTCTTCTGAAGACTCTGGACTTTCCTGGTCAGCACATCAATCTTCGCGAGCAGTTTCTTCTTTTCCTTGAGTAACCTAAGATTGAACATAGGTTCAGCCAGCGAAGAAGCACACAAAATAAGGTACATACTCAATGAACCTATCATCATTCTCTTCGATTTCCATAGATTTCTGACGAAGGAGCTCGTCCATTTCCTGATTCTTCTCACGCAGCTCAGCAACAACTTCTTCTAGGTTTGGTTTCTCTCGCAAGGCAGCCAATTCTCGTCGAACAGAAGCAAGGTCCTGTGCTTGTAGAGCAAAATTGACCTCTGTAACTTGACTCGCTTTCTGAGTCTCGGTGAGAGACGCGTTGACTTCCTCGAGATTGGCTTTGAGAGTTGAGATAGTCTCCTCGCTAAAGCAACGTTAACAAAAGTAGGACATTATGTGATTATGACCGTGACTCACTAAGTAGCTGCTTGTGTCTCCAGGTGACGAATTGTCGATAATGACTTCTGACTTTCGGCCGTCAGAGAAGTCATCGATTTCTGGATTTCATCGTTTTCCGTTTGCAGAGCCTGCAAATCGTGTTCGATTCGAGCGTTGTGCTCGCGAACATCCGTGAGCTGCTTGCTAAGCTCGACTTCGGACGCCTCAGCTTTGCGACAACGCTCGGTTTGCGCATCCAACGCGGATCGAAGTGAAGCCATTTCTTCTACACCGTCCTTGTCCACAGAGTGTATCTCAGAGTTGAGGCGCTCGATTTCGGATGCTGAGAACTCAATCTGTGCCTCTAACTCGCCCAGTGATTTGGCATGTTTGGATCGTAATTCTTCAAGTTCGGTTTCGTGATGGCGATCCACTTCGAGTAATTTACGAGACGAGTCCTCCAGACGGGCTTCTACATCCTCTTGGACCTTCGCTACTTGTTCTTCAAGTTGAGAACAACGATCTTCCGCCTTTTTTAGAGACTTGACCGCTTCTTCCGCCTCAACTTTGGCTTGATCCAGAGCGCCACGGATAGTTTCCACCTCTTTCTCAAGAAGTTCACGAGAAGTAACCACCTCGTCGTATTTATCGCGGACTTCGGAGATGGTAGTAGTTGACGCGCTGATCTGCTCCTCAAGCTCCTTGACCCTCTTCGAGTTCGCTTCTCGGGCATGTACATCAGAAGCTTCGACGTTCGCAAGCGTGTCTCTTGCTGCGTCCAAATCCCGCACGGTCTCTTCTACCTTGGATCGTAGGCGCTGGATCTCCTCTTCGTTGGAAGCCTGAAGGACGTGAAGCTCTTCTGCCTTTGCGTCTAGAAGACCACGGGCTTCAGCCAATTGGTCAGTCAGGGACCTTTGCTCTTGCTTCGAGATCTGCAGAAGTTGGTCGATAGCTTGTGAACCCTGTTGGCTTAGAGCTAGTGCAACCGTGACATGATGTAGGTCGTGCTGAGAAGTGGAGAGAGCCTGGGCCAAAGCCGCATATTGAGAGTTCTGCTGCTCCAGAGCAAGATCCCTCTCGACTACTTGTTGCTGCGTTGTCTGCAGTTGTGCACTAACGTCGGCGATGTGTTGCTCCATCTCAGCCATCTGATCCGAGAAGGATGACCTTTGCTCGTCAATTGCTCTCGACTGCGCCTCCTGATGCGCGGAGGACTCTTCAGCAGCAGCGATCAATGCAGCAATTTCATCCGACGTGGTGCGCTCCAGCTCGTGGATTTGTTGTTGCAAGGCTTCTACCTCTCTCGAGGCGTTTTCCTTGAGCTCCGCCATCCTTGCTTCGAGGTTCTCGAGTTCGAGCTCTACTTCCTCACGTCGCTTGACAGCATCATCACGAGCTTCACGAGCGTCAGCACAATCTTCGACCATAGCTTGTTTCTCGGCAGTGAGAGTTTCTATCTCGGCCATCATCTCCTCGATCCGCTCCTCGTTGAGTCTCATGTTGGTCTCGAGACGGCGAATATCGTGCTGGTGAATACCAATTTGTTCTGTTCGTCTCATCACACGATCCTCAAGCTCCTCGATTTGTTCACGAAGGACGCGAGTGGCATCATTAGCAGACAATGAAGCTAGCTTGGTCTGCTGGAGCGTCGAGTAGCGAGCTTCGGCAGTCTTATTATCCTCCTGGGCGGCAGCAAGCTCCTTTCGAAGGTTCAAGAGTTCGAGATTGAGCGAATCCCGCTGAGATTCCACCGACTCCAGCGATCGCGTGAGTTCGACAACTTTGTGTTGCAGCTCTTCCAAAATAAGCTCATGGTCGCGTCTGGTAGTTCGAAGCTCTTCGGACGTCTCAGTTTGTCGATTCATAAGCTGAGCGAGCTGGCTGACCATGTCTTCGCGCTCTTGAGTAGCAGAAGTCATGGCACTGTGACTGGATGACAAGAGGCTATTCTTCTCGATATACGCTGCATTGAGCGCATCAAGCTTGGATCGTACGTCATGGAGTTCTGCTTCCCGTTCCAGCAGCGTTGCCTCAAGAGCTTCGTTCGAAGACTGAAGATGGCTTAGCACAACGGCAGTAGCGGTCGAAGCTAGAGCGAGATACTTGATGCGAGCACGTAAGGGAGGAATCTCATCATGAGCTCCCGCCTCCGCCAACTGCCTTTCCATCGCACTAATGGTGAATCGTGATTCGGCGGTAACGAACTCCAAATCTTGGGCGAGCCTGTTGCGTTCGCCACGCAACCGATCAATAGCGACCAGGAGGCGATCTACATGAGAGACCTGGTCATCTGACGGAGCAGAGTTGGATTGTGCGGCTATAAGCTTCTCGGTCAACAACCTAGAGGTGTATTGAATGCTAGGCCGTTTAAGAATGCACGAAGAAATATACCTTTCCCTTGCCTCAGATTCTTGGGACTGAGTGACTAACTGCCGGCGTACATCGTCTAAAGCTCTGAGAGTTTCTTCTTTCTCTGTGGTAAGCTCGTCATTTTGCGATTCCAGCTCATCCGATCTTCTTCGCTGCGTCTCCAAGCGTTGCCGAGTTTGCTCCAGGGTATGCTTGATTTCCTGAACGTTGTCGCCCCGTTTGAGTAAGGATTCCAACGCGGCTATTTTTGCTGCATCTTCTTCGGTACGCTTCAAGAGCTCCTCCTCCCGTTCGACAGCGTTGTCGCCTTTCGCAAACTCGAGCTCATCCTGACAAACTTCCAGCGCCTGCTGTAGCTCCTCTATCTGCTCTTTGGAAGTCTTTTCGTACGCAATCATCTCGTTCTCTGTCTGAAGAAGCCTTGTCTGGAAGAGTGAAAGCTTCTGGGACATGGACTGGAGCTCCTCATCTTTCTCCTTGATTGACAAGCGCGCCTCTTCAACCTCTTGTTTCAGAGAATCGACCTCGAATGAGATTGGAGCAGGCGACGAAGAGCGCTGAGGTGGTGGACGGGTGGATTTGTTAAGTGGGAGCGAAGAGTTCAGATCGCGTATCTCAGCCTCCATTGCACGTATCCTATTTTCGAGTGTAGATTTAATACGAATGAGGTTGGCCTCGTTGGAAGAAATGTTTTCTGATCGACTGGCAAGTGCTTCGAGGCTCGATTGAAGTTCGCGAACGCTCGACGCTTCAGTTTTCCACTTCTCTTCGGTGGCGGCAAGTGTGATGGTGACGTTTTGTAAGTTTACTTTCTCTTTCGAGAGGTCCTTGTTACAGCGCTCAAGATCGCCTTCAAGAAGAAGAACTTGTTGTGTCTCTTGTTGCAACTGCATGTATGTGTGTGTTTAGACCTTGCCACGAATTGCTAAGAATGAATTGCCGGGGAACATACCTTTAGCAAGGTCTCGTCATACATTTTCCTGAGTTCTTCTGTTTCTGTTTGTTGCCTCGTAAGCTGTGTCTCCAGGGATGCACATTGAGTGTCTAAAAGTTGAAGTACATGAGCAACTAATAATGAATGCGAGACGTCGTTGGCAGATTGCTACGCACCCTTTGCGGCGAGTTGATCCTTGAGAGCTTGCATTTTGTCAGAGACATCGTAGCGGCCTATGTCAGCGATCGACATGGTGGTGTCGATGCTTCTCCTGCACTGGAGAGATGCCTGTAGGGTGCCGAGAGGGAAGGGGTTGAATGATGCTACAGACCGTGACAATAATCAGTTCAGTTTGAGTTTCACTGGAACAGTGGCTGTCTTACGTAAGGAGGTTGCGTTAATGGCGGGCAGCCGTGCGTGTCTTGTGACCGCGTTTTTTTTGTCTGCAACCACACGATTAGATATATTACTATCTTTGAAATCGGGATCCAACGGCCTGATGGTGTAGTTGGTTATCACTTCTGTCTAACATGTGGGACATCCAATGGATGGCCACGTGGTGCACAGGCGGTCCTCAGTTCGAACCTGGGTCAGGTCACTTTTTGCATGCCATTTCAAAAACATCGCCACTTATTCATTTGTGAGAAGAAACCATTACGGCAGCGGCTTCGTCTTTATCTCTATCTTTTTTTTATTCATTTATGTTTGCGACTCATGATCAATCTTGTATTGTGTCGGACAATCATCTCCGGAAGCAAATCGTATTGCAATGTTTGGTTGCTCAGCAAACTTGTTCCTGGCTTCAGTACATGATCAAAGACCCTACACACGCACTTACCTAGTAATCAACTACCGTACAAGTTGCTCAATGAATGGAGATGACAAAGATAAGATTGTTGACGAATTGGTACATTTTATAATGCCCTTGACCTGGATTTCCTGGTTAACCACTCCAGTCCAGGCATCCAAGCTACTGTCGGTTGTATTTGACGACCTCGTCATGGACATTGCATTACAGTCACATCGACAGGTTAAACGCGGCCGCGTCGTTTGTGATATCTGTAAGACAAAGTAATGCATATCAATTCATGTCTTTGCAAACCCTTGACCTCTTGTAGATGTGGCCTAGGTCTGGCTGAAATCACTTGTCTATGTTGTCTTGTTGACCGAAAGTAGTGCACGTTACTAAACCAGCTACACCCGAATCAAACACTCTTAACTCCTCAACGGCCACGGCATCACTCGATGGAACTGCGAGTCAAGATACCCAGAATAGTACAAACGGGAATATTTATTTTGATTGTACTAACTGTGGGAAATCGGTATGCGTGTTACTCTTGCAGAGCAACTCTACCTTATCCTCTATAATGCACAGATTGCTTCAAACCGATTCGCGCCTCACTTAAGCTCTTGCAGAGGATTGACTGGACGAAGGGCTAACGCATCTCGCACACCGGGAGGGTTATCTAGGTAACCTCCCATCTAGTTGTCGTGTTTATCCAACTAGACCTTACTGATTCTTCATCAGGCAAAACTCCGAGACCAGAAGGTCTGGTTCCCCCTATGTGGCAACTGACGAGGATGGATCGGACGAAGAGGCTCCCAAGACGAAAAGCAAAGCAAAGGCGAAGATCAAATTATCAGGTGAATTCGGTTCACTGCTGTATGGCTGGCACTTGCTCATATTAAACATCCACCATAACAGATGAAAGTGACCTCAAGCGAAAGACCGTAAGGGTAATCTTCTCTACATAGCGTGAAAAGGCTAGCCATTGACCTGCTATTAGACCGACAGCAGCTCGGCATCTCCGAACAAGAAGCCAAAAAAGGGCAGGCCTCTTGGTAAGCCAACATATACTCCGAGGGGTACAGAGAGATACTGAAATAATTTTAATAGGGTCTCTCAACAAGACAAAGGCCAACAGCGTTAGTTCTCTTTGACTGCTCCGTGTACTATCCATTTGCTCACTCGACAGTAGGGCTTGACCAATGGCGTTGCAGGTTCCAAGGCTCGCGTGCCATCGAAATTGCGCGACAACTCCACGGCCTCATTAGTTCCACAGTCCCATTCCTCGGGCTCTCGCTCACGGTCTTCTTCTCCTACCTCAACACTTTCGTATCAGCGAAGCCCTAGCGTCCCCAGCAAAGAACGTGGCCAGATCAACGAAGGCAAAGATAACCAATCATTAGATAGTGGATATGAACGATTAACGCATGGATGGCAACCTTCCAGCGTGAATCCGTCACGGCCACTACCACCACCACCTCCTAGGGTTCCCGATCCAGATTATATGATTGGTATGATTGACTGCTATTTTCTTTCTGCTCACTAACACCACTCGAACAGATGTAGAAGGCGGTGGCGAAGAGACGGGCTCATCTACAGAAACGGACAGCTCATGACGGGGCTTTGTCCCCGTGTATGCCGGAACTTGTGAATTCTGGAATGTGTGTGTTTTTGGACTCACGCCTGGCCGCATAATTCAAAAAGCGAACAGCTTTTTGCAAACCGGGCCTACATCCCCTTGATAATGCGCTCTTACGTATTTTGAATACAGTGCCAATATACATGACGAAATTTATGCCTACGTTTTACCGTTCGGAAGTGAATAAAAAAGTACAAGTACTGCATACATCTCTGGTGATATCCGCCAAAACAACCATTTTACGGGCTCCCATGAAGATATAGGCGGTGGCATCATTGATGATGATGATGTTTGAGGTGTGATCTGTGTACGGGGTGCTGGCGATGGGGGTTGAAACGGCTTATTATAAATAAATAACAAATGGTCCGCCCAAGCGGCGGAGTGCGAACCTGTGCTGGGTCTTGCGACTACTGCTAAGTTACAACCGCCCACGGTCAACTAGCAACTGGTTCTCTCTCTTCTCCACCCGCCTCCAACGGCTCCTATCACCCTCCTTTGCACAAGAAATACGCCATATCATATATCGCAGGTCGAAGCGCCCCTTCCGCACCACAATCTGCCCGTGCTATGTCTGAGCGTACGCAGTACTATCCAAACGATTCCTCGCCCTATATCGCTGCCAATCCGTATTCCCAAGACGACAAAGAAGGCTACGACGATCTCATTGACCAGTACGCCACTCCTTACGGCAAGACTTCGGGTCACAGTACATTCGCTATGGATTCGTCGACGCTTGGGCTACCGCAATCACAGCCATATTTGTCGAAACCCAAGATGTCATACTCCTCTGAACACACGTCCGAAACGCACAAAACATACGATGGCAGTGACACTGAGCTTCACAACTCATATCCACCCAAGGCTTCCCTCCCTGCAGATGAACGAAGTCTGTGGGAGAAGGTGCGCAGGTTGCGAAAATGTTGTCCCGACCCTTCCATCTCACGATTCCATAGATCCTGCCTGAGTCACTAGCGTGCCGTTTATACATTCTCACCATTCTCGTTGAGACTACAATAGATTTGGCTATCGAGGCAGACATTCTTGTGCGATTTCATGAAGCAGATGGGTCTTTGTCCGGGAGAATGCCTGTCTACCTCTCTATCTTTGTCCTTGCCCAGTAAGTTGAACCAGTCCCATCTTGTCAACGCATCCTTAACAGTCTGTCGATAGCGTTTTTCAGTTCGTCGTTGCAGTTGATGCCGTGAACAACCGAAATACTTTACAGTTCATATCATTGACGTGAGTGATTTCTCCGACTCCTACAAATCATCATCCCTATTTAACTTTTACCGATAGTATCTTCAATGCTCTTATTCTCATCTATGGTATTGTGGAAATATCTGAAATCAACGACTCATTCCCTTCTTCCACCACCGGCATCTCGAGCATCCCGATCAATATTCTTACCCGAATTGTTCCTATTGTCATTGGTGTTTCTCAGCTAATTTACATGGGCCTCGGCTGGAAGATATACAACGAATTTGGCTGGAAGACGTATAAATTCCTCGGAGCTGACAGGAGAATCAAGAAGATGTATGCGAACTACCAAATCTTCCTATGTCTCATCAAATTCGATGTCTTTTTCTGGGTTGGATTCTCTGTTCAGTTCATCTACCTGGTTCTCCAGGACAAAGACTGGGAATACTATGTCACCTTTGCCGCGTTACCCCTGTCAATAGTTTTGCTCGTCGAGGGACATTTGGGTGCCAAGCATGAGAACAAATGGATGATGATAACTTTCATGACCGGGTGTGCAGGCGCGCTTGTTTATTTCCTATACAAGGTTTGACTTCTCGTAAGAAATATTTGTAATTCAAGGCGGCTAACACTACTTCAGTTGATCAAGCTTCTGTCTCATAGAGACGAGTACGCTCAAGTCTATCAAACACTCTCACTTTTTTGTAAGACTTTCCCTCTTCCAACATCTACTATGTTGACTTTGTTCATCTTTAGCTGTTATTGCCATTATACTTTTAATCACCACTTTCGTTTTTTCGTTTATGGTTTTGCAGGCCTTTGGTCGTGGTCTGAAGACACAACGTGAGCAAACTCTTTAAATATTTGCATTTACGCTAATGCCGACTCACGTTTCATAGTTGCCAAAGGAAACGAGGCTGCCCGCCACAACAGGGGCAAGAGCAAGGGTAACGGTCTTAACAACTTCAATGGCCCGCTCGGCGCACATCCAAACCGCATGAGCATTGAGTAAGGTGTTTATCCCATCACCAGACTGTGCCATTCTTGTATTGTACCACCTCTCTCTTTCCTTTCTTCTTTGTTACGACACGGACGCTCTTTCTCTCCTATTATCCTACACTTCGGCTACGCCACTATACAATTGAGTACGCCTTATAAAAAGATTCGGTGTACTCCAGCCACTCGCTTGCACATTCCCATGTATTCTATATACAGTCCACATTTTCTCCCTATAGTATCTTGATCTGGTATCAGATTGTTGTTTGAACGTGCTGTAGTCGCTTGTGACATCTAAGTAAGGGTGGATCAGCCTGGCAGCTCGAGCCGAATGCCACTGAGTGAGCCGATGGCCTCTACGCGCGTCAAATTCCCCACTACCCTTTGAGGTTTGCACACGTATTGCCATGTCATCATAATTGTCACAAGCCAACACCCGCTCTATTAATCTCTCCCTTACTGTGGTAGAAAAAGAAAAAGATGGCCCAACGGTCTGTCTTTGTGAACTATATCCTCTTTTGCTCGGAACCGACTCTTATCATCCTTGTAACCCTACCGGCATACAACAATTTCTAGACTAAGAGCAACAAACACTTTGAGAGACCGCAGTAGCCTCTTGCCTGTCTCAGGGCGTGACTCGCCTTACCAAACATCTGCTGGTCAGCGGTTGGCGGATAATCTTGAGGAACAGAACGATGAAGCACTGGAGGGACTCTCGGCGAAAGTCAAGCTTTTGAAGGATGTGAGTAAGTCGCTCCGGCTTCGTTTCTCCGCTTCCTGTGCGTTTATAGCCAATATGGACTGTGTTAATGTTTCTTTTTTGTTCGACAATAGCTTACAATAGGCATTGGAAACGAAGTCAAAGAGTCGACTATACAACTCAGCCAAATGGTCTGTTGTTTCCTTTAACCATAATTTCATTGTATTCTGAGGTTATGCATTTCTCCCTATACAATAGAACGACGCATTCTCGGAAACGTCGGGCATACTATCGGGGACGTTCCGCAGGATGAACAACATGGCCGAACGGCAAGGTTGTCGTTGGCTATGGTATATTATCTTTCTCGTCCTTGTCTTTTGGTTTTTCATCGTTGTATGGTGGTTCAGGCGTTGATGCATACTTATATGCATCCCTACTATTTATCACAATTTTCATGTTTCATAGGAGCAGTTGCTCTGGGCCTCCGAATGCATTTGTTTCCAGCTTTCCCATTAGTGAAGAGGGTTATCCCAAAGGTAGATAGATGTATGAGATGTGTGAACCAAGATATGGTGCAGTAAGGTAATGGATAACTTAAGAGGATATGAAAAGTGCGCAGGAGATCCCGAAGTCAGCTATCAACCGCCCACAGTCATCATTTCACTCATCAGTCATCGCGCAGTCGCCTATTGCATATCTCCCAAATCATCCGTCTCCGCAAGTATGGCATGTTTTCTTGCGAGAAGGAAAACGTCTCTTCTCCGCGAGAAAGGGACTCTAGGAACTGGCAGGTGAATACACCGCAATCATATCCGTTCTCTTGCTGAGGTGTGCTCTACAAAGACGTGTTAATACTCGTAGTCATCAGGTATACAAGAAAGAAAGAAAGAAAGAACCTCAAGAGTATAATCCTCCCAGTCACTAAAGTCAAAGGGCTGTTTCCGTTTATTTCTATGTTCCGCATCAAGATAGCCACGAAGAATCTGGAGGGAAAAATAATGAATTCTTGATCGAGTGCCCTGGGCGGTGAACACACCTTGAACACCTTAGATCTATCCATATTCATACTGTCGTAGGATTCTATCCTTTTGCATCGGAAATTGATGGCAGCAGCTGTCCAATGGGTATTATCATGGTTGACAGGGATGAGAATGACGTCTTTGGAGAAAATATCAAACTAATCGCCAAATTGTTGAGTATCACGAATAATCGAAGGTTGAGATAAATAAACCTTCTTCGTCCACTTTTGTAGGCGACCTTTTTCATATCCATCACTTTTCAACTTCGTCCAAAAGAACGTATTGAAGTAATGCACATTCAAAGGTTGACGCTTGCTCGAAACTTTTGTGACGCCATTGGTCGCTCCAATGTTCTCCTTCTCTTGGCTTCTCGCCTGAATGAGCGCACCGTAGAAGTTGATGATTTCGTCATTGAGCCATTGATTTGGGCGTAGACGAGCGATGTCCTTGTCAACCACTTGCTCTCGGTCAAGTTTAGAGAGGAGCCCGCGCTGCCGCAGGAAGCCGTCCACTTGCAACTCGTCCTGAGGCGGTAGGGAGGACGGGGTTGATACCTTCGGGTGCAGACGATCGTCAATCTCCGCATCTTTGACTTGGGCGGCAATTCGAGATCGATCGTATAATGGTGTTTGGAAAGCTGTCTGCTGGGGCCTAAATTGATTTAGCCTAGGAACAAACAGAAGGCAAACAAGTTTTTGAAATACTTACTCTCTCAGAGTATTACGAGCGCGTGCCAAAGCCTTTCGTAAAAATGCATCTGTAGAGGCCTTTAGACAGAAACCATCAGAGCGTAGTTAATATATTCAAGTTCAAGGTACAAACTTCGGGGCTTGAATGTCGTCGTTCATGGGTCCCAGCGCGAGAAGGTTGTGAATGCACTTAACATGGGAGATTAGAATTTTACAGAATAGAATGAGGAAATACCGCTTACAGATGGAACCATCGTCGGTTTGAGTCTGCAATTTATACTTGTACTCCATAAAACCTGAGTGCCGAATGTAAATTAGCATCCATATGATGTTGTAGTACCGTTGACTACCTTTGAAGGTCTCGAAGTTTGCCTTATAACCTAGGAGAAATAAATTTACTGTTCATAAACAATATGAAATAGAGGCGCATACCCTTCTTCCGATCTAATAGGTATAACTCTTGCATCAGTTCATCCAGCTCTTTTTTGCGGTCTCTTATGATCCTTTCTTTATGCTATGATGAAGAAGCCCAGAAATTATGTTGAATGCACACATCAATATACCGATAATTTCCTCAAATACCTGACGTGCATGAATATGCTCCCTTGTCCGGTAAGACTGGTGACTTCCTTGACTGCTAGGAGGTTGAGAGTCTGACTGTGACAACAACTCAGCGGCGTCCGCCTGACGAGATGGCCCAGGTATTGACGCTATTGATGTGGCGGACATTGAAGGAACGGGAACGCGTGCTGAAGGTAGCGGTGGCATCTCACGACGGCTCATGGCAGCGTGCAATGACGATTCGTTGGGTAATGAGCGAGTCATAACGGCGAGATCGTCAGACTTGGCAAGTCCGTTGGGTATCTCGGATGATAGCAAAAGTGAGGGTATGTGTCTCCTTGCGGGTAACTGCGAGCGAGGTTCGTGATTGGGCTTAGGAGGTGGCGGATGATGGTATGTAACGCGGTTGTTCGACGGCTGAGTACTGGGGATACCTAGATACCTGGCTGTGTCAACATTATCAGGTTATCGTGAAAAGGTCTACATACGTTCGAAGAGACTTTGGATGAACCCAGTGACAGAACTGAAACCCTGGAGTACTCCTTGCTGTTTCTGGGGCTCTTGTGGATTCGTACGGGGTAATTTGGCGTTGCGGGTTGGCAAGATGCTCTCTGATGCTTGTCGTTTGCGTGAAAGCATCGAAGTCAGACCAATCAACGAATATATATATATGTATCAATTGAAAGGGTGTGACGTTTTTTTTTTTTTTCAGAAAGAGGAAACTGAGGGAGGTGGAGTGAAGCAGTAGGCGTAAATCCGGCAGTCTCAGGCTGTCGAAACGTTGAAGACAGAGCTCAAGTGGCGGTGGTGGCAAACTGGTGCCGTCCCTGGCGGGGAGATCTGTGAGATCTGTGACCTCGTCACGACATGCAAACATGCAACATCACCAAACTCATGTGAAATAACTAATCATAACAGTCGTAATGAGATAATTAACTACATATATAGGATGGGATGGTAGCGCTATGTGTGGACTTGGCGAGGTTTGGTTAATAGATAATAGTACTATGCACTCATTACATTTTGGTCGTGGGCCATATCAATATCCTCTTCTGCACCATCACTCTCCTCCTCGTCACTCGCAGCCGGCGGTCCTGAATGCTGCACGTTCTGAACATTCTGCAGTGATGCGCCCAGCGGCATACCTTGTGGAGGCGGCGGAGGGGGTTGAAGCTGCTGTCCAGGCGCGGGCACCTCCATAAACATCCTAAATAATATAGCTTCCAGCGCAGCGATATTTCCTTGGTCATGCTGATGCACTCTACCAGCTTCCCGCGCCGAGTGAAACAGTGTTGTCATTCGATCCCACCGTTCTTGTGCTAGCGCATGTATTTGGGCTGGATTAACGGGATGCACAGGCATACCTGGCTGCGCGGACGCGTAAGGATTAGGGGGGACAGAGCTCGCAAACGTCGCAAAACCATTTGTGGGGTGGTTATAAGGAACCGAGGCAGACTCAGGAGGTCGGGAAGTGGTAAAGGACGACGTCGACGCAGAAGTAGGGATGGCAGTTGGCGCCGATGTGGTGCCGTCCGGGTTGGGATCAGCAGGCGGTTCCGTTGATTTGTTATGGGACCTTCGTTCATTCAGAGCTGCCATCTTGCGACCACGACGAGTAAATGGAAGATTTGCTTCTCCGATTTCATGCGAATGTTGATTGTTATCTGCGCATACATTTGAGTCTATTTTCCTCAACTCGAAATAATTAGAGAAACGCGTACAAGATGCACGAACTTCATCCGAATCGAAATAAGTCTTGTAACTGATTGACGCAGGACAGCCTATCCCTTCGAGCTAGGAGGAGAGGGCCGAGGAAAGCTCAGGTTTAGAACATCCATGGTTATGCGTGTGAAGGGGATTTAAGACACCTTTCGACTTGGGACTTTTCTAACCCTCTCTGGATGTTTCTTCACATATTTCTTGCGACCACTCCTTGTGTGTCTGGCGCATACGAGTTTTGTATGGTCTTTAAAACGAGGGGGTACTGCTTTACTGCCATGCGTATCTCCTTTTACAAATTCAACCATCTGAGTCTCCTCTTCATGCCGGCGCCATGCATTAAAAGCTTCTAAAGATGGAAAAACGAGAGTATATCCATCCTCAGAGTCACCAGCCCCATAAGGTACCTTTCCATTTGAAGATGTAGAGGCAGAAGGCGGTGGAGGTGGGGGGTTGGGAACCGAAGTAGATGGTGCAACCATGGAAGATGTGCCTCCTCTCAAATGAGGTGGAAGAGGCGACGCCATAGCAAGTTCTCCGAGCCTGAAGTGCTGATAGCTCATTTGAAGAGTTGGTCTTTAGAGATTATTCCCGCCAATTGCAATCGTTGTACTACAGGAGAGATATAGATAACCTGAAGTCGAGAGTGTTGCAAGTAGGTAAACAAGCCATTCAGGCTCCGACGAGGCACTACTTCTTCACCAACCATGCCGCTCAGAAATTCATTACACAGAAGAAATCATAAAGAACGTTCCCAGCTTGCAAACAGGACCAGACTCGGCATACTAGAAAAACACAAGGACTATGTTCTTCGTGCCAAGGACTATCATTCTAAACAGGATCGTCTTCAAAGATTGCAGCAAAAGGCTGTGGAAAGAAATAAAGATGAATTTTATTTCTCTATGACGAGAGAGCGGACGCAGGTGTGTTCATAACAATGCCTTCAACTCTGTCTACATAAGCAAATCAAGAAGGAAAGAATGGTGTGCATATTAAAGATCGTGGAAACCCTGTCCTTCCGGAGGATGTGATCAAAGTCCTAAAAACACAAGACGAGAATTATATTCGCACAATGCGTGCTTCAGGTCAGAAAGTGGGTATAGGGTCTCATCAAATTTCCTGACTCTTTTCTCACAAAATCCATAGAAAATTGATCAGATCAAGGCTCAGTTAAATGGGTTGGTGGATCCTGTACATCCCCTTACTGAAGACAGCGAAGAGTTAGAGGGCTTCAAGGATTCCGAGATAGACCTCTTTCGTGAAGCTGACGTTCTGCCCTCTGTATCGAGTAATTCCAAGCGACACTCTCGCTCCAAAGGCACTGCAAAGCATATAATTTTTGCAGACAGCATGGAAGAAGGTTCGTCCTGTAATATGGATGGACATACGTTCACCGACCTGATCATGATCAGCCTCCGCATACATGCTCCAGCCTGAAGACACATCAAAATTGGGTCATCAGAACATAGGCGAGAAGGCACATCAATCCTTAGCTGATGCCTCCAGAGGATGGAAAATTGCATCAGAGAAAAAGAGAGGCAAACAAAAAATGCCAGACACGTCTACTGAAGAGCTCGAAGAGTTTTCCTCAATGGATATGGACGAGGAAGGAGGATCTGCAATGGTATAGTTCCTTTTCGTAATATAATAATAATAATAATCATGACAGTTAATCCCCCCTTAATAGGTACGCCGAAAGAAGCTCCTCCGAGAACTGGCCTCTCGTCTCCTAAGAGACAAGCAACTACGTTACGTCATGCGCGAATTCGAAATGCAACGTCTGATGATGGGTAAAGGTGCACGGCGAAAAATCCAAGGGAGGGAGAAGGTAGAAGGGGAAGAGAGCCCAGATGAAGACGATGAAGATGCGCTTGACGCCCGTGGTGGTCGGGCGCTCAAAGACAGGAACAAGACGGTGGACAATGAAACGTGGAGGCCAAGAGTGTACAAATGGAAGCTGGAGCGCAAAAAGTAGCTTTTTTGTACCTCTAGAATGATTTCACCAAGTAAGAGGCTTGGTATTCATATGCCTGTTTTTTTTTTCAAAAACTTCTGATGCGATGTTCCATTGAATGAATGAATGTATGCCAATGAAAGGAATGAGATGAGTATTGTCCATGCGAGTATATTAATTAAAAGGAAGAGTGAAATAAAAACGCTATTTCGCGTCCAAGTGTTTAAAATGTACTCTTAAACATTATCCTCAAAGTATAATGAAGACACCCAATACGACTCCCGTTACGGCAGTCAAAGATGCAAAGAGGGAGCCACGGTTCAATGTCAGTCTGGGAACGGCATGAGAACTTGTAGTGGAGCTACTCGATGTCGGCTTCGGTGTGGCAATAGGTGTTGAAGGACTATATGTTACACCGTTTGCTGCCGCAGCAACTTCAAATACAGAGCCACCGCCGTACTCGTAGAACTGGCACAATCGTTAACTCATTTCTGTACATATCACTGACGAAAGCCACTTACATCGACCAAGAGGAAGTTGGGATACCTGTTATACTGGGCAGCACATTCGTTAGCCTGTAGGCCGAGACTTCCCGTACCGCTGACGCCATTAGTCACGTTCGCTCGCGAGGCGTCTGGTGCAGGGCTACCAAGCACAACTTGATCGAGGAAATGATTGATCAGATACAACTGACTGGAGGTATCTCCTTGAGTGCGGTTAACATTGCAATCGAATGTCGTATCAGTCAGGTCATATGCCGTTTCCCAAACATTTGTGAATTCATCGATGATGTACGGTACGGTTGAGTAGTCCGCCTTGGTATCAACAAAGGCAACCAGCCGTGTGCCGTTGTTGATCAGAGAGTCCAAAGTAGGCCAGGCAGTGTTGGTGAGATTGGCGGAAGGTGGAGAGTACGCCAAAGAGCTCATGCCTGTGGACTCGAATACGGATGCGTACATGGACATTGGAAGATCATCGATGTTGACCATCAGCAAGGTCACAACGTCGTTGGGATTCGCATCCATCCAGGTCTTGACGGTGCTCAAGTACGATTCAAGGGTGCCACCATTCAATAGAGAGCAGGATGTATGACACAATTGAATCTATAAATAGAGATTAGAAAATACTCCGTCGTCGTAAGAGGGATTTACCCACAGTTCCGCTGTTATTATGAGCCTGTACTTGGAGCATGCGTATACCGTCGTTCAACTGCTGAGTAACTAGGAGAATAACAAGCGTAAGAGCTGGCGTCGGACTAAACCAAAACAAGGGGATTTAACTCAACTGTTTTGATCCTGGTTGACAAACACTAAGGATAGGTTGGTTAAAAAAGAAGACTTGTAGTATCTTGTTAGCCAACGGCACTTACGATTGCTAACTGATCCAATTGCATAGGAGTCATGAGAACCAACGAATGTGATGTTGCCGTAGCTGCGATCACACAACTAAGGTTCGGTCGTCAGCGAAGCTTGTATACAGAGATCGCAGGGCTCTCGACATACATCAGGAGAACCATTACATGATTTCGAGGATTGTCTTGGATAAATGGAGAGCGCTTGGATGACAGGAAAGGAGGAAAGTAAGAGAGAGCTAAACGCGACCGGCGCGAAGTGAGAGAAGAGCATTATGAAAAGGTGATGCAACGATTGTAAAACTTGTTTGTTAGTCAATGGGTTAAATAGCGGGTTTTCAGAGAGTAATGGGAGTGCGCAGTCAAGTAAGGCGGCCCCCAGTCGATTGGTCACAGACGAGGAGCGGCAGCACGGGCTGTGGCGTGAGGCTGTATTTAGCATTCAATCAGCCACCGTCGCGCATCGTTCTCTCATCACCGTGACCGTCGGTTCTTCAGTGGTCCCGAGTAGGTCTCAGAGGTAAATCGTTTGAATAGTGCCTGCTTTTTCATCTTCCAAGCAAGCATACAATAGCAATTCTTTATCAGTTCTATTAAGTTACGGTGGATTGCATCTTAGTTGGATTTCTACGTCAGGCACGAACTCCAGGTACATCGCGATGATTATTTCAAAAGATATGTATATCAATAAATATCTTCTTTCCCAGATGTCTAGGCTCAACTATCCAAATCTGTAGTTCGAGATCTTGGCTGTGTACCAAGAGAACCTGGGTATATACATGTTCAGTAGAGTATAGTACTCTTAAGTTGCACAAGAAAAAAAGATACTTGCATTGTGTGTAAGCTATATTATAAATTCAATCAAAAATAAGAGTTCAAGCGAGCTTCGACATATGCCCCATATTTACTGAGACCCGAGCTCCACCACCAAAACCAACCAGACGCAAAAAAAAACCCGAACAGGCAGCCTACTATAACCTGAGCCCTAGTATGATGGCCTAGCCACACTCGAGAGGCTGCAACTAAGAGGGCCCATGGCACTATGATACCTGGTAATAGTTGACGAATTGGATATATGAACGAAA
Organism: Agroathelia rolfsii; assembly: GCA_018343915.1. Taxonomy (NCBI): domain Eukaryota; kingdom Fungi; phylum Basidiomycota; class Agaricomycetes; order Amylocorticiales; family Amylocorticiaceae; genus Agroathelia; species Agroathelia rolfsii. Next base: position 3,107,318 of record JABRWF010000001.1, on the reverse strand, counting down.
GAGAGGGATACAAGGGCAGATATATACACGCAAGCGTGAGAAATGTTGCATAAAATGAAATAGTAGCAGAATGAGTGCTAGGCATGCTAGAGGAAGGTTGTCCGCTAAGTGATAGCTCCTGGTATTATGACAAAATAGCACGTACCCATAGGACACTTTACGTTGCTTTGGATGGACAGGGCGGGGTTGTCGGATGAGTCTCTTGATTATCTTGACAGCTACTGAGCAGGCAGAGGCACCAGCGGCAAAGTATATGCTTGCGATAGAGCGCGTGAATAGAATAAAACACGACGTCAGGAAAAAGACGGTCAAGTCGGTCTTGGGTAGTACGTCAACCAAGAAGTTCTTTTCTTTCTGGCTGAATAGGAATCACCCTCTCAAAAAAAGCTAGCCAGAGGGACTGACGAGCTTTTGGAATTTTTCTCGGCATGCCTAATCGGATATTCGAATAATTAGAGCGATTCTGATGTCTTGAATCACCAGAGTTCAACTTGAAGGCACAGTAGCAGACTTGGAGACAGTCGCAGTAGGGAACGATGGGCGTCTAAATTGAGGGGTTGTACACTGATATGGTAGATATATTGAGAAGCACTGCCAAGAGTTCCAAGTTTCACAAAGTCCGAATCAGTGTTGAGGCCACAATTCCATATCTTTCTGAAGTTGTGAGTACTGAGATCAAGTACCTGCTCGGCTCTACTCTCGGATGATTACGTAATTTGGTTCCGAAAATGTAAAGATGCTAGAATGCCGATATTATGTAGCAGCGACTACGCAATCGTTCTCTAGAAACATCCACTGCCAGTGTCAGCCCGAGTGTGCTAGCCTAATCATTCTTAATACGCATCTGCAATACAGCACACCCTTACTGGAATCAAGAACATGTTTGGCGTAGACGACCACAGGAGACGGCGCAATATAAATCTCGCCGGGAACTCTTCCTCCACATCCTCTGAATCCATCCTAGATCAGGCAAAGCGCCGCCGCTTGGAACGCGAGGACAATCGAAGAAAACAAGATAGTGCCGTCATCATACAGTCTTGGTACAGAGGGCACATTGAAGCATTGCGCACTCGGTCATGGCTCAGAGAGGTTTTATCTCGTGACTTGCGGGGCATCATGGGATTGCGCGCTCTGGTGTTGATTGGTTTGGACCGTGAGGCCCTGGCTGCTTGGTCGGAAGCCATGAAAGACGGAGTCTCCATCAACGATGGTCTACATGGACCACAAAGGGACAGCTGGATTGTCTTGTTGCGTCAGGCTAGTTTGCTCCTGCTCAAATCGGTCGCGAACGCGCCACAGCAACCTGAAGCGGTGGTTCACCTTCAGTTGCTTCAATCACTGATATTGTCTGCTGACACGGGGATGCCTATTGCGTTTTACTTGCTCCCTCGTGGTTATTTTCACCTGATCTCGGTGACATTCAGAAAAATCGTAAGTGTCTGAACAGTCTTTGTTCCATACCCTTTCCATCTCACAGCGTACAGCCCGTCGAAGCAAAGACAGCTCCCGTGCTTCCCCATCTGGTAAACCTGTGTATCGGATCACTATCAGCGTTATCTGATAGTCCACGCTATCCACTCGCGTTGTTGGATCTATTCAAGCACATTCTTTCCATTCCTCTCCTACCAAATCGCATCCCCATTAAAGTTCTCCCGACTTTCTCCGCTGCTTTGCCATTCGCCAACCTCACAAGTCTACCATTGAACTTTGCTCTAGATGCGGAAGCAACGCTTTATTTGCTCGCCAACCTGATGGCTTTTGTTCCTCCACGATATGCTAAGTTACCCGGTCCCGCATTAACGGCTTACTTGTCCCTTTTGGCAAGATGTCTTCATACGGTTCCTCCCAATTCCCTTGAAGCCCCGAAAAAGAAATCTAAATCATCAGCTGGCATTCCCGCTTCTCAGTATGATTCGGACACTGATTCGAGCGAGCCGAATGTCGCCGTAGTGTCATCATTCGATGTGGCTCCAGCGCCCGTCATTCCGGTCCTTGATAACCGAACCTACAAACGCCTGGATACGCTCCACACTACCTCACATGTGTCCTCGCTTCTCTCTGCAACATCAAGGTCTCTGACAAGTCGAGTCGCATTAATTCAATTCTTGTTGGCATTAGAAATCAGATGGTCATCTCACAAATCTGCTATTCTGAGTAGCGTACTTCTGCACGGATATGGGACGGCCGCTGCAGGAATGGTCCGAGAAATTTATCGCGGTTGGGTTCGGGGCTCCGTGCTGGGTCGGGAGACGAGTAGCGGAGCAATTTATGGTAAGTATGCTATTGATTTACTTCGAACAAGTATCGCTGACTATGCATAGACCCTAACAACGCTGATGCATGGCCACCGCTCCTCTTCTTAGCTGACCTATATACCCAGGCATTGTTGACCATGGGAGATGACGAATTCTTTGGTACATCTCCGGCCTCGGCACCACGGAATCCATTGACCCTGGATGAAGTATCTTCTTTTTCCCGTCAGCTGCTCAATATTGCTTTCACCCTATACTGGCGTGCCGATGAGACGCTGCAAAGCCCTCTGGCCAGCGCGGGAATCAGTCGGGAGGAAATTAGAGAAAGGGTGACAAAATGTCTGGTTGCGATTCATGCACGAGAGTATGGAGCCGTCATTGATGCCGTTGAAGTTCTCTTAAGCTAAAAAAATGTTTTTAGCTCACGTCGACCTTTCACTAAGCCCGATCATTGGCTAGTCATAAATAATCTTGAGGCTACTCCCATTGATTTTTCAATAGAGTCTTTCGTTGAAGCGGCGCTTTCGGAAGAGCAGTCTCTGTCTTCCGAGCAGACTGCATATCCTCCCGGACTTCGTGCGCAGCGATCCTTGACATCGAAGCGTCAACTTATGCACATCGCGCCTCGACTCGGTGTCCTACATGCTATCCCATTTGCCATCCCATTTGAAGTCCGTGTCGCTATATTCCGACACTTCGTGGCGAATGATGTAGTACGAGGCGGGCGAGTCTATAGGAACAGTGCCTTTCATCGGCGAACAAGAGTTGTGATCAGAAGAGAGCATGTTGCCGAAGATGGCTTTGACAAACTCGGTGATGCAGATTTGAAGGACCCTATTGAGATCGTATTCATAGACAAATTTGGTCAAGAGGAGTGAGACATTATTTGTTTTCTACATTCTGTGTCATATCTGATGGTATCCTTTTACTTAGGGCTGGTATCGACGGCGGAGGCGTCTTCAAAGAATTTTTTACGTCCCTGTGCAAGCAGGTTTTCGATACCGATCGTGGACTTTGGCTGGCTAACAAAGAAAATGAGTTGTACCCGAATCCCCATAGATATGCTATGGAGTGTATGTCTTCAGAACTCTTCAGTTTGCTCCATTCGCCGACCTCAACCTCTAATAGCTCATAATCTTAACTGGTACCGATTCATCGGTCGTATCATAGGCAAAGCCCTATATGAAGGTATTCTCGTTGACGTCGCGTTTGCAGGATTTTTCCTGGCCAAGGTCTGCATTGTTATTTGTCTTGAATCCCGCGCCGTCAATTGACATCCTCTGCAGTGGTTGGGCAAGCAGAGCTACCTGGATGACTTAGCATCCCTTGATCCCGACCTTTATAAAGGATTGATTTTCTTGAAGCATTACCAGAGCAACCCTGAGGACCTTTCCCTCAACTTTAGCATTAACGTCGAAGGTTGGTTAAGGTTTCTAGTTTTTGCGTATAAGAAATACAACCTTAAATTGGCTATCTAGAGTTTGGCGAAACTAGGACAGTCAATTTAATGCCAGGAGGAGGTGATATTCCCGTAACCAAAGAAAACCGCCTGCAATACATTCACCTCGTCTCACACTACCGGCTCACCCGTCAAATCAAGCTCCAGAGTGAAGCTTTCTTTGAAGGCCTGACCGAAATGATCGATCCTAAGTGGCTCAAGTGAGTAATGTGATGTGTACTATTCCTAGTATTCCGCCCTTATCGATAGTTTACCATCTGCTATGTAGGATGTTTAATCAACAGGAGCTTCAAATCCTCATTGGTGGCGTCAACTCACCTGTAGATCTTGATGACCTGAGGAGAAACACCAACTATGGTGGATTATATAACGACAACGAACAAACAATCACTATGTTCTGGGACGTGAGTGTTATGTGTTTCATTCATTTCTGCACTTCCCCTCATTCAACCACCATCGAATTTCCATTTCCTCATGGTCAGGTCGTCAACACCTTTGACCAGGACCAACGCCGCGCGCTCCTGAGGTTTGCCACGAGTTGCAGTCGACCACCTTTGTTGTACGTGTACTCTCCTGTTTAATTAATTTCCGACGCTCATACAAAGGCACCACACAGGGGCTTCAAGGAGCTGGTGCCCAACTTTGCCATCAGGGATGCTGGAGGAGATAACAATCGCTTACCGACGGCGTCGACATGTGTAAACCTGCTGAAGGTACGTGTATATATATGTTGCCATGTGCGAGCGACATCCGAGGGCTGATGACCAACTGACTGCCCACGCGACTAGCTTCCGAGGTACACGAGCGAGGCTGTGCTTAGGGCGAAATTACTACAGGCCATCAATGCTAACGCCGGCTTCGACTTGTCCTGAAGGAAGACTACACGCATACGCATACCCATGCATGCATACGCACACGTTTCCAGAATCATGCTAACACGGAATTTGGATGGCATTTGTTTCATTTAGGATTCATCATCACCATTATCGTTGCCAAGTTCTACTTACGCGTCGCGGATGATTCAATTCATTAGCCGTTTACCTTTTTGGCCCTGGACTCCGTCCGCTCTTCACCGTCAGCCCCGCTTCTTATTTTAGCTTCCTCTTCTTCCTACTCTGCAATTATGTCTTTCCACTCTTTCATTTTGGCAATTTCTTTTCCTTGTTTTTTTCTTTGTCCATTTAAATGTAGCATAAATTGGCGGAGTAGTCAATAATATCAAATGCACGTTATTATGTTTGTACCGATCCATTTCTTGTTCAATGTACCAAATGGTAATACAACTATGCAGTAATCACGTTTCCATTTCTTCCTTGATTTTCTTTTGTAGCATTTGTACATAACCAATCCAAGAAATTCGATTGCTTTCACTAGTCTCGGACTTCCCTTATCCAATCATTCTTACCCTGAATTTTCCTGTTCACAATTCAAAAGAAAAAGGCACCCCGCTAGCGGATACCGTTTATGCGCATTTATTCGTCGTTGTCCTCGTCGTTCATTTGCGACCGCCAAGTTCGGAATAAAGAAGATCACTCGCACCGCCTGACTGATCGAGTGGGCCGCCGGGGCCGAGGGCGCCGCCGCCACCAGCACGTCGCTCCTTTTTGAGATGCTCCGATACGAGGAATGCCACGTCTTGAAGAGAAAGGTAGCAATATCGATAGCCAATGAGTGGCAAGGGCGGCAATAAATAAAACAGTTTATCAGCGTTAGTCATTCGGGCCGGTTTAGGATTCTTTTTTTTTTTTTTTTTTTTTTTTTATAGAAAAAAAAATACAGCCGGAAAAGGTTCGTAGGGTATGGGTGTGTGGTTGAAAAAAAAAAAAAAAAAAAAAAAAAAAGGCAGTGCGTATACGCGCCAATAATAATAGCTTGAAAGCAGTGATATGGGGGGGGGGGGTTAAGAATACACTCACCCAGTGATTGTTCGAAGTTTAATCTAGGATCACAGAATGACTGTAAAGATATGAATTACGTTAGCTGTCACTCCTTGTCCTCCAACGATCGCCCTCGGGGAGGAAAATGAAATAAAATGAAGCATTATAGCTTGCATAAATGAGATCATGGTCAAAATAAGAAAGGAAAGGGTGGAGAGGACGTGAAGGAAAATGAATAGAGCAAAGAGACACCCGCCTGATAGCGTAATCCGAGTTGCTCCTCAGTCAGTTCCATGCTGCCGCCTACACATTCCGTGACGCTAAAACCATCCTCCGTAAGCTCGCCCGTGAATTCGAGGCTGACACCGCCGAGGCGCGAGCCGCACTCGGTGTGAATCCTCATGGCAGCAGTGAGCTCGCTGATGATCGTTCCGAAGTGACGGGTCTTCAATCCCGAGGATGAAGTAAGTGTGCTAGGAAGAAACAGAATGCGGTCAGCGGACGGTTGGAATAGTAAAGAGAATCCACCAATGAAAGAATGGATAAAAACACAAGTTAAAATCCTTTTTAGCGGCAAGTTCGTTCGCGATAAAATCATATGGAATGATGAAGCGGAAAGTTCTTGTGTAGCTTCCCTTTCTTAGCCAGAGTATACAATGATGAAGGGCTGATGTGCAGTAGATACCACGGCAACAGGAACGCAGAACGGAAAGACAAGACAAGAAATCATAGGCGGAGAGACATATGGGAATACTTACTTTCCATGCATAGGATCACTAATCCATATCACTGGATGCCCTGATTTCTGCACGGCGGAGATGTGTCCGGCGAGGTGAGAGTCAATCTATGTATTGCAACAGTGTTGTCAAGGTGAGAGATAGTGAGCGAGCGCAGAGGGAGGCGGCGTTGACGTTTCATGTAATAATGGAATGACATAGAAATTGAATTAGGCGGGATACTCGATTAAATCTCGGAGAAATACAAAAAGACAAAGTAAACGGAAGACCTACCTTAGCGGCTCCATATCGCGTAATAAGCGTCACCCGCCCATCTTCCCTATCCGGATTGACGACTATCGTAGAATGTATGCGTTAGTCCGCGCATATACTCAGCCTGCTGGGCAGGGACGAAAAGGGACGAAGCAGCCGAGGAAAGGATAGGACTCACTATCAAGGAGCCTAACTAGTTCGTCATTGTCCATGCTGGGGCCAACCTTAATCCCAATCGGGTTACGAATGCCCCTGAAGTACTCGACGTGTGCACCATCCAACTGTCGTGTACGGTCACCTATCCACAAGAAATGGGCAGAGACGTTGTAAAACCGTGTGGCAGGTTTTTCGTCGCCCGTTTTTTTCTGTCCAGCAGAGGCTGCTGTGTTCGCGCTCTCTGCTGGGTATTCACGCGTGAGGGCCTCTTCATAGTCCAGCATGAGGCCTTCGTGACTGGTGTAAAAATCGAACTCGCCGAGGACGTCACGTTTGCCACCGCGGTCGTAGGACAGGTCGGTACGGCCAGCAGTCATGCCGATCGTCGTCGTGAAATCCAGCGCATCTGAAAGACCTTGGGCAATACGATCAAATTCCTCACTGCAGAAATATTCTCAATTTGTGCTACTATACTAAAAAAAAGCAAAAACGGGCTGTTTAGAGTAGGATAGATGAACATACCGGAGTGCGGGAGATCGCACATGGGATAGCGACCAGAGTCGAGGGTGGTGCAGTGAAGCAAAGCCAGAGCTGAGCAACCCACGCACATAGTTGAGTGTAGTCGTCGAGTGAAAATAGGCGCTAAGGAGGCACAACACAGGATGTCAAAAGAAATCAGGCTCAAGAGATCAATATGCCAGCACATCATTGCAGTTAGCATTGAGACTAGCAGCGGCCCGCACATACCTGAGAAGTCTGTCCGGATCAGGTGTTCTGTCTTTCGGGTCTAAACTGATATAGCCAAGGCCAAGCAAAGTTAGTGCGCCTTGTATTATTTTCGGCAGGACCATGCCAAGGCCTCACCCATTGACGTTGTCTCCTCTGAAAAGTGCAGGTGCGATCGTGAGCGGAAAGATTTCATTTATTCTGTACCATGGACGATGACACAGGCTGGAGCTGAGACTACACACCTGAAGCTCAATACACTCTTGCCATCGATGATTTCAGTGCCGTTACTGCGAGGTTTGGCATACTGGCCAGCAATGCGGCCTATCCGTACCTATTATGTTCCGAGAAAGAATAGAACACAGCCGATGTGCATCAAATTCGATGCTAAACACAGACATGTGTTACCGCCACTTACGACAGGCAAACGGCCACCCCAAATGAGGATGAGGGAGAAGGAAAGAATGAGGCCGATCTTGTTGGAAATATTCCCCTGTATGTGCAAAGGATTTTTGGGCAGTAAATTGGTAGCTGCTCTGGGCTCTGAGTCCAGCACCAACAAGTGCAACACTTACGTGTGTGCATGCATCGAAGCTTTCCGCACAATCGCCAGCATGCAGTAGAAAAGCCTCATGCCGTTGTACTGAGCTCAGCTGGACCCGTAGTCTCTCGATCTATGAATAGTGCACAGGATTTGAGAAAATAGAGTTAAAAAAAAAAAAAAAACGGAACCCGTCTGCAAATGATACATGCAGACAATTGCCAGACCCCACCGATGGACAGGAGCGACAAAGTTTGCACAGCATGTTCATTTGATTCCACGGATCATATCTGGGTACAGCCAGCACTGACGAACCTCTGCGGGAGTGACGAGTGGCGGCAGGGATGAAATTTTCCGCAGGATCCTGGTGTGACAGTAGACATCAGAAAATGAGCAGGTTATTACGCAACAAAATGAAGGAGGTAATATCGAGACGGATGCCGGACAAAGTGACCGAGGAGCATAAAGTGAGACTGCAACGCTTAAAATGGACAGAGATGGTAAATGCGCGGACCTCTTCAAGTGCACCTGATCATGATAGGCTACGCCCTGGAGATAAGAAAGAGAGAGAGAGAGAAAGAGAGGATGATGAATTGATGGGCGTGTTCGTTTATCTGGAGAACATCATCAGCAACGCACCTGCGCCGCGGGCTTTGCCTGCCAAGAGGAGGGAGACCAGCCGGAACTCATGGTAGATCAGGACGATGATGTCGATAGTGATGGTAGAGATGAGGCGAGAGGGAGAGAGAGGGAGATTACTTTGTCTGTGGCCCTGCGAAGAAGAAGAAGCGCTAATGGAGGGGAAGCAGGAAGAAGCAACGTCAGCAAACAAACACTCTGCAGATGACTCGGGTCAACTGAAATGGGAATATTAAAACCTCCGTGCTCAGAGTTAACCGGGCGGCCCGATCACCCAAGAGACTGCCGATGGTCGGGGCGCGCTGAAATGCCCAATTTGGATCCGCGGCACCGAATTGAGTAGTGGATTTTACATTTTGGACCCCGGCCATTGCATCGGCCCTGCACGACATTCGACGACAACAGAGAAAGAATCTGGACTGTGGATGACTGCTTGTGGAAAGGGGGGACTACCCTAATCGGGCACATTACGCTTACTTACCATATAGTCTAATCACTTTGACAGCTGCAATTGCGAATCGCCCATGACCACGCATGGCTAATTGATGTCAAGTGTATTCTCGCCTCACATGGTGTACTCCTTGGGCTGCAACTGTACATATTACTCTTTCTCATTTCTTGGCCAGGGGCATGGCAGTCACCGGCGCTCATAGCTACCAAGGATCATGAAACGACCCGTGATCCATGCGTGATCCATATATCTGGTATTGTTCACTGGGCTCCGTGCTACGGCACAATGATGTTGTCGAACAGCCACGGAAGATGCCATCATCCTGTCTTCCAGTTCAGCGGCGCTTTGTCCATCTCGCACTAGCACCGGCGAGAATTGTGAGCGACAGAGGCTACAAGCCGCACACAGCCTCCTTCCTCGGGAAAATATAGCCAAAAGGTGTGCTCCGGATCGAGATGGGCAATGCACATTTCAGTGAGAAAAAATAGAGAAGCAATTATCAGAAACAACTCTAAACCCATTCCCATTGATACAATTCTTACCGTCCTGTGTGTATAAATACTCGTTGGGAATCCATCCTTCTCTTCCCCCCACCCTCCGTTCGCCCTTCACCAGCCTCTCAAACTAGCTTTCAACTTAGGGACTTAATAAAAGAAGGAAACAAAAAACAAAAAACAAAAAAATGTCGGCAGCAGCAGTTACCCGCGTTGTTCTTATTGGTATTCAGGCAGTCCTTTGCCATCTGGCTTGGACTCCCCCCAATCCCACAAACGAAAAGACACGCTATCACAAAGAGCAGGCCAAGTCTTTGCAGATTGCCCCCCTTATTTTCAAGGTTATTTTATTTTATATGTCAATATTTTTTCTGTTACCAACACTTCTCGACCATAGCTTCAACCTTACTTCGTTGATGCATGGGGCATTTTCGAAGCTATTTCCCTTTTGAATTTGGACAAGTCGCCACACTGGGTGCAGACGGCCATGTGCACTTCGGAACGTCCCGAGTATGCTGTTACCCCCCTTTTCCTGGTTGGAACCCTCGCTGTGATCGTAGGTGCAATCATACGCTTGGAATGCTTCAAAACACTGGGCAAGATGGTATGTCCCCCTCATTTTCCCTTTCATCCTCACAGTCCTTAATCAATTTTCTCTTTTCTAGTTCACATTCGATCTTACCGTTCATCCCGAGCACAAGCTCATTACTGAGAGGTGGTATGGCTGGGTTCGGTGAGGCACCATTCATTAATACATGCTTGTCCCCATGCGTCTGCCAGCTACTGACAGCTGATGATGTGCTCCTGCAGTCATCCATCCTACACTGGCTCTATGCTTATGAACATTGGTGTTGCCTTCGCCCACTTCACGCGCGGCAGCTGGCTTGTTGAATGCGGCACTGGTTTCCCATCCGGATGGATGCTCGACCTCATTTGGGCCTCGTGGTGGCTCTGGACGCTCGCCGTCGCCGTTAGTCGTGCCAAGGCCGAAGACAAGTAAGCACACCTGCACCACACATGTTTTCGTGCCAAGAAAAGCTAACCATGATTTCATTGTTTCCTACAGGCAAATGAAAGCTCTGTTTGGCGAACGGTGGATCGCCTATTCCAAGAACACACCTTGGTGGTTCTTCCCCGGTCTCCTCTAAAGCTTCCGGAATGATGCCGCACGCAAATATCCGATGCCACCAGCAGACGCATCTCGACACTCGCGATATTGTCTGGTACATATCCACCGCGATTGCCCAAACATATGCTCCGCACATGATCGTATTGCGACAATGTGAGGGAGCTTGATGCTCTCTGACAATTCCTGCCCATCGTGTATACTCTATTGGCTCCGGAAGCTGCTGCTGTGCAGCGTCTCATATTGGCGACTTATTATTATCATGATCTATGATGAACGCAGAGACATTACGATTTCTTGCAACTGACTTTTCCATCTTATTTGTCTTCTTTATGCCTTTATAGATGATTGTTTCTTTCCTCTTCTTGAGTATAATCCACGCTCCAATTCGCATTCAAAGAAAAGAAAAAGAAACACCTTTACCCATACATAGATTCTTGTCATAATACCTATATTGTTATCTTCTTTTCTACGAACTTTTTTTTTACTCCGTAACTCTACTTTTTTTTTTTGCATGACTTTCAAGTACTTGCCTGGTCTCTGTAGCATGATAATGGAAATACATTCTTGTCAACCTTACCCTTGATTGTGTATTGTATATCTTCTACCGGGGCCAGTCTCGATCATATGTCGCAGATTGGTACAAGTACGTTGGAGTGGTGGCGTCAAGACTTTCTGACATAGATCGGTTATGCTACTAAGCTTTGGCTAATAGCCAGCGTCTAGTGGCGTCTGACACTAGCAATGGCGCTGTCTTGTGATCGGCTTTCTCTTTTTATATATTATATTATACTCAAGTATACGTATACTTGCAATACTACTAGTAGACTACATACGACATAATAAATCAACTTTGCTTTGTTATGTCGTATGTAGCCGTAGTTGATGGAGACAGCCTTTCCGAGATCATGGTATACTCGGGCTAGAATGCGCATCAGGGGACGTTGGAGGCTGTTTATGGGAGGCTATACCGATGCGCATGATCGGTTATACCGGTTATGAGTTCCACGAATGCCGGTATTATGGTCTGGCAATGTCCCGCCTTGACAAAAATCCGCCTATTCGTAGTGGTATTATCAGGCCTTTCAGGCCTAGGCGTGGGCACAAGCCTATGTGATGTGTGTAAAGTGGTTTGGGGTATATGTCCCGCCTTGACCAACGTTGACGCGCTGGCAAAGGGCTACCTGCTATTGCTTGTATCCGGTCACCCCGCAGGCTTATCATTTAGCAACCAACTCCCTACCAGGCCCCAATAGCTTGCTTTAGCCCACTGCAACCGTTGACATTATTTTCATTTTCCACCATATTGCAAGTTTCTCCTTAGTGGATTCCTTAGGCTTGCTGTACCTTGGCTAGAAGAACTTGAACATGTCAAACCAAGTCGTTCTCATCACTGGTTGCTCTGCTGGCGGCATTGGATACTATCTGTGAGAGTCCCGCTCTGTCATCTGAGCTTTCGACACCCTTCTCCCCCTCTCTTATACCGGCTTGAGTAAGAAAGCTGAACGCACCTCTTTCTCATTTTTTTTGTTGTATAGGGCACAAGAGTTCGCTGCACGAGGATGCATCGTCTATGCTACAGCACGCAAAATAGAAAAAATGACGAGCCTGACGGAAGGACCACCTGGGACGGTGATTCCTGCCTCGCGCCTACTTTCATTGGACGTTACGAGTGACGATGATGTCGCACGTGTGGTGAAGGCTATCATTGATACTGAAGGCCGTATTGATGTCGTAGTAAACAACGCCGGTGTAGGCGCGTTTGGTAAGTGTTCCTACCTCTATCTTTTCCTTCGATGATCATTCGGTTCTGAATGGATTGTGCTTGTGCCTATGGCATGTTAGGTGCTCTGACGGATGTCCCACTCGACCAAGTCAAGGCGACATACGAGACAAATGTATTCTCCATCCTTCGTGTCGTCCACGCCGTCTTGCCACACATGGCCGCCAGACGTAGTGGCAAGATTGTGAACGTAGGGTCTGTCATGGGAAACATGTGGGTTGTCTCCTCCATTGCTCGTATCTATCTAGAGCTAAGCTTAACGAATGTTCTCTTGCAATGTAATCACAGCCCCACGCCCTGGTCAGGCATCTATGCCTCCTCCAAAGCCGCTGTGCGTTCCATCACCGAAACACTCTACATGGAATGCAAACCTTTCAACATTGATGTCATCCTCATCGCGCCTGGCTCAGTCCGATCCAACATATCAGCCACACAGGCGGAGACGTTCGCCCTACCAGAAGACTCACTCTACCGTGCGCACGCACAGCGCATCACGGAGCGTGTCTACGCTAGTCAGAGAATGCGCTCGATGCCGACCGATGCGTTTGCGCGCCGTGTCGTCAGTGCTGTGCTGAAGCGTCATCCCAGGTTCTATCTCACCTTAGGTGGCAATGCATTTTTGCTCGCCCTTGCAGCCTGGCTCCCCCGCACTGTGCGTCTCTCTCTCTCTCTCTTCCGCCGTAATATGAAAAGGAAGAGTGACGCTAATATTTTTTTGTTCTGTTTTTCACAGTGGGCCCTCAACAGGATATGGCAGATTATTGGCGCTGTACGCAAGTAAATGCCAGGCCCCCTATCCTATTTCATGTGCAAGGTGGAATCGCCTAGCGCATTCAATGGAACTTACATTTTGTAATAATCATAGACGGTTTGATGTAGAGGTAATTTGTCCATCCTGGGCTGGTGCAGACCAGCTCCATGTATTTTGCCTACTGAATGTAATGGCAATCTTTCCGAGGCCTAAGACCACTATGCACTTGGGGCTGCAATGCGCATCAATGCTCCAATTCAAATGAGCGTCAGAGAACCTTGGAGTCTACCTATGGGTAACCCCACACCAATGCGCATGACCGGTTATGAGTTCCACGAATGCCGGAATGGTTTAACAATGTCCCGCCTCGATCAGCATTGGCACATCGATGCACTGACGAAGGCTTGATGCCATTGCGGTTGAAGTTTATTACACCTATTATTGCTTGCGATGACATTTGACCTCCCCACAGGCTTCGTCATCGTCGATCATCAGTCGCGAATCACGTATCAAAGAACTCTCTATCAGTCCCCATTGGCTTGTTTTAAGCCGGTTCAACCATTGATGATGTTCCATATTTTCACCTCGCAAGTTTCTCTATTGGATTATCCAGGCTTGCTGTACCTTGGCTAGAAGAACTTGAACATGTCAAACCAAGTCGTTCTCATCACTGGTTGCTCTGCTGGTGGCATTGGATACTATCTGTGAGAGTCCCGCTCTGTCATCTGGGTTTTCGACACCCCTCTCCTCCCTCCCTTGTTGCCGGCTTGAGGAGGAAAGCTGAACGCACCTCTTTCTAACCTTTTTGCTGTGTAGGGCACAAGAGTTTGCTGCGCGAGGATGTATTGTATATGCTACAGCACGCAAAATAGAAAAGATGACAGGGCTGACGGAAGGACCACCTGGGATAGTCATTCCTGCCTCGCGCCTACTTTCGTTGGACGTTACCAAGGACGAGGATATCTCACGCGTGGTGAAGGCTATCATTGATACTGAAGGCCGTATTGACGTTGTAGTAAACAACGCTGGCATAGCCGCATTTGGTAAGTGTTCCTACCTCTACCTTTTTCTTCAATGGTTATTTGGTTCTGAATGGAGAACGGACCATACCTGCATATGTGGTGTGTGTAGGTGCTCTGACAGATGTCTCGCTTGACCAAGTCAAGACGACGTATGAGACGAATGTATTCTCAATCCTCCGTGTCGTCCACGCCGTCTTGCCCCACATGGCTGCCAGACGCAGTGGCAAGATTGTGAATGTGGGATCTGTCATGGGAAACATGTGAGCCGTCTCCACCATAGCTTGCCTTTATCTAGGGCTAAGCTTTCCTTTCTCTCTCGCAATGTGATCACAGCCCCACGCCCTGGTCAGGCATCTATGCCTCCACCAAAGCAGCTATACGTTCCATCACCGAAACACTCTACATGGAATGCAAACCTTTCAACATCGATGTCGTCCTTGTCGCACCTGGCTCAATCCAATCGAACATCTCAGCCACAAAGGCGGACACATTCATCGTGCCGGAAGGCTCGCTCTACGGCGCGCACGCACAGCGCATCATGGATCGCCTCTACGCCACCCAGAAGATGCGCTCAATGCCAACTGACGCATTTGCGCGCCGCGTTGTTAGTGCCGTGTTGAAGCGTCATCCCAGGTTCTACGTTAGCTTGGGTGGCAATGCATTGTTGCTTGCCCTTGCGGTCTGGCTTCCGCGCACTGTGCGTTTCTCTCTCTCTCTCTCTCTCTCTCTCTCTCTCTCTCTCTCTCCGTTATAATACAAACAAGAAGGGTGACGCTAATACCTTATTTCCCGCAGTGGGTCCTCAGCATGATGTGGTTGATGATGGGTGCTATACGCACGTAAATGCCAGGTCCTTTACCCTATCTTATGTGCAAGGCGGAATTGCCTAGTGTATCCAATGGAACCTACGCTTCGTAAGAATCATAGACAATCTGATGTAGAGGTGATTCGTCCATCCTGGGACGGTGCAGACCAGCTCCATGTATTCAGCCTGCCAAATGTAATGTGATATATTGATTTTCGATGCTAAGAACACGTCTATTAGCGCTATTAAAGCGAGACCGGCCTTGTTCATTCGGCAATTGGCCCAGTCATGCCCTTTTGGAAGACGTCTCAAGAACGTGGGTAGACAAGGAGCAACACTTGAATCTGTTCTCGTTCATATCATTCAAGTTGACTCAGGCAAGCCCGTATTAGTAGGAAACTGTCAGTGACGGGGACGAGGGAGGAGGAATGCTCTTGCTTTCGCCCACGACACAAAGGGTACGTCGACATTTATACACATTCGAAGACTAATTGAACTAATCTATCGTCTTAGATAATAGTCCCAGGGACTGTTCGCTCCACTCGATTGCCAATCGCCAAGTCAATTACCGAGTCACCGCTTATTATATGCGTCGCAAACTATGCCTTCAAGTGGTTTGTACCCTTTTTCATTGTGCCTATGCATATGCGCATGTCAGTGTCTGACTTACGACGGGGTGATACATACTAGCGAGCGGTATTCTACAGCAGAGAATCGAACCGAGTCGTGTTCGCCGCCGGCGTGGCGACATGTCCTTCGATGATTGTCGTAACTGTCGTCCATGGACATAGGTTGACCATCAGCCAGTTGATCCTATGGAGAGACTGGATGATGATGTCCATAGCCCGGGTGGGCAGGGTAAAAACGACGAGGAAATACAAGTGGTCATCTGAGCCATCGGATAGGACGAACTAGTCTGATATTTCCAATAAAAATTGATACAAGTCCCGACGCTGTCAGTAGTAAGCATCGGCAATGTTGACATACTGACATCTCTTGGTCGACTATGCCTCATGGTGAAGTGTTGATAATAGACATATCGATCTCACACATGATGATAAGGTAATCCATTTCACGGTAGATCGACACGCGAAGTTGATAATATCTCTTCTCCGGCTACTCAAGCTGTGCATTGGATAGATCCAGGGCTTAGCTCGAGATGACTTTTTGATGTGACATTCGCAGCCCCTCTGGCAAATTTCTTTACGTGGCAACGATTTCGTCGGACCGCTTCGAATGATCCTGGCCTTCTGCGGGGCTCGTGTCGTATAGAAAATGTGCTCATTGGAGCTATAGCTAACAGAAACTCTTTCTCGTGCTTAGCTAACCGGGTTTTGATATTAATCATCATGATGGTTTCCTCATGGATATGGCATGCTTAAAAAAAG
Source organism: Agroathelia rolfsii (assembly GCA_018343915.1). Classification (NCBI taxonomy): domain Eukaryota; kingdom Fungi; phylum Basidiomycota; class Agaricomycetes; order Amylocorticiales; family Amylocorticiaceae; genus Agroathelia; species Agroathelia rolfsii. The sequence goes on along the minus strand of JABRWF010000001.1, from coordinate 3,090,859 downwards.
GAGCTCCGCCGTCCCTTCCACATGATTCAACGCGATTCGAGGGGTTTTGAACAAGGTTCAAACTATTCATCGCATAGAACAATGTACTGATTGCTTCAGCTCCTTGGAATGGGATGGGGCCCACCGGCTATCTTTAGCGCAAATTCCAGTTGCCGCCGTTGGAATAATTGCAATCCCGATCAGTCCCATTGTGAGCAATAGCAATTCGATACTGTTGACCTCAAACTCAGCATATGGTCCAATAAGCAGCAGAATACCCTGCTAGATTTGACTGGTTATGGATTATTAAAATTAGCATCTTTGCGAAGTTCTCGGAGGGCCGGGAGCTCCACTTGGCCGACCGATCGATAGGCGGGCCTGTTACAAACTGTTCTTGGGTAGATCGACGAAATGCGATGCTCGTCCTCACGCCTCTTGCCTCCAAATGATTGGATGGGTGGAAGATATGTATCGATACGTGCCAGTCGGGCATTTCGAAGCCGCGTCCCCCCACCAATGTGCGTTGATGTTGATAAATTCCCTTTCCCGGACAACGGATGTCTTCGCGAAGTCTTTGACGTGCATGTCTCCACCTCGCCACTCAGTGATTTAATGTAAAATTATCCTCTAAATGAATCGTCGAAGTTGCTGATCCAGACTGAGGGATAGTACGGAATACGAACCAATCCCAAATGAGTGTATTATCGTTGCGGTATTTCTTTAGGACCCTCAAAATTGCTGATTGGATAGGATTGCTAACCAAGCCAGTACGTCAGGGTAAGGGTCTTTACGTCTTTGTCATTGTTATTGACCATAGCGAGACATGTGCTAAGCTACCACTAGGGCTAGTATATTCTTAAACTAGGACGCCGTGCCGGTGCACTATCATAATCGGCCACCGGTCCAGAGAGGAAAAAAATGAGGCTAGTACCATGATAAGGCATCCGCCGAGCGAGTCTTAAACCAAAATACACATCATCTCATCTGCCATCACCACCATTAGTACGGCGCCTTTCTCGTCTTCTCCAGGCTTCGTGCGGCAAACGGCAACTTCGCCGCCTTCTCAAACCATATAATCATAGAGTACACCTCACGACCGTCAGATCCTCGCGCGCTATCATCCCTGACGGTCATTTCAGTCAGCGACTATGCTGTATGTCGTTTTGGTCAATGTGCAAACAAACCCCTATTGCGCACTATTATCAGCCTTTATATGCCTCAAATTTGTGTAGTATACTATTCTACTAGTCACTTCAAGTGTAAGCACGTAGAACCGCATTGCTCATAACGAGAATGTTGAGATTTTGGTCGCACAAGCAGAATTCATCCAAATTAGGATGAAGTCACATCAGTTGTCACGCAGCCTGTCGGATATTGAACCGACGTGGCGGCAGCCAAGCGGAGTCAGATATTATGGGTTCCGACACGTCTCCGACATACCCCAACAGCTTACCGATCCGTGACTGACCGTTATGACCGAAACGACTGTTGTAAGCTCTAGTCGTAATCCCTCCATTCTTCAATGCCGATGATGGCTGACGATAGAATTGGCATGGAGATGATAGTATACGTAAGCATCAATGATGTGCAGATAAATTGCGCCCCAATTAGAGTCAAGTGGGCGGCATCTTTCGGCAAAATTGTACGGCAATTACGATTGACTTTATTCTGATATCGGCCATCATCGGCATCAAAGAATAGAGCGATACCACTTACAACGGCAAACAGGCTACTACTGCGAGCAGTCGTAAGATGCTAATAGGAATCCCTCCAATTTCCCCAAAATGGAATGTGCGAAGCTCAGGAAACGCAAGCTTTCATCACGTCGTAACCAATTGCGTTCCCTACAATCAGAGCCAAAAAAAAAAAAAAAAAAAAGCGGCATGTCATGGCGCTCGGCGTCGGCGATCACGGCAGACTCCCATTTTTGAGAGATTGGAGGGATAGCGAGTAGAGCCTTACGACTGCCTGGGTTATAATTGGGATGCATGGATCAGTGGAGCCGTGGAGAAACCTTCAAACTTACATGGATGATTCGGACTACACCTCCGTGAACGGTGAATTGCCCTTATTTATCGATTGTCGCTGACTATTCATTTAGCTAGTGCTGGTGGGGCCTGTACATTGGAGGCTCCTTCAGGCTGGGACAACCAAATGAATCATTCAAAAGATGTGCATCAAGGCACTAAACCTGAAATGTACGATTAGAATCACTTATACTGACAGCAGCTTGAGTAAGCCTGCGTTGCTAATGTGCAAGAACAAAGAGGGTGCTAATGATAAAAAAAAAAAAAAAAAAAAAAAAAAGGGGGGGGGGGGGGGAGGGGGCAAGTACTACTGGTAGTACAGTAGTAAGCCGACGACAATTCATGAGAGTCTTTTTCATCTTTAGACACTTCGATTGTCATCGTATGTTATCCAATTGCCCAGAAGTCTTGTGTTGCCAGTGCCGAAAGACTAAATCCATCTTCGAGCTGGCCGCATATCTGCTTTGTGAGCTTATCTACTCTGTCGGTGTAGCAAGCTATATCAGTGGCAGGCGTCGAACGTGAGGAAGGTGCTACGAGCAGTAACGGTTCACGCCATCAATTGGGACAACTAAAGACGAGCTGTTTGCGACTAGTGCAGCCGCTGTTACTAGTATGCCACTTCTAGTATAACATACTATGGGTGACGTGGCTTGGGAACTTGGACGGAATAACAAAGGAAGGAGAGTCTTAACCATACTAGTGTTTGTATATCAGTACACACGGATTGCATGGACCGATAGCAAACGACTGCATGCCTTCTCATCTCACAGCGCATTCATTCATTCAAGTTAAATTCCGTATTTCCTTCAAGTTTCTCCCTCCGGAGTCCCCCTTTGTCAACACCAGTGCCTTGTTTGCCTGCTTCCCTTCCATTCATTGCCAGAAACGTGCGTCCTTTTCGAGTCGGCATCGTTGTCTGTATGTGAGGTACATACACGAAGCATACATTTACTGGCTTAGCGCTCCCTCAGGCCCTCGCCGTCTTGAACAAACCTGTATCGCCGCCGCTATTGTCACCGTTCATACCCGCGCTAACGGCATACAAACAGCGCTCAACCATCAATCAAGCCATTATCAATGAATTGCAATCTACAGTCTGTATGCGCCGATTATAATAAGTCCATATAATCGTTATCATCTCGTATATGCTATTTGATTCTGCACAGGATTGGCATATCACGATACGCATCATCCGCGTCATAAGAACAAAAAAAGAGGCCTAAAACTATCAATCCAAGGTCCGAGCCGTAAATAGCATCAGGACACGGTGCTGTATAGCAATATGCATGTGAAAGCCATGCATTGTATACCACCGCAACTGAGACCGGTGCGCTTGTCGTATATACATGTATACCACCGTGACTTGTGCCTGTAAGTGCTACATATACATATGTCATCTATGATGTACTGGTAGTGTACTTCTCTTGATCTTCTTATTCTAATCTCCACGACTCGGAGCAATTCCAATCGTAGTTAAAATGCATGGGCATGAACTTTGTGCTCCAAGGTTATAGCGATGATCAACTCTCTAGCACCTAGGCTAGCATGCAAAAAACCTAGAAAGCCTCAGGCTGAACCGGACCGAAAAGATCCACGGATTTACCGAGGATGATTGGAAGATGAGGCCGACGAGTAGTGTACATGGTACACATGCACTGCCAGTAGGTGGGCACCGTGTGCTCAGTTACCCGCTGCCTTGACAGTGCACGAGCTGTAGCACTGAGTCCCATTCACTTAGCAGACTTCGGAGTCGCAAGCTCCCGAGAAGCCATTTGCTTGTCTTTGCTAATGTCAGCAAAAATGTCACATCTCAATCAATTAGCATTGCCATCAGGCCTTCCGGATTCCCCGTGATAATCTCGAAATGCCAATATCAGGGGGATCTCCCCGTTGAGTTACCCTGGCGGCCAAATCAACCATACGGGCACAGCCGAATGCATGAACACACACAAAAATCCAAAAACGGAAAAATATTGTCATTAATACAACCATATACAGGACACAATGAAGAGACGAAAAAAGAAAAATGCCAAAGATAAGAGAGAAAGGAAGCGGGAAATGCCACGATGCTTGACAATAAACTAATTTTTATTGTGAGTGTGCAATGAAGTCCTAGAAGAGTAAGTAATAAGAGAGTGAGAGAAAGAAAGAAAAAGGAACAAATGGGAATATATAAGGATGAGATGGGGTGGTGGTGGTGAGGTTAGTGGTACATTTGCAACTGCGACGAGCAACGTAACAGAAAATCGGAGGGGGGGGGGGGTAGAGGTAGTGGAGTGGTGGCGGTAAAACGAAAGGATAAAGGATAAAAAGAGGAATAATGTGCTCGTGTGTTGTATGTGTTTAAAAACCGAGGAAAATAGAAGAAATGCCAATCACCGAGAATCAAATGCAACAACAACAAAAAAGGCCAAAGAGAGATAGAGAAAAAAAAAGGAACCACCCGTTGCTGATGAGATACGATAAGACCATCATGCAGCAATCATCTCCGCATCCATGCTGAGCTGGGCATACCTCGGCACGCTGCGCGGCGAAGTAGATGGAGAAGAGGAAGCAGAAGTGGATGACTGAGGTGATACACTTCGCCTCTTGCTCGGCGGGGGCGTGCCGAATCGTTCACGGTAATCCTTGTTGATGCTCACGAGCAGGTCAGCAATGAGCCGCAGGTGTTGCTTGCGCTGCTCCTTGGCGGACACCAGTGAGGTCGGCGTCGTCGAGCGCGACCTTTGCTGCTGTTGCTCGAGCTCAATACCATTGATGCGCTCACCCAGATCGTCAAGCTCGCACGCTTGCCTGACCGAGCGAATGCCGGGTAGGGTCGTCGTGCTCGTGGATGCATGGTATGACGAGGGAGATGCCGAACCAGACCCACCGCGCGGGCTGGCCGTCGACGAGCGCGAAGAGGACGTGGAAGAAGACGAGGAAGGGGCTGAATGAAGCGGCGGCAGCCTGTCCTCGCTGTCACCCGGCTTGCGAATCACAGGCAGACGTGCGAACGGATCGGACTCGCCCTCCTCGTCGATGTCCATGCCCTCCTGTTTAGTGTCCTCGGCCTCGCCACGAAGCGCAGCAGCCTCGCGCTCCTGGTCAAGATCCTCCTTCTTAATAGTGTTAGGATCGGTCCTCAACCGGTTCTGGTGGATGTAATCCACATTCGGGTGGTGTGCAATGTTCAGTAGGGGTGGTTGCTGGCCCTGTGCAATGGGTTGGACGTAGTCATAGCCAAAGTCGTTGGGGTATTTGGTATTGCCGGCAACAGCGACACCAGCGCCAGGAACAAAGTCGTGTGAGTTGTACATGGACGGGTAGTCACGCATGCCTCCGTTGATGTGCTCGTAGTCCGTCATCTGCATAGGCAGCGCCATAGTTGGCGGGGGCGTTGGATTCGACGGCGTGGATGAGACAGATTGGGGAGATCTGTCAAGAGACTGTTGTGCAAACTCATGGACAGGGGGCGAGGGAAGGTGCTGGGGATAGCGCCCTGGCTGCGGGCGGATGTATGAAGGTGGGGGGTTGGGCATGCTTGCATGACGAGCGTGTCCATGCACTTCGGCGGGATAGCGAGAGTCAGACACATTGGGGTAGAGCGCTGGGTTGTTGTGCTGAGAGCGAGGCAAGGGTTTCTTAGGGCGACTGTAGATGCCAGGCATGCCGGCAAGGCCCAGATGCTCAAGATTACTGGCATCAAAAAAGTTGTAATCCTCGCCTGTGTAGTGCATCATCGAAGGCGATACACGCCCATGACCCATATCGGCAGCCGACATGTCACGGCCGAGTCCGACCAGGAAGCGATTCACCAATGCAAGATCATCTTCGGAGCGAATATGAGGACGGCCATGGACCTCAGAGCCACCGTAACTGACTGCACCCGCCTGCTGCGCATAGATATGATTTAAGCGTTCGATGATTTCTAGATGATACGACCATTATAAAAGATAATCCGCGGTCAGTACCTTATGACGAAAATGGAAGCGAAAGAGAGCTAGCCTTACCAGGAGTGTACCCATGACCACGTTGATCGTAGGGGGTGATACGCTGCTTTTTGATAATGTCGGAGACAAAGTCGTCCACATTGTATTCACGACCACGCTTCATGCCAGTCGCGGAAACCGGAGTACCATCGGCCTTGAGGGCTTCCCACGTCGGCAAATAATCTGCCACTGCAGTCGCGTGATGATAAGGAGGCGATGGCTCAGGAGATGGCAGGCCATAAGGGGCATTGTCGTGGTAACTGGTGGCGTAGCGCGATGGGGCCAGTTTATGGGCAGCGGCAGCAACGACAGCGGCGTTCTTGGGGTCGGTACCGCGTACACGCTTGGCATACTCGGGATCCTGAACGGTGATGGCCTTGGAGTGCTTGTGCTGTATGTGATGTTCCTCGGTATGTATTTTTTCGTGCTTCTTAAGATCCTGTGGGCGCTTAAAGGTCTTTTTGCAGATCTATAAATGTGTTCGGTTAGCAATTGGACACATGACGGATATATATACCAAGAGACACGAGAGATAAGTGAGACTTTGCGTACCTCGCACACATGGGGCTTGAGAGGGGTATGAACTAGAATAGGTTAAAGATGATGGTCAGGCACGTGATATGATTCGTCAAGGGAAGATGATAGAGAAGGGGGTAGAGATGGGGATGGAGGGTGTGGGGAGAGTGATGGTACATACCTCTGAGATGGCTGGTGATGTGGTCGCGTTTGGCACAGGTGGTGTCACAGTCCTTCCACTTGCAAGTGAGGCAGAGATTGTTCGTGCTCTTCCTGCCGATGTGGTCGTTGCAGAGATGGTTGTAGAGCACCTCTGCGTCTTCGAAACACTTGTGGCAGTCTTCCCACTCGCAGACGAAGATGGAAGCCGCCTGAGGAGCAGCATCGACGGCGGCGGTGGTAGGCTGGGCAGGAGCAATGGTCATGTTTGCGGTAGCGGTAGGGAGGTCTGCGAGGAGGCCGGGGGGAGAGACAGATTGTTCTGGCGAAGGCAAAGCCAGCATGGAGAGAGAAGAAGGATAGGAGGAGGCAGAGGCGGAGGAGGCGAGCGGGACTTGAGCAGATCCGGGCATGGGAGTCATGGGATATAAGAGGCCAGGGAGCATATGAGGAATACCCAGTAACAGAGGCAAGACACAGACAGAGACAGAGACCAGCGGCTTGTTGGATGCCAAGCCAAACCCAAGGGCTCAGATGCCAAGCCATTCCAGTCCCAGTCCGTCCAAGCCTTTCTTCGGCCGGCTTCGATCCCTCTTCTTGGCACTCCTCCCGATCCACGCCGACCTTCCTCCATTTGGCTGACGGGTCGGTCCGGGTCATCGGTCCCGTCTCACTCCTGCCCTCTGAGACCGGTCCCAGCTCAAAGTCCGCCTTGCTCTCTCTACGTAAATTCGCCGGCCCAAGTCTGCGGTCCCTTCGCATGCCAAGCCTCTCATCTCCCTCCATGCCCCAAACCAAATACCGTCGCCACCGTTTCATCAGTCTATCATTCGCCCATATTGACACCCACATGTCCTCCACACTATAGTCTTATTTACCGTTGGTGTGTCATATCCAGCCAGCATCGACAATCATCCATAATAAAATAAAATAAAACAACAATAATCTCACTCCAGCCGCGACGACTCGAGCCGGCTAAACTAGTGCGCATAATAATAATACGATCACCTCGCACAGGATATAGACTCGCCGTGAACCTAGTCTGAATGGGCCCTTGACGGCTCACACAAACGCAAACCGACGTCCACGTTTGGTGCGAAACATCGCATCTCCCTCAAGCTTCTTTTTATCTTTACAGCGTTCGCACAAGTCTTCCTTCTAATCCCGCTTTAAGGAGTAAGAGGCCCTCGAAGACTGAACATATCATCAATCATCAGGCCATGCATGCCAACCAGTTCACCTCGACTGCGCTCTTACCAGTTAAAGCAACTCGCCCCCTTCGCCGCTGCGACCACATTGAATTTGTAATTGCCAGCAGATCCTCCGTCGCCTTCGAAGCGATCAAGTCCAGAGAATGATCGCTATATACCATCACAGTGGGAAGAATCTCACGAATATATATATATATATACATATACATATATATTGTACATATAAAAGTAATCAATAACTTATTAACACCTTTTCATTATTGTACGGTGGACAGCGGTCCAGTTTGGTTTGATGTCTTCTTACAATCCAGGCCCCCCCTCACAGCATTGCTGACAAGCTATTCGCACAGTTGTCATGCTTTTCTGCTTTGTGTGCACGTCCAAGGGAGGTTCATGACCATCCGTGGCACGTGCTAGGTCTTAGAAAGCATGTCCGTAGCACGTGATTTAAATGAGTAGAGTAGAGAAGCGAGGTCCATGGGCTGTTCAAGTTATGACGTGATGGGATTACTGATGTACCCTCTTAGCAATCTCATAGTTTCCTCTCCTCCCCAGACTTACTCCATGGCCTGGACGTACGTATTGATTGGTAAGCGCCAACGGGCGAAAGCACGGGCAAACGAGTTCATAATCATGTCCGAGTCATTGTGCAAACTCAAAACTCGCAACCAGCAATTGTGTTTGGGCTTCTAGGCCGATTGTTATCTTGAATGAACACCCCGAACGTAAATGTCCTTTAGGAAGTATATGGGATTGTATTTGCTGTACTGGGCTATAGATTGGAGGGGCCTTTACTCTATGGTCGAGGAATGATTACATAATCCGAGTCTCCTCTTGGCTAGATAAGATTCTAGCACACTGGCAACCACCAAGATTTCCTCCATCAATTGCGCAGCATCATCATCAAACCAAGGAATAGCTCGGATAACTTCAAGTGGGACTCGGCGGGCCGTCTGGTAGTAGGAGATAAGACTTTTTTTTTTGACGACGGCAATGACTCACAATTTGCAAAGTGCTTGGTAGTAACTGCCATGCCCATAATCTCAACAACAAAATGAAAACTTACAAATGAAATTAACATGTCAACTTGAAGTATGGGCTGTCACATTGCCATAACCAAGACAACAAAAGATCCTGCCAACATGAGGAGCCCAAACCGCATGAATTATCACTGGCACGCGATTGGTGATAGCTATGTTACAATGTATGGTGTATAAGCGGCACATCTGCCTTGGCAAGTATATTATCAGATACCACCCCAGACCAAGATTCTATGATGACAATATATTTAGTGGTGTCTTAGTAAGGACAACGATGCCCGCCAGAACAGCTACGCAAGGGTATGCTATAGGATTAGGCGAGTATCGAAGATAAACAGCCATTGGCAGTGCAGCTTCAAGCTTCGGATAGCAACAGACGGCTCCAGGAAAAGAAAAGACAGAAACTGCAGTGCACAAGCCGGGAGCCATAATCGTCGGCATTGCTACCTATTTGTAGCGTCAAAGACTCGTCATAGCACAGTCATACATGATCTTTTACGAGTGGGTAGAACTCGAATGCGGAGAGGAAAAGAAGGAAAGCTTGAGATCTCCAGAGACCAAGGCTGTGCATGATTATTACAAAAGAACAACACGGAAGAAGAGAAGTGCTGCACCGCCTTGTCCTAATTTTGCTCTTTGACTTCATCCTTTTCCGCCTAATTGTTGTTTATGTCTTTTCCACCCGTCGCCGGTCGAATAATGTAATTGCCTGTCGAATCGTGCTCCACCACCCCGTCCCGTGGACATGGCATGGTCCACTGGCAAAATACACATGCACACACGCGTGCTAGTGCGATCGTCGCTCCTTGTTAACCGGCTTGCTAGTGCTAATAAGCTTGAGCATGCACACCTGTTCGCTATGCGGGCGCGTCGGTAATCCAGCTGGTTCAGACACTACTTGGGCGTCACTAGCAGCAACAGAACAAACTCTAAACCTTGAAAGTAAAACAGATGAGGGATCTGACCATTATCCACAACCCTTGCGGCGAGAAAAAAAAAAAAAAAACAAGGGCTCTTAGAAAAACCATGACGTCAAAAGGGCAATATTACTCGTTGTTGCTACCGTCACTCATAATTAAGGCGAGCCAAGAAGAAGAACACCAGAGAGGCTATGCCTATGGAGCCAAGACTGAAGGGGGGGGGGGTTAGGCGACATTGCTCCAGGTGCGCATCGTAATAGTTGAGACCATGTTGATTGTTGTGTTCCCTGCTCATTTCACATTGGTCGTTTCAGAGGAAAAGAGCACCCTGTCTTTCAGCTTCATATGTCAGTGCTGGGTGAGCCTACTAGTATAGGCGCAAGAACATGGAGAGGAAAACGGAAACCCATCGTTTGCCTGTATCTTTTTGTCAAGTGATACCCGACACAGAGAGCAGTTGTATTTACAGTGTTCAAGTTGAACCACACACTTTTTTTTTAGCACCGAGGGAGAGCAGAAGAATCCAGACATCTTCTTACAGGTTCCACTCAATTGAGACATATATTTTCCTCTCCTCCGGTGCTCTCCGCTTAGCCTTGTCTGAAACCCAGCCGGCGGGTACCTCGGGGAAGCCAGACAAGAAAAAAAAAACAGGTAATATCTCTTGGCATGACGTACAATTTACTCTCTTTGCTCCACTTGGTTGCTTGCGGTGAATAACGCCCTACTCGCCGGCGCGTACACACGACGTTCCTCTCCACTTGCTCAGGTCGCGAAGGTTCAGAGTTTCGCTTCGCTTGTTTCCACCGGGCCGGTACTAATGGTGGCATGGTCTCGGCGGCGGCAGCAGCGCAGATAGGGACGAAAGGAACATGATCTTTCGTAAATTTCAGCTTACACATGAGTGCATGCATGTGCATGTGCGCCCGATGAGAGCGGGTTAAGGAGAGCAACCTGGGAGTCGGTCCGCGAAATGTCTGGTCATGTCACCATTTTCTTCGGCCCTCTTTTTCTTATCCTTCCCCTGTCGTGGACTCACGAGGGCATGTGCAGGGGAAAAGAGGCGTATTTTAGCATATGCCAAGACTAAATGCCAAGAATATACTGGTAGTGAAGAATGAAGAATGTGAAGACTCATTTGGACTCAGAGATCATATGAACACATATAATTACTAGGACACTGGCCAAGTACAGCCTTATACTGGTATTAAACACCCCGAATGCAATTCGAATAGGGCGTCAGCTAACGCAAGCCTCAAGTTGGTGTCAGATGGTCTCTGTGGTGTATTCAAGTGCCGTGGTTGGACAGCGGCGATATGCCTCCAGGCAAAGAGACAGTAAAAATAGCAGCTATGATGATGTTGTTGCCCATCTTTTTTCATCAACCTCTGAAATCACCGCCGTCCAAGCTAAAAACGGAGGTCATGGACCAAATCTAATGGACTGAGGCGGCCCAAGCAGCTGCAAGTCCTCGTCGGGTTAAGTCGATGTAAAAAAAGGCCAAGACACCGATCGATCTAAAGTAACTACTAGTATATGTAAAAAGAAACTTTGTATAATTGAACAACTCAAAAAAAGCAGCTGATGGGCTTGGCACACAAGCTTTTCTTGGCAAATAAGCAGTGGTGTGCTATGCTAGATTCGAGACCTGTGAAATTTGATCTTAGCTAGTAGCTGGACAGACATGAATTGCATGAAAGCTCGACATCTGTATGCACCTAGAGTTAGAGTTGAACGGATATATGCAAATTAATTAATCATCATTGTAACCCATGCAAAAGAACGGATAGATGGCGTATACAAACGCCCTAGTACATGTACAAAATAGAGAAGTGAATCATTTCATTGTTGTTATTATCGTCACGATCATCATGAGGCAGCTTCAGCCTTTTCGTCATCCGCGTTGACGCGTAGAACTTTTATCCATTCACGATAGTTGAAATTACCCTGGCGGTCCGTGAACGGGCCCTTCAAGAATTTGTCGATCTAAGGATAAAAAAAAAGGATGAGGTGAGTGATCAGTACAACAAATATATATGAACAATCACGCCAAGACGAGAAAGTGTCAATCAAAGGAAGAAGAAGGAGGAGGAGGAGAAGAAAGTAGAGGAAGAGGGAGAAGAGAAGAATACAAAGTGTATTGAACCCGCCGCACGCAGTTTTAGCAACAGCTGAATTGATGACAGCGGCAGGCGGATCGGGTTGAATCGAGGGAGGGGAGAGGAACAAGGGCGCTTTTTTATTTTTTGTTTTATTTTTGTTCCGTTGACATACCTCTCGCTCGTCCATCCTTTCTCCAACGTCACTCATCCACCTCCTCATGTCATCCACCCTAACAAAGCCTGAGTCCGTTTCATCAAAACACTCGAAGGCCTCTATAAGATCTTGCTCGGGGTCAAACTCAAACAGTCGTTCGCTCATCATAGTGAGAAACATCGTAAAGTTCACGCCACGGTCCGTTGGGGCATCCTCATCGACGTAGGCGATAGCGGAGGACCTGTTGTGGCCGCCAGGACGGGCGGTGAGAAGTGCATCAATCGTGTTCTTGGAGGGCGGTATGCCTTCGGAAAGGCGAAAATAGAGTTACACATTATGAAAAGATGAAATAAGTACAATCTTGGCAGGGCAGGAGTGAATGAAGAGAGACAAAGAGGGGAAGAGGAGGTTTGGAGTAAGGAAACGAATACGAGCATTCCAGGTTGTGATCCGTTTGCCCAAAGTCACTACATACCTAGAGATGTAAAGAGCTGTTTAAGATCATGTTCCGTCACCCAGCCATCCTTGTCGTGGTCGATGAGCTGAAAGGCCTCTTTGAACTGCTGGATCTGTGGCGGTTGGAAGAGAGAGAAGACACCCGAGGGCTCGCGCCGTGCACGGGACTTTTGGGCCTTGGTCAACGCGCTGGGTGCACCAGGGGTAAGATGTGATGGATAACGGGACATGGTGTTCCGCATTAAAGTGGGGTCAGCACCACCAGTGGTGAGTCACTCGTCACTGGTGACTTAGTACAGCGAGATAAGATGTTAGAGGACTATGACGATGTTGGGTAAGAGGATAAAGCCCAAACAGCCCAAACAAGGATGGATGACGGCGGTGATGATGATCGCGAGGACACCCGAAGAACAGAGACCCAGCAGGTGTTTGCACCTGTGATTTCAGCCAGAGGGACTTGACTGAGATTAGAAAAAAGGTGGATCAAGTTGAACGTTGCCAAGAAGCCGGAATGCAACTAGAAAGAAGCAGCGCAACGCCAAGCCAAGGTCAAGCACAGCTTTCCCAGTTTGCTTCCGTAATCACGGCGGATGCCGTCACATTCTGTCACATCACGGTCCATCATCTGCTCCCCAAAGGGCTGCCGATTGCGAATATATTCACTCTGATAGGCCACAGTTGCATGTCACCACCACTTACATACAAAATGATGCTAGCATTACATTATACTATACAATACAAGTTCCTCTGAGTTTCCATATATATATATAAAAGGTCCGAGGAGGGCATGACATACAAATGATAACAACCATTGGCGAGCGAAACAGTTTAATAAGACACCGCACGACAACACGTGAGCGCATGAGCCTTGGGACGACACGACGATAAGCTGTGTATGTTGTCTGTTCTCCTGAGCCACCCCCACGTATCTACCCTTTCTTCAATGTCAATTTGAGCTTCGGCGCAGCAGTCGCCCCACTGGCTGTGCTGGCGGCTCCTATACCCCCCTCTTCCCTGTCCATTTCCAAGGCAGACATCGGAGGACTTGTTGCCAGTGGACTTGGCACTGCCGGTCCAGCGCCTAGCCCGGCACGGTTGAACCCTAGCGCGGAGATGGGCGTGCCTGGAGGTGGGGGGCTCGTTGCTGTGTTGGATGACGAGGCAACAGGGGCGACACCCATATTGCTCTCTGCCCATTTGGGGCACTTGCGATTGGTCTCTAAAGAAATAGACGAATGTCCATGGATGTCAGCGCCACGCGTTCATGGACGGGTCATACACGGAATGATCAGGGGGAGAGGGGTTTTTGCTTTCTGGAAAAAAGCGAAACAACGTACTCATATGACCCATCTGGCCGCAATGACCACAGCGCCGCTATTTGTCCCGTCATGTGAGTCGTTGCATCAGGTCGAAGGGCAAAGAAAAAGACGCACTGTTGTGTCGGGTTTGATGGGCCGATTGAGTTGCAATGGCGTCCCACCCTCTTTGACGATCTTGGCGTTCTTGCGGTGGAGGCGGCGCTCCTGGTTCTTCCGCATGCGAGCGATTTCCTCTTCCAGTCTACATGAGGTATATTCGGTCAATAGTTGTGCCAAATGAAAACAGCACACGAGTAGGGGAAAAAAGAAGAGAAATACAAGACATAGCACCAAAAAAGAAATGAATCAGAACTAGAACAGGCCAAGCATATACATACCTTTTCCGAGCACGTTTATCTCTATCAGCATCGCCCGTTGGAGCAAGCGTATCGGTCAGGGTAGCCTCTTCCTCCATAACCTGCCTGTTCTTGACATACGCACGGATTACTGCCGGATCGCGGATGATTTCTGTTCGCCACTCCCCATCGATCTGTTCGCGTAAACGGCGCGTATTCCCTCATCATCAGTGATCATACGCAAACACATGCGGGGACAGCAGATATGAAAACGAGAATGTGATTTACCAAACGTTTAATGCGGAGAACCTTTCTGTTGGAATCCGGACCCATGCTTCCTTCTCTACCTCTTTCAACAGATGAAGCACGGCTGACCGAGGGTGAGGGCTGTAAGATAGCTCCATCCATCCCATCAGGCCGTAATGAGCCTTGGCGGGTCTGTGATTGCCCTCTGGCCTTCTTGTTATTGTTATTTATTTCTTGCTCAGCCTCCTCGTATCGGCGGATGTCCTCGGCTGTTAACTCCGGTTCGTCTTTGCGGCTTAGGGAGTCAAATTGCGCGTTCCAGATGCGTTCGATTTCTGATTTGTAGATTTGCTGCTGTTCAGCGACGTTGTACCGATGAGCGGATTTAGGTCTGTTTTCAGCTTCGACTGCATGATGAGATAGTCAATAGAGACAAGTAAGAAGACAGGTTCATGTATGCGCACGAATCATGCAAATAAATAAAAAAGAAAAAAACCCACGAAGTTTTGATTCATAGTCCTCGCCAGCTCGGACGAAGATGTCCTTCATCGAAATACGAATGAAACTAAACGCTTCTCCACGCCCGGTGGGGTCGCCATCGCCATGCAACCTCAGCATCGCCTTAGCTTGGGTGGCATGCAAGAAGTTCTTTGTCGTAATCCACGGTGCTAGTTGCTGTTCTATGGACAGACTGCTTTCGTCGTCTTCTTCCGCCGCGGCTTCTGTCGTCATGCCATAGCCTGAGTCTTGTAGATGTCGTTGTCCCACTTGCATGCTCTCCATGAGCACTACTGATTCGGGCACAACCATTTTCAGCATCTCCGCGTCGGAAGGAATGCTGAGATTGGGCTTTAGACGCCAAAACCCTTGGTGGGGTCCACGGCGGTGGTACTCCATGAATTCCTAAACACAAAAAACGACGAACATATCAAAATCAGCGATGAGAGAATTGATGGGATCCATTAAAGATATATATAAATAGACCCAACGTACTTTGAGCCGCTGCCGCATTTGTAATTCATTCTGGTCGGGGAAGTATTTCATCAAGCGCGAAATCTTCAAGCGCTCGCCTTGGCTCTTGCGCAATAGCTTGAATGCAATAATCTGCAGCCGATATTTGATGGTGTTTGTGATTTTTCGCGAGTGCGGCCCAGGAACTTCTGTCACCGGATAGGTCTGGCCAACGACAAAGAGGTTCTTGATTTCTCGAATGTAATATTTTGCCTCACCCTTGATCGTGCTCCTATAAACAAGTATTAAAATCACATAAGCGAGTCAGAAATGAAGACAGAAGTTATAATTATACCGAATAATAAGAAAATCCGTAGGGTAGGCTTTATGTCGGAATAATGGAGCCCGAATAAGATTATTGTATAGAGCAGGGATCGTTTGCCCCGGTCGAACTAGGCCAAATTTCATGAAAGGTGACTCATCTTGGGGCTCGAGCACGAAAGGCACGCCAAGGTCATACTAGGCGCCGGATCGAACGTTAGGAAAACAATGAAAACAATAGTCAAAAGAATGGATAGCACTAACTTTGGGAATATGTTCATCCTTTTCGGTCTTCTTGCGATAATAATTTACCAAAACGCTACCCATACCAAAGTTCTGAACAATAGGCGGGTGCTCTTCCTACAATAGTATGATGAGTAAGAATGGTGACAAGCTGACAAGCCAAAGAAACGCACTGAGAACTCCCAAAGGACGAAGTTGCTCGTATCCCTAAGACTAAGGTCGCTAGTAGTGTGTAAACCTTCCGCGACGTTCCCACCCTTTCCGAGATTTCTTCCAGCCCTGTCTTTCTTTTTCTTGGCTGTTCGAACCTTGGTAAAGTGTAACTCGACGTTTGATGGGAACTGAAGAGCAGGCCGATGGAAGGCACGAGCCTCCTGTTTGGATAGCCGCGTCTTGTACTACATGTGACAAAGAGTATAAGTTTGAGGCATAAGAAGGGCGATAGGTTACCGGTGCTTACGAATGGTAACTGTAGCTTTTGAGCGGGATAAGCATGCTCGACATTAAGTTGACCAAATGTTTGACGAATACGATGTCTGCCATCCTTGGAAACCTCGTAGTAGTGATCATTACTGAGATTGAACTTGTCCTTTGCTTGAGCAGCATCTTGACGAGTCCGTCTTCTCTGGCGGACAACGTCTGGAATCCCAACATGAGTAATTTTTGATGGCGCTGTAAGTGATAACAAACCTGTCGTCTGCTCTTCTGGTTGTTTTTGGTCCTCTGGACTGATTTCAAGCTGGGTAAAGTCTCGGAAGGGAGCATCTGGACTCCAAATGATACTTTGCGTCCATTCGCCCGAGTCAAGCACCTTGTTGGACGGTTTAGTCAAATCTGTATTCATACCCAAAAGACCAGGGGGAGCCTGAGCAGATTGGTGGTCGGGTTCGTAGATGATTTGGTCCTCCCAGTTAGACAACAACACGAGGTCAAATGTTCGATCATGAAGGGGCAAGTCAATCGCCACATCCGAATTTTCTCGTTCCTGTGTAGCGTTTTTAGTCGATGCACTAGCTGGATAGATTTATCAAACATTACCTGAAGTGCCATAAGGAGGTCGTGTTCGATGCTGCCTGCAGACACAACATCTGACACTCTTTTGTTCTCAACCTGTCGTTTAACATCGCCGACGATGGCATGGAAGAAATTCCGCGGATGGTCTTTCTTGCGTGGGTAGACCGTCTCGACTATAGTGCCATATGTCAGTATATTTGCAAGGGTCGCCAATGAAGTACCATAGGATCCCTACCTTGGAATGGCCGTTTGGACAACCGTGATTTCTGAGGCGTATATCCTTTGAACAATTCCGTAAAATTCAGAACACGGTCCTTTTCAAACGCCGGGAATCTTTCAAAGACGGTCGGAGGCCTCTCCACAAGTCTCTTTACAATCTTGGTCTTCTTCTCCTTTGGGGGCAATGTGATAGGTATATCCGTCTCCATCTTGACTTCGGGCTCTGAGTAAGCTTCATTCCTCAGTTCCAGATCCACTTCGTCCTCAAAATCCTCTCCTTGTCCAGCCCCTACTGCGTCTTCATCGTCCCATTTGTCATTGAAAAGTTGACCCTGAGAGATATCGGCGCGACCAGTCAGACCAAGTTGGACATTAAGACCAGAGCCAGAGGGTAGAGAGAGACCAGTAAGAATATTTCCGAGGGAGAGACCAGTAAGAGTAGAAATAGCATCGTTCTCATCTTGCGCGGCCATGATAATAGTATTCTGGACACCGACTACGCCAGAGGTAATGGATGCGACTGCTGTATGAGCGTCAAGCATAAAATTACGCCACTGCTGACTCAGCACATTCAGGCGCGCATGTGGCGCCAATGCCATGCAATTATAGCTTTGAATATCTCCCATCCCCTCAATTTCACCCCATACCATGCCGAGCATCAATAAAGAGACAGCAGCGAAGCTGGAGGTATATATGATTGCTAATGAATGTGTCACTGACAGATGTTAATATAAACTCTGAAGGTGTTTCGTCGGAAAGCTACTGATACTGCTGAAGACATCATCTTTAACGTATTCCCTACCAAGGTGCATGTGCTTGCTTATCACGCTCCTTGACTATTCTGACATACTACGTCCTTCTGTATAGATATTGTAAAAGACCAATTCATTATGTCAATGATTAACTATTCTCATTATTCCTTCTAGGGAACTCACCGACTTGATTGAGTCGACTTCCAATCCGGACTCTCCGTACCATCCCTCTCAGGCGGACAAGCCTGGATTCACAGACACAGAAGTACACGAGGCCCCTTCTAACGAAAACGTCATTTCCAAAAAGCGCAAGCTTGACGATATCACCGAAGACAAATCCAGTGTTTCGTCATCATCGACCTCAACGACGTCACCCAAATATCGCGAATTTATCAGCTCTAACAAGCACAACTATGTCCTATATCAGAATCTAAAGAAGGAAGCAGAAGAATTGGCAGAATATTGCGTGAGAAGTTCGTGTGATAACATACTGCTAATCGTGCCTGATAAGTGGGTTTTCAGGACAAGGTCAGACTGTGGATCAACTTGACCATGCCCAAGTATGCCTTACTTTCAATATATGAATTATCTTTTACTTAAACGCAACCATAGGATTGAAGAGTAAGCAATCATATGCGCTTCTTCTAACTCATTATTTCTCATGTGCTCCTCCGTCTTCAGTGGGGATAACTTTGGTAAGTCATATTTAGTTACACATGTAATCACAGGCTGAAGTAACACTTCATCCTAGGTGTGCAAATCCAGGAAGGTGCATCGCATCCCCCTTCGTCTTACTGTCTAGATTTTCTGAACCCTTGCACTAGAGGTCTTGGGAGAAATCCACCGAACCCAGGAATCCGCCTTCAACATACGCGACACTGGGCGGCAAACCACCCTAACCCGAGCCAAAATCTGCTCGAAGATAATTAAATATCCCAATCTACCTGATTATCGCGACGTGCTTGTGGAGCATGACCGCAAACAATTATACTATTCTCGTCAACATTTGAAAGATATTAGAAACGTCTACGCCATCGTTACTGACATACTGCATAAGAATATTACCAAGGTCAGGACAATTCCAATTCTCGAGTAACCGACTAGGATTGCTGACAACGATACCCTTTACAGCTTCGTGTACCCAAAGCAAACAACAGCGTAGGGCTATATTAATCGATCCCATCCCATTGTCTACTATCTTAAACGTTTTTATTCTACTTTTGAACTCCTTCATAATGGACTCCATCAATATCATCATCATCATCGTCATACAGCTTCTCGACCACCCATCATAGATACACCTATCATGTTGTACAACACACCGCTATAAACGGTCTTCCATGCAATCAAGCAACAACAACAACAACAAAATCCAAGAAATTAGACCGAGATTGTCTTGAAGATGTTGAACCCATCTGAGGCCGTGCTGATGACCGCACCAGGGATCTGTGGGTGCCAGTGGACCTCCTTGATATCGCGCTGGCCTTGATGGACGAACAAGAGCTGCGGTGGTACTTGCCGTTCGCTATCGTCTGTCATGGCGCCTGTCTCATCTTCGTCCTGTTCGACAGCGAGATCCCAAAGGGTAACTTGGTCGTCGGCGCCAGAGGCGACAAGGATGGAGTCTTCAGAAGGGTGCCATTCGATGGATGTGATCGGCGCTTTGTGCCAGTTGAATGATGCGACGGGTGTCGGTGCGGCGGACCTATGTACACAAACACATTCGCGGAGGAAATAAGAACAATCGTCAGCTCCAAAATCCACACGCCGATCTCTCGAGACCGCTGGATCGTATATAGACACAGGAACTGACCCTTCTTTCTTGGCAACATTACGCAGATCCCAGACCTTAATTCCACCTTCATCGCCGCCGCTAACGAGCAAGTTCGTCGTGGCCCGATTCCAGCTGATGACGTTCACGTCGCTCTCATGTGCAGCGGGGATGCCGGCCACACTTTTGCGGCCCTTGACCCGCACGTCCCATACGAGCACGCTGCGGTCGGCCGAACACGAAGCAAACACCGTGCTCTCGACAGGGCTCCACTGCAGATCTTCGACGCTGCTCGTGTGTGACAAAAATGGTTGTGGGAGAGCATTGAACCCGGCCGGGCCGGCTGTCGTAAGATGGATCTTGGCGTGAATATCGCCAGTGAGAAGCCTGAGCGAACTGCTCGCGCTATCGGGCGATGATGCAGCCCAGTCCATAGCGAAGCCCTCGGTACGCCCGTGGGAGTTATTAGTGAATGCGGGCTTTTTGTCGTAGGCGGACGTGCCAGGCACGTCGAGCGATTCAATCACCGGTCGTACGTTCCAGATATGCACTTTACCCGTGTCGGCCCAGCTAGCGACATAGTATGGGTTCGAGGCAGGGGGGAGGGGAGAGTCGTGTGGTAAAGGCTGTGCTCGAACGCGGTTGACGCCTCCCACGTGTGGGATCGTACGGTGCTCTAGCACGGCGTCCTCGTCAAGTCCGTCGTCGTTGTCATCATCGTCGTCCGAATCAGAATCATCTAGCACCTCCGTATATGAGATATTTTCAAGAAAAGATGGAAAAGCCGTTTTACCGTTGTCTTTTTGTGTCTTGTGTAATGAGCTCATCTTGTACACATTAATTTCGTTGTTCTTGGCCTGGTCTGCCTGAGTTCCAGAAACGATATAGGCCGTGGCGGGGTAGCGCTGGCGCTCGTATCCCAGACTATCCCGTAGGACATCAAACGATAGACATGGCCAGTTGACATTCATAGAATGCCGCATGATGTATACAGAGTCGTCTGGTTCTAGTATCTCATCCTTGCCGAGTGTATGTGAGCCGGGGATATACACCTTGGGTGCTGCAGGTTGTTCATCGGACTCTTCTATTGCTGGCATGACCTCATCAACATCCATACCTAGCCAGGTAAAAAGCAATTATAGATTAGCCCATATGCATTCATGACCCAAGTGTACAACCATGAGGTATACCATTCCCGTCTGCAACAGTCTCTGCATCGTGGACGTCTTCATCGCTCTCGATCTCATCTTCCCAGGCATCCTCAAACTCGCCCATCTCATCGATCGTGCCCTGTGGACGTTTGGCACCGCTGCCTGTTGCCTTTGCATATGCTTGGCCATCTGCCTGTACGGACTGAATTTCTGTGACGGATCGCTTGGACATGACAGGGGCGTTGGAATGTGAAACTGTGGATAATTATACTTTTTTTTTTTTTTCTTTTGCCGCCAATCAGTGAAACACGCGGGCCCGGATATATGCTCCCGCGCCGTTCGCGATCACGTGGGTATAGAAGATAGAGGGGTGATTATTTGTGACGTGCAAATAGACGCGAGTTACAGTAGCAGCAGAACCCAATCAAATGAATGACTATCATCTTCTGACTTGGCCTGACGGACGCGTGTCTGCGGCGGCTGCGTTGCTATCCAGATAACATGGCTACTATTTAACCAGCCATTCGCCTCAAGCAGC
This sequence comes from Agroathelia rolfsii, assembly GCA_018343915.1. NCBI lineage: Eukaryota > Fungi > Basidiomycota > Agaricomycetes > Amylocorticiales > Amylocorticiaceae > Agroathelia > Agroathelia rolfsii. Next base: position 3,069,461 of record JABRWF010000001.1, on the reverse strand, counting down.
CCTCGAGTTTGTCTTTTCCTTGCCTTGTGCACTATGTCCTCTCTCGTCGTCCCCAAAGGGTATGTATGCGCTTTGTGGCTTTGCAGTATATGGGCTTACAGTAACCCATATAAAGGTACTCCTTTGTCCTGGCATCCATTGTCGGCTCTGGCTATGTGCTCATATACCAAATGATGACCGTGAACAAATGGCGTGGCCGGGCCAGCATTCCATATCCCAAGCGTGGGTGACCTTGTTGCCCAAAGAAGACCAAATGGCACATAACACATACCCATCCCTCAGTCTATGCAGATAAGGAAGAGGCAGAGGCATCCCAAGATGCCCATATCTTCAACTGTGCTCAGAGTATGTCTGTTCTACGTGTCCACATCACCGAGCATGGCATCTTAACAAATACCGCAGGGGCACATCAGAACACTCTGGAGACTCTTCCCATATTTCTTACCGGGTTAGCTTTTTTTTTTTTTCTGGCCGCGCTGCAGACCATAGTTGACAGGAGACGTTCATTTATGTCCCTTGCTGCTGTCGCGCGTACAGGACGATAGTGTCTGGCCTCAAGGTGCCCAAGGCGGCAGCTGCACTCGGTGTGCTCTGGATCTTCTCTCGCATCCAATTCACGCGCGGCTATATCACCGGTGACCCGGAGAAGGTGAGTGCCAGATATTTCTGTGTGCTCCAGGGCGACTGGCCTGTTCTCATGACTCGCGCATCTGATAGCGGAACGCAAAGGGGGGCAGCTTCGGCCGTGTCTCCCTCATAGGTGCGTCTGAGCAAGCTGATGTACGAAAAAGTAATAACTGACATGATAATGGCTTTAGGACTCCTCGGACTATCGGCGTGGACAGTTATCGATCTAATAAGCCAGGGTGTTTGAGGTAATGGACATGCGTTGGCGTCGTTTTCATAGATACTGGAATAATAATCTACATACATAACATATACTCAGCTGCAAGCTTTTGAATTATGCTAAACTATAGCTCCATCATGCTATAGCATATAGCATGTTAGTATTGTTCGAATTGCTATATAACCCAACGCCATGGGAGATGAGGTTTATTACCAGATAAGGGAATTAACCCCTATGGGTGGTAGCCCATGATTGCATGATTGCTCCCTCCATCCACTCCTGCTACTTGCATTGCTCCTTACTGACACTCTTCCACTAACTGTCGGGCCAGTGTGCCCTTCTGGTATTATAATACTACTCCGCCTTCTGCTACCCCGGCACCTTACAGGCATCATGTCCGAAGTCCATCCCCGCCCTATGCTCGGTGTAGGCACTACTCGACCCACTCTGCCCACCTCGTCCTCTGACTTTGCTCTGCCCTCTACATCTTCCTCTTCCACATCCAGTTCTGCTGAGATTCAGTATCGCTTCCGCCGCCCTAGCGTACTGACCCCCAAGCCTCAGTACTTTTCCGACTCCCGCCTCACTAGCCCTCTTGTGTCTGCCTTTCCCATCACCGCGCCCCCGTCCGCCCTCGAGGATGAGGCATCTATTTCAAATGCCTCCTCTACCCATCCGCACCAGCTAAGCCGCCGCCAGTCCAGCAGCGGCTCACGCATCATCATTGACGAGTCCGAGCTCGAGAGTGACAGCGATGCACAAATGCTTTCAGGCTTAAACCATTCCCCGTCTTTGATCTCTGAGGATACAAGCACGCCACCACTGTCGATGTCCCAAGCGTCCTCGACATCTTCTCTGGGTCCTCCAGTGGAAATTATCACAGCTGCCACAGGTCCTGCTGCCACGAGCTCCGGTTCTGCTTCTACAAGCAACAGTAGCCGGAGTAACAGCCGCTCTGCCTCGCCCATGAAGAGAGATTCAACAGGCTTGCCTTCGACACCATACAGGCGCGATGTTCATATGGACAATATGGATCTCCCACCTAGCTTACACCTACGACGGATGACGTATCCGGTAAGAACCCATGTCGCCATTTGCAACTCCCCCCCTCCCCCTCACATTTCTCTCTCTCTATTTTCCTCCTCTCGTGATCCTTTTCCCGGTTTTCTCCCCCAACCCAAGTCACATGATCCCGATCCTAACCCTTTCCCCTACATCAGTTAAAAATACCTCGCATCCGTAACCTGCTCATCGAAGAGTCACGCCCCGAAGAGAGCGAGGTCAAGTCCGAGGCGGCATTCCAAAAACTCGTGGCCGAGCTGCCTCCGATCCACCACCCACCACGCACACCCCGCGGGACGGGAGGAGGCAGCATGGGTAGCGGTGGCAGTTTCTTTGATCGTGATGATTTGGGTGCTGATGGCGATGATGCACGCGCGCCCAGTGACGATGATAATGACGACGACGATTATGGTGCTGGTGGTGGGGATGGCGGAGATGATTGGAATTCAACGTTCGGCTGGCCCGTTGTCCCCACTCGTGGCGATGGGTATAGTGGTATGCATACGCCAGCTGGAAGTGTCAATGGGGATGATATATCCCATTCGTTTGGTGGTGGAGGGAGTACAAGTGGCGTGGACAGTCCTGGGGGAGCAATGATGGACGTAGATGCTGTAAGCGGGCTCGCATCCTTCTCTTTGAAAAGTAATATGCTCATAGAGATGTGCGATTACATTAGCCATCGCCATCGATGTCCCACATGCCTGTTCCTTCTTCGTGGCGGTATACACCTCCACCCACGGCAAGTGCCGTACGATCGAACAAACGAAAACGTAAGCCCCTATCTTTCTATTGAACAGAACGAAAAAGATACAAGTATCTTATTGTTGTTTCCTCGTCCAGACGACGACCGATATGACCCCTATCCAACCTCAGCCAAACGACGCGCTGTGTCCCCCTCGGTATCCTACTTTCGCCCCGGCTCTAGCTCACGCACGCTCCCAGTACCGATTTCCGTACCATACGCCTCCGCCGCCGGTCCCACCTCGGCTGCGAGCTCCGCGGCGTCTTCGCCGACGGTCAATACCGCCATGCCGTATCCTGTTCGGCCGACCGCAGCGGCGATGGGTCTCACGGGGTCACCCGGTGTGCTCAACAGCCCAACAATGCGAAATGCGATGTTGATTGGGCTGGCGAGTCCCATTTTGAGGCCGTCGACGAGGTTTGGGCGGAGAGGCGAGGATGAGGAGAGGGAGCGTGAGGTAGATGGTGCGGGAGATGGGGTGGGGAGTCTGAGTATTGGATGAGGTTATGTCAGCCAGGGGCTCCTCCCCTCCCTTCGGTTGTGGTACACGCTGCATGATGACTAAGCCCTTTTTCTTTCTTTCTAGTGCCATTTTTTTTATGGCATTCATCTTGTCTATTGGTCATGATTATTTGTCATGTTCAGTTCGTTTCCTGCGATCGGGTCGATGCTTCGACCAGCAACTTATTCGTATACGTATACTTTATTCCTAGACTTTTCACATCAGTGTACTCGAGGCTTCCATTTCTCAGGCATTTAACAACATCAACTGTACTACTAACTTGCATCTGACTCAAGTACCTTTGAATAGGTCAATCAAATATCTTTATTATTATCGTTCATGCACCCTCATCACGATCAAGTCAAACATCATTGTGAGATTATTAATAGTGGTTCAAGAAATATGCTACATATTACAGGATCGTTTACTCATTTGGGCTAACAATAACCGTTGACCGTGCTACTATCAAGCAGCAACTTTAAGCACCCATCTCGTCGAGGACCTGTTGGGAGTGTTCTTTGGCCTCTCCAGAAACGTTGGGGTTCTTCAAGGCAGCCTGTATACACGAGAACCCGGACTGTCAGTAAACAATACTACCGGATGTATGCGTCGGAAATAAGATACTTGCCTTGTGGCCGCCAACGACGTTACCAGTGTTCTTCAGTGCGTCGCGGCTGTCTACAGTATCTTCAGCCAGGCCAGAGCTGTCGATCTGATTGAGAACCTGTTCAGAGCGCTCCTTGGCCTCCTCGGAGACGTTGGGATTCTTCAAGGCGGCCTGTTGGACAAAAGTTTCCCCTGCTTGTCAATAGACCATACCACCGAGTATATGCGCAGATATTTACCTTGTGACCACCAGCGACGTTGCCAATGTTCTTGCCAGTGTCGCGGACATTGGCGGAGTTCTCAAGCCCTCCAGAGTTCTCGAGTTCGTTGAGAACCTGTTGGGAGTGCTCCTTGGCCTCGTCGGAAGTCCTGGGGTTGGAGAGGGTTGCCTCTGCAGAAAACCAAAAGTTAGTAAACCATGTCATCGCAAGGTTCATAGCGGTAATTGAATACGGACTGTGACCGCCAGCAATCTATAGAAGAAAGGTATGTGAGTATGCGTAATCCTTGACCTGGAAGAACAATATATTGCTCACGTTTCCAATGTTAGACATGTTGAATATAGGAGCCGGTTGCAAATGATTTGAAAGTTTCAGTGAGAAGGGATGGGATGATGGCTATCCCAGCTTCACCATGGCCCAGTATATATACCTTTTCGACGAGCAGCAGTCGTATAGGGAAATGGGTTAACGGGGCAACGATGAAGTCAGAGAGGCCCGTTCAGTTCGTCATTCGTCGTCATCGATGCTGTCTATCGAATTACAAGCGCTTTGCAGGGTGTAAGAGATCGCATCCAAGTTTTGCCAGTGGAGTCACCCTTCACATCACTGTTACGGTATCCGTCATTATTATGAGACAAACACAAACAAGACATTAGTGTATTAGCAGTCGTTCATATAAGATCATATAAGCCGCGTCAGAATTGAGCTCTCCAAATGACAGGCAGGGTCAAGGTCGAAGAGCACCACTCATATTGAAAGTTTACATATGAGCAATAGACACAATAAGTTTCATCCATAATTTCCATTATTGTCGATGTTGTGATCACGGAAGTATCGCCTATTGGAGGCACGTGTTCTTGATCACGAGACGGCGCCTGAGCCTGATCGCCATTTCCGTTTGTCTATTTGCTCGCGCGATCAGAACTTCGTTCCTTTGTCTCACTTACTGAATGATATCTCGTTAATAAGGCCGTCATTGTCGTCATATCCCGCCAGTAAGTCATTATAGACAAAATATATAACTACTGGCCGATCTGATCCTGAGCCTTATACACGGACTCCACCAAAACGACACAAGGCAATTTACAACATCGGGTCTCAAAATGAACAGCGACAGTTTGACCAAACCTGGACAAAAGCTTACCAAAAAGCAAAAGAAAGGCCTTGCTTTTCGCACGGGAGGTGGGAAGAAGAGGCGCAGCGGCGGCGATGGATCGGATGGCGTACTCGATGTACCCGAGGCGGACAACCTCATGCTTGATGAAGAGGACGAGGCACTCGATAACAAGGGGCAGCAGCGGTCTGGGCCTTTACCGAGACAGAAAAATGAGCTCCAGGAGACGCTGAAATCGGACAAGGCTAAGGGCAAAGAGAAACAGAGACAAGGTGGTGATGTAAGGGCTGTGAAGACGAAATCAAAGAAGAGGAAGAGAGAGGATGGCGATGAGGACGATGGGATAGACGAAACTTTGAGGAATGCTACCGCCACTGATGAAAAGAACGAATCGTCTGGGAAGAGGAAAAGGTCTAAGCTCTCCCCTGAAAACGCTTCGGATGAAGCAAACAAAGGAGAAGACGGCAAAAAACCATCTGGAAAGCAGCGGTTTATTTTGTTCGTTGGTAAGGGTCTTGAAGCATTCACCAGTGGAAGATACTAAACCTAACGCCCTCTTGCCATGTTTAAGGGAATTTAAAATACACGACATCTACTGAGGACATTCGGAAACACTTTGCAGTCTGTGGTGAGCCTCCATGAGGAATAGTCCCATTATTCCCCTCACGATAGCCCCCTTTCTCTAAAGATCCACCACCTTCGATTCGCCTTTTAACACAAAAATCCATCTTGGGCAAGTCAACGGCCAAATCCAAGGGCTGCGCATTTCTCGAGTTCACACATCGTAATGCACTTCAGCAGGCCCTGAAGCTGCACCAGTCAGAGCTGGATGGCCGTCGGATTAATGTTGAGCTGACCGCCGGTGGTGGTGGAAAGAGCGACAGTAGGTTAGAAAAACTCAGGAAGCGAAATAAAGATCTTCATGGACAGAGGGTAATGTCGTTTACTCAAAACTTCTCCTCTTAGGAATCAAGATATATAACAATGTATTTTTTGCATTCTTACAGACCAAACGCAAAACAAGGGGCAATGGTGCTGATGAGGCGATCGATGGTAATCAACAACAACGTCCACAAAGATACTCCGCTACATCGGGAATGGAACAGGAACATGCTGGCAAACGGACGTGGTCTGTTGGGGATGTGGATGATGGCAAAACCCATCGCGGAGGGCAAAGACATACATCATCTAAAGTTAGAGGCAAAAAGAAATCGGCCCGACCACAGGGTACCGGCGCAAATGCCATCCAAGTTGGCTGAGACGAATTTACGTTTTCTTTGTATATCTTTCTTGCTGTTACCGGATCTATCGTTATCAGTTTCCATCCCCATCATTACGGGTTTGATGATGAAAAGGCGACACAATCAACTCATCAAACTACATCAACTTCAGCGTCTTGGCATCTCATCCAATACCCAACGTAGTTTTTGTGTCAACTCCGCTTGCTTTGCTTTGCCTTGCATGCCGTTCCCAAATGATCATTTCTCTGATTTTGGCAGTGACCGATCATCATTTCATCTAGTATCATGTTTCCGTGCTCTTGTACAGCCAAGAACTAATTGATATCTGCTTCAGGATTCTGTATACAGCGGAAAAGGGATTGTATTCTAAACTTGGACAGTTAACTCTGTCTATTATCTCTGTGCCACTCCGACTCTCAATACACTTGCTTCAAGAAGCTGGGCTATTTGAACCGTTATCTCAATGTAAACTGTAATGTTCTACAGTTACTCTTTTTGGAATGGTGTATCGCGGCGGAATACATCAGTCTAGACAACACAAACACGAGAAAGTAGTGCTAGATCTGAATTTGATAGCATCCACGTTGCCGCATTTCCACTTGCGCTTTTTTGGTGCCCGGATGCAGTGCATATCCAAGGTTCAAATATTTTTTACGATGGTTTCTGCACCCACCGGTCATGTATGATGTAGTACGAACTCAGGTATAAAACCTATATGGTTCAAGCTAGGAGTTCCCCAGCAGTGCTCACTTCCACACTCATCTCTACTTTTGTTTCTCTCTAGAGGCACCGGTTGCCCTTCTCACGTTCACATTTACTTTCTTCTTTGCCTTAATTCCTCGACGATCATTCCGAGACCCATATTATTCTCTTTAATCATCTAATCATTTAATTTCCCTTCCTCATAATCCCTATACATCTGTCAAATATGGTTGCTTCTTCCAAGATTGTTCTTGTCGCCACCGCCGTTGCTGCTTCCACTCCCGCCTTTGCTGCTCCGTAAGCTTTATCCCTTCCCCTACTTCATTCATATAGGGCTTGGGACTGACAAAATCCGTATAGTATCGATGCTCGTGGAAAGTTCTCGAGTGCTGCTGGCAAAGCCGGAAGTGGTGTCGTTAGCTCACTTACTGACGGTCGTAAGTAGTACTTCAAGGAAGGAACATTGAATTTGATCTGATTCCTTTCCCCCTTATATCATAGTTGTGACTCAGGGTATCCAGGGGATCGAAGGCCTCTTCAGTCGTGAGCTTGAGGCCCGTGCGAAGTCTGGTGGCAGCTCTTCATCATCATCGATTACTCATGATATCACCACGAACGCTGCGTCTGGTGCCGCGAACGGACGTGAGATACCTTCATTTTTCACTGATTCATTAACAAAAGTTAATTGCTTTTTTTAAAATAAAATAAAAAATAGTCGTAAGCAGCATTATTGGAGAGATCGAGCAGCACTTGCCTCGCGACTTTATGGCCCGCGCAAAGTCTGCTGGTAGTTCGGAGGAAGAGCCGTCGCTCGGCCACCAAATTGCCACGAATGCTGCCTCTGGTGCTGCCAACGGTCGTGAGTCATTTTTTGTTCTGCATTCTGGTATGTCAGTGATTACTTAATTCTGATTTTCTTCCCCTCTTTTTACACCAGTCGTCACCAACATAATTGGCGAGATCGAAAAGCATCTGCGCCGCGAACTTACAACCCGCGCCAAGTCTAGTGGCAGCTCTTCATCATCATCGATTACTCATGATATCGCCACGAACGCTGCGTCTGGTGCTGCGAACGGACGTGAGATACCTTCATTTTTCACCGATTCATCAACAAAAATTAATCCTTTTTTTAAAATATATAGTCGTAAGCAGCATTATTGGAGAGATCGAGCAGCACTTGCCTCGCGACCTCATGGCCCGCGCAAAGTCTGCTGGTAGTTCGGAGGAAGAGCCGTCGCTCGGCCACCAAATTGCCACGAATGCTGCCACTGGTGCTGCCAACGGTCGTGAGTCATCTTCTTTTCTGCCTCCTCATATATCAATGCTTAATTCTGGCCTTCTTGCCCTCCTTCTACACCAGTCGTCACCAACATAATTGGCGAGATCGAAAAGCACTTGCGCCGCGAACTTACAACCCGCGCCAAGTCTAGTGGCAGCTCCTCGTCATCTTCGCTTACTCATGATGTGGTTTCCAATGCCGCATCTGGTGCCGCGAACGGACGTGAGATATTTTCATAGCATCATCCATAAACGGAATATGTGTGTTTTAACTTCTTCTTGAACAGTCGTGAGTAACATCATTGGAGAGATCGAGCAACACCTCCGTCGCGATGACAGTATCTTGCCAATTACCGGCCAACCCATTTGTAACGTCTCCCTACCACACGGTGTCAGGCCTTTCCCTGTCGCAATCGACTCTGAGCTTGAGGCACGTGCCGGAATCGGTAGTGCCGTGGGCAAAGGTCTTCTTAGTGGCGCCGGCGGTGCTGCTTTCCAGCAGATCATCCAGGGAATTGAGGGTCTTCTGCCCCCTGACCTCAAGACCCGTGGGCTGGGAAAGGAAATTGGCAAGAGTGCAGCGAGTGGTGCTGGCGATGCAGCTATCTCCCAGCTCTTCCAAGGCCTCTTCGGACGCGAGATGGAGAGCCTTCTGGACAATGACCTTGACCTCGAGAGTCGCGGCATTGGCAAGGAAATTGGCAAGGGAGTCGCGAGCGGTGCAGGCAGTGCAGCAATCACCCAGCTCTTCCAGGGTCTTTTCGGACGCGAATTTGAGGCCCGTAGCCTGGGCAAGGAAATTGGCAAGGGCGTAGCGAGCGGTGCTGGCAGTGCAGCCCTCACCCAGCTCTTCCAAGGCCTCTTCGGCCGCGATATGGAGGATCTACTAACCAACGACCTTGAACTTGAGGCTCGTGGTTTGGGCAAAGACATCGGCAAGGGCGTCGCAAGCAGTGCTGGAAATGCTGTAGTCAGCCAGGTCCTCCAAGGTCTCTTCGGTCGCGAACTCGAGGCCCGCGGTCTGGGTAAGGACATCGCCAAGAGTGCAGGAAAGGGCGCTGCCGCCGGAGCTGCCTCGCAGGCCCTCCAGGGTATTGAGAGTCTCTTCCAAAGGGATGTCGATCTGGATTAAAAGAACAGATTATTTGATTACTTGTAAATCGTCTTGATTTTGAAACGAGTAAAGATAATTATGTGTACTGTGTTTTACGACCCTCCGTTTGTTTATTTTGTTTTCCGTAGTAACAAACCGGTGTGAAAGTGAGGGAGATACTAAAGAAAGAAAAATAATAAGCTATTGGCAGGCACTGGCACCGTATACGCTTGAGATTCGCCGATTGCAATTCTCTACCGATAAATATCACTTATCAACCACCGACTCTAATGATAAATGCGTGTGTCAGTATTTTTAGTGCTATATATCAAGGCTTTTCCTACACTACCATTTTCAGAGCAGAAAACATGCCATTTTGAGTTCATATATAGACGATAGTGGTGACTCAATTAACAGTGATACAGAATTATGATGTTTGAAAACGAGCATCATGATATGATAAACGTTGAGGTTAAGTCAAAGAAGTCCACAGAAAATATACGTTGATTCCAGCACTTGTAAATTCTCATTTATCGACCCTGCTTCTGAATAAGAGTCACCCCCCCCCTCTAAAAAAGAAAAGAAAAGAAAAGAAAAAGTCGGGATTAATATGTGAATGGACAAACTCAAATATCTAGAGACTTACTACATCCCGAGTCTTGTGTGCTGAGGTGGTCGAGGTACATGAAAGTTTTCGATTTTACATCCATACTTCGCTCGTGCAGAAAGGCAACGTTCTACTAATTCTTTCACTTGCTCGTATGTGCAAAAAGGTTGTCTTGACCCGGATACGTGATGGGGAGGACTTTTCGGTATTATTAATTCCTTGAGATGCGGTAATGGAAGCTTCTTCGGATTACTACAGTCGTCGTCTGTCGCTGATCCTTCAGTCTGTGAACGTTCAACCCACGCTGATGGGCATTCATCGCGCGAAACAGGCTCAAGAGCCATTAGAGCACTAGTGAACACAGCAAATGAACACCTCTCCAATGACAGGATTTCCAAATGCGGAGTCTTCGAAAAGGTACGCGTCCAAAATAATGGAGAGATAGGGGAGTGAGCTGAGTGAAAATGGCACCCAAGTCTGGTCATAGCTGGTGCCTCTGTTTGAAGAATTCCATCCAGAACTATTTGTGGATCAATATTGGGTCCTTGTTGAAAAAAAACTCTGAAATTGATGTAGCCCGGGCCTAAACCTCTTGATTGCATGTTACTATTTGGTGGTCCTACGAGCTTGATATCCGTTTCAAAGGAAGGTATTTGAATTACTGCAGTAACATGAAAGCATGCACTATCCGCAATATCAGATCTCCCCTTCCACACCATGGTATTGAGCTCAATCAAAGGATAATCCCGCCGGCTTAAAACACCTAAGATGTTGTTCATGACGACGGCATTAACATCATCCGGAGCAGTAGCCGGGATCTGAGCCCAAACATCTACAGCTTCTGCGACCGGTAATGTAAAGCAAGTCAAGAACAGCGCGCCCAAACTTCCTGAGATGGTGGCTGTTTGAAGATAGGCCAGGGGGGTTAATGCGCCTTCTCTTGACGGTCTGAGATGGAGGTTTTCCTCGGCACCATAGCCTGGAAGAACCAACTCCAGGTGCTGGATGCGAGGGCATGCCTCAACAACATCTAACAAGATCTGCAGATTTTCTCTAAACCATCCAATGTCTATACTGTCATTCCTAATGATTAACACATGGAGATCTTTGACTATTCCACATCCCCAGTCGAAGCGAAAATTACGAAAGTGAAGACGACGGAGACGTGGAAATAAATTGAGGCCGCGGGGTCGAACAAGTGGAGGGGCCCAATATCTGTTGGAGTGGTCCACTATAGATAACTCGAGTGATTCAATGCATTCCGGGATGTTGTTGAGAATGTTTAGGATAAGTTTTGATGAATTGGATACACTGTTGAAAAAGCCAAGATGCCAAATACTTCCTTGAGGATGATATACTCCAGGTATTCCGAATCCTTTTGGCCCAAACTGAAGGGACAGCTCGCGGGTTCGGTACATGAGTGGACGAAAAAGCGGCCAGTAATCAATGATCCCACCCTTGAGTCCGTCTTGTATGTTTATGTAGAGCGGGGCATTTTTTGAGCGTTCCAGAAATGTTTGAATACCATCGCGACTGTGAGGGAAGTGTGAAACCCAGAGTAAAGGTGTGGAAATCGCAATTGAACGCCAATGGGTGCAAACATGGGTGATCAGTGGCACCTGGAATTTTAGTGGCAATATTAGTTACTACGATATCAGTAACGAAGCAGGTCCTACAAAACTCTTCCCAGAAACTGCGATAACCTGAAGAAAAATTCGGACTAGGATCTCCGTAGGAAGGATATTGATGAGAGATAACGTATTCCTCGAGAGACAGAGCTGACGGCGCATCTCGTCCGAGTCGGTTATTCTGATCTTCGAGTCGATTTGTACTTGAATTTCTTTCGAACTCATGTGGCAAAAAGTATTGATGATATCAAGAGTAGCTAGGTGGCGAATGTTGACCTGGGATCAAGTCCAGTCCGAGTAGCCTAAGATACGTTATATATGCCTAGACAACTCGCTTTGCATAATAAATGGCGGCATATATATTTGGATATTACGACCACCGCAGTGGTATTTCCCCCAGTTGTGCATATCCTGACTTCCTAAACAGGTGGTGTACCAGTTGCCGGCGGCTGGTGGTAGGCGAGGTGGTTCATAGTTTCAGCTCAATGCAATGCATGAACATGATAATGGCCCAACTAAGTACGGCAACACTGGAACACTAGTAAAACCACTTGTGATAATGCTGACTTGTTGAATCGTTTTTGACGCACTGGTATTTGCAAATTGTGGTGCTCTGCCCGCCAGTGGTACATGTACGATCAAGTTGAAATGGTCTCGTATATATAGGCACCGAAAACATCGTTACGCCATTCTATTGAATCTCAGCCTGATTATTTTGCTTCTGATCACGAGTCATACATGACTCGCTGGCGTCCACTGTTAGTACCACTGGGACCTCGGCGAAGCACGCAATGAGCCTCAATATGGTCTCCATGTGCAATCTTTGTAACTTTCGGATTCCTTTGATTTTTACATGTGACCGTATCATATATGGCATGGTTTGACATCTCCCGGCCTATACTTACACCTATTTCATGAACTGTTTCATATTTAATGCAGAACTCGAAATTTACGCAATGATACAAGAACTGGGATTTGACTGTGTCCCACTGATATAAGTATCAGGCTTCTTACGATGGCTTATAAAAGGGCCCGGACACTGGCACTAGCTTGATGGCCTGCGGGAAACCACCCAAGGATCGCAATTTACTCAGGGTATCCCTGCTTTACCCAATCAATTCAGATATCACTTGTGAAATACGCTTGATTTCCGTGTATCTACGATCGCTAACCTCGACAGCTAAGTTGCCATTATGTGTATATCATCGAATGATCGACCTCATGAGCTCAAATCTAACCGTTGTCCAGTGGCCTTTACATTGCTCAGGGTCTCGCAGCCAATGGCGCTACAGTCTACATCACAGGTCGAAGGAGACATGTTCTTGAGCAGGCTTCTGAGCTTCCTATTGAGGGACCCAGAGTCCCACTACAACCGTCAGTACTGACTCTGCTCGGACAAATTTCCCACTTTGAAACCATCTCTAACACAAGATACTATTTTCAGGCTCGTAATGGATGTAACCGACAAGGCTCCCATATCGGCAGTTGTACAAGGAAATTGAAAGTAAAAACTCGATTTCCTCGTGAATAAGTTACCTCCAGTCCTACTATTTTCTCCTCAAAAGCCCATTTATTTTTCTCCTGAGTGCTGGAGTCATGGGTGATGTTACCCGTATTGCCACTAATCCTCGGTCGGTGAGTAATGACGCAAAATCAGTTGGTGAAACCCTGTTCGAGAATATATTCAAGAATTGGACCAACATTTTCTCATCCAATACCGCCTCAATCTATTTCGTCACTGTTGTGTTCCTTGATCTGCTCACTAAAGATGCAGCCAAGAAAACTACTGCTCAAGCGGCACTTCCGGTATCATCAATATTTCCAGCATTGTTCGGCAAGACCAATGTCACCTTGACTAGAGTATGTAGTGCACTATCCGGAGAATATCATAACCTGCCACCTCACGCATCTCAATAATTGGCACGCATATGCCATCAGCAAACGAACCGCTGAACACTTCACACGGGTTCTAGCGCACGAACTTGCTATGCACGGTCTGCCAATCCGAGTGAATGCCATCGCCCCTGGTCCGTTTGTCTCTGAGATGACTACAAGCCAAGGGGTCAAGGATTCCATAGTAACTTCTCGGCCCTGGCCTGGTGCAGTTGGTGGCTTCCAGATTCATCGTGCTGGATTGTGAGTCCTTCTCGATTCTTTTTTTTTTTTTTTTTTTTTTTTTTTTTTTTTGCTCTAGAATGGGATCTCAGGCTGATTCTCATCATAGACCTAGCGAGATGGCAGCTATGGCTGTATATTTGGCATCACCTGGAGTAGGTTACCTGAGTGGACAGAGTTTATCTATTGATGGTGGCTTCGAGGCCCTGAACCCTTGAGGATCACACAGAGACGCATAGAATTATAGAAAAAAAGACTGATTCATATAATAGAGCTACAATCATAGATAGAATGTATTGTCGCCTATATGAATCTAGAGATGTGACCATGGACGGTCGCGTACTATGTTGATTGATTTTCTTGTCAGCTGTTGCTATTCATATTTATACTGTCTGTGCAACATAACACAATTAGAAACTGGCCACGTCACGCTCCTACTTGTTCACATCAATGCCTTCTGATTATAGTGTTTCCAATATCTATGTATTTGAACAGTCGCTACTACATACTCGATGCGTTGTTCAGGGTGGGAAAGAGATGACAAGGAGGAAGGAGATATCCATTACGCGCGCGTTGGAAAAGGAAGAAGGTAAATGATGTCCATGAAAATGAAATGATAGTATGTACATATGCAAAAACAGAAGTTTATAAAGACAGAAAAACGAAAGAGGGTGCATCTCGTTTGTCGTAGGCTGTCCAACAGATGAACTGTTGGGTACGTCTAAGATACGAGAATAAAGATAAGGAACTACGACACAAGAGTTTGTCAGCAATCGTCGTTTCCAGCCAAGAAACCGACAAGAAAAGAGACATACAAATACGATAAGAACACCAAACACTTTCAGCATTAACCATCGATTGCTTGAAATGCTCGCGTAGTACTTGAGGAGCTCCCGCTGTGCGCCACTGACATTATTGGCAATGTCAATCGTGTCTGCATCGATGCGCTGCACCGTCTCGCGTTGTTCGGCGACCATGTGGGCCAGCTGCTGGAAGATTTGACCGAGCTCGGCAATAGTAGATTCAATGGATTCGATAGCTGTTGTGCGTGATTGAATATAGTTGTCCTAAGATAGGGTAAGTATGGAATACGAAGAACAAAAAAGCAAGGGACAATGTACCTGTTGTTCTACAAGTTGCATCTGCATGAAGGCCCCGTCGCCACCAGAGGCAGTGCCTTCTTCTGCTGAGGTCAGGTCTAGTGCAAGCATATCGCCGTTTCCACGGCGATCTGGACGTTTGCCCTTTGAATCGAGTCGGGTGGCGCTGCCGTCGCCCATGGGGTCCGCCCGTTGTTGGTTGAAAAGTAAAGAATCTGGTAAGTCATAGATAAGTGTACAGATTATAGCAAAATGTGAAAAGCAACGTACTTGAAGGAGCTTGCGAAGCGGCTGCTGTGGTAGAGTACATGAACTGCTCGGTTCTATCTTTAGACTCCTTCATGTTCTGCGCAGATAGCCCATGATTAGGTGCTGGGTGAATGCCTGAGTCTGGGCATAAACGAAACGCACTTGTGTCCGCACTTCGAGTACGTCCTTGAACATCATGCTGGTGCTGGCCAGCCGGCTTTGTAGGAGCATGACGACGTTGTGATTATGCTCTTCAATTTGCTTTGTATCGGATGACTTGGATGCTTGCGCACTGCGCTGTTTTTGATAAGCTTGCAAGGATGCTATTTGCTTGTTGATGCTGGCAATGTCTTGTTTAATGATGTATGTGAGTTCCTAGAAGGGGGCAAGAAAGCACATGTATGCCAATGTCAGCTGCCACGAGGTGATGGAAAGAAGTCGACACAATTCGAAGGGTAAATTGCTGCAAACTGACGCTAATTTCAACAGGCCGGTCATCGAATAGAGTCTTGCGCTTCGCCACTGTACATATGCATATGCATGTCAATGTATAGAGTGTGAATGTGACGTTCAGTTGCTGCTGCTTCATAAGAATCGAGGAATAATCCAGCACTTACACTGTGCAAGCTTTCCGAGCTTGAGGGCGGTGCTGCTGATGTCCTTGCTGATTGCAGACGCCATTCTGGAGAATTCGCTCTTGTCCCCACCCTTCTCTCGAGTGAGGAGCCGCTGCCTTACATCCGAGCCGCCGCGGGCAGATGATCTTGAGCGGATGGAGTCGACACAGGCTCTGAATTCGTTTGTGCGGTCTTGAATTGGCATTGCTGAGGTGTGGGTATGTGTGAATATAGACAAGAGAAAGAAAGACCGTGAGTATGGAGCGAGTGCGTCTACAAGACTGCGCAGATGGAGGAGCTGCTAGTGGGCTAATAGCAGAGGCAATGAGTGGCCTGTCCCTGGAACACGCCAGTCCCGAGGGACCGGAAGCGTCGGAACTCGGGACACGGTCCACTGACGTCCTCGACGATTGGCAGTGCGGGACCACTGGCACTGGCAGTAACACATGCGCGCGCTGCTCAGGCCTGCTGCCTCTCCTGCTGCTGCTGCTTTTGCTGCAATCTCACGTCCTCGTGCACGCGACACCTGCAGACAGTCTATATTCAGGCACGGTTTTTCGCTTTATAACACGAGATATCACCATTCGTCTTTGCACTCTCCCTTTCACGCCAGTACTATGCTTTCCAGACTAGGAACACCCCAGCCCCCCAAGTCCAAGATCGCCGTCTTCGGTGCAGGCAACTTTGGCAGTTGTCTTGCCGATCATCTTGGCGACTCTGACCACGACGTCTTTCTCTGGTCGAGGGACGAGGAGCAAGGTATGCGCGACGTGCTTACGCAGCCCCTGGCTGGTAGACATCAGCTTACCCTGCAAGACAACAGTAAAATATCTACGAGAACACAAACGGACTGTCTACTTTAAGGATCATGAACTATCGAATAATATTGTCGCTATTGGACCCCAAATCCCTGATAATGACTTTCTGAAAACTATGGATGTGCTGTTATTTGCCATACCCACGCAAGGACTGCGAGCTGTCTTGACCACGCTCCAGCCTCATTTGCACGGCGACCGTCTCCCCTTGCTCATATTTGTCAATAAGGGTATCGAGATTGGCACGCAAGCCTTGACACTTGAGATTATCGCCGACACGTGTGGAAAGGATATTGCCAGGAAAGCAACGTTCATTGTATGCACTTGGTCTCTCTCACTTCCTCCTTTTGGTGCCTGGATGTTTATATCTTGCCCTTTTTTCTTAGTCTGGGCCATCTTTCGCTAAAGAGATTGTCAAGAGACAACCCACATCTGTATCCGTAGCTTCACTAACCGAATCCCAAGCCGTACAAGCATCGAAAATATTCCACCAGCCATGGTTCAGATGGTCCGTTTCGATTCTTTGCCATCTTGGCGATAAAGTGCACATATGTCTAGTTATTGACACACTAGCGACATTCATAGTTATATTGGTGAAGATCCGATAGGCATTGAGCTGGCGGGTGCACTCAAGAACGTGTATGCAATTGCCGCAGGCATGGCAGACGGCTTGGGCTTCGAGGCCAATACGCGAGCCATGCTCATCACTCGTGGCCTGAGCGAGATGACTCGGATCGGCGTTGCATACGGAGCGTCTCCCTTGACGTTCCTCGGCCTTGCAGGCGTGGGCGATCTGTTTCTGACATGCACGAGCTCCAACTCGCGTAACTACACGGTGGGATATCGTCTCGGCAAAGGAGAACCGTTGCCGGTCATCCTCGACACTCTAGGAAGTGTTGCAGAGGGTGTAACGACGGCCAAGGGTGTGAAGGCAATCATCGATGAGTTGGGTGTAACGGCGTCAATTGCGAACAAGGTGAATATTGGTCATGCGTTATGAATGGATAGGTATCTAACATATTATCCCGCCATAGATCTACGAGGTCCTATATGAAGGCGCCAATGTGCAAGACGGTGTGCGGGATCTACTATCGACACCGCCTGCCAAAGAACTCGTGCTGCCTGAGGCAGCAGCAGGGAAGAAGGTGAAGGCTTTGATGGTCAAGCTGGGGTTAGACATATGAATATATGCGCTCGACACTACTATGCAGTTTGAAAATACAGCATTTGCCACCATACGCGTCGAGAGCTCCGAGTCGAATATAACGCCATCGCCGCGGTCGGCAGGGAACCCTAATAGAGCCGGAAGGTAATGTCCGATATCCGCCGCGTGGCGCATACTTTCCTGATTTGGTGCCGGGTCCATTTCTTGCGATTTTAACTGGCTGATTTTCTAGATTTATTTCGTAATTTTCATTAATGTTTCCGTGTTTTTGCTTTTTTCGATTTTTTTTTTTTTCGAGCGGATTTTTGCCGCTTGGGTGTTCGTCGTGCCAACTCTGCTCTTGTCCTCCTCATCCTCGCCATCCCCTCACTCGTCTCCTGCTCTCACGACCCTCTCTCGTCGTCCCACCGACCAAGAAAGCACTCGTGTTGCCTTCCTACCTTACCCATTCTCGCTCATCCAATGGTCTCTGCACTCTGGACGGCCTCTTCCGAGGGAAACATCGACAGCGTACTTGAACAGCTCAGTAGTGGTCCCTCCGGCGTCGATATTGAGATCAAAGGTGCTATTCCAATAGCCTTGCTCCATCCGCATCCCACTATGCATTGGTCATCGTGTTCTGTTGTTTGTGATGTATGTACTCATCCCTGTCTTTCTCCAGATCAAACGGGATCGACTCCTCTCATCGAAGCGGTAAAAAACGGCCATGTCGTTGTGGTGCAGGCCCTCCTCGATCATGGTACGCATCCTCTACATTGACGTAGCCTTTTACATGTCGCACTAACCTATCTTCGTCCTCTAGGCGCTGATCCGTCTAACCCGTCCGCGCAAGGCCCACCTGAGTCATACACGTCAGACCCCGCCATTCTGAATGCTTTGCAGGCCGCCAAAATGAAACGTGCTCCTCTTCCACCCCATGGTGAAGAGCCCGGCTACCCCGTTGAACCTAACGGAGAACATGCGCATCAGCCGCAGCAACACTTCTATCCTCCGCCCCCACCTGGCCCATATATGTACTATCCTCCGCCCCCTCCCGAGGGTGCTGTACCATTCTACCCACCCCCTCCACCCCCTTCTGGCGAACATCACCATGGCGCACCGACTTCGGGCCATTTACCACCACCTGATGTAGCCCGCTTCATCCCATGTCGGTATTTCCCAGCGTGCCGATACGGCGCCAGTTGTATGTTCTTGCATCCTTCTGGACCGTTTTATCCCGGCTCTATGCCTCCCCCAGGGCAATACCCCGGTCCATATGACCCCATAGGGGCGCAGCAACCAGGCTATCCGCCTAACTACTACCCTATGCCTCCGCCTCCATTCCCTCCACAGGCGAACGGCGTTCCGCCTCCCATGTCTCCTCAATCAGCCACGTCTCCCTATGGTCATACGCCTCAAGGCTCTGAATTGGTCTCTCCCTCCCTGAACCAATTCAGTTCCAACCACGCCGCAGCAACAGGTCATTATCCTGTCTTGTCACCTATGGCGCCCAATTTTTCGCCTGCGCAACTGCCACCCCCGGGCCAGATGATGGCGCCTTCTCCATTGGGTGAGCAAGCCCCGAATGGCGGAGGATATCCTGATGTCCATCTGGCTGCTGCTTCGTCACCGGATGCTCAACAGGAGGGTCCTGCGCAGGATCCGGCCAACTCCGTTCCGGTTGTATTGCCAGACCAATCGCATGCGCCACCGCTCCCAGTTCCGCAGCCAGCAGTGCCTCAAGCGGAGGCGTACCCCGCGCCTCCCCCAGTTCCTCATGCGGGACACCGTAATCCGGCTGGACATAATCGGAGGGGAAGCATTCGCAAGGGTTCATTTTCACGTAAACCACCATGCCTATTCTTCCCATCGGGCAAGTGCTGGAACGGGTGAGTTTTTCTGTCTCAATGCAATATCCATTCAAAGTTTTTGTTGACTAATGACTCTTATGTGATCAGTGATGCATGCCGTTTTGCACATGTCGTGCCTGAAGCCAATGGAGCCTGGCATCCTCCGCACTTTGGCAACAATGGAAACGGCAAGGGTCCTAGGCGCCCCCACGTGCCCCATCCTCAGCCTAATGGCACTACTGGCCTAGAGGAGAAAATGGCAAATGTCTCAGTGCAAGACGCCCCTGTGCAGCCCAATGGCGCTCCAACTGCTGCTGTTCCTCACACTAACCGTTCTCAACCGTCTGAGGGTGGTAATAACAACAGCAACAACAGTGTCAATGGCCACAACGGCCATGGGCCACGTTACGGGTCTGGATTCAGGCCCCACAACCATAACCATGGCCGTTTCGACAAGCGTGCGTCCGGACCCGTGCCCGCGCCCCCGCCGGTCAAACAGCGCCTGCCGAGTGCAGATGATTTCCCAGTCCTCGGCGGGTCGACGACCCCACCGTTGCGTAGTCCTGGCGTCAACGGTATGAGCAACGGTCCTACAGCAGCGCAGATTCTCTCGGCTCCCGCCCCGCGAAAGGAGTCGGCATCTACGCGCGCGGCGTCCCCGGATTCTGTCAAGGTCCGTCCTCGCTTTTTAATTTAAATATAAGGTTGCCTTTTCATCAGGCGGCTGATCGGTGCATGAATAGGCTTCTGATGCTCCCGTTGCTGCTCGCCCCGAGGCAAACGGGGATAGTCATGCCGCCGCAGCTCCTGTGTCAGCGACGGTAGCGCCCACACGACCTGTATCGTTCGCTGCTGTGGCTCATGGTGCTCCTGCGGCTCCAAAAGAGGTCGCGGTTGGTGCCTAAAAGGCTCCTTCCGGGATGATCACCATTCGTGTCCGTAGGCCATTGCAATATGCTCGATGGCTCAGGAGATATCACCTGCCTTTTTTTTTCTTCTTCTACCCGCTTTGACCACAGCGTCACAGTTTTTCTTTGGTTGCGCCTTTCATATCCTATCTGTTTCTTTTTCTCCCTAGTCTGTTCTTTTCTTTTTTTTATTCTAGTCCTCTTTCTCTTATGTTCGGTATTACTGTCATAACATAAACAATTATCGGCTTTTTTCTCTTCGGCTGGCGACTTCTTTTCGTTTATCTCGAAAATCACCATTCCCATTCGACTTGCTCTAGAGGTACTATTCTATTCTTTCTCTTTCTCTTTTCCTTGGTCCGCACCATCCATGACCTTATACTCGCCTGTGGTCGCCTGGTATATCTGTTCTCTTTTCCCTTAATGAACTCGAACGACATTTGCATTGTGCGCTCACATCAATACATATACAACACATAACAACCCCTGGCGTTTTTTCCGTCCTCATCGTTGCATTCCCTCCCTCCCCCTCTTTATCTTCTGTTTGGTATCCGATCATACTCCATATGTCATATTCTTTTCTATCGCTCCACATCTACACACACATGCCTATTTTCTTTCCCTCTTTTATCTCGCTGCCTCTCTGTTTCTGTCTGTCTTCTGTCTATATATCACTCTATCCTTTCCTTTTGTTGTCCTACTAGTCAGCTGTATGAAGCAATACCACATCACACACTCTCCCCTTCTCCATGTGACTACCCTATTTTATGTGCTATACTTCGCGTGTACGCATGTGCATGTGTGAATTGGCGTCCTCGCCATTTTAATTTTGAAACAACATCCTATCTGCTTCACATAATAATATCTATATATAATAAAAGAAATCCCGAGGTCTAAGACCATGCCTCCAATCCACGCATCTCCACACCGGGTACGTCCGTAACCGCACCGATTGTATACACCTCTGCACCACCTTCAGCCTCCCTGAGTGCACTCACCGTACGCTCGACATCCTTTGAGCCCACGACGAGCACCATGCCGATCCCGTTATTGAACGTGCGCGCCATCTCGAGCGGCGCGACGCCCCCCTGGCGCTGGAGCCACCCGAACACACTCGGGCGCGGCCAGGCGCCGGCATCGACGAAACAGCCGAGATGGGCCGGGAGTACACGTGGGATGTTTTCCGTGAAGCCGCCGCCGGTGATGTGCGACATGGCCTTGATGAGGCTTTTACCACCGTTTCCGCCATCGACGTCAGCGGCGGCACGCGTGAGCGGGAGGATTTGGCGCACGTAGATTCGCGTAGGCTCTACGAGTGCACGGCCGACGCTTGTCGTCCCTGCTTCGTCCCAGGGTGCGGGTGCAGTGTAGTCCGTGATGCCTGCGCGCGCGAGGATGCTGCGCACGAGTGAGAAGCCGTTCGAGTGCAGGCCGGAAGAGGTGAGGCCGAGTAGGATGTCGCCCGGTGCGATGGCTGATGTTTGGGGTAGGAGTAAGTTGCGCTCGACGGCGCCAACTGCGAAACCAGCGAGGTCGTAGTCGCCTATTAATCATGGGGTTTTTTTTTTTTAATTCGACTTTGTTTCTTGCTATAATACGAATGTTAGTCAACTTACCAGGCGCATACATCCCAGGCATCTCAGCTGTCTCCCCGCCAATAAGGGCACATCCGGCTTGCTTGCAACCTTCGGCGATGCCCTTGATAACTTCGGCCGCGACGGGCACCTCGAGCTTGGAGCAGCCGTAGTAGTCGAGAAAGTACAGTGGCTCGGCACCTTGCACGAGCAGGTCGTTTACGGACATGGCCACCAGATCAATGCCTAATTATACCCATATTTCATAAGTAACCAGCACATCCAGCCAATCGATAACCCCTGAGACAGATACCGACCTACAAACTCGTGAATCCCAGTGTCAATCGCGATCTTGAGCTTCGTGCCCACACCATCGGTGCCGCTGACAAGCACGGGGTCCCTGAATCCTGTCGCCTTGAGATCGAACACTCCGCCGAAGCCGCCGATCTCACCATCGGCCCCCACGCGCCGCGTCGCACGCACATAGGGCTTGATGGTCTCGACGAGCGAGTTGCCAGCGTCGACGGAGACGCCGGCTTGGGCATATGTGAGGCCTTCTTGTTCTTTTGATTCTGTCGAGGGCTTCAGTGCTCTACAATGAAATGAAGTGGACATGTGTGATCAATTGTAGTCAGTAAAATAGGAGATTGGAAAGCAACTCACCGATGTGCGATATCACGTCTGAACGTTTTGCCTTCGAATGAAATTTCTTCGATGCCCGCATATGCGGCGTCAACGGCGGCCCGCAACGTCTCGGCGTACGCGCAAACGGCAATGACGCGTCCGCCAGAGGTGATAATCTCTCCGCTCGATGTAGAAGAGGTTCCCGCATGGAAGACGACGACATCTACGTGACGTTAGGATGTTGATTAGGGGGGAAATGAATGGGAACAATGAAATGGTGAACGATGCATTACTGGATGGAACCGTGCCGACTTGGATCTTCTTCCCTTTAGCGTATGAGCTTGGGTAGCCAGCCGAGGCGAGAACGATAGACACGGCATAGCCGGGACGGATGGTAATTTTGACGGAGTCAAGGCAACGGTTGGCACAGGCCTAGAAATAGTGATAAAGAAAGTTAGAGACACTTCTTGTGTGAATATATGCGCTTCGTGATTGAGGATAACTGACAAGGAGAATGGAGGCCAGATCGACATCTTCTTGGAGTAAAAGCATAAGGGCCTCTGTCTCGGGATCGCCAAAGCGGACGTTGTATTCCAGGACTTTGGGGCCCGATTCGGTCAGCATGAAGCCTGTGAAAAGGAGACCAACGAATGGGGAACCTGGACGCATATTTAATCAGGAAGGTATATCAACATGAAATAGATATTAACAAGACTCACCCTCCTTTCTCATGCCATCGATGGTTGGCCTGAGGGATTCTCGCATGATCTGATCCATGACAGCGGGAGTGGCCACGGGTGCGGGAGCATATGCGCCCATACCGCCCGTGTTGGGGCCAGTGTCACCATCGCCGATCCGCTTGTGGTCCTGAGCGGGGGGAAGAGGGACGATAGTGTATCCATCAGAGAAGGCCAGGACGGATATTTCAGGGCCTGTGAGAAGTTCTTCGATCACGACTTCCTCTCCTGCAGTGTGGTGTGTGAGCACGGGACGGGACGATCAGCAATCAAGCAGATGCATGCATGACAGAATCAAATTCGCACCTGCCTGTCCAAATAGGTTGGAGACCATGATGTCCTTGAGGCCCTGGATCGCTTCTTCGGTGGTCTGGGGGATCAGGACACCCTTGCCGGCAGCGAGGCCGCTGGCCTTGAGGACAACTTTGTGACCACATGTTTTGATGTATTCCTCGGCTTTGGTGAATTCTGAGGCCTGGAAGACTTGGAATTTGGCGGTGGGGATGTTATGGCGTGCCATGAATGCCTTTGAAAAGGCTTTTGAGCCCTCCATCTGTGCTGCGATGGCACTTGGGCCAAAGACAGGGATACCAACTGCATGCAAGATAATTTGATTATGATGATGGATGGTGATTAGATTGCAGCCATGTTTTGACCTTTCCTGAAGTAGGTCTCTACGCCATCCACAAGGGGCTGTTCAGGGCCGGGTACGACGAGTCCGACATCGTTTTTGAGAGCAAAGTCGACGAGAGAGGGGAAATCAGCTGAGCTGGGGAGATCGACATTGGATGTCTTTGGGACAGAAGGAGTGCCACCGTTGCCGGGATGAACGAACACATGGGCGACAGATGGAGACTGTGCGATCCTCCAAGCGAGGGCGTGCTCACGACCACCAGAGCCGAGAATGAGGACACGGAGGGACATGGCAAGTGGGAGGCAACTTGTTGAGCAAACAAATTTCCGATCATCATCGATGCATCATCAGTTGAATTATTTGCTCGAATCCGAATTTCACATCACGAATTCACTTTCTCATATCACAATTGTAAATAGTAATTATTATTACGAACATCAATGTCTACGCTTATTTCAGAATATAATATTATGTGACCCGTTATGGTTGCTCGGTCAGCATAGCAACAACACAGGAGTAAAATGCGCAGCAATAATAATAATAATGATAATAATTAAAATACGCAGCAACAATTATTATTATTATTATTATTATTTTAATGCCACATATTGCTATGAAAAAATATATTTTCTGCAAGTAAGAGGAGGAGGAGAAGAAAGGCCGAGTGGCGGAAGCAAGAGTTGCTGGCACCGGACTCATGCATCTCCCCCTCCTCGTTCCAACCTCAGATGGAACGCAATGACACCCGCTCAAGACTCCTCTGGTCCCGCAAAAGCTCAAAGAAGGTCTCTGCCCCAGCGGGCGCTAGGCCCCTCGCTCCTCGCGAAATGAGCGAGATGGAAGAGGCAGAACAGCAACAACAGCAGCAGCAGCAACAGCAACAGCAGCAACTCGACCAGCAGCGCAACAGAGACCGTACTGAGCTCACTCGTTCCATCGTCCCTGATCCGCTCAACGAACTGCCTGCGTGGTTTGGCAAGGACACTGCCGTGGGCCCACCTGGGAGTCCCATAAACTCGTACAGGTTTCGCTATCCAATCTACAACCCTCAGGGCCCTCGATGGTACAAGAACCACCACCTGCTACCGCCGTCACAGCGCTCTGCTCGTCCTGCTTCTGTCTTCTCCCCCTCCTTCCCTCGCATGAATCATGCTGGATATGAAGATAGCCAGGCTGGCAGTCGTCCAAATTCCGCTGCTGCTCCGCTAGCGACACCCAACTCGTCCCAGACCAAACTCGTCGACGGCACGCCACGACGGACACGCAAGAACTCCAACACAGCACACGATGATGTCGATCTCATGGACGGTACAGACCCATGGGGGACTCCCTGGCATCACCAGTCTCCATATGACCCTGGTATGGTTTCCAACCCCATCTCTATCGACAACAATGTATGTGTGATGTGCTACCATTCTCGTTTATTGATGTCTTCCTCTCACTCACTCTCTCACTCACCGGACCTGATATGTCCCGTTGCTGATCGCCCTTCCTTCCTACAGCGCTTCTCCAGGTCTCGCATGTCCAGTACGGCAACTACTCGGCGTAAACCCACCGCTCCTTCTCCTCTTTCCCAGTCGACATCCGCTATTCACATCCAACGAACCGAGTCACATGAAACAAGCATCACACACAAGCTCAGCAAGCGTCGCAAAGTTCCAGGTAGTCAAAGTGTCGACTCACTTCACACAAAGTCCGCCTCGGCGCCGGCCACGCCTCTCGAGCACCCGTACCTGGGCGGCTTCCGTTCCCTCAGCCGGGCGTCTGCCAACAGGTCGGAGAAAAAAGAGAAGCGAGGGAGCGTTCTCGGACGTTTAGTTAGAAAGTTCAGCTTGATGAAGAAGTCATCTTCATCTTCTGCTTCTATCAACACTCACCCAACGACGACGGCAAACGACGATTGGCACCATGTCGATTCCACTGATCAGGAGCGCCAGTCGTTTGCGATTAATCGCACCAGCTCTCCAGAGAGAATGCAGTCAGGCAATATGAGCTTTAGGCAGAGCATGGATCAGTCGGGGCGCGTGCCAGCCTCATCGTTTGAATACGAGTCGTCGGTCCCAGCACCTGTGACTTTCCCCACTGGAGCTGATGATCAGGTTTCTGCGACCTCCATTGATCTTGCAGGCCCTCGAGGAAGGCTGACCATTGCCAATCCTGATGCACCCAGCTCGCGCGAGTCTTCGCCCGTGCGGAGCGTCCCAGAGGAAACGCCTGTCGAGGTTACACCTGTTGCTCCTCCTCATTCTCCAGAGCCAGAACTCCTACCTCCTCCGCCCATATTCGCCCCCTCCCATGCTCAATCCTCATCTTCCCGCTCCGCTACCCCCACCCTTCCTGTCGACTCGAATCCCTCATCTGACCGTCTCTCCTTATCGTCTGAACCCTCACCAATACCCATCCCATCTGAATCCGCGCTGGACGTGATGAGCCCATATTCTATTCCCGCGACAATGCCCCACATTCCTTCTACCACTACGCTCCCTCTCTCCCCACCGCCCATGCCTGTACCTTCTTCATCCCGTGTACCACCCCCGGCGGCGATCGCCTATACAGATTCGCTAGAGAGTGCACCGCCTCGACCCTTCTTTCACGAGCGCGAGCCGCGCATTTCCCGCGTATCAATGCTCGTCAATCCGCCCACACCCGTGCCCGCACCAACAGACACGAAGCTTCCTCTCAAATCTGACGTACCAGTTCCCACGATGCCATCGAACGGCAGTAGCAGCAATAGCAGCAGCGGCAACGTCAACACTGTGACACCCCCTTCCCCGGCCAAGACGGCCATCTCTCTTCCCCCACCCGCTGTACCGTCCAAAGACGACCTCGTACTTCGCCCTCCCCAGCCGAAGCGCGCATCCTCACGCGAAACGTCGCCCACCAAACCTACCGCCGCTACCACCAAGGAAAGCACCTCTCACCAACCCCATAGCCATAGCCACACCAACCACCACCACCATCATCGCTCCAAGACTAATGGTAGCGGTAGTGCCGGCAGTGGCAGCCACTCGCGCGAGCCCTCACCGACGAAGAAGCAGCCCTCGCTGAAGATCCATCCTCCGGATCGTGAGAGCCGCGACGAGCAACCTTTACCGCTGCAACACACTACATCCACCTCGACAGCACGCGCCAAGTCGCCTGTCGTCGCGAGCGCGGCGAGTGTCACCTCGCGCGAGACGGAGACGTACCGGCTTGTGCGCAGTCCGTCCGGGAACCCGGTCTCGTCCCACCACGGCCGTAACCGCAACAGCGCCGCCAGCGGTGGTGCGACTGTCAACGGTGGCGTGAACGGGAACGGGTTCATTGTCGGCAGGGAGCAGTGGGAGGTTGAGTCAATTCAGACGGTCCATAGGCGAAGCACCAAGGCGTCGTCTCCTCGCGATGGAACGGCATCGGCGGCCAAGGCGGGCGAGAGCTCGCACCATACGCATGTGTCGAGGGAGGATTCGGCTGGGAGTATTTCGCAGCAGCAGCATCAACATGCGGATGGTGGACATGCCCATGCTAAGGATCCGTCTTCGTCTCGGCATCGTGAGAAGGAGCGCGAGCGGGAGTCGGGGAGCAGACGTGAGAAGCGGCGGCAGGAAGAGAAGGAGAAGGAGAGAGAGAAGGAAAAGGAGAAGGCGCGCGCCGCAGCAGCAGAGATCACCTCGGACACTGAGAAAAAGCGCATTAAGAGCCAGTCTCGACAACGCAAATCGTCTAGTTCCCGGCCAGCCGACAGACCCTCCAAGGATGAATCTACGCATGCGCATCGCTCAGCACGCACCCAGAGCATGGAGGTTAACATCCCATCCCCAGGTGCGTGCTATTAGCCTCAATACTTTCCTCCCTCTTTACAGTAGGTACTGACGTAATTATATGTTATTTTCTGTTACGTTATTAGATGAACAACGAAGGCACCGCAAGCGTTCTTCTACCGTCGCCACCGTCGCCAGCCCGCAATCACAGTTACCAACACCACAATCGGCGCCCATACCTGGCGGGCCCTCATCAACGGCGGACGTGCACCGTCGTGCGTCGGCACGCAGCACGACACGCCCGACATCGGAGATGCCCAGCGCGGACTTGAACGCTTTCCGGGCGCGTGAGAACTGGGATATGGACCGGTTATGGAAGGGGAGGAGTATGTATCAGGCTGCAGGCGGACCGGCTGCTCATCAACAAGGGGACGGGGCGGGCCCTTCCTCATCTTCTCAGCAACAACAGGCGGCAGGGCAGTCGTCGCAGGCGTATGGCAGCGGTCACACCTCCTATGTTGTCCAGCAGACCTTTTCAAACAATGGCCAACAACAGCAATATGCTCCAAGCGTCTACATCGCCTCCCCACCTTCATCCTCTGAGGTCATCAACGGTGCAGGTTCACAGCACCAACACCGATCTCGTCATCCGCCACCGATACCAATCCCACTGCTGTCGAACAATCCACTGCCAGAGCCGCCTCGCGAGGCCGATTATGACACGGCGGCGTTCGGCTCGGATTCTGCCTCGGCCGAGTATTGGCGCAAGTTTGCTGGGTTGGCTGCTGCGCATTAGACAACCACCAACATCCCCCTCCCTTCTTTTCTTTTTCCTCGCTAGTCGGCATTCCTCGATCTTTTTTTTTTTCAAGGAGGCAGATGAAATATTTCCTTAGCTCATCCTTGTGTACATCTTAGCATCATCAGTGGGCTTTACCCTTAGAGAACCTTGCTGTTTTCTTTCTTCTTCCCCCTAACCCCCTTTTTTTTTGTTCACCTTTTTACCATAACCATTCGAACACTATCCCAACTGATGTCTTTGTTCAATTTCTTTTTCTGGGCTCAGGAAAGCAAGGCGTGCACGCAATAGTCGATTCACATACTAGCTTTTTCTTTATTGGTAATGATGCAATAACAATAACGACGGACTCATCATATATATAGTATTATCTCTCTTTTTTTCCCTTTACTCACTGAAATACCAAGCATCTATACATCAGAATCAGCATCATCGTTGATCATCCTTCTCATCCTGTCTTGTTTCGCGTGTTCTTGTTGGAGAAATCATCATCGCAATGTGATCGTTGTGTATGGGCAGTAAATATATATATATATATATATCTAAAGGAGAAACAAAACAAAATATCTGATATATATATATAGTAGTATATATATACATATATACATGTGGATATAGATGATAGTGATGATGATAATGATGGCGATGATGGTATGGATTGAGGGCAAGTAGCTATGATGGAGTTTGAGGTCAGTTTAGAGGATGGTGTGTGTGTGTGTGTGTGTGTATGTTGTGCGTGCATCGTGGTGTGGAAGCGGTAATGATTGTAATGATGACAATTCTTGAAAGTGAGAAAAATGAAATTGCAAGGAAAAATGTCAGAAAGCGAAAGTACGAATAGGTGGGTAGAGTGTGAAGGAAAAAAACACAGTGCTAATGCGTACTACATTTGCTCACGAAAGGAATTGCTACATGAATGGGGGGGGGGGTTGTATTGAAACGGTGGATGGTGATGATGGGTGACAAGGTGCACATCAACGAAAAAAGTGGTATACATATATACAAAATCAGTGGAGGGGACAATGATCAGTTCATGTGGAACAGGGAAAAACTACAGCAGAGAAAAAGAAAAGAGAAGCAGAGAGAGCAAACGAAAAAGGGAAAAGATAGGGAAAACAACCGAAAAAGTACATCAAGACAAAAATGAAAGGAAGGAAGAAAGGAAAAAGAGAAAACCTAGTCCCCCAACGAGCCTGTTAAGGGTATTTATGAATAGCAGGCTCGATCGGGAATTGGGGTACTGTACGATTCAAAACCATTAGCCCTCGATATTCTGAGGATACACAAGAATGTCTGCTACTCACTCGGATAATCGTCCCACTGTCTTTCACTATCGAGGAAGCGTCGCAGACGTGCCACTTGAGATGAGAGATACATGACGATGATCTGCATGTTTACGTCAAGGTCAAGCTGTAATATCTCCTCGCACGTCTTGAGGGCCTGTTTGCGCGTGGTAACAAACATATTGCCTTCAAAGCCGAGCTGTTTGATGCTGTCGATGAGTTCACTGAACTCGGCACACCACCCTAGGACGCCAAGCTGGAAATAGGCGTAACGGTGATAAAAATTATTTAAATTGATTAGAGATGTGGCTCACAGTGGCGCAATGCGGAGAAAGAAGCTCACCTGTCCATATTGCTTGAATCGGGTATACAATACGTTCGGAGCCGACTTGAGCGCAAAGTCAAATAGCTCGTTTTGTTCGATCACCTCTGGTAGAGGTGCATATTCCACAGGCGCAGTTGGCGGTGCGGAAGGCTGTAATTCGGATGGCAAATAATGACGCAGACAAAGAGAGAAAGGGAAAGGGAAATGCATGGTCAGATTTGGAAAAAGATAACCCATTTTGAGAATGTGCATGTGACGTACTGGCTCGCGGCGCTCTGGAGGGTCACGGAA
Organism: Agroathelia rolfsii; assembly: GCA_018343915.1. Lineage (NCBI taxonomy): Eukaryota > Fungi > Basidiomycota > Agaricomycetes > Amylocorticiales > Amylocorticiaceae > Agroathelia > Agroathelia rolfsii. The sequence goes on along the minus strand of JABRWF010000001.1, from coordinate 3,039,013 downwards.
GAACTGCCAATCAGCGTAGTCAACTTCACCACCGGCGTCGACGGTATCCATCGTTTTCCCATAGACGTCCATCTTTTGTCTGGTGTCGGATGAGGTGTTGAGGATAGTCTTGCGGTTGAAGTGGTTGTATGCGTAGGAGGCTGTAAATAACTCGTTCTCTTGTCGGAGAAGCTCTAGAAGGCTCAGGAATCTCTCAGGAAATCGGATGAGATCGGGTCCGTAGTGGGTCGAGGGTTCAGAGGAGGGCGTGAAGATAGCCGGATAGGAGTAACTGGGGACCTGGACGGAATCGCGCGCAGTCGATGATGGTGGATTGTAGTTAAAGAGTGTCTAAAGGGATAAACAAAGGGAAAAAGCCATGAGGTTTTTTTTTAAGATCCGGCATCGGGTATAGAACGCACGTGGGGTAATTCCTCTACAAGTAAAGTTGAGCTTGTGGATAATGCTGGCGAAGGGTTCTGGAGCGAGATCGTAGGTGACGGTGCGATTCGAGGAGGGATCGGGAGAGGTGGGGGAGAGTCTGCAGCTAATAATAAAGAGGGCGTTGTTGGCTCAATGAAATTTGTTTTTAATGGTGTAGTGAGAGTCGAGGGTGCAGACGAGAAATGAGAAACGTTTCGACTAAGCCAAGAAGGATCGGCCGGCACAAACGAGTTTCTGCTGGAGGAAACTAGACAACTAGCCGACGATTGGAAAGAAGGGGATCCACAGAGAATGTCTGGGTTTACAACCTGATATGTGATCGTTGGTAGCGAAACGCGCACAGTTAAGTCTTGGGTGCAAACGTTTAGCTCACTTGCAACAAGGGTTCCAGCGATAGATGCCGATTCTTCGAGCGATGGCTCGGGCTCTGATTCTAATCCTGGTTCGCTTCCTGGTGCAGAATCAGATTCTAGTTGCTCGGAATCTGTTACAGACTCTGACTGAGTCTTGGGTGGCGATGTTACCGTCTCTGTAACAGAAGATAATGTGAACACAGGGTCTTCTTCAACTGCGATGGAGTGCTCTATAACGCTGCGACTGGAGTTTATGATATTGACAGGTGGCTGCGACGAGGGTGGTGGCGGCGCTGTATCAATTGTATGCCTCCGTCTCTTGATAATGGATACTTTTCTTTTGAAGGATAGCCGAAAGGACTGGACGCGACCTAGGCTAGATGTAGAGTCGTGGCGCGATGCAGTGATGGAACGACTGGGAGGTACTAGATCTGTGATGTAGCTCTCAGCAATTGATCTGGTATCACACCGAATTGAGGGGGCGGCGATGCTATGGAATGGGTCTGGGTCAAAGAAAGCTGATTCGGTGTCGTTGATGGGTGGGGTCTCGGCAGGTTGCTTAGGGATATCCTGTTCTCGTGGTGGTCCAGTTGCGGATAGAACGGTGTGAGTATTTGGTGGTTTGGGGAATTCAAGGACGATGGGTGGGAGATTTCCTATCCTCTTCGTCGTGCGTCTGAGTTTTCGTGGACGGCCAGACTGAGATTCTGCGTCCTGAGGCGAAGATGGTCTCGAATCCTTGCCAGACGTAGGAGGTCTAGTCAGGTCCCTCTGATCCTGGTCATTTCTAATTTAACACCATTTAAGCGCAGCATTTCAGATATGCTTACTGTTTCGATTCTTGACTGAGCTCGACTACCAGTATTACAGGTACTAACACGACTTCCACGATCGTCGAGTTCGTCGTCAACTATCTCGGTCCAGTCGTCAGAGACTGGGGTAAAAAAAAAAAGGTCAATAAAATCATATGCATCCCCACCATGTCATAATTACTCACTAAGAGGCGTTCGCGGTGGCTGCTCCTCAGGCTCTGGCTGCACCCGTTCTAGCTGGTACTGTTGCTGTTGGCGGTGCTGTGATAAATCGTGGCACAAGCCGCAGACTGGAGCCGATGCGCCTGGGGAAATGTCCTGTGGAGATGCTGAGTTGCTGATTGCTGGGTTGGCGGATCTGCGCCTGAGGGTGTCCTTGAGACCGCGAGTGAACTTGGACGAGAACGATGTCTGCGTAGGAGACACAGATGGCCTAATAGACAGGTCCTTCATCTTGGGTGGTAACTGTGAAGAATAGCAAACGTACGACGAGAATATCGATGTTTATGGGTCCCTAAAGCCAGTTCCATACAAGCGACCTCAGCTGCAGACCACAAAGAGCACGGAGGACAGCCCCTTGCAGCGTGGCTGATGAACGTCATCCCCGTTATGTACAATTATCCGCATTCCGTTCAAGTACACCACCATCGTGCCGGTTCTTGTATCCTTTCATTTGCATGCAATTCATATCGTACATCATCATTTTAGATAACTAAGTTTGATACGACAAATTTCCATTTCACAAACATGAAGCGGTATGTAGGACCAAAAAAAAATGTGGGGAAAATGAAAGAAAATACATCCACCTTGCATATTCGACGTTAATGATCCAGGAGTAAACTGCGTTCATCGGCCGTTTCCTGCCGCTCTGTGCGCCTCTGTTCTGTCACCAGACCACGAACCCATTGTCTCAGCCCAATAACTGCATGAGGAAGCCTAGAAGCCCTCCTGAGAGCTGCAGGTAACGGTAAATATGCGGGTAGAAGGGCTAGGGTGCTGAACTGCGACACCAGCCACAAAAGCACAAGGACAGAGAAGTCTCCAACACGAGCGTACACAGTCCGTGTGTTCTCTAGCGGCCATTCGGTAGCAACAGTCCTTATCCAAATGCCCTCCCCCACCTGCACGGGATCCTCAAAGCCCCGTCCGCCAACACCACTCAGGCCCCCTTCACCACCATCGCACCACACAACCATACTGCCGGATTCTTCTGCGCGTGCCTTGGCTTGCTCCCACATGGCCCTTCCTATGTCCGGATGCCAGGTCCTCGCTGGGGCAAGAATCAGCGACGGCCGGCTCTCAAGATCCGCAAAAGGCTCAGGTGATGCAAAGTCCAAGCATATTGATGTCGTAACAGTTAAATTGCGAATGGTCTTGTGCTTTGCACCCAGGCCTATCTCGACCTCGTACAAGCTGGGTGGTTGGTCTGACGACGCCAGGTTGAACGATTCTGCAACTATAGATTATTCAAGCAAAAAAAGATAAAAATCTAGAAACACCAGAGTTTGCACAAACTTACTGGGCACAAGATTCCGTTTGAAATACGTATCGACGACACCTTTCTGATGATCTATCAATGACACAGCTGTGCGGTATTTACGGCGCTTTCCTGGAATGTCTGCCTCAACGGGCTCTTCATACGATACAGCTACGAGCTTGCTGGTGATACCACCCTTGTCAATGATTCTCTTGAATGTGTCATCTCTGACCGACGCGTTCTCGAATCTCACGGCTCCCTCAGGCCATACAAGAACGCTAGCTCCGTTAAGCTGCTGCGACGCCAAGATAAAACGGTCGATGTCTGTCTTGGCATTTTTATCGGGGTATACAGTTGATGGGAGGACACATGCCACTGAGATGGGCGTCGTGGTCACAGAAGACACAGGGAGTGGCAGTGGATTAACCAAAAAGGAAGGGGTTGTAAGCAGCAGAAGCAGGATCGCCAGGCCGGCCACATGTGTTGACCTTGGAATTTTCTGCAAACGGGGTCCATTTTCACGTTCATGTCCATGCGAAATGACCCCATCATCATCGTGGTCGATTAGCCTCGCGCGTTCTGGTTCTTCTACTTGTATTTCAGCCTCGCCAATAAGAGTGCCCATATACCATTGCTGAATGGCTTGGGCGAGCACAACAGACCACGCGGCTGTGATCCAGTTCATACCCACGACGCCGGTATAGGGACGCAACCATCGGTATCCATCTGTGCCCAATACCGGGCTCCAGGTGGCTAAATACCCGATCGGACTCGAATGTGCAATACCTAGCCAGGCCGTTGACCAGAGGGCAGGGAACAGTGTTAGATGCGCCCATGGGCCTGGCATGTGCATGCAGATTTTGATATCAATAAAAACGATGAACATGGCCAATGCAGTCGTTAATGCTGTTAATCCAGATACAGCCGTGAGGGCTATGCCTGGCGTGGACAGGGCACTCGACATCGGTCCGGCATGAGCAAAGACAATCGCCGCGGTTGTTATGAGCCATAACGCAAGGCACCTTGGGACAGCGTATGCCCTATTAATGACATGCCTGAGATAGACTTGTATTGAAGCAACAAGGGCCACAAGGGGGATGAAACTTGGTGTTGTGCTCAACGCGAAGAACGCCGACACGCCGCTAAGGAGTGCTAAAAACACTACTGGATGGGCACCGAGACTAAGGACCCTAGCTCGTGTGAGCAGCATGGTGAAGGTATAGGGTGAAGGTATAGGAGAAGGCCACTGTCTGCTGCGCGTTGTTTATATCCATCTCGGTGGACTTGGAAGAAGGACCAAATCCGTTGGAATGCAGATCACAACTTTACGGCTTCTTCCATGGCTGTTGGCGCACATGTGACATCGTGCGTGCTGCGTACATGTACAATTCTCGCACAGCAAATGTAAGAACAGAAGCATCATAGAAATACAATATGGGATATCAGGGTTTTGGCTATTAGAGCAAAGCATATCGTTATACTAGTGGGATTATGATACTGTTGCAAAGGGGTCTCCACTCTGGTCCATCGCAGCACCACCCACAAGAGCATCCTCCTGCACCTCCAGTTGTTCCAAATCTTGCGCAGCCTCAAATGGCATTCCATCCGGCCCAAGTATCGACATATCAATATCCCCAATTTGTAAGTCGGGCTCTGGCTGCGGTACGTCAGCAGAGGGGTCAAACAAGGTATTGCTATCAGCCGTCTGCAACTCGGGAGCCTCCAGAATCGTATTCTCGTCATCTGCTACTACGGACTCCGCAGCGGACTCGAGTGATAATACAGGTGCTTGCGGTGAGGCGGTCGGCTTCGTGTCTAGATCGGGATTGGGCTCATCTACGCTCGCGGATGGTTCGAGCCCAGGAGGTAGTGGTGTCTCAGCAGCAGCGGACGGCTGCTGCGTCTCGTCCTCTTCGTCGCCTTCAGCAATTTCAACCTCATCAGGTAGAGGAGCGAGAGGTTCATCTGCTTCTCCCTCGTCGTCACTAAATTGCTATAAAATATATGGCAGTTTATTGAGCTTTCGTCTGATACTTTTTCTGCCTCTGTACGACGCAAGGTAATATTCCCAATAGACATACTTGTATTTTATCGGTCTTGACCCATCTGAGAACCTTTAGACTTGACCCTGCAGGAGCATTGATTGGTGCAACCCATTGTTTTTCCCAGACTGGAACGGGCTGCATGAGATGTCTGCGTGCTGCCTCCGTGGTAGCAGCGCTTACTCCAATTTTGCGACGAGTAGCCATGGTAGAGGTTTTAATCTGCTCAGCTAAGTGCCAGTGATCAAGTAGGGAGCGATTAGTGGGTGCAGCGTTCTAGAGCCAGATCAAATGTTATAAAGGTCGTCGCGGACCGAGTGAGAGTTGCAAAACATGTGATCGCGATGCTACATACTAACTCATCACTCATGTACTCAACCAGAACCTCATATCAGTGCCGACTCTCCCACCATGCGCATCGGCATGATTTACGCTCTTGTGCATTTTGTTTGGGCCCATATACCAAAAAGACACCATATTATACCGTACATTTCAAAGGTTCACATTTTATCCGTGCCGATGCCTCATCATCTTGAGCATTAAACGGGTAAATAGAAGGCGGCAGGCAAAATATTGTAAAAGTAATAGAGAAAATAGCCCAAGGTCACATTCAGTTGATTTGCTCGGCCCATTGCAAGACATCGTTATCAGTAACAAGCTGGAGAGTCTGCAAATGATAAACCAAGTTACTTATGACACCTACCAGCTCAGATAATGTAACTTACATTTTTGTGATCTTGTTCTTTTGTAGAAATGCTTGCCTGCGTAACGCATAAGAAGAGCTATTCCGGCGTGCTCGGACAAACAACTCACTTGCTGCTTGGTCTCTGGTAAGTTTGGAACTATACCCCGCAGTTGCAATAATCGAGCTTCCATTTCATCGCATGTCCTAAAGTAGAAAATATGAACATCATGCTGAGGCATGGGCATAAAATGACAAACTGGTGTATTGCTTGTGTTTCTGCTCGCCTGATTTCGATCTGGCGCTTCATCATGATTTCCAAGTTTTCTCGGGCCTGTACAAGGAAAGCTAATCAGAAGAGAGCGGGACACACATTCAGTGTGTTTTCAAATCACACCTGCATTGGCCGATACTCATTCGCAGCAGCCATAATGTTCTTCGCCATCAGATCCATCCAATACATATGCCTGCGCCAGTCGTCCATGTTGTCGCCTTGTGGCGGCAAGAGTATGGCACCGATAAAGTTAGAGTACGACAGCAACCAGCTGCGAAGCAAACTCAGGAGTACAGGTCGGCGATCTGGCATTTAATTGTAGTAAAACCCATGCAGCGGTGAATACCAACGCCAAGATAAGGCAAGGAGCGCGCACCAACTTCGGGATTCTTGGAGTATAGTTGGGTGATGCCGGATGACTCAAGGGGTGCGAGAGTTTCAGTTATCTAGCGGTAGCTCTCAAGTTAGGGCGTAGCTAGATTCATTCTATGGCTTGAACCTGACGGGAAATGTCCTTCCGAAGACAGTGTATTCATTTTCTTCGTTGATCCAGTCTGCTCTCGGTTTCTCTAGCGATGCAAGGGGCCATGTGGGAACATCTTCCTGGTCCGATAGCATGTCTTGCTGATTAACAGAGGCCAAAGCAAGGGGATCTTGCACGCCACTGCGATCACGCAACAAAGCCAGTAGTTTGAGATTATGCGTGGTATAGTTGGTATAAAAGGAAGGCGGGGATGGAAACGGATTTCGCATCTCCATCTGTTCCTCTGGATTTTCGTTGTCCATTTTGGCTACTTGTGTGGTGTAGATTTGAACCAGGCGAGTGTTGTTGTTAGCACAAATGCTAGTGGAAGTTTCGAAATAAGACCAGACAGTAAGAAATGCTATGATGGCGGTGGCTGTGCTACTACTAACTTCACTGGCATTTCCTCTTCAAGTTTCCTCCTCGTCTTCCTTTTCATTACTCGTGTGTTAAATGCCTCGTCGTTTCGCGTCGCAGGTGCACGAACAGGCCTCTCGCCTGCTGCGCGTACGCTACCTCAAAAAGGAGCCAGCATGGTTCCAGGCCGTGATGCAACACCCACCTCTGCCCTTGCCGCCGAAACTGCCCCCCTCACGAACGGCATACGACACCGCAACGCACACCGCCAAAGGCGGCAAGCTGCACGCACGCGACCCGCGTCCACTACCCATCACATACATTGAAGACGACATTCGAAGACAGTTCTTCCGTGACCATCCCTTCGAGGCGTTCCGTGCCGTGTCGTTGGTGGAGAAGGACAAGATTGAGGCCGAGCACCCCGTGCGTGGCCTGGCTTGGACGAGGCTTCGACAACGGGGTCGTAATCCACGACCAGAGGAGTGCGTGATATCTACCTTCTTTTTTCTTTTTCCAGCTGTTTCACAGAGTTCTGAATGAATCCTATATATTACAGTGCCATCCGCTTCGCTGTAAGCCTACACGAACACCACAACGTGCCTGTCTCGCGCGCATATACCATGGCCGTCGAGCAATTCCGCGCGTTACGCTCCGAGCACCATATCGCAACGACCATGGCCGTCGTCGAAGCTGAAGAATTCGGCGCCAAGTTCGGACCGACGGTGAACGAGCGCATGTTCGCGGAGGAAATGAAGGCGGTCGACTCTTGGCAGTCCGCCAAGGAGTCCAACGAGGCTGCTATGGTGTCCAGCAAGAAGTGGAAGGCCATCATCGACAAGACGGCCGACCACGAGGCGCAGTGGACAAAGGGCCAGGAGTATGTCCGGCTGTGGAAGGAGGGCGTGCGGCCCAGCTATGCGCCCGCGTTGACGGAGCCCATTATGAACATCGTCGGCGGGCTCAACCCGGAGTCAGCCCAGGAGCAGATGGCTGCTGCTCCTACCCTTAAGGATTTTGCTATTCGGTAGACCTAATCTATAATTTACAGCTTCATTATATCACTAGCGTATTCACAGAGCAACAGCAACACAAAAATTGATCATGGAAGGTGCCGGGGGAGGGGGGGAATATAGATGAACAAAGTTATGCAATTCTTTTTCATGCTGCTTTGATCCTCGATTGTGCAGCCTGAGCTGCATTGACACCCATCCAAGTCTTCTCTACGAGACCCAGGAGTTTTTGCATGTCCGAGCTCCAGTCGTTCATGACGTCCTCTGCGCTTCGTTTGGCTCGGAAGTTGATGATGCCTGCAGGGCGGTCTATCCGTGCCCATACTGTGCCGGAGACGACGAGGCGCGCCAATATTTCCTCTGTTTGCTGCTGGTCGAGATCAAGGAGCGATGTTAGTCTCTTGATTGTGATGCGTGTGTAATACTCGGCGACCACGCGGATATTCTGCAGGGAATCAGTATCTATGACATCAACCAGGAAATTAAGAGGAACAACGACATACATGCTCGATCACACGCGTGTGTAGGTCCTCCCATCGTTTGTCCGACTTGAAGACCTCGGTTTCCCGAAGGAACTTGCCGTAGATAGCCTGGATACCTGGCCAGCGCATGAGTTCGCGCGTCACGAAGCACTTGGCAAGGTTGCTATTTATGCACGAAATAATCAGCATCTAGACCAAAAAAAAAAAAAAAAAACGGAAGAGAATGTATGCGCACTAGTGTAGCTCAAGTTTCTCAAGCGCGGGGTTGGTGAAGATGTGATGCAACATGTCCGACTGCTCATTGCTATGTGGCGCAAGGATGATGTAGTACACGATGTGTTCTAGGGCCTGATAAATCATTATATTATTAGGGACTTTTCCTTCTATGGTGGAGCAATTCAAGAAACACTAACCGCCTTGCCTTTGTCCTTTTCGTCAGCCTTGATCGAGGGCGTGTCCCACACCTTTTCATAGTACTTGGCTACATCCAGATACGAGTTATGGCGTAGAGCATACTGAATCATGAGATCGTAATATGTCAATTTCAAGCCCTGTGGAATGGGTTCAGCTTCTCATTCTCATTATCCATAACAAAAAAAGAAAATCGCGCAGGCGCACCTCGTTCTCTGGGTTTTTCAAAAACTCCTCGTTTACTTTCCTTCCACCCACACGAACCTTGACCCACTCCGTCTCCCCACCGCCGCCAACAAGATCCACCTGCTGCTGCTGTTGCTTATCCGCGGCAGCGGCACCCGCATCAGCATCCTTCTGGCGGGCAACAGCAATCAACAGACGCATCTGCTCAAGGATAAACTCTGTCTTCTCTTTGCGCTCCATGGACGAGTACGTCTCGACTTGCAGATCGGAGAGTAAGTCCGATGCTGTCTGTAACGACTCCTTGGACGCGGACGTGGGAAGGCCATTGGCGGCAGCAGAAGCCTGGTTCTGGGAGAGCTGTTCATGATAGTGCGAGAGCAGGAGCGTGACGCGTGCGCGGGGCGTCTCGAGAAAAATCTAACCGGCAAATTTAGTTTATAGTTCTTCAAAGGAAGGGGGATCTCCACGAAAGAGAGATTAGGGGATCTATTACCTTGCCTTCGGTCACCGTCCTAAGCGTCTCGACAAGCTCGAGCCACTTTTCCGTCCCGTCGCGCTTCTTGATCTCCTCGAGCCATTCGATCGCCTGCTCAACCATGGCCTGTACGGCACCTTTGAGCTGGCCATGCTTCTTGCTCAAGACTTGGATGCTTGTGTTCAGCTGTGTATAGTCCCGCGCAGCGTAGGAGAGCTCCACGACGGTCTTGACGAGCCGCGTGGTGGATTTGAGATCTGAGGCCTGGAGAAGAGATAACGATGCGATGGACATTATGAGCACATTTATTGTCATGAGCACATAGAGGCTATGAATTGGTCATGTGGTCATCCAGGATATAGGTGCATATACTAAGACGGGAACCGGAGATGGTTGCGACACTGCGATGAGGAATATAAACACTAGATCCACTCACATTACGAGTCTGCTTCTCAAGCACAAAGAGCTTATCCAATGCCTCTTGAAGCTTCCCAGACTGAATTTCACGAAACATAATAAAGACATGATGGTGAGAAAACCATGGTTTTTGGGAAACACGTTATATGCATGTGTGCATTACGCGCACACACCTGAGCAAGCGATGTAGCTATGGGCAAGAGCTCATCGACTTCGGGCGTAAAGTCCTTTTCTTGCTTTTTTGGATCTGCCATGGGTTATGCTCCAGTAAAAGAGAATATCCGGATATGTAATAGAGCTTTTGAGATAAGAGAAAGCAGAGATGCAGTAAGTTGGGAGCAGCAGGCCAAGCAGTAATAGCGTGAAGTAGATGATGATCGTTACACTGGCACACGCGACGCGCGTCACTTCTCATTTTGCTTCCGCCTCAAGCAGACAGGCCCAAGTAAAATTCAAAGTCAAGCTTCATTAGCATTAGTTGGTACTAAGTAGTCTACGATAACTTTGAAGAAAGCTGTCAAGGCAAAGACACCAACTGATAATTAAAAAAAAAAAATAGAAAAAGAAAAGAAAGCGGATGTCATAAGAAAAAAATGGTGTGTATGTACAATGTATGTAGGTACAAGGGTTTTATGTTTTGTTTTGTACAACAGAAACCGGCATATAAATCATAAGGTCATAAACATACATGGATGGCGATGTCTGTGAGGTTTTTGTGTTCGTTAATCGGGGAGACGACTGTGCGCGGGTTCAAGAAGAATGTCCGCAATAGAGTACAGAATAACAAGAAAGATAAGAAAGCTGGGCAAGGCATACGAGAAAAGAAAACAAGAAAAAAAGCGCATACGATGCATAGCAAGAATAACAACGGAAAGCAAGATGGAAAAAACAACAGACGGAATCTATTGCCGGACCGAAGCGGGCGTGGATGACCCCTGTGTTGACGATCCTGATGAAGAGCGCGTCATCGGGTGCAGCTCATGCTCGTCCTTGGGCTTGTGCTTCGGCGACTCATTTCCCGCAGTCAACGAGCGCCGGCGCGCGCGAAGCGACATGAGCGACGAATGCACAAACGAAAACGACACGTTCAGGATACGCAGGGGGATCGAGAGTGGGTACCACAGGAAAAGGTGCCACAGGAACGTGATCACGTTTGAGGGTGATGGAATAGCGCGGTAGGCCATCACGGCCACGCGGGCAGGCGTGAAGAGCGCGACGGGATGCAGGCGACCGCCTTGGAAGGATGTTGTGCGAGGTGGAGAGTTGGGCCGGCTCTGGGGCTCGGTAGGCTCGATCATGGTGATTTCCTCCTCCTCTTCTGCAAGCGCAGCAGCGGCGGCGCCGGGGGTAGAGACCTCCTCGATTTGCTCGACCGTCTCCTCAACGACTGGCTCCTCTGCGGCGGGCTCTGCAACAGCGAGCTCCGGTTCCGTGCTCTCGACTACGGCGGGTGCCTCAGCGACGACTTCCTCGACTTCTTCAACAGCCTCGAGCTTGGGCGATGCGACAGCTTCTTCCTCTTCCACCTCCTCTGGCGCCGGTGCATCCGTAGAGATCACATGGGCCAAAACGGCCGCGGCGTCCTGGGGCAGCACATCTGGTGCCGACGATGATGCTTCGTCCTCCACCTTTGTCTCCTCGGCGGCGGGGGCATCTTCCACAACAGGGAGCACAGGCGTCTCGACAATCTCGCTGACGACCACAGGTGGTGAGACAACTTCAAAGTCATCCTCCTTGTCCTCCTCCTCTTGCGGCTCCTCCACCTGAATCTGGATCTCCTGCTCTTTCTTCTCTTCTGCTTGTTCTTGTTCTTCTTCCACCTTGGGAGCTTCCTCTTCCACATCACTCTTGCTTTCGATTGCCTCTGGCTCAGAAGGAGGGATAACAAGCGGCTCAAACATCGACGCGTCCACCGACCTATTGACCAACATACGCGGGGGCGACATCGGCCTCGAGATCGGCTTGGGCTCCTCTTCCTCCTCCTCTTCCTCGTGCTGCTGAGGCTCGACAACAACCACAGCAGGCACAGGCACCGGCGCCACAACCTTCCTCTCCTCTTCCTCTTCTTCTTCAGGCTCGGGCTCAACGTCAGACGGCGCCTCGGGCACAGTCATCAAAACCGACTCCGAGGAGAGCACGCCGACCTTGGGCGCCGCACTCGCAGGCCTCACAGGCACAGGCGCTATCGGAGCAGAAGCCGACGACGACGCTGCTGGAGGCGAGGCAGGGGGCATCCTCATGGGCGAGGACAACACCGCCCTTCTCGGCACAGGCGCAGCCAACACCGCCGCGCGCGCCTTGGCCACGCTCGCCTCGGCCGCCCTGCGCTCCGCCAAGCGCACGTTCTGCAGGTGAGGCAGGAACTCGGCCACCTTTTGCCACGCCAGCACGCGCTGAGCCTCTGCCGCTCCACCACCACCGCCACCACTGAGTACTGCGCCACCACCGCCAAGGGCGCCGGGGGGAGGCGACGATGCACGGCTAGGCGGGCCACTTCCACCACCGTTGCCAAAGCTCCCGCTGGATGTGCGCTGATGATGGAACTGCGCGCCGCCCTCGTACCGGAGTATCTCCACATGCGGTGCGAGATGGCTGAGCGCGATCGCGACCTGAAGTGCGTCGCCGATGCCACCGATCCACGAGTAGCCCACGCTGAGGCGCTGCAATGCCCGCGAGGACAGCAGCGGGTCCGCGAGAAGCTCGGATGGCAGGTTCGCCGCCGATGCGGTTGCGTCGAGCACGAGCGCGAGCGTGTGCAGGTGTTTGCAGCTGCTCAGGAGCGGCGCGAGCCCCTTGAGCGTTATCTGCGGCGCGCCGATCAGGCTCGGGAAGCGCGCGGAGGGGGATAGGCGCAGGACCTGCAAGCGCGGGCACGTCTCGGCGAGGTGCCGCAGATCGGCGTCGGTGTGCACGACGGCGTTGAGGAGATCGATCTCGAGGCGCGTGAGGGCGTGCAGGCCGTACAGGTGTGTGAGGGAGAGATGCTGATGCTGGTTCTGGTAGTGGAGGAGGTGGTTGAACGAGTCGGAGAGGCGCGAGGCGGCCGCGGGCGATGTAGCCGAGCGGGCGAGGAGGTCGGCAGCGTGCTTGCTCGCGTTCGTGGGTACGATACGGAGGGTCTGCAAGCGGTCTCCGAACCGCTGCGAAATCGCGAGGGAGAGGTCTTCCCAGTCATGCACGTCGGGCGGGTCGTCGACGACGAGCTCGAGGTGCACGATGTCGCTATGGAGGCGCTGGATGAAGATGGCCAGGTTGGCAGCTTCACCCGTGAGCTGCAGGCTGCGCAGCTTGCCGAATGCCCTTGTATTAGCATGGTGGTGGTGGTGCTGCTGAGGAGGTGATAAGCTCGCAGAGCTCTTGCGGCGCAGCTTGGGCTGTGAGCCGCCACTGCGACGGAACACGTTCAGCTTGTCCGAGATCTCGTCGTCGTCATCGGCGGAGAAGACACCGCTGTCACGGGAAACAACAGACGAAGGCGTCGAAGTGCCGGAGCGCATGTCCACAATCTCGTCAAAGAATCCTTCGACGGCAATGCCCGATCGGCCCGTGAGATCGACGTGGAGCGTCTTGAGGTTGGGGAGGGCGGCCACCAATCGGCCCACCTCGGGCGCGAGCGCACCGGGTGCCGCCAGTGCGACCTTCTCGAGCCCGGTCTGCGCGCGGAGCAGGTGTGTGAATGCCTCGGGCAGGCCGGAGGCAGAGACGATAGACAGACGCTGGAGGCGCGTCTTGGTGTTCAGGTTCTCGATGAATGGCTCAAACGCCGGCATGCGGTTCGCGATCTCGAGCTCGAGCTCGCACAAATCGGGTGTGATAAACATCTTGCAGCGTTCGAGGCCGGCGGCGGTCTCGACCTTCCATGTGAGGTGACGCAGGTTAGGGAGGATGTACGTGTATGGGCTACAGTCGTGGAAGACGGTGAAGAGTGAAGGGGCAATATTATTGGCCGCCTCGTTGTATCGGATGCGCTGCACGCGCAGGCCATACTCGATAACCTTGTCCCAATCGTTTTCAACAGGGTTCTTGGTCTATATCAAACGGGATAATAATAATTTCTTCGGTTAGCCGTCCGTGTCACGATCGGATAGAGAAGAAGGGGCGCAGTGTGAAGAAAGGGGGAGGAGATAGAGAGATAAGGATGACATGTGAAACAGAAAAACATAACATACCAAGCCTTGGCCGGGCCTGCGGGGGCGTTTCATGAGCGCCGCGGGGAAGAGGGCGACGAGGGGCAAGAACGAGTCGAGATCCCTCCAGAGGGCAGCAAGCGCAGGCTCTTGGAGTGCCTTGCAAGTGCGGGCGATTCTGGCGACCGTCCTGCGGCCACTGGGTTCGGCAATAATGATATCGAGCAGCTTGCGGGTCGCATCTGCGTCGCGTAGTATAGAGGGGAACATTTTCTGAGGCTGATACTGATATGTTACGCTATTAGAAACGTGGCTCGAGATACGCCTTTGGCGGAATGAGCGCTGGGGATGAACGGGGAGGAGAGAGGCAGAAGCGGAGAGGGAGTTGGAAGAGGTAATAGAAATTGTCGAGGTCGTCCTCAGACGTTTATAGAGCGATGGTTTGTGTTGTGGTGATGCTAAAGACGACTCGTGCGAGTGCTGTGAGCCGCGCCTTGTGTGATGATGGTGGGCGTGGTCTGGGTGGAGGGATGTTGTCGCGGTGGTAGGGCTATTGCCGCTGACTTCGAGCAGCTGAGAGGAGGTTTGCTCGAGAGAGTCTTTGTCTTCGATGTCGTTCTCGTCGGGGTTGCTACGCAAGGATTTGCGAGAGCTAGATGAGCGGATGCGCTTGAAGGCGCTGCGAATGGAGTTTCTGGCGGAGAGGAGGGGCCTCTGTTTTTTAGGAGAGTCGGAGGCCATGGTGTGCGGCTTGTGCGTGCAGGCGTGACACGGGGGGGTGAGCGCCTGTTAAGCAGTAATTGATAGCAGATGACTGGGGAAATGAGACTTCTTGGCCAACGAGGCAGCCAGCAGGATCAGGTGCAGAGAGAGCGAGGAGGAGGAGGAGGAGGAGGATGGATGATTAGGGAACCTCGTTGCAGGAGTACAAGCAGACCAGCCCAGTTCATATAACCGCCTTTTCTAGTAGTTCTTATTCGCTAATGGCCTCTCTGATGACTTGTCTCGGGCTGGCTTGAGAACCGATGGCAAACCGTTCAAGAGCAACAGGCAACAAGGGCCCATGAGCCGCCCAGGGCCACTTGTTCGGATAATTAAGCCATCATCTGTTCAATCATCTGTTGTGTGCGGCATCATGTCACGTGCATCATTAGCCACTCTACGCCACAAGCGCGTCGATAAGAGATCATGTCTACTTTACAGCTCACCAATCTCCCATGGGACACCCTCCCCTTCCCATTCCTCGTCCTCGTATCGCTCATATTCCCACTGCTCATCATCCCCCGACAGATCATCCCCTTCCTCCTCGCCCCGCCCAGTATCGCCCACACCCCACGCTTCCTGTCGCCGCACCACCATGCCTCCTGCCGTCAACGAGGCCTGCAATGCGGCAGGCGGCTCCAGCGACAATACGTCACGTAGCCGATCCGGCAGGCTGACCGTAAACGTCGAAGCTTCCTCCGTACGTTTGCCATGTGCCCGTGCGTAATGATAGGCCTGGCCATGTCGAGACAACACGCCCAATCTATTATCTTCATCTTCATCACCATCAACATCTTGTTCCCCTTCTTTTCCTTCTTCGACATTCCCTCCCTCCTCGCCCTCCTCGGCATGTTTTGTGGATGATGGACGCATGTGTCGTGAGACCAGCTTGACCTTGACTGATAAATCCTCGCTGCCACTGCTCTCCGATGGCGAGGGCGATCCTGATTTCGCCTTACCCCCCTTAGTACTGCTGCTTGACATCTTTGTCTTTTTCCTAGATCCTGCTGTCACTGTCTTCCCCTTGTTGCTCTTCCCTGTACCATCCTTGGCTGGTGGAGAAGGCGGTATAAATCCTTCCGGAGATGCTTCTCGCCCTCCTCCCTCGTTCGTGCTAGTGGCCGTAGACGCTTGTCCAAGATCGCCCATGGCAATCTCTCGCGGCCGCTTCGATGCTGTGCGCACGAGATCCGAAAACGAAGGCGCCTTCTCCAAGCTGCCCAACTTGGTGAGTGCACCGCCTTGAATGCTCCCTATGCCATTCCTAGTCCCTGGAAATGGAGCCTTGGACGCCGCCCCCGATGACAACCGCCGTGATGGCACTGCATCTGCTTCATCAAATAGGTGTTTGAACGCCTTGGACTTGCCACTGCTCCCTACGGGCGCTTTGACGGGTGAAGCCGCCAATACGTCTTCCTCCTCCTCATCATCCTCTTCGTCAGAGAACGCCAGGGGTTTCTTCTGCGCACTACCACCGCGTAATACGGGAAACGCCAATGTCGTCTGCGAAACCACGCGCACCCGTTTCTTGTTCGGCGAGGGCGATACTGGCTCTCCGCGCAGTCGCTTGCGTGCGCGCAGGACGGCGCTGGAAGGGGCGTCGAGCGATTGCTGCTGAGCTTTTGATAGCCTGTTCGCCACCATAGACGAAGAGGGTGCGGATGTTTCCAGCAGTTCATCGGGGCCCTCGGATGATATGCGCGATAGCGATGGCGCCACATCTGAAAAGGGATTATCATCATCGTCTTCAGAATCGCCTCCATCTCCCTCGTAGATCGTTAGTGGTTGTGTAGCCGTACGAAATGAGAGCGTTTTTTTTGACTTTTTGGTCGGAGTCGCGAACGGATTGTTGTTCTTGGCGTGTGTATTCCGCGAGAGGGACGAT
The DNA here is from genome assembly GCA_018343915.1 of Agroathelia rolfsii. Lineage (NCBI taxonomy): Eukaryota > Fungi > Basidiomycota > Agaricomycetes > Amylocorticiales > Amylocorticiaceae > Agroathelia > Agroathelia rolfsii. Next base: position 3,022,315 of record JABRWF010000001.1, on the reverse strand, counting down.
GATGAGAATGACGTCGATGCGATGTTCAGAGAGGTGGTGGTGGTAGTGGTGGTGGTGGCGATGGTGTTCTTGGAATGACTCCGCGATTTCGTAGGTGAGAATGGATTATAAGACGCGAGAGGTGTCGTGCTGCTCACAGCATCGCTGCGTTTCGACGGCGACTTGAGGACAGAGGCAGACGTAGACGCGTTCGATTGTGTCTCTTTAGCTTGTGCCGGTGGGAGTAGGATGACGCCATCGGCTACGTCTTTGTGTCTAGATGAAGGGGCAGTAGACGTGGATGTCGACGCAGATGGTTGTGCTTCTTTGGAGAGTTTCTTGTAGAGTTTGTACTTGGAAGCTGGCGCGACACAAGCAAAACTCTCAGTAGTGATTCTTTAAAAAGGAGTGTGTAGATGCCATTTTAGGGCCTCCCTCTCTTCTTTCCTACTATATTTGGAAGCGGAAGAGAGACAGAGAAAGGGGGGTACCAGTGGCCGAGGAGAGGGGGAGGAGGGGGGGAGAGATGAAATGAAGTGAGTGCTGACCCATGTCTGCGTCCTTGATGTCCTGCACGGACGGATGCCTGCCGTGATCAGACTTGAACTGACGTTCCCATGCTTTAATTTCTGAGCGAATGGCGCCCAAGTCCATTGTAGCGTATAATATAGAGGAGAGGAGACAGCACAGCACAGCACACAAGGCCACTCAGCTATATAGCACTAACTAGTAGAGTAGTAGCAGTTCACCCGCACACACGCACACCACTTTGAGAGAAGGTACTGGGGCGATCGGAAGCAAATCGCGCCCACGTGATCATCGGAAGCAATCAGTGCCGTCATCTTTTTGTTTTAATCGTCGACTTTGTATTTCATCCTCTCGTCGTCCGGGAGGGGCAACGCCGTCATCTTGTATCCCCCTCCCCCCCTCCTCCTGGTGGCTGCTACTACTACTACTACTACTACTCTTGTATGCCGACCATCACCATCTCTGTCTTCTGCTCCATCTCCATCATATACGCAGCTCTGACAAGACAGATCCTATAGCCTTTTTTCATTACCACCCGCTGCTTCCTGTGCGCAACAAAGCCTCTTTAGGCATCCGAGACCCAGCTCACGACCATTCAGGCGCGCGCTGACTTGTAATCTAATCTTTCCTCCTTCCCTCTCTCGGCGACCCTGCTAGCTATATAACTCTTCATCTGCTACTTTTCTTCTCTCGAGTTCTGATCTCCCTCACTCTGACTCTGCCACTCACCCCATTATGTTGAGGCTGCGCAACCCCTCACCAGAGGATTTAGACCCACCGCCGGCGTACACAGACAGCGACCCGGCGTTCTCTCCGGACCCGATGGACAATCCGCATTTGTACTCCTATGCCATGGACGCCTCAAATGTGGACGCCAAGAGCTCTCATCTCCCACGAGCGCTTATTGATGACGAGAAATCGCGGCTCAAGCGTGCACACCAAAACACTGCATCTATCAGTGCCAGTGCTGCTGCGGCAGCCACCATGGGCGAAGAAAAGACGAAGAGGCCTCCCGCTGCTGTGCATACTAATCACCAACATCACCATCTCTCATCACCACCGCCTCGTATTACGGTTGCCCCTTCTTCATCCGCAACTTCCACGTCCACCATGGCAACGTCGTTCAGGTCGAGCTTCGTCTCCTCTTCTTTTTCTTCTTCGTCTTCTTCATTCTCTCGTCTCTCGCCACCGTCGCTATATACCGGTTCGCCAAATTCACAGACCTCGTTGGCAACCTCCACAGGGGGATCATCACCTTCCTCCTCTCCCGAGGCTCCTCCTGTCAAGATGCCGCCCGCCTCTTCATTACTCTCATCGCCACCACCTAACAAGGCACCGACAACGACAATGACGGCGGAATCGAAACCGGTGCGACCATCCATAACGCCACTTGCTCCGCGCCGGTCGAGATCTGTCCCACGCGGCGGCCACGGCGGTGCTTCGTACGACCTTGACCGTATCGACGAGTTAGACGAGTCTGACCCGCTCGGAATGGCGTTCCATCATGGGGGACCTTACGAGGCTATTAGGGCGCAGAAGCTGAACAGTGTAAGTTTTTCCATATCCTTTTTCCCATTCCCCTTGTTCCTCTCTATTGGAAGTGTGCGGCGTGTATGTCTCTATTTGTCGTTCTCTGGCCTGGGCGCGTTCACGTGCCCATTTAATCCGTCTCTTCCTTTGCCCTCGCGCGCGAATTTCTACAATTTAAACGTTGACCCGAATTCATTTGCTCATTCATTTGCTACAGCCATCGAGCAAGAAAGAAGAGAAGCAGCTGTGGCCGGGCCAACACGAATGGCAGAAGCTCCCTTCCAACCAGCAATTTTCACTTGATGTTCCGCTGGGACTCAGGCCAGGCCAGATTCTCCCTATGGAAATCAAGCGTATGTATGACACATCATCGCCGCCGCCACCATCATCTTCGTCATTATCATTATCATCATCAACGGCAGCAGGAGGTATGCATCCACATGATCGACAATATTTGCGGCCACCACTGCCTCAGGATGCTCGCCACCTTTATCAATCGGCGCAGGCGCCGCCGCCGCCACCGTCATCGGGGGCAATGGTCGGTACAGATACGGATGACACTGCGTATATGCGTTCGCATATAGCGCCCTCGGCTTCGGGAGAGCGAGAGAGGCACCAGCAGCAGCAGGTCCAATACGGCGATTATTATCGTATGGGCCGCTCGCTGCATCGGCATGTGATTCCGGAAGATAGTGCCCGTCCCAAAGTGGTTGGGGTACAGCCTATTCCCCCTCCGCCTCCTTCTCATGCCCTTGCCCTTGCCCCTGCCACCGGTCACGTTCATCGTCCGCCGATGGAAGTGAATACAAATGCTGATCCTAGTGTATCGTTTTTACCTTCGTCGTCAGCGGCTGCTGCTGCACAGGACCGCTTTGATACGGTTCAAGAGAGACGAAAGGAGGGGGAGGAGGATGTCCACGTTCGTGCTTTGGCACATGTCAAGTCGTCTTATTCCATGAAGCAGCAACAGCAACAGCAGCATCCTCGTGCGGCGGAGATAGCCGATTCGGTTTCAATACCGCAACAGGTCGTGACGCAACCCACCCGTGCGGCAACTCCTATGATCATGCATGTGCCAGAGGGGGAGGAAGAAGAAGGGGACCAACGAGAGGTATCAGAGCTGGCGTATATGCGGGCCGGTGCGACACCCTCCCCAGCACCAGTACAGGATACTGTACATATGTCTACGCTCGCAGCAGCAGGGCTACTAACGTCGTCGCGCGCTAATCGTGCTCACTCACGCTCGCCGTCTTCTTCTGGTCATCAGCAGTCGTCGTCGGTGCCTGGGGCGACTGAGCATGCAGTAATTACTGTCCCCGTTCGTTCACCATCACCGCACGAGTATGCGTCATTGCACCCTCAACCTTCATTTCATTCACACCAGACTTTGTCGTCGTCTACGTCATCATCTTCCGCCGCACATTCTCGGCAGGCATCTGAGCCTGCTCATCCTTCTTCTGCGCATCACCAATATCATCATCAGCAGCAACAAGACGCCTATAGGACTGTCAACGATCTTTCTCCTTCTCCTGCTCCTCCTTCCGTGCAACCGCCTACGAGGGCGCACACCGTCTCCTACCAGCGTACCCCTGCACAACAACAGCCTGTCCAGATGCGTGCCGCCGCCGTCGCCGTTGCTCAACAATCGGCCATCCCACCTCCCGAAATCCGCATGCCCGCGCCGTCGATCGCTCCCACCGCCTCCTCTACGCGCTCGCGCCAGCCCGCGCACGTTCCCAAACGGCTCGTCATGCCGACGCCACTCAACCCTGCCGCACAAGGCAGCATAGCGCTCGCCAACGCGGCCGCGCTGCATGCGCAGCAACAACAGCACCAGCCACACGCCGAGGCGTTCCTCACGCAGCACCATGTGCATTTCAACGAGCAGCAGCAGAGCAGGGCGAAGGATTCGGCAGCGTATGTTGCCCGTGCGCGCGATATTCCGATGGCGGATGGGAGTAGGAAGGTGTTGCGGAAGCGGACCGTTACCGGCGCTGAACAGGATCATCACCATCACCATCAGCAGCAGCAATTGCAACAGCAACAACAACAACAACAACAACAATCTCGTGGGAGGTCGTTGTCGCTTTCGTTTGGGAGAGGAAAGGAGAAGGAGAAGGATGATAAACGCCTGGGTCATGCTCATAGTCATGGCCATGGTCACAGTCCATCGCCGCTCCAGCAATTACCCCAGCAAGTGCAAGCGCAGCCGCTGCAGCCGATTGTGCAGCGTCAGCAGGTGCAGTATCAGCAGCAGAGTCAATACCCGTATCAGTACCAACAACAACAGCAGCAACAGCAACGACAGGCGGCACCGCAGATAAGGACGGACATTATGACTTACGCACCGTCCAAGGAGCCTTGGGTCTTCCATCACCATCATCCCCAACAGGCGCAGCAGTATACACAGGCACCGGTGGCGACGACGACGACGAGGACAAAGACGCGCGCCCACGCCTCTCAGGCTCCTCCCGTGCAGAGAAACGGCAGTGTGGCAGCGAAGAACATGGTGCCGTCCCAGATTGACTCTTCTCCTTGGGTACATGTGTCGCCTGTGTTGCACCCTGTGAAGGGGCTCCCTACCACAGCCACTGTTTTTGCTGTCGCTGATAGACGCGAGATGGCGCCATCGTCGAAAGGCAGGCGGCTAAGTAAGCAGCGTAGAGGTGATGTTTGAGCAGGGGGGTACATCAATCAACTTTTTTCTCTCTCTGTTATCATATCTACTTAACGATTTGTTCTCTCTTCTCCATTTCCCTTTCTTCCACCATTTCCGTTTTTGTTTTGATTATTTCTTTATTTCTTTTCGCTTTGTTATTACTTTTTTTATTTTTTTCTTCTTCAGTTCTCGTTATTGTTTTCACGCTTCGTATTCCATGATGCTTTTGTTTCTGTAACATCCACCATCTCCCCTTGTCCTACATGATTACGATCCTTTCCCATAGTCTCAACACGAACACACCACAGTCAACTTAGTATACGTACCAATACACCCTTTATTGCCTTTTTCGTCCCTCTTGATTTCTACTGTAGTCCATAAACTCAACCCAACATTCACAACCAATATCCATCTCCATGTATCGTTTGTATCATCCAGTTTTTTGTTTTGTTTTGTTTTGTTTCTTTTGCTTTGTCTAAACGGCTCTGAAAAAAAAAGCCGCTCGTTTTTCCATCCCACTAGACTTTTTTTTTTTTTTTTTTTTGAATATTCGAACATTCTTTGTGCAGAACGTAGTGCTTGTGCTTTTTTGTAAGAAATAAAATGAAGATAGAATTTTTTTTTTTTGTATTATCGTTTCAGGCAAACGCTGGCTAAACGTGTATGCTAAGTAGTTGTAAGCCTGAGTAATTCGTAAAAGGAATTATCCATATGGGATGGGAAGAAAAAGCTAGTAGGGAAAATAGACGTAATATCGTTGGATAGAAGAAAAAGAATTGCGTTGAAGCTCTGTGAAGTATTGTATTCTAGGTAGAGGAGGAATTCCTGGGAAGAGAAAATACCGTATCGTGTAATGGTAATAGCGTTGAGGCTAAAAAAGGAAGAATCGCAGTGTAAAGAAATTTAAGAAGTCTACCGCAGCCCAAGAAAGTAAGACGAGAATGAAAGTGAAAGAGCATGAACTTTGATATAGTTGTATTTATGAAGATGAAATGGTTTCCTCGACGGATGGGCAATCGCACTGCAACGAGTATTTTCAGAATCGTAACCGGGATAATGGACTTGAAGGGTGTTAACTTACAACTAGATTGAGATCGCCATAGGCTACACAGCAGGGATGTCCGTTAGCAAATACTTTCTAAGCTATGATGCATTATAGCTCACCATCATCGATCCTAGAGACAGTGGGCCAGAACTTGCGCTCGTGGAGCCATGGCATAGGGTACACAGCAGCCTCCCTCGAGTACGGACTTTGATAAAAACTCTTCAGCGTTGAAGAAATTCGGAGACAGTATTCCAGAACTCACCGGTTCCACTCCGCATCAGAAGCAAGCAAGACCGACATGGGATGAGGCGCGTTCTTGAGCAGGTTGTTATCCTTGGGTTGCTTGCCCGAAATAATGTCATCCGCCTCCTTGCGGATCTGGATCATCGCATCGCAGAACCGGTCAATCTCCTCCAGCGTCTCGGATTCGGTCGGCTCAATCAGCATGCAAGTTGGAATAGGCCATGAGCATGTCGGTGGGTGGAAGCCATAGTCCTGATTTTTTTTTTGTTTGTTTGTAAGAAACGAGTATTTTAGGTATCTCGAGATTTTCTCTCGCTTACCTGAAGACGTTTAGCGAAATCTGCCACCTTCAATCCAGCAGCCTTGTCAAACTCGGCGAGGTCAATGAGCAACTCATGCGCGACGTGACCGTTCCCGTTCTTGTACCGCAGGCTGTAATGTCCGGACAAACGGTGAGCCATATAGTTGGCATTCAGTAACGCCACTTTGGAAGAGTGCGCGAGACCATTTCCGCCGAGCATCTTGATGTACGCCCACGAGATAAGGTGAATTGACGCGCTACCAAATGGCGCCGCAGAGACGGCGTCGATGGCTTTCCCGGTGCCGGCGCCACCGGTGGGTACGATTGGGTGCGTGGGCAAGAACGATGCGAGGTGCTCCGCGACGCAGATGGGGCCCACACCGGGTCCACCTCCACCATGGGGGATAGCAAATGTCTTGTGCAGGTTCATATGGCACACGTCGCCACCGCAAGTGGCGGGATTGGTGAGTCCAATCTGCGCATTGAGGTTGGCACCGTCAAGGTAAACCTGCCCACCGTTGTCGTGGATGATCCGGCAGGCTTCTTTGACGCCGTCTTCGAAGACGCCAAAAGTGGATGGGTAGGTGATCATGAATGCTGCAAGATTGTCCTTATGTTTCTCTGCTTTGGCTTTCAAATCTTCTAGGTCGAGATTGCCATCGGCGTGGGTCTTGATAGCGACCACCTTCAGACCGGCCATGACAGCAGACTTAATTGATTGTCAGTATTCTGTAAAAACAGCGCAAAAGAGAGGCGACGAACGGCAGGATTGGTACCGTGAGCACTATAAGGGATGAGACAAATATCGCGATGGCCTTCTCCACGAGATTCGTGATACGCTCTAATAACAGAAAGGCCTGCGTACTCGCCAGCGGCCCCCGAGTTGGGTTGGAGGGAGCAAGCATGGAAGCCGGTGATCTTACAAAGATCGGCCTCGAGTTCCTAACAATGGCATCCGCATTAAGATCAATAACATTTGATGAAAACATGAATAGACAATACCTTGATGATTTTCTCATAACCCTTGACCTGATCTTGAGGGGCAAACGGATGTACTGAGCCAAACTCGGGCCAAGTGAGCGGAATCATGCTAGTCGTGCTGTTTAGCTTCATGGTACAGCTGCCAAGAGGAATCATGGCATGTATGAGGCCAAGATCTTTTTGCGCGAGCTGATTGATGTAGCGGAGCATCTCTGTTTCGGAATGATGTTTGTTGAAAACTGGATGCGGGAGGATCTCTGACGTGCGCTGTAGTGTCAAAGGGAGTGCGGTCGATGTGACGGGATTAAAATCAAATATCTTTGATGTGCCAAGATCAAGAGCCTGCCAAGCAAAGATCTCGAGGATCGTCCTGAATTCCGCGGCGCCCACGCTCTCATCGAGCGTAATGCCGACATGCTTGTCGTCGATACGACGAAGGTTCACGCCAAGTGACTCGGCTTTAGCGTGGACATCCGCAACGGAAAGACCCGTGGGACTGACGTCAATAGTGAGTGTGTCGAAGAAATTCTTGTTCACAACTTCAAACGACGAGCCTTCGACGAAGTTCTTGAGCACACGAGTCAAACCATGAACCTTGCTGGCAATTCGCCGCAGTCCAGTAGGGCCATGATAGACAGCATACATGGCTGCCATGTTCGCAAGAAGAGCCTGACTCGTACAGATATTGCTAGTCGCCTTCCTGCAACAAATGAGTCAGATACAGTGACGAGAGTGATTAACAATATATAAACATACTCTCGTCTGATGTGCTGCTCACGGGCTTTGGGAATCCAGCTTAGATGACGATAGAATACGAATGATAAATCGATCACTTACTCTGCAAGGCCAAGCGATAGGCTGGTTTGCCGGTAGTGTCCTTACTGCGGCCAATAAGCCGACCCGGCATCTTTCTCTTCAACTTGTCTGTCACCGCAAAGAAGGCACCGTGCGGGCCACCATAACCGGCCGGCACACCGAAACGAGCAGAATTACCGAGTACAATGTCAGCACCCCATTCACCAGGAGGTTTGAGCATGGTCAATGCCAAAAGATCGGTCGCCACGGAAACTAAACCACCGGCCTCGTGGATGACTCCGGTCAATTGCTCGTATTCAGAGATGTTGCCATTGACATCAGGATACTGGAGAAGAACTCCACACGTCTCCGATAAGATTGAGGAGTCCTCGTTCAGAGATAGAGCGTCACCCTGAACGAGTTTGATACCGAAGCCCTTGGCACGCGTACGCAATACGGCCAGGGTTTGGGGCAAGACTCCATTATCGATGAAAAAGATATTTTTCTTCTGACCCGATGCAACATATGCCATAACCATTGCTTCAGCAGCGGCAGTTGCCTCGTCGAGCAAAGATGCATTGGCGATATCCATGGACGTGAGGGACATGATCATGGTCTGGAAATTGACGAGGGATTCCAAACGTCCTGGGGTACGTGATTGAGCATCAAGACACTTACAGTCTCAACTACCAGCAATTAAATTACCTTGAGCTATCTCTGGTTGATAGGGGGTATAAGGCGTATACCATGCAGGGTTTTCCATAACCTTAAGTTTGAAGCACCTTGTTCAGCCTTTTCACTAAGGGTTATATCAGACGAATCCATCCTTACATTACGCAAAATCACAGGTGGGACAACAGCGTTGTGGTATCCCATGCCTATGTAACTCTTAAAGGACTTATTTTCACGACCCAAACTCTTGGCTCGCGCCAGCAACTCAGACTCGCTGAAGGCTGGGATGGAATCGTCATTGATAGACTTAGAAGAGACGCGAATGGTCGGAGGCACAGTCCTGTCGATGAAAGTTTCCATAGACTCAAAGCCCAGCTTTTTTAGCATCAGAGAGGTATCGTGGCTATCGGGTCCCACATGTCTCTCTTGAAAAATATCAAGAGGAGCCAACAGCGAAACAGCAGCGCTGCGATTTGAGGCAGGAGATGCGAGAAAACGCCTGCCAGCGAGGAAGAGGGTCCTCTTTCTCGTGACACCTGAGCAGAGACGCAGGGTTGACATGGGTGGGATGTGGTCAAGAGTGGTCTCTGACTGTTTTGGCTGTAATAGTCCCAGACGCGGCCATTCACCGAGTACTTATCTCATAAAATCGCAATGTGAAAATGCAGGTTCGGGAAGACTCGGAAAGTTGGATCAGCAAGCATACAACACATCCCGGGATAGCTATCACATTGCAGATGTCCCAGAAAACGAAGGTATGCATTAGAAACAGACATGGTTGTTGGAGGACAATCAAAATCAAGTCGTGCTCTGGAAATTTGATAGCGCCTTGAACGGTCTGCCAGGTGTGCTGACCGTGGGAAAGTAAACTTTCACATCTCGTAATCCTGACATCTCATCATTCTTTTTTCCTTTCTTGGAAGTCCTTGGCCAATCAGTCGACGTAGCCGCCGGCACCGACTGTATGCGCGGACATCGTCACAGCCATACGAAAGAGTTTACGACAACTCTGTTGGATCTTCACCCAGCTGTTGAACAATCTACCTAATCCTTGAACAGATGCAATGAAGAGGACCTCGGGTCTATTGAAAATTCCGTCTCTGGCGGTACTACTCGTGATAAGTTCTTGCTCAAAACATGCATGCATGATAGTACGAGCAGTAGCCGCGGTTCTGCCGAGAGCTGAGTCATATATCACATCATTTGCTCCGTTCGTGCGCTCTCATTTAAGTGGAGAACTCAGCCCGAGATCTCTCTCCCAGACTTGGAGAGAAACCAGTTGGCGAGAGCACTGGATAAAAAAAAAAGAAGAAGGAACGCTTGCGCCGTGTTGCTTTTGATTCCTATCCATCAGTGAGAAAGAAATCACTGAGTGCTCAAGCCTACTAGGGCCCGCCAAAAATCACATCATGGTGGCATTCTTCTATGTCTTCTCATATGCAGACAGGAAAGACTGGCTCCTATACGCAATTGGGACGATTGCAGCAATGCTTACCGGCATTTCCTTCCCTGCGTATGGATTGGTTCTGCTATTTCTGTGTGATGCTAATCTTGCTCATATTATATTAGCTTAGACCTGGTGTATGGCTACTGGACGAACGGAATAACAAACCCCTCCAAGTCTCCTGATGACCTCCGTACTCTCGCTCGTAACATGTCGCTGGCTCTATTCGGCATAGGCGTGGGCCAGATCGTTATGTCCACATTGTTTTTGACCTGTTGTGCGTGACTCTTGAATATATACATAGATATATAACCAAGCAATCATTGCATTTAGTCATAATCGCCGGTTCTCGTGTAACGGCCAGACTAAGGAGAGCGTACTTGAGCTCAATTGTTCATCAAGACGCTGTATTCTTTGAACAAGTCGGCCCAGGAGAAGTGGGCACGCGGATGATCAAAGGTTTGGAAACTAATCCGATTACTCAAAGCGTCGAGATGAATTCAATAATCAAATGAATATTAGATATGGGCGTCATCAAGGCCGCTGTAGGAGAAAAAATGAGTTATATGATCTGGAGGTATGGCAATACTATATTCTCCTCATCAAGACACTCATATTTTTTAGTGCGAGCACCCTCATAACTGCGGGTATGTCGAACTTCCCCCCTTTTTTTTTTATATGCAATACCCCACTCATGCTATTTCAGTCGTCATGGCCTTCACTCGTGCGCCCCGCCTGGCCGGTGTACTTCTCTCCGTGCTTCCTGTTGGAGCATTTTTGTTTACTATCGTAAGCCGTTAAATCAAAACCAGGTTTTTATCCGTTTAGGTTCATCTCGCAATTACTAGGTGGCTCGACTTGCCGATAAAGTCTCTGCTAGAGCCCTGGACATTGAGGGCAAAGCAAGCACCTTCCTCGAGCAAATTGTGTCCAGTGTACGCATCGTACAAGCTTATGCAGCTAACAACTTCCTCTTGGCAAAATACGACAATTATCAACGCGATGTAAGTTTCTCATTATGTGCCAGCGATTTTTCTAGACTTACATGAAAAATGTAGCTGGAAAAAGACAGTTTAAAGAGAGCTGCGATCAAAGCCGGCGAAAATGCAGTGACATACCTCGTGCTAAACCTGGTATATAGCATTGCTTGTACGTTAATTTTGCTCTTTATGCCAGTATGTGTCCATCTGAAATTAACTCGCCACAGTCTGGTACGGAGGAATCGAGCGTGTCAGATACAACCTCCCCGTGGGTAACCTTTTTACCTGCTTCTGGAATTGGTTCAACGCTCTCTATGCCGTCGCAAATATCCTTCCGCACATCTCGGCTGTCATTGACTCCAACGCTGCTCAGGCTCGCATTCGAGATGAAATTCAAAGACAACCAAGCATTGATATCCGCAATGTGAATGGCCTGCGATTGGAGAAAGGATACGAAGCAGGCATCAAAGTAAATCATCTTACCTTTTCCTATCCGTCTAGGCCAACCATCAAATCCCTTGATAATGTTAGTATGGATATAAGACCGGGCGAGGTGACCGCACTTGTCGGATGTATGCTTTCCCATAAATGCCGGGGTCGGTTCTTGAAATACTAAGCCTTCATTTTCACTAGCATCCGGCTCAGGAAAGTCGACTATTAGTAGCCTCCTGCTCCGCTACTATGACCCTCCATCTTCCGCATCCACTGACGCCGAAAAACACGGATACATCGAATTTGGCGGGCACGACCTCCGCACACTCAATCTCAAATGGCTGCGCTCACAGATTAGCATCGTCAGTCAAGAGCCACAGCTGTTTACGTCCTCCATCTTCGAGAACGTCGCGCATGGCCTTACAGGCACTCCATGGGAGTATGACCCATTTAGTGGTGAAAAGAATCTAAAGGAAACTCGCGCGAGGGTCAAAGAGGCGCTCGAAATGGCGTGTGCATGGCAGTTTGTGAGTGCTTTGCCGAACGGGATGGATACGGTCGTTGCGGGTGGTAGGAATGGTGTGCTTTCTGGGGGTCAAAGGCAGCGGATTGCAGCTGCGAGAGCGTTCATTAGAAGGTTAGTGAGTTTTTGCTCAGGTCTATCACACGTCATTAACTTTATCCCCACTAGGCCTCGTGTGTTGATTTTAGACGAAGGTGCGTAAGGACTAAAAGTAGGGTGTATGCGGGGCCACTAATGAATTGGAATGAATTCAGGAACTTCGGCCTTGGACTCGGAGACAGAAGCCGAACTCATGAAGAGTGTCCACGTCCAGCAGCAAGAATATGGGATGACAACTATGTAATGTAATGCCTTTAAGTGACGGTTACGTTAATTGACCTATCTTTCGTTTCCAGTTTGATCGCACATCGTTTGAGCACCATACAGCAGGCAGATAAGATTATTGTCATGAGTCAGGGAAAGATCGAAGAAGAAGGGACATACGAAGAGTTAATTGCGAAACAGGGGGCATTTCATACACTGATCATGCACCAGACGATGGATGCAGAAGCGGAGGATACTCTTGAAGAAGTCAAAACTGAACCTTACGACAACGCTGTTGCACCCTCTGGACTTGCGCCAGCCAAAGCTATTGAAGACAATGATGATAAAACTTCGCATCTATCGCTCGAAGAGCTAGAGGATGGTTCAGATTCCTCTAAAATGATTGTTCCACGTACCATCCGAAGCTTCGCTGGTATTTTGTGGCAAGAGCGCTCCTGGATTTCATTAGGAGCATTGGGATCACTATGCTTGTATGCCGTTTCTAATTTTCGTATGTGCCGTACGAAGTGTTTATCTGAACATGAGTATCCAGAGGTGTCTCATTCCCTGTTTCGGCCTACCTCATTGGTCAAGTCATTGTTACCCTCAGTATTGAGAATGACCCTCACGCTTTGAAAACGGGAGCCAATAAATGGAGCATGTGGTTCCTCATTTTGGCTCTTTTGGATGTTTTGGTCGCCTTATGTAAGTCCTGTTTCTCACTGAGAAATCCTTCACACTCGCAGAGATATACTTAAATCGTTACAAATCACAGGCGGTTCAGCCTTTTTGGAATACGCCGCCGATAGGATCTCACGCAAGCTCCGGTTATCAAGTTTAAGATCGATCTTAGTTCAAGTATGCACAGCTAGGATAAACGTCTTTCAATAGTCACGATACCCATTGCACATTCACTATTCACAGGAAATCGGGTTCTTCGAGCAGCAGGATCAGGCTTCGGGGACGATTACCGCAGCTATCAATAATAATGTCGGTAGTGTAACCTCCATTATGGGTCTGACCCTTTCACAGCTATTAGTATCGACCGTCAAGTACGTTTATCTACCAGTGATATATAAATGTCCCAGATTAACTTAAACCTTCTTTGTACAGCCTTCTCGGTACCGTGATTATGGGTTTCATCTGTAAGTTCAAGTTCTTCTTTTTCGAAGTGTACCCGCTTATGAAGATAGCTGACCTTCACCATTAGTGAGTTGGAGGCTCTCAGTTGTAGGGTTGTGCTTGATCCCTGTCGTCTTGTTTTGCGGACTGGGAAGCGTCGTTTGGATGGCTCGCCACGAAGAAGCATCTTCGAAGCCACAGGAAGCGGCGAGTGGTTGGGCCAGTGAGCATGTTGACGCTATCAAGGCAAGTTCTAGAGTTGTCATAAAGGTGATGGCGTTTTTCAAAGACTTATATCCCCCCCCCCCTTTTTTTTTTAGACTGTTGCTGCATTAGGCCGCGAGGAGGCCATCCTAGCATACTACGACAAACAGGCAGAGATCAATGGGTTGAGCTACCGCTCTCTGTGGTTTGGCAGTCTGGCTTTTGGCTTGGGGCTTGCTAGTGTCTTGTTCACCAGTAGCATCGTCGTGGTATGTCATTATCAATAATTCGCTCTAGATGACGTTCCCCTGAACAAATTATGACATAGTGGTGGGGCAGCTTGCAGCTGATCGATGGCCGCCTCTCACTCTCCCATCTCTACGCCACCTTTGAAGCTATCGTCATTGCAGGTGTCTCTGCCAGCCGTCTGTTTACGTATCTGCCCGACCTTGCCAGGGCTGGTGGCGCGCTACAGAGCATTTCTCGCTGGGAGACACGCAAACCCAAGATATCCAAGCTCGAGCCTTTAACAGTACCAAAGCAGGTTCAGGGTAACGTCGCATTGAAGGACATCACATTACAATATGTGTCTCGTCCCAATCGAGCATTGGATGGTGTGAGCATCGATATTCAGGCCGGACAGACGGTTGCCTTTTGTGGGCCGTCGGGCGGCGGCAAGGTGAGCTTAAACTTCATCATTGTTAGAATTTTTGGAAGACTCAATCATTTCTTGTGAAGAGTACGATCTTGTCAGTTTTGAATAGGTTTTATGATCCATCACGTGGGACGATCACTCTTGATGGAGCTGACATTCGATCCATACCTTTGAATACGTATCGTAGTCAGATTGCACTGGTCAGTCAGGATGCAGTTCTGTACGATGGGACGTTCAGAGAGAATATTGAATTGGGCCACGCGGTGTCTCTTGAAGAATTGGAGGAGGTTTGTCGGTCTGCATCGATCCTTGATTTCATCCGGTCTCTGCCACAAGGGTTCGACACGCATGTTGGTTTCAAGGGAGGGCAAATGAGCGGTGGACAAAGACAGGTACGTTGCGGCAAGTTCCTGCATGCGAGTGCGGAAAAGACCCCTGACTTTTATACCGTGGCTGTGATTAAAAAAGCGTGTGTGCATCGCCCGTGCATTGCTGAGAAAGCCCCGGATACTCCTGGTGCGTATTGTTTGGCTGATCACTGATTAGATCATGGGCTGACTGCTGTGCTGGCACGTTGTTTGGGGGGCTACGTTCTCTTCTTCTTGTAGCTGGATGAGGCCACTTCGGTAAGTTTTGCACCATTTCTGTCTATTTAGTTGTCCGCCGGTTCCTCAACAATAGCTATGTTTTCCTTTTCTCCCCTTCTCTCCCGGCTATTTGATGTTTAGGCATTGGACGCGGAATCAGAACGAGCTGTGCAACAAGCCCTAGACCAGGCGTCCAAGGGACGGACGACGGTCGTGGTTGCTCACCGGCTGTCGACGATTCGGGATGCGGATGTGATCCATGTTGTGGAAGACGGTAGGATTGTTGAGACCGGGACTCATGCTAGCCTGGTGAAGAGAAGAGGGCGGTATTATGATGTGAGTGTTTTTTTTTTATCTGCAGCAGTTCTGTGGCAGTAACCCAATCTTATAACTATATTGCAGCTCGTCCGCTCTCAATTGTAGACGCTTGTATAGTGAATACTAGTTAGATGTTATGATACAGTAACCGTGACATTGATACTTCAAGTAGTAGTCACTGAACCGGCAATAGACATATCAAGCGCCGATCGAAGCAGTGCGCTGCTGGCGATCGCGCGCAAAGTCCGTTACACTGTCACACCCATATGAGTATGTCACGGCGATGCGTTCATCTAATATTAGGTATATGGCAGCAGATAAAACAGGCACTCTCCTCTCCTATTTTTTTCTTTTCTCTCTTCATTGCCATCGGTCTTGATACCCTTGGTTGACTCTTTACTGGGTTCATCGTCTCCGTTCTGCCCCCTATCCGCTAGTGAGGTCGAACTAGAGCGCTCTCTGACCACCTCCACCTCGTCAGCAGGGCATCAGTGTAGCCATTCATATACGTCACCTGTCAACACACTAGTGCACAATATAAAAAACAGACCAGCGCACTCCACCCTCCCGCTCTCTATCTTGGACAATGTCCGCCACCAGCCAAGACGCCAATAAGAGTAACACTCCCACTTTTGTCTCTGCGCTCGTATTGGGCCTCGTCGTCTTTGGTGCCCTCACCGTAGTCTTTATCGCTCTCCATGCAAAATATCGAAAGGTGTTCCAGCCTCGCTGGGAACTCTCGCCTGAGGGGTAAGCGGTGATTCCTTAAAAACGTCCCAAATATACGCTATTTCTCACTGTCTTCACTTTCTTGTACAGAAAGCGACCTCATGAACTACCCAAGGGCATATTCGGCTGGTTTAGGGATATAATACGAGAACCGAACACTACCGTACTCAACTTCAATGGCCCAGATGCTTACTTCTTCATCCGTTTTTTGCGTCTATCACTCATTCTCTTCCTTCCCTTCTGGTTCCTCACCTGGGCCATTCTCATGCCCATTGCTGGTACGGGTGGCTACGGGCAAAAGGGCCTAAATATGTTCATCATCGGCAATGTGGATACACAACACCAGAACCGCCTTGCTGCTTACATTGTTCTGGGTGTTTTGTACTTTGGTGGGTGCTTTAGTTTATCTAGAATAGCAACCGGCTGATCACGTGCCAAATCAGTGTGGATTCTTTACAACCTGCACAAGGAGTATCAGCACTTCTTTGCCGTGCGCCAGACGTATCTATCGTCCCCGGAGCATCTGGCTTCGGCGCGCAGTCGTACTGTAATTATCTCCAACGTCCCGGCCAATATCATGTCCGAGGCCTCCTTGCGCGATCTTGCCGGTGGTGTCGTTACTGGCGAGGCGGTCGAACAAGTCTGGCTTTCGCGCAAAGTGGACCACATGGAAAAGATCTTTGACGCACGTAACAAGGAATGCCTTAAGCTTGAGGCCGGTGAAACCGATATTCAGGCTCTGGCCGCTAAACGTGTCCGTAAGGGCAAAGTTCCGGCAGAGGGAGAGGGGGCTGAACAAGGAGATTTGTGGCTGCGCTACATCCCTACGAAGAAGCGTCCCACGCACCGCCTTGGATTGCCCCTCATTAGCAAAAAAGTCGATACGATGGATTACTCACCCAACTTCATTCGTGAGCAGAACCAGCTCCTGGAGACAGAACGAGCCAACTTGGCGGATGCACCTCTGGGAAATACAGCTTTCATCCGCTTCACTTCCCAGGCTAGCGCACATCGCTTCTGTGAACTCGTCCAGAAGCAGCCCGGCGGCAGACGTATCGCTTCTGGTGTTGATGTTGTTCCCGAAGAGGTAAGGCCTCCTTGATTATTAATAACTTTTGAAGCATGTCTTTGATGGTGATAATAGGTTGTCTGGAGCAACATCTCCATGTCTCCGAATATGAAGTTTATACGCACTGTTATCAGCTGGGCGCTTACAATTGGGCTGATCAGTAAGTCTTGAGCTTTCTAGAAATGATAAATTTTACTGACATGCACTTGCAGTTATCTGGCTTCCCTTGGTAGCGTTTGTGGGTATTGTCAGTAACATAAACACACTGGCCAATAGCACCTCGTTCTTGCACTGGATCAATAAAATTCCCTCCGTTGTTCAAGGCATCATTCAGGGCATCTTGCCGCCTGTGATGCTTGCTGTCCTTTTCATGCTCTTGCCTGTCTTCTTGAGGCTCATTGTCAAGCTGCAAGGCGAAACCCGTCAGAGTGAAATCGAACGCAAGGTAAGATCAATATCTGAAACTATATTTCATTGGTCAAGAGCTTATCTTTCTTCAGCTCTTTGCTCGTTTCTGGCTTTTCCAAGTCATCCATGGCTTCCTTATCGTCACCGTATCTTCCGGTATCATTGGTTCACTTAGTAACCTCACCAAGAACCCACAACAAGCACCTTCTATCCTGGCCAAGAAACTACCTACCGCTTCCATTTTCTTCCTTACGTTTGTCATTACCACCAGTCTCTCCAGCTCTAGTAAAACCAGCTCGCGTATCGTACCATTCATCATGAGCAAGCTTACTTTCCTGCGCGGAAACACACCACGCAAGGCCTACACATACGACTACAAGCTGGCTTCCATCCAACTTTCTACTGCATGGCCGCCCATTGCTCTATTGACCTGCATCACAATCGTCTACACTATAATTCAGCCCGTGCTCATTGGCTTCGGAGTCGTCGCAATAGCCTTACTCTATGTCGCCTATAAGTACCTCTTCATTTGGGTCATGGACCAGCCTACATACCTCGAAACCGGCGGCCTGATGTACAACAAAGCGCTCACGACTATTTTCACCTCGCTCTACATCGCCGAGATCTGCCTTACCGGTCTGTTCTTCCTTCTTCGTAAGAACGCCGATGGTACTGGGGGCACTGCTCCCATTGGCGTTGGCGGCGGTATCGTGTTCGCTATCACGATCGCTGTTACAGTCCTGTACCAGATCTGGCTGCAGCACAAGTACAGCCTGCGTCGCCTGACCTACCTCGACCCGAGCTACGTCACTACGAACAGTAACGAAGATGCTGCTGGTTCGGACGCAGAGCTCGTGCGCCAGAACCGTGTTGAGCAGCAGCAGAAGCATGCGGGTGAACCGTACGGGAACACGACTGGTCTGCATGAGCGCGCATTTGATAACCCGGCGACATGGAAGCCTCAACCGGTGATTTGGATCGCGGATGATACATTGGGCATTGGTCGCGCGGAGGCGGACAAGCTCAATGCGGAGGGTATTACTGCAAGCACGACTTATACGCAGATGGATGCGCAGGGCAAGACATTTGTGCAGCGTAGCCCGCCTGATGAGGTAAGGAGTTCTGATTTCATTGTTGCCCAGCGCCTGGATTACTGATGCATCTCTTTTCATTTCTTTACAGGCATGGTATGGTGGTAGCTCAGCGTAAGCTGTTCAAGATATCAAAAATTCTCGAGTGATCTCCTCAGCCGGCCTATACATACACATTTCCTGGAAACTTCTGTTTGTTCTTCTTGATCCCTCCCATTTCTCTTTCTCTCTGTGTCCTCCCTACCAATATCTTGTCCCTTTTACTGTTCTTGGACCACTTAGTGTACCTCAAGTCCTTACCTTTTTGTAGCTCGATTGATACAATCCGTCTTGTACGAAGTTGTACCGATCAGCCAACCGCGTTACGTTCACATGTCATGACTCCTGAAAGCTTTTCTTGCCTTCCTGCCATTGTATTTGTTGTAGTTGATGACCAGAGTAGCGTTTTATACCCTTGTCCCCAAACATGGCCATACTTTTTTTTACTAACGATTTTTACAATATATTTTGCGATGTTAACTGAATGACAATAGGGGGATGAAAGAATATAAGAGCAACGACAGGCTGAGTAATCCTATTCTAAGCAATACCTACCCAACTCGCCGACCTAGCCGTCCAGTCCGGCATCGATCATTTCCGATATCCACCCACTCAACACCTCCTCTTGCGCTGGCATCTTCACGTTCTCCAACAACCGTCTAACACCAACAAACGCCCGACGCCCGCGCCTCTCTCCCGCGCGCTCGTGCTGGCCCTCTTCCTCCCCACCAGCGCCACCAACGTCGATATCCATTGCATCGCCAACAGCGCCGTCCTCCGCCGACGGCACTTCCTCCTCTACGATACCGGGGAAACCAAAGTGGTCCGCGTCAGGCTTGGGTGCGACTTCACGCCCGGTGACGAACGAGGCGCGGAAGAGGAGGCGGATGCAGAGCAGGGCTGTCAGCGCCGTTGAGGAAGGTGTTGCGCTGGACGAGGCGCGTGTGTAGTTAATTACCGTTCGGCCCGGGGGCGGGAGTGGCCGGGACGTTTTCGGACTGCCGGTGGTGGCTGTCGCTCCTGCCTCTACGCCGTTTTGAATCTGATTGTTGGAAGAGGGGAGAGGACGACTGCCGAGATGCGTGAGGACGTGCTGGCGAAGTCTCTCTTTGGATGGGAGTGCCGTAGTGGGACAGGTGTGCCAGAGACATGCATGACTCTGACCTGCACTCTCCTCGCCCTGCGTAGTTGCTCCGTTGGGCTGGGTCTGATTTTGATCTTGATCCATGATATGCTCCTGGGTGACATGCTGGTATAGCGCCGAGAGCGACTCGCATGAGGCACCACACGCCCCTCGTTGCCAGAGACAGACAAACATGTCCTTGTTATCAACAATATCTGTCCGCCGGATGACGCCACGCACAACGAACTTGGGGGGTGGGCCAGGGAGAACCATGGCCTGTGCTTGCGGGAAGACGGTGCTGACATTTTTTATCACGTCGGATGCGACCAACATGGGGAAACGCTCCTGATGCGGTGCGAATGCGTCCTTATATAGGTTCCAAAAGTCAACTTGAGTCAGCTCGCCTTGAGGAGAGGCGACAAACATGAGACG
The DNA here is from genome assembly GCA_018343915.1 of Agroathelia rolfsii. Classification (NCBI taxonomy): domain Eukaryota; kingdom Fungi; phylum Basidiomycota; class Agaricomycetes; order Amylocorticiales; family Amylocorticiaceae; genus Agroathelia; species Agroathelia rolfsii. Next base: position 3,002,123 of record JABRWF010000001.1, on the reverse strand, counting down.
CATCCTGTAGTGTTTACCTTGCGTCAATCTACAAATGACGATTTTGAATCAAGGAGGGAAAAAAAACGTACCAATCAAAACATCTTTGTGGTTCCCCGCTAGGGAGAAGCATCTCCAATTCCTCTGAAGTCAGATCATGGACTCTGGTAGCGTATTCTGGGGGTGTTACAGCCTTGACTTCGCTCGTGATATCCTCTTCTACTTTTTCCTCGATCTGCTCGCTTATCATGAGGTTTACCAACAGCTTGAGCACGCTCGGCATATCCTTGTGGAGCAAGAAAGATTTTGTCATGCCCGGATGGCTAAGATATGAGTACAGATAATTGACTGCGGCATCTACGAGTTGCTTATCGACAAAGAGTGGCAGATATTGCAGGGATGCGCGGAACGTCGGAGAGTCTTCCGTGATACGGTGCAGGTTTGATTGGTTGTTGGCGTAAATGGCATTCAGGCAATTGAATGAGGAAATTATCAATGATCGGTCCTTGGAAGATCCGGCTAGCTCATCCAGAGGTTTTATGGGGTCATCTTGAGAGTCAGGTGTTTTTGGAATGGGTATGGAAGGGATGATAGTGTACAGCAGGTCAATTGCATGCAACAGAAATTCGATGTTGGTTGACGAATCAGGGTGAATGTTGTGTAGGATCGAGACAATGAGACGTTTGGCTCGTGGTGACTTGCCCAGTTCCGTGGCATTGGGTTCATTGGATGCAGAATTTCGTAAGACGAAGAGCGAATCGAGGGCGTGTCTGGTGTGTACAGCCTGTACTGGGTCGAGAGAGAACATGCCCTGTGTTTTAGCGATCTTTTGGGCACCCTCACGCACGTAATATTCAGGCCACTCGTAGAGGGCCTCTGTCAGGCCTGGGATTGCCTTGAGAAGAAATTGTTCATTGTGACAGAGACGACATAAACGGTCAAGTGCCCATTCGATCTCAGAGTCTATGCCAGAGCGGAGAGACAACAACATGCGGTTGTTAGGCGTCGTCTCTGTGTACCATCCTGGGATCGCACATGTCAGGTAATGTGCTCTGAATCGATTCAGAAGACAGATACGCTACTTTCATAATCATCAGAGGTGTTTGCCTGTGTCCTCTGAGCAGTCCCATAATATTTTGTAGCAGCGGCGTAGGAATTCGAAGTCATTGGACGCGTCTGTTACAGTGTCACAGACCGCGTCTTGTCACGCGTTTTCTCTTCTTTCTGCAACTCGCAATCAATCATCCGGCAAGCATTTATCAGGGCTCATCCATGCTGCAATAATTTAATTCTGGACAGGGGGCCTAGGCACTACAAGGAGATATTTTATCAGTGATGAATCCAGTTGCCATGAGAAATAGTCAGCATGGGTGAGTCAGCATCTGCTTCCGGACCAGCTGTTGCATCACCCTTTATTTATGGCAGACTCGGTGCGCCCTTACTGGCGAGTCCCTGTCCGCCCCTAGGCTCGTTCTCTCCCTCTCTCTCTTTCACCATGAATCTCTAACTCCGAGCACTGCCCAAAATATTTTAACTCGCGTTCAGCAGCTCTCCTACGTATCCTGTGAACACAGCCAACCCCATCACAGACTATTGATGCTCCCATTCGACGCTTGATTACCACTTTGGAGACTCCGAGTCAACATGCAGCCAACACACAGACAAGGCGCCAACTTGAGCAGCAACGTTCAGCCAGCTGGAATGACTAGAGCAGCTAGTATTAGTTCTCAAGAGGCAACTCGTCCAACAACCCCCATTCACCAGAGTACTTTCCTTACCCATATTCACCATCTATTTCCACATCACGCGCTCTTCCACGTCAAGCTCCACATACACCAGATTTCCAGTGTACCACTCGTACGGGGAGAATTTGGCGTTCGATGGAAATTCAGGAAGGCGCAAGCAAATCGCTCAGGCGGATTCCTTCAAAAGGTCAAACCAAAGGGCAAGGAGAGAGCCATGCAGGCATCACCAGGGCCCTCGAAGCCCCGAGATCTGAGCGACGATAGTGATGATGACAATGACAACGACACAAACGATGGCTCACAGACTTCTCAATCTGGTCTTGTGCCAGCAGTCGTGGTCACATCGGACATTCATCCCACCCGCAGTTTCTCCTCCAGCAGCTCGGCATCTTCAGCTCTAATGGATAGCAACATCTCGATGAACTCTGCTCATACTGCTGCATCCCATACCAACGCCTATGCTAAATCAGGTGCTCGTCGTGCATCGGATAATCAGTCGATATCATCTGCCGCGCCACGGTCCCCGACTCGCGAAAACATGACCTTTGATAGTTCCGCTGAAGGATACTCCGCACCACTTGGAATGACGGCGTATTTGCCCCTAAGAGAACACGGCGTCAATTGGGAGCATACCGTGAATGTCGTCGTTCAGATGGCCATTGACCGCGATACGCGAGAATTGCAAACCAGTCCACTGAAACTGGTCGTATTACAAGTAAGGGTCTAGACCTTCACTTCCTTTAATAATACATCCCCATATGTCTCACATTGCTTCTCGCCAGCGAGTCATACCAGGCGATATCGATGCTCCTAGCAATCCCCGCCTCGGAGCGGTTTATCTTAATCTTGCCGAATATGTTAACGCCGGCTCGGTAACTCGCCGATACCTATTACGAGAAAGCAAGACGAATGCTACGCTTCGGGTGAGCTCCTTTTTTAGTTAATGTCTGCGTGTGGAAGCGTTCTATATTTTAATGCTCAAACATAGCTGACCATTGAAGTTAATCATGTCGGCGGAGAATCTTCATATATCGCTCCGCCCCTGCCAAAGGGCGAGATCTTCGGCGGTGTAGCGGGTATACTCGAGAATGATGTCTATCGGACACGCCCACGTACACTAGAAGTTTTAGATACCCTTTCCCTGCGGCATTCGCAGTCTCGTTCGAATGCGAGCACGATCAAGAAACCTTTACGTGCTTCCGATATTGACCTGGACCACATTCCATCGACGGTTGGCCTGAGGGCGACCGAGGTTCTGATCGAGGCACTTTTTAATCCTGTGCCGAGCACCTCTCAGCGCCCATCGCCGTTCACGTACTACGCGCCGTACCCCTCTAGACGGGGCAAGCTCGACACCGGCGATGGCACCCTCCCGCCTGGTCCCGGTCCCGCGGAGTCAGTTGCTAGCTTCGAGAGTATGGACAGTGCATTCGTGTCCGTGAAGAGTGGCGTCTCTGGCGAGGACGGTAATGGTGAAATCGAGTTTGGTGAGACCACGGCGGCCCAGCGCAGGGCCCAGCCAGTCAAGTCCTGGTGGGGTAGGAAAGTAAGTAAGGCACGGCCCGCTACTCCTGTCGTATAATTTTCGTTTTCTTGGTCAGGTGTTAGGACGTGAAGGAAGAGGTGTGCTAGCGGAGATGCAAGTGAAATACCCCCTTTTTCCGACACAGATGAGACAAGCAAGAAAACGATTGCTTCATTTTCATCACACTTATTCCCTATTTCCTGCGCATATACGCGCACGTATTATTATCTCTTCACCTTCACTCATTTTTTATTTGTGGATTATTTACACGCTATCACCACTCCTTGTTTCTTTTTTTCTTTTCGGCTTTATTAATTTACCGATGGCTTGGACTAAATCACTCATTTCCATATGAATACTCTGTATACTTAAATATGATCAATACCCGTTTTCTTCCTTCTCTGTGTGGTAAATGATGTGAATAAGTGTGCATAAATACAGGATACTTCACAAACAATCCAAAATAATCTGAGTGCTTCAAAAGTTCAATGCTATACATCTTCAGGATACATTGCCTGCAGTTCAGGACTGGGTGCAAACCTCCGCAGACCATCTTCGGCCATCTTGACGCCCTCGAACCATCTGTCCAACGACGGCGTTTTCTCCCTAAACTCGCGTGCTAACTTCCACGTCAGATCTCGTGGTTGGATGTTTTGCTGTGCAACGTCTGCAGAGTTTAGGTATTAGCGTCTGTAATCTTTGAAGCGCCCTATGTGATTATAGTACGTACATCGTGTAGCACCCAAAACATCTGTCACCTCGTAGAATGGCTGGCCTCGACCATCTGACAGGCTATCGACGTTCCATCTCCGTATCCAAGAATCATCGGCCTCGCATTTAGACTGTTTGTTGATTCAAATTAGCGCGGACTTAAACGAAAGAAGATAGAGAGAAGGGGATGTCATCCGTCGACGACGAAACGACCAAAAAGATGAAGAAAGGAAATACTTGCATCCCAACCCGTGATACATCCATCATATTTATGCATCTTATGATGGAATACCGTCCCAACCTTAAACAACACACGCGGATCACTTCTAGGCTTTCGCACATCCACATCCGGTGATCCATAATATTCATATGACGACTGCAGCGCGATTGCAGCACGATGGCTCAACTGCGGCTTCAGCCCGTCCAACAGCACCGCGCGCGCATCGAGCGGGAACATGCGCGTGTGCGCACACAACTGTTGACAACTCTGTATGTCGTCCGTGCAAAGTGCGTCGGCGCACAGCGCAGCGTACATGGCCGATGTGACAAACTCGACGTCGGCTACAGTCCGGAGCTCCCGGCGTGCGAGCTCGAAGGAGGTGAAGATATTGCGTGTCGCACGTAGGAGCATGTCTTCCGTATATGCGGGCGCGAGCACGTCGGCCGGGCGGCCGAATTCGTCAGCCTGCAGGCGAGCCATGAGGATTGGTAGGTCATCCTCGTGTGAGAGGACGGCATGCTCCTCTGAGTCGTAGACGTCGACAAAGACTGGTTTCTGGGGTATGGTTGGGTTCGAGACGCGAGCAATGACTCGGCCAGGGACGTTGACTGGCCAGGCTCGAAAGTTGAGGGCATCAAGTAGTGAGACGAAGACGCTGACAAGGGGTAGTGGAATCGTTGGGTTGTAATGGTAATGGTGAGGGAAATGATTCAAGAGTGCATGAAATTCGCTTCCTGTTAGTATAAGCAAGGATATTACGGTTAATACGAAGAGAGACAAAAGACCACAAGTATATGAGAAAAGGGATTACCGTCTACTGCGCCAAGCCCTTCACTACGCATGAATGCACAGACGCTAACACATACATTGTTGATATCAAATCCATTCGCTGCTGGGTCAGTTACCACGCCCTGCAGGCCAAGTTGCTCTTTGCATTGCAGACGGAGATGGTCCATACGATCTTCTAGTTCCAAATATGAGTATCCAAAGAACTCGGAAAGCCCTGCAAACACCTCCTCTAGAGACGGCCTAGATGGGGGCGCGGGTTCATGCCTTTGAGCATGGACTTTTGACCAGAGAGATATGGCGTGCCTTTTGGCTATCACGCCCTGGCACATTTTAGCCCAGAAGATACGGGTGACAGCATGAGGCCTAGTGAGGGAGTCGTCATCACTATCATCATCCCTCTCATAATTCGGGCGAAAAACCGTCGGTATAGGCTGGTACTTCTCCGCCTCAAGAACGTCCCAGGAATCGTAGCCTAGATCAGGTAATGCGCACGCCTTACTCTGCCGCTCTGTGCGACTGAGTACGACAGTGCTGAGGATATCGAGAGCACGATTATCTATTTCTCTCCTCTCCCTATACATGAGATAATAATTGCCCTGGTGCAGTTCAAACCTTTGTCGCTCTCTATCTGCATTGCAATACCGATATCGAGCATGATAGTATGGTTCCCAGAGATGCGAGAGCGATGCGACCGAGCGAAAGTGAGAGTTGACGGCGAGACATGACACAAGTGTCCGGACGCTCGATTCGTCATGACTGTTCACTGGGCCCGGGAGCTGGCTCAAGGTAGAGACGAGCAAATCGAAGGGCAACATGAAGGACATTGGTAGTGCGATGGTTCAGACCAGTACATGCATGCTAGCTTGGATCCGGAAACGAAGTACAAGTATAGTCGTCTTCAAGTAAGGAAAATAATATCGTGCTCGTAATGAAATGCATTCGGCATGCCGCGGGCCGAGGCATATCAATCGCCGATGCAGTACTCACTCACTCCCGTCGAATCCTTTACGAGGCTCCACTTGCACAAGGATACAGATATATTCTAAAGAAAGTACACAAACGCGCGAAAAAAAATTGACCAGCATCCGAAAGTTATCCTAATCACTGAAGCAAAAACTCGTCTATCCCTCGAGAAACATTATCAAGGAAGTTCTGCACCCAAGGCTTCTCATACCCATTTTCGTCATAACCGGTAAGAACCCACATCCTCCCGGCGAAGGTATAGCCGAACATTAACATCGCACCGTTACGCTGTCTTGAGCCACTAGTGAGGGTGTGCATCTTGATCTCAGGCCAAGTAGCGTGTTGGTATATAGCATCTAGGTTGCCCAGCATTGAAAGCCCAAAGAGCGCCGCCGAGGGGGCAGGAGGGGGTCCCTCAGGCTTCTTAACTGGGGGTGGAGGCACGAAAGTGCCCTTTTCGCGCTCATCATCCTCTTTTCCCCATGCACGGGCTTGATCCCCGCGTTTACGGGCCATCTCAAGTGTCCGCGAGACGAGCATGGGATTTTTGCCTACGCTGGCACTTTGATCCTTGGCGATACGAGCTCGGTGCCAGAACACCTTGTCTCTGTTCTCCGGGGGTGGTAAGAAGGAGGGCAGAATGACGTTGAAATAACCAATGGAAAGATAGCAGTATGAATCGTGCACAGGAGGCTTGTTGAGATATGGCCGAACATTGACTGCAGAATACATCATCCTAAATGGTACTCAGTGTCCATTTTGAGCTAGAAATGCTGGTACTATGGACTTACATGGGAAGGGACCTGTCTTGAGTTGTAATACCTGCCCAAGCAAAGTTGCAAATAGCAAAAAGGGCAGCCGAGATAGAGACGCCATGAGCCTTGCAAGTTTTTATCATCTTCTTGGTTCGCTCGGGGTCGTAAATGGAATAGGGAACTACAGTCTTGCGCACAGGGTCTTTACGGCGTGGAAAGACTTGTCCGCCCTAACAAGTTCGTTGATCAGCTTGAAAATCCAATCGAGTGTAATAAACATGAAGACGAACAACGAGCTTGTTTTGGCTGAGCTGAAAGTCTATTTGTGTGGCAGCTTTGCGGAACCGGCCTTGGACGGGTATAAAGTTCTTCTCCATGTTCTCGGGAAGGGCAGATGCAGGCTGTTGATAAATAATCAGCGATACGCACAAATGTTATTAAAGATATGTAGCACACATCATTACGGAGCTTGGTCCAGCGCAAATTCCACTCGTTCTGAAGAATATCGTCAAGCTCCTTCTGCGTCTTCTGAGAACCAAGCAAGCCGAAGAAGTGATTGGCCCAGGTATGCAAAGAGACACCATCACCAACATAATGAGTCGTAGAGAGCATGAATCGAACGTCTCGGATCGTGTCTCTAGACTCTGGTGACGATGATATGTCGGGTGTCTGGCCACGTCTCCAAGGCTGAGCTACGACGAGACAAGACAACTTCTTATTACTTAATATACGAGGGCCATTAAGATAGGAATCTGTCATCTCTGTGCCAAGTTATTAGAATGAAAAGCACATGCTGACATATTCCGGACGTACCTTCTCCTGTTTGTGCTCGGAAATCTAAAGATTTTTCTGCGTCCTCAAATACTTCAGCAATGGTCAGGGGCGGAGTATAGCTAAGATACGGTCAGTAATGATCAAAAGACCACAAAGATCGGATCGCAGCCTACACGAAGCGGATATCGTCATAGTCGTGCATTTCAACACGACATGCAAAGAGAGGATGTCTGCCGCGCATGATTGCCCACACGGTCTTTACACGCTTGTACTCAACAAGACGTTCAGGAGCATCCATGCCCAGATGCAGATACCTATGTATATGCCAAGTAAGCATAATCCAAATCCAAGGACAAAGCCATCATACATATCGTTTACACCTGATGCGCGTGAGGGTAGAAAGTATGATGTCTCGCTGTGCCCCATCTTTCTTTCAAAAGATAAGCGAGTATCTGCTGGCTTTTCAGCATCAACTCTTATGCCGTTAGCAGAATCGAGAACAATGCTAGCCATGGCGTTGAGCAAGGAGGAAGTAAGAAGGTCTGCTGGTGTTAGCAAGCGGGGATGGAATGGGAGGCCTGGCTCATTTCAAGGAAACGATGGGTTTATTCATATAACCAGAAAAGGCGAATCGAAGGCCGTTTTGATACGCAGAGATGTGCGTGTCAAACCAGTCAAACGGGCTGCACACTCCAGAAATTGAAACAGGTCAGATTACATTCATGGTGCGTGCCTCAGACTGCTTATGCCCATTCAGCCGCCATCGGTCCGAGCTCTGTGACACACGTCACGCACTCGGATTCTGCATTAGGTAAAACTGGAAATTACTATATTGAGTTGGAAATTAACAAAATAAGCCCGTCTACTTCTTGCTTCCGAACGCTGCCTTGCCTCGGTCACAGTAACTTGAAGCCTTGATCTGTGGAGCAGTCGTGTCTGCCACCTTGCTCCGAGTCATCATGCCCAGCCAGCAAACACCCCTCAGGCGGTCTGCTCGCAAGAGAAAAGCAGTCGTGTATGTTGAACAACTCGAGTCTGGAGATGTGGACAATGATGACATCGACTCACCTCAATCTCCGTCCGAATCTGCCCCCGCAACTCGGAGCCCTAGCCGCAAAAAGACAAGACCAGCTGTCGTCGATCATGATGCCGACGAACACAGGGCTAATAACGAAAAGCTACACAAGAAGAGATACCGCGTACGAGGCAGACTGGCCATGTTATTAGACATGCCTCTCGATATCCTCTACGAAGTAAACCAGCTTCTTAAGAGATGTCATTCCGCGAGTACTAACAACAAGGACCCAAGATCTTTTCTGTCCTGCATCCGCTTGATTTACTGCATATTTCCCGTACCACCAAGAGCCTGCGCTCGGCGCTGATGAATAAAAGGGTTATATTTATCTGGAAAAATGCACTTGCTTCTGTCAAAGGCTTGCCCGCCTGCCCGCCTGATCTGAACGAGCCCCAATTCGCCTCACTTGCGTTTGAGAATAAATGTTATGTGCGCAGATATGTCTGAATGATACTCCTTATGTTTCTGAAATTCAGGTACTTGCAGAATTGTGGCAAGCAAGCTTATGCAACACTATGGGAGTTACGAATGCGCATTTGCAACCATTGTGTCCATGAAACGTATGACCTCACATGTCTTTCATGTCATGAGTCTCGTCCGGATGATATGTCCACAGTGATATCCTGATTGACCAACCCCGCTTTGCATCCATGGTGCCAGTGATTCTGCGCCCCGGATTCACAGGCTTCAAATACTTGCCTTATAGCATGTATTTCCGTCAGAAAGGTTACTTCTTGTGTTATCGTATAGTTTCATCACTGATTAACTTCACCACAGGAGGTCCTCATATGCTATTCTTGAAAGCAGACGTAGTGAACTTCGTGAACACAACGGGGCTACTTGAAGACGAACGGCTGACCGAGTTCTTGCAATGTTGCGCCAGAGAAACTGATGCAATCAAAGAGGTCGTTTTTAACATTTTCTTTTATCATGAATTTATGTCTTTTGCTCATTTAGCGTATTTAATCAGCACGCTGAAGATTGCAAGTATTGGGATGCGAGTCGGACGAAAGACCGCAGAGATGAATTGCAAAACATACGCAAGGAAAGGAAACAGGTGTAAGTAGTATCGTTCTTCTCTCATTCGCTTAACTGTTCATTGAGATCCGGTAAGTATATTGCAAAAGTTACGAGACTTAGGATGGTCTGAAGAGGTTGATTTTATACTGGAAGAGGAAGACCGATCGCTGCTTCGACATTCAGAATTTCACAAATCTCGACCACTGACGGACCGGGGTAAGTATTGTATCCTAAAAGCTAGCGAAGGAACTGTTGTTCAAATTGTTGCTAGCCTGGAACAAAATACAGTCGGATTTAGTTACCATTATCCAGCACCATCGCACTGTTCGCCTCAGGCGTCTGAGGGAGAAACAACTGTGCGATCGCATAATGCTGCTCGCGAAAGTACTGCGCACCCGCTCTCTGGAACGACCGAAAGAAATAATACCCGGAGTAGCGGACGTCGCACACTTCCCCGAGTTCAGAGAAATATTAGAGGCACCTTTTGAGGAGCAAGTTCTTCAACATAGCTTCACAAGAGTCCTCTCTCGGTTACCAAAATTGACTGCGGACTGGTCGCAAAAAATTGACGAATACTTTGTCAAGCTCTTACCCCCCACGCCCTCGTTTGGAAATATTATGAGATCTGGAGTTCCCGGAGTAGCTAGGTTATGGCTCGCCACCACCTTTTTCCAATGTGCCCGATGCCGGACGGATTTGCTCCAATATCCACGTGTCCTTGTGCACGCATGTTTTCGGGGGAATACTTACGTGAGACCACCATATGAAGAACATACGTTCGACTTTCAAGTATGGAGGCAGACCACTCAACTACCATGGATGCAATACCCGAACATGAACAATGATTCATTGACTTTTGACACGGCGGCGACTTTCGTTGCCAGACAGCTTATACTGACCTGCAAAAAGGACCCAGACATGATTACAGCTGGCGAGATGGACTCTTTAGACGTCCGGTTTATTTGCCCCTTGTGTACCCAAGATGGAGAAAATCTCGTGCTTTCATGGACACAAGCTGTAAGTTCCACCTCACTTCTCCAACACGCATCAAAAGCAAGTAAATGTTCTTGCTATAGGTCCTCCATGCCGTCTATAAGCATACTCACGAGCAGCGTACTTGTATGAACTGGACAATGCTCAATAAACATCTTATCCCGGTTGTTCAAGAATTGGAAAAAATTGCATCTCCCCCATTTCCTGAGACATACAAAGCAGTCGGTGTTTGCAGGATATGTCCGGACAAAGAAATTATCATGCATGCACAACTTTCTGACCATTATAAACGATAGTAAGCCCTTGTTACCCATCCTATCAATATCAACACTGATTGCATTTCTTTAGTCACATTGAGTCAGATATCAAGGAGGAAGAATACTGTGACCTGTTCCTGGACTCTATGCTGGCGTCGCATCGACCTTTTCCCGTTTATATTTCGGTGAACTAAACACGAATACCATTATATCAAACTGTGTATCAAGACTTGGAATTGTATCTTCCTTTCGCTATTTTTTTTCTGTTCAACGTCATGCCGTTATTGTCACCCTCCTCTTTTTCTTCTCTTTCGTCGCCGCACGCCCCTTGACTCTCATTTCCTTGGCCGCCTTCATATCCTTGGGTGCGGATACCTGGACTTGCTTTATCTGTGTACGTACAAGTGCTTGGGATGGTGGCTCAGCTTCAATGATGGGAGCTGTCCATGGCGCATAAACAAGTGGTACACTTTCCAGAAGAGTCTTGAGTGGGTTGGCAAGCACCATCGTCCTCTAGTTTATCGGAAACAGCGTAAGAAAAAGAATGATGATTGAGAGGGAAATGGATCCATACGTCAAAGGCAAATGTTGCAACTCTTCTAACAGAAAGGGCTGCAGCAAGCTGCTCCTCTGCACCCTTGGCAAGAGGTACGATCAGTATTGGTTTACGATCACTGTCTTGTGATATTGCACGTCCCCTGAGAGCGGAGTTGTAAGATCCGACCAGTTGTACGAGGTGGGATATCAGGATGGGCGGGTCGACATCGCCCTTGCATACAAATACCGTGTCGAGCGGTCTGACAAGAGACCCTTGGGACTTATTCCTCGACGCACCAGCGTGAGGGACTGTGATAGCTGTTCGTAATTGCTTGATTTGATCTTCGAGGCACTTTGCGACGTTGTTGATGCCCATGACGATGTGCTGAGGCGATTCAGTGGGGCCGGGGTCACTCTTTAGAGCTTCTTCTATGTCTATAGATTTTGTGGCAGACGGTGCAGCTTCCGAACCCTGCGCATCGGGGTCGGACGAAGATGTGGCCATTTCGACTTCCGTCGTCGAGGGAGGGTAGACTTGGACGGCGTCCCCCGTACTATCAGTCTTCCTGCGCTTCAGCTCCTTCTTTTCCTGATACTGTGCCGACTTGCGTTTTTGCCTCTCTTGAGCGGCTACCACGCGAGGCTTCGCCATAACTTCCAGTAGTGAAAGTAAATGGGCAAGGATAGTGTTTTGAACATTCTGAGGAACAGATGGCCTTTGTGAGAATGTCGCGCAGGTCAAGAGTGGGAAAGATTGCAAAGTGCATTGATGGTGGATATATACCAGGCGACTTTGAATGGATTATCAAGTGAGTTCTTCACGACCGTTTTGCGCTGGAGACTTGCACGATCTCTTGCACGATTGGAGAGGTGTGTGTACGTTCGTGCGGCAGTGGCCATGATTTTTCTTTTTCTTTTAGTATGTTTTTCACGTTCAGAGGTTGTACAAACGTTCAAGTGCTGTCTTGCGCTTCAACCCAGTCGTCGTGGAAAATGCTACCTTGACCAAGTAGAGGTCGTCCCTAGCCCGACGGACGGTGGCAACTGCAGCAATTCATCTTGTAAATTATATTACGTAATGACGCTACATCACTTTCACATTTCTTCATCCGGAAGAAGGAAAATAAATATAGGAGGAATGACAGCGGGTGGTAAGCCCGTCGACCGTGTATTAGTCCCATGCACTATCAAAACTATCCACTCCTAAGCTTCGCTTCAAGACGGCGCACAATCTATAATCATCATTTGGAAGGGTATGGTAAATCTTGCACAATGGCTGCAGTGAGATATACTGGATTAGCCTGACTCTGGGGCTTGACAGGAAGGTAGCAATGTCTGTGGTCTGATATAGCAAGTCTCTGGTCCCAATTCAGCTCTTTTAGCTACAGGAATTAACATTTATTGACTTGTGGGTAAGGATATTATATAATCATCATCAAACCTGAGCAAATGTGTCCGAGGAATTAGTACCCCCAAAGTGGTATTTACATAGCTGGGATTTGACGGCTTGATCAAAGTGTACATCGAATCGACCCTATCTACAAGGTGCGCTTGATCGGCGACCAGCTACCCTAAACCCCACGATACTCCGCATGCTCAATGATCTATCGACGTCTGGCTAGCTTGAGGTGTGGTGGCCGATGAGCGAGGATGTGTCATGACCTATCTATAAGGATGGAGAGATTGAATGAGAACAAAGGACGAGTTTGGGTGGTGAAAGAAACAGTAATGGGTGTATGTGTACGTAGAATACCAACATCTGCGCACCAAAAGGCATAAGGAACCGGTCAGAAGTCCCGTTAACCTGGGTTGGGGCTTCGACCCTAATTCATGCCTCGAGCCTGAGAGATGAAAATCAATAAACATGGGAGGTCAAACGCTGGTTTTCGATGTGAAACAACGAAGGTGTTGGCCGTAAAAAGGAGGACCAGTCTCAATGGCCATGATAACAAATTTGAACCACAAGTCATCGCAAAGTCTACTTTGAATGCTGGGGAGGCAGAAGGTGTGTTGTGGAGTGCGAAAGAGTGCAAGTGCCAGGGGCCGGACACCTCGCATCCGGCTCATGGTCCAACTTTGGATTGACACGACCACACACCAGATCCACTTCACCTAGCTTCTGCACGATATCCTGAACAGCTGTGGCACTATTTAAGGCGTCATGATACTTTCCCACTTTGACGTCCCTCCTAGGCCCTGAGTACTATCTAGCCGCGCTCACCTTCGCATCGCGTTAGTGATTCGGGGGACATACCGTACCATGAATCATACACGACTAGAGCCTCATAACATCGACTCAATCCCCAAACGCTCAGCACAGCAATACGCTCAGTATTTCATGGAGAGACCTGGTTTGGATCCTCCTGACCCTCCAATACCTCGAACCGGCTCATTACAAGAGCTACCTTCTTTTACTCGGCTTCAAGTCGTAAATACCAGGATGTATCCAGGCACCGTCGAACTAAACCCCATTTCACCACCACTGCTCCGTGAAGTAGCTCATATGGCTGACATTCATCACCCTCTGTCACCTCTCCTACAAGCACATCTTTACGCAGCAGATGGTAGAGTGACAACGCCACATATTCGCGGACGTGCCTCTTCTCGGGAGAACTATGATCACTTTGGCCCGGAAGGCGAACAACACCCGCACACAGGTGCTGGATCATTGTTTGCCACATCCATGGCTTCAGTGCCGAGACTGGGCAGACTCGTGCCGGCAAGATGGTCGCAGGAAGACATTGGGGCGGAGCTTGGTGTTCTGGGGCGTAGCTCGACTGAGAGTGAATACTCCTTCGAGGACGACGATGACGGCAACAGCCTTGATCTGCCCAATAATGAAATTGAATGGGAACAGAATAATATGCAAGAAACTGAAAATGTGCATCTAGGCTTTGTAAGCGCCGGTGATGACCATAGCCCACAAACCAGGACAATAGAGATTCCTACCGGGGTATGTCCCAATCGATATCTATGATAAATTAGGATATCGACTGATGTAGAGATCTACACACCAGCCAAAGGAGCGTTCAGATCCGCTTGTTCTGGATGTAAGGCCGCAACACGGTCCTCATGATTTCTCTTCGTTAGTCATGCCAGCCCAGGAAGAATTAGTGAGGATGCAAGAGCTCTACGACGAACCCGCACCAGCGCAGGGCAAGCATCGCAAGAACAAAAACACGGAACAGCGTAAGCAAGAACTAGAAATGTCACCTGCTGTGATTGCGTACGGCCCCAACTGGACACAGTGCCGCGGCTGCCAGGCCAGCATCGTTGGCGAGCGGCGCAAGAGGATGACAACGCCATCTGCCGCATCTCAATCGACAGACAGCCATGACTACTATTTGACGAATTGGCACAAGCACTGGTCGAAGTGCAAGTACTTGCACGTCATGGGTGTAAGCCGACCACTCTTTTTGCTATGCTAATGTGCTATTTATGGCCTGTTTGCTCATCCGCTCATTTCAATAGCTTGGAGGGCCAAAACACTATACCAGAGGCAAGCGCAGGGCCACACATCGAAACTCTGTTGAGCAAGAGCAGTGGAACGAGGGCATATAACGCGTTGTGTGTGGCTGGTATAGGTGCAAAGGGACTAGTGAAGACACTATGCCAGTGCCCGGTGATTGTGTGATAAGCTAACCAGAAAAAGAGGAAGAGACGTACGACCCTGATTGTTCGTGGGCGCTGTCTAATACACGAAGTTAGCATAAATATTGGGACTTGACTGTTCAATGAGAGTACTTACCATGTTCAAGGCAGATTCGCCTCCCGTCCAATTTATACATGTTGATCAAACAACCATCTCGAAATTTACGCCATGCGATAAAAAAGCCGTCCTGTACTTGGAAACTATGAGATGTTTTCTATAGGGATCCGGAGCTCCCTAGTATAGAGACGAGCGTAGAAGGTAGTCTGCCCTCCATGAAATAGCCAACGCCATCGATCCACGAGGAGCCAGATACGTGGAGCAAATGGGAGGCAGTAACCTGTGGCTGTTACATGTGGAGTGCACAATGCGTCTTCATTCCCGTCGCAGCATGGGAGAGGTGTCTTGAACTGTGCAGCTAGGGTAGCCAAGCTGCATGATGAACGGATCCTGACGACGCAACCAGTCTTGACTAAAATATGGACCCACAGACCTTTTTCTCTCGCTCGTTCATTCGCTTCCACCACCATCACTACCACCAATGCTCGGAATGTCCTTTCCCCGATCTCCACCATCACCGACATTAATTCGTCCTCGGTGGCAGACCAGAACCGGCTTGAACCGATTAGAAGTTTTCTACAGCCAACGTTCTTGTCTTAGCTTCATTTCATACTTCTTTTTGTTTTGCACTACATTTGGACTCGGGACAAATGTATACCTATCTACATGCATGTATGGACTGCTCGGATAATGCTATTATTGTTATAATCATCCATATGTACCGATCCCTCATCTGTTCTACACGTCTTATTAATAACGTACAGACTATTTGATGTACACTAGCATATGTCAGACACACTGCTGGCCAAGAATCGACGATCTATCACAAAAATTCGAGTCCAAGCTACCAGTCAGCCTCCAATGATTTTTTTAATAGTAGATTCTGTGGAGCGGACTGGACGTATCTTTTGTTTGTACTTATGTAACTGCTAATAAACTCCCGACAAGGCTATAAGAAGGATCGGCAAGCAGACGACATATCTTGTCTTGGTTCCTTTCACAAACGGTATCATCCGATAGACGGAACTTTGTTTGCGTCACCCGCCGATAGATATTAATGTACAAAACGCTTGAAGACGGTCAGATGGAAGGCATAAACATCAAGCACTAGTAATCTATACACTATAGCATGCAAATCTGTACTCGACGTCTGGCGAGCTAATCACGCCCTTTAACACCCTTTTCGTCTTCTTCCTCTGCATCCCACAGCGTCTGCATGGGCGTTGCCTCTCCATCCCTATTGCCGCTTTCAAGGTCGGCAGGGCGAGGCTGAGGTTTAGGTGCACTGTTACCTTCCTGCGCCTTAGCCCATGTGTAATACATTGTTCCAATCGAAATCAATCCAATGGACGCAGCACGGTTGCTGTTGATGAGAACAACGTAGCAAGTTAGCCTTGATTCGATTATCAGAACGTATCACTCACCTCGTGAGCAGATCGCCGTTTAACCAAACGCCCAAGAGGGTCTGGAGAACTGTCCGAGCAGCCTGAGAGAAAAGAAAGTCATTGTTAGCCATGGCGCATATCGCAGAGCCTGGAGGAGTAACATACACTTGAAACTATGATACATAAACTAGTTAGATCTCATGCAAATAAAAGAGAGAGAAAGAAGGACACTTGCACATGTGTGTTGTAGGCGACGTCACTTTGATGCTTATCAACGAAGCCACGCATAACAAGAACCCAAACAGACCCGTGACAAGACTCCCAATCACGAACAGTTGCATATTCCAGGTTGGACTGGCCCAGAGTGTGCGCAGTGTGATTAGCTCACCACGGAGAAACACGAACGGCAGGATGAAAAGTGCCGAGCCAGCATTTGTCCAGTATGCCAGCTCAATCGTCGAGTTGTTGCAGTATTGCAGGGAGGATTTGATCAGGACGGCATGAACGGCGATGAAGATGGAGGAAAGAACGCCGTAAAAGAGAGATAGGTAGGAGGGTGAGGCGGCGCTGGGTACCGACGACGAGGGTGTGACACCGACGAAGAATCCGAATGTCACTACTGCCGCTGCGATGAGGACGCGGAGAGAAGGAATGTTGCTGGTGTGTATCGAGGAAACTGCGATCGTCAAGGGTAGAACAAGACCGCGAGCTATCTAGAAGGGAGCGTCACATTCGGGTAAGGAAAGGTCCACTTTTATTGCGTTTGTCATTGACAAACCTGGAAGAAGGATGCCTCGACATCGCGAAGACAGAGTGTGTTGAAAATAAGCCCAATGATGCTCACGAGCACCACAGGTGTCAAGTTGCGAGCCGTCGCCATATCCAGTTTCGGGATCACAACGCGTGGGGTGAATGCATTAGAAGCATGCAGTAAGCCAACGGCAATGAGCATTTGTATAAGCAGAAAGAGCAATGGCAAATCAGGAGAGCCGCTCAATACTGCCTTATTGCTAATATTCGTATCAGGAGCGCATAGGTGTTTGTTTGGGGTTAACACTCGAGAGTTTTGTAGAATTTAAAGCTTACACAAATATCATCTATCATGGTGAATAAAGTCATAATCAGCCAGCATTTACTCAACCGAGGGGTCTCGTACCACAAGTGCTGCACCCATGTAAAAACCTACAACACCAGCAACCTGAAGAGTTGAAATATCAGCCGGAGACACATCTAGACACATCCAGACACAAACTTGAATGGTGCTGGGTGCATTTTGACCACTATTAGGTGCTTGGGAATGCATCTTTCAAGTTCAAATGGATCACTGCCAGTGGATGAAAGTGGGAAGGTGAGACCTAGGAGTAGGATGACGCTTGTGAGTGCCTGCGTACAACACCAACGGTATTACCACACCGCCCGAGATAAGCCTTGCAAAATGGTCGTGTTTGGGGGTGTGACCCTGAATATAGTCCAAACTGGAACTGGTCGGTTCATGATCGTATCAAGGCCGACCTCGGTGCATTCAGAGCGGTTCGTTCATTCCCAAGGTCAGAGAGAAGCCGCATGAATGGGGATGATGCTGCCAGAGGTCACGGTCAACATGGGTCATGAATTGTGTCATAAACCAAAGGTAAATGTTTGATACCGTTTGATACTTTATCACCAAATTGACAGCTGTTTATTTCTGCTTCCGGTATGATTGCCTGGGCTTGGCGTGTCTGCTGTCGACTTTTTTTTTCTCGATGTCCTGAATTTCCATCCAGTATCGGTTTCTTGGTGTCCTGTAATATCGGACTAAAACGTGACACATTAATCATGAGAGGCTGGATGGGCATGTCTGAAGTTGGTTATGATCTCGGCCATGTTTCCATAGGATTTCAAGGTCATCAATTCTCTATTGATTCTGGCTTGATTTCTCAGGCCTCAGCATTTGAATCGGTGCATGCCTCGCCGCTTCCTATGATGATGTGTCGGTCAGTCGACCCCGCATCCGGGCTTGAATTGAAATGCCTCCTCCTTTCAGCGAAAAGCTGAGCAAACAGCAATCCGACTTGCAATTAACTGGAAAAACGTTAGCCAGAACAGATGGTACTGAAGTCTTGCATCTCGGAAATAAAGATCTCTTAAAAGCGTGACAATTTCCATTCGAGGCCAAAACGAGCGATGGAACACTGTGCAGCCTCCATCACTGCATCTGAAATGTCCGAGAGTCTGAGGGTCCGCATTTCTTCCAAGGAACAGTCCAGGGGAAAACGCATCAGGACCGAATAGTGCGATTGCGGTCTCATGATAGGATCATGTTAGACGCGGTTAAAAACATGGCTGGCCCGGTCTAGTCTTGTTCTCGACTCTCGAGTCTCTGTGCCCCTTGCGATAAGTCTTTGGTCGTCGGCCCTTGCCCTTGTTGCTCTTTTTTTTTTTTTGAAAAAAAAAAAACCTCGTGTCCCGTCATTTCTATCAGCGTCTACCATCTTCAGTAGGCACACGAAAACGCACTTGCGATAACAACTACTACTCAAGGAAGCATGTCATACCGATCGTCCTCAGGCTATTTCGAGGATCACTTGCTAGCGTCTTCTGAGGGGCGACATCACCGACCTTCGTTCTTTCGACGAAATAATATCGTTCTTTTCAGTCTTTTCTCTCTAGTTGTTATTGCTGTTGTATTCAACACACGTATATCTTCATCTTCGTCTGTATCCTCTTTTCCCGCAGGTGAAAGTGGAGAGCATTATTATTTCTCTCCGGGTGAAAAGCTACACGAGGAGGAGGGGAATGACCAAATATTAACATCGTCATCTCCATTACCATCGTCTTCTTCCGCCTCTTCATTGGGCAAGGAGCGTGAGAAGGAAGCATGGGTCCATCATACCCTCCATCCCAACCAACATTTATTGAATGATCATCCCACGGACAGTTGGTGGCGTGCGTATTAATTCTATCTTCATGTAAACCCATGTCTCAATCCTGATCTTTTCAACATTGTGAATATATACA
Organism: Agroathelia rolfsii; assembly: GCA_018343915.1. Classification (NCBI taxonomy): domain Eukaryota; kingdom Fungi; phylum Basidiomycota; class Agaricomycetes; order Amylocorticiales; family Amylocorticiaceae; genus Agroathelia; species Agroathelia rolfsii. The sequence continues at coordinate 2,982,689 of JABRWF010000001.1, read as the reverse complement.
TCTACAGAGAACCTCCGCCCTGACTCCAAATACATCACTGCGTGGTCTGATTCTGGATGGAGTAAGTACCCTTTCCTTTTTTATTCTGGATCCTTACGACCTTGACGCGGCTGCGGGCGAGCTGAATGGATGCACTGTAGAGAAACCTTTAGGCATCATATCCCCATTCTTTCCATTCATTTCCCTACACTATTTATCATTCCTACTCATTCGTACATTTGCAATTAACACAAACTAATCAACTGTAACCACTCGTCTAGCCAACGATGTAATTAGCGTCGGCAATCTGATTTACCTTGCACGTATCACGGACCGGATACCAATCGTCCCTAAATTCGTACCATCGCACGTCAAGACCGCGTATCAGCTACCATTCAGCGAGGTGTTTGACACAGAGCGGCTTAGTCGTTCGCTGGGCATACCTATCCTTGAATGGTCGCAAGTTAAGGATGTGAATAGCTCCACAGTGGACGACATTGGTTGTTGGACGATATGGAAGACAGTCAGAGAGGAGGAGAATAAAGCCCGATTTAGTTATACTCCAGAGACGATTTTGGCTGGTGAGTTGTCTGATTTGCATGATTTGCAAATATCGAATACCAACTATATCCATAGATATCTCATACACACGCGTCCCGAGTTGGATGAACATCGGCCAGAATCATGTCTCGTTCTGGTCGCTGGCCAAGCTAGCTTATCCCAAGGGGCGTGCAGATGCTATGGCAGTCAATGCAGCCGAGCCATCAGAGAGGCATGGGCTAGAGCTGCCTCCCAACGATCAGCTGCTTTGTTTTGATTATTTGTATTATGTTAGTATTGACGAGGTGCGTTTTGTTCATTTTACCCCGTCTTGGTTAGCAACTTATCTACATTCACTTAAACATTTATCTATTAATAGCATTACGAGATCGATCGCGACTATAGTCCTGCCTGGAAAGATTCACTGGCATACTTTAGGTGGACGAGCCGTCTAGAAAAGATTGCCGATGATCATGTACGAGTTGCGCTGGGCATTTTCGATACCTCGACACCGACACCCAAGGTAGGCTAAATTGATGCATACCTTAAGGGGTCTTGTTGATCCTCATACACACATTAGTACATTGTTGTTCATGCCAGACGCATGGATTTCAAACAGCATTGTCATGGGCCCTTGGAGGAGTGCTTTCCGCCTGTATCGACATACGTACGGCGTGTGCGCGAGGTGCAAGAGGAGTTGGAGCTCAAGCTGGGTGAATCTATCACAACTGTGTTCATGACCTCAGACGAGAAGGATCCAGGGTGGTGGGCGGAGGTGGATGCACTGGGCTGGCACCACATTGATTTTGAGCAACAGCTCACAGTAGAGCGCTATGGTCAATGGTGAGTGCATAGGCTGTGCGCGCCCACGTGCACCTGAGCTGAACTAACAAAAATATAACAAAAATGTGACGGATAGGTACCCGGTTTTGATCGATGCCGTGATTCAGTCAGGCGGCTGGGGCTTCGTGGGCACACAGATGTCGACAATGTCTCTCGTTGCCCAGCGACGGATGGAAAGTTGGCGAGGCGAGAAGAATGTTGCGTCGCGGACTGTCCAGTGGGGCACGGGTGTAACGGATGCATGAACCAAGCGTGAGCGAGCGAGTCAAGGGATTCTATAGATTAGATTATTAGGCTTGGGATATCATCGGACTAATGGGAGGCCGCTGACGTAAGGAGGGCTTCTTTCGATCCGAGACTGAATATCAGTGTCAAAGGAATTGATTGATTGAAGAGTTCACAGGCCGCCTTCCTTTTTAGCTTGCAATGGGCGTCTGCTCCTCCGTCTTTCTCCCTCTCTATTATCGTTTACTCTTGTATAATAGCTACTTTCTTTGCTAACAAGTAATCTCAACTACTATGAGTGACTACGGCGACGAAAAAGCTTCCTCGTCCACCCGCCGCTTCTCTGCATGGCCTGGCGCTTCCCGTCGTGGCTCGCTCTTCAGGACATGCATTATGCTCTCCGCAACTTCTCTCGTCACCCTCTCGCTTTACGTCTTTTTCTTCGATTCCAAGTCAGCCTATCCGCCTCCAGGAGATGACTGGCCTTCCACCTGCGCCGTGTCGTCGACCCCAGAGACAGGCATACCTGCGGCACCCTCCGCCGACCCCTGGCTCGGCAGTAACCTGCATCCGAGCAACCAGCTTGTGTATCAGATACCGACAGAGAGATTCTGGGGTAAGTTTGCGTTTCAAAACTCACGCATACATCTATCATCTTGAACTCGCTTTCAATGAACGATAAAAAAGACAATTTACGAGGGGACAAAAAGTACATCACGTCCTGGCCATCGTCGGGCTGGACGAACGACGTAATGACGATGGTGAATCGCGTGTTTCTGCCCATATCTATTTCGAATATTTTCCTGAATATCTTGGCCATAAATAGGGCAATCTCTTCTATATGGCTAGGTTGACCGGTCGCATCCCCATTTTCCCCAAGTTTGTACCCACACATGCGGCACTGGACGGAGACCATCGTTCCGTAAGTGGTTTTACAGCTCACATAATCCTGTGATGAAGTGCCAATTTTAAATAATATTGCGTAACTCAGATCCCCTTCAGCGAGGTATTCGACACAAAATACTTAAGCCAAAAGACAGGCATCCCCGTCCTTGAATGGCCTCAGGTGAAGGACGAGAATAGCACACATGTGGATAACCTCGGCTGCTGGAATGTCTGGGAAGCCACACAAGAGGCAGAACACCATCCTCGAAACAGCCAAACCCCTGACGAGATTAGTGTTGGTATGTCTTATCGTCTACACCTCATTTGATCGTTGTATATCGATTGTGTATATTTTTTAATTCGTCAGACATATCCTACACAAAGCTACCCAAGGACATCAGGACAACCGATATCTTCACTACGTTCTGGCACCTGGCTTCATATTCCCAGTCGAACGTGCGAGAGCGCCGGTTGAGAGATCAGTCACCCGATCCATCACCCCTACACGAGGCGACGCTCCATCCAAGCGAGCATTTATTATGCTTTGACTACTTGTATTATGTCACCGCACAGTGGGTACGTCATTTAGTTTTCTCTTGATTTTCCATTACAATCAATGATGGATTGTTCGCCAGCCTTATGACTTTCTGGAACCATGGTCACCTGCCTGGACGGATGCGATGCAGTATTTCCGCTGGACTGAGCGTCTCGAGACTATTGCTGATAAGTACCTTCGCCGGGCAATGCACATCACCGACGATAGTGTATCCACGCCGGCCGTAAGTACTCGTGCTCCCACTGTTTCAGGGGAATTATATCTAATGTTTCTTTTCCTTCTTCTACTAGTACATCGCCGTACATGTCCGTCATGCCGACTTCGCCGTACACTGTGAAGGTGATTACAGTAGCAAGGAAGATTGCTATGCCCCCTTATCTGCTTACGCCATCCGCGTGCGCGAGATTCAGCTCGAGCTTCTCGAGAAGAAAGGCATCGACGTCACGCACGTCGTTATGACTAGCGATGAGCGCGATCCGGCCTGGTGGGCCGATGTCGATGCGCTCGGTTGGGTCTATGTCGATTTCGAGAAAGAAAAGGTTGTGGAGGAATATGGTGCTTGGTGAGTTCCCCCCCCCCCCTCCCCCCTTTTTTTTCTGCTGTTTTTCTGCCTTTTGGCTGTTTCTTTCGATTTCCACCGACTGACCGATATTAATAAATAGGTACCCGGTCTTTATCGACGCTGTAATTCAATCCGGCGGTGTTGGTTTCGTTGGGACGGAGCAGTCGACTATGTCTTACATTGCCATGCGGCGTGTCGAGACTTGGCAAGAAGGAGTCGGCAAGATCGTGCAATGGGGTTTCCCAGGTATGGTTTCGAGTGTTTCGTCCTTTGTTTAGTCAAACGCGCTGACTGTAGACCTTCTTCTGTATCAGGTGCTGACGATCATTAGTCTACCTACAAGTGCTGTCTAACCCAGTATTACTATGGCACTTCCCAAAGCTGTTTACTACCAGTGCTGAACACTTCAGTTTTTATTTATTCCTTCATCCCTATATGGCCAATTCCGCTCATTGTATTTTTCTTTACTCGACGAAAACCTGCATATATCCTGTGGCCGTTCTTTGAACACTTTCTACTCGTACATCCGGACTTCGACTTCTCCATCTTATTCTTCCATAAATTCTACCCCGCAACTTGATATGAGTCTATTGAGTATATATATATATATATGTCTGTGTACCCACACGTTATTTATTCCATAGGCTCAACTTCAAAAATGTTACATAGACTTTCCTTTCCTTTTTCTTTTTTCTTTTTTTGCGGTTTAGTACAGCTCCATGTCGATATGCTGTTTGGTTCATTTTATGTTTTTTTGCTGGATTGTAAAATATTATATTTGGGTCGTGGGTACAGCCGGAATTGTGGGTTTGTATAAAAAGGATGCCGCCTGCAAGTAAGTATGGATTATTCTACACAAATATTACGTTCAGAGATTTAAACTTGGTTTGCAACTCCATTTGCCGTCAACGAATCATCTAAAATCACGAGAAACATTAAGAGTTTTGTGAAAGCATTAGTATAGGCAAGGAAAGGTGATAGGATATGAATAACATACTCATCCGCTGTTGCCTGAGACCCCGTCTCCTGCGCCGTTCGGTAGGCTCCTTCCTATCCACTCTCTTGAATCCGTTCTTCTTGAAGGCGACTATCAGCGAGCCGAGGGATGGTAAAACAGCAATGATAGCTAAAATCTATCATTTTTCCCAGGCGTATGAATGGATTGCCAACTGCACTATCGATGCCCACATATCTGGACTTACCTGTCCAAATTGCGTGAAATCATTGCTATTGGACGCAGCGTGGTTATAGGCGAGCATCAGCTCTGTTGAGACGATGAAGTAGGTGAGGATCGCGAGCTGAACGAAGAAAAGGCCGACGAGCATTGGGTCTAGCTCAAGCAACCATCGTCTGTGCATATACCAATTAGGAAGTCAAGAGGTAATCGACAATGAACAGCACTACTGACTTGTGCTTCGGTTTATGTTGATGCTGCTTGCGGCGATTTTTGGCTGCATGGGTCCCATGCTGGTGATGGCGGCGGCTGTTCGAGCCGGGGTGCTGCTGTTGCTGTTGCTGTTGCTGCTGCACATGAGACCTTTCGCCTGCTGAAGACTTCAACGCATCTCCTGAAGAACGTGTTATGTATGGGTTTTCTGACGCCAAACGAGACGACAGCAGTATCGATACGGGGATTCCTGTGCTCGTATCACGATTACTTGACGCCGGTGGTGCTGAAAATGTTGCTTCAGAGCGTCGGTAAGGCGCCTCTGTGTTGAGCTGAGGGATGGTAGTAGTCACTGCCTGCTCAGGCTCTGTATCTTGTTCTTGTTGCGACCTCCCCTGCGCTTCCAGTTCCATCCGGTGCTTTTGCTTGCTCAATCTATGACGGCGCCGGGTCAAGTGTTTCTTATAAAGCTCGTCTACAGTCATAGCCACATATAGAACCGTGACGATAGCAGTAGCCAATAGACCCACAATACGGCCTTGTACAACTGCATCCACATGCCAAGCAAAGAGAATATATCGTATGTATGGTGTACAGTCTGTTCCATTGAGATCATCTGGTGTAAAATCATGAACATGACTCCTGAAGAGGTGATCAGTCAGATTCAGATAAAGTGAAAGCGATAGGATAGCTAGAGATGATAAATGCCGAAAATGTGTCACGAACCACATTGCAAAAGTCAGTATGATAGAGAAGATGGTCTGAGCCATGGCAGCGTATCTGATATAACGACCGCTTTCGATATCTTCTTCTTCCTCTTGTTCTCCTTCTCCCCCTTCCATGCGGGCTGGGGCATTTAATTTCCCACGTCTGGCCTTGAGAGTGGCCTGTCGCTTCAGTCTCGTCTTCTGGGCCGCTCTTTGGGCCATGGTAGCAAGGGATAGAGAAGTTCCAAAGTTTGCAAGCTGGGAAAAATGTTTTGAATGCCTCTGGGGATTTGACAGATTATTTATTTTTATACATACCCTGTGAAGTTGATTTAGTATCACTCATTTAAGTTGGGCTCTCATAGGAAAGACATACCAGACAAGGTTAGAGACAATCAATGCTGGTAAAAAAACGTCAATCATGCGGTTATTGGCTCAAAACAGGGCCCTCACCTTGGAACAGCGTCAGCTTATTATTGCCACTATCGTTAATCTTCTGAGCAATGGCCGCTATTGACAAACCAAAACTCGTTGCAATAAATGTCCATAGTGCCGTCGGAGCATCTTCCCTTGTGGATGGGGAAGAGCCTCAGAGATAAGGAAACTAACGGAGTGAACGACATGCAACTAACCATGACCTATCCACAAGCAAGACTGGGGTAATATCACACAGATTTAGTATCATCTATTTATACCGAAGCGGACGGTATCAAAACACACCTAGCAAAAAGAACTGGAAGTAGAAACTAACGCGTACGCCAATACCGCTGATATCCGTATTGGAAGATGGGATACATGTTAAGGAATCAGAGAGACCTAGCATGATCTACAAATACCCCTTGACGGTCTCGAGTTGCTTAAGGCTTGTATCAGTTATCTCAGTGAAATCTTGAATAGCAATCCGGAGGAATAATAGTGCAATATGTTCTCTGTATAGATTGCACAGAACAGGTGTAGTTATAGCTCTCGCGCCCGTATAGCCTTGAGGAACAGCTGTGCAACCCAATAGACGCTCATTTGAACCTTGTTCTTGAAGTCAAGCTATTAGTGCTATATCAGCTTTTAACACTTACAGGTAGCTAGCTGCGGTTGGGAGACATAGCATCCCGCCGGTGGTAGCACAACAGTACTGGCCCGTTCGTATACATCCTTTCATATCGAGTAGTACTACATAGCGGCCTGTTTTGATCAACGTCTACTTTAAGACATGGAGTCTAGACGCATTGAATGAATCGACTCGCCGGTGCCCGCGCCACTTCCGAGCAGTCACACTTGCAGGGTGTTTTTTTTTTTTTTTTTTTTTTTTTTTTTTGACCCAGAGTGGACTGTTAGTAAGATTATAATGTTTGTAGTGTTGTGCACAGACATGTTCAGTCTGAATGCAACTGATAATTGATAATCGTATGTCGATGTGATCGGTTAGATGGGGATAATTATCATGCGACACCGTCATGATTATATTTACATGGACCAATGAAAACTATGACAATTGATGTATGTTACGAAAGTGGGTATATATAAATTGGAATTGCACGGAAGAGAACTTCAACGGAGTTATCCAAGAGTATTCAAACTCACTGCTATATTTTTTTTTTGAAATTATATTATCAACTACATCTTGATCACGTCTACCTTGCAAAAACTACAAATATATACAATTCCACGTGCAAATCTAGCCCTCAAACTCGGTGTTTGCAACTTTAACTTGAATGTGTCAACTCTCGCACATCGCCATGCAGATCGACAGTTCTGAGACCATCATCACAATCGGCTCTGTTAAAGTGATGTAACGCACAAGCGCAAATAGAAAATGGAGAGTCCGAAATTTATATCACTACATGAAGTCATGATGTGTTGCGAGAATCGGATCGAAGAAATACATGAAAAGGTAAGCCTTTGATATACACCATTAGAGACCTTGAAAGCGGTGCAAAAAGAGTGTATGCGCGATGATAACAGCAATATCTACTACTAGTAGAAGACCTATATTACATCCTTTGAATAACAAAACTTCTGCTTTATAGAGAATATAAATAGATATGCTCTATCACAAGCAAGAATCTAACACCACATTTAAAACTTAAACAGTCCTTTACCATCTCGTACACCGCGATTCCTGTGGGGACATGCAGCATCAGCAATCAGCCAGTACATATGTGAGTCCACAGCATCATATGAAGTGGACCATATGATCAAGGTATATATATATAAAAGATTGACACCACCACTCACAGCTCATCGATAGCGACCATGAGGTCATACGTGATCTCCTCCGACACCGCCGAGTCGAACTTGTACGCCGGATGCGAGCGGATAAACTCGCGAATCCACGTCGCGACTGTTTTGAGTTGACCACTGGCACGGCCCTTGACGACGTCCAGGTATACAGCCAGCTTCTCCTTGGTCTCCTTGTCGGCACCCTTGGCCTCGATATAAGCCCAGATGAGCGGGAGCAGGCCTACGAAACCGCCAGCCTAGCGCAAAACAAGGTTAATTTGGGCGTGTTATATGAGAACTATGCGCACGCACTTTGCCATTGATGATCTCGTCCAAGGTCATCTCAGCCGTGACTGGGCCCTCTGGGTGGACACCGTTGGCTTGCGTCTGGGCATTACCATTCTCGGAGAGTTTCACGCCTAGGTCCTTGCGGAAGAAGAACTTTTGGGTGTTGACTGCATCTCTGAGCTGTCCAGTCGCCATGTTCTTATCCACCTACGATACATATGAAGTGTGCGGAAAAGAACAGGGAATCTTGAGAAAACTATACGCATGCCTCGAAAAATAAATAAATCTGAGACGAACCTCGGATATCGGCATATACATATTCAGATCAAAGTGCAGAATGGTCCTGGCAAGGAGAATGTTGAAAATCGAAAACGCCGCGTTCTCGAAATCGGTCGGCATGATCTCCATCGAGCGCACTTCTACGCGCCATCCTATGTTCGGGTTCTGTGGCGGCGGCTTGAAGCGTACTGATTGCCAGTTGGAGGATTGATGGTCCTCAAACTGGAGTATGCTGGTGTTGTCGTCCTGATGTAACATCTCTGCAAAAATAGGGCCGTTCGTGCGACGAACGAAGAGATGAGCGACGTGTTTTGCCAGCAAGTGATCAATGCCTGTGCATAATAATTATCAAAATACAAGGAGATGGACAATAAACATATTAAGACGGACCATTTTTGCGCAGCTGATCGTAAAATTCTTCAACATAGGGGACGTAGATATCATTGTAGAGTGCTTCTGTTTCTGGCGTCACATCCAGATACATATCCACGCTGCCGTAACGAGATTTTGGAATTCTCAGGTCACCTTCTTTGAGAGGCTGTACTTGGAACATTGAGAAAGCAGCCCAGAAATTTGTTAAACTTGATCAACTACTGCGTACCCTCAAGCCACGCTCTTCGGGAGTTCTATCATCTGATGAGGCTGAGAGAAAATCCCATTTACTGTCTCTGTCTGTAAGCCAGCCTCGCAATACAGGGGTGGCTACCGTTAAAGCCATCTTGGCAAACATAGTTAGATGAATAAATAAATGTAAGATATAATTACTCACGACTATGGGGGCAATTGGGATGAAGGCGTCATAGAGTCGACGTGCCTCATTGATGTCCTTTGCTTGCATGGTGACCTGCAGGCAGCATGCACCCATACCAATCATGAACCCATCCGTATAGACATGGTCAGGCAAAGCGTGGCCATTTTTGGCATCTAAAAAGTTAGTTAGATAGTCGGTGGGATGCATATTTGCATGTATCTGCTACTGACCTTGATCCTCCGGGTATAAATCACGATCCCATGGAATTGTAGGGTCAATGAACGGCCTTGGGGTATTAATGTCAAAGAAGATAGGGGTGTTGCTCTCTGGTTTGGATTCGCGCCGCAATCTTATATGTTTGGTACCAGCTCTATTAAGAGAGGGTTTATATTTGCTGAAGCCTCACAAGACAGGATAAGCTACCCACAAGTATCGTTCAGCCTTGTAAATAATGCTGTCACCAGCAAACAGGCTGTGTGCATTCTCAAAAGTATCGTTCTCAATGTGCGGATCCGTGAAAGGGCCAGCTGCACAATAGCGGGGGAACATAGAAACCGTAAACGGCACCTGATTAGGTTTCAGAAACCGGCGCATGAATTGGCGTCTACGACGTGATCAGATCGTTGAACCAGCAGCTAGCAAAATGTCAAAACTTTGCCAGACCTGTACGCCATGTCGTCTTCGACAGTAAGTAGATCCCTAAACGAAACTGTCAATGGTTTTGCAGGTGTATGCTCAATGATGTAATTATTCGCCTCCGGCGCATAGATCGGGATTTTTATAGCCCTGTGAGATCCAACGTCATTTCCATGCTGTGCCGATGAGCCATTTGAGGTCAATGATACATACTGTTCGGGATCGGCGTCTTTGCGTAGTGACTGAAGAAGAGGAATAGCATAATCGGCAACCAATGCCAATCTTGCCGTCTTTTTCTTGTGATCAAACGAGACAATAATGCTCTCGATCTACAGAAAACATTATTGAGAACCGAAGTAGGGATAAACACAGGGGTTAGGTGACCTCGTCACCCCAGAGGGCAGGATCGTCATGTCTGTCCTTGGTACGATTATAGTGGTTGATGAACTGGATGATACCGTGCTTGCGAATGTAGTCAACCTGCCTCTTGTGTTCTTCCCACTCGAGAAGGGTACCTCTGAACACAACGCCCATGACAATGATGGTGAAGGGGATAGGATAATAGTCTGGACTAGTGAGTCACTCGGTAGACAAGTTAGGAGAATTTATGAAGAGCTGAGCCTGAGCATGGCTGAGCATTGATCCTAAATCGGCCAGTTAGTTGAAAGAGGATATAACATTTGCATATTAGTCATAGAGTCCGACCGCCAAGGACCATTGCCAATGATGCTCAAGGTCAAGACCAACCCTGAGGTCAATATGAATGGCAGGTTGGAAGGCGTATGAATTCAGATCAAGGCTGATAAGATCAACAGGGCCGCTATCAAAATAGATTCAATAGCTTCGCGGAGATTAGTCCGTATTCCGGTGTGTCAGTACACAAATTTTCTTGATTAATTCTGATGCAGTGTCATCTCTGCAAACATCGGCTATTGGATCTACCTCCGGAAATGGGTGAGGTTCTGCAGCCCTACGTAGCGCTCTGTGGCTGATATAGTTCCGTTGAACCTTGAAAAAAGTTCCGGATGTAGATTAACGGATTGTCAATAGTAGCACCATAAGGGCCGGTATTAATGCTTGTAAATACCGTTTCCACAAACGACCTCAGGAGGCTAAAAATCCATTTTCTCTCTCCCCGCAGTATGCCGGCGGTATGCTGCATCAAACCCAGAAAAACTTTGTTAGAGGCCTAAAAAAAGTCAGCAATATATAGAACGGTATTAATCTTGGGAATCAAGTCGTCACCTTCCTGGTTACTTGCTCAATGCTCAAAAACACTCACAAGGAATAACTGAACCAATTGTTGCAGCCACAGTGTAGTGTGGCTTTACTACACCAATCATGTATACTCCGATGTTTTCGAAAAAAAGGAAAGCTCCGTTGTTATCGCCGATTCCTCCTCTTGAAGCCTTCACTTTTAGTGCAAGGATTTGTAAAACTGAATGCAACATGGTCAAGTCCCCGATTTGATTACGTGATGCTTACTTTTAATTCAAGAGTCAATTAAATGGTAAAAGGGGCACTTTTCCCTGACGTATCTTCTGTAACTACTAGTTGTATCTCTGGCAGCTTTTCCGATCAGGTTTTTCCTTTAAGTTGAAGAGTAGTTCAAGAACTTCATCTTCGAGGGTAGTAGTAACTCAGTGACTCAGTGGTTGATAATTTGAGTTTGTTAGAAGGATGACTTTTTTCGCCTCATGGCACTGCTAGTGGGAGGCCGCTGAAGATGTAAATCCGGCCTGCGATACTCCGTTTTGCCCGGATAAAAGTCAATCGCCGGCGGCCACTTCGCGGCCGTTTCCCAGATGGTAACGACCTTGCGCATAACCCTTTTTGCTCGGACTAGCAAGCATCATATAGGTATCAATAACGGTCCTGTGCCATAGCGCTGGCGCCACAGATTTGATTCCATCAGGTCTGTGAGCATGTGGCTCCCATCTTGCCCTAGGTCTTTATTTTGCCGAACTAGGAGCCGCTTCCAAGCCGTCCGCATTATACCTATCATACCTAAACTCTCAGTCCGGTCCTCGGACTAAAAAAATGCAATTGTATTTGCATCTGCTCATGTAAAGTTTTGTCCATCCGCCAATCAACATCGACTACGTATTGTAAGGTTTCAAATATATGTATCAACTATCAAGACTTTGCAAGACTTTACCTCCGAGTCTATCATTTAGATGCAAGCCTGCCAGTGTACTAATCAAAACCAGGTCGCCGCTGAGTGGTGACTAGTAATGATTGACATAAAAAAAAGAAAGCATGTGATTTAAAATGGTATAGTATGCAAGTGTAATCTTGATAGAAAATATACCAATGGTGATGGTGCCGCTGGCGGCGGTCGTGGTTGTCGCTGAAGCCTCGATAAGAATCTGCAGTGCTGTATGTAACATTTTATTCAGATGATTCAAGTTCAAGTTGGACAGTACAGAATCTCTCCGAGTCAGTGGATCCATGTGATTGGACTTCATGAGTTGCTTCTAGAACGGGGGTATTGGTAGTGAATCCGTGTCATAGGGGCTTATTACGTGTACGATCATATATGGACCCCCTTTGAGTATGGAATGTATCATCAAGGTTTCTACCATCTAAGGACGACCAGCAAGGGTCTAAGTACGAGACTACTCCAATAACTATAACTCAAGTCCTGTATCATGACTGCAAGGCTAAATGACCATCTGAAATTCTGAATGGCGACGGACCGGCAGCCAGGCCAGTCTAAATAAGTCCAGAGGCCTTCTGTCTTAGGTAGTTGTGACTATAAGTTATATTTGACCACTACAGACCCTAAACTGATAAAACTAAGCTATAGAGTACAATAAATTATACAATTATATATGCACAACTGCTACAATGCCCTCTACACATTATTATTGGAAAACATCATGCGATATACCAGTAATCAGTAACAGGTCACCTATGTTATCCTTCTAAATAGTGAGAGTCACAGATTTGACGCTATTTAGTTTGATTTTGGGAATAAAAAAACTGTCTTCAAGATTACTTCTTAGATTGAATAGAATTATTTAGCAAGGCAGAATGGTTTGAGAGTGGGTATGGAAGGAGTCATTTCTTTGTACCAAACTTGTAACGGTGTCCAGGTGACTCGTACTATTAATATATATATAGATAGATCATCAATCATCTCCGAGTCTTGCAAAGGAGCCCCCGACTTGGACCCCAAGCCCTGTTCATGTGATGGTGTCCTATACCATCACGTCTTCTATTCGCTCTCCTCGTGTCAGGGCAATAGCATCCACTGACAAATTGGTGGGTGATCCCCTGACAGCTCGGGTATAATTATATACACGTTCGGTGGCGTACTAGTACCTTGCATACAAGAATTTACATCATGATAGTATAAATATTATCAGTCTGTTGACTGGGGCCTTAGGATTCAAATCGCATCCAAGTACTCGTCCAGGCTCTTGCTTCCCCTTGGATTCCTTCTCACTTTACAGTTCTGCATCACAATGGTGGATAAAGTCCAAGTTCAGGACGCAATACAGATGGAGACTCAGAGTGTTCCAAGCACTGACAGGTTTTCTTATGGTGCTGATCCACTTGACACAAGAGCCAGCTTTCCCCGACACCTTCCAGCTGAACATTATGATAGATGGCTATCAGAGGCCGCTAAAAGGCCCAAGTAAGAAATGATTATTCATACTATCCAAATTCTGATAATACTGCCCCGGGCCCTGATCACACCAGTTGCAAATTTGTTTGCTCTGGAAAGGCGTCCTGGAATGATATCCCTTCTGGCCGGCAAACCTAACCCTACCACTTTCCCGTTTCTTTCTTTTGAAATGAAGGCACGCTGTGCAGAGGACCCTTTACAAACTATTACACATGTCTTTGAAGGCCCAGAACTTGAGGAAGGGCTGCAATACGGTCCAACTGAGGGTTTACCAGCGCTTCTTGACTGGTTTTATGGTCTACAAGAGATCTCCCATAGTAAAGTCAGAGGCAAGGGAGAATGGGCCATTACTGTTGGAAACGGAGCGCAGGATGTCATTTATAAGGTTGTTTGCTTCAATTAAATACAATCTAATCATTGAATGAATTTTTTTTTTGTTGTTGCTAGGCTGCTAATGCAATTTTAAACCCCGGCGACGCCATCCTTGTGGAATCGCCCGTATATGCGTACGCATTAGCCTAGTTGTTTATCCCGACAACAGCTTAAGTCACTCCACCTTGTTAGCTCGATTATACCAGTTTTTGAGCCACTACAATGCGAGCAGATAGGCATGATCTTTTATATCACCTATCCGTTGAGAACACTAATTCACGTCCCCATACAGAGGTTGATGCTGATGAGCATGGTATTAAATCAAGCACACTTCAAAATATTCTTGAGAACTGGCCTGTAGGAAAACCGAAGCCAAAAGCACTATATACTATACCAGTAAAGTTTCTTGAACATCCCCCTATTAATGAGGTCCTGAAATACCTTTTTTTGTTTTAGTACGGGTGCAATCCAACCGGGATGAGCGCTTCATTAGAACGACGAATAGAAGTATTGAGGCTTGCTCGTGAACATGACTTTTTGATTCTGGAAGGTTAGATTGATGCCTATTTATTATTATTATTAAATCAGGATCAACTAATATGTTAGATTGGAAGATGGTGCGCTAGTAGCACTCCCATTCCCACTTCAAGCAAGCACATTCTGATAAGGCTCTGAATTAGACCCTTATTATTATTTGTATTTCGGTGACGCACCACGAATCGACTCGTATTTGAAGCTAGAGCTACAATCCCCAGAGGTACGATCTGCAGGAATAGTCACTAAAGCTGTCTTGGCAAAATGAAGTAATAGATCCGCTTCTTAGGTTGGTAGGGTCATCCGCTTTGACAGCATGTCAAAAGTATTATCAGCCGGTCTACGACTTGGGTTTGTATCGGGCCCGTTGCCAATTGTGGCCGCAATGATTAGACATGTAAGTTGTTACATTATTTGAAGAAATGAAGACTAAGACTTGGGTAATCCAAAAAATAAATAGAGCGCAGCGTCATATTCTCACGTACGCCCTTCCACGGTTTTCCATTACTCGTTTGTCTTACGAAGCCCTTTAATTTCTAGGTATCATCGTTCACGCAAGTAATTTCCAATGCTCTTCTCCAGAAATGGGGCTACGATGGCTTCTTCAAGCATATAGCTAGCATCTCCGGGTTCTATCGTAAAAAGAGGGATGTATTCGAAGCAGCTATGCAGCATCACATGAAAGGCCTTGCCGAATGGGTCAAGCCTGAGGCGGGCATGTTCTACTGGTTCGTATCCTCTCCTCACGGTAAATTTATAAAAGTTTAAATATGCCTGTACCAGGTTCAAGCTTCTTCTCGATCCGACCTCATCCACAGAAGGTGATTCCGAGGAACTTATCCGTACAAAGGCGCTGGAGAGGAACATATTGGCGCTTCCAGGTACAGCGTTCTTTCCCAGTGGCCGCGCATCGGCGTATGTCCGCGTTTCGTTTAGTATCAACTCAGAAGAAGAGGTATCTGAGGCTATGCGGAGGCTAGCTCAAGTCGTGGTAGATGCCCGACAAGACGTTATACCAGCGGCTCCTGTAGCCAACTTATAGTAAATAAGATAATGACACTGTCAATGAACAAGGACGATTGTTTTTCTTTCTATTCAAGTGAAGTGCTGGATGTATAAGATAAGCTGATAGCTCTACACCCATGGTATGTATTATAATTTTGTAGGATCTTGTAGCGCTCATGGTGTAAGAATAGAGGGTGAGGCTGCAGGGGAGTGAAGTATGGGAGGAGTGTAAATTAACGTGAGAAACAGATTCAGAGAGAGACAACGAGCAATGATGCGTTAATGAGGAATGAGAACGAGAACAAGAGTCGAAAAGGAGTGAAAGAGTTGAATCGGAGAAGAGTGGGAAGGACCAAGGACGATGAGTGGCATACTTCGCTTCTGAGCCACCACTGACTTGAGCGCTTTCTGCCAAGGAGGTCCGATAGGGCCCCTGATAGCCCAGGGAGAGATTTTGCGAAAGATTATCTGCGATCGGCGGATAAAAGATAGCTTTCCCGAGGTACTACTAGTAGTACTACGTATATAGTAGGCTAGAATGTGTAAATCTCATGAGAAAAACGTCCGCCAATCGCAGACATCATGGTTCAGTCTTCCGAAAAACCTCTCTTGGGGTCCTGGTCTAATGTCGGCAAGCTAGTCCGACGTCGCGCACGCGTCATGGCCATCTCTCTCTCCGGAGCTGTGAGCATCTGCCGCCGACTATCGCTTTTCCAGGACCCACTCACGATTTCCTCTGTGCTCAACCATTAGATGTTCTACACTATTATCCTTGCCTTCACCCCACTGAACACACCTCTTACTTTTTTTTTTTTTTTTTTTTTTGATCTTGGCTTGGCCTAAACCACAGGGCTAGAGAGATGATGCAGTGAGGTGCTTTTGCTCACCCCACTCTCCAGCAGATTTTTATCCAGCATGGATTTAAAAAGTGTGGAACAATCTACTGCTGCCGTAGGCCAGGCAGGCCATCAAGCAATACCAAGGATCCGAATTTGAATAGGTCCGACTCATTTTTAGAACAAGAAAATAATACATCAAAGTACCAAAAGAACTATATGATCTTGTTAATAATAAAAGTATTCTAGGAATAGGGCACTGCATATATGCCATGCGGTTATTCATGTACTAGTACGGTGGTATTATTAGTACACATGGTGTCATGGGTTTTGTAGTGTGATCGGACTAATTATGTAAAAATATGGTTATGTCCAATACAGCTGATAATCATTTACAGATAATCGTTTTCACTGTAGTCAAAGAACTTGTATAGCTCCAAAGACGAACCACTTTGAATACCGATTGACAGATGCGTATCTTACAAGTCATCTGAGTAGCTTCATCCTTGTTGCATGAGTTGCTCCAAAAGAGGGATAGCAACTTGTCAAGTGTCTGTAAAAGTGCAGATGACAGGCCTACGAATAGGTTAGCACATCCCTCATCGGCTTGCGCTTGCTTCAGCTTCAATATGCCTTTACACTCCACTGATTTTACCTCTATCCCTATCATCGATTCGAAACGCCTCTTCACGATCCCGCAAGAGGAGAAGGACAAAATAGACCTTGGGAACGTCCCGCACTTCCTCGGATACACCCGTCCCGGTGCTGAGCACACCAAGGGCAAAATGGATGACCGCGAGTTCTTTGATTTCGGAACGCCCTGTGAGTGTCCGTGGGAGTAGGGCAAACCTGAGTACCTCAAGCTCTGGGGTCCCAGTCAGGTATAGTTCATCTATAGACTGTAGATGCAAATCAGATCTCAACATCATATTTATATTGTCAGTGGCCATCTGATGAAGTCCTCCCCGGATTCCGTGCATGTGCAGAGAAATATTTCTCGGAAATGACTGATTGGAGTTTTATCATACTAGGCCTCCTAGAAGAGGCGTTCTTCTTACCGAAGGATGTGTTGTCTACGTTCTTCCTCGAGCGATCAAAGCATCTTCACCGCTCAAAAGTGTGTAATCAGAATTTCCAATTCAGTTGCTATCTAACTTCATATTATGCAGTTTGCGTTGTATCCCGCCAACGGTGACCAAGGAGTTGGATCCCATTATGATCACACATTCCTCTCCCTAGTGAGCCGAAAGTCATTTGCATGTCAGATGGCATCTGACATTGATGTAATTCCAAAGCTTCTCCAAGTTCAGGGTGAAAGGGGCCTTCAGGCTCAGAACATCGCTGGTCGATGGATTGATGTTGTTCCTGTGCCAAACACAATTGTTTGTAACTTTGGGCGGCGTTAGTATTATCCTGTTATGCGGCTATTGAGCTCTACAAAATCTGACAGAGGGTCTTAGCACTCGAGTTCATTACCCACGGACTCATCCGTGCCATCTCGCATAGGGTGGTAAACCCTCCCGTTGGAACTACGCCTCGTATTTCCATCTCTTGGTTCTTCCATCCACATCTGGATGTTGATTTAGCAAAGAAAGTAATTGATGGTATGTATTGTCGTCTGTATACACACAATATCGCCGAGTGTATATTGTGGAGCTGACTTTCTGTGAAAGTCTCTGCAGAGTTCTTGCAGCTCAAGGAAGAACGAGGAGAAGAAATGGCTGACAGTCAGTGGCATCCTGTTGCATTTTATTAGCATATACTCACAATACTCTCTGTGCAGTCACGGATCTTGTTGGCTATGATGCAGGCCCTTCCGGACGGGTGTGGTGTGAGAGCAAAGTCAAGTACGTATCAAACACAAGTCCCTAGTTTTTGTTGTTGTTGCTTGTCTTTTTCTTATCGTTCTCGTCTAGGGGTCGGGCTCACATTATGGAGCGATTCTACCCAGTCACCATTAAGCGCCTGTTCCCCAGTGGTATTCCTGACGACCTTAGGACGAGCGTGACCCCTTTCATTCGTAGCTCTCTTGCCACTGCGTGAATGTTCTAATTCACATACTAGTAGAATACTACTTCAAGATTCGAGTTGTGACAACTGCTGTACATTATGAAAGAAATATATGTGCAATCGAAAATACAATATAACATAAAGACTTGCAACTCGGAGTTACCAATATTCAAATCTCTGACATATATATGTAAGAGCCCTGAGCTATTCAAGTGCATCTTGATTGCGTTTACCTTATAAGAACTTGAAATACAAATACACACAATTCCACATGCAAGAATATATATATCCTCTAAACACCGCATTTAAAACTTGAACAGTCCTTTACCATCTCGTACACCGCGATTCCTGTGGGGACATGCAGCATCAGCAATCAGCCAGTACATATGTGAGTCCACAGCATCATATGAAGTAAACCATATGATCAAGGTATATATATATAAAAGATTGACACCACCACTCACAGCTCATCGATAGCGACCATGAGGTCATACGTGATCTCCTCCGACACCGCCGAGTCGAACTTGTACGCCGGATGCGAGCGGATAAACTCGCGAATCCACGTCGCGGCTGTTTTGAGTTGACCACTGGCACGGCCCTTGACGACGTCCAGGTATACAGCCAGCTTCTCCTTGGTCTCCTTGTCGGCACCCTTGGCCTCGATATAAGCCCAGATGAGCGGGAGCAGGCCTACGAAACCGCCAGCCTAGCGCAAAACAAGGTTAATTTGGGCTTGTTATGCGAGAACTATGCGCACGCACTTTGCCATTGATGATCTCGTCCAAGGTCATCTCAGCCGTGACTGGGCCCTCTGGGTGGACACCGTTGGCTTGCGTCTGGGCATTACCATTCTCGGAGAGTTTCACGCCTAGGTCCTTGCGGAAGAAGAACTTTTGGGTGTTGACTGCATCTCTGAGCTGTCCAGTCGCCATGTTCTTATCCACCTACGATACATATGAAGTGTGCGGAAAAGAACAGGGAATCTTGAGAAAACTATACGCATGCCTCGAAAAATAAATAAATCTGAGACGAACCTCGGATATCGGCATATACATATTCAGATCAAAGTGCAGAATGGTCCTGGCAAGGAGAATGTTGAAAATCGAAAACGCCGCGTTCTCGAAATCGGTCGGCATGATCTCCATCGAGCGCACTTCTACGCGCCATCCTATGTTCGGGTTCTGTGGTGGCGGCTTGAAGCGTACCGATTGCCAGTTGGAGGATTGATGGTCCTCAAACTGGAGTATGCTGGTGTTGTCGTCCTGATGTAACATCTCCGAGAAGATGCCACCGGCCGTGTGACGGATGAAGAGGTGAGCGACGTGTTTTGCTAGGAGGTGGTCGATGCCTTGCATGTTGTCTATCAGATTATGCAAAGATGTGCAATAAAAGTAACGGGACAAACCGTTCTCGCGTAACTGGTTGTAGAACTTTTCGACATAAGGGACATAAATATCATTATAGACATCTTCTTTCTCCGGCTCTACGGCGAGATACATATCCACACTGCCATAACGAGATTTTGGGATCCTCAACTGGCCTTCTTTGAGGGGCTAAAATTATGACATTAAGTACATCTTGAAAAGCTGGCCGATGTGATCTACTGATGCGCACCCTCAAGCCACGCTCTTCTGGATTCCTATCGTCCAACGAGGCCGAAAGAACATCCCATTTGCCGTCTCTGTCCGTAAGCCAGCCTCGCAATACAGGTGTAGCTGCTGTCAAGGCCATCTAAAAAGGCATGGTTAGATCATAAAGTAGAGACGCAACCCAGGACTGGATACTTACAACAATGGGGGCCACCGGGATGAATGCGTCGTAGAGCCGACGTGCTTCGTTGATGTCCTTTCCTTGCATGGTGACTTGCAAGCAACAGGCACCCATAGCGAACATGAAAGCATCGGTATAGACGTGATTAGGCAAAGCATGGCCATTTTTGGCGTCTAGAAAAGTTACTCAGTTGGTCCTCACCGTTAGGGTGCATATATGCGCATGATACCGACCTTGATCCTCAGGGTGCAAATTGCGATCCCATGGAATAGTAGGGTCGATGAACGGCTTGGGGGTGTGGGTATCAAAGAAGACAGGGATGTTGCCCTCTGGCTTGCATTCGCGTCGTAGTCTTATGTGTATAGCCCCGGCTCTGTGAAGACGAAGAGAAAGCTTTAGGTGAGGTATGAAGCTCACTACAAAATGAACTGCATACGTGTATCTCGCAGCTCCGTAACTGATGTTGTCACCAACGAAGAGACTGTGTGCATGCTCAAAAGTATCGTTCTCGATATGAGGGTCCGTGAAAGGGCCAGCAGCACCAAAGCGAGGGAAGAAGGTAACCGTGAGCGGCACCTGATTGGGCTTGAAAAATTGGCGCATGAACTGACGCCTGTGGGATGATCAGATGGTTGAAATAGCCGGACTGCAAAACACCACCAGACCTATAAACCATATCAGCCTCGACGGTGAGCAGATCGGCAAACGAAACTGTCAAGGGCTCCGCAGGTGTATGCTCGATAATGTAAGCGTTTGCCTCAGGCAGATAGTGGGGGATTTTTTTAGCCCTATGAGATCCAATATTACTTGCATATTTGTGCCGCCTGAGATTGATATGGCATACTTTTCGGGATCGGCGTTTTCACGCAACGCCTGAAGCAGAGGAACGGCCTGCCTGGCAACCAATGCCAATCTCGCGGTCTTCTTCTCGTGATCAAGCGTAACAATCGTGCTCTCGATCTACGAGAAAAAGGTTATTGGGGGAACAGGGATAGGGACGTTTGCGGGGATCAATGACCTCGTCACCCCAGAGTGCAGGATCATCATGTCTGTCCTTGGTACGGTTATAGTGGTTGATGAACTGGATGATGCCGTGTTCGCGGATGTAGTCGACCTGCTTCTTGTGCTCTTCCCATTCGAGGAGGGTACCCTTGAAAACGACGCCCATGGTGACGATGGTGAAGGTGGTAAGATGAGAGCGTGAGCTGGAGAGTAGACAAGCTAGGAGGATTTAAGAGAGCAGAACATGGCCGAGGAGTGATCCGAATCATCTGGCCCAGTAAGCAGAAGGAGAAGCAGTTAGTGGGGACTTCCATAGCCAGTCAGAGATTCCCATCGATTGCAGGGTCGCGGTCCGAGTCTTGCCAGTGCATCCAAGGAACATACACGGTAAGGATGCCTTTACGTCCTTGTGGCTGGGCTAGCGTGCCCATGACAGTAAAAATTGACGCATATATTGACGCTCAAACACCAGACCAATAGAGATTGCCAGAGCAGAGGCTGAGATAAGAGAGTGTCGGGTACAGTCACCTGAATGCTATTATGCCACAGGGGCACATGAATAAAACAAACGGTTTATGTTACTTGCGCCATAGATAACGCGACATCGATACGATCATCACGTACTCACGTTAGGTTCCAATTCTTGTATTATTAAATTACTTCGAGCTGGCCTGGGATATAAGTGCACTCTCGCTCACATGGTGCTGTTCTTGCGGCACCGGTTCAATGTGATGATGAAGAGACATTGGTAAATGGCGGCTGATATAACAACGAATGTTGTAATAAACAACAAACAGCACAGCAACAGCGGCGCAGTCTCCGCAGCTTCCGTAGCACCACCCATAATAGCAGTACTATAGTAGGCACCACTTTATATCATCATCACTCCGCCCACAGCGCTGACTCTTGTTGGACAACCACCATGATCCAGTTCAAACTCAACAAGCCTGGCTCACATGTACGGCGTCTGACTTTTCTCGTCCAACCCACATGGGAAATCCTTGCCGAGAAGATCAGCGCTTACTTCGACATACCCGTCGACCAAATCGGCGTCTCCTATCTCGACACCGACGGCGACGAAATCACCCTCAGCACTAATGAGGAGCTTCAGGACTATTATGCCATCACATACTGTCCGGGCGACATTGCTAAATTCACTGTCCAGGACTTTAGGAGCCTTCCGGCGAACATCTCCTCGCCACAAGCTCAAGATGCACAGCGCTCTCAGGGCGCCTCTCCCCACCTCAGCCATCGAAATACATTCGGACAAATTGTCCTAGACGACCCAAGTGACTGGCAGCATGTTCCTGACCTCAGTCATCTCTCCACCGGTCTCGCTGGTCTTTTTGTCAGTGACGACAACATGTCTGAGGGACCTCACGGGTTCGTCGAAACCGTCAAGAGCGAGAGTCTGCCTGAAATCACCACTATCCCTCCATCCAGCGACGTCCAGTCGACCAAATCTGGTCTCTCAACTGGAACGACCACGCCTATCCTCCGCGAAAGCAAGGGTAAAACGAAGACCCTTGATGAACGCATCAGCAGCTTTGTATCAACCGGCCTGGAAGATGATTTCAAGTCCGTTCTGTCTATATTGGAGAATGACGTGCCGATCAAACCGCCCGTGCATGTATTCAATCATGACAAGAACAGATACGAATGCCTGTCCGAGTCTGTTCCCCAACCTAAATCCGCATCCAGGTCTCCGTCCCATATCACCTGTACGCGTGAATCCACTCCCAGTGATACGCCTGCACAGCAGTCAGCAAAGGGACTCAGTCCTCTTGGGAAGCCTGCCGAGGTCGAGGCTGAGGATCCGCCGCTTCCAAATCTGGACTTCTCATCTACGGCTCCCACTGGGCCTTCTTTGACCAACGATTTGGCGACCTTCCTGAATTCGCTCACAAGCGCATTCGCCTCTCATCCTGAGCTTGCGGAAGGCGCCAGGAACATCATCCGCAATGCAACAAATGGTGCCTACTGGGCGTATCATCGAGACAACATCTCGCAAGCCGCGCAAGACGTTGCACGCCAGGCGCAGGCACAGGCAGGCCAAACGGCAGAGGAGATGCGTCGTGCTGCCGAGCAAGAGGCCGCACGCCGGGTTACAGAGGCTCTGAATGCTATCATGCGCGCTATAGGTGATGTCGCTTCTACTGCGAGGAGGCGTTCGATGTATGGAACTCCAACGTCACATTCTTCTTCTTCAACTCCCGCTTCAGCGCCACCCCACGACGTTGCAGCACAACCAGAGCCCACTCCTACCGGTGAACCAGCAGTACAGCAATTTACTCCCGCTACGCCCCAGCCTGTTCAACGTGAACCATCCCCGGCGCAAGTCAATGCTGCATCAGCCACTGCGACACCAGCCCCCAAGGTTCCTGCTGAGCCAACGCCTACTACCCCATTTGTCGTCGAATCGCTCCCTGCCAGCTCATTAGAGTATATCGATCCAATTGCCTCTGTAAAGCAGCCAAAGCCTAGAAATCTATCGAGATCCTCGACTCTTCCGCCGACACCCCTTGGCAAACCTCGGGAACAGCCTTCTAGTGTGCCGACCCAGTCACTGGAAGCCTCGTCGCATCCCCCGCCTGCAACAAACCCTCAACCGATGGGCATGGCCTCTCCAGTCAGCAGCATTCCGCCGCCAGCGGGACCACCACCTATTCCAGCTCGCCCAACTCGCATGACACCGGTACCCCCTTCAGCGGTTCCCGCAAGCTACGCACCTCCTCCAATCAATACACGCTCCGGTCCACCCCCTTCGAATGCTCATTTATATCGCCAGGACCCCGCTCGTCTCCCTTGGGCGTCCCCGCTCGTCTCTGGCGGCATGTCCAGCCTGGACTGGGGTACTCGACTGTGGGCTGGCTACCCCGAATCCAACTGGGGTGGTGTGGGTGCAACGACGACCGACTGGCACAATCCCCAGCAACAGCAGCCGTGGGCTACAATGGCGACCTCTACACCGGCGGTGCATGGGGATGTGCCTCTCAGTCCACAAGACTCGCGCGCGGCCGTGGAGGCCGCTAAGGCGATCTATAAGGCGGAGAAGGAGCGGTACCGCGCCGAGCGCGATCTCAGGCGCCAGCAGAGGGAGCAGTTGATCAAGATGCATGTCTCTGCCGCTGTTGCTGCGTAAGTCAATTTCTGTTCTTATTCTTACGCTCTTTTTGTCTCATCTTCTTCCCTTCCTTTTTTATTTATGACTGACAGGACTCCGCAACTAAACACGTCGATCCCGATGCCTGCACCCCCTCCGCCTGTTGTGGCTCAGGCGCCGCTCTCTCCGCCTCCACCTGCTCTACCACCCAAGCCACCGCGCCCTGTTTCGCCGGTGAGGACTCAAGTAGTGAGCAACGCACGGGACGGCTTCCCGCAGCTCAACATGACTGGGCCTGCCCCCACGCAGCATCGCAGGGCGCGCAGCCTTCAGGCGCCGGGTGTGGCCCGTGGCCCGTCCGGGGGGAGCAACCACAACGGGCCGCAGCGCCTGCGCCGCGAGAATTCACAGACGGATTCCAAGTCGAGAATTACGCGTAGGCTTGCTGATGTATGTCCTAATCTACCTCCTAGATGATGATGATTATCTAACTCTTTCCATTTATGATGAACGTAACACAGATGGGTTTCACAGAAGCGACGTTCCCGAGCTTGTCCTCCAAGATCACAGCACAGACTAGGCCTGGAATGTCGAAAGACGATGAGGATAATGCGGTGACGACGCTGCTGGAGGATCTTCTTACTGTGTCACCTCGGCCTCCTGCTTCTGCCCGTGCTCAGCCCCAACCTCAGCCTCAGGCCTCGGCGACCATTCCCCGTCGTCGGGCGACCGAGGACAACCGACAGATGCCTGAATCCATCTTTTAAAGAATGAGAATGAGTTTTTTTTTTTTTTTTTTTGAAAGTCTAAAGTGCGATCGGAAAGGTGCATTGGTGTACTTGTACGTGGGGACGATGTCGTAGGCTTTTCTTTTTTATTTCGTTGATAAAAGGTCTTGGTTGTTTCCTTGTCTCTCTTCTTTTTTTTTTGGTATCAATTCTTCGTAACTCTATTTTGTTATTGTGTCTTTATAACAACTGAGTCCTGGATATCCTTGGGGCGGTTTAGGAGTGGTAAATAAATTAACGTGTGTTTGTGTAGTAATACAGCTACCGATAGTTTCTTTCGAATCTTATGTCCTCTTATGTGTTATATGCGCTGAAATAGCTACTGCCTCGTCATTCTTCATTCACCTCTTTCTCCTCCTCCTCCTCCTCCTCCTCATCATCATCATCATCATCATCATTTGATTCGCCGTCGTCTGCGTCGTCCATCTCAAGGGCAGCAAACATACCCTGAGAAACGGGCACCTTGACAGGAGTGTTTTCTTCATCTGAATCACCATCCAAATCAGACTCGATATCGTTGTTGGGTGTATCGTCTCCTATGTCCGTCGGCGAGTCGGAGTGTGCAGCCCCTTCATCCTCCTCTTCGTCATCATCGTCGTCTTCCATAAACGAGTGGACATTGGTATAGGTGGCATGGGGATCATCGTCTGCGATATATATACCGTCCTCTTCGGGAAGGCCTAGTTCTTTAGCCACTGTACCGGGCGGTAGGAACGCCCATTTGATTCTGCCTTCTGCCAACGCTCGTAGGACTATACGACCCAAATAAGAAGAAAAAAATCATTCAAAGAGACGACAATCCGTTTTAATCAGCTTTTGCACTGACAAAAAAAAAAAGCAAGGAGTGTAAACATACTAGCATTCCCCGCCCGGTTCGTATCTGGCCTGCCTGCTTTAGCAGTCATCCATCCCACTTTCGTCGCATAAGCGGTCAGGATATCCATAGCTGTCCATACGGGTTCCTTTGTCTTTGCTGCACCTCCTGCCAGTGGCTCACGCGGTTCGCGCCATGTTCGTTTGTCTTCCGAAGCTGGTGTGCTCAAAGAAGGATGCTGCAGACCTAGGATCCTCTCGAGCGGTAAGAGCTGCGATGCATGGTAAATGCACAATGGGATGGCAGAGATCCGCGAGATGGGCAGGATGCCGGAAAGCACTTGGGTTTCCATGTGCACAAAGCCGGGAAGCACTAACCCTGGGCAGTCCATGAGACGGACTTCAGGCGTCCAGAAGAGCGTTTGGAAATGTTTCGTCTGATTGATTGAGGAATTGCCGAGTTAGATTTTTGCGAGGCTGGAGAGGTGGTAGGTGTATGTGTGTGTGCATATATTCACCTTGCCTGGCGTCTTTGACGCCCTGACCTTTGATTTGCCAAAGAGGGCGTTCAAAAGAGAGGATTTTCCTACGTTTGGCTGCCCTGTATAATATATACGATTTCATATTGAATTTAGATATTATGAGTAATGATAAACGGACCTATGAGCCCAATGGTCAAAAACTCCGGTTCCCGTTCTTCATCCTCCTCCTCCTCCTCCTCCTCCTCCTCCTTACTTTCGTCATTGCTCTTTGGGACGGCGGCACCTCCAACAGCCACGCCAACTTGCTCCCCGATGGGTTGCATGACCGCACTCCAGTCAACTGTTTGCTTGACCTTGAGCTTGGGTGTGAATTGGCGCTTCCTTGGCTCCTTAGGCTTTTTACCTTTATTAGCCTCGTCGTAAACAGGCGGCGGCGATGGTGGTTGGACGAGCTCGGCGTGCACAGAACGGATGGCTTCCACGAGCTGAGCACGAAACTCTCCCGGTAATGAAGGCTCGTATCTTCTCTTCGTGCCTTGTGTAGTCTCCTCGCGGGCCTTTGGAACGTACGATCTTATCTGGACAACCCTTGAGTGAGGATAACGAGTCCGGAGATAATCAGACCAAGCAGCAGCCCGCACGGGCCCGATAATGTCGACTTTGGACAAGACAAGTATAAACGGCCGTCCTGATGCAGAAAGGAAATCTACCAGAGACGTTGGGAAATGCAAGAGGGGGCATCGAGCATCGAGAAGGACAAGTATAATTTGCGAGATTTCAGTGACACGCCAGCTGTGATATTGATCAGATATGTGTCCTCATGGCCAGGATCACATTCGAGTACTTGCAGTTGGCGCCAGACTTCTAGATTGCGTTCATAAAATGTAGGTGATTTAGGCATCGTCTGCTGCTCTTGCTGTTGTTGCGTATTTTCTACGTTTGTCTCGATCTTGTCGGTGTTCGTGCTCTGCTCATCCGTAATCTCACTGGTAGAGTGATGTAGCCATTCATCGATCGACTGGTCAACCTGAGCTGTCCATTTTTTGAAGAGGCCCTCCTCGTTTTTCTCCACTTCTTTTTTGCTCATATCGAATCTCCATTTGGGCCTAATCGGACAGGACAGCCTAAGATCCTCGGTCTCAGATATCAGCGGGCGCAGATCGCAAGCATCAGGTGGAATAGGCCTGGCTAATGGGATAGATGCGCAAAGGTCGCGAGTCTCCTCTAGAAACTGTTTGGGTAGACGAATAAAATCGGACTGCAGTTTGCGTGTGGATTCGGCAGCCTGGCTAGGGCCTCCCGAACCTATCGGACGATTAATGGGGCCTTTCCTTGAGGTCCTTGTCTTGCGCTCTTTAGGCTCCGGAGTCGGCGCATCGCCTCTCTTAATGGCGCGTTTGAGTTGCAGCTCGGCTTTGCGCTGCTTGGCGGAGGCAGGTTTCTTGCGAGGCATTGGTCAGAACAATAATGGCTGGTGTAGAGATGGTGGATTAGAATGATCAATGCATGGGCCAGGTAGACTGGTGCGTCTGTGGCCTGACTCTGAATCGGAGTCGTCAAGAGCGGAAATCAACTTCAAGTTTGGAATGTGATTTCAAATCACAGTGTCATCGCGATGACTTGGACACATTGTAACCAAAACGCGAGAATTCAGAGAATGCATACCAGCGGCCTTGATCAGGCTGTATGATTTTGTATGACAGAACATGCAGAATGCTCAAGGCACACATAGCTTGCATGACATAATAAACATGAGCACATCCTACTTCTGGCTTACTGACATGTTGCCAGTGCGTCGGATCGCAAATAAGAGAAGGCTTACGCGGCATTACGAGACGACAATGAGACCGTGTCACAGCTGTGACATAAGCTATTACCAAGCCTAGACGCTTCTCAATAGGGACAGTGTATTTGTATTTAATGCATTTGATGAGTTCTTGGCTAGCCATTGAACAGCTTTCCTCGTCACCCCTGTCCATACTCTAGCAAGCATTCTTCTATCATGTCGTCTGCACATCTACCCAACATTGTCATCGTCGGCGGTGGCCTTGCAGGCGCTGGTGTTGCCAAAGCATTGTCTGACAAGATTCCCAGCACCAAGGTCGTGTCTACTGATAGTATAATCGTGATTACATAAACATGCTGAACTTGACTTGAATTTAATTCACAGGCCAACATAATCCTCATCAACACCCTGCCCTATGTCATCTATTGGCCTGCTACAGCTCGACTGGCCGTTTCTTCACGAGACAAGCTAGAAGAGAATGCTCTGATTCCATACGACAAACTCTTTACGAAAGGCAACGGCGTCTTCAAGCAAGGCACTGTTACCGCTATCGAGACCTCCGAGAAAGGCGGGTCTGTGTTGCTCGCAGATGGGGAGAGAATCCAATACACTATCCTCGTCGTCGCTACCGGCTCCAGGTGGAGAGGCCCTATCGACTTCCCCAGCACACCTGAAAAGGTGCACGAACATATTCGAGAAAGCCATGAACAGTTCGAGAACGCAAAGAAGATCGTGTGTGTTGGTGGTGGTGCTGTTGGCATCGGTAAGTTACACGAGTTTAGCTATCAGAATATTCCATTGAGCATCATGGTCTAGAATTTGCTGGAGAAATCAAGGATCTGTGGCCTGTAAGTCCACATATATCTATATCTACCAGTCTATGAATGGCAATTGACGTTTCTTGACAGTCGAAGGAAGTTACCATTGTCCACGGTGACAAGCAACTCCTGAACGCTGCCTACCCCGACAAATACCGTAAAGCCATTGAAAACGATGTCACAGCAAGAGACGTTCATCTTGTGCTAGGCGAGTACGTCGATGAGATACCCGATGTAGGCCAGCCTGCTGTCACGCGCAGTGGCAAGACCTTGGATAGTGACCTGGTTGTAAGCATGTTTTTTTTCTTTATCTATCAATTTCGAATATTCACCTATCAACCAACGTAGATTGACACCCGTGGTCCCCGACCCAACACCGAGCTTCTCTCTCAGCTCTCGCCTCCCGTGTTGGCTGCAAACCACTTCGTCAAAGTCCGACCGACACTGCAGGTGGAGGGCCACGACTCCATCTTTGCAGTTGGTGACATTGTAGACATCAAAGAGCAAAAGCAAGCTGCCAAAGCTGGATCACATGCTGCTGTGGTCGCGGCCAACGTCCTTTCATACCTTGATGGACGGCCACTGAAGAAGGAATACAAGGGCTCACCTGAGCTCATCATCATCACCAACGGCTCTGTAAGTAGCTTCTTGTTTAACTAGTGCATTTATCAGTGCGTATTCACTCACGTATCAACAATAGGAACGTGGTGTCGCCTTCCTCGGATTCCTCTGGGGCATTGTCCTGGGCAACTGGTTCTCCAGGTTCCTCAAATCGAGAACACTGATGGTTCCACAAGGGCGCGCTGCCCTGGGTTACTAAACGTGGACTGTTTCTTACGCTGGACTCCATGTTGTTCTTTTTCGTTTTCTTTATTACTTTGGGGGTTTGCTATAAATTATATCATCTCACTGTCATAATTTAATCCAATCAACATACATTCATTTCAACATTCTCATCAGAAAACGTCCAAAGAGATAAATAGGGTATCATATGTACTCGTATACATTTTGGATTGACATCGCGACGTGACATGCGTAATGATTGTTCGTGTAATCATGAAAAGAAATCAGCGTCCTGCGATTTCCATCGGGGGTAGGAGCGTTTCGTAAGATCATGGCAGTCAGTTCATTATAGTCGTTCAGACATTCATATTCTTCACTTTTCATCATTGACATCACTAGGCTTTCACTCCTATGATGACCCGCATGCTGCGACAGATCTGGGATAGTTCATCCTCGTCGTCGAGCTTGGTGCGCGCTTCCATGGACGCACGCCGAAGGCGTTCCTCTTCCATGTACTCTGCCTTGCCAACCGGCTCGCGAGGAGGTAGTGACCAGCCTAGGTCTGTCAGAGAATACCACAAAGCCACTCTAGCTTGCATATCTCTGAATGGATTTTTATTTTATTTAAAAAGTCAATTTGGTTATTGCCCCTGACGAGGTACAAAAGAGAAAATACTGACGAGGTATAAGTCTCCAGCATCTTCTCAAACTCAACCCTGTTCTGCGCAATCGGATCATTATTCTCATTGTCTACCTCGGACAGATGCCAGCCAAACGCCTCCAGCTGACTTTTCCGGTTGACGAGCAAATCCCGCAGCTCTTCCCACATGGACTCTTGGCATGCCAGGACGCTCATGTATGCCTGGTAGAGATGCATGGCTAATGTGCGTTCGCTATATTTGGACAGCTTGTCCATGGGTACCAAAGAGTTCGACTGGCCCATGGAGGTCGTGCTCGATGCATCGTTCTGTAAGACGAATCGATCCGAGCGTTGTATCGGCGTAGGGGTCGATGGACCGGGGGAAGGTTCTGAGACCTTCCTCCCGAATGTTCGGGGTGTTGGGGATATTGCAGAAGAGGAATTGCGCAGGGGAGAGTCAACGTATGGTGGCTTGATCCGAGAAAATACACTTGAAGAAAAAGACCTGGGATCGGGTTCTGTTTGGTCATTCCCATCCTCCGTTGTTGCGTCCGGAGACTCGATTGGTGACAAGGGCATTGAAAGTAGTTTGGATGAGTTTGCTGAGCCCGACCAACCTGGTGGCGGTAATGGCAGGAACGGAGAAAGTGGTGGCATAGGGAATGATATGATAGGAGAGGAGACTGTTTTCTGAAAATAAGAGCTAAAGTATATTGGTAATACAGCTAATCGATCATCAGTCAACTTATGGACGGCATGGAATGGGATCTTTAAATTACCTGTCGGCTTGAGATTTATGAACTTATTTTCGAATACAGATTTGTATAGAGATTCCAACAATGCATATTCGTGTTTTGACCCCGACAGCGAAGACACATGGCTTTCGCCGTCGGACGATATTCTTGATCCAGTCCGACAGCCAGTGGAACGCATAGGCTCCGTGAACCACGTTGGCAAAATAGGGAATATAATGTCTACAAGGAATAATGCCTGAGCTAAAAGCCAGTAAGAGCAATGAACAACATACCATACTCTAATACTTCAATGGAACCTCCTGGCCGTAATATACGGTGTATCTCCTTTAGAGAAAATCAACTTCATTCCTGGGATAGATACAAAAACACACACACCTCAAATAATGAATTCCACTGTTGAAACGCTATTCGTTAGTGAAAATTGCATTGATGGTGAGGGCATCGCCAAGCTAAGTACCTTGTTCTCGGGTACACCTCGTGCTATTGAATCAATGTGCACCAAGTCAAACTCATCGTCATCGAATGGGAGCTTTGTAGTCAAACTAAGGAAAATTAACATCTATCTGCAAGAGTCGGGCTGGATAACGCACAAATTTCCATGAACCCAGGTCACTCTCTCTGCGATGGACTTGTCTACCAGTTGCAAGGGTAACTGAATGTCGACAAGGTCAAACCCGACCTGACGGAAATGCGTGGTATTAGTCGTGTGAAATGCGAGGAGGCATATCTAGAATTCTCACGAATTGGCAATTTGGCCATTCCTTGGCTGCATCAACTATCCACTCCCCTGTCTATATGCTTTGTGAGTGTGACTTCCAAAGTTATCACCCCACTG
This sequence comes from Agroathelia rolfsii, assembly GCA_018343915.1. Taxonomy (NCBI): domain Eukaryota; kingdom Fungi; phylum Basidiomycota; class Agaricomycetes; order Amylocorticiales; family Amylocorticiaceae; genus Agroathelia; species Agroathelia rolfsii. The sequence goes on along the minus strand of JABRWF010000001.1, from coordinate 2,950,868 downwards.
CACCTACTCCGCAGCCAAGATCAAGGCATGTGCTTGGAGCACCATCTGGGAATTCAACAAAAGAGCAGGTGCCTTTGAAGTCAGACACCAGGAAACGATTCAAGGATTGCCTTTACAGATCAGTTTAATTGAGTATGAACAGTCCATATGGAAACGACCAACAGGGTCAAGACATCTCGGTCGTAAGATACGGGATAAGGCGCCTTCTCCGGGTCGTATAAGTGGTGCTTTCTGCCATTCTTTTCTTGGAACTGTCTCTCCTTATCACGGCGCTTGCCACCACCCATTGTCGTTGTACTAGGACGAGGACTCCTCATGGAGTCCTTGTCTACTCTAGTAGGCATGATATGCGTTATGTTGATCGCCACTTTAGAGGTAAGCCGAGAGTGTGTGGTATATGGACAGATGGCCCTTGAAGTGGGTATTGTTCAGGCTTCAAGGCGATAGGATAGGGTATTGTCGTTTACGCACGTTAGAACAGTACGGAAAGCGATAGCTAGCCGGCAGATTATCTGAATCCGAAGAATCCTATTTGCTAGCTACCCCAGCCAAGAATAACAAGTGCTAGATAGCCAAGAAGTGGGGAGCCTGGGAAGCAAGTGGCCACAATGGTGGAAGAGTGAAACCGTGACATAGAACGAGTGCGCAACTTGACCCCCTTCACAGTTGATAATTCCGGAGCAATGTTCCGGTATCTATGTGATTGATTCATATAACAATCATCTTACCCTCTGAACTTGAGCACAGCATGCGTCTCGTTTCTCATTATCCTGTGCATCTATGAACCAGGAATTGAAGCAAACAACAACTTGAATCATTTGGGGCCAGCGTTCTCCGGGTCCGGTAATGGCGTCACTCCCAACTGACACTGACATGTAATAAGTGGTACTAAAGAAGATCGCACAATGAATAGGTTCTTGTTGGTTAATGCTGCGGGAATCATGCTTCAGAAATATATAATTTTTTATGCACTAAGATCCGGATAGGAATGGAATCACTGCCAAGGAGATGCATTAACACTTGGACAACTTCAAGATGTTGACGTCACGGTCAAGAGTTGTCAAGATGCCACGTGATCTGTGACAAGAGTACGAGCGTGACTTTTTTTTTGCATCCTGAAGCTCTTGAAGCATTTCAGTTCGTCACGGTGTGCTCGCAATGACAAGTGCGGCTGGTCCTAGTTCAAAGATAACACAGCCGGCTACTAGTGACCCGCAGCCCATCTCACATGGCAAGCCTAAAAAACGCAAAAACAAGCAAAAGGCCTTGGTTAAGGGAGCTGCGTCCCAGGCTGATCGGACATTTGCTGCTGATGCAGAGGAATGGCCCTGGAAATTCCTTGCAAATTCGACTGCTAATCAGACTCGCCCAATATTTACGAAAGATGGCAGGTATGTCTTCTGAATTATTTAGATGGCCTTGTCTTCACACCCGATCTTCTTTCAACTATAGCTACTTCATTGTCGCTGTGGAATCCACGATCCGAATCCATTCTGCCACGACCGGCGTTGTCATCTCCACTTTGGACAACTCTACTCCCAATGTCAAGAAGCACGATGAACACCCAGGGACACTCACCGCCGCTCTTTTAAATCCAACCAATCCCTTCCAACTCATCACCGGTTCTTTTGATGGTTACATAAAAATATGGGATATCCTGGATGCTACCTTGCTTCAGACGATTGATATTAACCAGCCCATTATCGCCATGTGTGCACACGAACGCTTTAATGACTCATTATTTGTGGCTGTCGAACGTCCAACCAAGAAGAAAAGCACACAAGGTGTGTATCGATCAGCGTTTTTCTTTAAACATCAGAATATCATATTCGACCAGGAAACGAAATGGAGCCTAATTGTGCCGTTCTAAGAGTGTCTCTCAAACCGACGCCTGAAACGGTTCCGTCTCCATTCAAGAAGTCGTCGAAGATTTCTGGCGTCGGAAAGACACGATATGTCACGGATCTAGCCATCTCTCCTAACGGTGAATGGCTGGTAGCCATTGCTGGATTCAAGGCATATGTAGCTATGACATCTTCACTGAATTCAGGATTCACGAAATTCATCTCTCCTGATCGGCTCACATGTCTTGCCTTCCATCCTGGTAACGAGTATTTCGTAACTGGCGATGCGAAAGGTGTCATACGCTCCTGGTATTGCTTAAATGATGAAGTCCTCAACAAGGCCGTCGGGGTCGAGAAAAAGGCGCAGACGACAACTATGCATTGGCATGCGAACCCGGTCTCAAGTTTGTCCTTCACACCTAATGGAGCATACCTGCTGAGTGGAGGCGAAGAAGCTGTGCTTGTCATCTGGCAAATGAGCTCGGGGAAGAAAGAATTTATACCTCGTGTGGGAGGACCAATTAAATCTGTTACTGTATCTACACCCACCAATAGGGATCAAGAATACTTGCTCTTGCTAGAAGATACAAGCTTCGTATTCATCAGCTCGACAACCCTCAAAATTTCCAGAATCTTTGCTGGCGTCAAACTGGGTTTGCATCTTCTCTCTCTCGAATGCGAGCTCGACTAACAGCCTATTCTTGTTAGATACTACTGGCTTCCAGCCTTCGACCTCGGCATCCCCTCCATTTGCTATTCACCAACCTTCTTCTACGTTGATTTTCCCATCATCGCATCCTTCCTCGTTGCAAATGTATGCGCCTTCGGTATCCAAACTCGTCGCGGAGCTGGAAGTATCACCGTCCAATCGTGTTACGAAATCAAACGATCAATATGTCGAGCCCTTGCGCGTTACTAAGGCTGTGGTATCTCCCTCAGGAGAATGGATGGCAACTATTGATCAACGCGAGGGCGATGAATCTTTCCGCCCAGAGATTTACATGAAATTGTGGCAGTGGGATGCCCAAACGAATACGTGGAGTCTCAACAGCAGGATTGATCGACCCCATGGCTCGGAATCTATCGAACTTGTTCTATTTAGTCCTCACAAGGCAGGCGATCATGGCATTCAGCTTGCAACTATTGGCCACTCGAAGTCCATCAAAACTTGGCGAATCCAGCAAAGAAAAGGAGACAACGGTATGTTTTGACTTTATGGATTTTTCAACTTGAGCTAAGCACCTGCATAACAGCTGCGTGGACATCTCGGTCAACTTTTGCTTTCAAGTCGGAAGTGCCTAAACATCTTGCTTGGTCTTCTGACGCCTCTTTGCTTGCCGTTACGTTTGCCTCTTGCGTTGTACTCTACGAGCCGGCAATGTATACGCAGCTTGCTGTCTTGAAGACATCCGAGCCACTTGAGCTTTCGTCGGCCTATTTCGTCGGCCCTAGCGGGAAATATCTTATTGTTGCGGCCAAAGGATGTATTTTGTTATGGGATGTCATCATTCAACAGGGTATCTGCATTCTTTATGTCTTCAAGGATCTCCCAACTCATGTCTCTTTTAGTGCAATGGCGCAGCCAAATTCTAAGCGCGATACAGTCTATAATCGTCAATCCTAGTGCAGAATCGTTTATTGTCAGCCTCGTCCCTACGACCTCCAAAGCGGAAACGCATTTCCTGTTATTTGACGTGCTTTCATCACAACCCCGGAGCAACATCACCCTGCCATTCAAGTTTATCACACTTGCGCATTACGCCCTTTCTCCTCTATCGTCCTTCCATATTGTTGGTATCACACTCTCGTGGAAAGTTGTCGTTTTTGGCAAAAATCTCGATGTGTCCACTATCGACCCCTCAAAACACCGCGGCATCTCCGCCGACAGCAGCAACGTCCAAAAGCGAACGCTCTTCCAGGACATCTTTGGCAACTCGGCTTTCAAAGATCTTACTGCGTTCGACGATGCCTCGGCGGAATTAAAAGCTGGATCATCTTCACCCGGGGCGATGGTGGCCGTTCCTGCTACTTCGAGCACTGTGTCCGAAACCTTCTCTGCCCCCGCATATCTGATGCCTCCAATGGAGACTCTGTATGACTCCCTGATCGGTGCCTATCTCGGTCCCAGAGTGACTGCCAAGCCTACTGCCGGCCCTGAGGATCATTCACAACAGGGAGATGAAAAGGATGAAGATGAAGATGCCATGGACATAAGTCCCGAACGCGTGGCGCCCAATAGGGATCGCCGAGTCGTAAGTGGCGAGGAGATGGATAATCTCAGTCGGCTGTTTGCTATCCATGCCATCGATCGTGAGTTTTTTTTATTTTATTTTTTTTTTAATTAAACTCTTTTCGAGGGAATATTAATCAATTAATTGTGCCTCCTTTTTTTTTCAGCGACTGGCAAAGCTGCCCATTCGGGCTTTCTTTCTTTGGAAGAAGCCATGCGGGCCGCCTCAGACGAGGCCTTCCGCTATAGGGAGCGCAAACGCGCAGAAAAAGCGAAGCGAGCTTCAGCAGAGCAGGAACGCAAAGCGAAGAAGGAGAGGAAGATGGAAGAGAGGAAGGCTCAAGAGGCGGAGCGTCAGGCTGTCAAGTTGGTAAATGGGGCGACAACGACAACGACGGTGGCAGTGGTATTATCGTCGGAGAATAGCGACGAAAATACTGGAGTGTCCACTGATCCTTCGATGCCTCAGGTTAACGGCAAGATGGATAAAACAAAGAAGAGGAAGAAGTTGTCTAAAGAGTGATGTGTATGCTTCGCGCGTCCTGTAAAAATTTTCATCTACATTTCTTTATAATCTCGATGCCTTCTTCTCACAAGCCCTCCTTTTAGGATGTCTCGGGCGTATCAAGATAGGTCGTCACGCGTCACTATTTCATTGCATTCTACATATCGAGAATTTCATTTTGCATATTCACTAGTATACATCTGCATTGCCAAGGCTACAGAGACCGTCGACAATAAGCTTGAGTTGAGCAAGAAGCTTCTGTAGATCAAGAAAACGATAAAAAGATCACCTGATGTCATCCCCTGGGAAAGCCAAGACAAGACAAAATGAAGCCAATTATAGCACCTATTACAGCGCCAATCTTGCTAATAAAGCCAGATTGAACACCCTTGGCACCCAAATGCTGCAAAATGCTGAGCCAGCTGCCCTTTCGAACTGCGGCTCCCCAGTACATGCGCTGGATCCAGGCCGCGGCGGACCCTAGTAGTTGAATTTAGCACATATACATTCGGAATTATAAGGATGTAAGAGCACCTTTCACGGGACCATATGGACCCCATCCAAATAAGGCAAGTATGGGGCGAAGGAATAAGCCTTCAGGAATGGCCGCCCCGACAATCGCAAAGCCTATGGTTGTGAGAAGGACTGGGTGTTGTTCGAATATGTCTCCTACGGCACGATAAGGACAAGTCCTCGTTGAAACAATATAAAAACCAAGGAATCACCCGCAAGTGTCGCCATCTTCTCAATTGTCCCCATGACGGGATTAAGTTTGGTCCGCAACTCGTCCTCCGATCCCGAAAAACCGCGTTGCATGCAGAGCGCCACGATCTGGTCTTCGGCGTCTTGTACTGTTTTGCCGATCATAGCATTGCGCTGTGCGTGGTTGGGAGCCTTGTCTGGCGGTGGAAACTCCTTTTTGATCGCGTCAAGGATATCTTGAAGCTTAGGCGCTATGTCCGCTTCGAACTGTTCCCAGTCAACGTGTACGCTCTCGCGGAACTCGCGAGCATGTATGACAAGCTCCGCTGCGTTCTCTTTGAGTTCCGATATCTTGTCCGATACGTCGACGAACTCCTGCGTGGCACTGGTGAAGATCACATGGGAGTATTCCTCGACTTTTTTACTGAATGCGAGAGTTTGATCCCAGAGGTCGTCTTTGATGGCTGAACCAGCAGACAAAAGATGGTGTTTGAGTATTCAAAAGGCGAAAAGAAATGAATGGAGCCGTCTGACCAAACAGAGTGAGTTGTTACAAGCCAGGCGAGGTAGGAATATGGATAGCATGGGATGCCGGAAAGAGTCCAATGATTAGGGATAGGAGCAAGGTTTTTACGAGGAGGAGACCGGCAGCCCAAGACAGCACCGGGGGAAGTCGCATTTTTTTTTTCTATAATATGAAGTATGCGGTAGAAGATGCGTCAAGTGGTATGGCTCCAAAGATAAAGTGAGAGTGGTGGGGTGGGTGGTGGGGTGTGTGGCCGCAGAACACGTTTTTTATGGCGAGATAGAACAAGGGCGCCTACTGGTGTGTATACACAGCTGTTTGAATTTGGCAGGGACCGAACACGCGTGTGATGCGACAAGAAGGTTCCGATATGCATTGTCGCTGTTGAATGAACAATGCTATCTTTCTATCCCAGGTAGTAATGGTAGCACCCTCGTGTTGCCTAAGATACCAGCTTGACTCTGATCGAGGGGTTTGGAGCATTGGTATAGATGACGCTTCTCCAGACATCATACTATGGCGCAGTGCGGCTACTGTGAGTGCAGGGCAATCAAAAACGTTTTGGTAAGACATGTCCGATATCTTTGCTAGCCCCTGAACGCATATCTGGGGTGTCTATCTGACCCACCAGAAACATGCTGGTGAGCCTCGAGGCCGTGTAGTATCAATGCAGCCATCATTAAAAATCCAAAACAAATTGGACAGACAAAAAAAATCGTGCAAGTGACGTCACACCCCCGCCAAAAACGGACTCGTTTGCTTCCGATATGGTTTACGGAAGCAAATCCGAAAGCTTTCAAAAAGCTGCGGGAAAGTTGAATCCACAGTTCCGCTAACACCACCTTTGATTTCTCTCCTTCTCCTCTCAGATCCCCCATGGCTCGTCTGCTTGAGCTACCGCCTATACCCGCCGATCTGAAACCTATTCTTCCCTTCCTTCAGCGCGCCGATGAGCTAAAGTTCCAGGATCCCGTCATGTCCTACTGGTCTGCCTACACTGCCGCACACAATGGCATTGCTCTTAAATCTAAAGACTCGGCTTCTCGTAACTTCCTAGCAACACTACTGGCTACACTAGAGAAGATGAAAGAGGCGATCGGGCCCAATGATGCCATCGATGTCGAAAGCGCAAGCTCTGCTTACGTGGAAAACTTTGCACTTCACATCTTCCAGAGGGCAGACGATGAGGACAGGCGGGGACAGGCGAAGAAGTCCACCGCTACCAAGTTCCTGGCTGCGGCTACTTTCCTGCAAATTCTCAAGGTATTCCCAGAATCAACAGGGAGTGATGCTGTGAGTGCTCTCGTTGTTTCAACAATTGTTTCGTGAAGTTGATCGATAAATAGGTCGAGGATAAGATCCGTTATGCGCGATGGAAGGCTGCGGATATTTCCAAAGCATCTAGGGAGGGAAGAAAGCCGACTCCCGGCTCGCCTGGCAGTGCAGCACCCGCCGTCTCCGACAAACCACCTTCACCACCTTCACCTTCGAAACGTATCACTCCACCTCCGCACCTTCCTCCTAATACCATCGCGCGTGCTAACCGAATCTCGCCTCCTACCTCGCCTCTCAAGAGTGATCCAGGAACATGGAGTACGGCCGCCACACCTGGCACACCCAGTGATCGAACTTTCATGCCTCCTGAGAGTCCCGTGAAACGCACTGGGCCAAAGAACAGTGGCCTGAGGAATGCGTGGGTTAGTGACGAGAACCCAAGCGATGACAGCAATAAGCCGTCGGCAGCCAGGCCAGCCGAGCATTTTGTTCCGCCACCACTTCCCATCCCGCCAATTCATTCGTCTAGCGTCGTGCCCGTTCCCGAGCTCAGTCCATCCGCTGTCTCTGTGGATACGCCTTCTCATCCGGAACCTACGCCGTTCATTCCGAACCTGCCTGTATTGTCTGTCACTCCTCCCAATAGATCTCCCCCATCCTCATCCACCACTACTCCACCATCCGCACCCGCACCGATGAGCAAGCCACCTTCGCCGCCAGGAAAATCGCAAATTTATACGCCCGTTTCTTTATCGAACAGTAAACATAGTGTTTCACCTCCATCACCCCCAAGACCAGTGCCGGTATCACCGGCTCAGATCGCTACTGTTCAGAAACACTGTCGATTTGCAATTTCGGCTCTAGACTATGAAGATGTGGAGCAGGCAAAGAAGCAACTGCGGACTGCGCTGGCCATGCTGGGTGGGTGAGATGAGCTGGCTGTGTGTGGCGCACATCAATATGCATTATGATTTTTTTTTACTGATTTTATATGGGCTTTTTGTTTGTCTGATTTTTTTTCATTTTTCTGGGCTGGATCCAGTAATATGACACGAGGCTAGCTCTTTCTGTATATTTTTATTGAATTTCATTCGAATGATAATAAGCACATGTATTATGTATGGATGACGGCAGGAAGAATGGAATATGTCGTAGCTGACGTAATGGGACGACATAATACTGGTCGTGACGTGAGAGAGGGTTCACAAGCGGCAGTGGTGAAATAAGAGCGAGGGTGGACTACGTCTGGACTTTGTAAAGTCTATGTTCTCTTGCCTCCACCGGGACACTCCAAACCTGACGAGTCTCCTGACGTCACGCAGTCCTCCGAGGCAAGCCAATTGGTCCTATAAGTTCTGTAGTTAGACACTCTTGATAGCTTTTTCCGACCCCCTCTTACTCTCGCTCTCTCATCTGAAACTCATCATCATCATCATCTCTCTCTCTATTGATGTTTGTCACGAATCCTAACAATCTGCAATTCCAACCAAATCAAATAGGCTCGTCGTCTCGCCACCAATTGCCTAGGCTTTTAGGCCACAAGGCACTTGTCTATGGCCCTCATACAGAGACAGGACAAAATATCGTCAATCTTTTTGGTAAGTAACTCTCCCTTCGTCTCTCCTGTTCAGTAGAGAGAAAGGGTCGGAATGAAAACTATTTTTGCCCATGGTACATTATTATTCTATTATATAGCACAACACGGCGCCGACCTCACACTTGTATACCCACAAGATAAGTGCGATGAAGTTGACTCGATCATCTGCCAGTTGGAGGTCGATGACAAGGTGCTAATGGCTCATGCTGGGCTTCCACGGATATTGCCAGTGGCTATTTCTGTCGAGGTTGACTCTCCGCAGCGGCAGGCTGACGCACATGTATCATACCATGATGGATTGGATACCCTGTTGGTTTTCTTTCAGTCCGCTCGATGCAAGACAGAAAACAGAACCATGTTGACCTGAGCCTGCTCCCCCATTCCAACAGAATAATCAATGACGAGCTTCCTACGACGAGTCAACAGTTGTTTTCCACAAACCCCGCCTTCTTTCGTTCTCTGGTCACTGCTGCCATCCATGCCTCACCGGCCCATCACCCAATGGTGGTGCTCAATGCGCATGCGACGATCGCTCAGCCTGCCGCTGAGGACAATACCAACGGATCAACGAAAACCGCGGAAACTATTTATTCTGAAATACGCAATGGTATCGCTGGCTTCTGCATGGAGTTGGGTAGCACATTCCTTCCCTCTGAGGCATTGCCTGCCGTCGAAAGTTCGTCGATGGCGTTTAGTCTTCATCCTGCTTCAACCCCCTATTGACTGAACTCCTCCCTACCTTGCCAATAGCTCAGCCAGGTCCTTTGTGGGCTCACCATTTGAGATCTCCGAGGCCGGGACAGCAGCAACCTGCTGATTTTCCTTTTACTTACCTTCTTAACTTAGCTCGAGGTAAATGCTTGCTTCTTGTGCCGCCTTTGGAAAGCATCCAAAGCCTTGTCACTCCCTCACCGCCGAGCCCCGTAAACCCTTTGCCGTCGCGTCTAGTTAGGCGACCACCGCGTGGGATGGGGCTCCATCCGCCGTAGCACTTGCTCCGCTGTATAAGCTTCATATCGCCATTCATTTATTCATTCATTCATTCACGTTTGTATTGCTATTTTACCACTCTATGCAAAAAGTTATTTTTCAACTGCGTATATACGTTTCCTGTGTTTCTTTTTCCTTTTGCATAGTATGATACCCTTTGTGATCATTTTCATGTTTACTACAGCCATGAGTTCAAGTTTGGGTTTCGTGTAGTGTTGTGTTTTTATTTATTGTCTTTGGCTTACAAAATTCTACCTGTCGCTCTTTGTAATAACTACATTGCATGAACGTACACACACTCATTCATGTGTTGTATGTCTTTTCATTGATCATTCATACTTGTGCGTGATTAAAACCCCACTTTGTGGTCCCAACACATGTGTGTGATGTAAGTGACGGGAAAAAGCTTCGGAGGTAATGGTAATAAAGATATGGCAGACCGGAAGAACTCTTCCCCGCCCGCCCCCAGACTCGGACCTTTACCTGGCCCTCTGCTATAACCTGAGAGGTGCTGGACGTGCTGAGTGCTGAGACGGTGGCGACCATAGCGATTCTCCTCCTCCTCCTTCTCCTCGAGCTAATCTTGTTATTACTAGTCTTCATCACTTTCTCAGGAAACAGAGCAGGCTTGTTTGGAATCAAAACCTCTACCCTTAAATATATTATCATGACAGGAAAATATTTGACTTCCACGCACTTCGGCCGCTCAGGGTGAGGCCATTAGTACTGCTACGAAAATAAGGCTCTCTCCAAGTCGTCGCTTACAATATTTCTCACATCATATGACGATATTTCAAAATGCGAATGCACATTAGTGATCGTGCATGTATCCGGTTGCCCTGAACGCGGCAGGGGGGGGGGGGATACATGGGCGGGAAAGGCACCATGTCTGTTGTCGCGTGGAACGCAACGCATCGCACAACTTGCAATGACCCGCTCCTGTTTCAAGCACGACAGAAGATGACCGCAAGGTCGCACGCTAATTGAGTCGGCTACACTCCCCATATAGATCGAATTTTCTTCTTCTTCAGCGATAAATATCACGAGGACTCTTGTCGCCATTGATCCAATTGTCATCCTTGTGTATCGTGCATGCCGACCCGCCTTGTTCCGTATTCTCATGGGTATATAGGATGAATAGTTTGGCCTGTCATACTAGTCTCTAACGACCACTCATCCCCATAGTACGATGATGCCTCGGTCTCAGCGCTGGCTTGCACTGTTTGGAGCTGTCATCCTGAGCGATGTAACTCTTATTACTGCATCTACTCCTGGACCTCATCATTATGGAGGGCCCCTTCTCCGGTCCGTGAACGGGTCTGATGCTTGTAATTTGGATCGTACGCAACCTCCTGGAGACCTTACCAATTGTGGAAACAACACCTTGTTCTCTACATGGCGTCCCAAGGCGCGTTTCATTGCACCAGAAGGATGGATGAATGATCCCAGTAAGCCCTTGTTTTTTCTATCTGCGAGTTCCTGACATGTTGGAATACCGGGCTGATTTTGCTTTTCCTAGTGGGCTTGTGTACGTACCAAAATGAACCCCTATGAACAGGCACCTAGAATGCTAATTTATGTACAGTTGAACGCAACGATGGCATCGTCCATGCAGGCTACCAATGCAATCCAAATCACATCACTTGGGGCAATATAAGTCAATGCAGTGCTTTCAGCTCCGACCTCGTCTACTGGAGTGACGCAAATTCGACAGAGGGGGCCAAGACGATCTGGCCCTCGCAGCTCTACGATATCCGCGGCGTCTTTGATGGTACAGTCATCCAAAACGGCTGGGAGGGGTATCCCACCATTCTCTATACATCGACATATACCACGTCTCTTGGCGCAACGGCGAGTCCTCCCGAACAACAGGGTGCTGAGACGCAATCGCTCGCATATACTACCGATGGTGGCAATAGCTGGATTAAGTTGAACTTTGGTCCTCAAGGAAACCCTGTTATTTGTACGTGTGCTTGCTTACCTATTATCGGCTCTATTATTATTATTATTATTATTATTATTATTATTATTATTATTATTCTCGTTACTAACCTGAACCCGCTCAGATGAATGGCCTTTGGAAAACTTGACCGGGTTCCGTGATCCTTATGTATTTACTTCCCCACTACTCGAAAATCTGTTGAGCAACACGACCACCCAAACCAACGCCACCGGACCTCTTTTTGCCACCATTTCATCTGGAATTCGGACTGACGCCGATCCAAGTGGTGGACCGAGACTCTTCCTGTACCGACAAACTACGGAGAACGAGTTCAGAGATTGGACTTATCTTGGTGGGTCGCATAGTTTGTTGTTATCATCAAATCTTGATTGTTCATTTGAACTGTAGGGCCTCTTGTCAGTGTCCCGGCTCAAGCAAGTTTCAGCGAGTGGAGCGGTAATTATGGTATCAATTTTGAGGTACATCAACCGGCTTTGCATTCATCATCCAACTATAAATACTTATGCTAACTTCGATCCTCAGACTGCATCCGTTTCACGCTTGAATGAGACCGGAAGGGCAGATGATGATGGTAGTGACACGAACGCCATCAACATCATTGGTATGGGTACAGAACAGGTGAGCCTTTTTATCTGTTATTGTATTACGAATATCAATCTGATCGATGAGTACTGAATAGGGTCGCAATGGCAGCCATGAAGACCACTGGCCTATCTGGCTTCAGGTAGAATACACTACTATGGCAAATGGGACTGTTGTTGCTTCACCGATCGCTGCTGGTGTTTTTGACTGGGGGCGTGTCTACGCTGTCATAGACTTTGTCTATAACACAAGTCGAGCCGTGTCCGTTGGTTGGGTTTATGTGAGCCGCTCCTCTTCTTCACGATGAAGCCATCCTGAATATTTATCAATTGGTGTATTAGGAGGACGATGAGTCACTTATACTAACAAAACAACGAGGTTACCAGGGGGCCTTCACTCTGTTCCGTGATCTTTTCGCCAAGGTCATCCGCAACGTTGACCCCAGTACTCCTGGCCTGAACGAAACAGGCAGCTGGACAGTTCGCCCAGAATCAGACGGGTCCCTTTCAGTTGTTACCCTTGGCCAGAAGGTCGTTTCCGAGATTCTCAGCGAGTACAAGTCAAAGTCACACGTCACCTCTTTTGATGCGCAGACGTTCAACGCTAGCGCTGGCATCGTTCCTCTCGGAACACAGCCCACAGGGTCCTACTACGCCGTCACAGGCACGTTCTCTCTTGAGGGTGCAACCTCGGATCTACCGAGTGTTGGTTTCCGTGTGCAGTCGAGCTCGCAAGAATGGACAGATGTCTACTTCAATCCAGCAAATGAAACAGTTATCATCGACCGATCACATAGCTCGCTCATCACGAGCTACGGCTCCGATCCTGAATTAGGCAAGCTTCGCCTCTGGAATATCACTACGCCGACAGGTTCCCAAAGACAGGATCTCAGCATGTCGATATTTGTCGATGGCAGTATCATCGAAGTCTACGCCAACGATGTGCTCGCCGTTACTACGCGTGCGTACCCGTGGCTTTCGGCGTCGACGAACGTCGGCTTCCTGGTGCAGAACGGTACTTTGGGTGCCGCATCTGTGAAAGTTTCTAAGGTGGAGCTATGGGACGGGCTCCTGAACGCATGGCCTCAGAGGCCCAACGATACGGCCGAAGTGTTGGTGTGGGATGGCCCGGCGATGGCCGAAGCTTATGGAGGGTTGTGGACTGGCATATGATCATGTGTAGTAAGGTGCATGCACACCCCCATCCTTGAATATAAACAAAAAAAGACTCATCTTTACCAAGTTAATGGGTAATACAGGCCAGATCAAGCTCGGCTCCAAAAATAAATTGTCCCCATTGTTCATGTATCAACACCAGTCCACGGTGGACTCAATATTTGATTCCCGTCTCCTGGTCAACTGACTCATGTAGAATAAGTTATAGTTATATTTTAGCCTTCAACGCATACACGAATGTTTCGGGCCAAGCTTAGGTTCTGATTCTCTTTTCAAACTTGGTGCCAAATCAGCTTCTCCTGCTCCTTCTCTCAGCCTGTGGAGAGCCGACCGTTTGTATACTACCCGGGTGAGTTCTTTTTGGGTATCAATTGTGCCAACCCACCAAGAAGCCTAGGCGCACTCGGAATATTCAAAGGGCCATGCTCAGCGGCGCTTGGATGCACTGAATTGAGCTGCGCACTACCGAGTACTTGGCCAGCTACACAGTCCCTTAATCTGGTGACGGTCTTCGTGTCTTGGCATGTGACTGAGTTCGAGTTATTTGTTTCTACGAACTAAGCATATCGTTCGATGGATCTGGTCAGCTGAACGCGATGTATGCCGAGGGCCCCAGTTGATACGGTCTGCTGATCATGATAGGGGATGGCGCTCCTCTTGTCGAAGCGATGAAGAACGTCCAGCAGTCTCATCTCATAGAGGGTACTAGTCAACTTCCTTAATCACGTTCTCTTTGGGGTTCACTCAGGCTGACAAAGTCCGAAGTTTTCTAAGCATACCTGTTTCTAATTCTAGCTTAAATTTTGGCGCAACTCTGACCACATTGATATTTCTGTCAGCTATCACAACTTCATTTCGTTCACTTCATTCTTCCTTTCATCATGATCAGCCCCACCATTGACTAAGGCCCAACGGCTGCACATGGTGTTTAGTCGGGGCGTATAGGTACGGGCTGCCCTTGAACTGAAGAAGAAAATGGGAAGGAATTGGTCTTTCTTTCTTCCGTTCGCGGCAACGATCATGCTAATCATTGAACACCACGCACCATGATCTATCTTCTTTCCCTCCCTGCTGAATAAAGCTCCAATCCTCTTCGAGATGTTGCAATGAATTCAACAAAATACCGCACTCCACTCTTCTTCCTTCTCACCAAATTACCGTTGTTCATAATTAAGACCTACCCTTTCTTCATTTTGCTCTTTCGAGTTACATATTAATAGAGCATTTTGCGCAATCCTTCTATCATACTTGAATACAGCTTCTTCAACGCTAGACAGAACATATTTAATAAAAACAATTCACAATTCATTTATAATAGTCACATGCCAAAGCCTTTTTTTTTATTACGTCTATATACCGCATCATGTTCTGAAAACAGACTATGGTGTAAGGGGCTAAGGAGTAGGTTTGAACAATGAGGGAAGTGTGGAGGGTAGTGGCGTAGGGGGGGACATGCCAAAGGTTCATTGTTATTGATTTTGAGTGGAAGAAAATCAGATAAAATCGTGAATAAATATTAACTATATACCAATATCCCCTAAGACAGAATTCCACATCCATTCGACGATATAGGTGGATTAGCGTACTGCTGGACTCTACTTTTTGCCACGTTATTTCTTGCGTCGGCTGAAATCAGTCCCAAGGTCCTCTTGGATGCTGCTTGCCCATCACATGCATAACAATTTTTATTTTATTTTTGTATCCTTCTTACTTATAATGCAAACAGAAACGATTCCAGTCAAGCATGTAAAACCAATTAGCGCGTGGACGCAGCATGTATGCAGTGTGTATACACGCACTGCAATCAATCGTTCCGATGGACTTGGGGGCAACGTAATATCAATGCAGAGCCTTGTTTTTATGCATTGAATACAGGCTTCTAGCGAGAGTACAGCTGTACATTTGTCATATGAACACAGGCAAGCCAAGCACCGTAATGCCAT
The DNA here is from genome assembly GCA_018343915.1 of Agroathelia rolfsii. Classification (NCBI taxonomy): domain Eukaryota; kingdom Fungi; phylum Basidiomycota; class Agaricomycetes; order Amylocorticiales; family Amylocorticiaceae; genus Agroathelia; species Agroathelia rolfsii. The sequence continues at coordinate 2,935,536 of JABRWF010000001.1, read as the reverse complement.
ACTTTCTTAACAGCAGTCTTAGGGTTGAACAACTTTTAGCTACCTGTGGCAGCGTCATGAACACGCCACACGAACCTGCTTAACACAGTTAAATCTCAATTAATTGTCCAAGCAGAATAATGGGAAAGAGTAGTCCATTGGTAAAGACGGAATACGCTAACGGATGACAAGGACATCACTGCGCAATAGAGTCCAGAATGGATAGGCCATATGGATAGAAGTAGATGCAAAATAAAAGTCCAAAATTGTCCAAATCAATTAATCCATATCCATCAATCACCTATAGGATGGCCCAGATGCTTAGGCGGCGATAACGGCAGCACCAGCAATAGCACCCAAGACAGCGGCATAAGCAGCGTTGCTGCCACGCACAATGGAACCGGCACCACTAGAGAAGCCACCAGAGGCGGAAGTGGTCGGGGCTTGCGAGGTGCTGGAGGCGGCAGAAGTACCCGAAGACGCGCCAGAGCTAGTGCGGGTAGCGGAGCCGGAGCCAGAGACTGAAGCAGACGGAACGACGCTCAAGGAAGTAGAGACAGCGCTTGCGGTGGAAGCACTAATATTGAAATAAGATAGTTGTACTCGAAAATAGATCAAGTCAACCTACCCGGAGACGCTGGAAGTGGAAGAAGCGGTTGTGGAAGGAGCAGCAGCAATCGAGAAGTCGGATGTGCTCGCGTAGACATCGGTGACGTTACTAATTTAATCAAAAAATCAGTTGAGAATATGGACATGTAAGTCTCATTACTAACCCAATGTTCACTGCCTCAATGGTGTAGCCATCACTATGCACCACTCGTTAATATTGACGATGCAAAAAAATATATATTATGAATGGAAACATACCCAACCGGAACAACGCCAAGGTTGATGGTCAAGGAGCCCAGGGAAGGGTCCACGTTATTGGCGATACCAAAGTTGTTGTTAAAGACAGTGTTGATCAAGTACAATGAGAAGGATTGATCAGTCGAATCGGCCGTCCAGGTCAAAGTGAAGCTGGCTGTTTGAAGGGCACAAAACTTGAGTCGAAAACATGAGTAAGCCGGCAGGAAAATGCGTACAGGATGAGTGTATGTTGGACGGCGTCTGAAGAGTAAGTGCCGTAGCAAGGGGAACGAGCGCAAGGAGCGTGCTGCATGATAATTTAGACGACGACGAAGAAAATTATGCAACGCAAAGAGCACACACCTGAGTTTTGCGAACATCTTTAGGCTGACTAGTAGCAGAGGGATAGGACAAGTGAAATGAAGGAGATGGAAGAAGGAGAACAACCCTGGGGAATGACCGCCGTCGCTGCACCGCACGCTATACATCTTGACGGCGGTGGCACCATTTTTTCTCACGCCACCGGCGGCACAGTACAATAATATACTTCGATACTATATTTGAACACTTAAAACGGCGTTTTCTTGACAGTTCGAGATCTTTCTCAACGGCCGGCTAGGACAACGACTCATTTCTTACTTCATATTATCTCCAAAAGCGGCTTTAGGAACTACATGTAGGAGTTAATTAGTATGGCACAGTCGTTAACGCATCCGCCACCAATATACACAAATGATATTAGATTAGAAATCTACTAGGGGGATTACTCAATGAAAACAGCACCCATGCTCTAGGAAAGTGGGCACATGAGGCCGACCATGCAAACACAAACATAACAGCTCAATAAATCTGTGTTGAGACAGTCAGCAGGGTTCGGTAATCCATCGCAACTGATGGTTCGTCCCACCTCATCGTATGGTCGGGTATCGGAGAAACAGCTGTCCCAAACTTCATTTACAACCTTCTCCGCAGTGGCTTCATCCGGGCAGGTCGGATTGGAGCGCACAGAAAGGATTGCACGACGACGAACACACTCCTGTTAGACTGTGAACACGCGAGCGTGAGATATATTACGGAATTAAAGTATACTGGCCTGGTGTTGTTTAGTGAACGAGAAGAAACCTCGTTGGACTTCCCGAGTAAATTTGCAATCACCACTGAGACTACTAGCTCTAATCTAGGGTGGGAAAACAAGAGGAATCAGACTCGCTATTCTATTTGACAGGGAGTGATGGTATTTACTTCGCTGCAGGCATGGTGACGGAGATTATGCCAGTCTACTTTGAACCGACAGTGATCGTACATGTGTATGAGCTCATGAACGAGCGTGTCCTCCATATGACTTTTGCTGAAATAATTCCCTTGGCACAAAACGACAGCACCCAATTCTGGTGAGAATCCGCCAGAGCGTGTCATGTCGCAAGGGGCGCATGGAACATTAACATTTGTCACTTCACAACCGGAAAGTTTGAGGTGCTTCAGCATAAACACGACATTCGGACCTGGTGTATAGCTATTTCAGCGAATAAGAGACAAGCAATGGCCCTTAGATGAGAAAGTACTGGATTTCATGAGCTCGTCCCTCCACTTTTCACATCTCCGGCGATACATCTCCTGCATTTCATGCTGTCTTTCAGTTTCTGAGAGTCCAAGCCCAGTGATGGCTCCAAATGTCTTGCGCCATTTGTGAAATATGCGAGAGTTCCATGAATCCGAGTCAGTTCCAGGTGTGCTCATATCTTCAGAGTCCACAGCAGATAGATGTATCACGGTAGAGAGTGTCAACTCCAGGGATTTTAGCTACACTGCAATGCCAGTCCAATGGTCCGCGCGAGTCAAAGTCCCTATGATAGCCGGTGTGTGACAAAGTGACACGACACAAGCGTGACGATTACACTCTCGATATCTGAGCTCACTGGCAAGCGGTTGACGTCGCGACTGCGACCTACTTTGCTCTGCACCTTAAACTACATTCAGGCTGCATACCGACGGCAATTTTTATATACTGCGAAGTTCGCTCACTTATTTTAATGCCCGCAATCAGTCGGCGTCTTAACTCCTTACTAAATCTGGGGGCCAACCAAGTCTACATGGCCTAATTTGCAACAATCACTGGCAAGCCTGGGCATCACGATAATGCCTATGATAGCGAATTAGATCTGCAGCAAGTAGGCAAATATGCGCGCATAATAATAAATGAATTTATCAAGCATTTACGACTGCACGGGTGACCATGCAAGAGCCGAGGTAATGTAATAGGGTATTGATGCAATTGTGCACCATGTGACCCATACATCATGCTGCGTACCCCCCCCCCCAACCACTCTATGCATGGTAACACCAATGGCTCAGTCATCCCACCATCACTTACCCATGGGGTAGCCGACTAACTACATTCGCCAGTGCGGGACAAAAGCATTTGTTTCCATATGGACATTTACCTGCCCACCATGGTATTATCGGTGGCAAGCTTGTATATGGCCCTAAAACTCAACTTAAGATGGTCATGACCGAGGGGCACTGGATAGCCCCGCCGCTGTGTAGATAAAGCGCCATGGACTTCTTATCAAAACTTGCTTTAGAAGAAAAATGTGTCTCAGTTCTGTCTCGGGGTTCCGTCTATCAAGTGCTTCGGATGCCATCGCCGATTTTACTCTCTACTCGGGAACACGATGTGTCAATACAGCAGGCTTCCCTGAAGTGACCTATGACGACTCAAAAAACACAGGCGAAATTCGGAATACATCCAATGTGTCTAGCGCATTTCTTTTTTTGCTTACGGATTGTTAAATGAACTTTGAACCCGATGATATTTTATTACGGCATTTTGACTTTGCTCGGACCATGTCTTGATCATATTCTCATCTACGCCCCCAACTTCGTAATCGCGCATCCCTGCCATGATGCTGCTCGAAATTTCAATTTTCCTAGTGCAGTGTGCGCCATCCTGTTGGTTTTCTCCCAACTGTGTTCGCTCTACTTATGTTGTATACGCTCTCCCTCGGGCCCTTGGCATCAGGCACGAGTTCACTACATGCAGTTCGCTCTCAATTTACTGCCGTTCGCGCCGAAGTTCCCTGCAAATGTATACCAACTCGCAGCAATCAAGATCTCTAGGAAACAATCGTGTTCGCAAATATGACAAGTCCGGACCTTCTCTCAATAGTATCGATTATGCATGTTCGTGTTGATTTCAATCTGAGCTGAGTGCTGAATATGGACACCTGTACGCACTAGTGCCGTATGTACTGGCTCACCCGTTTGCTGCTGCTGCTGCTGCTGCTGATGGTGTATGCGTATGCGTTATCGGTCACTGGTATGAATACCGGTAATCGAACTGGCTTCAGGCAATCCATCTATACCCTCACACAGATCATGTGTTTTGGATGCAACTTCTCCCGCGATGCGTTCCAGCACACCCCCGACGTATGGCTCGTCCGCTGACCCACATCCGCGAAGCGGATGTGGGCAAGATGTCCCTGATTAGTTGTATAGAACACTCCGCGTCAACTGATTGCTATGTTTATGCCTACGGACAGTCGATGGATCACGTTCCTGATTGAGTATCGCCTACCTCTTTAGGTATTTGCCAAGACTCCTCTTGTCAACCATAGCACCCGAATGCGATGGCCGAGCAATGGCGCATGCTTACCATGAGCTAACGCAGTACAGCAGCTTATGTATATGGCTGTTGTTGTTATAGGTCACGACATCATTGATTCATAGACCAGAAGCGCCGAGGTGAAGAAGTCAGCAGTCAGCCAAGAGTGGATGTCAAACAATGGTATCATTTGAGCGCTCAGCCTGCTGTCGTGTCAACTGATCAGAGTCCCATTGATATTGAGCAAAGTTCTTGCTTGCATACAAATATCGGTATGATGCCATTCCGATATAGTAAGCCATGTGTCTTGGCCTATCGTTTACTTCCACCGATACGTCCGGGATAAACAGGCACCAAGAACAATGGTTTACCAGTTCAATAACCAGAGAAGTGGTTAGCACTTTCTGGGCAGCATCGATCTGTACCCTTTCTTGCGCAATTTTCGGCATAGAAGTATTTCTTAGTGCGTTCCGACCTCGGGGGCGGCGGTAACAGAACCAGCTAGGCTGATGATGCATTCTTGATAGATGTTATGTACATATCTGTAAGCTATGATACAGTCCGATGAATAACTATGTGCCGTGTATGGGCGTTTGTACGGTGCCATGATGGTGATTGTGTCGATCGAAAAGCTTCTCGATGGCCGTCATCCGGCCGTGATGTCAGCTCAACAGAAGCAGTTGGGGAAAAGTGCGTGGCCTGTCAATGAATCGACGGGACCCCGGTAATGCGGGGAAGTCGAGTAGCCGACAGCTTGCATCCTGCAAGACTCTCTCCGTGACCATGACCAACTCAAAGCTGACGCCCCCTGCCCACTCTGACCAACTGCTTCTAGACATCAGAGAGGATGAACATATCCTCGTGCTGACTATGAATCGTCCCAGGATGCTGAATGCCATGACGCCTACTATGGCAGACGATATCAAGCATGTCCTGGACTGGTTTGATGAAGAACCAAGCCTGTGGTCTGTACCTCCCTCCCCCGCGGTATAATTACCACTGGCCCCACCAAATGGCCATGGCTTTTGTGATAGTCGGGGACTCATGTCAAGTAATTCTTGTAGGGTAGTCATCCTTGCCGGTGCGGGCCGTCTTTGGTGCGCTGGGGCCGACCTCAAAGCGTGAGTATGGTAATACGGACAGAGGGCTGTATGTGGTCAACACTTGGCTTCTCTCTATGCTCCTTCTCCTGTTCTTTCTTCTCTTGAGCTGACTCATTCTCCTTCCTCCCGGATCCCTCAATAATTCTCGGTCTTCTTTTTATTTGGCTGGACCCATTCCACATATATCATCATCACATTCCCAATACGCAATATCTCACTTTGGGCCCGCACAATGGGCGACACCCTCCACATGTGGCATGACCCGCTGATAGCTGGAATGACGATCAAAAACGTGGCATCACCAACGAACAGGAACGCATTGCCTCCAGCATCAACGGATTTGGTTCTGTCTCCAGACGGTCCACATCTTGCAAGCCTATCATCGCCGCCGTCGAAGGTGGCGCATACGGAGGCGGAGTGGAAATGATCCTAAACTGTGACATCGTCGTTGCCAGTGATGATGCCAAATTTGCTCTCCCAGAGGTCAAGAGGGGCGTTGTCGCAGGCCAAGGAGGTCGGTGTTTACATACATGTGTCTTTTTTTAATATCCCGGTTATTTTGATCAGATTAATCACATGGAACAAAAATGATAGTGATACCTAGACTGAACAGAGTCGCTGGGCATCAGGTCAGCTTGTATCTTCTTTCTCTATTCTTATATTGTCTTGTTTCCCCCCTGTGAGCTAACGATGGATGATCGATACCTTGTATTTATAGTTTGCAGCTGAAATGCTTTTCTTGGGCAATGTTGTGTCGGCAACGGAAGCGCAATCGAAATACCGCTTGTAAATACTTTTCTCTCTTCCATGGGTAAAGGATATTAACCGAAATGGGAATGGGGCATGGCCGATCTGCTTCTATAGCGTTAACTGTGTAGTGCCTAGAGCAGAAGCGCTCAACGCATCTCTCCGGTTCGCGCGCCAGATTGTCGCAAATTCACCAGAGTCGGTCCAAAGTCACAAAAGGGGGCTGACAGCATCCGAGCAAGTAGGCGGCTACGAAGAGGCTGTGCGTTTGCATATCTGGTCCCCTGAGGCAAAACGTGCCTACAAGGGCGAGAACATCAAGGTGTGTGGTATATGTGTCTCTATGTATATGCCCTGTTATCGTCATTATTGGTCTTCCTTCACAAATTCCCGGGCTGCTCCGAATGCGTTTTAACTGATTCATCATCATCTCTCACATTTTCGTGGCTTTTAGGAAGGCTTGGAGGCGTTCAACGAAGTGAGTGTGGCGACTAATGCTAGGGGCCATTGTTGCCCTTTTCTTCTTATCCTCGACAATTTCCGATGCTGAACCGTGCGACTTTCTATCTTCAAACAGAAACGTGCACCAAGATGGACGAATCCAGCTAAGCTGTGATAATAACAGCAAGATAGAAGCAGTATGACATGTATAAGCATACACGCTTGTGTACTGTAAAAAGCCTCGATGCACAATACGTCATCGCCTTTCGTCATATTTGCTTATATACCTTGTACGGCGGTTTAACAGCGCATATAGGCATCTTTATCACTCGGTGATACAATGTGGACTCGAATAACTCAAACATAAAATTTCCGTGATCCTGTATCTGTTTGGGCTGCGACTAGACTCTGTGGTAAATTGTATCAAAGAGGAAGAATGAGGAAACTAATGGGCAATTCTAGTGGCCGATGATAAGTATCCTGTTGCCTACAGCACAGTGTTTTCACTTGAGCAGAGTTGCACGTAAGAGGACATGATGATAAGGCTGATGATGACGATAAGTACCGCAATGGTCATCAAATAAAAGAAGATCGATTTTCTGACAAGCCAGCAGGGGCGTTCTTCAACCCATATCATTACCATCAACTTTTTTTTTTCTTTCTTCCCACTTCTCCGTCGCTCCGTCCCCCCGCAGCCGGCCCGGGATGTCGCACATTGGTATGCATGAAGGATGTGGCAGTTACAGCGGAGTAAAGGAAAGCAAGAGGCTTCTGTGCTAACGATGAATTTCCCGTGCCATGGGGTAACACAACTTCTTTGGCCGTTCTCTATTCAGTTAGTGCGCTCTTTGCCGGAGCGACTCGTCTCTCGAATCAATTTGCTTCTGATTCTTCTTTGTGCGTTCTCTTTTGGACTTTTTTTTTCTTCTTTCTTTCTTCTGCCCCCTTCTCTATCCTCGTGCTTTTCTCCGATGTAGGTCAGCCCGTATATCTCGTCACTATCATCATCATCTTGCCATGTTGTTTTTGAGGGATGTCTCATATGACAACTGGAGAAAAAAAGAGCAGAGCAACAGATACACGACAACAGCGCCGCCCGTTTCGCCCACGGGCAACCAGGACCGGGGAGAAGCACCCGGAAAAGGATAGATGCGAGGTACCCGGGCCCGGAATCAAAAAGGGAGAGGGGAAAAAAAAAGAAGGGACGGACGGACGGACGGACGGACACAAGCAAAAAAGTAGTCCAGGGAAGAAGGGGACCATCATCATGATGACAGATAAGATCCCTTTTGATCCGATGATATCACTTGCATGGTTAGGCTGTGAACGTGAACCCCGTGGACACAACACAAGCCAACCAAGTACGCACATGTGCGCACATAACACTGCTATAGTGTAAACCGTGGACTGGGCAGAAATGTGTTGGCCTTAATCTATTCCCCAGCCATGGGTGAGAGGTTATTGCGTTCGGCCACCCCACCCCCGCAGCGGCAGCATTCATGTTGGCAGTGCCCAAAGAGGGCCCCTTATCGAAGAGTCCATCTCCACCCCCTGGCTAAACCGAAGCCCGCGGGGGACTTAGTGATTTAGAGTAGTGCAGCATAGTTGATATCACACAGATATGGAATGATGCCCTGACCTTGAGGGGATTGAATCAAATTTTTGCAAGATGGCAATAAAAACATGATGATTAAAGAAGAAAACAAGGGAAGTAAGGGGGAAAGGACAAGGTGCAACAAATGCAAGCTTTACAGACTATTGTACAACGATTGGTCATCGTTCGTGAGAAATAACGACAACCGAGTCCGTGGTAGAGAAAATAAAGAGGAAAGAAGAAAGAAAACGAAGAACAACAAACGTCGACAGTCCTTGCGAACGAATACGGAAAACTGGGGCTGCGACACTACCACCACATCGTCGTTCTCCTCGGTTCGTCATACAAATTACAACAAAAAACAACTGGGCGCGGAACTCGCTCCTTCTTCCTGGTCGTCGTTCTTGAGGTGGGTATAGATGGTACAGCAATGCAATAATAAAAAATGAGATGCGTATGAGTGCAGTCGTGACGGGAGGCTGAGAGGCTGAGAACCAAAGAATGAGATCAGCCATCACGATCCCAAGTCCGTGTATCAATGGCGGAGATGTAGACATACCAAGTACAGCAATAATACATTATGGAATCAAAGACAAAAATCGAAATGCTGAATATGTACCCGTCTACTTGAACGGGCAATTGGGCGAGTGGCTACCGCGCCAGCCGCAGTGGCAGCACTGGGGAGAGGTAGCGGCATAACCGTGATCGATGCACGTCGGACCCTGGTTCGAAGAGTGGTTGTTCACAGGGATCGCCGTGGATGGGCGTTGCGATACGCTGCAAGACGCGGCGCGAGTGCAAGTCGATTGAGAGTGGGAGCACATTGTGATGATGGTAAAGGTGTGGTTGGTGTTTGGTTATGAATTCGCTGACGAGAAAGATTATTCAAGATGACTCAGAGGAGCTCGAGTGCTTGGGGATGCAATGGGTGGATGAGGACCTGATGAGGGGAGCCAGTTAGTCCTTTATAACTTTTCGGATCGGTCCTTTCGCGCCTTCTACGGAAAATGTAACGACAGCATCGACGCATGTCTTCTTGGTACGATGTCTATTTACCACGCCATCACGCCTCCTCTCAGAAAAGGCAGGTGGTTCTGTTTCTGCGTTTCCGGGTGATCTAATCCGATCCGGTTTGGCTCGCTTGCCTGTCTGCCCATCATCCGCTTCCGAAAGAACTGGTGCAATTCATCTCCTTGCTTTGTTGCGACCCCTGCCGTCACATCGGCGCCAAAATCAAATCATTGACTAATCATCCGAACCTCATTCACCATTTACAACCACATGCAAATATCTCTCCCTCGTCGTGCTAATTGACAGATCAGAAAACTGAGGACATGTCCAAAGAATGATTATTGGTTTATCAACACTTGTAAAGCCTATAACAACTCCGAAATCAACCACACAGGACTCTATTGTTTATCTCTTTCATCGGAGCTTGCGTCTTTTGACGAAAAAAAAAAAGAAGCTAATTTTATTCTCACACTCTTAGGCTCCAATGTATATATCTCTGCGCCGCGTAGCGACACAATAGGCGTGATTTGTTTGCCTCTGCCCACGCTATGGACCTGTGGTTAAGGGCACAGTTTAGAAGCAAAAGAAAAGCATCCGTGTTATCTCTCAGGATGAATGAATACGGGATGTTCAAATGCTAAGCTGTAGGAGATAACTATTACAATGTCCGTGAAGCATATCAACCTGTGCAGCTTATTGTTGCCAGGGTATACCGTCAAAGCCATCGCACTGGTTTCCTGGGCCAAGGAAAAACAATATGTCACGGCTCGGCTAAGTTGAACTTGAAGGGCGCCTTTGTCCTGGGTCGCATTGATTGTTTTCTTTTAGTTATCGTTTCGAACAAAGAAAAAGACAACGCACGCACCACCGGACGCAGCCTGTTGACGTATTTATACGAGTCCATCAGCGCGTATTCATCAATACGAACTTGCACCGCCCAATGAAAGAAAAATAACGAGGAACAACGCCCTGATTACCTTAAACCTTCTTCCCATGTCCACAGACCTGACTCGGGGCTCGGAGATAGATTTTTTACACCCATCACTGAAGAAAAGACATGATAGGACTCGGAACAAAAACGATCGGTCGGCCGCAGTTCATTCAAGTTGGATAACGTTCGGCCTTCAAGACCTCGATCATAACCCCCTTCCTAAAGCCCCGCTTCATCCGCGTGGGGTAAAGAGCCCATCTTGCATAGTATAGACTCATCAAAATGCATCGTCGTAATTTCCTTCCTTTCTTTCTATCTTTTTTAAATTGACCTCTAAAACCACCTCTGGACGCCACTGTTGAGAAGCAAGTGGTCACACTGATGGTGCCATCACTACAATCATCATCAGACGGACACATGTTGTTCTGGAACCAAAATCGCTTTATCTTTTTCCCAAACTAGAAAGGAGGGGCAAAGGAGCCGGCGAGGACTAGTGCGGTGACGCATCATGTATGCAATATTGAATCGTGAGTGAATTCATACTAAGTTATCCTCCCTATCATGCCTGTCATCGGTACACTTAAATTTGCGACCAGGGGAGCGATTTTTTCTTAGGTGTTGAATAGTTAGACACACATTTTCTTTGGCCCCTTTCCCCTGTCAACTACATCCACACTTGGCCAATATCTATGGGTCGAAGAAGAAAGCTTATGGCATGAGTACTAGGGATCACACTATCTTGCTTAACCCTGCCCGTGTGGCCGTGGCGCCCATAATTGTTTCATATTATAAAGTAACAAACCCATTTGAATATTTCCTACCCGCTACGACGCAACCGATACCTGGTCCAATTATGAAAGTGTAACACTCGGGGCCATGTATGTCGTGGCTCGGCCTCTTTATTACGTATTCTGGATGAGCTTGCGCTTTCCTTGCCTGGACCACCTGAATCAGCGGAAGCCTTGAAGTCGGACATTTGGTGACGATGGCTGACATGTGTCGGCTGTTGGGTTTCGCCCGCTGTGTGCAAGTACTTTGTGCCTAAAGGGCTCGATGGCCTAGTATAGGTCGGTGCCTGACGTACGGCATGATAGTGCAAAGATTTCTACGCAGGCAGGTTCTGCTAATTCCACCTTTCATCAGAAATTCGACATGACATGGGTGCGACTCGGGCATCTGTCAGCAGCACAAGTGCAGCTGGATTTGAGACTCAGCGCTGCCGCTGGCAGCGGCCTTGGCAGAGCTAGCGCCTCACTAGACCGGCATTTCAGGAGTATGCCAGGTGCCAGGAATATATGTATATGTGCAAAAAAAAAACATAGAGCCAGTGCTTGGCGCCTTTTTTGCTTCGTAATCTTTCCTGCTGGTTGATGTTGATACGAATTGGCGGAACTCTCGGGGAGGAGAAAGAGAGGCCCGATACTGGTCAAGAATGCCGGTGGGGGTGAACGTGCATGCATGATGCATCCCCGCCTGGCACGGCATCACCACAGCCTCCGCCTGCGCACGCCTGGCGTTGTCGTGCCAATCGGGCAAACAGCTGAGCTGCAGCTTGCATGAACCAACCACAGAAATTCATCACAGCAGCCGCTGTCCTCAAGAACTGTCTGATTAGGATCAGCGATGGTTGATATTTTAGATGATCACGAGGGCTGGACACGACTGAATGTGCGATCACGATGTGTACATATTTTTTTTTATAGTTTTCATCAAATACCATCTGTTTCACTAAAGGATGTACGTTGGTCTAGTCCTTTCGATCCCCATTCAACTGAACCGCGTCCGTGATCGTCTCTTGTAACGGCCGTGACCCAGTGCAGTGGTATTATTGCCAGTGATGCCGTTACTAATCCTATGGTGGGCGGCATATAATATCAGTTCAAGGTAGAGCTTATTATACTAGCCAGCTACTAGCAAAGCGAATGTATGCGCCGCCGCTTCGAGCTGCTATACATTATTGAGCCTTCTGTCTTCCATCACGTCCCCTAGAAGGGCTTGGAACAGGGCCAATGCTTGAGGCTGTCGGAAAAAAAAAAAAAAAAAAAAAAAAAAAAAAAAGTCTTCATAGACCCACGAGGGCACTCAAAAAGTTAATGCACATAGTTTCTTGTTGAGCGCTATTTGTTTGCAACTGAATAGTACTATAGAAACACTTCAACAACAAGGCGGGGGTTGCATCGTTGCCAAATGTAGCGCCCGTGCAGGGAAATGAATGAACTTTAACGAGCCCTCGAGACAAAAAAAGAAGAAAATAGAACAGCGGCGTTCAACTAAATGTTCATTCAATATACTAAACACTCGGAGGTAAAGCTTGCCCACGGTCGCTTATATCCCATGGCTCTCTAGCGATCAGCCGATAGCTGAGCATGACCTTGCTTATTCACTCATAATAATAAATGAATGATCATAATAATCGCCATTAATGAACACTTGAAATGAAAAATGAAGATGGCGTTGGATGGGGTCCTTTTCATCGGACGAAAAGGACCGTCTGTCAGTGCTCGTTACACAGCTGATGCGAGCTCGGAAAGCAGATGGGCGCATGCACACAGGACCATGTTCACTACTATCCCCGGTCACCGCACAGCCAAGCTGGCTGCGGAAAGACCGCTGTAGATGCATGGGAACGTGTCCACCCTTTACCATTGTTCTCTTTATCCCTATATTCACCGTGCACACGTAAAAGCGAACACTCACGTGCCCGACGGCAAGACACGCTGGAAACAGTGAACATCAGACCATCAACCACATCTCGAGTCAGACGATCAAATTGAATGGCCATAGTTCTTCGTGTATGCGAAATCAATGAAAGAGGGTAGGGAACTAAAGGGGTGGGGGGAGTTATTCTTGACGAACATACATCGCATGTATGCATATGCATACAACAAGGAAGAGAATTCCTCAGAAGATGTTGCTGTTATTACTACTGTACACTGATCCTACAATACTTTCCAAATGTGCTTCTTATCTCGCTTTACCCCCTGCGGTTCTCCCGTGTGTAGCTGCAATAGCTACCCTAACCGCGGAATTGTCTTCGGTACTTTCCCGCGGTCGACGTCTCGGCGCATGAGCGTACCATTCAGGCACTTCATGCGCTTTAGGAATCATACGCATCCTGAGCTCTTTTATCTCCTTGCGCTCCTGTTCTTCACGCACCAATCGTTCTGCCTCTTTGATCCGCTGCAGTTCCACTTCTTTGGCTTTGACCATATCGTCGAACTTGGCTCGCTCTTGTGCACGTCGGTCGGTATGAAAGCTAAAAGCAACAGGCTTTGTTGCCTTGGTCATCGACCTCGTTCGCGGCCGAACATACTCGAGACCAGGTGTAGCATCCTCGATCTGTCCTGCAACCGCTTGCAATCGAGACGGCGGCGATCCGGAGCCGGCGAGTGCTGGTTCACTGGTTGCTACATGGTGCGCTGGGTGGAGGTGTTCAGGCCCGTGATCATGACCCAAACGAACGGTTCGATCCCTCCCTTCCCCTTCCTTCATGTTCACGACAGATTGAACGCCGCTGTCAATCACGAGTTCCTTGCCCTGATAAGTATCATATAGCATCGAGGTTGCACCATCACGAAAAGAATGTCAGGAGGGGAAAACGCAATTCGGTTAGTGCCAGTCACGCGTCGAAAAGTTGGAAAGCAATAAATAGAAGAAGGGGGTCGGATACGTGGATGGATGATCAGAGAAGGTACGGAAGAAATTGAGTGGTGCGAACATACCAGATGTTGCAGTAGCTTCTCCTTCTTTTGCTGGCCTTTCTCTGATCGTCCATTTAATCTCGAGCTCGGGTATGAAGACTGCATTCGTGGGGAAGCCTTCAAGACGATGCCCTTCAAACTCCTCGTGGCCTTCCGCACTGTCGGACGGGCAATAGACACGGGACGAAGAGGACGAGCTGCAACGTGCTTTCGTTTTTCCAGGGTCTTTCCTGCTGCTCCTCTTTTCTGGTTTGGGACGCCCAACGCTGATCTCTTGGCGTCCGTTCCAGCTATACCCTTCGGGGCATTCTCCTGCCGAACCCTCATACTCTTCATTGCCGGCATGGGGTTGCGGCGGTTTACGTTCGGTTGCAAAGAAACGGTTCCAGGCCCTTCGTTATTTAGATTAGCTACCGACTTCGGTCTGACGGGGGCTCGTGCCGTTGCAACGGCGGCGCCATGGCCTTCATCACGCGCCGTCTTCCGCTTCTTGATTGCTCGTCCGTCAATCATGGGATCTTCACGAGAACTCGATGGCCGCTTTCTGGATGTGCTTGCCCTGGCATGAGACGCCCTGTTAGTTGTTCTTGACGAAGATGAAGAGCCTAGCGTGGTTTGAGACGGCTCATTAGTTTTGCTCTCTACCCATGAGCCTGGCGGTTGCTCATCCAGAGGACTTGATGGATTGTCGTTCAGTGCCAGCGTATGTATACCCTTGGTGACAGTGGCTTCTGCCAAATGACTTGGCGATTCAGCATCAATTATCATGTGAGGCCATATTATATGACTACGAGAAGTAGGGGAATGTCAACTTGATTTGTTCCGGCGTGATTGAAGATATATCGTTGAGAAAACGGTTCTTACTTGGTTGAATGGTCATGTTGTGCCATGTCGGTAATATCATCCGTTAAACAACCATTAGGCGATTCATAAATATCTCCAGGAGGAAGGCCTGAGCCAACGTTGGTATCACAACCGGAATGTACGCCTTCAACGGCAGGGGCAACGGAATGTAGATCCATAGTTTGCTACCCAAAGTATGAAGATGTGCGTCATGTGACATGGTTTTAAATTTCCTTACCGATCGACTACCGTCCCGCCATCCATGCATCTTCCTACCCTCTTGTAGATCACGTTCGGAGCGGCTTGCAGCCCTTTTCCTAGAGAGCTTCTTGGAACTATTAACGGTAATGATACGGTTTGTTTTTTTAGTCTTCCGTTGCCCTCCGTTATCACGATGATCTACATCGCGAGAAGCAACGATTGTAGCAGAGACATGAGCTATATTGGCGGCGGTTGCACTGTTTATCGTCATGACGCCATCTGTCGATCCACTCTCATTTTTTCTAATCACGACAAGTGTTGTACTAGAGGAAGATTCCTCCTCGGATGATGAATACGTCGGCGACAGTTCGGCATCATGGTTTGGTGGGACACAAGCTAGCTGCTGTGGTGACGGGGATGACGCAGATGATTGTCCCGCGCCGTTGTTGTTGCGCTTGTGTTCCTGTATCGGCCCTAATCCTAGTTTATCTTCATCATTATGACGATCGATACCGAGATCCGGTTCGGCTGTCGAGCTCCGTGCACGCGTAGGCAACTCGGGAGGAGCGAAACACTTGTCATCATCATCATTATCTCTGCGGATGCGAACGGATAATGGTCAAGATCCGCTTTTGTTTTCATGAATGTCGTTTCACAGAAATGAACTTACGGCGACTGTGATGCTTCAACGGGCGCTGAAACATTTTTCTTTTTCACATTATTATCCCCTCGGCATTGCGCAGCAACACCTGCCATATCGTTACTCTCTGATGGATCATGCACAGCGGGTGCATTAGCACTGGCATCCCTCTTCCGAGATTGAGCTTGTGCCGATGATGAACCAGTTCGTTTTCGTGTCTTCTTCGGTGGATTCGAGTCGCCGGCCGTAAAATCAGCTGAGTCGTGATTGCTCTCATTAGCGAGAGTAGGATGCTGAAATGTAACAAAATTGAGAAGAATGTCAACGCGGGTTTGCTCAAAGTAGCGAAGCGATTCAGACGGGCATGACACTCACCCTCTTCTCATCTGTCTCCACGAGACCACTGCCTTTCGCACTAGTCGATGGCACCTGATCGCCATGAGCGTGATCATCCCAGTCCTCATTATGAAACAAGTGGTGTAGCCGAGCTAATGGCTGAGAAAAATCCGGCGCCGCCTGAATGGCCGGTGGCGGTGAGTTTGCAGGGTGTTGGACAGCAGGCAGGCTGGTAGATGTTGATGATAATGGCGACGATGATGTAACTGCCGTAACATTGACTCTGCTCGGCGACGGAGGTCCTGCTGTAGCACGTTCATTCTTCAAGCCAAGAACACCAGATTTTGAAATAGTTTTGCGAGAGCTTCTTCTTAGCCCCACGTGTGCTAGAGTCGCGGGCATAATTGATGAAGAGGGTATAGCTGTGCTCGTGGATGCACGAGGTGTCTCTTGGCTAGCTTCGAATACTCTACTAGCACGAGGTAGTGTGGGTGTGTGTGGCATGAAACTGTCTTCAACACCCTGCAAGAAATCATCGTCGTTATCGAGAAGATAGGTTAGGGAGGCAGTGTCGGGTGGAATCTGGAAGGAGACATCGGTGGTAGCCAGTTGAGGTCTTAGAGGAGTAGCACGGTTAGTTGGTGGCATGCTGTTCAAGAATATTATTTGTAGTCTGACAGCTGCTGGAAGCCGCCGTAGTCAATAGTATCTGTGCAGAACAATATATAGTCGAAGCTGCTGCAAGCGCGCCTTGCCAAGTTCAACGACGAGGCACGGGTTCAAACCCCGATTCATGCTATCACGTGATCCTGTTTATTATTATTATTATTATTATTATTTAAATATGTTTATATACCGTATCATGTACTATAGGCAAACTACGGTGTGAGGAGCTATGGTGACTGTTTGAAAGGTAAGGGTGTAGTAGCATAAGGGGAAATTAGGAGGTTTGAAGCTGTCACGTGATCTTGTGTCCCCCTCTTGCATGACGTAGGAACAATGTTGTTACTTTACTAAATTTACTGTACATAAGCATCAAAATAATTAAATATCGTAATTGCCAAGATAGATTCTACGGTTGCATTTAACATATACTATCTGTGCTACTGTCATCCCATGTTACGTGATGTGCATCTCCATACGGCCACACAAGTCACCAGTGTAGTTTGAAAATGTCTCGGCCTGCCACGTCGAACGAATCACACCGATGCGACACCCGTGGAGTTGGGAGTAACTCATTATGGTAAGGACTTGAGACAGGTCGTACTTATTGTGCGAACCCGAACTACATCACCCACGTCACTGTGATAAAGAAAACACGGTGTCTTCATCTTTCTCTTCCAACGTGTTCGATTATCAACTGTCCGCCAACGCATACTGTATGATAATCATCATCGAGAAGCCCTCGTGTTAGAGAAGTAATATTGATGGGTGTGCTCTGGTTGGCCATAACAGATAGAGTCGGCACAAGCCTACTAGCAGTATGATGAGTTTGGATATTTGTCAGCAGCGATGAGCAGGAAGATCAGGGATGGCGACAACAGCGGCGACAAAAATTCAAACGGTCAAGGTTTTGGGTAAGCAAGTCCAGCCGCCAGGTGTAATGTGCACAGCTGTGCGCATGGCCCATTTCAATACCAGTGCTCCACCGTTCTATATCCAGCGTCTCCGAGTAGTGGCGTCATCATTCGAACTTTCTTTATCGAAAGACAGTGGGGCAGACGTCCCGGTTCTCCAGCCCCTTTGACGCTGACTAGGCCAACGCACCGGCCGTGACTTGTCGCAATAGGTCCCAATTCCAGACTGCTGCCGCTTGCACTGTCAACACGTAGAATTGTTCAATTACTCTGATGTTCATCGCCGCGGATGCACCTGGTTCAAAATCCAGTTCAAAAAATTGTGTGTTTGATGATGAACTGATTGAATTTTGAGAAGTGGTTTAATACTTCAGTTGGTATTCAGCGCCACTTGCACTGTGTGCATATCACTGCGTCTGGTGCATGTAGAATCTGTACATGATCGATGCAGAGATGTGAGCATACTACAATGTTGTAAGTGGATCACGGTCCGCTTGGCTAACTGTCACTTGCAAGTCAGAGACGAAGTCCGGGGTACCGTCAGGTGCGCTCAACTCCTTCCTGAGCTTTTCCGCCAGCGTTGGCAGGTAACCACGTTCGGTGTTAGAGTGCCCACCTGTTCAAGAAGGAAACGGAGTACAAGTCGTTAGGGAAACACAGTAGAGAAAGATAAATATTGGCGACGCGTACAAAGTATGACGTGTTTGCCGGCTGCCACCGCCGCGAGGACGACATGCTGTTGGAACGTTGTTTGCTCTCAGCTATCTCTACCAATGAAAAGATGAAGTCCTATACATGTTGCATCTCGCCAGTCAGATAAACATCTGCGTCGACACCGCTCAACATATCACCCCCAGAACCCACGCAAATGGCAACACTCGAAACGTAGGAAGATTCGGTTAGTGATGCTGGAGAGCCATATTGCACTGTCATTTATTCAAGAAGGAAGAATTCAGCATGCAATAGCGACGTAACGAACCGTTGACGTGTTGAAGTGAAGAAGATACTGACCGTAGCTGATGCCGAGATGGCCTTTTGTTCGTCGAATAAGTTCCTCGATGGATAGCGGCACCCCGAACGTCACCAGGCGACCATCTCCACCCTCGACCTTGTTCGTTTCGGGTTCGCGTTTCTCGGTGCCCAAAATCGTCACCTGCGACGAAGGTGTATTTTGGATCAACCCAGCTGCGAGCCAGTCGTTCATCCCACCATAAACAGCATCTAGACTAGTGTGGGGACTAAAAACGGAGATGCCCTGCGCTGCACATTTGAGAAGCGTGGCTTGAAGAGGGACAGAAAGTGTGAAAGATCGAAGTGGAGCAAAGATACTGGGGTGATAGGCCACAATCATGCCCGTCTTGGATTCTACGGCTTCCGCTAGTACAGATGGTGTTAAGCTAAATCAATAAGTCAGGGGATGTGTTTCAAGAGCTGGGAAGCAAAGTTGGACTTCACTAACTCAATAGTCAGTAGCACTTGATTTGCATCAGGCCGAGGAGTGGGGGCTTCTGTTCATTTTGGAGCATATGTCGAATGAGAAAACCTAGTGGATATGTCAGGAGACAAGAGAACCTAGCAGCAATCCAACCTAAGGCAAGGGAATCGGGCTAATCAGGCTTTTCCTTTCTTTGATCATCATCATACGTTGCGCACATTGTCCCATTTTTCAGCAAGTCTCAAAGGCGCGATGCGCTCCATGGCGCGGCAGATTGTTCTGACTATCGACATGGCTGACAAATTTGGGCCTATATTTGAAGTGGGTTACAAACCATGTTGAGGACAACCCTAAATCATGTTTCGTAAAACAGTCCGGGCATACACTTTTGAGGTAGTTGCTAAATGTTTCCAGTTCCAGATTAACAAACAACCGCACGTCGCGCCATTTGGTGGCGCGCAACGTACGATCACGTGGTTGGATGACATAGTGGCTGATGCTGACATATGCTGACAAAGATGAGGCCCTTGGCTAACTGAGCAATCCCCACATGATCTACGATGCTCTCTCGCCTTTATAACGCTACTGCTTCGCTGTTTATAACATCCTCACGATCTACCGGCGCATTCTTCTCTACGTCTACCTCATCCTCTAGTACGATACAAGCAAACATGACTGTCAAAGATACCGTTGAAGTACGTCGTGCATTACCCATTTCCTGACTTCTTGTGTTCCAAAAGGACTAATAGATATTACTAGTCTGCGATTGCAGATAACCATATCACTATCTTCTCCAAGGTATGGCTGATCTTCTCTAATATCAGGATAATCAATTAATTTCTTCGAATTAGAGCTGGTGCCCGTTCAGCGAGAGCAGCAAGAAACTATTTGCAACCAAGTACCCCAATGCTCAGGTCAAAGTACTTGAGTACGTTGCCTTCGTTCGATGATACTGTATTTGAGATGCTTATAGTGCTAATTAGGATTGACGAACTCCCCGAGGAACAAGAAATACAGGACTATCTCATGTCCAAGACAGGTATACGGAGCGTTCCTAATATTTTCATTGGTCAGCTTCCTTTACCTTATGATATCGTGTAATATCCTAACACCTTGATTACACATAGGGCAAAAGCACATTGGAGGTTAGTGGGAATATATCAAAAACCAGTGCACTATTTTTATATAGTTTCACTGATAACCCTTCCCCTATCAAAATAGGTAATGACGTTGTCACCGCTCTCGAGCGCCAGGGCAAACTGGCTGAACTGGTGTCTGCGTAAGAAGCTTTTTCGCCTCCTTGGATCTGCGGCAATTTAGTTCTATGTCCAGGAGGTCTCATCTGTAAATTAGTTGATTGGCTTAAATAATGATCTGTCCAATGATAAATATACTGCAAGTACGAACAGTAAGACATGAACGCACCATATAGCGAATATTATATTGAAGATGAAGTCATGTTGTCATTTCGACAACTAGTCCGACCGTTGCCTTGCAGCTCGAATGACAAAAACTGATTTATTGACCATCATCTTGCACCGGCTTTTGGAACACGTTTACTCTGACTGACTAGCCATGTCTGCGCCCACCTTACCCGAAGAGGAGCTTTTGCAGCTGCTAGTCCAACTAAAAGTGCGCCTTGGCTGGTTGGAGCAATACTACTGCGCGATTTGATGATGTTCTCATATCATTGCTAGTAGAAGACCACTCCGGAGCAAGCAAGGGCTATATTGAACGTACAGGTTGGATACCATTATCTTCGCACATGGGACATAGCGGAAATATCTGACTTATTACCCATAACTGACACATTAGCCTCAAATTGCGTATGCGCTCATTACGCTCATGGTCAAAGTCAACGCTGTGAACGTTGAAGTTCTTCATGTGCGAAACATTTCCTCTCAGGCACTCTATCCATCTTTGTGATTAACATGCACGAATAGCAAACACTCGCACGACATGCGGCAACTTCGCCTGCTAATCCACAAGCACCCATCATAGCATCGTCCGTACCGCCTCACTTGGCCGGACCCAACAGGATAGGATCTCCTAGCCAACACCCACCACCAATTGCCCCGCAGCAGCCCTCATTCGCCAATGGGTATCCTAGACAGCCACCTACTCAGCCGGGATCCAATCCATACCCATCAGGGCCACAACCACCCCGTGCCCCGGCTGCCATGAACCAGCTACCTGACGCGCTTGCAGCTCTGCCTGACGATCAAAAGGTGCGTATGCAATCGTAATTGTAATCAACCACAACATTTCTGAGAGACCTCTTGCTTAGGCAATGATCCTGCGTGTCATTTCTATGACGCCAGACGAAATACGACAGCTCCCTCCTCAGGACCGTGCAAATGTATTGCAAGTGGTATGTGGCCTATTCGCATTCATATATATAAGACATGCAAACCATATTCTCATCTTCTTCCAGAGGGCAAGCCTTGGTCTTCCAGGCTAAATTATTTCAAATAATCAGGCCAATAGGTCTATTTTATCATTTTTATCGAGATTTCCTGGCTACAATGACAACGCTCTCCCTCTCCCCTGTTGTACGAGACATGATCGATACAACAATTTAATCTACAGAAATACCCTTGGAACGTAGCTCGTTTTTGGCTTGTGTTATTTCCTGCGTAAAAGTAAGACATTTTGCAATTATGCAGCGTTTAAAGGAGAGCCACGGGCGAATATGGAGGGATAATATAATAAATGATTATTGATGTGATTCATGTAATATTGGACGTACACTTAGTAACTCAGTATATGCATCTGGACAATCACGGAATGTGAATAGACCCCAGCCAAGGGAGTACAGCGAGTATGAGCCAAAAGAGACTAGCAGCCACCAGGGCATCTAAAGGAATGAGATCATGTCAGGTACAGAGTAGCTATGAGAAACAAGGTGACAGCGTACAACAGGAAGGATCTGTTCAACTACAGTAGCGTCTAGGAAAGGCACAGGGAGGACGGAGAATAAGAGAAGCAAATAGAGTGCTGATGCGAAAGCAGCGAATCCAGCAACCCGTGTTGCACGCGACATGACTTGGGTTTTCAAAAGGATATTATTTGATAGGAGAGAAAAACTAAGGAGTGGTTTAGGAAGAACTCGTGAAGAGTGTGATAGGTTGGGACCAGAGAAGACAGTTGTGTAGCTCGCGATGAGTGCTTCCGGCGACGTGGATGTTTCGGAGTCAAATGACTTATGACGATAGAGGACTGGCATCCACCTGCCTGAGCTTCAACTCTCTCTTGGTAGAGGACAGTCACCATATTATCACATAGCATTATCCCTAACGTAAACTGTGCATATGGGTTCGTATAGCTAACTGCTCAAGCTGATACTTCAAGTTAAACATGCTCTTAATATTTACCTAGATAAGCACATTGTCAATGACCCTAGCAAGCTCGTTTTGGACTCTCTAAGTGGTCTCGTACGCGTAGATGATAAAATTCTGCTGGACAAGGAATCTAGAGGTCTTTAATCTGTCTTGGCTCACCATGCGAAACCTCTGAGTCCTTGATTCCAATTCAGTTGTCTATCTAAAGAATCAAGATCCTTCCAAGGTTGCCCTAGTGTCGGGCGGCGGTGCAGGCCATGAACCTGCTCATTCGGGTTGGGTGACTCCTGGAATATTAACTGCTGCTGTCACAGGTACTATGAGCGCATGAGCAACCTATGAACTAGTCTCATTTGAGATCATCGTTGTCATCTAGGCAATGTATTTGCTTCTCCAAACGTACGACAGATCAGCAGAGGAATTGAGCTAGTGACCAATTCTGCAGGGTAACTATTTTCATTCCTAGTAGTCAAGAATTACAGTTGACTTCACTTCGTGTTCCAGGACACTGATAATTGTCAAGAATTATACCGGCGACGGTACGCCAGCGATGACTATCTGACATCAGATATTTAAAGAGATCTGACGATTGACCTGTTAGTATTACACTTTGGTCTTGTCAAGGAAAAACACGCCGCTTCGTCCATCTCGTCCTCTTCGGCTCCTGTGAGATTCTTGATTGTCGGTGACGACTGCTCTGTGCCCCGATCCCAGTCAGCAATTGTAGGTCGTCGGGGCCTAGCTGGAACGGTCCTCGTATATAAAATTGCTGGTGCTCTTGCGAGCCGAGGTGCGAATATCGATCAGGTTGAAGCCACGGCCAAATATATTGCCGAAAACGTAGGCACGGTAGCCGTTGGACTCGGACACTGTCATGTGCGTGATAATTTCTGAGACCATGGTTCTGAACGATTTCAATCTATGTTCAACGATTTTTTCAGCTTCCTGGAACGGATATTTCCGAGACTCATCTCGCACCCGATGAAATGGAAATCGGAATGGGTGCAGACCTATTTCCGTCATCGTCTATTCCCTCTTCTTACGTTTGAATAGGAATCCATAATGAACCCGGCTTCGCTCGGATCCGCCCTATTCCATCATCGCTTGAGGTCATTGACAAAATGATGACTATGCTTACGGCAACAGACGATCCTGAGAGATCGTATCTGTCTCTCAAAGAGGATGGACATGATAAGGTTGTACTCCTTGTTAACAATCTCGGCGGCCTAAGCGAATTGGAGCTTGGGAGTGTCGCAAATGACGCCCTCCTATGGCTAGAGCAGAAGAGTAGACTTTCTGTCAACAAAACACTGGTTGGCACATTCATGGTATGTAGGACTGGATCTGGGAATGAATCGTGACAAGGAAATAATTTATTATAATTCAGACATCTCTTAACATGCCCGGATTCTCTCTCACTCTACTTGTACTCCCAAGGAAAGACTCAGCGTCGGGTTTATCGTCAATTGAAATCCTTGAATTGCTCGAAGAAAAAGATCCAGGCTCGAAATGGCGATTTGGCACTGAGAAGGAATCATTAGGCTCTGCTGATAGTCCCTCAACTTCTCGCTCGCAAACCAAAAATCAAGGGAATATTGAAACAAGCGCTCCGGAGACCGTTTTACTTGGTATGGATCCTGTATTCGTCTATATTGTCGCTAAAGCTCAATATTCAAAAGCAAGCGACCCCGAATTAGTGGTAGCTGTCATTACAGCAGCTTGTCGAAGCGTCATTGCTGCGGAGCCGTACATAACAAAATGTGATACCATAGCGGGTGATGGTGATGCTGGTCTGACTTTACGTGCAGGGGCGGAAGGTATGGGAGATTGTTTTCGATCCGAGTACCGGAATCCACGAAAATAATGAAATATTGTATAGCCATCCTTACTGCATTATCGTCTGGGAGGATAGATGGTAAGGACATCATTGTATCAATACTTTCTATCGCCACGGAGGTCAGTATCGCAGCCCGAGCCCGAAGTACATCGTAAAGTAATTTGATGCGCTGTCCTGACATAGGTCGAGGAAGTCATGGGTGGGACCTCCGGTGCCTTGTATTCCATCTATTTTAATGGCCTCGTTTCTGCATTACGCACCTATGCACAAGAAAATGGTCAACATGCCGTAACCAGTCCTCCAGTGTGGGCAGCAGCAGCCAATTATGCTTTGCAGGCACTGTATCAATATACTCGCGCGCGGCCACCTTCAAGAACCCTTGTAGATCCTTTGGATGCTTTCGTGATGGCCTTTAAAGCCTCTCCGAACGATTTCGGTTTAGCGGTAGATCAGGCCAAAAATGCTACTGAAGCGACCCGGAAATTAGAGGCAAAGGCCGGTAGAGCTGCATATGTCGAGCAGAGTGGACTTAGTGAATCTGATATACCAGATCCAGGTATGGTTGGCTGTGAGATGTCAAAGCTGATCGAGGTGTTCTAATATTATTATCCTTGGCAGGTGCTTGGGGTGTTTGGGCATTACTGGATGGAATAAGACAAGTGATTTCAAAGTGAAATGAACCGAATAGGAAGCCTACATCACCAAACTTGTATAATAATGACTCTGACCGGATCTCAGTTCAGTTCTTTGTTCTCTGAGTGTACTAGTAGTACACTGTATCTTCGTCGGGTTTAGCTTGATCGCTGCCATGAGAGGTTGCTAACAAGAAATATATTGTTTGAATGGCTCTACGAAGGTTTTAAGTGACAACATTGAGGGACCTGTGCCTATTTCTCTGTTCATAGGTACATTCTTTGCCACAGTAACTGGGTGTAAGAGTTGGGGTACAACCAATTTACAACTTTGGCATTGAATAACTCTTGGACCAGGGATATTACATAAGAGATTTGGAGGAGGGACTCCTCAGCATCATCTGCTGTGCACTGTGATGATGATGCGATTGGTCGGCAGTGCAATGCTGTACAGTCACCTGTGCTCGTACAGCTGTTTATTAGGCACCGCAGTCCATCTCGACCGACTCCTGTCTAAAGCTCTCAAGCTCCATTGTTGGGCGTAAAAATTAGCTGGACGTAGCGTCGCCGGTCTGTTTACCTACTCG
Organism: Agroathelia rolfsii; assembly: GCA_018343915.1. Classification (NCBI taxonomy): domain Eukaryota; kingdom Fungi; phylum Basidiomycota; class Agaricomycetes; order Amylocorticiales; family Amylocorticiaceae; genus Agroathelia; species Agroathelia rolfsii. Next base: position 2,910,153 of record JABRWF010000001.1, on the reverse strand, counting down.
TCGCCATACAGCTGCCAGCACTGCCCACTATTCCGGGTATAAACTATGGCTCGCGAGATTTATCCACCTGGGTTAGTCACGTTTAGCGACTTAGACTCTATGAACTGACATATGCATATCACAGATCATGGCAGTTAAATGGTATGATTCACTTCACATGTCCGTCTTCTAGCCCGTGAATAAGCGCTTATAATTTCGATCCAGTTATTCGTGCACAGGGCCTCGCTACGTTACGGCGCGAGAAGTCATGGAGGCCTATCCTCACACTCACTCCTCGGGATTGTGCTGATCGCGAACTTGTCCTTGGTGTTAATGGGGAGAATCCTAATCAAAAGGTCCCTGTTATTCTGTGAGTCATGACCGAAGTGGGATAATTGCATTTGGGGTCCAACGGTTGACAATGTTCATACAGAGATGACGTCCATGAGTTCATGCAATTACAAATCAAGATCTGGATTCAAGGCCAATCAAAAAAGAAAGGTCGCAGACGCTCGCTCGTCTGTGCGACTAACATCACTTTGGCGGAACTTGCAAAGAGACAAGGCACTGAGTCTCGTACGTATACACTATTGTCTTGCAATTTCGTAAATTGTATGTTCATACCGCAAGACCAGATTGTGAAGTGAAATTAGGTCCATGCGATACGGCAACCAAAGTCAAACGCCAGAATCAATCCAATGCTCGTAATGCAGCATACATCATCCTCAAAATCACTCCACCGTCACATTCCACGGTGCCGGTTGCTTCTACATCGTCCTCACGATCTCATTCTAGCGAACGAGACTTTGCAAGTGAGTGGATTTTCTTAGAGCTACCCTCAATTTCTGAATGGATGTTTTTGCGTAGGTGGCAGAGAACCCATGTCACCCATTTCGTCTGTGCATCCTGAGGAAGCGCTTTGGAAGTCGGTTAAGGAGAGCCAACATAGTGACAGTATCGCGCGACCGTCTCGAGGACGCGTGCGTCGTCGGAAGGGCTTCAAGTTATGGTCGGATATAGAGGATCATTCGTCCGATTTTTCGCTATTATCCGAGCCAGAGGCCGAAAAGCCATTATTGGGGCCTGAGGGACTGTGTAATAGCTCGGAATCCTGTCCTCCTGTCCCCAATAGAGACTTTTGGTCCATCCCTGATTTTATAGTGAGCGGCGTGGTGTGCGAGGATGATGATATTAGGATTGGACGAGTCGAAGAGATTTATGCCTCAGAACTTCCTCAGTACTCCCTTGATACGGACAGCATTCGGTCCCAGGATAGCGTGTTCGAGGTTGTAATTGAAAAGGTATCTCCCTATCGTCATCTCAAAGGCGCTAGGGATGATTCTGCCGTAGAGGATGTACTTTCCAAGATACAGTCTGAATGGTGGAATGTCGGTGTTTCGGTGAGTGTAATGTATACCATTTCATGTGGAGTTGCTAATGGTAGCCTCTTTAGCTTGTTTCATTATCTGCGTAAGTGGATTAAAGAGCTTTTTTCTGAGGATTTTACTGACATTGCCTACAATGATAGTCTTTTTGCTGCTGTTTTCGGTTTCTCTTCTGGTACATTGTTCACTATCAACGAACTGGCGATCCGCATGGTCGCTGTTGGCAGCATTGCGTCGGGCTTGGGCATCTTGGTTGATTCCTGGTTAATCTTTTCCTACTCAGGGGCAAATGCGGATAAATTCAGGGTAAGTGTGTTTTCCACCCTCCATATCCATACCACTTATGCCTTGACGAAACAGCTTAAAGCATTAGACGTTTTCGGCACTTACTTTTTCTTTTGCATTACTGCTCGCTTACCAGCGCTCATGCTACTCATTACCGCCTTAACACTCATGCTATTCCTCCTCATTGTGGCTTGGTCGACTTGGCCTACGGCGGTAGTTGTCATGTGCGTATTTGTTGGGATCATGCTTGGATTGCAGTATGTCGTCTTTACTGTACATCAATGCGGCGTGATGGTCACTCGTGGCATTCGTCGCGTACGCTCCCTTTTCGTACGCCCTCAGGCCAGTGACTCCACTGTAGCGCCCATTGAAAAAGTGAAACCGCCTGCTCGACCACCAAGGGCAGTGTCAAGGCCACCAGCACGATCACTGGCTCGGAATCCTTCAGCTCCTTCAGTTGCTAATTAATTTTTTTTTCTTTTTTTTTTTCGCTTCTTTTAACATAATTTATTGTAAAACATGTTACTACTACTTACCTACGATCGCTTGCACGTATATCATTTTACACATTTGAAATCAACAAGAAGGCTCTAGAACACTCGAGATACTTGAGTAAGCCAGAGGCAGTATTGCATTGCTCGGTCTTCGGCTCGGGAGCGCCGTCGGTCGAATTCACTGGCAGGCGCAATCAGATCCAGCGTCATTTCCAGCTCACTCCCCCACAACTTCATCCACCAACCACCATGTCAGAGTCATCCGAGATTCAGATAAACATTAAAGGCGCGTTATTGCATGTGAAATTAACTGGGAATTCGACTATAGCGACCTTCTCTTCCACTCTGCAGGCCCAAGCGAGTTAAAGCTCCAGATAACAATCTCTACCGACAAGACGGTGCTCGAACTCAAACAGGCCATAGCTGAGAAGTCGAATGTAGAAGCTGATAGGCAACGCTTGATTTATTCTGGTTTGTCATAGCTCCGCATATTTCATGTTCAAACTTTTAAATAGTATATTCATTGATATCAATGTCCACCTTGAAGGCCGTGTCCTGAAGGTTTGTTTGTCTAAGGATATTATCTTATTTGACAGAGATATAACCTCGTTTCCTATCATCAACAGGACGAGGATCAGCTTTCCGTTTACAAGATCCAAGCGTCGCATACAATCCACATGGTTAAAGGAGCTGCACGTTCTCCAGCCAGCACGTCTTCGTCAAGCGGCTCGGCTCAATCACAGCCACTTCCCACCATGCAGGCAAGCTTGTTTCAAGACCACAACAATGGTTCATTATCGATGACGCTGGATTTTAGACAGGCCAAAATGTTCATGATCCCCTCACGTTGCTCAACAGTCATCAGGGCTTTGGCGCTCTTCCCAGAGTAGGACAACAGCTCAACGACATGGGTTTGAACCTGAATGATCCTAACATGGTAATGTACAAATTTGAATAGTTCTACCAATCATTATACTCATGTACTGTGTCCCAAAATTCAGATGCAAGGTCTTATGAATGATCCAAATTTCCTGCAGCAAATGTCCAGCACTTTATCTAATCCTGCCGTACTGGACCAACTTATCGCATCTAATCCGTAGGGTTTAGTTCCATTATCAACCTTCCGTTCACCTAGATTTACTTGATTTCTATCAGCCAGCTAGCAGCCATGGGCCCTCAAGTGAGGGAAGTTTTCCAGAGTGAGAGATTCCGTCAGATGATGTACGTGCAAACTCAGTTGTTATTGGATTTCCTATTTACCGGATTCTACAAAAAAAAATGTACGATACCTACCAGGTCCAACCCCGAATCGTTACGTACGATGATGCAAATGGCAAACCTTATGGGTGGTGGGGATCCGTTCGGTTTCGGTGGTGCTGGCGGTGCATCCTCTTTCCCCGCACCAGGCAACCCCTCCACTGCCCAACCCACCTCTCCATCTGCAGCCAACAACAATGGGACTACTGGCCAAGCAGGCGCAGGAGTCCCCAACCAAGGTTTTGGTGGCTTCCCATCTTTGTTTGGACAAAACCCGGGTGCTGGTGCTGCTGCCGGTGCCGGCGCCGGTGGTGCGGCCAATCCCTTTGGATTCAACCCGGCCTTGATGGAGCAGCTTCTCGCAGGCTTCGGAGGTGCCGGTGCGAGTCCATTCGGTGGCTTCGGTGGTATCCCCGCACCTGGCGGTGCTGGTGCTGGTGGCACGGCGGCAGCACCAGCGGATACGAGACCACCAGAGGAGCGATTCCAGGTCCAGCTCCAGGTATGCTTATTTTTTTTTGTCCCTCTATCTTTTTTACTTCTGGTACGGGACCAATATACTAAGATAGTACATACTTGAACAGCAACTACAGGACATGGGTTTCACCAACGCTTCACAGAACATCCGTGCACTGCTGGCCACGGGTGGAAACGTTCACTCCGCAATCGAATACATCCTCAGTGGGGGCGGCTTATAATCAATGCCTGCCATCCCGCCAATGACGTGCGAGCGATATGAAACAAATGTATAATTTGTTTACATGCTCTTCTTTTTGTTGATAGACATTTTGGATGTGTCTGGTGGTTGTGAGGCGTCGTTCACCTTGTATGTATGTATTTCAGAGCTTGAGGACGTAGAATAGTAAAGACCATATGTATGAAATTTGCAACCCGTGTGTGGAATTAATATACATGCAGAACATCGAATAAATACAACAGCAGTACCGTCTCCGGTTTCACTCTTCATCCGAAGAGTCGTCGTAGAGCACAACATACTCAAGGCCGGACGGTCCCTGACGCGCTGCAGATGTGCCCTGAACATGAGCCCTACTGGCCTCCCACTCCGCCGCATCTTCGTCATCGGTAGAGGGTGGCACACTAACGAGGGAAATGGAAGACACGTCAGAGCCAGCATCAGAGGCGGCGTAGCGCGTTGAGGGAGCTGTGACAGCCGTACGAGGCGACACACCCTGAGGTTCGGCTTGTGTGGAGACTTGAATAGGTGCTGCCTGAGGCATTATGATAGCAGACGAAGACAGAGAATGAATCGTATCATCATCTGAGAAATTAGTGCTGTCGACGACGTTGATGCTAATTGAAGGGAAAGGGGAATGAATATACTGATTAAGCTGCTCTAGAGAGAACTTACTCGATCCAAATGGGGTGACCAAACAATCCTTCGTTCGGATCATAAAGGCGCCAGTAGCCCATGTATCTGCCATAGGCGTCGGGAGCCTAAAGACGAACAATCTCAGTTTACTCTAATCAAAGAAAAACAAAAGGTTATTGCACATACCTTCAATCCTCCTGTCCAGATATCAATCTCCTCACCGGCCAATGCTTTACCCACGGTAAATCTGGTCTGCTCTCCAAACCGTTCACCAGCTACAAATACTACCTCAGTGTTATCGTTCCAGTCTCTGTTGCCAATATTTCGAATACGCCATGCTTTAACGAACTCGGCACCGGGAGGGAAGTTCTGGCCGTCGGGAACAGTGGTATTGCTGACGAAAGATGCACCAAGAACTTGAGGCACTTCAGCTTCAGTGGGGGAGGGAGAAGCTGCATCAACACGGTTCAAGGGAGATCCAGGTGCTGTTACCACTGCCTGAGGGACCGCGATATTGTTAATGAGCTGACGAAGTGCGGCTTCAGAGGGTGCGTTGATGTCCGATGGCTGGATAGGAGATGCGACGCCTGATTGCGCAAGAGAGACCTGGCCAAAACTCATGGGTGAGAGAAAGACATCCTCGTCCGAATTGGCGGATATAGGTGCTGCAAGCTGAGCCTCTGGCGCTACGTGGGGGAGAGACATATCTTGGGCAAGAATGCGTAGTTCAGTAGCAACGCGTGGCCAGATTCCTTGAAAGAGAGCATCATTTGGATTCATGGTCAAGTAAGGACCTGGCAGATCAGAAGGGCCGGTCTTCGGCTTCTCGCCATTGACATCCACTTTCTCTACGCCCTTGGGGGCTTCTTCCTCATGTCTTGCCTGGATATGGGAGAACTGCGATTTCGCCTCAACAACAGGTTCCACGATTGCCGGCGTCGGAATGATTTCCTTAGCAGGGGGGCTCCGCGCCAGTGGAGATGTCTTGGTCCTAAGAACTGTAGGAATGACTGTCTGGGGACTTTTGATCTTGAGCATCGGGTGTAAAACCGGGTGAACTGGAATGGGCAGGGCTTCGCAGTTTGCGCAAAGATCGAAGTCTGGAATGAGCAAGTAAGATCAAATGTTCTCAAATGAGCCGGTACGAAGTATTAACCTTTACAGTCTTGGTGCATGCACTATATTCATGCATGATGTTAGCTGGTTCAAAAGAGCAAATACGAAACACCTTGCCTTGTATCGAACACCATAAATCCTCTTCAAACAGCCTAGGGAGAAGTGTGATCAGGCATAATAGATACCTGCGTCTGCGGAACGACTTACTGTCGCATCTGGCATAGTGCTTGTCTCCCCTGGTGGGCATGTCACGGATCTATTCGGGAAAAAATAGTTCTCTCAGTAAGATGATGCAGCTAGACGTAAGGTACTCACGCTCAGATCATTCTTCGATTTAATGTGGGCGAAGCCATGGCCAGGATGCTGGACCGATGTGATGCTACGTAATAAGAATAAGTTAATATTAGTCATTAGAAGAATGTACATGTACTGCTCGCCTGTAGCAATTCTCACAAACATCATAGTCTGCGCATAGATAAGGATATTACACATTCTTGGGATGATCGTGAGATTCATACCTGGGCAAATAAGACATTTCTAGAGCAGGAAATCAGCAAAGGAATCTTAGGAAGTGCGGGGAATGGCATACGTGGCGGACTCCGCGAATGTTTGATTCACACATGTTGCAAGATGCATTGTGCCTCTCCAATGGAGGCGGGATATTGGTTTCAGGAGCGGCTGGTCGGGCAGGCTCTGGGACACTAGGCTGATTATTTTCAGTAGTTGAGGTTGAGGTACGAGATCCTTCCTCCTTTCCACCACTGAAAATGGTGTGAACAATGACGCGGCCAGGCTCCTCGATGTCAAAGAACTCGTGGAAGGGATTGTGAGCAGCGGCAGCTCCCGAGGAAATGCATTTGTCGCATAAATCATAATCTGGGCAGTCCAAGCACTTATGACGCACGCCTACGGGTACTTGCTCACATGCATCACAGACAATGCCATAATGCGTGACTGCACTTGGGCCCGCGGTTGAAGGTGCGGGTATAGTGGTAGATGATTGGGGATTATAGTGAGCTGGTGCTGGCTGAGAGTTTGTGGGATAGGTGCCCTGACCACCGAAGCTACTCAGTCGGCCGAGATACGTGCTATTATTGGCCTGCGGAATAACCGGTGTGGTGGTCTCCATTGGCATCTCTGCAGTGGCCAAAGAACCAGAGGTGTTACCAGTCAAGCCAGAATCAGAGTGAGAAGCAATGCTGGAGCCATTTGTCGATGCGTTCTCAAGAAGACGACCGACGTCCTTCTTTAAGTTGTCAACAATCGTATCCAGCTCGGTTTGAAGGACCTGAGAAGGGGTATCGAAGGTAGAGGAAGACACAGGAGTGAATGTGGGGGCTGTAGGCAGTGGTACAGCTAAGACCGGTTGTGATTCACGTCGAATCGGTGCATATAGAGTAGACACCGAGGGTGTGGATGGAGCTACAGTATTATAAAGGATAGGAGGTGGCGGGATAGAGTACGTAGAGTGGCGGGAGAATGATGAAATGTCTGTTGGCGCCGGCGTCGACATTCCACTTGGAGCAGCTGAAGATGTGGGAAGCATCTGGCGACTTTCCCTGTTTGATGCCTCCTCATAGAGAGTAAACTTGAGCGATGCGTCGGCATGAACACGGCTGGCGTAAGGCGCAATGGCCTTGTTATAGTCTTCGGCTGAGTGGACCTCGCTGGAGATCAAGACGCGGGTATCTTTCTGTGGGCTAAAGATGACCTAGAAAAGGGTTCTATGAGCTGCGCATGAGGCGCTCATTATCAACGCACCTTGGATAAATAAAAGGTGCCTATGGGGAAGACACGGTACAGCTTGACAAGGGTGTCAATATCGGTTGATAAGGAGATACAAGAGAGCTGTAAAACATTTACCTGAACAGTGAGCTCATCATACGAAGGAAACGAGCCAGCAAAGGTCAGCTTGCGTGTTTCGTTGCGGTAGGTTGCTTTGACAGTGAACATGGATGCCAAATGCAAAGGGCTTGCGCAGCGTTGGCGCAGTCAGGATCCTCATATGCCGTAAATCACATGATATACCGCTCACGTGACTATTCCGACGCACAGGACTCCACACCGTTGCTACGTATTTATCCAGTCCGGCGACCTGATACACAATTGTCTCCAAAAAACCTACCATCAAATTGCCCTATAATAGTCACAGCAGGTGAAGGCATTGCTCATTGGGTAAGCCATGCGCCCATTAGCCCCATCACGTGATGGCCTGGCACTGGCACTGCCGTCTTCAGCACTTGTGATCGGCAGCGGCAGTGGCAAAGCACTTCTTGCAAAATCAGTTTATTGCCGTAAATCACAAACTGGCCTACATGACTTCGGTATGGAATGCTTCCAACCTCCCTTTCTCTCGGCTTTACGATAACCCAGGTCGATGTCTTCTGCTACACATTGTAGATAGACTACCGTTTGCTTACGGCCCTCCGCTTCGATCGTTTCCTGGAAAACTTTTCATGGAACAAGCTCAATGGACATCCATCCCCATATCTCCTGCTCGAATACCATAGGGATCGCCTTCTGGAAGCAATCGAGCAACATGGATGGAAACACCTAAGACAGCATGTCACTGTCGACCGGCTCAAGACCCTCTGCGATGCGGCAGTGGCTCGTGTCGAGGGCAACCCGGGTGCGCTCAAGGTTGGTTCACATCGCCTGGATTCATCCTATATTTCTGTTTCAGACTCTTAGTCTCACTAACCTAGATCCGTATAACGTTATCCAAAAGTGGTGATTGGAATGCCACTACGTCCTCGACTCGTCCTCTTACTGCCGATCCCACCGGTGCTCCTTTCTTCAACCCGTTGGCAGACAATCCGTCATACTTCAAACCATACTACTCTGTACGACTGGATACGCAGCCAACACCGACCTCCCTATTCACTCGCACCAAAACCACGCACCGCGATATTTATAACGAAGCGCGCACAAGGTCATCCATCCCGCCCATAACAGACGGCAATACCACCACTCTTCCCTTATCAGATGTCATCCTTTACAATCCTGAGGGTTATATAACGGAGACCAGTGTATATAATGTTGCTTTCTACCGATCATCGCGCTGGGTCACACCTCAACTCTCGACTGGCTGTCTGCCAGGGGTTATTCGGCGATGGCTCCTGGAGCAAAATCGAATACGAGAAAGTGTAGATGGTGAACTAACCAGAGATTCAATTGAAGAAAACGAATGGGTATTATTGTTCAACGGCGTCCAGGGCTGTCGCATTGCTAGAGTAGTTTCGACTTAGTACTATACGATCTGTTATATTTTTCTTGCTTCCTCTCTCCTTTTTGTTTCCTTGGTTTCACGCACGCGCACCATGTCACAACGTCATTGATGTACTGATATGTAGCAGTTACTCATTTGGACAGTCAGTTACTACTACCGAGCATCTACCGCTAGAACAGTTTCTACATCCATACCGTCCCTTGCATCATCGCTGATTTCATCCTCTAGCATGCCATCGTCCATCTCACCAAGAATGTAATCGACGACATAACTCTCCTGAACCAACTTTTCCATCCTGGCAAGATGGCGCTCCGTGTATGGAATCAGGGCATCGAGCAAATCCTTCAAACCCCCTTGATTTTTAGACCTTGCATCGGCCGTCAGCGTAGAATCGTGATTAAATGCTTGCATAATGTCATCCACGCTTCGTAGCTTAATGATAGCAAAAAGAACATTCTGAGCAACCTCGCTGGACTTCGCTTGAGTGTTCCAGGTTCTGATGTGCAGCAAAAGCTTCGCAAGATCGGGCTCGGACAGTTCTCGAATGACCTGATCGACAGCCGGGTGGCCTATGATGGTTTCGACAGATGAGCCTGCTTGTGCACCACTAGCTGCTGCTTTCGATACAACGTCCCTGAAGAGCGAGAACAAGCGACCGGGTTGGTCCATGGCCAGTGCAAGTTCGATAGCTCTTCGGTAGTCGTGAAGCGCGAGGTAGTTCATGAAATCTTGTTCCCTGTGTAACAGCTATAAGCGTAAATGCCAAAAATCTAATTAACCATGCAACAAACCTTAGTGCCGTCTCCGCTCGCTTGGATTCTTTTTCGAGCTCTTCTTCCTCAGTGCAATCTTCCCAGAACGTGATGATAGAATCTGCAGCTCCCGAGACAATGGTTTGCTCATCGGAGCTAACGGCTAATGCCCAAATCTGTAAAAGTGTATTCGTATTCAACATGTTAAATATTACAAAAAAAAAACATTAACACACCTTATCCTCGTGATTGTCTAGCGTCGCCACGCAGACCTCCTCACGTACATTCCAGAGTTTGACAAGCCCATCACTTGCAGCGCTGATGAGCTGCATACCCTGGGAAATAAAGTCTACTCGAAGCACAGAGTTTGTGTGCCCTTCAAACGTCTTGACACACGAGAAATCGTCTAGGTTCCACAACCGCACAGTCTTGTCACCACCACCAGTCGCCAAGACACGCTCCGCACGCCCGAAACGCACACTCCATACACCACGCTTGTGACCCGTGCAAGTACCCAATAGTCTTATTTCGCCCCGGGAAGCAACACCAGCACCACCATGATGAATGATTTCAAACACCTTCGCCGTTCGATCTTGCGAGCCGGAAGCGAGCAGTCGGTCGTTGGGGGCAATATCGAGTGAGTTAATATCCTTGTCATGCGCCTTGAGCGTCGTGAGACTATGGCATCGTACAACGGCCAATGATGATGATGCGTCGTCATCACCAGGCCATTGATCTGGCACTTGAGATAGATCCCACATTTTGATCGTACGATCTTGACTTCCCGTGAACATGAACGGCTCGCCCGTGCGCGACATGGCCAAGGCGCCGACGCTCTCTGCATGGCCTTCACAGACAGCAACGCAGCCCCATCCCCAATTGTTCGCGTCAGCGCCGGCACTACCACCAACTAGTGGTGCCCACAACCGAGCTGTTTTGTCTTTGCTACCGCTAGCAATCACGCTTTTGGAAGCAGACCGGTCCAGGGAGAGGACGATCTCACTGTGGCCTTCCAGGAGTCTCGAGTCCAATGAAGACATGGAGTAGACCCTGATGAGAGAGGAATTGGTGGCGAAGGCAATATGACTATCAGGAGTAGATATAGTAGAAGACAAAAACGCAGCATCCACGATTTCGTCGTTATAACCAATAAGCTGACGAATCAATCCGTGTGTACGAACTGAATGGAAGAGGATATTTTGGTCGGCATGGACAGAAATGATTGTGGATGTGGGAGCATGATAGCTTGCATCGAGAATCTGCCTCTGTTCCTCTTGCTCTTCATCCGTAGTTAATCGTTCGTGGCCGAGTTGGTGTATTGCCTTTCCTTGACGAGCATCCCAGATCTTGACGGCACCTTTCTCCCCAGCCGTATAGAATAACAGCTTCCCGGATTCATTTTCGGCATGGAGGAACCCGGCGGCTTCGACACGCTCCAGGATAGGCACTGTAGTAACCAAAGAAGGTGATACCAGCTTCCCTTTGCCTTTTTTATCTGCAGACTTGGCTTGGGAAGACAAATCCCAAATGAGAGCAACAGAGTCTCGCCCGCTGCTGATCAACCATTTGCCATCCGGTGTCACATCCAGCGCACGAGGAACAGAAACGTGTCCCTCTAGCACAGCTTCAGGTTTGCTTTTATCAGGACCCTGCGAGACAAGGTTGAAGATGCGCACACGTGTGTCCACCGAAGCAGTCACCAGCTGCATCTTGTAATCGCGAACGACAGAGTCGGGGTTCCGAGGGAAGTTAAACGCCAGTGCACTGACTACGCCACCATGGCCTTTGAATACGTGAGTGATATGCCCTTTGGCAATGTCCCATATTTTGACGACGCCGTCTGCGGAGCCGGAAGCGAGATAAGTTGACGTCGGGTCTATCTTGCAAACGTGGACTGGCGCATCATGGGCACGCCCAACGACATTAGTAGGTTGGATAACGCCTAAAGCGAGAGAGGGTAGAGATGGAAGCTCGTAGATGCGCAAGGATAGCGATAATGTGAAAGAGAGGAGGTATTTTGACGATTGCGAGATACACAATGCGGTGATATCTTCTGTATCCTAGATGCGCCTTACTTTAAGCATGCGAGTTGTTTAGTTATCACACGATCACGCACCCCAGCAAAGCGGCACACTTCCGTGCCAGATGAGATGTCGGTCAGAATTGCCTCTTCACCAATGCAGGTGACGATGTGTTGCCCATCTGGTGTGAGAGAGACGGGGCCGCCGGTATGCAACGGCTTGATAAGACGGGCCTTTTTAAACCTTTCATGAGCTTGGAAATGAGTAAAACAGATTGGAGGTTGAATCTCTACTCACGATGTTTTGGCTCTTGAGCTGGACGCTTCAGCCATTTTGGACTTGGAAAAAAGTTTGTGTTGCGGAAAAATCCATCCGAATCCATGCACAGACAGACTTCTTTACATCACATGACTACTTATGCACAACTGATGACTTCTCAAACAAGCAATCATCGCCGTAATAAATATGCCGAACCACAATATCCAGGGAGAATATTTATTAGTTGAATCAAGATATCATTTATACTGTCTAAGTGTCAAAAAGAAGCTAGTGAAAAGTAATTCCAATCCACCAAAAAAGTCATTAGATATGAAAAGCTAAACGCTATGCAAAGCTATGTAGAAAGGATTTTCGTCCTATTTACCGCGAGGTCAACCTCGAGATAGTGAACACGCCTAAGATGACAGCAGCCAAGCCGGCGATGCTGGCAGGCAGGAGAAGGTCCTTAGGAATACCGAAGATATCCTCTTCCTGATGAGGAGGAGGAACATGGGCGTGTGGGTGAGTAGGCTCGGTGATATTCACGCCCTCGGGTAGCTTTTCCTCCGCTTTGGCGATCTCCTTGGCCTCCTCCTGCGCAGCAGCGGCAACCTCGGCGGCCTTGAATGCGCTCTTCTCTGCATCACTAGCCCAGCCTTTGCCGCCTTGGATGTAGAGCACTACACGGTCTTGGCCAGACGAACGGGCAATCTTGACGGCATCAGCAACGTCGTTGTCGCTCGTAATGAGTACAGTGTCGCCGTCGGTATCAGTATAAGAAATAGCATAGTCCAATGGATCGGGCTTAGCATCACTATCGCCATGGGGAGCGAATTCGGTGAAGAATGGGTCACTGGACAACTTGCCCGAAATGATGTCGCGGAGGTTCTCCACGTTATCCTGACGAGCCTGGAAACGATGAGTGCGGCCGGATGGCGTGCGGAACTTGAACACGTAGGTGCCATCGTCAACGGGGAGGGCCGAGGATGACATACCAGTGATAGAAGGCAGAGCTCCGCTATGATGCTTGCCATAGCCCTCCAAAACGGAGTGTTGCTCATCGTCTGCGACAGATGCCGAGTCATTGGGGTGAAGCTCGGACATTGGAGATTGAACGATAGAAAGGCTGCGGTAGGATGTATCTGGTTGATGAGACCCAGACAAAGCTGATTCTGTGTCGTCACCATGAAGAGAGTCAAAGAAGCGACCCCACAAGGGACCGCCTTCTTGCTCAGTAGCACCTCCCGCGGCGTCGACTGTCATGTTGTTCATCTAGACAGAAGGTAAATAACATTCTTGTAATCTGGACAAAAGTAGAGCTTACCTGATCCAAGGTCGCATAAGTCAACTTAAGGACATCAACGATGGCTACGAGGCGGCCATCGCTTTCAACGACGGGTAAGTTGAGATAGTGGCCGTCTATAGGTTAGGTTACATGAGATAGTAGTTCCTTCATCAAGGCTGTTCAGACTTACTGTGCATCTTCTTAAGGGCATCATGCACTGTCATAGTAGGCGGGGCAGTATCCGGATGAGGTGTCATGACACGGATAACGCTGCATCTAGAAGCATCCAATTCCGCAGCAATGACACGCAAGACGATATCCTTGCTAGTGAAGATACCAGCAATTCTTGCTGCACCACCGCCAGTGCTATCCATAACACAAACAGCCGTTGTCCTACGCTCTTTCATGAGCTTGGCCACTTCGCGGACAGTTGTCCTCGGGCCAACTGTTGCAGGTTGAGTACGCAGGTCCATGACGGTGGTGAGATCCGGAAGTGCAGTCTTCTCGCGAAGAGCGTCAACGTAGGCAAGCATGGCCGCAGCCTGGGGGTTAGATGCCATACCAGCACCAAGCTCAGTCTGCACACCGGCCAGAGCACTGTAAAGCTTCTCGGACGCGGACGAGCTGCGCTCGACCTTGGCGAGTGCCTCGTGGAAGACTTTTGTAATATCTAGCAATCCAACGACATTTCCATCCTCGTTACAGACGGGCTATATAGATAAGATTAGACACAACTGCATTAGCAAAGATCATGGAGGCTTACTAGGTGACGGAAATGTCTAGTGACCATGAGCTCAAGCGCCTCGGTTGCACTCGTAGTATCGCGAGTGACCATAGGCTGGCGAGTCATGATAGCACTGACAGGAGTAGTATGTGGGTCTAAGCCTTCAGCAGTAACCTGGATTACAACATAAGCATTATAGCAATACACAAGAGACCTATTATTGCGCTCACCCTGTACGCAAGATCTTTTGCAGTGAAGATACCGCTTAGACCCTCTTCATCATCAACGACAAGCACACAGTCAGTCCGCTTGGCAGCACAGAGCTGACTAGCCTCGGACACGGTGATGTTCTCGGGCACAGTGAGTGCAGGGCTCGGTTTGAGAGCAGCGACTGTGCCTTTGGTCACAGCTACTTTGCGCTTGTTACGACCTGCATTGTGCGTTGTGGAAATTGTTCTCTTGCGAGAGAGCTCGGATTCGATTTTCTTGCGGATTGCCTTTATTAAAAGAAGTCACGAGGAGTATATAATTGTCAGTAGGATGCCAATAAATATGGAATGCCCGCGTGTACACGCCCAAGCCGTCACTAAAATTTACTGAAAGATAGTGCGCGGTTCTGGTGTGTAGTGGATGTACGCATGCATAATAAACAAAACATACCTCGTCTCGTCGGGATTGCTTCTTGCGCGTGTCATGGACGGATGAGGCATGACCGGAGAGGGTCGACATGGGTGATTGCGCTGTGCGAGCGGGGTTTAGAGGTGAGGGCGATGGCGACGATGGACGGTCTGGGAAAGAAACAGAAGGAGAAAGAGAGTGGTGGGATGTAGGCACAGGGATGCGGGACATGTACTATGTACTAGAAGTGGAAGCTGCCAGTGGCCGCTGCTCGTCCAAAAGTCGACTGTAGTTGCTTGTGAAGCGCGTCGGTTCGGAACTCGGCACAGTCTCTCATCCGCCCGACACGCCAATGATGATGATGCATTTGCCATGTGCGGACCACGTTTTATTTATTTGTTTAAAATTTCACAGGCAACTCCTTTCGCCGCACGCAGTGTAGCAAACACACATTAATGTCATTTCAATCTGTAGACTTGGAGGAATTACATCCAAAAACAAAAACCCAACCGAGACTAGCTCCAAAATCTAACTTTATCCAATCACTGTCTCCTGGGAGCTGCCTGCGCGTCCGCAGGCACCAGGATCGAGCCACCCCACTTGCCAATGAGGTTCTTAGCCTGGGTCCAGACCTGCCTGGCAACAGGGGGAACACCATCGTTATCAATGTACCCATCAAGACGCGCTTTCACGACGGCGACGGCGTTGCGAGTGAAGGCACTGTGGTAGTAGCGCTGTCTCAGGAAGTGCGCAAAGATGATGGGTGCCAACAGCGAGTTTTGGAAAGTCAGAGCACCGAGCAAAACGCGAAGGAGTATCACAAGCTCGACGTAGGCAACGACACGCATAGCAGAGTCATAGTTGGCTGATTAGATATAATAAAAAAAAGGGTAAGCGGGAGGGATGACTGATTTTAAAAAAAGAGTCCTCACATTTTACCCAAACAGAGAGCTTCTTGGCAAGAGGATGGGGAGCGGGAGGTCCTCCAGCAGTTGCGGGCGGGCCAGGAGGAAGGAAGTTGGGCATAATCGTCGTGCGAGTGAACGTCAAAGCATGGAAGAGAGAGAAAATCGCGTAGGGAAGGAGAGCAACTAGAATCGACTTAGTTCATCGACCTCAGTGATATAGTTGAACTAACAGCGCGTACCCTGGACAGGCTTGGAGGTCCACCAGAAAATAGCCAGTAGGAAGTATTGGACATTCTAAAAAAAATTCATAATGAGTGTTATTCAGCAGCAAAAGCTTAATAAATGAGATGTACCTCGTCCAGAAGAGCATTGTTAATGAACGCCAAGTTGGGTTGAGGAGTCTATTCAAACGCGCGTTAGCCAGGTTCAAAGATCCAGAGCGTTTCTTTTCTTACACCGAGCGATTTGCTAGTCAAACCCTGTCAGTTAGACACCATTTCATTCTTACGAAAGGAAATGCCACTCACGAGCAAACGATAGAATAGCTGACCAACGCGCCTGTGAAGCTGGCTAGGAAAATCACACCAAGTGTTTAAGACCTAAAAATTAGCAGTGGACATGTATAGCTCACCTTTGTACCACCATGGAGACACAGTCTTGAAGGTTACTGTGGCCAAGAAGTAGCGCAACGCGCATGTGAGAAGAAGGAAGTGTCCGGTGGCCCAGACATAGTGCTATAAAAGGGGAGGATATTAAAAGGAATTTTTCAATATGAAAATAAGGTAGAAGCTAGTTACAGACCTGCGTGGTTGCCATCTTTCGTACGCTGAAGTCAAGAGAGACTCTTCGTCAACAGTGGTGGTGAAACAAGAGATGTGAGAAAAGGTCAAGCGTTTTCAAGGTTGTGAGGACAGCACGCGCATCTACGTAACAGCGTGACCTGGGATAACGAACGTCACGACTCGTTACATCACATCACAGAAGCCCCTCATCATGATCTCATGGGCAAATTACGACATAACTTACTGCATTGCATCGCACGCACTTTGCTGCGCAAGCGAGAACCATATACCAGCAGCAATAAAGATTTTAAAAAACCATAAAGCGTGGCAGATACATTGCACGAACTATACTCATCTGCTCCACCCCTTCTGTCGGTCATTATTCTTCCTATACACCTCCTTCGAGACCTTTTTCTTCCCGTGCACCTCTATC